>OZ018377.1:89079798-90544173 GCA_963969555.1 Polydrusus pterygomalis | reverse complement strand
ATTGAATAGTGAGAGTCGTCATTTAATTCTGTTAGAAATAGGAAACATGGCAGACAATATGTTTTCATGTAATTAACGTTGGGACGTCAAAAGGTTGAAAATATTATAAGCTACAAAGGAATTAAAAATAGGGACATTTTTAAGTCTAGACTATACTATAGGTAGAAAAATAAATGTAAGCTACTTAACTAGGATAGGTGTAGGTACTTATGTGAAATTAGGTTTTACGATAAGCTTTAAAAATAAATTTAAAAAACTCATGCAGCAAGTCAAAATGACAGGCGGCAACAATGTTTCAATTTCGCAGTAAAAAGGCTAGTCGCTTTCTTGTTGGTGAACTCATTGTGCTTTCTATAAATTTAACGTAGCAGATTTAGGAAATCGGCTCATATGGCCTTCTTATAGTTGATATTCAATGCATGTGATTTACAATTTAAAAATATCACGGAAAATAAAGTGGCCATAGATGCATTTTCTGTGTAAAACATTTCCGAATTGACTTTGTACGTGGATCAATATATCTGTGTCCTCCACCAGCACGAATTACTTCAAAACCTTCTTGACATGCTTCTTATGATTCCCAATTCTACGATTATAGCTTCTTCTAGTTGCAGAAGAATTTGGGATGCATTTCAACTCTTCTGAATACGTCTGTCCAACAAATCCCAAACGTGTTCGTTTGGATTTAAATCGGGACTAATCGCAGGCCAATCCATGATCTAAATACCTCGTTCATATAGGAAGTTTATGGTAATGACTGATGTATGTTTGTTTCGCATTATTTTGCAGTATGAAATTTGGACTTATACCATAAACTACAGGGACAACATGTTCGCCTAGCACATTATCGATGTAACGTTGAGCGTTTAGATTTGCATAAATTATCACAAGGTCTGTTTTTCCTTCCATACTTCCTTAAACTATTATCGATCCGCCATCAAATCTTTCAACTTCTCGTTCTGCGGCAGCAGAATATTCCTGGCATATTTGTTAAAAAATGTAGTGCTTATCTTATTAAGCCTCTTTTGTACCTTTATAATCTCTCATTAATACAGGGTATTTTCCTACAATGTTGAAAAAGTCTCATATAACTCATTTACCCAAAAGGGGGGGGGGGGGGGATAGCATAAACAAACTATAGACCAATGAGTAAACTTTGCATTTTCGGGAAAATTTTTGAATATATTATTCCTAACATTATATTTGAGCAAGCTAAAGATATAATTTTAAAACAACAATACGGATTTTTTCTACATAGGTCCATTGGTCTGGTGGAATTTACAAATTTTATTTGATGAAGAATGGATGATCGGAAGCAGGTGGATGTTGCGTAGACGGACTTCAGTAAGGCGTTCGATAAAATTCATCAATAATTTCATACCGATTGAGCGTCTTGCTGTGTGTCGGTATGCATAGGAGCTTACTGAGATGGATTTGGTCCTATCTCAGTGATAGACGATAGATAGTCATTGGCGGTTTTTACTCTAAATCTTTTAAAGTGCCGTATGGTGTGCCTTATGGCAGTCACCTTGGTCCTTTGTTTTTTATTATATAGATTAATATTATTAAAAGAAAAACGGGTTTTTTAATAATTACGGAACTGGCCATCTTTCTTTTTTTTAGAAATAAATCTTCCGGAGAAAGTAATTTAGTCATTAATAATGTAGTAGCTGAACCACCACCCATATTAGAATTCGAGTTAAAAAAAAAACGGTTATAATTCGGTTTAATGGACACTGAGTTAATTTTTAGTTCTCACATTGAACAAGTTGTCAATAAGTAGTGTAATCAATTTTAGGATTTATTATAAGAAACAGTTTAAATATTAATAATCCTCATATAGTTCTAAACTTTTATTACGTGTTTATATCTAGTACACTTAATTTTCCATCAGTTGTTTGGAACCCTCATCACATAAGACATATATAGCTATAGTCAATAGTAATTATAAACCTATTATGACAATTTTTCAATAGTAACAATTACTGAAAGACTGATGTTTTCGATCTTATTATGATTTACAAATTGGCAAACTGTCCTGTTGATTCACCAACACTTAAAAAGTTAAGCTTTAATGTACCGGTTAGGTACTTAAGGCTTTAAAATAGGTACTTCTAATATTCCACTTAGAAATACTAATTCTGGAAAAAGTTCTCCTCTCTGTAGAGTGACTCGTGCCTATGATAGGCTGTCTTTAGGCATGGGAATGTTCGATAGGTCAGATTTAAAAAATATGTAAAATCATTACTGTGAATTTTTAACAGAGCTGTATGTACTAACTTAATTCTCACTAGCAAATACGACAACGTGGATGCAATATTGGACTCAGTATCTGTTGTACGAACGAATAAACGAAAGAACGAATGAACGAATGGACGAATGAACGGATGAACGAATGAAGGAATAAACGAACGAACGAATAAACGAATGAACGAATAAACGAATAAACGAAAGAACGAATGAACGAATGGACGAATGAACGGATGAACGAATAAAGGAATAAACGAATAAACGAATGAACGAATAAACGAATGAACGAACGAACGAACGAATAAATAATAAAATATTGAATTTAAGTTAATCATTCTTACATTAATCAGTTTTCAATCTTGAACTTTTTGATTTATTTAATCAGTAGACAGTGTTCATTTTTTAAATTAATCCGGTGTGGACCAGGATTTAATCAGAGTTCATATTGATTCAAAATTTAATCAATATTTTCAAATGTGCTGTTAAGCACTGCGAAGTGGTAAACATTGGCGTGCGGCGCTTCGGTCTGATTTTAACAAACCCGAACAAACCCAACTTTTAGACGGTCGATTAAACAAAGTAAAGAGTGTTACCCTAGTGGGTACATGTCATTGTATTCACCCATTTCAATATAATAAGTTACTTCCATATTATCCTGTATATTATGACAGTTTCGTTTAAAATATCTGTAAAATTCTCAAGACAAAAATTCTTTAAAAATATACAACAGAGCTGAAAGAACATTTTGCAAAATTAATTATAAAAATTATTTAAAGAAATTTAACAATATATTTTTATAACGTATTAAGTATGAAAAGGTTTTATCCAATTGTTTACAGCTCAATTATTACAAAGGCAGAAAAGAGTTTAGTCAGCAGACAAAATGGCAGATTCGGAATTTAATTGCGGCCATAAAAAATGGCCTTTATTGTGGTTTTGTAGCGGAAATACTCTTGTGGATTAAATTCTGGTTAAATAATGGGCATCAGGAATTATGTAAATTGTTTTTGGTTTCAGGAAACAGGAAGCATCGAAAATATTGGCCTTATTACGCATTTATATTTTTTGTCCATTGAAAAGAAAACATGGTAATTTAATAATATTTATGTTTTCGAAAAAGCAGAATTTCCATAGACAAGGATACGCGGGCTATTATACAAGTAGTGTTCTACCTAAAAATAAGTTTTTTTTATAATTTTATCTTTTAACATAGTAACCTTTCTTGACTGTAACAACTTTATTCCAATTGGAAAAGTATTATTCTCTATTATTGTGAGAACTCTTTTCAGAAACTCGCTATAAGGGTATTATTTGTAAAAATATATGTTTCTTTTCAATATTCAATTTTCCAGAAAAAATAGGAAATTAAATTAAAAATTTTTACTACAACAAGAGGTTAAATTATCTCCGGAAATTTATTCGAGCTCATGATAATTTTTTTAAAATATTTATGAGCAAGAAAAAATCTCCGGATTTAATTTAACCTCGCGCGGTATTTGATAAGAAAATTCCACACCAAATTGTGTTTAAAATAAAATAATTTTAAAATTATTTACAATTTTGTGTGTATTATAATACCAATACGATTTCTACTAATTGTAGTTGCACGTAAATACAATTTTAGGTCTTAGCATATACCGGGTGTTTCTCAAAAGACGTTCACCACTATAACTTTTCTGTATTTATAGATATTAAAATAAAATTTTAAGATTATGCATAAGAGATGAGTATGCATTTATTGGCATAATTTTCAATTTGTTACCACTTCCGATTTGACCGGAAGTGACCTTGACTTTGGTATTTTAAATGGGACATCTTGTATATTTTTACTTACTGGGATTCAGCATAATATTTTGAGTGAAATGACACGTCACTTGTCATTTTTTGACGTGTTATAACATTTTTATGTTTTTTTTTTAATTTTCAATCTAGATTGCTACAAATTAATTAAATCTGTTTATTTATAGTCAAGTAGTAAGTAAATAAAAATTAAAATTATGTCATAATAATTGGCTTTCTAAGTTTCACAAGCGTTTAAAAAATGAAATTTTGTTTTCATGACGTTTACTCCATTTTTCCAAATGGAACGATGTAAGTTCACTAGACTAGGATATTGAAAACAAGCATTTTTTTTCAACAATTTGATAGCATACACTCCTATGCTATTTTAAAATTGACACGTCGCTTCGCCCCCCCTTTTCTAAAGAAATATAAAGGCGGCTTTGAAAAACATTGGAATGGTTTTAAAAACCAATGTGGTTTTAAATTAAAATTGTAATGTCATTCGTTTATTAAACTTACACTGTAAATCAGATAAAATGGTTAGTCTTACTAGAAATGCACAAATTGATATGCTACTAATTTCTGGAGTGACCAGAAAAATTCTTCTGAAGCCGCAAGATTGTATGTCATTGTATTGTATATGTTTTATAAACTAATGACATTACAACTTTAAATTAAAGCCATATAGCTTTTCAAAACCATTCCATTGGTTTTCAAAGCCGCCTTTATATTTCTTTAGAATAGGCAATAATGCATAACGCTTTTAAATTTGAGATTGGGATTTAAGGCAAATTTTTTAGTGTCAATAGTAAAATAGCATAGGAGTGTATGGTATTAAATTGTTGGGAAAAAATGCTCGTTTTAAATATCCTAGGGAACCACCATCGTTCCATTTGGAAAAATGGAGTAAACGTTAAGAAAACAAAATTCATTTTTTAAACGCTTGTGAAACTTAGAAAGTCAATTATTATGACATAATTTTTGATTTTCATAAATATACTACTTGACTGTAAATTAACAGATTTAATTAATTTGTATCACTCCAGATTGAAAATAAAAATAAACATATAAATGTTATAATACGTCAAAAAATGACAAGTAAGGTGTCATTTTACTCGAATGTTATGCTAAATCCCAATAAGTAAAAATATACAAGATATCCTTTTGAAAATACCAAAGTCAAGGTCACTTCCGGTCAAACCGGAAGTGCTAAAAAATTGAAAATTATGCCAATAAATGCAGACTTATTTCTTATGCATAATCTCAAAATTTCATTTTAATATCTATAAATATAAAAATGTTATAGGGGTGAACGTCTTTTGAGAAACACCCGGTATAGTATATTTTTTCATTTTACGTAATTGTGGTTTACAACATTTGGTATAAAGTTTTTGTGTTCAATTTTTGTAAAGTGTCACTAAACGCATTGTTATGCTTAACAAGAAGTTAAAAGTGAGAACCAATTTTTTTCAATCGAATCGATTGCATTTCCGCAAAAATATTATTTCAATATTTAACACAGCCCATTATTTCGTATTATGTAAAATTTGTTTTACTACAATTGGTAAAAAATTAAAATTTTATTGGTTTTTCATGCAGGTAGGTACATGAAGAGATTTAGTTTGCTCGGCAGCTTCGATTAGCTTTCGGTAGAAATTGTTATTTGTTATATTGATTTATACTTATTGTAGTTACACTGAAATGCAAGTTTATGACTTAGCATAGTATTATTCTATAATTTTACATAAATTTTGAATTACTATAAGTGGTAAAAAAATTCCTTTTTTAGTTTTTATTTAATTTTTTTATAAGTACATTTTATGGCTTAAATAATCAGCGGCAGCGAACCGATCATAGATAACTATGTTCATCATATCTTGGCAGTACAAACTGTCAGTAAAAATTCGTGTTTTGTAGTAAACAGAATATTTTGCAGGCAAAAACAAAGAATACTTTTTATTTTTAAAATGAATCGTTTTGAAAATCATGCTGTATGCAATTTAGGCAAAAAAATTGTCGACGTTACGATTAATCATCGTATACTATGTCATATTTGGCCAAACCAATATAAGATTGCGGTTGCGTTTTGAAGAAAGAAAATTTGTTTCGAATTGTTTAAGTCTAAATATTATATATTTTTTATCAGACATAGATATTTAATTAATAAAGCGATATGTTCGATTCCAAGTCTAGCTTTTTGCCTTCAAGAAGAAAGGAGGTGGCAGAAAAATAATTATTAATTATGTAAGGGAAATGTATAAAAACTTTAGTTTATAAAAAATCAAGACCTAATTTTGTTCAACTGCGATTTTGCGAAGTGTAAACACGTTTAAATAAAAAAATTGAACCTAACTTTAAGTGAAACAAGATTATTCTGTGTTTATGTCAAAAAGTTTCCACTTTAATTCGTTGTTGATTACCCACAGCGAAAAAAAAACCGGTAAAATACGTGTGTTGCCATGGTGACTTGTCAAAAAACCCATCTTGATTGGTTAAAAAGTACCTACTGGTGTGAAATTTTCACTTGTAATACCACTAGAAGTCAAATTATATCTCGAAATATTTTTGAGTATACGAATCTTTTAAAAATTTTGCCGAGCCGGAGGCGAGGGAAAATTTTCTTAAAATATTCGTGTGCGAGAAAAAATTTTAAGGTATAATTTGATTTCGATTGGTATTTGGTAAAAAAATTTCACAACAAACTGAGTTTATAATAGATATTTGTTATTAATTAGTTATACGTCAATAAATATAGAATGCTTTGAAATTACCAATTTTAGTAACACGAATTCTAGGTTTCATATAACTCATATTGTTTCGTAATATTGGGTTTAGTTTACTAAAGTTGGTAGAAAATTATTTTTTAGAAATAAATCTACCGTAAATTTATGCATTACGTTACGGAAAAATAAAAGAATCCTGGGTAATCTTTTTTCTACCAATTTTAGTAACACAAAAACAACACCTTCAGATTTAATATACAGTGTCACCAGTAAAGTCCGCATCATATGGGATTTTTTTTTATTAATAGCTTTATTCAAAATTTGACTTTGGCATCAAGTTCTGCTTCGATCAAGATGAAAATTAAGCAAGAAAATAGTAGTAGCAAATTTTAATTTTTTCAAAAAAATTATTCAAAAGTGGGGTTATTTCTGAAAATATCGAAAAAATGTATTAGAAAAAGTTTTTTTAAATGCAGTTTCTAGTCCACATGCAAAATTTCAGCTGCATAAGATAATTTTGATTTTTTACCTATATTTTGTAAATTGTACCACTTTTGCAAAATAACACTCAACGCAACCTACGTAAAACTTCTTAGTTTTGACGATGCTTTATTTCAGATACATTTTCTTTAAAGTAGCGCCATATTAAATGTGTGTTTTTCTACAAAATCAAAATTGGGCTATTAAAATTGGGTCGCATGTGATGCAAAGTTTATTTATTATTGACCCTGTATAAGGTAACTTCATAAAATAAGTATTTTTGAAAACGTTGTTTGTGCCTTCGTGCCGTTTTTTTTGGAAGATCTGATTGCCGAATGCGGTAGTGAATTAGAGAAAGATAATTTATTCTCGATCATCCAGCAATATCTTTTAGAAAAATCAACAAAATACAGATTAATACGTGGACAAGAAGAAGTTAACAAAATTGTGTCTAAATATTACCTATATTATTTAAAACACATCACAAACATTTCTTTATCGGATTATTCGCCATTGAAAAGGGAAGATGTAGAAAGAGAATTTAAGGTACATCTACAGTTTGAAACTAAAAATTATGTATCTAAGAAATAAATTATTTTGAATTGTTTAGGCGTTTTTATTCCTTTAATATTAATTGATATAAAACGTACTGGTTGATTGTTGACAGTTGACATTTTATAAAGTTCCGTGTTGTCACTTTATATAATGTCAAAAAATTTCCACTGTAATACCCTCCAGGGTACCCCAGGAAGGAAAAATTTCCGAAAAAATATAAAGGTTGCCACGGCAACGTTATGAAATGATTGTATTTCATTGGATTAATATTGATGGCGTGAAATTTTTAAATTAATCTTCTACAGGTGGATTTTTAAAAAAGCTCATTGGGGAAAATTTTATGATAGCAAATAATCAACAGTTTTGTTCTTTAAAAAATATTTCTAAAAATAATTTCTTCCTCAATACAAAAAAATTACACAGCGGAATCATTAACTCACCCGATACATTATTTTTTAAAAAATCCACAATCAATAAGCAACATCTACTTTTCCCCCTCCTCCCCCTTACCCAATCCTTCCCGGGCGATAAAGTGACCCCTATAAATTTGCTCCTGTCCACATTATTGCGTAAATTCGAATTACAGTAATAATATTATATTACCACCACACTTGCCAATTTTAGTGTTACAAACAGACCCATATTTCGGGTAAAATTTGACTAGAATTTTCAAGTTGAGCCTGATTTACGTACACTTGGTTCCCCGTAAGCCGAGGGAGTCGAATATTACCGCTCCGGCAGTTTTGCCGAATCTCCAAGGTCTCGTAAAATACGATTAACGTAGGTTTGCGAGTTGAAAATAAATGCCAAATATACGCAAATTCAACCTTTGATAAAATTTATGCCCGTTTTCAACCTTCTTTACTGTTTTTAAACCAAATGAAGGTTTTATTTAGTCGTATCGTAAACTGCGAAACCAAGCCAATACTATTTTATAATATTGCAATGCGAAAAGGTTGTTTCATAGTAGGTGCATTTTTATAAAAATCAAAATTTTGACAAAAACGCTTGTTTAAAATTTAAAAAATTATTTATCAGTCTATAAATATCATATTTTTTTGTGCCAATTTTTTGTAGAACTGTTTGTTATTAACTATTTTATTAATTATATGGATATTAAACTATTTCCATTAACTATTTATCGCGTTTAGAAGAAAAATTTAAAATAAATATTCATAGCTTTTAGAGTATTTTTCTTAAGGTTGAATTATCAACGTCATTTAATCTATTGCCAACCTATAACCTATTTCGCGTTGCTTTTTTGAGTTTATTATTTTAATAACTAACATTTAAAGAAAATCAATATCGTCGGTACATTATTTAGGTAGTATCTGATATATTACAAAAATATTTATTTATTTCATTGCTAATTTTGGGAGAATTGTATAGTGAAAGAACAATGAGTGACAATGACATAATAATGTTAAAAAAAATCTTAACCGATATTTTTCGATATACAATTCTCCTTAAATAACTTATGAAATTCCTTGATATTTATTAAATATGTCAATTATTACCTATAGAATATCAAGTCGATACTGATTTTCTTTAAATTTTGTAGAAAAGCTAGAAAACATAAATAAATCTACGCGAAATAGGTTATAGGTTGGCAAGCATGTTGATACTCCCACCTTAAGGTGGAATTCTCAACGTCATTCCATCTATTGCCAACCTATTTCGCGTTGCTTTTTTTAGTTTATTATTTGATTAACTGACATTTAAATAAAATGAATATCGTCGGTACAATATTTAGGTAATATCTGACATATTACGAAAATATCAATTTATTTCATTGCTAATTTTGGAAGAATTGTATAATGAAAGAAGAATGACATAATAATGTTAAAAAAATCTTACCCGATATTTTTCGCTATACAATTCTCCTAAAATATTTAATGAAATTCCTTGATATTTATTTAATATGACAATTATTACCTATAAAATATGATGACGATAATGATTTTATTTAAATTTTGTGTAAAAGCTAGAAAAATTAAATAAGTATAGGCGAAATAGGTTATAGGTTGGCAAGCATGTTGATACGCCCACCTTAAAGTCTGTTTAATGATCGCTGAGCGTTACGTCATATTCTCCATATTTGTGATACGTCATACATTACTTCTACTATAATACAGTCAGTTTGACTTACCGGTGGTAAAGGTTATAATTTTTTTAGGCTTGATCTACATAAAGACGGATGCATGTGAAGAAGTAAAATACAAGCACGTTTTCTCATATTTTTAATTATTAATTTTATACCGTTAACGAAGTCAAAAATAAGTAGTTTATTTAGGATAAAAGGTATCATCGGATGAAAAAATTTTGAAAATCAGTTTGTATAGAATTTTTAATTAATTTAAATTGACTAAAAAATAAATAAAACTCATTTATAAAATTTATAATTGACTCATATATTTTTTTGTCTAGTGCATCTTTAGGGCATCAGTCTATAATTTATTTTCACATATTTTTATCTTATTAATAAAATCATAAAGAAGAAAATATATTAAAAAATGACAACACAACAAAATGCAGTTTTTTAATAATTACAATAAATCATCTCCGCAAGTATCATCATCATCATATAAATCATATAATTTTATTAGTGTGCATTACATAATTTTTCTATTTTTTTATTGTTACATTCTCTATGGCTTCATTCCACAAACCCAAATCTACGTCATTTGTTACAGGATGCATAGAACTTATTTTTGCTTCATAATAGCGCTTACATTTAGACCAAACCATTTCAATAGGATTAAAGGGGCAATGATATGGACAAAGTCTTAAGACTCAATGTCCATGTTGCAATGTTAGGTCGTCCAACCTATTAAAATAAAATAAACACCGCTTTCCAGATTACTTGTAACATTTGGGTATGATATGCTGCTCCACTATTATCCAGATCTGATCCTTGATTGCAAATAGTGAAACCAGAATTTGTCCAAAGACAAATTCCATTTCTAACCATGCATAAGTAATCTTTTTGACCAATTTGTATTTGAACATTTTTTAATTAGCCCAGAATGATAGGTGCCGTTATTCATGATAATAAGGGAGGTTCATCCAAGTTTGGTAACAATGTTTCTTCAAACCATTTCTCAAGTTTTCACCATTCATCGAATCGTGATAATCACCAGATTTCAGGCCAAACTTGAATATCAAACTTGCAAACAAATCCATTTTCTGAACCAGCATGTAGAATAATATACAGTACACCCTTTGGCGATTTTTTTTTATCTGTATGAATCTTTCCAACTTTGCCTAAAACCCCTTCACTGTATATCCAGGTTTTACCAAGAAAAACAGGTTTTAATGGAAATGAAAGTTGCCGTTATTGATAAATTCTCTTAAAAGTTCTACTCGTTTGTGGGCTATATGGGGTTGCTCTATTAAAAAAACGCCTGTATAATACAGTAGATCATTTATTCTTATTATATATTTCTCCCCCTCTTAACTTTTTTGTTTTTTGCATTAGATAAATGTGTGAAATATAAAAGTTGTACAGAATCATGTAAGCTATTTGCAGAATAATATAAATATATACAGGTTATTGCAGAAATGAGTCACATGTTAAATTTTTTTTTAAATGGTACACCCTATATATTTTTAGCTTTTTAGAATCTCCTAAAACTTCTGAATATTTTTCTTATAATATGTCCTATACCTAAATATAATTGTTTTCGAAATAATCGCATTTTACCTAAGCGGCTATATTCAAATATAAATTCTAGATTTCAGTAAAGTTCTTAGGTTACCGTAAATTAGGCGGTCGCGGAGAAACAAAAACTATGCTTATTAGTGACAGTTACTGACATATTAAGTAAATATAACATTTTTTTTGATAAAGATGCCTTATTCAGAAAGGGAAAAAGAAGTAATTTTGCAAACATTTATTAAAGCAAACAATAGCGGTAAATTGGCTGAACGTTAACTGCATAGAATTATTCGCCGGGTCCACGTTTCAGACAAAAAAACATTCCATCAAATCTATGAGAAGTTTCAACAAACATCTAACCTAGCGAGAAAAAAGAGAACAATGATAAGAGACGAAAATAGTGATTTAAATATACTACTAAAAGTATATGAAATATAAAATACAAAATTAAAAATAATTTTTAATTTAATGTCTTAACAATAAAGAAGTACTTTTGGTAATTACAAATCAAATTGCTCAACTGGGCCACCGTTTTCTTGAATACATTTGATATACGTCTTTCGTAACCTTCGTAATGCGGCGGTGATATATTGAGAATAATCTGCATTCAGAATTCGAATTTCTGCTCTAATAAGTTCTTTTAAATGTTCAGTGCTTTCAATGTTATTTGCATTAACTCGATCCTTTAGTGTTCCCCATAAAAATGCATCCATCGGCGTCAAGTCAGGGCTGTTAGGTGGCCATTGTATTGGTGCATTCCGTCCAATCCATTCATTGAACCTTTGATTAAGGTAATTTGTAACAGCTACTATACTGTGAGGTGGAGCGCCATCTTGTTGGAAGACGATGTTTCGCTCTTGTTCCAACGGAAGCACATCAAAATAGTCCTCTAGCTCGTGTTGGAGAAAATTCAAATAACCTTCTCCATTTAAAGTACCGTTAAAAAAATGGGGACCTATTATTTTGTTGTTTAAAATAGCACACCACACATTAGTAGTTAGACGTCCTTGAAATTTAAATTCCCTGTAGCAGTAGGGATTTACTGTGGCCCATTGTCTGCTATTTTTTCTGTTTATCATGCTACTAGTTAAAAATGATGACTCGTCGGTCCAAAATACATTTTCGAAATAACTGGGATTTACATTAATTTTTTCCATCATAGTTTGGCAAAATTGAACCCTTTTTTCTCGCTG
Organism: Polydrusus pterygomalis; assembly: GCA_963969555.1. NCBI lineage: Eukaryota > Metazoa > Arthropoda > Insecta > Coleoptera > Curculionidae > Polydrusus > Polydrusus pterygomalis. The sequence goes on along the minus strand of OZ018377.1, from coordinate 90,531,532 downwards.
TCTCTGCGTTAATTTTGTTACAGACCTAATTTTGAAAGCGTTATATCCATATTTTTAAGAGTGTTTTAAACCCTTCCATAAGAGGTATTTTTTAAATCAGCAAGCTCTTCCTTTAAACATTTCGATGCTGTTCTTAAAGAAATGTTTGGAGTTTCTTCAACTTTTAGTAGTATATTTAAATCACTATTTTCGTCTATTTTTATTGTTCTCTTTTTTCTCGCTAGGCTAGATGTTTGTTGAAACTTTTCATAGATTCGATGGAATGTTTTTTTGTTCAGAACGTGCATCCGGGGATTAAATCTACGTAGTTTCCGTTGAGCCAATTTAACGCTATTGTTTGCTTTAATAAATGTTTGCAAAATTACTTGTTTTTCCCTTTCTGAATAAGGCATCTTTATCAAAAAAATGTTATATTTACTTAATATGTCAGTAACTGTCACTAATAAACATAGTTTTGGTTTCTCCGCGACCGCCTAATTCACGGCCACCTAAGAACTTTACTGAAATCTAGAATATTTATATTTGAATGTAGCCGCTTAGGTAAAATGCGATTATTTCGAAAACTATTATATTTAGGTATAGGACATGTTATAAGAAAAATATTTAGAAGTTTTAGGAGATTCCAAAAATCTAAAAATATATAGGGTGTACCATTTAAATTTTTTTTTTAACCTATGACTCATTTCTGCAATACCCTGTATATATTTATATTATTCTGCAAATAGCTAACATGATTCTGTACAACTTTTATATTTAACATTTTTCTCTAATGCAAATAACAAAAAAGTTAAGATGATCACCGTGTTTTTTAAACAGTCTTCTAATAAACCAGTGGATCTTTTAACATCATCAATGATTTTAAGTTTTAGTTGTATTAAGCGAATGGTAACGTGTTCACCTGCTCTATACATCCCATAAATATGCTCTCTTATGCTATGTTCATGAATTTAGTGACGTTGTCGACCACGGGATGACAAAATAGCTGCATTATTGCTATTCTTAAAATCTACATCCTACTCTATCCCCTTTGACTTAATCCGTTAGAATATCATCGATTTCCTAAATCGTACGGATACGATTTAGCAACCACCACCGAGGTACGATTTATAAGAAATTAAATTCTGACCCCCATTTCAGACCTAAAACTTAATTCAATTATTGCAAAATTACAAGAACTTCCTAGGCTATATTACAAAAAAAAAATAATCTGTATACCTAAATACTACTTACCGATGGGATTAAGCCAATAAAATTACCATGAAAAGAGCCAAATTCTTTTAACTTGCTGTTCCTGCTTAGCGAAACATAACCGGCGCAAAACGATTATAAAGTAAACATTTTGAATACTCTCGCAAGATGGAGGCACAGTCACGTGAGACTCTGTCAATTTTGGTCTATTAAATTTCTATAAGTTAGCATGAATTCCAGGACTGGACTTGAAAATTATACATGTGATACCTTCTAAAACAATTGATGCAATAGTCTCATCGGTTCTACCGCTTTAATATTGCCAAATAATAATAATAATTTCTTTTGAAAGTTTTGTTTTATAAATATTATAATTGCAGGTAGGTAATAATAAACATAAGTTTTTATATGGTTTAAAGATAAAGTGTCAAAATAGATTTAAAAACTATATAATATTATAATTATCCAAACCTTGAAAATACTAAATTAACTGAAACGCAATTTTAAATAGGATTCTGTCGCTCATATTTACAACAGATTTTTTTTTTGTTTTATTTGTTCAGAATATACCTATAGGTAAAATACAATACCTACCTATAATAATACCTAATTCAGTCAGATATTACATTTACTGTCAAGGAAATCCCCATAATATATTATGACTTACGTAAGGTACTTAGACCCGAATATGGTTTTTATAGAATTTGTTGACTATGAAACGGTTACATTTCTAAAATTGTATGTGGGCTAACATAAAGTTAAAAGATTCAATTTAGCCAGGCATTAAATTTTTCTAACAGTGAAAACCCTACTTTAACAGTTATTAACTTACGTACGGTACGTAGACCCAAAAGTGTTTTTTATGAAATTTGTTCGTTAAAATGCAATTTATTGATACGGCTACATTTATAAACTAGTAAGTAGGCTAACTTATTGTAAACTTTATTTTATTGCCGTACAAACAATAATAATAGTGATATCTAATAATAATTGCATATTATGTATATAAGGTATGTACCGGGTGAACAACTAAGAATGGTCGTCGGGTATATCTCGGAAACTACTAAACGTAGAAACTTGGGATAAAAAAATTATGATTAAAGCGGTCATGAGAAAATTCTGGAAATAATTTTTAAGTTCCGCATTTTGCCGCAAGAGGGTGTAATTGAAAAGTACATTTTAAAATTTGACATAACTCCGAAAATTCCACATTAAGGTATATGTTTGATAACACCATTTTAAAGCTTGGATAATTATGCATCATTTTTGTCTTATGCTCATTGGCGTACCGACTTTAATAAGAGTGGGGGAAGCTGTTCAAAGTGTAAACATTTAAATCGCTGTAACTTCTAAACGACTTATCCGATTTCAGCAAACTAAAGACTGTTTGGAAGAGAAATATATGCACTTTTACCAGTTGTATTTAGTTGTCCATAATAGTTCTCAATAAAATTGCTAGAGGGCGCAATTTGTAATAATAATAGTTTTTTTGATTTTATCCCGAAAATTCATAACATACGGTATAATTATGATACCATAATCGAAAAAAAGATGAAATTTTCTAGAAAAAATATTAAAACCGCAGCTCGATATCTTTGTTCGTTTCAGAGTTATTGCTAAAACATTAATTTTTAATACAAATTGCACCCTCTAGCAATTTTATTTGAAACTATTGTGTACCATTGGATAAGACAATACTTACCTTTCTCTTCCAAACAAGCATAAATTGAGTGAAATCGGATAAGTCGTTTAGAAGTTACAGCGATTTTAATGTTAACACTTTCAAAAGCTTCTCACACTCTTATCAAGTGAAAGTGAAAACATTAAAATCGCTGTAACTTCTAAACGACTTATCCGATTTCACTCAATTTAAGCTTGTTTGGAAGAGAAAGGTAAGTATTGTCTTATCCAATGGTACACAATAGTTTCAATAAAATTGCTAGAGGGCGCAATTTGTATTAAAAATTAATGTTTTGGCAATAACTCTGAAACGAACAAAGATATCGAGCTGCGGTTAATATTTTTTCTAGAAAATTTCATCTTCTTTTCGATTATGGTATCATAATTATACCGTATGATTTGAATTTTCGGGATAAAATCAAAAAAACTATTATTATTACAAATTGCGCCCTCTAGCAATTTTATTGAGAATTATTATGGACAACTAAATACGACTGGTGAAAGTTCATACATTTCTCTTCCAAACAGTCTTTAGTTTGCTAAAATCGGATAAGTCGTTTAGAAGTTACGGCGATTTAAATGTTTACACTTTGAACAGCTTCCCCCACTCTTATTAAAGTCGGTACGCCAATGAGCATAAGACAAAAATGATGCATAATTATCCAAGCTTTAAAATGGTGTTATCAAACGTATACCTTAATGTGGAATTTTTGGAGTTATGTCAAATTTTAAAATTTACTATTCAATTACGCCCTCTTGCGGCAAAATGCGGAACTTAAAAATTATTTCCAGAATTTTCTCATGACCGCTTTAATCATAATTTTTTTTATCCCAAGTTTCTACGTTTAGTAGTTTCCGAGATATACCCGACGACCATTCTTAGTTGTTCACCCGGTACGTAGACCCAGAAAATATAATTATATATTTGTTCGTTATCCTATTACATATTAATATGGTTACCTTTTATAACTACTATATAGGCTAACATAATGTTATAGCTTATTTCAACTGTAGTATTGCCAAGCAATAATAATAATAATAATAACAATAATAAAAATAGTTTCTTCGAAATCAAATAGCTGATTTTTTAAAGGTTAATAATATGGAAAGATGTTTTGGCATTATTTGGCAGAACTAGGCGGTACCCGGTTTTATTAACCCATTCGGTTTTGTCCAACTCTCCCCTACCTACCTAAGTTAGAGAAATAATTTCTACTTATTTTTCTTGAAACAGAAAAGGATACCTAGATAATGAAAAATGCAAAAATTATATATTAGAAACCTAACCTTTACGACAAACATTTTAAGAACAAAAATTTCACAAACTAACTTTTCGACAAAAACGGCGTTTAGATGAAATGAAACTAATAGCAAGGCACAAGTTAAGGGTTGATTACGTCACAGGTACTTTTTAAAAAGATCTTTATTTAAAACACTTAACAATAATGGTATTCTAACAGTATAAACTTAGAACTAATTATTACAATCTTAAACCTACTATTTATATATAATTTATCGCTGGGCTTGCAATAAAATTAGAACGATGATTTGGGGTTTCGCTGATGTAACTGCTTGGCTTTGTGGGTTAATGTATAGGTTCACCGAACCATAATTTCTCCATCCCCTGGGGAAGTTTTGTAAGGGACGAACAAAACTGGCTGCTTTGGGTCTTTTTCGTTCTGAATTTGGTCTTCTTCTGGGGTTGTTTTTGGTCCAGTACTGCTTAGCCTTGTAAAAATGTGGATTTAAGAACTTCTTGTGTGCTCTTGAATTAATTTCTCAGGATACAAGTAGGTTGATCCAGTACTTCTGTGGGGTAGATCCATATACTGGTAAAGTTCATTGTTGGAGGCTAGATAAGGAGTTTAGTGGAATAATTGTTGTATGTTAAGGTAGTATATCAAGTCATGGGTACTGGTCTGAATTCTTGATTGTCCTAGTTTGAGGGGGAGTTTCCCAGGGTTTTCTTTCAGGTCTTGGGTTAGGACTTTCCGGGCGGACGTTGAAGTACATTTGTAAAGTATTTTTCTTGTTAGTGTCTTTACTTGGTTGATTTTTGATATTTTTTTTATGAACTGTCGTATCTTGTGTATCTATAGTGACGATATTGTCGTTTTTTACTATTTTTGTAGAGAATCTTGGTAGTAGTTTGTTACGTTTTACTGTTTTTCTTGTATATATTTTGGTACTGGGTTTATATGTTATTGGGACTTGTCTCTTGGAGTTTCTTTTTTCTATGTACTTCGCTTTGGCCTCTTGAAGTTGTTCATTTAGTTCTTTATAAATTGTCTTTGTTTTTTCTCTATGCTGTTGGGTGTAATTGTTGATAAGGGTTTTTCTAATGTCAATATCAAATGGATCTTGGGCGTCTAAGTGGCCGGATAAAATGTCGATTGGTCTCATGTTGGTCATGGAGTGAATAGAGTTGTTGTATCCAAGGATGGCATAAGGCATTTGTTCTTTAATATTTAGAGTTTTCTTCTTTTCTCGTAGGATTCTTAGATGTTCGGCGAGGGTTGAGTGAAATCGCTCTATCATTCCATTGGATTGTGGGTTATCTGCGGTGGTATAATGGATTGAAATTTTGTGGGTGTCTACAAATTCTTGCATAAGGCCATTTTTAAATTCTGTTCCACTGTCGGCAACTATCATATGGGGTACTCCATGGTGAGTCATGAATATTAGAAGGGCATTGAGCACATTAATTGCATTTGAGCCATCTATTGGATATGCCTGTCCATATTTGGAAAAGGCGTCTATGATTGTTAAGAATTTCTGGCCTCCTGCCTGGAAAGTATCTAGATGAATAATCTGGAGTGGTTTGGATGGTGTTGGTGTCAGCATAAATTTGGGCTTTGCTGGGTTTCTGTCGTACTTATTGGCTTGACAGATGTCGCAAACGTTAATCATGTCCTCAATATCGCTTTTTAGGTTAGGCCAAAAGTATTTTTTTCGAATCTGAGTTTCCGTTTCATGGATGCCTCGATGATTGGTCTTGCTTTGGTGGTAGTTTAAAATGATTTCCTTTTGTCTTTCTTCGCAGTTGATGTCTTCTAATAAAGTGTTGCACTTTACAAGGTCGAATGCAGAGTTCTTAAAGATTTCTCGAATTGTGTTACACAGAAATTGATAGAGTGTGTCATCTTCAAAAAGTATTGCATACTTCTTTTTTGGTTCAATGTACTCTTTGAAGAATCGAATGATTTCATTTTTAAGGTTGTTTTTCCCAAGTTGGACATATAACCTTCTTTTGTTTGCAAATGCTTCTTCTTTTACTGTTCTTGCCGGGTTGTAGTTGACGGTCTTAAAGATGATTTGGTTATTAAAGTAATTAAGAGGCTTCTCGCTGATAGGAATTCCTAGTATTGGATTTTCTTGAGTTGTATGTTGAGTGTCATCATCGCTTTTATCATCGGTTTCGGGATTGTGGTTATCTTCGTTCTTCTTTTCTTCCGCGGTGGCTTGATCGTTGTTATTTGTACTGGATGTAGGTCTGACATCTTTGTTTTGTCCTAGGCAGTCCTCTATAACTTTCAGTTCGTCTTCGTTAGTTATATCGGCTTCTGGGTCATAGTATATTGACGCTGGATTGTTATACAGGGATGATATGTCGTCTTCTGCATCGTCAGTTCTATTGAGTGTTTCTTTTGTATGTATTTCGATTCTAGAAAGGGCGTCTGCATTTGTATTTGATTTTCCTTTTTTATATACAACTTCATAGTCAAATTCTTCCAATTTCAAGCGCCATCTGACCAGTTTCGAGTTTGGGTCCTTAAGGGAAAATAGCCATTGAAGAGGGCGATGGTCCGAAAGGATTTTGAACTTTCGTCCGAATAAATAAGGTCTGAAGTATTTTGTAGCCCAGACGATTGCTAACATTTCTTTTTCGATGGTAGAGTATTTGAGTTCGGTTTCGTTCAGTGTCCGGGATGCATAGGCGATTGGTTTGTCGTTGCCAACAGGTCCTTGCGAAAGCACAGCTCCGACTGCAAAGTTGCTTGCGTCTGTTGTGAGATTAAACGGTTTTGAAAAATCTGGATTTTGCAAGAGTGGTTCGTTTGTCAGAAGGTTTTGGCAAGTTTTAACACAATTCAGGAATTCTGGGGTGTGTTCGATTTTTATGTCCTTCTTGAGACAGTGAGTGAGTGGTTTGGTAATCTTGGCAAAGTCTTTAATAAATTTTCTATAGTACCCAAGTAGGCCAAGGAATCCTTTGATTTCTTTAGTTGTTCTTGGTATAGGATATTCTAGAATGGCTTTGATTTTGCTTGGATTTGGTCTTATACCATCAGGTGTGACGATATGACCTAGAAAGCTCACTTCTTTCTTCAAAAATTCGCATTTATTGACTTGTATCTTAAAGCTGGTTTCTCTTAGTCGTTGGAAGATCTTTGACAGACTAACTAGATGTTCTTGTAGGGATGTACTGAAGACAATAATGTTGTCCATGTAGACTAGGCAGATTTCTCCTTGAAGTCCTTTCAGTACGTTGTCCATGACTCGCTGGAAGGTAACTGCTGAATTTTTTAAGCCAAAAGGCATTCTTAAGTATTCGTAGTGGCCATTTTCTACGTTAAATGCCGTTTTCTGGATGTCTTGTGTTGCCATTTCTATTTGGTGGAATCCACTTGCTAAGTCTAAGGTGGTGAAGTATTGGCACCTTCCAAGTTTGTCGAGAATGTCGCTAATATCAGGAATGACGTATCGCTCGTCGATTGTTTTCTCATTAACTTTTCGGTAGTCGACCACAATTCGCCATTTAAGTTTTCCAGAGGCGTCAGGTTTCTTCGGTACCACCCATATAGGAGATGACCAGGGTGATTGACTTGGCCGGATAATTCCTTGATCTAACATTGACGAGATTTGCTTTTTCACCTCTTCTTTGTGTATATGGGGATATCTGTAGGATTTTGTAAATACTGGAACTTCATCTTTGGTCTTTATTTCGTGTTTAATCTGATTGGTAAAGGTAAGTGGAGAATCTGGATGATGAAAGATGTCAACATTTTTTTTGCATAGTCTTCTTATGGAATTTTCTTCTTCTGGGTTTAAATGGTCGGTTCGAATTTCAGGTTCTATGTTTGGTTCGGGATCTTGTTGAGGCAGGATATCTGCGGAGTAAAGATTGAAGTTTTGTAGGTCAATCTTGCAGCTTTTTACTGGTCCTGTTAGAACAATTTGAAGTTGGTCGTCTGTATTATTAATCAGTTCTGTCCAGGCTAGTTGGTTGCATGCTACGGTGAGGGTTTCTCGCAGGACAGCTCCTTGAACTTCTTGTCGAGGTAAGGTAATGTTGCCTTCGGTTTCTTTGACTGGAAGTCGCACTTTGGTTATCGTGTGAGGTTCTAGTTGGATGGAGTAGAACTGGGTTTTGTTGGTTTCGTAATATTCGATAGGAAGCACAGAATTTTCGGTACTAAGTAGGGAGGCTGGTAGGTCTAACTTGGCTTTTAAAAGTTTAAGGTTGTCAAGGCCTATGAGGCCGTCAAAAGTTTGGTGAAACTTGAAAAGGTAAAATTTTAAATTATTATTGGAGTTGAATTCAGGGAATATTGGAATTGTTGCGCAATAATCTTGCGAATGATTCTGGAAAATAGAAGTAACAATAAAGGGTTCATGTTGGATGTTATCTCGGTAGTATTTAAATGCAATGTCTGGATTGAGAAAAGATTTAGTAGCGCCGGTGTCAATAAGGAGTTTGAGAGGAGGATTTGATATGGATATGTAAGGGAGTTCTTTTTTATCGGTGTAGTTGTGAAGCTCTACTATGTTTCTTCGTTTTCCCTTGGGTCGTCGTGAAAATTTTCTTCTTCTTTGTATAGATAGTGTTCTTCTTGGTTGTAGTAATTTTGGGGAACTTGTTGGTGGTAGCTTTCGTCAGAGTAGCCATAGGGGTTGTAGGTGATAGCTTCGTCTCGTTGTTCTATGTTGAACAATTCTTCAACGGTGAATTTGGGGGCAGATTGTTGTGGAGGTCTGAACGTTTGAGCCGTGTTTACGGAATCTGTGTCCATTGGTGTCGTTTTTTGAAACTGAGATGGTCCGGGTCTATTGGTCCAAATGTTTGATTTAGGGGGTAGACTGTTTTGGAACCTCGGTGATGGTTGACTGGATTGGAATCTTGGCGGTTGGAGAATAGGTCTTGATGGTTTGAACGGTCGTTGTGGAGCAAAGTTAAATTGTGGCATTGGTCTAAATGGCTGCTGAGACCACTGTGAGGGATACTGCTGTGTAGGCCCGAATGGTTGCTGTATAGGCCTAAATGGTTGCCATTGAGGAGGTGTGAAGGTTGGAGCAGTATGGGGTGCTGATTGTCCTTGTAGTGGAGGCGCAGCTTTAAAGTTGGATGAAGCTGACGGTTGCGGGGTGCTTAGGCTTTTCTGGAGGTATCTGATGTTGTTTTCCTCTTGGATGAATTGAATAGCACTTGCTAGATCTTTGGGCCTCATTGCTCTTATTGTTGATCCCAAAGGTTCTCTTAGTCCTGCCAAGAAAGTGGTAAGAGCCTGTTGGTGGAAAAAGGACTTTTTACTTGTTTTGATGTTCGCGTCTACTGTGTGCAATTCTATGTAGTTCGATATGGTGTTCAGTAAGGCCATAACTTTTTCGTAAAATTGTTGTGGGGCTTCGTTGGGACTCTGGCGTAAATTTACTAGGTATCTGGTTAGTGAATTTTCGTTACGTTGGTCGGCAAAGTTTTGTATAAGGGCATCTTTTATTTGGGGCCACTCGCTACATCCATAAATTGAAATTACTTCTTTTGCTCGGCCTTTCAGTTTGCTGATAATACCTTGAAAAAGTACATGGTTTTGGAAGCAGGTGCTGTCGTTGGTTTTCCAGTAGTGATTTAGTAGTAATGTTGCCACATGGATGAAGTTATACAATTCGTTGGGGTTGCCATCATATTCTGGAATAATACTGAGATTTTTGACGTCGAACTCTGGTGTGGTTGCCATGGTAACGGGTAATGTCGGGGCAGTAGGTTGTTGAGTTTGTGGTAAATTAGGTACTAGGTTAGTAATGCTAAGGGCACTGAGGGCAGTAAGTAAGTCTTGTTCTGTAGACATTAAATGCTTACACTATTAAGCTTAAATTAAGATGATGCTTAAAAGCATATCACTTTACTAAACACGAGCACTAACAGACTGCACTACACTACTTAAAACAAAAATTTGTTTTCACTATCACTAAAATCTTCTTGGGCGAACTTTTTATAGTTTCCCGGGAGATTGGTTCGTTTAGTGGATAAACGTTCAAGAACGACGAGGATCCTTAGGGACTCTTCCACTATTCTACAGACTGCGCCAGTTAAGGGTTGATTACGTCACAGGTACTTTTTAAAAAGACCTTTATTTAAAACACTTAACAATAATGGTATTCTAACAGTATAAACTTAGAACTAATTATTACAATCTTAAACCTACTATTTATATATAATTTATCGCTGGGCTTGCAATAAAATTTGAACGATGATTTGGGGTTTCGCTGATGTAACTGCTTGGCTTTGTGGGTTAATGTATAGGTTCACCGAACCATAATTCACACATTGATAATTATAATCCCTAATGAAAAAGAATTAAAAAAAAATGTATCCTGTAAATTTTTGGCCAAATGAATAATAATTGTAGGTACTTATCGGCCAAACAAAAGTAATTAAAATTCAATGAAAGTAAAAATAACCATAACCACTAAATATTTTGAAAAAGTAATTAAATTTAACAAAAAGCACAAAAACGTAATTCATAACTCGGTGTTTGGGCTCATTACGGTCCACTACTGATCTGGGGATATTATTATGTCCCAATATAAGCTGATCGATGACAAATTTCTGCTGTCATCTGTTTTAAAACCAAAGAATTCATGCCGTTTTTTATACCATGCAATTGACACTACTTAGTTACTACAACTACGTCCGATGGATGTCGTACAATCTATCGTCTAGTTTGAAAAATTGCATTTTTCTACAACTGTCAAAAAAAGATGACTTTTTTTGGTTACTATGGATGCACAAAACGTCGCTTTCTTTCACCGTAAAAAAAGTCATTTTTTCACCGTGAAAAAACGATATTTTTTCACGGCAAGCTCAGCTGATTGATGTTTTCGTATAAAAATGCAAAAATTAATTTCCAAAACACTTTTTATAAAAAAAATTATTATTAAAGTGAATTAAATTAACAATCTTTATTAGATTAGTAATTAACGATGAAGTTAGAGCAATTGTTCCCTATATTAATTCCAGTAGGCGATGTTACACATTGTTGGTCGGAAACGCAAGAACTATTAGATATTTTGTGCGATACATTTACTGCAGATGAACTTTTTAAGATTTTATTGGAAGAACTTTCTAAAATTTTATTGGAAATCTCAACTTTGTTCACCAAACTATCCTCTATGTAACCCTCCGCTACTGAACTAGATTTCCAACCTCCGTGACGTTTGATAGAAATCAGGTCGCCCCTGCATTAGCTAGTAGTGTCGCAGAACTTCTTCTGAAACAGTGGCCTGTATAACTTTTGAACATTTCTTTGCCGAGCCATTTTGCAATAAGACTTGACATTTCTCCTATTTTATTGACTCCAACATGTTGATTTACACATTTTCCTTTAGCATATTTTAGAAATAATCGGTTACTTGAAGTGTGGGACGGTCGCAGAGATGTATACCTTCTGTAGATATCGATATATTCCAAATTGGATATAGTAAAGGTTCGGTTTTTGTATCTGGTATTTTTACAACTAATATAGTTCCAACATCTTCCATGTTATCAATGGTCATCTTAATTAATTCTTCGCGACGGCAAGCGCCACTTATCCCGAAGATTAAAACAACCTACAATAAAATAGTAAAATGAGTCTTTAAATTACTTAAATAATTGCTTGTAAATGTTGTATACCTTCATAAGTAAATGTATTTCATCATCGAATTCCTTTATAAATCTTGCTACATCCTCCTTTGTTAATACTTTAGACTTCTTTCCTCTATATCCAATGGATTTGCTCTTTAAAAATGGAACCAATTTAGTAAACCGCTGCAGATCATTATTTTTCTTTATGTTTAGGGTACTTTTAAGCATCGAATAGGTACTCCGTAGTGTAGGTGTCTTTAAAATTTTCGACTTTTCCTCCAAATAACAGAGCAAAACATTTTCTGTTACTGTTTTTACTTTCTTTATATTGACCCATTCGCGAAGCTGAGTGTACACTTTCTCATATTTTATTCTTGATTTCGCGGGCAAAAGATTTGATATAACGATTTCTGCCGCATCCGTAATTTCGTGAGGCGTCTCACTATCACTTTCAGACATTTAAATGGTATCAAACTTGAGCAAACAACTATAAACTTTTGACACGAAAAACGATAGATTTGACAATCAATAAAATTTAAACAATTTTAGGTTTCCATAGTAATGGGAACAGGTGTAAGAAATAATAACTTAAATGAATTATGATTTTAGATTTTTTTCTAAACACGATAAAAAATAGTTAACAACAAACAGTTGTAGAAAAAATGTTGTTTTTATTTCGCGTGCAAAAGTGTTTTTTTGGCACATTTGATTGAATTTTTAACCTCGACCTAACGGTCTCGGTAAAAATTTACAATCTCATGTGTCATTAAAAAAACACCTATTTTGCGCACTTAATACAAAAATAACTATTGTACGCTGTAGCTTATGGTACTACTTTGGCGACTTTACCCTACATCCACAATTTTCGAAAATATTTATAACAAAAGTTCAACAGTTATAAATCTGATTCATTTTAAACGTAATAACACGACGCGTCGTAGTTTATACAAAAACGCAAATAAAAGGCACTATACCTTTTTCTTTTCTTTGTGCGTCATTCTTAAAAAAAATTGTGTTACAACCCTCAAACAATCCATTTCTATTGTGATTTTTGTATGAAACAACCCGTGATTGTCGGGGTGGCGACTGTACATAATAAATGTCGCACGGAGCACTATGGGGTCTCGATTCCAAAAAAAAGGGCATAAAAATAATTGAAACCGCCTAATTCAAAAAATGCATTTTCTGTTTCATGTCACATTTATCGCATACTTTCATAAATCAATAGGTCTTGGCCAAAAATATGACGCTTTGTAAAATAAACAATTTTTAGATACAGTTATTACACTCATTACATGATTTTATTTAATTCTACCTCTAGGTGTTAATAAAATCTACATCCTGGAAATTGACAAAATTTATAAGTAAGCTGTTGATATTGCTCCAATTAAATTTCATCTAAAGCTTTTGCAAGTCATTTTGCTAGCTCACAATAAATGTGTTAGCTAGTTGTTCGTTATTTTTCTATAGCTGTCAGTTATCAACTGAGTACTCGGTTAATAATAATGATGATCGGTTATTAAATAAATTCCATAATATTATTATTAATAGAAGTTAAATGAAAATGGTTTATTGTACTCACCTTTAAACTTTAATGAAAAAAAAAACATCAAGACTATCTAGTCACTAAAATTATGAAGTTCATGTAAAAGTAAAATGTTTCAAACTCGCACTATAATAAAAACAACCCCAAAAACACTTAAAGAAACACCAAAATCAAAACGCAAACTGTGGCGCGAGCTCACTACGTCCCGCTACTGAACTGGGGACTTTTTAAAGGAACCAGTATCACCCGTAGAAGTCATTTGTGATTGTCAACTGTCGAAATGCCGAGTTTATATGTAAACAGGACTTGACGTTTCAGATTATCGGTTGTCTTACTCGACAACAACACCAGTGACCTTTCACTTATTATCTCCCTAGCAGCAGAATTATTACCGATAATTTTTTTCAAGGTCACGAATGTACTTGGCGTCTTCGACTCGGGATAATTTTCTATCAACAAAAACGAGTGAAACCGAGAAAAAAGTTATCGGGAATTAATTCTGCTGCGTGGGAGATTCGGTAAGAACATTTCATAAATTGGAGTTTCTTTTAATGTTCCTGAAATTTTAGTAATAAACCTTAAATACTAACAAGTCAAATTAACTTCTATTGTAAAAATACAGTGCGTCATATTAAACTAAACTCATCGGAAATATGTTTTTTAAAGTTATATTTGAATTTAAAACTATAAAGACATTGGATTTCAGATAACAAATTTGTTATTTAATGTTTCTCACATTTTAGTTATAAAAATTAGTTACTAACTGCTCAATTTCTTTAGCAATCGAACTTGCTGATTCATTACCAAAACGAATCATTTTTTAAACAATATTAATTGTAACAATAAATATCATAGGTACGACTAAAAAACTGATTGTTACTTGCTGGTTTGTCTCACCTGTCACAATTAAGTCGTAAATAAGAAAACAAGAAAAATTACCACTTATTAATTTCATTAGGTTAATAGGCTATCGACTATCGCGATAGTCTCCCGTTGCTATAAGCAACGTAAACGAAAAAGGGCCTTCTAATTGACTGAAAATAAATTTATGAAATTTTCTGATTAATTATTTTTTACTGTGTTATTAGTGTGAAAAGATACAGCCGCAATTTCTCCACAGGGTGGTTACAACTTAGAACATAATATTGCCCCATCATACAGCGTATCTTTGGAAGTTCTTACCAAATGGGAAACTTTTTTATTATTAGTTTTACGAAAAAAAATTATTCTTTATAAAAAGCTCTGCATGGTCTAAAACCTAAAATGCAACCATCAAATATCGAAATTTTCCAGTCATATACGAGGTTTGTCAAAAAATGTTAATTTTTCCCAAGAATGTGAATTTTTCCCAAGAGTAAAGTACCTTTATTTTTGACATTATCAAAAATTGTTATAAAAAAAAGTTAATCAAAACTAAAAACTAAGGCTAAATGTGCAATTATACGCATTTATGTTGAAAAATTACTTTATTGATTTATTATTAATTATTTAATTTTTTAATTATTTAATCAATTTAATGCGTATTACTGCATATTTAGACGTGGTTTTTAGTTCTGATCAACTTTTTTTAATAACAATTTTTGATAATGTCAAAAATAAAGGTACTACTCTTGGGAAAAATTCACATTTTTTGACAAACCTCGTATATGACTGGAAAATTTCGATATTTGATGATTGCATTTTAGGTTTTAGATTATGCAGAGCTTTATATAAAAAATATTTTTTTTTCGTAAAGTTAATAATAAAAAAGTTTCCCATTTGGTAAGAACTTCCATAATATGATAAATCATTAAAGGCTTATACAGCACATTCATATTAAATGGTAAAAAACCCTTTAAATGATATTGAAAACAACACAGTTATATAGGAACAAACAGACCATTATCTTTTATCCGGAAGTTTAATTCTAAAAAGACTCGTGTACTTTAATAATTTTGACCATAATTTGGGTCTTATGGCCCTTAGTTTGGCGTCGCTATTTGGTAGTCGGGCCTCGTAACTTTTCCTTATTTATTTTCAGCCACACAAAAGTAAGGACTTTTAAAAACGCTTTTCATTTTTCTTTTTGAAGCCAGTATTTTTTGATATTCTTTTTATGTGTTACCTTACAGTTTACCGTCCTTACAATATTAATTCTAGGACAGTGATTTTTTCTATACAGGGTGTTTATTTGAAAACTTCCCACCTCGATTTTCCTGCTTTAAAATGAAAATGTGGAAAATCGCTCGGGCCCATCGATTTTTATTTCAAGGGGAACATCTTTTGCGTATATTGTCAATCTTGTTACTTCAAGCCCCTAGGAGGGAGGGGGGGGGGGTAAGATCTAAATCTTAAATGGATACCCCTATTTTATATATTTTTTTTGGATTCTGCATAAAATTCTGAACATTTTTTAATAAAAGCATTATTAGTCTATACTTATAACAGTTTCCGAGATATTTACTCTTGAAAAATTACATTTTTGAACTTTGACAGCTTCTAGCTTTCTAACTGTACGTCAGAGCAAAACGGCTTACATGTCCCTCTCTTCGATTTTTATTATCTTTCGAATAGTGTGAACTTTCGGTTAAACTGGATGTAAGAAATATAGTACTTTCGGTTTGACCGGAAATTGACACTATTGGAAAGATAATAAAAATCAACTTCCAGTTAAACCGGAACAACTACATTTCCTGCTTTCGAGTTACATCCGGTTTAACCGGAAGTTGATTTTTTTGGGAAGATAATAAAAATAGAAGATAGGGACATGTAAGCCGTTTTGCTCTAAGACGTACAGTTAGAAAGCTAGTCGCTGTCAAAGTTCGAAAATGTAATTTTTCAAGAGTCAATATCTCGGAAACTGTTAAGTATAGACTAATAATGCTTTTATTAAAAAATGTTTAGAATCCAAAAAAATTATATAAAATAGGGGTATCCATTTAAGATTTAGATCTTACCCCCCCTCCCTCCTAGGGGCTTAAAGTAACAAGATTGACAATATACGCAAAAGATGTCCCCCTCGAAATAAAAATCGACGGGTCCGAGCGATTTTCCACATTTTCATTTTAAAGCAGGAAAATCGAGGTGGGAAGTTTTCAAATGAACACCCTGTATATATTGTCCGAATTATTTACAGACTTGTGGCGACAATAATGCGAATAATAGGTTTTTTTCACTTTTCTTAAATTTTATAGAAAAATAGAAAAGCACAAAGTCTTTCTCCACAATATTTAATTAGAAAAACTAGGCGAACCTAGAATAATTCATAATAATACAAATCGACATGTTTCGAGTGTAGAAACACTCATCATCAGGAAAACGAAGTAAATGGTACAATGCTGATGTTGTTAGTAGTAGAGAAAATAACAAGTGAGACTAAGCCGTAATAGAGCTTTCAGTGGTACATATACTAGGAGTGAAAAAATTTGAATAGTCAGAAGACAGAAAAGATTTCAGCATACTGAAGAGTTTTAAAAGACTTTTTAAAAATTATTTTTAAGTGTAAGTGATGAAAAATCTTTAGTTTAATTCAACTATGTCGAAGACATGTGAAAGTGGTAAAATAAAAGGGAAAGAAAAAAGAAAAAATTGCTTTTGTAAAAGTCATGCAGATGCTTTCATTTAGCTTGAAATAAAACAGAGAAAAAGATTTCCGGTCTGACACGTGCTGGTTGCAGTGGAACTTCTTTAAAAGATGTTCTAGTACAACAAAAACTTTTTTTTTAAATTTCTTAAAACTTAATTTTGCACACAATGTGTAAGTTTTGACTACTGCCGGGGTAACTGGGCCGTAACAAGCCTGGTACCCCAACAGTATTTTATTTCAAGCTAAATGAAAGCATCTGCATGACTTTTACGAAAAACAATTTTTTCTTTTTTCTTTCACTCTTATTTTACCACTTTCACATGTCTCCGACATAGTTGAATTAAACTAAAGATATTTCATCACTTACACTTAAAAATGACTTTTACAAAGTCTTTTAAAACTACCTAATTTTTCTTTTTTCTCTTTATTTCCCACCCAAGACAGTGGCATTGCACTAGTCCTTGACTCTTTAGTATGCTGAAATTTTTTCTGTCTTCTGACTATTCAAATTTTTTCACTCCTCGTATGTACCATTAAAAGCTCTATTACGGCTTAGTCTTACTTGTTATTTTCTCTACTGCTAACAACATCAGCATTGTACCATTTACTTCGTTTTCCTGATGATGAGTGTTTCTACACTCGAAACATGTCGAATTGAATTATGAATTATTCTAGGTTCGCCTAGTTTTTCTAATTAAATATTGTGGAGAAAGACGTTGTGCTTTTCTTTTTTTCTATACATTTAACTCCACTTTGAGTATGGACTAGTTCTTCAAAATTAAATTTTATATTTAGTTCAACAAATAAAAAATATTTTTTTAATTGTCAATGGTCTTCGCCGAAAAATTTCCGTGTTGTCAGAACTTTTAGGAAATAAATACTATATTTTTGTTCTAAGTCGTTATAGAATTTTTAGTAAGATATATATTTTTCTGGCATACATTCGTACTAAATAATTCCTATTGGATAACCATACAAGATTCTGCCATTCTCGGAGTTATAATATAAAACTTTTAAAAAAATTGGCAACAATCCTTTTATACAATTCTTACGTAGATCTGAGCGAGTCAGCGTTTCTATTGAAATACTTATAGGCCAGGAATATTAGTCAAATAAGGGCAAGTTTCTCGGAATTAAAGATAGCCGGCTATAAACTTGTATAAACCTTTATTTTGGTACCCTACAACTTGTCTCAAAACCTACTTATCGTAGGATGTCCGCGACTACAGATATTCCAAGGTCAAAGGTCCAAAAATCGATTTTTTTAAACATCTATTGCAAATATCTCGTTTCCTATGGGTTTTATGCTATTTGTATTTCCTATAAATATTGTAGAGAATTAAATTTCCTACAAATTTTGTTTAAACATTTTTTTTATATCTTGAACCATTCATCATTCAAGAAACAGCATTGTCTCCAACCTTCGAACAGTCATATTCTAAATAGTTAAACACTGCGTGCGCTCTGCCCTCTATCTCGAAAATGGTTCCAGATATAAAAAAAAATGTTTAAACACAATTTGTAGAGAATTTAAATAAAGGAGATGACCTTAAAGTTATGCAATTTGTTGCAACGAAAACGCTGTAAGCTTCGCGTTACTTTGCTGTTATCCTTAGGCCTTCTGCACACGGCGCGCATCGTCATAGACGCGTACAAAATTCGTCCTGTATCGACGATTCCTATACGCCTTGAAAACTGTACACGGAGTTTTGAGTGACAACAAAACATTTTTTAATGTCACATGTTGCATTACCTTGGCAGTGGAACCATTGTGTATGTGTATATATTAAATACTGTAGAATATAAACAATATACAGGGTTGGGCCAATGTTCCGGAACGGCTTAATTACAGGCGAACGAAAAGTTATATCGGATCCGGGTTTTGGGCAATCTATAGGACTAAAATTTTACTATTTGTCTATTATACCATATGTCAGTAATGTCACCAACTGTCAAGTGTTGACGTTATTAACACCCTTTTAAATGGAACACCCTGTATATTTTTACATTTTTAAATTCCACATAAAATTATAATTATTTTTTATTAAATGCACTATTAGTCTATACTTCATAGGTTCCGAGATATTGACTCTCGAAAAGTGACATTTATATAATTTGACAGCTTATAACTTTCTAACAGTACGTCTTAGAGCAAAATGGCTTACTTGTCCCTATCTTCAATTTTTATTATCTTCCCAAAAAAATTAACTTCCAGTTAAACCGGAACAACTATATTTCCTGCTTTCGAGTTACATCCGGTTTAACCGGAAGTTAATTTTTTTGGGAAGATAATAAAAATTGAAGATAGGGACATGAAAGCCTTTTTGCTCTAAGACGTACTGTTAGAAAGTTATAAGCTGTCAAAGTTCAAAAATGTCATGCACTTTTCGAGAGTCAATATCTCGGAAACTATGAAGTATAGACTAATAGTGCATTTAATAAAAAATAATTATAATTTTATGTGGAATTTAAAAATGTAAAAATATACAGGGTGTTAATAACGTCAACACTTGACAATAATTGGTGTCATTACTGACATATGGTATAATAGTCAAGTAGTAAAATTTTAGTCCTATAGATTGCCCAAAACCCGGATCCGATATAACTTTTCGTTCGCCTGTAATTAAGCCGTTCCGGAACATTTGCCCAACCCTGTATATTAAATACTGTAGAATATAAACAATATATAATTTAACTAAAGTGTTTCTTTATTAGTATCCAATCCATAGTTCGTGATATTTCTGCCCAAGCTTTTTCTGTGACATCCTTTCTTGGATAGTCTTGTAAAGTATTATTGTACAAACACTATTGCACAAAATTCACGGTTTTATCGGCCATTGTTATAGGTTAAAATACCGACCTTCGCTATAAGTAATAAGCATGCAGCTTAGCAACTGACAGTGCTGTACGTCCGGCGTATTGCAGCTTGCATGCTTAGACGAAAGCGCCACGTTGCGTCTTCGTGTACAGTCGTTCATTTAAAACCAAGTGAGAGACACAAAAGCGTACATCTTTCGTATGTAGCGTCTAATACGCATCAATGACGAGAAGCCCCGTGTGCAGAAGGCCTAACAGTGTTTTTAGGATTATAAAGACTAAAGTTATTTTAATTAAAATTTTTATTTGTACATGCAGTGATTGGCCGAATTTAAGCAGCATGGTAAAAATTGTTATTGTTAGATTTCAATAAATACCGATGATGGCCATCGCCTTTGCATCATCGGAAATCCTAGAAACCATTAAACAGCGGTGTTCGTATTTAGTGGTTTGTTTGTCGCACTATATTGCATTATCGTCAGTGATGTGACAATACCTCCTATCTTCTTAAAATGCGAATATTTAGTTATTACTACAAAATTATTCCTAACAATACCGCGCATGATTTGAAAACCTCCTAACTTGCGAAAACTACACTGCTGTTAAGTTCCTTCGTAATAACAATACCTCCTATCTGTTTACGCTCTTAAATATAGGACTAATACCGTCTATCTTTATAAATATTTTAAAATATTATCTAATATTGACCTCTACGATACAAGTGCCTATTTTAAAAATCAACGTTTTATTTAAAAACCTTACCAAAATTTTCTTATTTTCTATTGAATCTATTGTAGGTCAATGATTGTTTAGGAAAATAGGAGGTATTGAAAACATTTATTGAATATAATCTATACATAGAAGATTTTTTTTTCAAAACGTTTTTATCGTTTCCTGTAAAATCATGTCTAAGAGAGATGGGAGGTATTGTCACATCACTGACGATATGTGTGCTGTATTTCTAAAAAGAATCACATCACTTTTGTAGATTTTAAGGAGGTTTGTCAAGTAAGATGCAAATAAAATTATAAAAATTCTATAATTAAATATTCTCACCCTTAAACTTTCACTTTGTTTATGGTAATTATATGAATAAACATTTATTGTTGGGTACTTGGTTCCATATTGAAAAATTAAACATGGTAAGATACTGTATACTTGTTGGTTAATGCTATCTAAAGAAACAATTACTTATTCAGTAGACACTCAATAGTGTGAAAATTGCATAACGGAAACCCAGCATAATGTGAACATTATATTTAATTATGCTAGGTCACAGTATACCGTGAACATCCTACACCTTCGCTTATGGAAACGAATGTCATTGATCGGCAAAATCAATATTTTTCCGCTGATGCTTTAATCAAAGTCCCTGGTTGTGGATTCCCGATATTTTTACAATTTCAGTAATTCTCCGACATATTAGCAAATATTTTATTTTTATTTCCTATATATTCAGTATTCGTTGTTAATGGTTATTATCTGCGTTTGCAGCCTGAGTGATTTCTGAACATATCAATAAAATGTCGCTTAAAAAATAAAAGTGTCTTTATTACTACAATAGTTTTATTATATTGCAATTAGGTAGGTAATTTAAAACTAAAATTAGAAATAAACAGGTCAACATTTTTTTATTATTTATTTATTTTTTTATGCATTGTATGTTTAAAGAAATTCATACATAAAAATATCAAATTTGTATATACAGTGTCACCAGTAAAGTCCGCATCATATGTGATTTTTTTTTAATAATAGCTTTATTCAAAAATTGACTTTGTTGTTTGTTGATAGTTCTGCTTCGATCGACATGAAAATTAAGCAAAAAAATTGTAGTCACGTGATTCGCATTATCTGTAAAATTTAAATTTTTTCCAAAAAATAAATCAAAAGTGAGGTTATTTGTGAAAATATCGAAAAAAGTTATTAAAAAAAGTTTTTTTAATGCAGTTTCTAGCCCACATGCAAAATTTCAGCTGGATAAGATAATTTTTATTTTTTACCTATATTTTGTAAATTGCACCACTTTTGCAAAATAAGACTCAACGCAACCTACATAAAACTGCTTAGTTTTGACAATGCTTTATTTCAGATACATTTTCTTTAAAGGAGCGCCATATTAAATGTGTGTTTTTCTACAAAATCAAAATTGGACTATTAAACTTGGGCCGCATATGATGCAAAGTTCATTTGTTTTTGACCCTGTATAAGGTAATTTCATAAAACAGGTATTTTTGAAAACGTAGCTTGTGTCTTAAAGTAATACACCTTAATATCAAGACCAAAAAGAACACAGTGTCATCAGTAAAGTGTTAACTTAACGTAAAGTTTATCTATTTTCAACGATTTAATTTAAAACCCCTTTATTTTATTTTTTATTATTTTACTTTCAGACACAAACTACGTTTTCAAAAATACTTATTTTATGAAGTTACCTTATACAGGGTCAATAACAAATAAACTTTGCATCACATGCGACCAAATTGTAATAGCCCAATTTTGATTTTATAGAAAAACACACATTTAATATGGCGCTACTTTATAGAAAATGTATCTGAAATAAAGCATTGTCAAAACTAAGAAGTTTTATGTAGGTTGCGTTAAGTCTTATACTTCTAACCAAGCTTAAATTTAGTAAAATCGGATAAGTCGTTTAGAAGTTACAGCGATTTTAATGTTTACACTTTCAATAGCTTCTCCCACTCTTATCAAGTGAAAGTGTAAACATTAAAATCGCTGTAACTTCTAAACGACTTAACCGATTTTACTAAATTTAAGCTTGTTTGGAAGAAGAAGGTAAGTACCTTCAATTGTCGTATCCAATGGTACAAGATAGTTTCTAATAAAATTGCTAGAGGGCGCAATTTGTATTAAAAAATATTGTTTTGGCAATAACTCTGAAACGAACAAAGATATCGAACTGCGGTTTTCATATCTTTTCTTGCAAATTTCATCTACTTTTCGATTATGATGTCATAGTTATACCGTATGGTTTGAATTTTCGGGATAAAATCGAAAAAACGGTTATTATTACAAATTGCGACCTCTAGCAATTTTATTAAACGCTATCGTGTACTGTTGGATACGGCAATTAAAGATGCTTATTTTTCCCTTCAAAACAAGCTTAAATTTAGTAAAATCGGATAAGTCGTTTAGAAGTTACAGCGATTTTAATGTTTACACTTTCAATAGCTTCTCCCACTCTTATCAAGGTCGGTACGCCAATGAGCCCTAAACCAAAATGATGCAGAATTGTCTAAGCTTTCCAATGATGTAATTAGAGTTATACCTTTATATGGGAATTTTCGGAGAAATTTAGAATTTAAAAAAACAATTTTTAATTGTGCCCCCTTGCGGCGAAATGAGGAACTCAAAAGTAATTTCCAGCAATTTCTCTTGACCACTTTACTCATAAAAAAATCTTTCCAAAAGTTGTACGATTAATGGTTTCCGAGATAAAGCCGACGTCCTCGCTTATTTAACCACCCGGCACTACTTAAAGGTAGTAAATATCACGATCAGGCGAGACGATGAAGCGCATGGCGACATCTAACGTCGATTTTAGACACTTTAAATCATAACAGCACCTCTAAACAGAACTCAATAAACTTAAGTCAAATGTTAAGAGAAAATTACTTGTAAAGACTAAAGTCACATTTACAAGAGTCAGGCTAGGCAGCGCGAAGACCTACGGTCGTCGGTTAAGGAACCGAAACCAATGAAGACAGAAGAAAATGTTTCCTTTAATTTCGTCAGATTCATCCTTAGACGCGTATCGTCATATCATGGCTCATCAGTAAGGCTAGCATCTAATAGACATATAAAAAAAGACATTTAGTAGACAAGTTCCTTTATTTTATTATGGACTTCTTTTAATAATTTCTTAACATCCCATAAACCATTTAAGAGCCTCATCTCATCCTTTCTTTTATAAATATCGGTTAATCGAAAATTTTTTCAGAAAGTACTCCGACATAACCAAATATTTACCCTTTAATCCAGATTTTCTTAAGCAAATATTCGTCGACGAGATTTAGTGCATGCGGGTCATGCGATGCATTTCCTTCCCGCATTTCCCACGGGATTTCAGGGGAAACGGAATCGGAAAAGCCATTGGGAAATGATATGGAAATAAAGTTGGGCTTATAACTGGGATGAATAAGCAAGGTTCTATTTTGCTCATTGGACGTATGAATAAAAACCTATTTGTATATCCATAATAGTTAATTTGAAATATTAATTTTTCTATGTAGGTGGTTTTATGTATTTAAGGATCTTAGGGAGCAAATGAAACCCAAATTTTAATTGGCCGACGTTTCGGAAAATATATTAAAAATCCCTTATGTAAGAGGGTTATCCGAAAAAATAAAGACTCTTTTGACAACGGACAATGTTAAGATAGCTTTTAAGAGCGAAAATATCTACTATTTATTATCTACTCAAAACTAAAGGACAAAATTCCAACAATCCTTAAATCTAATATAATTTACAAGGTACCCTGTAAAGAATGTACAAAAGTACCTATATATAGGGCAGACTGGAAGGTATTTAAAGACCAGAATGTCGGAACATGCAAGAGAATGCAGGAACTTTCATGTTACCAAAGACTGAAAAAAGCACTTTTTGACCATTCTAAAACGTACGGGCATCTTTTGACTTTGAAAATGTAAGCATTTTAGAGACAGAGAATAATTATAAGAACCGCATTTTAAGAGAAATAATAGAGATAAAAACTTACCCGAAAAGTATCAATCGAAGGACAGATATAGAATCCCTCAATACTTAATACTTTAATTTAATTGAAAAAACGAGAAGGGAAAAAAAAGAGATTTACAACAATAATTTATTTCTACATTATCACCGCTAATACCTGATAAACAAATCAGTTGGTTTCTCGCCTTGTTTGCTTTGTAGGTACTACAAAATTTTAAAAATTACAAATGTTTACGGTGCCCTTTGTTACGTGTCCCTTTTACCATTATGTGTCCTAATTTTTTTTACCATTATAACTCTTGGAGCCCACTTTAACTGTAAGTTTTTACCACTTTTTGTTTGTTGTTTTTTGTTTTTTTGGGTTCACCCTTGGTGCCTATTTTATTTTATTTTAATGAGAAAACTTTTCTCTTTTCTAATATGTTTTAATTTTGGTGTATTTTTTAAGAAAATTAAAAATACACAAATTGTCGTAACTTTCTTTTGTCTCTCTCTACAGTTTGCGCGTTATTTCTAAAGGTTTTCTTTTTCTCTATAAACACCATGAAATATAAAAGAAAAATGACACCTACTTGAAACTGTGTTACTCTTTAATATATCAAGGATATAGGTATTATGTAGTTTCTGTTATGTTATGTTATCGAAAATAAGATTTGTAATTTTTTCAAACAAATCAATTATGTAATGTTTTTATCGGTTATTGTTGAAACCTAAGAATCCTATTGTTTCAGAGCCCTAAGGAAGGAAATATATTTGCCGAAACGTCGGCAAATTAAAATTTAGGTTTCATTTGCTCCCTAAGATCCTTAAACCCATAAAACCACCTACATAAAAGTCATTAACAATTTTATTTTATAATTACCTATACCTAAATTGGAATTGGACTGCGTCTGTCAGGAAACATTCCAGAGAACATTTTAAATACTCTCCGAGAACTATTTTTCATGTAGCCAGTACCACTTTTAATAATTGTTATTTTTCCTCGAATACTGTAAAACATGTTGAAACATATAAAAATATATGTAATATTATATAAAATAAAATTATATGTATATATTATATGTATAATATATTTATTATATTTATACTACTGGTGGTTTTATTGACGTATGTATTAGAGCCGTATTTAGCTTTTAAGAAATTTACAAAACGTTTTTCTAAATAAACCACTCATCTCAAATTTCTACAAATTGTGTTTTTAACACCCTTATTGCAGGTCTGTAGTTCGGAAACGACATCAGAGATTTTAATGCGGTTTGCAGGGTTTGAAAGATTGTTTCTGGCAGATTAATAATATGGTACGCTTATGACGTAATCAATGTATTTTAGATTTAGTTTCAATGTCCGAAAATTCGATCATATTTCACCTTACTTGATCGAATCAGGATGGCTTACTATCAAAGAGCGCTATGTACTTCATATCCTACATCTGGTTTACAAAATTAGACTAACTGCACTTCCACCTTACCTTACTAAGGGTTCTGATGTGCATAATGTTCTTATTCGCCACAGGGATTTGTATAGTGTGCCCAAGCACAACCATGCTTTTTTTCAGCGTTCATTCCGCTATACGTCCGTTACTACTTTTAACTCTTTGCCAGACTGTATCAGGATGGCTCCCAGCTCTGCTGCCTTCCGTAGGGGTGTTAAAGAGCTTCCGCTGGCGGGTCGCAATCCGCGCTAGCGTTTATGCAGCATGTAATTTTTTATTTTTCTTGCAATTTATTTCACTGTGCTTTTAGTTTCAACTTTTTTGTCTAGTTTTTTACTTTATACTCAATTCACTTTACGTTTACATTAGGCAAGCTCTGCTTTTCCTTTTATATTCAAAACATGTATTTGCTACGTTAGAACTTTTGTTTTCTTATATTTTTGTTGTTTTCTTGGATCTCTATTTTATTTATTTTTATAAATTAGGTGGTTCTATGAGCAGCTATAGTTGTATAACGTCACCTTTATATATACCTTGTATATATATTTTTGTATAAAATAAAAGACATTTTATTCATCATATTATTATTATTAATATTATCCAGGGTAGAATAGAAAGTCGTTCACTTTTTTTTAGTAGGAGTTTATTTCGTGTTATATTTAAACGTTGTTTTATAACCTCAGTTATTAGAGGGATTTTGGAACGCTTAAAATAACAACAGTAAAACACAGTGTTATGGTTAATTTTATTAACGATAACGATTACGGTGACAATTACAAGAATAGATTTTGAACGTCTTAAAAATAAATAATTTGACAGATGCAAACATAACCTTTTTTATTTCTAAACAATTTATTTTTAAACAATCAAAGTGATGACATGAGTCAATCAACAATGGAAAAGGACGAAAAGGTACAAAAATGTAAGGTTATTTTGGATTCCTGAGTTATGTTGCCAAGTCGTTTACAAAAAAATATAATTACATTTCTTACCGCAGCGTTATTTTATGATTTACATAAAGTAAAATTTTGAATTATGGATAAAAAAACCTTTTCTGTTCGGTATTATCTAAACTACAGTTATAAATTAATTTCAATTTTTTTAAGTGTTTTCCGAAAAATGATCATGTCCGAAATATATTCTTATTAAATTATATAGGTAAGTATTGGCAACATGGCAAATTAAGCAAAATAAGAATAACCATAACGATAGCCTTCCTTATATCTTCGTAATTAACGAAGCTCGTTATCGTTAATAAAGGAATCGCTGCCTCGTTTTAGTACTGCGCATGCTCAGAATAAGGATAACGATAACGACAGTCTAAAATAAGAGTTCCAAAATCTCTCTAATGTCTCGGGACAATTTCGGTATTTTTTTGTTACTATATGCCCTATGGCAAGAATTATCCTATTTCTTTTAAAAAACAGCTGTTTTGGATGTAACTGAAGACATCAGCTCGTTGTTGAACGTTTACGTTCTTTTTTTCTATTTCATGTACTTGGTTTATTTCTTAAAAAAGAAAAATAATAAATTTCCCTGAGATACGTTCCGAGTGTCCCAAATTACAAAGAGTATGACAAAATTAGAATAATTATTGAGTTATTTAAATTTAAAAACTTAAACTAAGATATTTATGTAAGCAATAAAAATTGAATATCTTTTTTTTAAAATATCGTTCTTATGCTTTAGTCGATCTCTCAAGACGGTTTTGGAAGTTTTTTTTATTTCAAGTCCTAGGACTGGAATTATTCTAATTTTTTTAACAATTAGCTATTTTTAACACACCTAAGCATTCTAAGCATGTATTCATATCAATTTTTTTTCTAAGCTGCAACCATAATTACTTTTTCTCCAAATGACATTAAAAGCGGTCTTTTAATGACACCTGACAGGCTCAAAAGGTGTATTTTTTCTGCCTAGTCAGAAAAAGTGGACTTTTTATGCCTAGGCAGAAAAATTACACCTTTTGAGCCTGTCAGGTGTCATTAAAAATTAAAATTTAAATGACAAGTAAACACAACAATTCAATAAATGTCATAAATAACATACATAAATATAAAAAATACGATTTTGCGTGAAATTGGAACAAATTTGGAGAAAAAATTATATGTTTTACTAGGCAGTAAAGCAGATTTAATGCCTTGGCTGGTTTCCTAGCCTCGGCTGCGTCTCGTCTATGAAACACCACCCGCGGCATTAAATCTTGTGCTTTTCTGCCTAGTGAAACAAATAACTATTATAGCAAATTATTTTAAATAAAATACTTTTAACCTTATACTTGGTTGGGACATATCATGTAGTAATTTAGCTAAATTCATTATTAACACTAAAACATTTTAGCTTAGGTACTAGAGTTAAAATATTAATTATTATTTTTGGTTAATTATAGCCTTTAATACTCTTAGTAAGGATTTCCGAACTTATTTGTAATATACAGCGTCATCAAAACTTCCACAGACCCAAAAGTACGACATTTCTTACAGGATGCATGGAACTTATTTTTGCATCATAATAGCGCTTACATTCCGAGGAAACCATTTCAATAGGATTAAAGTGGCAATAATATGGAGGAAGTCTTAGCACTCGATGTTCATGTTGCAATGCTAGTTCGTCCAACATATTAAAATAAAATTAAAATAATTAAAAAATGTAATAAATAGCTCTATCTAGATTACTTGTAACGTTTGGGTGGGATATGCTGCTTCGCTATTATCCAGATGTAATACTTTTGGTCAACTTCTTTTTGGAATTTTTTCAATTAGCCAAGAATATTACGTGGCGTTATCCATGTAATAAGTTCCAAGTTTGGTAAGAATTTTTCTTCAATCCATTTTTCAAAGTTTTCACTATTTATCGCATCATGATAATCACCAGATTTCAGGCCAGACTTGAATATCAAACATGCATTATCACAAATCCATTTTCTTAACCAGCATAAAGAATAATATACAGTACACCCCCTGACTATTTTTTAAAACTTTTTGAAGAGTATCATCTTTTCAACTTCGCCTAAAAACCCCTTTACTGTACTTATATCCAGGTTTCATTAAGAAAAACAAAGTTTGAGGGAAATTGAGAGTTGCCGTTATTCTTAAATTCTCTTAAAAATTCTACTCGTTTTTGGGCTATATGGATTTGCTCTAAGAAAAAACGCCTGTTTGATACAGTACATTAACGCCATTTGAATTTAAATTTTTTTAAACAGCCCGCTAACGAACCAGTGGAACTTTCAACACCATCAATAATTTTAAGGTTTAGTTGTATTGAGCGAATGGTAACGTGTTCACTTGCTCCATATATATCCCATAAATAAGCTCTCTTATGGTATGTTCATGAATATCATGAAGTTATCTACCACGCCCAAGTAGCATTTTTAGACACATTACGGTAAATGTGTCTAAACTATTGTTTCTATTTCCGACACAAATTGAAAATTGTTGGCAACATGTATGGAAATATTTTCGAAACGTATACATTTTAAATGGCGCATTAGCACGTGTTTCCAAGTAGTTGGTACGGGCTGTGACTTTCGCTGTTTCGACGCAAAATCGAAACTTTTATCGAAAATGTTTCGAAAATTTTTCAGAAATGTTTGGAACATGTTTCCATAAATGTGTCGAGTAAGAGTTCATTTTACAAAGAAGGCGCTGTTTGTTGGAATTGTGAATTGTCAAAATGGAAACATTATTGAAACAAATAATTAGATATATAATATCTATCTTTCTGCAGGTTGTAAAATAAAAGAAAGTAAACAATATGATGACAGCATAATTTTGCCATAATGAATTTGTCACCAGAGTATTTTCTATAAGTGATACATTTTTTTCGTATGGTTTATTGCAGAGGAGATCCAAAAATCGTTGACGAAATAAATTTTATCGTGCAATTTAGTAATTTAGCTTTATATTCTTAAGACGCTCCCGGTATATTGACATTTACACACAAAATAAATACTTTGTCAAAAAATAAAATCTTAAATATTTTTAAAATTTTACTTAATTCTTCTTTCAATTGATTGAGCTAGCAAAATGGAACTAATGTAACCACTTTTTTACATTTCAAATGACGCAGAAAGTTAATTAAAGTCCATTGTAATAATATAAAAATGAATTTGTCAAAATGGCCGCCAGAAAGCGAGAATTATTCTGGTCTAAAATGGAGTCGACACACAATTTCTAGTATTTGGTTTCTATAATGTTTCGATAATCATGTAGCTATAATTCATAGAAAATGTGTCGAAACATGAAGAATGTTTCGATATTTTACCGAAACCATGCGAAACAAACGTCGCTAAAGTAAAAAATGCAGAGTCCCGTCAAGAGAAAGGTTAAGCTTAGAAACATAAAACTTCTGTATACCGTCACGGTATACACTACCACTTTACACTTTCTGTGACATATAACCGACAAAATTGGTTTGTACTTTGTTGAACGTTTAATAAAACTTACTTATAACTTATTCCTAAGTAATATTCTAAAACATGTACTCAATTGTCGAGACAAAGGAAAAAAGTAGGTTGGTCCTAACGGCTATGCCGACCAGCTGGATAGTCGGAGACCACCTACTTTGGCCGATTGTCGATGGGACATCGCTAGTTAAAAAATCAGGTTGTGGTTTAATTTTTTCCTTTTGAATTTCAATTTCTTTCTTTTTCCTTTTTAGTGCCTTGTAAAACCTCGAAGAATGTTTAAACTGTTGGTTCTCCCATATTAACAAAACAAAAATGTACAATTTATAGGTTATAATATAATCGTTATAATCAAGGTTATAATAATTGTCCGGGTGCGGTAGTGTAAAGGTTTCTGGCAGTTTCGAAAATTATTTTCTGCGCAAGTTTCGTAATGAAATGGATATCACTGTTTGGTAAATATTTCAAAGCAGAAGAATACCAATTTGTTTTGAATCACTTAATTCGAAAATGTTTGGCTACAATTTGGGAGCACATGTGTCATTTTCTTTTGTGCGTTTCCTAAATGTATCGACACTGTAGTTTGGAAAGTATTTCGAAACTAACAGTTCTTAATCGTTTCTAGTAACTAAATTCGAAAATGTATCGCAAAAGTTTCGAAACACATGTGTCTCCACACAATCTAAATAATTTTAATCGAAAATGTTTCGAAACGTTTCTCAGTAAAGAATTTGTGTCCAATTTGTGTCTATAATTGCCACTTGGGCGGGATGATAAAATAGCTACATATTATTGCGATTCTTAAAATCTACACCCTTCTCTATCCCCTTTGCCTTAAGTCATTGGATTCATTGGTACGTGTCGTAACAGTAAAAACTGATTATGTCCTTTGCCAGGCAATTAATCTTATTTAATTAATAAAAAAATTTAATTTATATATACCGGGTGTAACAAGATCATGGTACACCCCCTGTATCTCCGTTAGTTTTAAAGGTAATTGGTTGAAATTTGGGCTATCCCCTATACATAATAGGCGGCACTTTTTGACCTACAAATTATTTTTTTTCACTTCCGGTTTCGCCGGAAGTGGCACTAACTTTCGATATTTAAATGGAACACCCTGTACAATATTACATATTTGAATTCTGCATAATTTTCTGAATCCAATGATACCACAAAAGTGACATTTCAAGCGTAAAAAATATTTATCTTTTAATTTTTAATTTTCCATTTAAGTGTGCCATGACGGTTCCAATTTATTCCAATTGATTCGTCTAATACTAGAAAAATGAAAGTCCCGTCAAAAATTCTAAATTGGTTTTTTTATAAGCAAATAATATTCATCGTAATCGTTTTTGGGGTAAAACTCAATTTTTCCAAATGGAACCATATTGGTACCGTGGTACCATTTCTTAGTACTATTAATAAGGAATTTATTCATACCTGGCAATAACATGTACGATAAATACAATCAAAATTACAGCTAAAAGAAAATACAATTATTTTGTTCTAATTTAATGCTAAGTTACTAAAAGGTGGCTACAAACACAGGTAGCTATATTTTCTGTGCTACAAATGTAAAGACTTTTCCAATACACAATAAAAACACCGATAAACCACCGTATACTTATTTGACAATCTGAATAATTTTCATTGTTTTCAAAGCCACCTTAGTAACTTCTTAGCATTAAATTAGAATTGTATTTTCTTTTAGCTGTAATTTTGATAGTATTTATCGCACATGTTATTGCCATCAGGTATGAATAAATTCCTTATTAACAGTACTAAGAAATGGTACCACGGAACCAATATGATTTCATTTGGAAAAATTGAGTTTTACCCCAAAAACGATTACGATGAATTTTATTTGCTTATAAAAAACGCTATTTAGTATTTTTGACGGGACTTAGATTTTTCTAGCATTAGACAAATCAATTGGAATAAATCGGAACCGTCATGGCACACTTAAATGGAAAATTAATAATTAAATATTTTTTACGCTTGAAATGTCACCTTTGTGGTATCATTGGATTCAGAAAATTATGCAGAATTCAAAAATGTAATAGGGTGTTCTATTTAAAAATCGAAAGTTGGTGTCACTTCCGGCGAAACCGGAAGTAAAAAAAATATTTGTAGGTTAAAAAGTGCCGCTTATTATGTATATGGGATATCCCAAATTTCAATCAATTACCTTTAAAACTAACGGAGATACGAGGGGTGTACCATGATCCTGTTACACCCGGTATATATTTTTTTCTTTTTGTAATATGTTTTATTTGTGCTTTCGGGTTTTTATCTGTACGTCTAAAACATACGTTTTGGTGGGCGATTTGCGAGGCGATTTGTTAAGAAAACTTTTTTTTATCGTTTTTTTCTAAATTATTTTTCTTAAACTAAATTAGTAAATTTTGAAGAAGTAGTCCATACTCAAAGTGGAGTTGAATAATATAGGGAAAAGAAAACCATAAAGTCTTTCTCCACAATTTTAATTCAATAGCTAAGCTATAATCTACATGATTCGAGTGTAGAAACACTCATCATCTTAAACCTTAATTTTGGCTTCATATTGATATGGTAACGTTTAAGTTTTTAATTTAATCAATCAATCTCTAATTTTTCTATCGCGAACGCACAAGTTCTCGTTTTGGACTCAAGGAGGAGCGCAGAGTCTCTCATGCGATGTGAGACTTCCGGTTCAAGAGACGAGGTGGAGAAGAGGGGCAACTCTTTACGAAGGTGTTGCTTCGTCTATCCATTTTTATAAAAATACACAAAAACGCGTAATTGAACATTTTTTTTTAATTTTAACTAGGTAGTGACAGTGCATAACATTCGATAGAACCACAGGAGACGAATGAGGAACCTCTATTCCGCCACGGCTCCAGGTAAGAGACCCAACTCGTTCATTTTGTGTGCATCTTTTCTGTTTTCTCTTTAAAATATTTTTTAATACAGTCCACTTTACGTGCGTTACCGCATTAATACGCTTACCTCAGTTAAATTCCTGTAAGTACCATGCGAGCAAAAATTATTTGCATCTTTGCATCTAAGGACGTAATGCTTAGCCGTAGAGCTTAATACCTGTTGGGTGTCAGTAACTACCTGAATTAACAATCAATTAGTTATTCCGTCATCTTTGACAGTCGTTACAAGTAATTTGATTAATCGCTAATTTTTCCAATTTTTTGAACAATTCACACAATGGGCTTTACGGAACAGCACAAAACATTCATGGTTGAAGCGTATTTTCGAAACGGGGTTAGAGTAAATGTGAGTGACAATACAATCCGGGTTTGTGCATGGACGATTTTCACGAACATTATCCTAACGTTGTTTTTATTGCTGGGGATTTTTATCATTGCCTGAAAAGAACCGTGGCTATGTTTAGGGAAAAAGGTTCTATACAACACAAAAAAGGGGCAGGAAGACCATCTGTAAGAACAGAAGAACTTGTTGCAAACGTTCGTGAAATAATGCAAAATACGCCAACAAATTGTATAAGACGCCTGTCCCAAGAAGGGGGAAGATCTTATGGAACATGCAGGAATATTCTTAAGAAGCATCTAAATTTATTTCCTTATAAAGTGCAAGTATTCCAAGAAATACAAGCCGCAGATTTTGAAAGACGCAGGAATTAGGTACTCTCAATTGTTTACCCAAAATTTATTGAAAAGATATGCTTTATTAGACCTGAAATTTTTTTTCGGATGAAGCCTGGTTCCACCTCTCCAGTTATGTGAATTCTTAGAATACATGTAATTATTTTTCTTTTTCTTTCTGTATATTCTTACTTAGTTAATTTTGTAAACAACAAAAATAAATTTGTATTTGTACTACTTATTTTATTATTCATTAGTTTGGCATATCATGTCATAATATGAATTTGACGAAATTTTAACCTAGATTTGGTTACATATATCGTCCCCATATCATTGTGATCCAAACCAAGCCCTACGTTTTTTACTCCAAGCCCTTTTTGATGCAAATAATTTTTGCTCGCACGGTACATTACATTGTCCATGGACAGCAGCAAGACTCTGATAGATAGAATTTTTAATTTTGATTCGCTTGAAAGCGTTTCGAAAAAGTTCGTTAGAAATCGCATTTCGCTACTTCCATACTTCGATTCTAATAATAGAATTAGAGGTCGGAAGTCCTCGGCTTTTTTCTAATAACACTAGGGATTTTTGATTTTTTTTGGTGCCAATGTCACCTTTAATAGTTATTAACCTATAAATCGCAAAAATCTAACGTCAACAAGTTTAAAACATTGTTTTCCTTTTTAAGGTTAAGGTACAATACTGTCAAATCACACTGTCAATATTGTCAATACGCGACAGGGCGACTGACGGAGGGCATCTTTGTCTATAGTCGGTTGTCTTTTTTCTTTACATTATGCGGAATGTGATTCTAATGCAATTTATTTTCGTTTCAATTCGATTCTATCGGGGTTGGAGGGGAAGGACGAAAACAATAGGACAGAAAGAGAAAAAGCGATCGGAGTACCACATTTCTAAAATAACGTTACTTTGCGATTCGATAATGACTTTTTTGTTCATCAGCACGGGGATGAAGGTGGGATTGGGCAACCCGCAACAT
This sequence comes from Polydrusus pterygomalis, assembly GCA_963969555.1. NCBI lineage: Eukaryota > Metazoa > Arthropoda > Insecta > Coleoptera > Curculionidae > Polydrusus > Polydrusus pterygomalis. Next base: position 90,496,742 of record OZ018377.1, on the reverse strand, counting down.
CTTGCCACCGGATATGTCAGCCACCTGGCCATATTTGAACGTATGTGCAAAAGCAATTGAGACGTACGTGCGATTAAAATTTGACATCGTTGACGTTTCGTTTTCGTAACCTTTCTTTTTTTAGACCGCCTTGTGGAAATGTTTTATTTTTTTGTGATTTTTATCGCACCGGCATTATTATTTATGTTAAAAATGTCACTGAAGTTCTTAGTATTTCTCTGAGTAAGTACTAAATATTGTAATATTATTATTAAGCTAAAAATATTGCATCCGAGAATATTTCTTTTACTTCCAAATAATGTTTCTTGGAGGGATGATTTTTTATAACCTTTGAAATTGAAAGTCTGTACCTGACTGTGAAACTTGCTAATTTTTATTCTAGCGACGTTACTAATCAGTATTTATGTGTTTCATTTAAAGAATATGATGAAAATACTAGACTTACTTATGCCAGTGACAAACTAGTTCGCTTACTCGATGTAATTCCACGAGAAATTGTATCGTTTCCTTAATAATAGTGCATTGCTCACTTAGAAGATACATTTTTAGATATTTATGAAAATGAATTTCAAAAATTTAACTTCTGTGAGCAACACGACATATGTAATGAAATTGTTAAATTATATGTTCGATTAACAGTTTACAAATATTTAAGAGATAAAAATACTCAAAATCAAACTTTATGTGCTGGACACTATAAAAAGCATAACATTTTTAATAAAAATAAAGTTAATGACTCCAGTTATAAAAGATTTAAAACCAATTAAACAATTTTCTCAGTTTCTATTTAAAAATAATTCTTGTTTTAAAACATTTTACAAATGTATGAGATTATTCTGCCCCATTTTTTTTTTGTTTCATGTTAATGCACACCTACAAGACTAGCCCAATGTTGACCTCCACCGGATTAAGACTTGTCCCACATGAAGACCTAATTTTAATAATGACCAGCCCTATAGTGCAAAATTGAAAAGCATAGGCAAGGAAGCCGTTGAACGACACCACGGTGACTCTAAACTTGTACCTACTAAGAAGGGTGATATAAGAATCACTGGTGGATACCTTAGATGCTTCCTTGGCTTATATTTTTGTACAGGCCCAGGAAGTTAGTCGACTCTGAATACCACCTTTAATCCCTTAGGAAACTTTTATTTTTGATAGTACAATGTTCCGTAACTAGTTCGTACCAGAAGTTCATATAGTTATTAGAAATTCGTCTTGTGTTAGACTCATTGGAAGTTATGCCTTCTGCATTAAGATTTTTTGATCTAAACTTGAAATAAATTATAAACAAAATATGGTCGTTTTTTTTTTCTAGAAAAGTCTTATTGTTTTTTATAGTAAATTAATTTTTTTAATGTTGTTTGCTTTGCTGTTTTTAATCGTTGAATAAACATAATTTGTCTCAGAAAATTAAAAAGCAAAGTAAACAAACATTAAAAAATTAATTTACTAACCTGCAATTAAAATTAAGCGTTCCCCCGCCTTCCTCACCCCCTGCCACCTAACATGGCGATCGGTTAAACGTCATTCCCGTTTCGTTCAATTAACATGCAAATAACGTTTCTCTTAGTTGGTGTTTTGTGTTCATCAGAGTCCGTGTGCAGGCCCTCCAGAAAGGTCCCCTAGTTACGACAATAAACAGCCGGGAATAACTTTTTGCCTAATAAAACTATACCAACCCCCTCGTTCTCAATAATAAGACACGAAAGCCGCCATTGGAATAATTGTTCAAAATATTTTCTTATACTGCTTTGTCGAATGCCGGCTCGCAATAGGAATAATAATTAAATCTGGGTTCATTATCAACCAAATTAATTCAATTAAACAATGGCAATGGCAAATCCTCAATTCCTCAGGACTCGCCGCAATCCAGCTCCTTATTGAATAATGCCCTATTTAACGTTGCTATTAATCCAAATTTATGTCCAATATTCTCGATTGTTTGCAGGAATTAACCAACGTTTAAACATCCATTGCTGTGTGAGCAATAGGTGCATTCCCGGCGAAGTCTTAGGCTAAATATGGGTAATTGCTTACACAATAGTAGATATCAAGGGCGTCCATAGAGCGTTTTTCAGGGGGGGGGGGCAAAAACTTAAACAATATTTTTTTATATATGACTAATTATTTAACATATAGGTACCTTATGCCTAACGGAACCTACAGAATTCGTAAAAAATAAACACAAAATTACAATTTATATGTTTTCATCATAAAATAAAAATGTTAAATTCCTAGACGTCTTGCCAAACTCGTTGATTACTTTTTTTTTATTAAATTTTCTTTATTTTTTTGTAAATAATCATAATCAGTTTAGTAATTTGTTGGTCTCTACTAACTAACCACTGTACTATTCAATATTTACAGGCGCGGATCCAGAACTTTGCTTTGGGGGGGTCATCATGATATAAATGAAGTTAAAAAGCGGCGCAGGCGAAAATTTTTTGCGACCACGCCCAAAATTTGACAGAGAATGCGCTATAGGCGAGAAAATTTTCAATGATAATTTTTACATTAAAAAGGATAATATATGCATGTAAATTAATGTTAAAGTGAATTCAAAAAAAGAAAAAATATAACTAATTTATGGTATAGTAATGTTGTCATGGATCTTGTGAAAAAGCTGCAGAGGTAGTCAAAACAGTAAATTCATTTATTTATTTTCTGTTTTGGGGGGGTCATGACCCCCATGACCCCCCCCTGGATCCGCGCTTGAATATTTATACCGAGGGGTAATTCACTGGCGAAAATGGTGTACAACTTTTAGAAAATACAAAAGAAAATACAGAAAATAAGAGGAAAATGCAGAAAATACGAAGAAAATTCAGAAAATACGAAGAAAATACAGAAAATACGAAGAAAATACAGAAAATACGAAGAAAATACGAAGAAAATACAGAAAATACGAAGAAAATACAGGCAACATAAGGAAAATATGGAAAATACGCGCGCCAATCAATTTGGCAATGACGTAAAGTCGTTAACGCTGCCGGGTTTTCGACGGTTTTAATGATGGGAATAACCAACTTAAGATTCTGGAACAACGCTGCTTTGACTTCTAAAAAAAAATTTAGTAAAGCTAATTTTTTTTTGGCGAAAATGGTGTACAAGTTCTAAAAAATACGAGAAAATACAAGGAAAATACAGAAAATACGAGAAAAATTAAGAAAATACAGAAAATACGAGAAAAATTAAGAAAATACAGAAAATACGAGAAAAATTAAGAAAATACAAGGAAAATACGAAGAAAATTCGGCAATATGGTGTACAAATTTTTCTCAGTGAATTACCCCTCGATTTATACTGAATTATGAAATAAAATAGTAATGTGGACGCCTAGGGGGGGGGGGCAAGTGCCCGTTTTGCCCCCCCCCCCTATGGACGCCCTTGGTAGATATTCTGTTCCTGTATACCGGGTAATTCTCAACAGGGCTCGCTCCTTGGCTTGGGCCGTAGAAATATTATACAGTGAGCTCAAAAAGGTTGGAATAAATTCGTTTAAAATTCAGGTGATTATTTTCTGGAAAACCGCTTGGACATGTCGATTATTATTTTTAATTGGGAATTTTTTGACATAAGAAATGTTGACAGGCAGGTTGTCCCAAAAAGATTATACAGGGTGATTCATTAAGGGTGGCGACCGGCCATATCTCGGAAACTACTAGGCATAGAAACTTGGAGAAAAAAAAATTATGATTAAAGCGGTCATGAGAAAACTCTGGAAATTACTTTTAAGTTCCTCATTTCGCCGCAAGGGGGCACAATTAAAAAAAAGTTTTTTAAATTCTAAATTTCTCCGAAATTTCCCATATTAAGGTATAACTCTGATTACATCATCGAAAAGCTTAGACAATTTGGCATCATTTTGGTTTAAAGCTCATTGGCGTACCCACCTTGATAAGAGTGAGGGAAGCTATTGAATGTGTAAACATTAAAATCGCTGTAACTTGTAAATGACACATCCGATTTTAGTAAATTTAAGCTTGTTTCGAAGTTAAAGGTAAGTATCTTCAATCGCCATATCCAACAGTACACGATAGTGTTTAATAAAATTGCTAGAGGGCGCAATTTGTAATAATAACGGTTTTTTCGATTTCATCCCGGAAATTCAAATCATACGGTATAACTATGACATCATAATCGAAAAGTAGATGAAATTTGCAAGAAATGATGTGAACCGCAGTTCGATATCTTTGTTCGTTTCGGAGTTATTGCCAAAACAATAATTTTTAATGCAAAATGGGGCCTCTAGCAATTTTATTAGAAACTATCTTGTACCACTAGATACGACAATTGAAAGTTCTTCCAAACAAGCTTAAATTTAGTAAAATCGGATAAGTCGTTTAGAAGTTACAGCGATTTTAATGTTTACACTTTCAATAACTTCTCCCACTCTTATCAAGTGAAACTGTAAACATTAAAATCGCTGTAACTTCTAAACGACTTAACCGATTTTACTAAATTTAAGCTTGTTTGGAAGAGAAAGGTAAGTACCTTCAATTGTCGTATCCAATAGTACAAGATAGTTTCTAATAAAATTGCCAGAGGGCGCAATTTGTATTAAAAATTATTGTTTTGGTAATAACTCTGAAACGAACAAAGACATCGACTTGCGGTCTTCACATATTTTCTTGCAAATATCATCTTCTTTTCGATTATGATGTCATAGTTATACCGTATGATTTGAATTTCCGGGATAAAATCGAAAAAAACTGTTATTATTACAAATTGCGCCCTCTAGCAATTTTATTAAATACTATCGTGTACTGTTGGATATGGCGATTAAAGATACTTACCTTTCCCTTCCAAACAAGCTAAAAGTTAGTAAAATCGGATAAGTCAAGTTACAGTAATTTTAATGTTTGCACATTCAATAGCTTCCCCCACTCTTATCAAGGTCGGTACGCCAATGAGCCTTGAACCAAAATGATGCAGAATTGTCTAAGCTTTTTGATGATGTAATCAGAGTTATACTTTAATATGGGAAATTTCGGAGAAATTTAGAATTTAAAAAAAAAAATTTAATTGTGCCCCCTTGCGGCGAAATGAGGAACTTAAGAGTAATTTCCAGAATTTCCTCATGACCGCTTTAATCATAATTTTTTTTCTCCGAGTTTCTATGTCTAGTAGTTTCCGAGATATAGCCGGTGGCCACCCTTAATGAATCACCCTGTATATATACTGTCAACATTGATTTTTTAAAATAGAACACCCTGTATATTATATTATTTTTAAATTCTACGATACATTGTGAACACTTTTTGTATAACATACCATATCTCCAAAATCAACGGTTTTTGATATATTGACATTTTAATATTTTTCTGAAAAAATGCTGAGATCCGTGGATTTTTAGTTTTAATTGCGCATTTCTTTATTATTATTGTAACCTGTTACCTGAATTAATTTATTTTGCTACGGAAAATAATATTTGTCAAGCAACCGTATTGAATTATTTACATAAAAATAAATGGCATCCCTAGAGGGTATAGTTGGTTCATGAACTTAATGAAGATGACCCGGATAGAAGAACAGAATTTTGCGAAATAATGATGAACAGATACACTGAAGATCCCCAAATTTTAAAAAGAATTGTGTTCTCTGATGAAGCAACGTCTACTCTAAATGGACATGTGAATCGCCAAAACTGTCGATATTGGGCTAAGGAAAATCCGCACTGGATCATGGAGTCCCACACACAATACCCGCAAAAAGTGAATGTTTGGGCTGGAATTGTTGATAACCGGATTTTAGCTCCCTTCTTTTTTGATGGTACGTTAAATGGCGAACTGTTTCTAGAATTTTTAGAATTTGAGTTAATACCTGCCCTTGCTGTGCTCTATCCAAATCCAGAGGAGCCATTCCTAATAATAACTCATGATACCAGCAAGACGGAGCACCAGCCCATTACACACGCCCGGTGCGTGAGTACTTGGATACAGTCTTTCCTAGCAAGTTGATTGGTCGACGGGGTCTAATAGAATGGCCGGCAAGGTCACCAGATTTTACCACGCTAGATTTTTTTCTGTGGGGCTATTTACAATCTATAGTATACTTTAACAGACCTAACAATAATGATGAACTTAAAGCTCGAATAAGGCATGAAGTTAGATTAATAGAGCCCCAGGTAATCCACAACGTTTTGGAAGAATTCAAAGATCGACTTGCATATTGCCAGGAAGTTGGTGGCGGTCAATTTCAACATTTATTAAAATAAAATTTAATATAGCCTATGTAAATATTATAGACTAAATAGATGTAAAGGGTTCATTTTTAGTTGTAGTTTTCGTACCAGAAAAAAATGTCAATATATCGAAAACCGTTGATTTCGGAGATATGGTATATTATACAAAAAGTGTTCAGAATGTATCGTAGAATTTAAAAATAATATAATATGCAGGGTGTTCTATTTAAAAAATCAATGTTAACGGTATATTATGTTCTTCTGGAGAGAACCTGTATACACATTTCTTATGTCAAAAATTTCGCAATTAAAAATAATAATCGACATGTCCAAGCGTTTTTCCAGAAAATAATCACCTGAATTTTAAATGAATTTATTCCAACCTTTTTGAGCTCACTGTATACGGGATTTATATTGAAGGGTGATTATTTCTTCATTTCGTTTTTAAATTATTATTTCGTTATGGAAACATTTTACCTACAGTTTTAAATTTTAAAAGCTAGGATTGATACTAAACTAGCAGATCTCGTCATTTGACACGACTGCAAAGCTCACTATTTTGTTAACTTTTGGCCCATTCGCCATTTTGTTTGTTAACCAATATTTTGCTACTTTTTTGTTTTATCCAAAAATCGACCAATATCCAATATATAGTACAATTATCTATAGTTTTAGGTTAAAAAATTAATACAATCAGAAAAAATATGAACAAATTTGACAAAATTTCGTTTTTTGCTTTTATTAATATTAATTATGCTAGTTTAGCTTATACAAAGTAGTAAGAAACCATTTAGCGGTATCTTTAAACATCTCTGAATATTGTCGATAAACTTTTTAATTTAGTCAAAAATGGTTTAAGATTAAATAAAATATAATTAAATTATTACACATCCAAGCCAATTTTATAACTATTGATAGTTAATATAAATTGATTAAAATATAATCGTATAATCATAATTCTTACATTAATCAGTTTTAAATAACATGAATTACTCATGGTATATTATTATATTATTGATTTAATCAGTAGGCAGTTTTAATTTTTTTTAAAATCAGTTTGGTGTACGTTTTTATTTAGTCAGTTCAATTTGATTTAAAATTGAATAATTTTTTTAAAACATGAATGCTTTGTCATTGTAGAGTTGTAGTGTAAATTTACTTTTACGTACGGTCGATTTGAAATCATATTACTAAATATTAAACAAAAAAAAATGTGTTTTAATACAATTTTGAATTATGCAAATTTAAAATGGGACATGAAGCAAGAGGTGGAGAGATGAAAAACGTTACATTAAATTTTATTTCTTGCTATACGCATTATATTTATAAGAACATAAATAAAAAAGTAGATAAAATCCACTTTTTTGTCCTACTACAAGAATAAAAATAAAATAATAAAATGTCATCATAAAAAATCAGTAATAATGCGTCTTTAAAATTGTTTTATTTGAAGATTTTTCTCAAAAGAAAGAATTTTAAATACGAAGTATGCCAGTTATTTCAATATAATATTTTTGTGGTTAATGTTCTAGGGGGATTGATACAATTTTCCTTTAATGTCTGTATCATGGTATATTATTATAGGACAGTTGTTGCGTTTAAACATTGATAAATGGAATTACAAAAAAATATTTAATGGGCCCATTTACTTACGGACCCTGTATATTAGTGTAATACGTTCCAGATTAAATTAACAACCCCGGGATAAAGATAATAATCAATTTTTACATCGCGTTTAAAATAATGAAAAAATCATCAATTTTTCTAAAACTTTACGTCCCATTAGGCTTTTCGTTTAAATCTTTCGGGATTCCATCGAAATTAAATTAGGGCTAATGAAGCCCACGCGATAAGCCACTGGCATTTTAAAACTGGTTTTTGCACGCTTATCAGAAAAAGGCTTAGAAACAAGATTGATGTCGATTTTTATTTTTCTGCAAAGCAACCTCTGCGTTTTGTAATAAAATTATAGATAAAGATGCTTCATATTAAAATTTATGGAATTTTCCGGTTTGCAAATATGCAACTAGTGTGAAAATGTATTGCTTTTTACACTCGACATGAAAATTGTTCATCCGGGCAATGGTACGATGCATGTATACTATATTCAGATTTCATTTACGCCTTACCAGTAACAGCAGAAGGAGAAAGGAACTATTATGGAGTTTATATAAAGAAAATATGTTCTAACTAGCGTGTACCCGGCCTGCGTTGCAGCCCGGCATTATACGACGTGAGATAATAAGACGAACAAACCTCAAACTCAACCGTTTGCCGGCCCGTCCACAATTCACATCCATGCATAAAACATAGTATGTCTTCGTCTATTCCAGCTTCGGTGCTTCGGATCGATCGTTGAACGGGCCTGGGACCGGTTAGGTTGGGTCGCTCGTTCTCCCTACTCTAATTTATCAGTGTTTCTCTATAATATTATGCATGTATTATACATAAAACCCTTCCTCTGGAATAACTCTATCTATTAAAAAAAACGCTTTAAAATCCGTTGCGTAGTTTTAAAGATTTAAGCACATATAGGGACAGGACGGGCGATAGCGACTTTGTTTTATACTATGTTAAGATGCTGCATTGTTAGTAAAATGTATGCTACAATTAGTCTTTTTTCTGCGCCCACTGATTAGGTCCCTACAGTATTCTGTATTTTCATTTTAGGGCAACCAATTCTTAATAATATTTAAAACAAAGTACTAACTCTTCCCGATTAAAACTAAAACCGATGTCATCGCATACCAAATAATCGAAGACTGCTGATGGCGTTTAGCATTGTTTACTGTTCCTATTTTGTTCTTTTCTCCTTCGGTTAACGAAATAAAAATAATACATTAGAATCAGCCGTTGGACTGTCAAAAAAAAGAATAGGTAATTGTTTGTCATGACGTCAGTCTGTTTTTATGTTGTCGCGGCTTTGTAATTTTGCTAGAAAAGTTTTATGACCTCGTAGGGACATATTTTTAATGGGTTTCAATTTAATTCTGTTATAGTAAAAACCCCATTGTATTATTTTTTTTTTAAATATGCATCAATATACAGGGTAACAATTTAAAAACTTGAAATGGCCATATCTTAGGAACGAAAAACTGAAGAAAAAAACGCAAAAAAAAGTTCATATGTACCGGGTGTCCCACTAAGAATAGCTCTCGGCCGTATCTCAGAAAGGGTTAGTAGTATGGCTTGCGGAAAAAAATTTTTTTGGTAAAAGTGGCCATGAGAAATTGCTGAAAATTATTTTTAAGTTCCTCATTTCGCCGCAAGAGGGCACAATTAATTTTTTTTTAATTCTAAATTTCTCCGAAAATTCCCATATTAAGGTATAACTCTGATTACATCATCGAAAAGGTTAGACAATTCTACATCATTTTGGTATAAGGCTCGTTGGCGTACCGACCTTGATAAGAGTGGGGGAAGCTATTGAATGTGTAAACATTATAATCGCTGTAACTTTTAAACGACTCATCCGATTTTACTAAATTTAAGCTTGTTTGGAAGGGAAAGGTAAGTCACTTTAACTGCCATATCCAATGATACACGATAGTTTCTAATAAAATTGATAGAGGGCGCAATTTGTAATAATAACAGTTTTTTCGATTTTATCCCGAAAATTCAAATCATACGGTTTAACTATGACATCATAATCGGAAAATAGATGAAATTTGCAAGAAAAGATGTGAAGACCGCAGTTCGATATATTTGTTCGTTTCGGAGTTATTGCCAAAACAATAATTTCTAATACAAATTGCGCCCTCCAGCAATGTTATTAGAAACTATCGTATACCAATGGATACGACAATTGAAAGTACTTCCAAACAAGCCTAAATTTAGTTAAATCGAATAAGTCGTTTAGAAGTTACAGCGATTTTAATGTTTACACTTTTACTTGATAAGAGTGGGAGAAGCTATTGAAAGTGTAAACATTAAAATCGCTGTAACTTCTAAACGACTTATCCGATTTTACTAAATTTAAGCTTGTTTGGAAGTACCTTCAATTGTCGTATTTAATGGTACACGATAGTTTCTAATAAAATTGCTAGAGGGCGCTATTTGTATTAATAATTATTACTTTGGCGATAACTCTGAAACGAACAAGGAAATCGAACAGCGGCCTTCACATCTTTTCTTGCAAATTTCATCTACTTTCCGATTATGATGTCATAGTTTTATACCGTATGATTTGAATTTTCGGGATAAAATCGAAAAAACTGTTATTATTACAAATTGCGCCCTCTAGCAATTTTATTAAACACTATCGTGTCCTGTTGGATACGGCGATTAAAGATACTTACCTTTCCCTTTCAAACAAGCTTAAATTTAGTAAAATCGGATAAGTCGCTTAGAAGTTACCGCGATTTTAATGTTTACACATTCAATAGCTTCCCCCACTCTTATCAAGGTCGGTAGGCCAACGAGCCTTAAACCAAAATGATGCAGAATTGTCTAAGCTTTTCGATGATGTAATCAGAGTTATACATTAATATAGGAATTTTCAGAGAAATTTGGAATTAAAAAAAAAATTTAATTGTGCCCTCTTGCGGCGAAATGAGGAACTTAAAAATAATTTCCAGCAATTTCTCATGGCCACTTTTACTAAAAATATTTTTCCTTCAAGCAATACGACTAATCCTTTCTGAGATACGGCCGAGATCTATTCTTAGTGGGACACCCGGTTCATTTCAGGAAATTCTTCTCTGTTTATTAAGGAAAACAATAACTGAAAACACAATTTTGAAATTTTTTAATTAAATGTTCAAAATTATTGCTACCAATATCCTGGCATATTAAGAGATATCTCTTAAGAATTCTAAACATTTAAAGCCTAGGTATTTTGTTTTGGTTTATTTGCTATGTTTTTTTTTGTCGAAAAAAAAAAATTGTTTATAAATATTCGCATTTTATTATCACAGAATTTACTTTAAAAGTAACTTGTACTAGTATTATTATTTTAAGAACAGTTGACTTTCGGTTTAGTTTAAACGAAAAGCAGCACTTTTTATCTTTAACAATGGTGTACAGCACAGCTGAACGTGTAGAAATTATTTTCATATATGGTTCCCAGGATCAATGTTTGTTAAGGACAGCTCAACGTTTTAACGAAAGGCATCCAGGTCAAAATGTAAACCCGGAGTATGTTCGCCAACTAGTAGCCAAATTGAAGAAACTGGTTCTGTCGCGAATAAAAAGAGAAATGAACCGAGACTAGCCGACGAAGCAGCGCAAATTGAAATTCTGGGGCAGTTTGCAATGCATTCAACTTTATCAACTCGTCAAGCAGCTGTAGCAACTGGATTATCTTGTGAATCAATAAGAAACGTACTTAAATTTCATAAGTTTTATCCCTATAAACTGCACATACTGCAAGAACTTGATGACGACGACCCGGACAGAAGAATTCAGTTTTGTGAAATAATGACAGATAGAATTACGGCAGAACCTCGACTAGTTAAAAATATTTGCTTCAGTGATGAGTGTACCTTTTATTTAAATGGGCGTGTTAATAAACAAAACTGTCGTTACTGGAATGACGAAAACCCCCACGTATTTAGAGAAGGGCATACCCAGTACCCCCAGAAAATTAATGTTTGGGCTGGTATATTGGGATGGTATTATCGGGCCAATATTTATACAAGGAAATTTAAATGGCGACAGGTATGCTGAAATGCTACAGAGGTCTATCGAACCACTAATAGTGCGAGAATTAGAAAATCAGAGGGCATACTCGGAAATTTATCTTTAGAAGAACGCTTACTAAATTTCCAACAGGATGGAGCACCTCCGCATTATGTATTTCCCGTTAGGCAGTGGTTGGATGATAATTATCCCAACCAGTGGATTGGAAGAAGAGGTTCTGTTGAATGGCCACCTAGATCCCCGGACCTAACACCTCTTGACTTCTTTTTGTGGGGTCATCTAAAATCTGTGGTTTTTAAAACGCAACCTGAGTCACTAGAGCAACTTCACCATAGAATAGTTCAGGAATGCCGTGCTATATCTAGAGAAACATTTGCAAATGTACGTGAAGAATTTGAAAGTAGGCTTTATTATTGTCTTCAAAACAACGGAAATCATTTTGAACATTTAATTAAATAATAATAAAAAATTTCAAAATTGTGTTTTCATTTATTGTTTTCCTAAATAAACAGAGAAGAATTTCCTGATATGTAGCTTCCTGTGGTACCATTGGAAAGCATTTTTCAAGAGCTTCAAAATGATGTATCACTTGACCCCCTTTCTATTTAAGATTTTAGGGGTGTATCTCACCCTGTCCAAGGGGTTGCAGATAAGGGTGGAATAATACGCTTGTTTTTGTTCCCCCTTCGTTTTATAGAAACTTTTTTTTGCGTTTTTTTCTTCAGTTTTTCGTTCCTAAGATATGGCCATTTCAAGTTTTTAAATTACTTTTTAATTGTTTATCAGATGGCATAACTACGTCGACTTTTTTAAAATTTCTAATTAAAATAAAGCCAGACGGGACTAAGTTCATACGGTACGGATTTAGGTGCAGCTATATACTGGTCTGGTCACCTTTTTTATTTTAAACCAATTAAAAGTCAACTTTGTCCTGCAGACGTGTTGGCTGAACTTTATTTTCAATTTAAACCCCCCATTTATTTATGTCTTAATAATTTTCTGATTAGAACTTTTGAGAGAAATATTTGCAATAAGGTAATTGAAGTAAAAGAATATTTAGATTTTTTTTATGGTGCGGCCTTTAAAAAATTATGAGTTTAAGATTGTTGCTGTCTTTGTTTACTAACTGCAATCGTCACGTTTTTCTACTGCAGTTTGTTGTCACAAGCACCATGAGCTAACGTCCGGATTGGTGAAACATAAACGTAGCTCGGCGCCGATGACGTCTGGTCAATTTGCAGTTGTATCTAACAAATTGTTGTCAATACCCCAATTCAGCGTTTGGATTTAGTTCCGTTCTCAAAGATTTCTAGCGCACCAGATGTCGAATTTGGATTGGTGAACCATACGGTCGATCGGCGCTAGAAGAGATCTAGGATAAGTAGGAAAAAATCGAATAATTTTTAATAAGGAATAGATTGCCGACACCAAAGAATAAACTGGCAGCGTAACGATCTTAACTTGTGATTGGGAAATATCAAGTCTCCTTTGAGCGTCGTTTTGACCGCTTTTATATGCTCACCCCTGCCTTCAGGACTGGTGACGCATCGCGTTGCCATGTGTTTATCTAAAACTAAAGAAATTGCCTGCTCGCACAGTTGAATCGGTGTTTGCACAAACCGCACATGTCCAATATACAAGTTTTTAAGAAAACGCAAAAAACATTTTACTGTTATTCACAATTATGTTTTGCTTTAATCTAAACGTTTAAAATGCTATCAGTTGTTAGTCTCATCAGTTTTAAATGATCATTCTAATTTTAAAATAAAAACTACGTTGTCGACGTTTAAAAAAATGGACATGTGAGCTTTATGCATAGCGCAGGTAAAATTACTATACAGCAGATTTTATTTAAGCAAACTTTCATTTCAAAAATGATACAGAAAAAAATCAATCTTGTGGTAGTTGGCCATAGAAGTATGGGGCTGTAAATTTTTTTATGTCATACCAGTACATTATTGTGTTTTTATACCTCAGATACCATTTACATAAAGTACACATTATGGCCCCGAAATTTTGTGAAAATTTTTTACGCGAAAAATAGCCCCGGGTCTTGGGCGTTTCAATAGTGCCAGTGGATGTATATACTTTTGAGTACAAAGAAAGCTCTACTTAAACAAAGGGTCACGTACTCCTTAAATTGGAGTTTACTGTCAAGAACAAAAGCTACATTTTTATAGGAATTTTAAAAATTATAAATATATAATATTTGATGGTTTTGGGGTCATTTAAAATAGATTATGCTAATATTGTTTTGACCAGTGTTTTACTTTAAAATATGATAAAACCTAGTCAGTATATTAGGTAAACTAATTATTATTTGAATTAAAATTATTTTTATTCCTAAATAATTAAATGCCACAAGTATAGGATCATCGGCTATATTTTGACCGCCCCCTTATTATTAATTCTTTTTATCAGGTTATAGGTACTAAGGTAAACTTTATTTTCTTTAGTTCATAAAGTGGTTATAAACCAAAGTTGTATAGAATGAGTCGTTCAAAAGAGGATTAAAATGGCTCTTCATAAATTCCCCATATTATGTTATAGTTATCTTTCTTAGTTTTCTAATTATTTGCCAAAATTTCTTCATTTCTTTGTGGCACCTGTATGGTTTTTGACATGAACACCAGCAATTAAAAAGTTGTGTTTTTCTTAATGAAACGCCCCATATATTTTTACGCCAATAATTATAAAAGAGGGTTTAATTTAATGTGCTCACATAGGTTTATATAATAAAACAATATATAACATTATATCAACAAAAACTAATACTAAATAACGAAAAAAATGTAAATACTAAAATAATAGAAGTATGTTTTAATTAAACCACTGTTCCACATGATCTCCATTATTTTCAATACAAAGCCGATTATTCTCTTTTGTCGCTCAATTGAGGCTAATATTATTCCATGGACGATTATTTAAATTTTATATTTTTGCAGATAGTCTGTCTCTTATTTGATCTGAATAAAGTAATTACTCTGAATATATTTTATCTTTCAGGTAACCCCATAAAAATTTATCTAACACAGTCAGATCTGGACTGTTTGGGGGTCAGTTATTGTTTTAAATCTACCAATCCATCTGGGAAACCTATTATTAAATAAATCGATAACTTATATTATGTTTTGACTTTGGGCGCCGCCTTGCTGCCACATTAGTTTTCCTTGACCAAAGTTGTTAATTACTAGCTGGTGGGGTCAGGGAGTACCAAAAGTAATATTTATCTGCTCAGACAGCAAAACTTTCTAAAGACGTTTGAGGCTCTGGGAAGACTGAGACCTCAGATCTTTGGCTTTGCGGTTCTCCGAAGAAAGGAAGTCATTGGGGGGCACAGGTGGTTAGGATAGTTGGGGAGGATAAATTTAGGGGCTGGCAAAAAGGATCGATTTGTTCTGCATGCCAGATTGCTAAGCCTTCCCATAACTACTACTACTACTACTACTACCACAGTGACTAATACAATCTTTGAATGCGAGAGATGGGAGGAAGAAAGACAATGGAAAACCAACTGGGAACAACAGCACCGAAAAATGTCATCAGAAAAATGTTACTATAAAACGAAAATTGGAAAGCAGTTAAAAATTATGGAAGATAAATATATAACATATTCTTCTTCGACTGCCTATCCACTATTGTTGGATGTTGGCGACCATATTCCCATACATTTCTCTGTCGGTTGCTGTGTGGACCAACTGTCCTATCGTTCTTAACCCCGTCCACTCTCTTATATTTCTTAACCATGACATTTGCTTTCTGCCCATCCCTCGCTTTCCCTCTATTCTTCCTTCGACATATGGGGTATTGGAAAGAAAGAAAAAACTAAATGTCTTCCTCCGCAAAATTTAATAGAATATAGAAATATTTTAGGGGTCTCTACATGTTTCGAACGTAGAAACGTTCATCATCAGAAGACAGAAAATGTATATAATGCTGATGGTATTAGCAGAAGAAAAAATGGTATAAAACCTTAATGGAGCTTTTATGGCATTGAAAAATTGAAATGTAGAAGTGACATAATACAAAAAAAAAAGGTTGAGAAGAGTTAAAACATGCTGAGCATGTAAAGAAAGTTAGTAAAGGAAGTCTAAACAACCAAATAAAATGAGGAAGAAGAAAAAGGCCTTCTAAAGAGAAGGTGTCGAGGATTTTTTAAATTGTTTGTAAAATTTTTTGATATATCTGTAAGACAGTATAAAGATAAGAATTGTCATTTTGTAGAAATCCTAATCTGTTAAAATAAAACTTGAAAATAAAATCAAAAGTAAGAAATAATATTTACATCTTTTTTTTTATTTTTTGGTTAAAAAGTAAGTACTTCGTCAAAATTGTTAATGAATGGTTTTTGAGGTACTGCGGGGTAAAGCCCAGTAACCCCTCGAGAGGGTAATATGGGTTATTGCTGAACAGCTCTTTTCATCCGCTTTTAAATGACGTAAAAATAAATAGATCACTCCATTAAAAAAAAAACCTTTAGTTTATAACCACGTTCTGAGACACCCTGTATAATATTTCTGTTCTATCTTTAATATTAAATAAGTCAAGGGGGTGGCCAAAATATAGCCAATGACCGTGTACAAAGATGTACACGTTACTATAGGCAACAGTTAGTTGTTTCTATTATGGTTAGGTACATATTGTTCTAGTGTCCTCGAATAATCACAAATAGTGACACATTAAGCTCGAGGTACTTTAGTACGCTTGCCTTTATCTATAGTTGTGCAACTTTCAATTCCTGAAAAAGCGCAACTATATGCTTTTATTATATAAATGAAAATGAACTTTCCATAAAATTCCTACAGACATTTTTACTTGGTTACTGTGAAAAATCAATTTAAAAGTTTTCGTAATAATAGATTTAATATCAAAAAGATATTATCAATTACACAAATGGATTGTTACTGACAGAGTTATTATTGTTATTCGTGCAACGACTGTCATGACTTTAAATTGCTGTAGTAATCCATTGCAGTAGAAATAATAGAGAAATAAATACTTTAAAAAAAATGTTCTGTTTAAACCGGAGGAGTTTATTCTGCCATGGAAAAAAATTAGAATTTAGACCAAGTAGAGTCAATGCTTTTTATTGCCTTTTATCTCTGAGTGACCAGGAATTCACAGGAGTTCAATGTGTTGTTCCTGGCTGCCAGATCTTTCACGTCGTAAGACCCAGTAGATACTTTTCCTTGTACCGTGCGAGCAAAAATTATTTGCAAAAAACGTAGGGCTTGGTTTAGATCACAATGATATGGGGACGATATATTATCTAACCAAATCTAGGTTACAATTTTGTTAAATTTATATCATGACATCATATGTCAAACTAATGAGTGAAAGTAAGTAGACAAATTTATTTTTGTTGTTTACAAAATTAACAAAGTAAGAATATACAGAAAGAAAAAGAAAAATAATTACATAAATTGCTGAAATTGGCCACCGCCATGGTCCAAGCATAAATTCACACGTCTCTTCATATTTTCGAAAGTGTTTACCAGCATCTCTGGAGAAATGTTACCACATTCTTGGATAATTCTTTCTTGTAATTGTTCTAAATTTACAGCTGGTGTTTTTAGTAATCCATAACCGTTAAACAATGTGATCTAGGTGGGAATTCAATGTCTGATCGAAAACTGATCAATCTGTCTTCGAAAAAAATGCCTAAGTAGTTAATAGTTTCGGCGGCTGTATGGGCGGTTGCACCGTCCTGTTGAAAATATCCAAAACGTCGTTCGTCGTCAAGTAATTGCTCCACAAATGAATTCAAAATATTGTCTCTATACCACTGTGCTGTAACTGTGTTATGGAAATAAATAGGATAAACAATTCTTCTTCGGGAAACAGCTAACCAGACACCAATTTTTTGAAGGTGCAATGTGGACTCTACAAAAAAATGGGTATTTTCACTACTCCACATGCGTGTATTTTGAGAATTTACATAACCAGAGAGGTGGAAACAGGCTTCATACGAAAAAAATGTCAAGTCTAATAAGTTATTTCTTTCCAATTAATTTTGGGTAAACCATTGAGAGTAATTCCTGCGTCTTTTAAAATCTGCGGCTTGTGTTTCTTGGAATACTTGCACTTTATAAGGAAATAAATTTAGCTGCTTCTAGTCTAAAATAGTCCAGCATGTTCCATAAGATTTTCCCACTTCCAATCAATAGAGCAGAGAAAATAGAAAGATCGGTTCTTTTGTCGTTTCGTGCGGAAAAAAATATTATGGGATGAAAAAGAAAAATCAAATTTTCTTAAGTTGCCAGTAAAAAAAATAGCTATAAACTACTAGTGCCTTTGTAATTTTGGGAGTTGTGTTTTAGTATATTTTTATTTAGGATTTCGTTTTTAAATTCGTGTTATTATCCGCGCCCATGTTAAAATGCAGAGCACGGATTCGTGTTTCAAATTGCCAGGCTTTCCTGAAAATTACTACTTGTGCACTGCAGTCGGGAATCCAAAGTTAAATTGGACTTATTTTAGCTGGTTATATTATTGGTTTGCACCTTGGCGGTATTGCATTAACAATGAATTGTTTCGTTGTTGTGACTAGTGATAGGGTAATATGTTCTAATTAATACGAAAATTATCGTTCATTAAAATTCGTTTAGCTGGGAGTGTTGTTTTTGATTTAATACATTGAAAATAACTCTACTAGCCTAGCAAAGAACGCCATTCTCCAAACGTGCCACATATAGTAAAAATTTTGAATACTCTCGAAAGATGGAGGCAAAGTCACGTGACACTCTGTCAATTTTGGTATATTTAATTTTGATAGGTTGGTATGAATTCCAGGACTGGACTAGAAAATTATACATGTGATACCTTCTAAAATAATAATTAATGCAATAGTCTCATCGGTTCTACCGCTTTAATATTGCCAAATAATAATAATAATTTCGTTTTGTTTTATAAATATTAATTTAAGATAGGTAATAATAAATATGAGTTTTTATATAATGTTTCAAAATAAAGTTTCAAAATAGATTTAAAAACTATATAATATTATAATTATCCAAACCTTGAAAATACTAAATTACCTGAAACGCAACTTTAAATAGGACTCTTTACCTACAGTTCAATATAAACTAATTAAATTCAGGCAGACGTTACATATACTGTCAAGGGAATTTCCATATGTGACTTACTATACGTAAGGTTCTTAGACCCAAATACGTTATTATTGTTATTTGTTCGTTAAAATGCAATTTATTGACTCGATTACGTTTCTAAACTTGTATGTAGGCTAACTTAATGTTAAAAACTTTATTTTATTGCCATACAAACAGTAATAATAGTAATATCTAATAATAACTTCATTTATGTAAGATACGTAGACCCAGAAAATAGAATTATATATTTAATTTGAAGAAATAGTCCATGCTTAAAGTGGAGTTGAAAATATGGGAAACAAAAAAACAACTAAAAGTCTTCCTCCACAAAATTTAATAAAATAAAAAATTCTTTATGGATCTCTACATGTTTCAAACGCAGAAACGTTCATTATCAGAAGACAGAAAATTAATTTAATGCTGATGGTTTTAGCAGAAGAGAAAATGGTGTAGAACCTTAATGGAGCTTTTATGGAATTAAAAAATTGATTTGTAGAAGTGACATAATATGAAGGCAATTGTGGAAAGTTAAAACATACTGAGTATGTGAAAAAGTCAGTAAGAAGGCTCTAAACTAACCAAATAAACTGGATAAGAAGAAACAACCCTTCTAAAAAAAAGGTGTCGATGGTTATTTAAAATTTTAAAATATATTTGTTTGCTATCCTATTATATATTAATATGGTTACCTTTTTAAACTAATATATAGGCTAACATAATGTTAAATAGTTTATTTCACCCTTATCTACTATTGCCAAACAATAATAATAATAATTCCTTCGAAATCAAATAGCTGATTTTTAGAGGTTAATAATATGGAAAGCTGTTTTTATTTTTCAATACTATACGGTAGTATAATATATAATATAATATAATAAGTTTATTTAAAAATTTAATAATATAATAAATATGTTTATGTTGTCTTCGATAAACTTATTCTTCAATCCCCTGAAGCTGAGCTTGTTAGGGGCAAATCTAATTTTTTGTTTTAGTATGTAAAATCATAAATCATAAATATGCATTCAAAATCAATTTTTTTAAAGTAAAAATGTTAATTTATAGTATAAACGCAGCTTTTTTGAAGAAATATATTACCTATAATAAAATTATTGATTTATAATTTTTAAGTAAAAAATATTACTCATATAAATTATTCAGAACAATATTAATTAATTAATTAAAGCATTTCTAAAAATATTTTCAAATTGTCTGTTTTTAATATCCATGTTTTTATTTCGACTTTAAATAAAAAACATAAATATTTGAAATTTTTTTGTCCTATGGACTTATTTATTTTAGGTTTTATGGTTATTTTATTTTTATGACGTGTTTTATTGTTATGGTTTTTAAATTGTATAAGGTTTTTATTTTTAAATATATATATTAAGATGTTATAATTATATTATAATATATATTTGTCTAATGTTCAACTTTTTTGTTTCTGAATATAATTCTTTTGAAGGATAAAGATAATCTTTATTGTATATAATTTTTAGAAGCCTTTTTTGTAATATTTCTAATTTTTTAACTAAAGTTCTATTTATTCCTCCCCAACCTAAAATTCCGTAATTTAAATGAGTTTTAACTAACGCGTAATATAATTTTTCATATGTCTTACATTTAAAAATTTTTTAATGTTTTTAAAAATCGGTAGTAAACTTCTTAATTTTTTAGTTAAGTATTCTATGTGAAAATTCCAATTTAATTTACTGTCAAAAATAATTTCCAAATATTTTATTTTATTAACTTTAAAAATTTGAATGTCTTCATTTATTTAAATACTATTCATATTTTGTGGTAGGTTATTTAGGTTTAAAGTAAAAGGAATATAATTTGTTTTAGTAAAATTAATTGTTAACAAATTGTTATCAAACCAATTTTTTATAATTTTAAAATCTTTTTTAATTTTATTATTTAAGTTTTCCCAATTTGTATCGGTATAAAAAATTGTAGTATCATCTGCAAAACTATGAATTTGTCCATCGCAATTTATACTAAATAAGTCGTTAATATAAATATTAAAAAATAATGGTCCTAAAATTGTTCCTTGGGGAACACCATACTTAAATACCTTTGGATAGCTTTTTTCTTTATCTATTTGAACATAAGTTGGTCTATTTTTCAGATAATTTTTAATTAATTCTAATTGCTTTCCTCTGAATGTGCCAGGGGTGTAGGTAGGGGAGAGTTGGACAATATCGGTTATCAGCCACACAGAAGTAATTAAAATTTTATGAAAGTAAAAATTAAAGGCACCATAACCACTAAATATTTTGAAAACGTAATTAAATGTAACAAAAAGCACAAAAACGCAATTCATAACTCGGTGTTTGGGCTCATTACGGTCCACAACTAATCTGGGGATATTATTATGTCCCAATATCAGCTGATTGATGACAAATTTATGCTGTCATCTGTTTTAAAACGAGATAATTCATGCCGTTTACTAGGTAGGGCAGTTTTTAAACCATACAGGTAAGGAGGAATTCTGCAATATAAAGAAATACCAGCGATATCAACAAAAAGCTGTGAGGCAAAAACTTGAAATATAATTAGATACCTATTATTTTAGCACATATTAATGAACTTAATATTTACAGAAAAGTAAAGTGTTAGCGATAGAACAAGTTAACTTACATTAAAGGAAAAATACAATTTAGAGAAAACAATATGTCTTGCCGACAACTGTGATTTGTTACTTTTTACCATCGCCACTAGATGCCCGTTTCTTGCTCCAAGAACCACGTTTTACACTTTTGACGTCAGTTCCCATTATTATTGGGTACTTATTACTTTTGCTTGACTTTGTTGGATGTCACTACTTTGACCTTTTTATATCCTCCATTTGAGTTTCAGTACAATCAGTTTGTTATTTGTTTACAATGTAGGGTAGAGGAAGAAAATTGATTCCTTTCGAATTTTATTTTACTACCACTTATTAATCTGTTTTCGTCTAATCACTCAAAATGTCCTCGTCTTGTTCATGGTTTCTAGTTTTTTAATTTTTAATAAATCTTTTACGTTCGTAATATCAGTGGCACTTGGTACGTTAATCTGACTTGTCCTTCCTCTTTCTATTCATTCTATATTTATTTTAGCCCTTCCGTGCTGATGATGGTACTCCCTAGTACCGTAACATGTACACATTAATCTGACTCTTTTAATATAAGTATTTGTGGAGACGACTGTTGGTTTTTTTCCCTATAAGTTACATTTTAGCTTCATGCCATGAACCATGAGCCTTGAAAATGTCAGAAATTGTGTCAAGATAATTATTTATACGTTCCTGCGCCACAAATGCTTCGCTGCTTTTAAAGATGTAATAAAGTCAAGTATCATCAGCAAATTGGCGTGAGTTAAGATATCTTAAGTATTTACTAAAATTAACTTTGCATACAGCAATCAACAAAGGTTCAAGAATATTATTCTGGGGAATACCACGCTTAATCCCCATAAACGACGAAGTAACTCCACCCAGTGAAGTCCTCTGACACCTACCACTCAAGTATCTTCTGATCAATTCAATCGACTCAGGACATATACCAAAATGAATAAGCTTGTCACAAAGAATCGCATAATTAAGTATAATTGAACTTACTCGACAGCTATTCCAGTATTGTTTTATACGTAACGAATTTTATTATCCGGGCTAGAATGCAGGTCAATATTATTAGTTATTTGGGAAAGCTTTTCAGTTCTATGGCCTTACATAATGTGCTATTAGTTGCAATATTAGGTATAAGTTGAGACTAGCTAATAAATTAATTTCTCTGCTTCCAGACAAGTTTTTGTAAAATTAAAAAAAATTTTATGGCTTCACCGAGAACTGAACCATAAAACGAATATGATGATCAAACATGAAAGTTTTATAACTTTAAAAAACGTGTCTGAACGAATCCCATCTAATGTTATTATTTTTAATACAGACAGAAAACTGTAAATAATATTTTCTTTTTAGAAAAATTTTGTAGCGTGCCAGTGTTAGATATACCTATGTAATTTTTTTAGTACATAAAATCTGTAAAAAAATGCTGCTATTCTTGGCCACACTTTTTTTTTTAAATTACTATGGCCGTAATGAAAATTGGAATAATTTTTAAAATTCTTATTATGTGTTATTTGATGACAATACGTTAAAAAGTCGTTAACTTGATTTATATTTCTTAAGCTTAGCACAAGAAGGCAATCAAGTGAAAGATATTATCGACGAAATAATTAATTGTAATGAGCTCCAAAACTACGTGAAGTTGAGGAATTAGTTTAAGAATATCCACATAAATTTAAGAATAAAAAGTTAACGTCAATCAAAGCTATGGTGTATAATATTTACATGAAAAAACTTAAAATTTAAAATATCTATGGTTGGTCTTAAGGCTCTTTGCATATGCCCAACAATATTATAATTAATTATATGTAGTATTTATTCAAATTTAGACAACTTTATTATTTTATTTAAAGTTCAAGGTAGATAAATAAACAATATTTTATTATGAATTTCTTATTTTTGCGATAGCAAATTACTTGTAATGTTTTTTGTACGGCGAAACTTTAAATTTATTTTATTTAAATAAAATTTCTAAAAATTAAATGTCTATATTTTTTGGTGATCCAATGTTTGTAATGGCACCAGAAACTTTCCACCTGTAATATAAAAAAAATTGGACTGACACTAACCATATATATCTAATATTTAGTCAATGTCGATTTCCGGCTGCTAGCTTATTTTTCTTAATTTCTTGAAAAGTAACCAAGGACAGATTCATATTTACTGCAGGGCGATTAGAGCTCGACTTGTAAGTCAATTTATAATCAGTGGCATTTACGAACTATAGCACTAGTAGTCTTACCCTGTAATTATGAATCACTTTGTTTCCGAAAAATTAAGAAAAGTAAGTTGGCAGCCGAAAATAGAGAAACCTAAAATGGCTTGAAAGTAAACGCCACTGACTACAAACTGTAGCAAAAGTAGCGCTATACTTATCTTGAAAATATAAATCTGTTCTGCATGTTCAGTTTTCGAGAAATAAAGATTGTCCTGTTTGTCAACTGTAAATATGGATCTGTCACTATATCGCACATCCCGAAGAATAGTGTAATAACTCAAAAAAATCTATGAATTATGTTTTGTCAGAAACGACTAGTAAAAACAACAATCTATCTCCGAAGAAAACCGTAACAACATTAATTCAATTATTTTTCAACAGAGGGCGCGGAAATCTATTTTCGTCGGAACACGTTTGGCGTTGACTTCCGCAGAAAACAGTACTATTTATGCATTGCAACAGGTTAATTCGTGTCGATCCCGTAGAAAAGTGTAACATTTGTAGTTATTGCGATTTCGTTTTAAATAATAATAAAAATACGTTTACTTTTTTTCGCGGAACAGTGCATTATTTGTAGTTAGAACTGTGTTACAAATCCGAAATAACACCGACTTTTAGAGGAAAACTGTATTAACTCAAAATAGCTTACTAAGTAAGCATTGTCCATAACTTACCCAAATCGGTGTCTTAGTAGTATAAATAATAGAAGATTTTTATTATGGTACTGATGCCTGGGAATTAAATTCGTATGCAAAGTTTGTTTCAGTTTATCGAACTTTTAAATATACAAAATCTTATTTTGCTTCTCCTGTAAAATATACTTATTTAGACTTATTACACTATTCTTCGGAATGTGCGATATGTATGTATGATATGTTTCGAGAAATAAAGATAAATATGTAAGCAGCTGAAAATTAAAAAAAAAATAGAACGGCTTGGACATACACGCCACTGACTACAAACTGTAGCACTGGTTGCCCTCTATTTAACTTGTTAAAATGAATCTGTCACTATATGTTCAGTTTCCGGAAAATTAATATATTAGCAGCCAAAAATGCGAAAAACTAAAATGGCTTGCAAGTAAGCTCAACTGACTACAAAATATAGCACTAATTATCCTCTATTTACCCTTTAAATATTAATCTGTCCCTATATGTTCAGTTTACTAGAAATTAAAGAAAATATGTTAACAGCCGAAAATGGGAAAAAATAAACGGCTTGCAAGTAAACCTTACTAACTGTAAACTGTAGCACTAGTCATCCCTGTAAATATAAAAGTGTAACTTTATGTTCAGTTTCCGAGAAATTAAGGAAAATGTGTCTCCAAAATTTTAGCTTTCTGGGCCATCACTACCTGATTTCGGTACCCAACATATTATACAGTGTCCGCAAGAAAGTTCGCATCAAATGGGATTTTTTTTTATTATTAGGTATAGGTAAAAATTGAAAAAGCAGTTAGTTTTTGCTTACCTAAAAACCAAAAATGACGTATACTGAAGCAGCTGCACGTTACCTGTTAAATTTGACATTTTTAATAAAATAGGTTCAAAAATGCCATTATTTATCAAAATATCGAAAAACTTTATTCGAGAAAGTGGTTTATTTAGGCATTTTTAGCCTCCGTACGAAATTTTGACAGTCTAATACAATTTTTATTTTTTTGCCAGATTTTTGAAAATTTTGATCAACCCTCGTAGATTAACTTTTATACATCGATGTAAAACCATTTGCCTTTACTTCATTTGTAATCTTAATGCAATTTTGTGTAAAATTTTTGTTTCCAATTATTTATTTTGCTTCAAAAACTGAAATTGTTATTGATCAGCATGTAATGTTTGATGCAAAGCTTATCTAATTACATCAGTTTTGCCAAAACCGACGTTTCTCATTTTTCTTAAGTTAGTAAACAGATGTACAAAAAGAAAATATTAGGAAGTTTTCGTTGAAATTTTACTTAATTAATATTAACTTAAATTAATTATATTAAACTATATTTTTGTTGAATAAAATGTTTCGAGCGATTAATATTTTTTATTCTTTTTGATGCAATATTAATTAGGTAAAATTTCAACGAAAGCTTCCTAATATTTTCTTTTTGTACATCTGTTTACTAACTTAAGAAAAATGAGAAACGTCGGTTTTGGCAAAACTGATGTAATTAGATAAACTTTTCATCAAACATTACATACTCATCAATAACAATTTCAGTTTTTGAAGCAAAATAAAAACAAAAATTTTACATAAAATTGCATTAAGATTACAAATGAAGTAAAGGCAAATGGTTTTACATCGATGTATAAAAGTTAATCTACGAGGGTTGATCAAAATTTTCAAGAATCTGGCAAAAAATAAAAATTGTATTAGACCATCAAAATTTTGAACAGAGGCTAAAAATGCCTAAATAAGCACCGGGTTCTATAATTCCCGTCGATAATCGATCCTGACAAGTGATTTGTCTTCGAGCCCCATTTCCTTCTGCCTAACTGAGCCTCACTGATGAGCCGTAAACGGCGAAACGTGTCTGGGGATGAGTTTGGCGGATGGAAACAGACAAAACTTTTTTGCACTAAATAAACAAGTTTCTCGAATAAAGTTTTTCGATATTTTGATAAATAAGGGCATTTTTGAACCTATTTTATTAAAAATGTCAAATTTGACAGGTAACGCAAGTCGTGCAGCTGCTTCAGTATACGTCATTTTTGGTTTTTAGGTAAGCAAAAACTAACTGCTTTTTCAATTTTTACCTATACCTAATAATAAAAAAAAATCCTATTTGATGCGGACTTTCTTGCGGACACTGTATAAGGCAAATGCAATACCTGCAATAGATAAACAAACAAAATGAAGATCTGAAAGCTTTTCTGCAGTGACAGTACTGTAAAACTTGCCTTTATTGTCTTTACCCACTTGCCTATGCTACACACAAAGAAAAAATGAACCGGCACCGCGCAAGCGACATAGTAGTATTATTATGGAATGGTACTACCATCTGATCAAATAACATCGCGGAGCGCGTGCATTGGCAGCCCACAAGGCATTTTGAAATCCTTTAAATCAGACATCATTTAAAAGGTTGGTATCATCATATAAAGGAAACAAGATTCACGATACAAAGGAAATAAGATAATATCTTGTTTTCTTTATATCATGGGTTGGCATAATATATTATGCAATTGTTTACTGTTTAAGTATCGATATCGATTAAAATCCAATATTATTATTTTGTATAAATAACAGTACCTATAAAAGCATCTCGTATATTTCGCATTTTCATTTATATGGATCAAAAAAGCCACAAATTCCAAACAAACTGTTGTAAACATAATAATTTGTTTGTCGGAGAACGGCTTCATCAATTTTTCTTAATTACCAGACCATAGATTCGGTCTCTCTTCGGTCAGCGGAAATAAAACGGCAGCAATTTTTTTATTGGTAGATAAAGCGAGGTGTCAAAAAGAGATTTGTGATTCCCAGTTGATGAAAAATTCGTTAATGGATTTTTAGAAAAAGGGCCATTAGAATGATGAAACGGATCATTTGGATTATTACTAAATGTAAGGGTGGAAATATTTTGTTTCGATTAATATAGGATTTCTCAGTTAATTTTAAGGGTTATTTCGATGGCTGATAATTATTATGATGTTTGTGTTTCGATTTTCTTAAGCTCTTTCTATTAAATAAGACTCATGAAAGATATCCCAAACGCTGCTAATTAGGTAAATGTTTGAAGCTAAGAGAGGCACTATCACAGGCGTGTCTAGGAATACTTCTGGGGGGACCTGGGCCATTTGACAAGGGATTTTCTGACCTAATAGTAACCTCTATTTTAATCTGCTTATTTTTAGCTACCCCTGAGTAAAAATCCCATCAAAATTCTTTTATTAATAATAATTTGCGTAATAAATCATTGATGGTCGTACGACGGCGATGAGCGCCGGTAAGCACAAAATATGCATTTCTGCATTCTGTTGGACATTTTTACCAATATAGTAGATATCTTTGCTCTGAATATGTTCAATTTTTTTATAAAATAGTATAATATTACATAACAAGTGTTGAAAGTGGTACTGCCCAATCGAGACGATATTTAGCACGAGGCATAAGCCGAGTGCCGAAATTTTCCGAGTTTGAGTAAATCACTTTCACACGAGTAATATACACAATTTTTCCTACGACCATACAAAAAATTATCAAAAATAAATTGATTTATTTTTATTATTTTGTATGTACAGGGTGTCCCAAATTCGAGCCACATCATTGGGATCTCGGAAACTATAAGAGATACAGCATCGGTCGAATTGTGGCAAAGTTGCGCAATTTCGTACTGAGCAATATCGCAAAAAAATATCTGAGCTATCTTTTTCAAATTTTGAAGTTTTTGCAAGGAACTAAAATTTTTAGTTTTTGTTTTTTTAATTGCTCGACTTATTTTATCCGCTACAGAAAAACAAGCACAACATTGTTAAGGCAACTTTTTATGCTCCATATTGTGACATTTTTGTGGAACTATTATCAACTTTAATTTTTTAATTACGGACCTGCATTTTTTATTTTATTTTTTGATAGCCCTTTAAGACCTGAATTCAACCATGTATGTACCACACTTAATTATATTTAGACGTTTTGATGTCATTATTACATCTTCAGGAATGTGATAATTATTTTTAAATACGGCCCTGGTGTTAGTTGTTAGATTGAAATATCGTTTAGCGGGAGTTTGGTGGGTGGCAAAAACTGGCTAATTTAGACACGTTATATGTTACTGTTGTTTATTTTGTTTAGAGTAATAAATTATGTAGGAAATAAACTAAAAAAGAAAAGAAGAACAACAGAAACAAAAAGTAAAAACCTTATTTTCATTAGGTATTCAAACAAGTGTCCGCGCTCTTGAATGCATTTCTGAGTAAGCCTCCGCAATTTAAATATCGCCCGCTGAATAACTCTTGCAGGGATTGCCCTTGACTTCTTGGATTAGGTTCCGTCGTAATATATTAATGTCGCGTGGTGTATTACGGTACAGACGATTTTGTAGGTACCCCCAAAGAAAATAATCCAGCGGATTTAAATCAGGACTTCTTGCTGGCCATCGTATAAATCCACGATTTCCAATCCATTTATTGGAAAAAACTTGGTTTAGTAACTCCGCAACCACTCGACCATTATGTGGGAGAGCGCCATCTTGCTGCCACCATAAGTGTCTTAATAGCTCCAAAGGCTTGTTATCTAATGCGTCCAAAATATTATTTTTTAATAATTCCACATATCTTTGAGATGTGAGGTTGCCGTCATAAATAAAAGGTCCAATTCCAACCCATACATTAAAAGAAAGTCATCCTTGAGGTCTTACTTCCTGATTTTGTCAGGGATTTTCCACAGACCAATAATGCTCATTATGTCTATTAAATAATCCATTTGTTGTAAAATTACATTCATCAGTCCAAATGACTTTGTTTAAAAAATTACCATCTTCGGTAAGTTTCAAGTTAAGCCAATTACAAAATTCAAGTCTTCTTTCTGAATCACCAGGTCTCAGCGTTTGACTTATATGAATTTTGTAGAGTTTGTATCCATGAGAATTTGATGTTCTCCAGATCCTCATCCTCGGAATTTCATGTTCGCTGGACAAATGCCTAGTTAAGGCGCGAGGGCATCATTAACCTTAAATAAAATTTTCTAAGTAGGTAAATTTGAACATTTAAAAACATAAATTAAAACTTATAGAATCTAAAATATTTTGTTGTTCTTTCGGCTCCATTCGTGTACCATATTTGATTATTAAATTACCATACTGGGCTAAATTAGTATCAAGCGTAGCAAAATAACTATAATGAGGCTGCAAGCGTTCAGGATAGTCCTGTAAATAACGGTCACAAGAAATTTGTGAATTCCTATTGAAGAAATAGTAAACTCGTAACATGTCGCGCTTTTCTAAAGCAGAAAATATAATTTTGCTGAAATATTCAGTATAAATGGTGACTGCTGCAGTTGTCAAGATAATTAAGCCAAACAATCAAGTAAAAGTTCTTGTCATAGCCACCTTTGTTTTGTTTGGTTTTATTTTTACTTTGTTACAATTTATATAATAACTTAAAAATAGTAAATTATTTGTATAAAATTCCGGATCCATTTACATTTTGTATGTGGTAAAAAGATTAAGTAACTAACACCAGGGCCGTATTTAAAAATAATTATCAATTTCCTGAAGATGTAATAATGACATCAAAACGTCTAAATATAATTAAGTGTGGTACATGGTTGAATTCAGGCCTTAAAGGACTATCAAAAAATAAAATAAAAAATGCAGGTCCGTGTTGAAAAATTAAAGTTGATAATAGTTCCAGAAAAACGAAACGTTGTAACGAAATTCTAAAAACGTCACAATATGGAGCGTAAAAAGTTGCCTTAACAATGTTGTGCTTGTTTTTCTGTAGCGGATAAAATAAGTCGAGCAATTTAAAAAAACCAAAACTCAAAATTTTATTTTTTTGCAAAAATTTCAAAAACTAAAAAAGGTAGCTCAGATATTTTTTTGCGATATTATTCAGTACGAAATTGCGCAACTTTGCCACAATTTGACCGATGCTGTATCGCTTATAGTTTCCAAGATCCCCATGATGAGGCTTGAATTTGGGACACCCTGTACATATATCACAGTTGTGTTAAAGAAATTATTTCAACACTAGAGTTGACACATGTTAAACAAATCTCAAGGCGGATGCCAACAGAAGCGTAGGTGTTATAATAAATAACAATGCACACTTTAACTTACCTAGTTCATAGAAGTAATAGAATGACTTTTTCTCCTATTTGCTACTATGTAGGTTCAGTAAATAAATTTAATTTCTAATGTTTTAGCTCCTTGCATACTTTTAGTAAAAGAATACCTAATTAAGTAGGTATACATACGAAAACAACAAAACTAAACAATAACACTTCTTCTTCTTCTTCTAGCTCTACAACCATTGATGGGTGTTGGCTGACTGCACGATCATTCTTCACCCTTTTCTCTCTTGCATCAACTCGGGATCAAACAATAACACTACAGCTAAGAAGTCATAACCTCCATAATTGCAGATAGATAGAGGTGGAGTTAGATATCGGTAGCTTCTAAATTATGAAAGTCCTATATTCGATTTTTTTTTAATAATGCTTACATTATTATTAAATTAAATTTACCTATATAAAGCACATTTACTTATCCAGTATCCTTAAACATTGTATGGATATTCTATCTATCTATTCCATTTTGGCTCTAGCTTAACCATTTTTTTTCTGCGGCTCAATGTTTAGTGGATTGCCTGACTATTTTAATATTCACCATAAAAATTTCTAATGGTTCCCAGCATTAACGAAAAAAACAGCAGTAGGTAACATTAAAACATATTTTTTTTGTATTTTCAGTTGACCTACCAATAGTTGCCGATGGGGATATGATTATTTTAGCAAAATCTTAGAGTTTTTAAACATTATCTTCAGGTTCCCCGCGTTCGTCAAACTTTAGGGCAATTAACAATTTTTTACCTTTTTGAAAAAAATTAAAGTAATTTTTCCTTTGAATATTTCACTTGGCCTGATCCGCTAAATCATTGTCGTTTATAGTATTTATTATAAATAAAAATCCTGTGGAATGCGCGATAAATCTGCTGGACTTTTTGCATTTGGCGTCGTGTCGGCGTGTTATAATAAAAATAATGAGTAAAACAGTAATTAATCAGAGGAGATCAGAATGTATGCTTATATATGCTTTGTATAAAAAATGGCAGTGGTTAAAGGATACTTAAACACTAGAAATGTTTTGCGAAAGTAGTCCATTATCTCAAAGTGGAGCTGTAGAGATATAGGGAAAAAAACCCACAGTCGACTCCACAAATACTTATATTAAAATAGTTAGATTAATATGGTGTACATGTTTCGGTACTAGGGAGTACCATCATCAGCACCGAAGGGCTAAAATAAATATAAAACTAATAGAAAGAGGTTGTGGCTTAAAGATGAAATCAAGAAACTCTTCTTCAGATTAGCCCTCATTGAACAAAAGCTCAAACAACTACATTTGAAACTTTATACTTTGATACATCAAATTAAATTTGACGTTATATACTCTCAATTTCTTGATTTTGTAGAAGACAAGGGTAAGCTTAAATTCTACCATATCCGTAATAAAATTAATAACCTATCTTTTCATCACAACATTCGCAATAACTCTCAACCTTTCAATTCCACCCTTAATTCCTCCTCTATTTCAAACCACAACTTTCAATCCGAATTTTTTAACAACTCCGATTTTCACAGAGAATATGACAACCTTCAACCCCCAGAGGGTACATTTTCTGACTTTGTTTTCCATGACAGAGTTTTAAAACTTAGTAACTTTAATTTCTCTCTAGATGATCTTAACATTTTACAATCAGGCCTTAAATTTAATATTCATTTCACCCCTAGTCCTCTAAACCTACAAATTTTGGCTGTTGATTGTGAAAGAGCCTTAGAACGCTCAGAGCGCAGTCTCTCACTGATAAAATCAAGGACGTTTTTGTCCCCAACTCCGCCCTGTTAATTTCTTTTGACGTCAAAAACTTATTTCCCAGTATTCCCCCTGCAGATTGCTTAAACCTAATTGAGAACCACTTGTCTAATAATTCAAATTTAAACCCCTCACAGATCATAGATTTATGTAGACTAATTGACATTGTTCTGAAACAGAACTTTTTTATGTTCAACAATAAATACTACACTCAAAAGTCCGGCCAAGCCATGGGATCGAACCTCTCCCCCCTCATGGCTGAGTTTTTTATGGCTTCCCTAGAATCTAAATTACAGCAACACCGCCTCTCTCCTAAAATAGTATTCTATTACAGGTATGTCGATGACATTTTGCTGCTATTTGATGACTTCCTTGGTGATATCCACATTTTGTTTTTATTTTTGAATTATTTACACACCTCCATCAAATTTACTTCAGAAATTGAACAAAATAAGTCTATCAACTTTCTTGATTTAACAATCCATAAAGTCAATAACAGTCTTCAGTTCTCAATTTTTCATAAACCCACCACTTATTCTATCATTCCCTTTAATTCAAACCACCCTCCCCAACACAAATTTGCCTTTTTCAATACAGCTTTTCATAAACTTTTTTCTTTACCATTAACCCATCATTATTTTCAAAAAGAATTAAACTACATTAGACAAGTTGCTGTTAATAACCAATTTCCTCTCAGGATCATTAATAAGATTTGTTACAAATTTACCATTAAATTTGTTATTAAAATTTAGTGATTCCAACCCCTAGAGAACCAAAAAGTTTCTACATTTTACCCTTTTTGGGTAACATTTCTTTTACAGCCAAAAATATTCTAAATAAGTTCAACATTTCTATTGCTTTCCAAACTAACCACAATATTGGTCAATTTTTGATCAAGTCCAAAGATAAAATTTCTCTACTAGATAAGTCGGGTGTTTATCAAATCTCTTGTGGTAACTGTAATGTTTGTTATATTGGCCAAACAGGGCGCAAACTTTCAACCCGAGTCAACGAACACTATAAAGAAATAAATAAATTCCGAAATACTGATTTTTCTAACCACAACTTCAAATCCAGTTTTGATTCTCATATCCTCTGCAATAACCACTCTTTTGACCCATTAAATAACACTAAACTCCTTCATTCCTGTAACAAGGGCGGCAAACTTAACCTTCTTGAAATTATGGAAATCCATAAGGCTCTTCTTAATAAAAACCTCAATTGTGTTAACGATCAAGTCATCTTCTCCTGTCTTCCCTTTCTTGAATATCTTAAGTTTTTCCTTTAATTACACCACTTTTAACCCTTACCTTTTGTCTTTGTTAAAAGTATTCTATTTAGAAATAATATAATTAACATAAGTTACTCCATATACTATGACCACCAGAAAGCTTTCAATTTTCACTAACGCACGAACTTCTTTAATAACCGTTACCTTCCTTCTCTCCTACTTCTAATTTGGACTCTGACTTCTAGATGGCCACTTTAATTTTATACCCTCCTCCTATACTCCCTCTATTGTGGAATGTTGGAATGACTAGTTTATTTCTGACCTCACTACTTGTTCTAGATGATGTCCATCCATCTTGCGGTTTGAAGCCTTACCTTTGTCACGGCGGGTTACTTGCCTTCTTGCCGACAACTGTGATTTGTTACTTTTTACTATCGCCACTAGATGCCCGTTTCTTGCTCCAAGAACCATGTTTTACACTTTTGACGTCAGTTCTCATTATTATTGGGTACTTACTACTTTTGCTTGACTTTGATAGATGTCACTACTTTGACCTTTTATATCCTCCGTTTGACTTTCAGTACAATCAGTTTGTTATTTGTTTACAATGTAGGGTAGAGGAAGAAAATTAATTCCTTTTGAATTTTATTTTACTACCACTTTTTAATCTGTTTTGGTCCAACCACTCAAAATGTCCTCGTCTTATTCATGTTTTTAGTTTTTGATTTTTTAAAAATCTTTTACATTGCTTGTATTAGTGGCACTTGGGGTAAGTACGTTAATCTGACTTATCCTTCCTCTTTCTATTCGTTCTATATTTACTTTAGCCCTTCGCTGCTGATGATGGTACTTCCTAGTACCGAAACATATACACCATATTAATCTAACTCTTTTATTATAAGTACTTGTGGAGATGACTGTGGGTTTTTTTCTCTATAACTAAAAATGTTGTTTTGTTGGCCATGCATTTTATTTTCAAATATCTTAGAGGAATAAGCACAGACATGTATTATATATGGTGGCCAAATTGTTTACATTTTCTTTCGATCATAAATGGTTTTCAACAAAAATGAATGCAATACTGCTTCAATCAAATATTAACATTTCGGCCCCAATAATCACATGAAGGATGCGATAATTTTACGTTTATATTATATGCACATTACCTATATAATACTTTACAATAGTTGCTTAATCTGTGACAATAGGTTCTTAGAAAAAATATTTAACAAGAAAATGACAGGAATTTTGAACGAAATTTTGCTTTTGCCGCTAAACCGTGCTTTTTTTTATAATAAACCCATTTAAGATAAATAATGACAAATTTAAAAGAAACTCGTTTAAATCTTATAATCTTAAATTCTCACAGGCCCTAAACGAGAAATGCAAATTACTTTTCGTCTAAAGTAATGCCAAGGGAAAGAACTTTAATTCTTTATCAATCCCTGAACTTTTACAATTTATTTTTTGCCTAAAAAAATTAAATTTTTTGGACAGCCTCGGTCAAAGAAATTCTGGTTTATTAATTAACTACTCAAAAAATTTTAATAATGTGTTTTTGTATAAAATATTGTGTAAGGATCACTAGAATCAGACTGAATGTATTGCACGCCAATATTTACCTCTACGCATCATTAAGAGAAAACTATACTAGTGGTACCTAGAAATACATTAGTAGTTGCAAAAAATCTGCATTAAATAGGCGCCAAAAAAACATCTCTGTTGTTGCTACTAGCTTAATTTTGTTGAAATTTTTTTTTAAGCTCAAATTATGGTATTATTTTAAATATTACTTTTTTGTTGCTAAAAGAAAACTTTATTACTCCAAAAAAAGACTTGAAAAATATGATTTTGTAATTAATTGAGGTGGCATAGTTAGTAACAGGTCACTTTTTACTCATGAAATAGGTAGCCGGCTATAAAATAATTTATTTTGATCTTTGGTAGTCTATTTAGCTACTATCAAATGACTTTTTGAGCTCTTTCGCCAAAATGGTGAGGTTCCTCTACTATTTATTTTATTTTTATTACTGTTCTTCACTTTTCTGTAGCTAAATTAAATCTCTGTAGTGACGTTCTGAGCCAGTTACCTAGGTTTATGTAGTTTTAAAGAATAAAAGGAAAAATTAACCAGTGATGTTTATTTTGGGAAAATAAAGTAAGAACATCATAATTCCTGGCAACGTTAAATGACGTAAGACCAATAAGTCTCTTACCCGAACTAAGCAAGGTTCTTGAAAGGGTTGTATACCAACAACTTCTTACTTTTGTAACTGAGAATGGGATAATACCGGCTCACCAGTCTGGATTTCTCCCGGGCCACGGTACGACTACAGCTCTTTTACATATTAATGCTGTTATTATTGGGAACTGGATAGGGGGATGGCAACGCTCTTAACACTGCTTGACTATTCCAAAGCGTTTGATTGCGTGGACCATACCCTTATATTTGCCAAGCTTCATTACTTTGGATTGTCAACTCAAGCACTCTTCTTTTTTCAAAATTACCTAGAGAGTAGACGGCAACTTGTAAGATCGCGCTCAGAAGTGTCAGGCATCGGTAATGTGGCGTCTAGGGTACCACAGGGCTCCATTTTCGGACTCCTTCTCTTTATATTGTATACGTTCGATATCATTAAAATACCATCATTTTCCAAAGTCCACACTTATGCCGATGATAGACAGCTTGTCTGCACTTTTCATCCGTCAAATTATAACGATATCGAAGCAAACATCAACACAAACTTGCAGCAAATTTGTGAATATAGCAGTAAACATAACCTTAGATTGAATGCTCAAAATACACACGTTTTACTTTTTGCACCTGAAGGATGTTATGACTTTTTGAAGCAGTGTATCAATGTACAATGTAATGGAGAGCGGCTTAACTTCACGGATACTGCCAAAAATGTAGGGGTGCTGTTTAATGACAAACTAAGGTTTAGTAGACATATATCAAACTTACGTAAAAGGACTTACATGGTGTTAAAAATACTATATGCAAATAAACATATTCTTAACTTTACAGTGCGTAAAAAGTTATGTGAAGCCTATATATTGTCTATGATTTCATATTGTATTATCTTATATTATCCTTGTTTAACTCAAGAGGACAAGCAACATCTACAAAAATGAAGAATAATTGCTGCAGATTTATATTTAATTTAAAAAAATATGACCATATTTCGCTAAAAATATGTGAACTCAATTGGTTGAATATGGCGAATATATTTCAACTCTTATTATTAACATTTGTATATAAATTATTAAAAACATAAACACCTATGTACTTAAGATCTGATTTAGTTTTTCGAAAAGACATTCACAATGTTTAAGTTCGATCAAATACATTCACGATGCCCCAACATAAAAAAACTATTTTTCAGCAAGGATTTACCTACAACGCGGTAAAATATTTTAATATCTTTAATAATTACTTCACTTGCCCCTTTTTAATGTTGTTTCGTAATAGAATAAGAAAGACACTTCTGGAGAAGCATCAGGCGAATCCTAACGCTGAAGGCTAGTTTCTGTGATTTTAATATTAATTGACAGTTTCAATACTAGATCTAGAACTGCTGTTTTTTACTAGTTACTAGAATGTACTGCAGTGCACATAATGGGTGCCAACGGTGCACATTTAGTACTATTATGGCTCATTTTATTATTATTATTATTATTATTATTAATATTATTATTATTATTATTATTATTATTATTATTATTATTATTATTATTATTATTATTATTATTATTATTATTATATAATTTATGACTCACTATATTTACTAAAATCTTAACATAGTATAAAAAAAAGTCGCTGTCGCCCGTCTGTCC
Organism: Polydrusus pterygomalis; assembly: GCA_963969555.1. Classification (NCBI taxonomy): domain Eukaryota; kingdom Metazoa; phylum Arthropoda; class Insecta; order Coleoptera; family Curculionidae; genus Polydrusus; species Polydrusus pterygomalis. Next base: position 90,459,391 of record OZ018377.1, on the reverse strand, counting down.
CCTTTCATGTCCGCTTAAATCTTTAAAACTACGCAACGGATTTTGAAGCGGTTTTTTTTAATAGATAAAGTGATTCAAGGGGAAGGTTTTTATGTATAACTAGCGACCCGCCCCGGCTTCGCACGGGTGCAATTTTAGAAAGTGGCATGCCGGGTACTAATATATCGGGTTTGTTCGGATTTGTATTTATACCAGCGGGTTGCAACGCATGCCGGGTATACGCTAGTATATTATATTGTCAGATTACAAAATAATAATAATTATTTATTTTGTTAAAAAATCGTTAACGTTGAGTTGCTGATATTTATCAGCTAGACTTCGCCCTTTAAGAATTATTATTATTATTATTATTATTATTATTATTATTATTATTATTATTATTATTATTATTTTTTTTTTGGACGATGGAAAACCTTTTATAGGCACCAGGTACTTGTTCAACCTTTCCCCGATAGTGTGAGACTCCTTATACTCACTAAAACCCACCGTTTGTGTGTCACTCAATTGCACTTCACGGAACCATCATCTTTGATATCTCCTTCGTGAAGGCAACGTGTGGGCCCTTTCTCTTACTATATCTCTATGCCATTGTGCTTTTGTATACCATAATTTCTTAGTTTTCGGCTTGGTTTTGCATTAATACTTCTCTGTTTTGTTTGTGTCGTTCTTCGAGTTCTTTAGTTTCTAGTATCTTTTTAAACATTTTTTGTATTTCGTACCAGTTTTCTCTAGATTTAACCATAGTGTCTATTATATTGTCAGGTGTTAATTCAATGTTTACCCTGGTTTCTGTCTCCTCTCTTAGCTCTCTCCATCTTCTGCAGTTGAAGATTGTGTGTTCTGGGGTATCGACCCCATTGCAAAGTATACAGTTATCTTCTGTGTCTTTTCCAAATTTTTTTGCGTATGTTCTATACATCGCGTGTCCTGAAATCGCCTGAGTAGTATAATAGTCTACGTTTCTATGTTCACATTCAATCCATTTGTTGATATCAGGAATGAGTCTTTTGGTCCATTGGCCTTTCCTTGTGTTGTTGTTCCATCTTTTCTGCCATTTTCTACCGTCCTGTTTCTTACCTCTGTATATGTCTCCCCTTTTGCCCGTTTATACATTTCCTTTCTTTCTTCTGCCATGAGATCTATAGGAGGTATGCCTGCGATAACCTGCAGAGCTGCTGCTGAGACCGTTTTGTATGCAGCCACCATCAAAGCTTTGCGTTGACTTCTTTCCAGTAGTATATAATTCCTTCTTATCTTTAGCGCTTCTATCCATATAGGTGCCCCGTACAGTAGTACAGAATGCACTACCCCACATAGCACCGCTCTCTTACAGCTGCTCGGACCTCCGATATTTGGCATTAGTCGTGCCAGTTTGCCTATTCTGTCTTCCGCCTTCTGTGTAACTTTTTTTATGTGTTCTCCAAATTTGCCGCGTGTATCAAAGAAAACTCCAAGGTATTTAATACTATTTTTTGGTGTTATCTCTACGTTCTCTATTTTAAATCTTATTCCGTCCCCTTTTCTTTTCTGGGTCACAACCAGCGCTTCAGTTTTTTCTGTTGCTAGCATAAGTTCGTTTTCATTCATCCACATATTTATTTTCTGCAAGTTTTCATTGGCGATGCGTATTAAGTCGCATTTTTGGTCCGCCGATACTACCAGTGCTATATCGTCCGCAAAACCTATGATCTTAGCTCGCCCCAGCAGTTTAATTTGAAATACGTCATTATAAAGGATATTCCATAGCGTGGGTCCTAGTACAGAACCTTGCGGTACCCCGGCTTTAACTTCAAGTGTTTCATGTTTTGCTATCTGTATATGTCTCTCTTTGAGATAGTCCGTGATAATGTTTAAGAGGTATTTCGATATATCTCTCTTTTTTAGTTTTTGTATTATTAGATTCCAGTTAGCTGTGTTGAACGCATTTCGGACATCTAGTGTTATTAGTGCATTCCAGATTTTTTTATTCTTATCTGTTATGTCTTTGATAGCTTGCATCGCCTGTATTGTTGATCGCCCTTTCATAAAACCATATTGGTGTTTTGCCATTCCACCTTTTTCCGTTATTTCCAGTTCCAGCCTTCGACGTATTAGTTCCTCATACAGTTTACTTAGCGTACCAAGTAGGCAAAGTGGTCTAAATGTGCTCGGTTGGCCGGGCTTGCTTTGTTTTGGTATGAGTATCACCTTTGCAATTTTCCATTCCTTCGAAAAACTTTGGGTTTTAAGGAGCTCGTTTAGTACTCCCAACAGCCATTTCTCTTGTGTTTTTCCCGTTTGTATAATGGCTTCTGATGGGATTCCATCTAGCCCTGGGGCTTTTCCTATCTTCATCCGTGCTAAGGCATCCTTCATCTCTCGCAGAGTGAAGACTGGCGCCCTAACAATCTCTTTTCTGTTATATTCTGTCTCGCTTCTGGGAAGCGGGAACAGCTCCTTATTAATTTCTTTCTTTTTAGTAATGGGCAGTTCGTAGGGAGCCAGCCCTTTTAGTCCTTTGATTGCGATTTTGTAGCCATCACCCCAAATGTCCCTATCTAGGTCCTTGCATAGGTTGTCCCATTGATCTTTCTTGGACTTTCTTATCAACCTCCGCAGTTCCTTTTTATTCCTTTGGTATACTTGTTTTGCATTTTCTTTATTTTCTTCTGTTACTCTATCGTCTTTTAGCATCCTTGTGAGGGATCGTCTGGTCGCTGTACACTGTATTCTCTTTTCTAATATGCCCTCATTCCACCAGTATGGCACAGTTTTTTCTCCTGTTGGTACATCTATAGTACTATTTTCGTATGCTTCCTTCAGTATTTCTGTGCACAGCTTATGCGAGGTTATCTTCTCGTTCCTTCTATTTGCCAATCTTAGCCCCAGATTTGCGTTAAACGTTTTCCAGTCAGTCAGTTGTTTTTTCTTTTGTTTCTCTCTTGCTAGTACTTTTTCCATTTCAATTTCATAGTAGATATACCTGTGCTCTGTCAGGTTCTCTTCCTCTAATACTTCCCAGTTGAAAATCTTCCTCGCTATTTTTTGCGTTGAGAGTGTTACGTCGATATAAGATTCTGTGGTTCCTCTTACAAAAGTTGGAGTTCCCTCTGTATTATGCGCGACCAGGTTCATAGCTGCCATCCATTCGGCCCAGTATTCTCCCCTTCTATCAGTGGTTGGGGATCCCCATTGGTGTGATTTGGCGTTAATGTCGCCTACAATAACCGTTTCTCTCTTTCCCATTCTTATTTTTTTACCAATTTCGTCCACCTTTTCCACATATTCATCTATACTTATATTTGGTGAAATGTAACAGCAGTATAGATCCCACTTTTCAAAATTAATACACACATATCCTTTCCCTGCTTTCACACTTGTCACAGTTATCTTTTTATTAGTAAATAATATTCCCACGTCTGCCCTTTCATCTTTTATCCACTCGCTTCCGTTGGTTATTCTCCTATTTGGCTAGCTAACGATAATTAGATCTACTTTCTTTTGTCTGGCTGTTGCATATGCCAGGTCGTGAGCTTGCCTTCCCCTTCCCAAATTTGTTTGTAGGATTCTAAGGGCCATGAAAGCTTGCTTTCCTGTCCCTCCCTGTTCCAGCGGCCTGTATTCTCTGCCTTCTCATTTTTTCTACTAGTCCTTTAAAGTAGGGGCACCTAATTTGGTCTGCCCTATGTCCTTTCACCTCACATTTCGTACATCGTTCGGTGTTTTCACAGTCCCTACTTTTGTGTCCTGTTTGTCCACATTTCAGGCATTCTCCACTACGATCTGTAAGTCCCTTGCATTCATAAGTTTTATGCCCGTACTCCAGACATTTAAAGCACCTTGTAATATAGATTTTCTCTTTTACCCCACAGGTTATCCATCCTATCTTTATATTTCGCCCTCTTATTAACTTTTCCGCTTGCCTTTTTGGAAGCTCTACTAGAGCTGTTTGTTCTTCAAACTTTCCTTTTCTAATCCCTTTTATTTTGATTTCTGAGTTCGTTAATTTTGTTTCCCTTGTGATTGCATCTACTACTTCTTCTGCTAGGGTGGTTGGATCCATACCCATTATATACACCGTGGTTGTTCCAGTTGTTCTTGTCACAACCTGGCATCCATTCGCTTTTGTTATTTCATATCGTAGGGCTTGCACCGTCTGCTCTCCTCCTTCTACGGCTAGCAGAACATCTCCTTTTTCAGTTTTCCTAATCTTATTTATTTGACGCCTATTTTTCCAATATCGACTTCCTGTTTTAGTGTCTTTATGACATCTGTATAGCTCCTTCCTTCAGTTTTTACTGTTAGTGTGCTTACTTCCTTTCTCATTTTTTGCTTTTTTGGTTCGGACCCTGATTCTTGGCTTATCAGCTTTATTTTAATTCTTTGTCCTGCAAATATATGCTCGCACATCTTTCTGACGTATGTTGCTTTAAGACCTTCGCCAATTACTATAGTAATAGTATTGGTGGGGTGTAGGATGGTCATTTCTTTTAATTTTTGTAGTCTCCTATAGACTTGTTCTACCTCATTTATTCCCGTAAGATCTATCTCGATGGGGAGTAGGTATACTGCACTACTTTTCTCTTCCTTGTTACCTTTCCTAGTTTTTATACTAGCTGTTTGTATCAAGAAGTCTTCTTCACCTTCGTTGTTCTTAATTAGCTCCTCTAGCCCATCATATTTTGTTATAAGAGTGTTCAACATTGTATTTCCCTCCAGGTTTTTTAAGTCTACGAGGGCTGCATAGTCTCCTTGGATACCGCTTGTAGCATTTTGTTTTGCTCCTTCCATTACCGTAATCTTGTAGAGCTCCTGTGTCCATTTTTCATCTAGGATTCCTTTGAGGCCCTCGAAATCTTCGGTTCCCTCGATGATTCGTTTCATTTCCTCTTCTTTTCTTAACCTTCTCTCTTCGTATTCATTTTTGATCTCTTGTTCTCCAGCTTGTGTTGCTATAGATTTCTTCTCTATGTATGTAGTTCTTGGTCTTACTCTCTTTTCTTGTTTGTCTATTTCTTTCCATACACCATTTATGTCGTTTGCCTGGCGTATTAGTTTTTTTAACAATTTGCTTGATTTCTATTTTTGTTTTTGAGCTTGCGTCCGTAGCTAGTCCCAGGTGTTTGATGGTTTTCAATAGTTTTTCCGTCTCTTTCCTTAGTATAGTCATTTCTTCCTCTCCACTATCTTTCCGTGGCCTTTTAACTGTTTTTGTTTGTACCTCCTTTCCCTGACTTGTTCCCGCTTCTGTGTTATTTTTTAGTGTAAAAACCTCGTCATCTTCTGGCTCTTTAGACTGCTCAAGCCATGTTTGCGATTCTGGTGAAGGAGTCCTCGCTAGTGACTCCCTCCTTTTAAATATGTCCTCTTCGTTTATTCCCCCTTCTGTTTCTGGTTCTTTATCCATTAGCGGATGTATGTATGCTTCTGTTTTTTCTTCCATTTTATTCCCACGAGTTGGGACGATAAAAACTGTCCGGCACGGCAGTGCGCCCTTACCGTGCTAAGGCTGTGTTTTCCCTCCGGTTTGCCTAGTCCTTTGGGCATCGCTTCTAGCACACTATTTCCCCTGTGCCATGCAGCCCCTTGGCGCGATGGTACTACACCGTGGGCTTAGGGCTCTTCTTGACAGCCGCCCGCTTCGGGTCAGACGCTGTCGGTTGCCAGAATTTTGGTCCGCGCCGGTAATTTACCGGTACCTCCCATATCTGGGAGGCGTCCCCCTATCCGCCACCCGGGGACGCGCTGGATGGGAGATCTGGCCAACTCCACACCAGATTATTATTATTATTATTATTATTATTATTATTATTATTATTATTATTATTATTATTTTTATTTTTATTATTATTATTATTATTATTATTATTATTATTATTATTATTATTATTATTATTATTATTATTATTATTATTATTATTATTATTATTATTATTATTATTATTATTATTATTATTATTATTATTATTATTATTATTATTAGTATTAGTATTAGTATTAGTATTAGTATTAGTATTAGTATTAGTATTAGTATTAGTATTAGTATTAGTATTAGTATTAGTATTAGTATTAGTATTAGTATTAGTATTAGTATTAGTATTAGTATTATATTATTATTATTCTTAAACATCACATAACGGACATGCTTTGTTATGGTTTTACTTTCTAAAAGCACCGGGTGCAAACCAAGCACCTAAGGTGCTTCTCTTGTGCCGTGCCAACAGTACTGTTTTCTGCATACTAAGAAGGTTGTGGTCTCCTGGGATATCTTTCACAGCGTCACAAGTTGCATTGGATATCAGCCCTGTGGCCCCAATGACGATGGGTATCACTTTTGCTTTTATGTTCCACATTCTTTGAATTTCTATTTGTAGGTCTCTATATTTCAGGTACTTTTCGGCTTCCTTCTTGTTGATATTGTAGTCTGACGGAACGGCAACATCTATTAGAAGGCATGTTCTTTTATTTTTTGTTTTAGGATGATATCTGGTTTATTGGCTTGTATCATTCTGTCTGTTTGGACTTGGGTGTCCCATAGTAGGGTGACCTCCGAGGTGTCGATGACCGGATCTGGGACATGTTGATTCTCTTGAACTTCTATCTTGAAAGCTTTACATATGTTCCAATGCAGCTGAGCTGCTACCGCATTGTGTCTCTCGAGGTATGCCTTCTTTGCAAGGATTGGGCAGCCAGAAATTACGTGATGGATCGTCTCATTGTTTATCCGGCAAAGTCTACACTTTGGGTCCGTGCCAGATTTTATAATTCTCGTCCTCGTGTAGTTTGTTGCCATTGCTTGTTCTTGGCAGGCGGTTATTAGCGCCTCAGTTTCAGTTTTGAGGTTTGCCTGAGTGAGCCATTTCCAGGTATGATCTTTATTTATTGTTTCTTTCTCCACTTCCCTTTCTATCTGTCCGTGCATTGCTTTGTCTCTTCATCTGGCTTTCTGTTCTGCTTTTTTCCTTATTCTCATCTTCTCCTTTATTGCCTTCACCCTTTTTGTTTCAGTTTCGTCTGGATTCGTGTTCTCAATTCTTTCGTTTTCAGCTGCTGCTGTACATTCCGCTTCAATGTGTTTCTGAGATTGTCGGTACACCATTCCCAAGTGTTTATCTGTTTGTTTCAGCTTCAGGTACAGGTTAAGGCCTGCGTTGGATATGGAGCAGCTTGTTTCGATACTTTGCATTCCTCTTCCTCCCTCTCTTCTCGGGATGTATAGCCTGTCTACGTCTGCTCTTGGGTGGAGGGCTCCGTACATATTCATCAGTTTTCTCGTTTGCTGGTCAATTCTTCTTGTTTCTTCTTTGGTCCATTTGATTATTCCGCAGCTGTATTGAATGACTGGTGTTGCCAGGGATGTGATGGCAGATGTCTTGTTTTTGGCACTAAGTTCAGTTTTCAGGATTTCTCTGGTTCTTCGATAGTATTCTTTAGTGAGTTTGGTTTTCATGTTCTTTTGCTGCACACCATCGTGCTCGTTTACGCCGAGATATTTGTATACGTCATTCTGTTCTAGTGCTCTAATTGCCGTTTTTTCACAGAGTTCAATGTTATCGCTGTTTTGAAGTCGTCCGTTGAGAAATGTGGCTTTGGCGCATTTGTCTAGCCCAAATTCCATGTTTATATCGTCGCTGAAGGTTTTTACTAGTTGAAGTTGTTTTTTGAGTTCTTTGTCGTTTCTTGCGATCAACTTTAGGTCGTCGATGTATAATAGGTGGTTTATCTTTTCTTTTTCGTTTTTGCATCGGTATCCTGTTCGTGTCTTCTCTAAGATGGATGTTAGTGGAAATAGGGCCATGCAGAAAAGTAGGGGAGAAAGCAAGTCGCCTTGGTATATTCCGTTCTTAATTTGGATGTTCTTTATTGTTATCATTTCAGCGTCAGGTATTCCAGTTGAGAGATTGAGGTCAGTGTTCCAAGTTGGCTTTTCTTATGAATGAGATGAGTTTTGCTGGGGCTCGGTATATATTGAGCGTTTCTATAAGCCAGCTATGAGGAACACTGTCAAATGCTTTTTTATAGTAGTACTATTAATTTTCCCGTTTTAAATATTAAAAGTGAAAATAATAGAAACGTTTTCTCCGTTTTCCATAAACCCTCTCATACTGATACTGCCATACACAACTCTTCCTGCTATAGTATGCTCCATAGACTAGTAACTCTCCCTCTAAATAATATAAATTTTCAAAAAAAAACTAAACGTTATAAAACAAATTATAATATACAGTCGAACCGCTCCGTGAATTATTATTATTATTATTGCAAGCAAAACTTTGCGTTAGATAAAGAAAAACTAATTACCAAATATGCGAATTGTATTTACAACATTTATTTTAACAGCTTTGTTCATTAGATATGCCGATCTTGAATCGCCAGTATACCGTCAACCCTTTATGTACTTCATTTCTTTGTGTTTCCAACTTTTATTAAAGAAAAAGTTTAAAATAAGCGGTGCATTAACATTTAACGCTTAGAAAGCAAAGAAAATGGACGCCCCAAACCTTTTTTGGATCTAAAACAGATCACGAAAAACAGAGGGAAAGACATAAAAAAAATAATTAAAAAAGAGTTTCCTGAGGACATTTTAAAATGCGTTAAAAATTACTTTGACACGATAAACGTTTCCAAGCTTACATCATAACTGAAAGTTTCATTTAGCCATGAAGATTTGTATAATAGTAAAGGTGCTATTGCCATTTTACAACTATTGTTAGAAATGAATCTGGCCATAACCTTTCTATGCTAATTACAATGCTCATGTATAATCTTAATGCGTAAAGACCGCCAGACTAATCATTAATGACTAAAGGAGGGACGGGAAGAAGTAAAAGGAAAAAAGAAAAGAAAAGAAAACAAGACTAAGACCAATGCAAAAAAAGAGAAGAGGTAAAGATAAAGGAGAAATAATTTAACCTTCTACCGCACCTCAGATAAACTTTTTAAATGCTCGACACAGGCACGTAGCTAGAGGGGGGGCCAAGGGAGCCCGGGCCCCCCCGAAACTCGAGACCATACTTATAAAACATACAAAAACAAAATGAATTTTATGCGAAATATCCATAGCTCTGCTTTAGACAATATAGCCAACCCATTAAACATTTCCTACATTATTAAATTTTGTTCGTGACAGTTTTTTTTTCACTTGAAAACCAAGCACCATGATTCAAAAAAGGGCATGGCAACCAAAAAATTTTCGCCTGCGGCGCATTGTTATTAGCGCCTTCGGCGCGATCTCGCTAGACCCCCCTCCCCCCGAGAAGAAATCCTGGCTACGTGCCTGGGCTTGACACGATAATGTGCATTGTACTACACCAAAGTCCAAGAAATTCATTAATACAGTAGTATGATTGACAAAAATGTTTTTTTATAAAATTCATTTTGCATGTTTGTTTTTTTATGCACTAAGGGGTCAACGTCGGTTTTGAAGATCCTATTTGTTAAATAGACACCGAGGAGAACAAAATTTTAAAATTTAATAATAAAAACGGGTAGCATGTAATTTTCGTCTATCGTCCATAATAATCCAAAACATTTTTAATCTGTGTAATACTCATAGACTTCCTCTAGCATAGACTACATTGTTAACGTTTTAAAGAAATCAAAGACTCCAGCGTTTACAATTTGTCTGGTTAGCTCTTATGGTCCACTATACTTAACACGTTAACCAAAAGAAGCGCTATTATCAAACTTACTGTTAAAGTCACATATTACATTCATAAAATTTATAAAATACACATTCTACAAGTATAATTTAGATAAATTACAAACGTTAAGATACTCTAGGTAGAACACGTTTTTGTTTCCTTGGTTTAAATAAAATAAATATGATTATTTCATATCTTTGTATTTGGTATACCAACGAGTATACCAACGTATTTTAGTTTCGTGGTGACAAAAATCTAGAATGCTAGCTGCAACCTCGCTTTTTTTAACGCGTCGGCCATTTACGGGTAGCAACAAAAACAGCTGTAGTAATCAAACAAGCCTTTCTTTTTTCTTTGAATAATCGTAGTATTTGTTTTGGTGGTGTCGTGGTTAGTCGTCGGAATACTCGTATTTGAATGTGTTTTGTAATATTTATTTATTTTTTTTTGTAAAGGATTTTTCATTTTATTGTTATAAGTACATAACTACCTTATACCAGCGGGAAGCAAAAAATGACACTTTTATTTATATCCTGGCATGTCAACAAAAAATATTTCTCTCAATTAAATTATTTTTACCTATTACTGTAATGCAGCATACCAGAGTATGTACAAATATCCTCTACGTGGTTATACATGATTAAATGTAAAAAAAGAAAATATTTCTTAATGTCTTTCATTCATTAATAATAACACAATACATTCACAGCCTAGGCTTTTTTCAGGCTTCTTTTAATCTTCATTTAAGTAAAAATTATTTATACTTTAATGAAAACTTTTTTAATTATTACTTATTTATTGTATTAAGAATCCTTGGCACACCCTACGCCGCTGGTGTCGCTTTGAATCGTTGAGCCATTACAATTCCGCACAAAGTCGGAAAATAAACGCTATCTCTCTCTTCTCTTTGTTTCAATCGTATGCATGTTTGATGCAAGCAAATAGGCTATTTATGAATGAATGGCTTAATCTATTCTACAAGAAGTCTATGGTCATACCTTATTTCTTCTTCGTAAACCAAATAATAAAACAAATACAACAATTATGAGCTTTTTGCACTTTTCGCACGTCGCCATCGCCACTATCTAGACATAGACGTTGTCGCAGTCATTGAAGTGTGATATAACTAATGGGTCGCATAATTTTCGCACAGCTACAACCAACCATAATACCAGATTGTTTATTTGGTAAGATTGAATAGTAGCTAGTATTTATGCAGTCCCATATTTGAATTTCTAAAATTCTTTCTTAAACCTTGGACAGAGTAGGTAAAATACTAATGAGCCTGAATTGACTATATTCTTTAGGGTCATTAACTTTGGGCAATGGGGTCACGAAAGTTTCCTTAAAGGCTACAGGAAAATAACATTTTAACATACAGTCGTTAACAATAGATAAAATCTATAATAAATGGATAGCAGAAATAAATCAGAATTATATTAGGTTTATCAGATTCAAAGGCTTTACTATTATTATCTTGAATCCTAAGTATTAGTCCAATAAGGCCGAAATTGTTAATATGCCGTTGAAGTGTCTGATAAAATAATCCTTCTGCCAACGAAAAAACTATCATTATCAATATTCTGTTAGCAATAATAGCAGGATAAAATTATGTTAACATGGATATTATTTACCAGTAGCATTTTTTGGCTGGTATCTATTAAACTGCAGGATAAATGATGTAAATAACCTAAATATAAGTTAGGTACAGCAAAACTATTTTAAGTTTTAATCTTTTCGAATTTATTTAAAATGGAAGCCCCAGGTGACATTCCTGCAGATGTAAATATATTTTCCGACTCTGATGTTGGCATAGAAGATTATGTAAATATTGTGTTTAAAAGACCTCGTATGCTCCGACCAACAGTTGATTACATAAACTTTTGGGACGATTTGGATTTTTTTACAGATTTCGGCTATCAAAAAATACTGTTCAAGTTTTATTAAATGAAAGACAGAAAGAAATTCAATACCCAACAGGAAGGTAAATTTTGATTCGTAAAGTAAACTTTTAAAAACTACCGAAATTGATTTTTTTAGAAACTCTGCTTTAAGCCCCTTGCAACAATTGCTGTAAACTCTACGTTTTTACGCCATGTGATATTTTCAAAGGTTAGTGGGCGACAATAGTGGTGTACATCAGTCGAATTCTTGCCAAATTTTACAAAGAGTCACCACAGCACTTTGTCGCCTGAAGCTCAATTTATGTAAATATACCTCAAGGAGATATTAGGGATTTAAGGAGAACTTATTGCAGTGCAAGAAGGGTTTTTTTAATATGGCAGCTATCCCTAGAATACTGTTAGTAGTTGATGGCACACATATCAGGATTCAAAACCCTTGTGGTAATGAAGCCGAATGCTTTCGCACAGACAAGGATATTTTTTAATAAATGTTATGGTTGCTTGCGACCATTAATTGCGAATTAGAAATATAGAGGCCATATGGCCTGGATTCGCCAATGGTATGATTGTTTTTATGAACTCAACTCATTCTTAACCTTAATGTTCTTCTTTTTTTTCATTTTGTACGGGCTCAACAAAAATGTTCTGTTGCCAAATTGTGATGTAGTTAATTCTAAGCTAGGACATACCTCACAAAAAGGTAACTAACTGTAGGTTAATTCTGATTTAAAAATAACAGTAGAAATGATATAACAGTAGGATAAACTTTATCTATCAGGTAACAAACAGTCACCCAAACAGCCTATTAATAATTTGGTCCTTAACGAAGCGTTTAAAAAGGAACTTTAGTTAGAAAGCTGATTTTTTAAAAAAGGATAGACTTTATCATCTGAGAGAACACTCCAGTACTATTTTGTGTGCAGCCCTTACACAAGAATTAAAGAATTCTCCAAATAGTGTTGAGAATGTATGTTTGGGCCTTAGCCTTAAACAAAAAATAACTTGTTTCTTATCTACGATTGTTAAGCCCTAAGAGGTTCGCAAATTACAAAAACAATTTGTCGGTCAGATCTTTAATAAATGGGACTTAAATAACGATATAGCATCGCTGTCGTTTTTGACATTAAGTTGCAGCGAAAGTACGCTAAATAATAAGTAGTTGTTTATTACTTCACCGCTTGTATAAGCTGAGCTTACTGCAAGAAATGTCGTGGAAAATAAAACAATCATTTTGCGAGTGACGGTCTCAAATTCGGTAACCTTAGCAGGGGGGAGGAAATTTGACTGATATAATCTAACTTAATTCGACAAAATATACGACAACTTAGTTAGTTTATGTTAGCTCAGCTCAGACAAGGGATAAAATAATAAACAACTAATATATTCCATAGACATACAGGGTCCGCCAACGAAGCGGGTATGACAGATTAAATCCATATCAAGGAACTAATCAAAAATACTAAAAGAACATGAGGTATAGACTTAAAAGTCAAATTTTATTTTATGCTGATGGTGTTAGCAAAAGAGAAAATTAGAACCTTAATGGAGCTATTATGGACCTAAAAAATTGAACAGTAAAAGAAACATGATATGAAGAAAATTGATAAGGTTAAACCATACTATATGTCTGTAAGACATATTATGTTGGATAAGTTTTTTTATAAAATTTAAATAATCTTCGACACCTTCTTAGAAAGGTTTTTTTTTCTTCCCCATTTTATTTGACTGGTTTAGACCTCCATTAATAACGTTTTCACATACTCAGTATGGTTTAACCTTATCAATTTTCTTCATATCATGTTTCTTCTAGAGTTCAATTTTTTAAGTCCATAAAAGCTCCATTAAGGTTCTAATTTTCTCTTTTGCTAACACCATCAGTATAAAATAAAATGTTTCTGTCTCCTGATGATGAACGTTTCTACGTTCGAAACATGTAGAGACCCTTTTGTGGAGGAAGTCTTTTAGTTTTTTCTTTCTTTCCCATACTTTAACTCTACTTTAAGCATGGACTACTTCTTCAAATTATTTTAGAATTTTGTCTATCTTTTACAATAAAAAATATTCATGCAAATTACAAAAAATTTCCCGTTCTTTAAATGGAACGTCCTGTATATTTTTGATCTCTAGAAAGTCTTGTTATAGCCTTTTCACTGATACCAATTTGATACCCTTTAGAGTTTACCGTATTTTAGTTATAATCGAGTTGCCATGATTTATTTTTTTTTTCATTTTCTTAATACCATTGCATAAACTGGCATTTCTTTTAAATTTTACGATAAAGAAACTTAATGTTACTTATTAAGACATTTATAATGAAAAAACTTAAAATAATTATAGAATTATGAATTACAATACAGGAAAAACGAAAGGAGCTGACAAAACAAAACTAAACAAACCCTCACTAAGCGGTAATACATAATTTATTGTTTAGTTCTAATGCTGGACATCTTGTAGAGTTGTTATTCTAATATTTCAAAATGTCTCTCGTATTCAATTTTTCATGTCGCCTTGATTCGGTTAACATATTCCCAGAGGTAGAAATCAAGGGGTGTTAAATCAGGGGACCTAGGAGACTGATTACCTCGCCCATGATTTAGAAATATCTGAATATCTTTCAGAATACATTTGACTCGCTAGAAGGCAAATGAACATTTTCACAGTATAATAATCGTATTTACCATTTTCAAAGTGATAAAATTCGACATTTTGTGAAAGTACTTTTTTCGACGACTGAACAAATCTTTAATAATAAATATATTTTCTGTCAAAGTGATAATCTAAACAAAAAAAAGGCAACTCGATAACTCTATCATGAATAAAAATAACTAAAAAGTTGCAGAAATGTAGGCTTTTAAGGTTAATATCAAAATAGCTAAAAGGTATTTAATTAATATCAGTAAAAGAAAATGAAAAGGGCTTTCTAGAAATCAAAAAATATACATTGCGTTCTATATAAAAAAAGAGAGATTTTTGGTATTTTGCATAATATGATCACTCTGTATAATACATGCACTGACTACAAATTATTTTTATAGACAACATTTAAAAATAATTTGAAAATGGTTATTAAACTTAGACAATTTTAAAGATAAAATCGGTATTATTTCTAAAACTACTAATAATAAATCCACATAACTTTATATTAAAATGATTAGCAGCTCTATGCCCATCTTTTGAGCCAATAATATACCTGTCCATTTAAAAAATGCGAGTTTAGTCCGCCACACTTTTTTTTTGTTAATGTAAAATATTTTTAAAATATGCCGCTTGTAAGTTCCTAGATAAGGATTGAATCTTCCATCCCCGCTTCGTTGGCGGACCCGGTATACCTCTTAAAATCCGTATAGTTTATCTCGTGCGCAAACAAAAGTTAAGTTTTATAGGTGAAAAAATACGTTTGCACGCACAGCCCACCGACTGGTCCGATAGCTTGGCGCCCAACCCTCTTGTTATTAGGTTTTCCTTCTTTATCGACATCATATAATTACACTCCAGAACCGACTCGTCGCAATTTTTGCTGTTACGATTTCTCTGTGGATTTTTGCATTCTTTGCTATTAGGCACTTTCCTTTTGTTTCTTTTTAACAGCATAGCCAAGTAAAAATCTGCTTAGCTAAGTTGTTAAAGGAATGCTTCGCCAACAAATCGTAATAAAAATATAGATGGGCATAGTGATGTAAAGGTAATATTAGCGAGGTAATGTTACCGGTAATTTTGGTAATATTACGTAAAACACTACGCCCATTAATTATCGAATATTCAAAAATGCACGCCCAAATTAATAAGCTGTAATTTCGTTAAGAATGAACCAATTTTGAATTTTTTTTGTTTAAATGATAGTAAGATTCTAGAGTTTAGGGCAGAGTAGTTTGCGTCCTGACACGTCTTATTGTACGGGGTAGCCATAAACTCTAGATGCATGTAAATTTCCTTAAATTTAAAACTGACATATCTTACATAAAAATTAAATTAAATTTATTTTTTAAACGAAAGCAATTAGACATGTATCTGCGCTAGAAACTGGCCAAAAAGGTTCGCCATGCCACTAGAGGTAAAGAAAAAAATACCATTTCTTCGAAATAAATTCTGTTGCCGAAAAAATGTTTCGTAAATAATCAATGAGTAATTTAATCACTTTTGGCTTTTGCTAAAGTTAGAATAAAAAAATATGTCAACAAATAAAGTCTGTAATACAGGGTTCTACGGAAATATCTAATAATTTAATTAAATGGCTTGAAAAGTTAAAATTAAAAATACAATAATAATAATAATTCATTTTTATTATCAGGTATTCCCTCCACGGGCATAAATAACTTCTTGACACCGTCGTAGCATGCTTAAAATTAAATTTCTTATTAATTCGTAGTCAATATTCTTCCATATTCGATGCAGCGCTTGTTTTAATCGTGGAAGAGTTTGCGCCGGGTTAACTTCCGCATGGACTTGTCTCTCCATAATATGGTCCCACACATGCTCAATCCTTGGTTACCTAATAATGATGCTGTATCTGAATTTGTATTTGTATAAATTTTCTGTGAACGAATTAAATGGATAGGTTTTTGCGTGCCACCCTGTATTATAGACATTATTTGTTGACATGTTTTTTATTCTAAATTTAGCAAAAGCCAAAAGTGATTAAATGACTCATTGATTATTTACGAAACATTTTTTCGGCATCAGAATTTATTTCGAAGAAATGGTATTTTTTTCTTTGCCTCTAGTGGCATGGCGAAACTTTTTGACCAGTTTCTAGCGCAGATACATGTCTAATTGCTTTCGTTTAAAAAATAAATTAAATTCAATTTTTATGTAAGATATGTCAGTTTTAAATTTAAGAAAATTTACATGCATCTAGAGTTTATGCGCTACCCCGTACAATAAGACGTGTCAGGACGCAAACTACTCTGCCCTAAACTCTAGAATCTTATATCTATCATTTAAACAAAAAAAAATCAAAATTGGTTCATTATTAACGAAATTACAGCTTATTAATTTGGGCGTGCATTTTTAATATTCGATAATTAATTGGCGTAGTGCAAGATCGGTAACATTGGAAATATTGTTTTTTTCCGCTCCATACTCTTATTTATTTGTTCAGCTCGACTTGGCGTTACTGGCGCCGCGCGGAGATACTGAGGAAGAAATAGAAAAAGAAGATATCGGTTTCGAAGTTATAGACTTGACTCAATTAACGAAAGAGAAAGAAGAATCAGATGACGAGGTTGGGGATGATGATAAGGATGATTTACCATTATCCACTCTATTACGTAGTCCATTCTGACTCTTGACTAGATTAAAAAAACGATCTTGTTGTTTTTCGTAATGTTTTTACAGTTTTAAAATAAAAAAAACTTGTAATACTTAAAAAGCTATTTTTTTATAAATTACCGATGTTACCGTAATATTAAATAATATTACCGGTAATATTACCGATTTTTAAATTATCGGTAATTTTACATCACTAGATGGGCATACTTAACCACGACAAGGGTGGAGGAAAATTTTTTGCTGAGCTGAGAAATGTTTTAAAGCTGTTAGCTTTGCTATTTAAAAGCAACTGAAAGGAACTCGATTATTGTAGGTGTTTAATATTTCGAATTCCTAGTTTTTTTGTATTGTGTAGTTAAATGAATTGTGCTTGTGCTATAAACAATGACTGGTACCGAAAACATTTTTCCAATTCTTGTTCAAGAAACTATGCTTGAAAATGTTGTTTTACAATTAATTACCCAAGTTTTTGGCGAATTGTTATATTTTACCAACTAATATTTGGCTTGAGGTTAGGTAGGTACCTACGCAATAACATCGAAGATCACTGTTCTGTTTTAAAATTTTGATTTGATAAGGAAAGTTTAATTGCTTTGTTCTATTGCTTTTCGAACTAAAAACACGACGGCGATTCATTTTTAAACTAAGTTTAGCAACAAAATATTAATAACGATTTTTTAACCTCAAAATTTGAGGTTGGCAGCCACTATTGTTAAGAAAAGTATTTTCTTTTATGGTTTGTATAATTGTTCTTAAACTAAATTAGTTAATTTTAATTTGGGCTAATATTGGTATGGTAACGTTTTTTCCTTTTTTTTAACTAATTAGTTTTTATTTTTTAATAAATCAATTTATAACTTTTGTCGCGAACGCACAAGTTCTCGTTTTGGACTCTAGGAGGAGCGCAGAGTCGCTCATGCGAAGTGAGACGTCCAGTCACGAGAGACAAGGTCAGAATGGCAAGAAGGGCAACTCGGTACTAAGGTTGCTTCGCCGATCCGTTTTTTATCGTAAAAATGCGTTAATTGAACATTTTCTTCGAGTTTTAACCATACAATAGTGTTAGTGCACATAAATTAAGAGAACCACAAAAAGAAGTAAGAGGGCCCTCTATGCCGCCACGGCTTCTCAGTCCAAGGTAAGAGTCTCAACACGTTTATCTTGTGCGTATTCTCTTGTTTTCTCTTAAAACTAACAGATTTTGAAATACAGTCCACTTTTACATGCGTTACCGCATCATTTTTGGCCCCTCTTCGCCGGATATAAATCAGCTTCAAAAAATCATTTTTTTAAATATTTAAAATATTTTATTCATTTCGCTTCCTAATAGCCATTTTTAAAATTTTTTGCTTTAACATTTTTATGCTTAATACCGTGGATAAAGTCGCGCAGGTATTTATCGCTTTAAACTAATGCGCGAGTTTTAGACGTGCATTTGGTCGTACCAAAAGTATTGATTTTTAAAAATTACAGGCGCTCGATCATTTTTTAAAATAAACAAACCAGTTTTTATTGTTGCATTTTCGGGTGTTAAACAAATGTTAAAATTTAACCAGTTTTCCGGGGTTCTTTCAATACAGTGATTATTATTTCGGTCTAAAGTACTATTTTTTTTTCGTTTCGTTGTGTTATTATTAAAACTGTGACACCATGGCAAGTGTAGAAAAAATTACAAAACAAACTTTAAAACGCACGACAGCGTATAACCGTCTGAAAGAAACCTATGAATTGGGACTTCAAATCGCTTCTGACAGCTCAGTAAAACCTACATTTTTGGCTAGAATTGAAGGTATGGATAGATTTTATGAGGAATTTCAGACATCACATAATCAAATTATTTCTTTAATTTCTGAAGATGATTTTAAAACACATGATGCAGTACGCATCGCTGCAGATAAATATTACTACGGTTCAAAGGCAATCAAACATGAGGTTTCTATTAATGATCCAAATCAGTCAGTATTAAATAATTCTATTGCTTCATCAGTCTCTCATAAGCCAGGGACAAAGTTGCCTATAATAAGTTTGCCAAAATTTGATGGCAATTTTGCTTTATGGCCCAGTTTTTATGATTTATATAATAGTTTAATTCATTTTAATAATGATTTATCTCAGGTAGAAAAATTTCAATATCTCATTACTTCCTTAGATAAGGAACCCCTAGCACTAGTAAAAGGAATTCCGCTTACTGAAAATAATTATGTTATTGCTTATGAACTGTTAGAAAAAAGATATCAAAATAAAAGACTTCTGGCAACTCATTATTATAATGAGCTTATCTCAGCGCCTTTTATGCAAAAATCGTCTGCTAAAGAACTTAGACATATTCTAACCATTTTTTCTGAAAATTTAGCTGCCCTAAGAGCCTTGAATTTTCCTGTAGATCAGTGGGATTTCTTATTATTTAATATGTTACTTCAAAAAATTGATTCAAAAACACGAACTGATTTTGAAGTTGAGCACAGTTTAACCGAGATACCGTCATATTTACAATTAAAAACCTTTTTAGAAAATAATTGCAAGGCTTTAGAGTCAGTTCAATTTAATTCATGTAATACTAATGCATATAATACAAACATTAACATTAATCAAAACAAACAGCCAAGAATAAACCCTTCTCATTTTAATTCTGGTGTTAATAATTCAAACTTTAAGAACCGAAGACAAACAACACTTTTAAATACTACAACCCCTATTAATGCGTCAAAATGTCCTTCTTGTCCATCGTCTCATGCCTTATATCGATGCCCTTCATTTATATCAAAAACCCCAAGTGAAAGATATTCTTTCGTTAAGCAACACAACCTTTGTGTTAATTGTTTAATTTCACCTCACCCGCTTCGAAAATGCGGATCTACTTTCCGGTGCCGAATATGCATGGCTCCACATCATACTTTATTGCATTTTGAAAAAACTGATAATGCTTCTTCAAATAATCCTTTAAGTGCTGTGGCTTCAACCTCTACAGCCCAGACACGCCCTCTGTTGGAAACCCAACGATCAGATACTACCCTTACTAGTGTCATGACTAGTACCTTAGCAGTTCGACAAAGCACTGTTCTTCTTTCTACAGCGGAAATAGAAATTAAAGATATTCGCGGTAATTTTCAAAAAATTCGGGCTCTCTTTGACACTGCCAGTATGGCAAACTTTATCTCTGAAAAATGTGTCAATCGACTTGGCCTAAGTCGTCAAAAACATTATAGTCCGATTGAAGGAATAAATGGTATGTCCGCTTGTCCTAGTAATGGTATAACTCAATGCCATATTAAACCCGGACATCAATCTGAATCTTTATTTTCATTCGATGCTATTATTTTACCAAAAATATGTTCGGATCAGCCTAAAGTAAAAATTAATTTTACTGATTGGTCGCACATTAAGCATTTAAAATTAGCAGATTGTAATTTTAACATTCCTGGACCCATTGATATTCTTTTTGGGGCAGAACTTGTCCCACTATTTTTGGGCTCTGGACGTATTTTCGGAAAACCGGGTCAACCCGTGGCTTTAGAGACAGTTTTTGGTTATATTCTTCAAGGCAAAACAATTATTGAGCCATCTGTATCTGATCCATCTTGTTCGCTGGTAAGTTGCCATGCATCTGTTGAAAATCAACTTGACTTCACACTTCAGAAATTCTGGAATGTTGAAGAAATTTCTAAACCTTCTTTTTTATCCCTGAGGAGAAGAAATGTGAGGAAATTTTTAATTCCCTTACTACAAGAGACCCCACTGGTCGTTTTTTAGTGCCTCTACCTTTCAAAAATGTGAAACCTTGCTTTGGTGACACATATGCTCAAGCTTATCGTCGATTTTGTTTGCTTGAAACTCGTTTATTAAAAAATCCTGATTTGTTTAATCAATACTCAGATTTTATGCAAGACTATTTAGATAGTCACCATATGTCCTTAGTTCCAAGGTCAGATTACAAATCTACTACTGCCTTTTATATTCCTCATCACAGTATACTCAAAAATGAAATTTCCGGTTCTAAACTTCGAGTGGTATTTGACGCGTCTGCGCGCGGCACTCGAGGTAATTCTTTAAATGACTCGCTTCTTGTTGGGCCCAAGCTCCAACGAGACATTTCATCAATTCTCTTGACTTTTCGCTTCTTTCCATATGTTTTCATTTGTGATATAAAACAAATGTATCGTCAAATTCGTATTCTGCCACAGTTTCAAGATTATCAGAGAATATTGTGGCGTTTTTCACCTAATGATCCTTTAGATGAATATCATTTACTTACTGTCACCTATGGCATTTCATCATCCCCTTTTTTGGCCATAAGAACCTTACAAGAACTAGCTAATAAGGAGGAAATGTCATTTCCTCGCGCGGCCCAAGTCATAAGACGCGACATATATGTAGACGATGTTGTCACTGGCGGGTCAGACTTGGACTCCAATTTAGCGCTTCAATCCGAACTTATTAGCATAATGAAAGCTGGTGGTTTTGAGCTTAGAAAGTGGGCAAGTAACCATCCTGTACTATTACAAAATATTCCTTCTTCGGATATTCAACTATCTTGTAGCTTCGACAAAGAAGAACCATCTTTCATAAAGGTACTTGGACTAAAATGGGATCCAAGTAATGACATATTCTCGTATTATTTCTGTCCAATCGAACGGTCTTGTACTAAACGAAATATTCTCTCAGAAATAAGTAGGATATTTGATCCTGTTGGTTTTATTTCTCCAGTCCTGTTACGAGCAAAATATATTCTTCAATGTCTTTGGTCATCCAATGTTGCCTGGGACGAAACTCCATCAAATGATATTCTTGAGGCATGGAACGTTTTTAAATCTGAACTGCCCCTACTTACTCAAATTAAAATCCCTCGCCTGGTTGTCTCTGATCAAATTTCTCGCATAGAACTTCACGGATTTTGCGATGCATCTCAAGTTGGATTTTCTAGTGTTATATATTTTCGCATAGAACAAAGTTCTGGTAATATTCTGACATACTTAGTTAGCGCAAAATGCAAAGTTGCCCCTCTGAAAACAGTTTCAATACCTCGTTTAGAGCTTTGCGCAGCTGTCCTACTTGCCGATTTAATTTCTTTTGTAAAGAAGAGTTATTCAGAACTCATTAGTTTTAATGATATATATGCTTGGTCAGACTCTATGGTTACCTTAGCTTGGCTATCCTCTTCTCCGCATAAATGGAAGACGTTTATTGCCAACAAAGTAAGCCACATCCAAGATATCATTCAAATGTCATCTTGGCACTATGTTCCCTCTCAGGAAAATCCAGCCGACTGTGCTTCACGCGGCCTACTGCCTTCACAACTACTTCTACAAGATATTATATGGTGGTCAGGTCCCAAGTTTCTTTCACAAAGGCGCGACTTGTGGCATACACAACCCACCTTTGATTCCAGTAAAATTCCTGAGGTTTCTCAGGAGGAAAAGCAAACGCTGCTTACGGTTTCAATTAAAGATGATTTGATTGACGAATTATTAACCAAATTTTCTTCACTTTTAAAAATTAAGCGAATTGTTGCTTATATTATTCGATTTATTACAAACTCACGTTTCCAAGACAGATCTGTTTCACAACATCAGTTAAATCAATTGACACCGTTTGAAATTGACAAGGCATTTTGTCTTATTATTAAAAATGTGCAGACTACATGCTTTTCTGATATTTTTGACAAAATTAAAAATAACAGTTTACTACCGAAACCATTCCGAAAACTTGCTCCTTTTGTTGATTCAGATGGTATGCTTAGGGTGGGCGGTAGGTTAAAAAACTCCAATTTTAATTATGACATTAAACACCCCATTCTCTTGCCTAAATCTCATAGATTAACAGAACTAGTAATAGAATGGGTTCATAAAACGAACTTTCATCCAAGTTTAAAGACCCTACATTATTTAATACTCCAGCAATTCTGGATTTTATCTCCTCGAAGTGCGATTTATAAATGTCTTTCTAATTGTATTCAGTGTTTTCGCTGCAAACCTAAATCTTATAACCCTTATATGGGAGACCTTCCAAAGCTCCGTATATCTCAACTCAAGCCTTTTTCTTCAGTATGTATAGATTTTGCTGGCCCATTTTCTTTATTAATGTCCAGACATCGAGGTGCCAAGGTATTTAAAGGTTATGCTTGTGTCTTTGTCTGCACTGCGACCAAGGCTGTGCATTTGGAAGCAACTTCAGATTTAACATCTGAAGCCTTTTTGGCTGCCTTTAGACGTTTTGTCGCCCGTCGTGGCAGATGCATACATATTTCAAGTGATCAAGGCACCAATTTCAAGGGCGCATCAAATATAATTCTAGAGTACGCGCAAATTGCAGCTCAAGAACTCCTAATCCAATGGAATTTCAATCCGCCTAGTACCCCACATTTTAACGGTCTTGCCGAAGCAGGCGTTAAATCAATGAAAACTCACCTTTACCGGGTTATTAGTACCCAAAATTTAACTTATGAAGAGTTTTACACCCTTTTAACGCAAATCGAATCTTTACTTAATTCACGGCCTCTTAGCCCAACTAGCGCCGATCCTAATGATTTGCAACCCTTAACACCAGGTCATTTTCTTACCCTTGAACCTTTAAATAGTAGTATACCCGAACCTGACTTATCTGATTTAAAAATCAGCCGTCTAAGCCGTTGGCAATTAATTCAGCGCTTACAGAGCGATTTCTGGAAACGTTGGTCCAATGAATATATTCATTCGCTACAAGAACGACACAAGTGGGTTCATCATGCGCCAGAGATTGCCAAGGGTGTTTTGGTTTTAATAAAGCACGACCAAAAACCTCCACTTTATTGGGAGCTTGGTCGAGTCACCGACTTACATCCAGGAAAGGATGGAGTGGTACGCGTCGTAACCCTAAAAACTGCGCGCGGATCTTTTCAGCGACCGGTAGTAAGGATATGCCCTCTACCAGGCAATTAATCTTATTCAATTTATATATATATTTTTTTTCTTTTTTGTAATATGTTTTATTTGTGCTTTCGGGTTTTTACCTGTACGTCTAAAACATTCGTTTTGGTGGGCGGTTTGTTAAGAAAAGTCTTTTCTTTTATGGTTTGTATAATTGTTCTTAAACTAAATTAGTTAATTTTAATTTGGGCTAATATTGGTATGGTAACGTTTTTTCCTTTTTTTTTAACTAATTAGTTTTTATTTTTTAATAAATCAATTTATAACTTTTGTCGCGAACGCACAAGTTCTCGTTTTGGACTCTAGGAGGAGCGCAGAGTCGCTCATGCGAAGTGAGACGTCCAGTCACGAGAGACAAGGTCAGAATGGCAAGAAGGGCAACTCGGTACTAAGGTTGCTTCGCCGATCCGTTTTTTATCGTAAAAATACGTTAATTGAACATTTTCTTCGAGTTTTAACCATACAATAGTGTTAGTGCACATAAATTAAGAGAACCACAAAAAGAAGTAAGAGGGCCCTCTATGCCGCCACGGCTTCTCAGTCCAAGGTAAGAGTCTCAACACGTTTATTTTGTGCGTATTCTCTTGTTTTCTCTTAAAACTAACAGATTTTGAAATACAGTCCACTTTTACATGCGTTACCGCATCAACTATAAAGTCACTTAAAATCACTACCTTTTCCCCCAAGTTAGTAAAAAAATTAGAACAAGTTCCAGCGTCTTGACAATAAATTGTGGCAACAGCTTGGGGCAATTTTAGCTGTTTAACGTGAAAATAAATTGAAAGTCACTTATTACAATTTCTTGACCAACGACTTGGCCGTGGAGTATGGGCTTAAAATCTGCGCATCATAACATTAAGATTTTAGTAAGACATTTTAAATTTTAAAGCCCGGACCTGTTTATCTTTCCATTCGTTAAAAGCGAATTTTACCATATGATAGGCCTTGTTTAAATGCGCGAGGACATCAATTTGCCATTTTTGTGATTATTGTTTGCTGATCTGAAGGCTTATGTCTGTGGTATAATCGGTTTTTTTATTAACTGCTGAACAATTTCTTGTGGATACAGGGTGCGCAAAGAAAATGATGTTTAGGTTAAATTTGAAGGTTTATAGTTAAAACCCCGTAACAGCACATAGGGTAGTTTTCATTTCGATAAATGATCAAGTGCGTGTCGGATACACACACACACACCCTCCCTATCACACCCACACACTATCGCACGTTGAGTTCGATGTTTTAATTGTAAATAAAATTAACGCTCTATTTTTGCAAGCCATCATAATGCTAATAAACCATTCTCATTCAGATCCCCGAACAAGTTTAAAATATGGTTAATTCGATGGTAAAAAAACTTAGCCCAGTCCAGACTTCAACAGGTTGACATAAATGACGGGTGACTTAGCCACGATGCGGCGTGTTCTCTAAGCGCCTGCCACACATGCCAAGAGCGGTGGCGTCATGCCGCAGGCGTTGTCGATCTCGCCCCGCTGTCAGTCGAGACACACTTGACTCTAGAAGGGTTTTGCGGTTAGGTAGCGACGCCGGATTTTTTTTTATTTTGTTTAACTTTTCACTAGTTTTTAGTATTCCTACGGACGTGAAACTTTGAACATGACGTCAAAGAGACAGCAACAAATATTTTGGACCGAAACAAGGAGAAAAGCGACAGTTATTAGTGTGGCAGAAGCAGCTGGATTGCTAGACCAGAAAAAAAGGCGCTTCTGGGTTCACCCTTTTCTTACTAAAAGGGAAAAAGAAAAAAGATTTCAGACATTCTATTCCGATATCCGCAAATATAAAGATAAATTGCGTAAAAATGAAAAACGCTCAACGTTCCGCAATGCCAAGTGTGCCGCGTCCCATTTGATACTGTTGAATACCGTCCCTTTGGCGGCTCGCTCCCTCCGTCGTCCCGAGCGTCATCCCGCGTGCTGTTGGCGGGAAAAATATTGTCGAGGCGATGCCGTCGCCGCTGACGGGCTTGTATGCCGCGAGTGCTTTGATTGCATGTGTTTAGTAAAAGCGGCCCGCCAACGCCAGCGGCATGACGCCACCGCTCTTGGCATGTGTGGCAGGCGCCTTATAAAGACTTTAGTAGCTTCTATTAAATAATAACCGTGATAATTCCCGTATTCGTTAAATAAAGTTGTTTATTTTATGAACGCACAAAATAAAAATAGAACTATGAAATTACAATTTTACTGCATTAAACAACACCGGTCGTAGCAAACTGACAGCTTGACAAACTGTCGCCATCGCTTAGCAACAAAACACTAATTGTTGTCGGTAGCTTGTATAAAGGTAGGTATTAGACTTGATTTTCAACAGCGTCTTTATCACAACTTGTTTAAATGATTATATTATTATAGAAACACTTTGGCTGTGTAATGATAACGTGGAAACGGGTTGTGGGCTGCTATTCGTACGTTGGGTTGTTATAAGTCAATTTAAAGCCATTTGAATATTTTCTTCTATAACCTTAAATTTTACAAACTTAATAAATTAAATCATTGTCATCTGATGAAGCTACAGTGTTAGCGAAACATGTCATTTTTCAAATTAATATAGTGGAAATTTACAAGTTTAACATTGTTTTACTGTATCCCATAATACTATAATTATTATGGATTTCCACCTAGTATCGGCTGAATCAATTAATTTGTACAAAATACTATACTATACACCTATTTAACTAGATTTGCATCCTAGAATGGAAAACTACTAAAACAACATAGAATTTTAGAACCAACTCAAAATAGTCAATTCATTCTAGAAAAAACGATGATTGATCGGGTCAAACGGTAAACAACCTAGCTCTTTTTATATGTCTATGATAGTACCTAATTAATAATACTTAACCTAAAGGTTATTGCTAGAAAATGTAATAAAAACAATATAAAAAATTACTAAAACATGAGCCAACTCAGCTTTCCAATTTGGCCCATCTTTTATTTCCGACTTGTATCCGTATTATATTTAAGCTCTGTTAATAAGAAGCTGCGATCGACGGCGCGTCATGTTACCAAATTTTACGCGACGACGATACATGCGGTGTCGCTATTCAACTGATTTCACCCGACCTGCCATAAAACCTCGTCATAGCTAAAAGACTGCTAGATGCGTGGCAAAGAAACGTAAGCAGCGTTGCGCATGGTACGGCGCCAGTCGACAACCAAGCGATTCCGCTATTAGAACGGGCAGATAAATATTTTAAAATGAACATACTCTAGATAAACTTGTTTCAGTTATGGCTAGCAGGGGAGGTGGTGCTCCATCACCTCTATATATCGCACGCCACTGCCTCTAACTGTCGTACAGAAACCATATAGTATATTAGAATAAATACACGTAATGGTATTATACGGTGCATTCTATACAGCAATTACATTTAAACAAGCAAAACCCAACGCAAAATAGAATTAAATTAAAAATACCCAAATGGGGGACCAGACCTACGAAAAACATAATATTGATTAATAAAATAGAAAACGAACCTTGGCAAAAAAATATTTTCCAAAGTCTATTTAGAGAGGCGCAATGGCGCTTTGTCACAAACTTGTTAAACTTATCACACACTGGCTCTTTTCTATTATGTCACTTTTTAAAATAAATTATTGATTTAATTGTAAAAATATATTTTAATAATGTAGTCTTATAGTAGGTAACAAAATTTCTTCGAATGTTCAACTACGATTCGTTGTAATAAAACAGAAAACAAAACTCGGTATAAAGTTTTATTCTAGTTTCGAATTTAAAGAAATACTAAAAAAACTAATTAGAATGCTAAACTTATTTGTCTTATCATTACACTAATACCTACTTGTAATTTTAAATCCTCGGCAGTAAAATTTAGTAAAGGTTCCAAATTCAAAACTAGTAATTTAAAAAAAATAAATAATAAAAATTTTCCGTCAATCCTTTTATTCTTTACGACAATCTTTTTCTAACCCAATATTTAATTATAGTGAAAGTTCTATAAAAATATATGTTATTTGGTTTTTCGCCAATAACGCAACAGATCAGTTTAGGCTAGGGGTTAAAAAGTGAACTGTTATTTTTTTATATTGGCGGTAAAAAAAATAAAAACTCAGAAAATTATACCCCTTAAAAACTAAGAATCGCCAGGCCCACTACACGGTATAAACAAGACAGGAAAAAAAAGATAATGCGATGCACCAAAACAGCTTACCTTGGATCATTTTAAATCTGGAAAGCTTCTGCCGAAGTACTTTGGTGGCCTACATAAAGGATGGCACTAGTCTTGTGAAAAATATATTTATTGTTGGAGATATATTTTCAATATAGGTTCTAATAGAATGCCAGTGCTGATGTGATAAATACGGTTGTTGTGAAAAAGCCTATTACTAGTCACAACTAGGACATTTACAATAACATTTTTTTATAATTTAAAATCAGCTGTTTAGCTTTTTAAATTTTGACATGCGTTCGTGATATCAAATTGTTGTGTTGTTGGATGGATAAAAATTACTACTTTAAAAAAAAATTCATTTCGTGAAGACTTAATTATAGGATGCATATAATATTAATAGTTTTTCTAAATACGTGATATTCAATAAATATAAATAATAAAAGATATTTTTCCATTTTTCCATCATTTAAAATTCCTCATCAGGGTTATGTACGAATAAGCTGCCTGCATTGTCTGAAAAATATTTAAAAAAGTTATAAATTGACAGACAAAACCTGATTAAATCTAATTCAACACAAAAATTACCCATAACCAACTGTAATTGTAATTCTATTTTTTTATTTGAGAAATATTAATTAAAAAAAAATATGATTTGAATTTAGAAGTTTAAAGTTATTTGAATAGTACCAATTATAGTAAAATGAAAGCCTATGTTATTTTAAATTATAAAATAAGAAGTGCAAAACAACTATTTAGATTTTGTATCGTTTCTATGTTAAAGTTATTAAATATTTGATGCGCAAAGACATTTCGATCTAGTAATTATTTAAAGTGAAATATGGGAAAATACGGCACTTTTTCGCGACGTTATCTACATGAGATTTATCTGACATTTATAAATATTGTTTTCTGTAAATAAAATATTAGATTATTTTTTTTATACTAATTAGCAAAGTTACTAATGATTTGGTCATCTAAACGCCATAAAGTTAGCACACTCACTCATATCTTCCCAAATCTAGAATTTTCTTATGAGAGGTAATGAGTTAGTCAGAGATGGAGATATATTTTTCCTCCATATTCAATTTTTCTTGTCGATTTATTGATAGTAATTAAAGTATGAAAAATACATTCTAGGCAAGATTTTTGTCATTTAAGAGGAAATCGATTTTTCATCGAGGGTATATTCTCGCTAAAGGATACCTTTTCGAATATGATCCATTGACATTTACCTTTAGATACGTACAGCTTATTTCCTGCGCGAACAAAAGTTACGTTTTATGGGTGAAAAAATACGTCCGAGCGCATGGCTCGCCAATCAGCTGTCTTTTCTCTGAGCAGCATCGGGCATGCGCAGTGCGCACAAACCTCGTGTTATGGGTCTGTCCTTCTTTAGTGACATGATAAAAATACACTCCAAAACCGACTCTGCCGCCATTTTTGTTGTGTTTTAAGGTTTCTCTGTGGATTCTTTATAGTTTTTTTAGCTATTGAGAATTGTGTGTGTTTAATATTTACGGAATCCTAGTTTTTGTGTAGTTTAGTGAATTGTGTTTGTGCTTTTAGTGACTGAAATATAAATAATGTCTAGTAACAGCCGTTGTAAGATTTTATTATGCACAAATAGGGGTAAAATACCTGGTATTTCGTATTTTCAGTAAATATGGAGTAGTTTATTACTTATTATTACTAATTATAACTTTATTTTATTATGATCAATTTAAAAACATCAAACTGGTCGTAGGTTACACAAACAGGGTATGAAAATAAAGAAAACCCCACACCAAGACAGGTTATCCCTTTGCATATTTTGGTATATTTTATTTGCAGCCCTGTAATCTTTCAAACGTTTAAAAGATACTTTTCTCTATACTTATCTTAATCCTAACATAGTATAAAACAAAGTCGCTGTCGCTGTCTGTCCGTCCCTACCTATATATGCTTAAATCTTTAAAACCACGCAACGGATTTTGAAGCGTTTTTTTTTAATAGATAGAGTGATTCAAGAGGAAGGTTTTTATGTAAAACTAGCAACCTGCCCGGCTTCGCACGGCTGCAATTTTAGAAAGTAGCATGCCGGCTACTAATATATCGGGTTTGTTCGGGTTTGTATTTATACCAGCGGGTTGCAACCATAGACAATTTACCTTTAGATACGTACAGCTTATCTCCTGCGCAAACAAAAGTTACGTTTTATGGGTGAAAAAATACGTCCGAGCGCATGACTCGTCGGTCAGCTGTCTTCATTCGGGGAACCTTCGTGCATGCGCACAAACCTCGTGTTATCGGCCGTCCTACTTTATCGACAATTATCGACGCGCTCAAGAATACTCTCCAGAACCGGCTCGGCCGCCATTTTTGTTGTTGTGTTTTAAGGTTTCTCTTCTCTGCGGATTCCTTGTAGTTTTCTAAAGTTTTCAGCTATCGGATCGGCTATCGTGGATTGTGGGACTGGTGTTTAATATTTATGGATTTCTGGTTTTTGTGTAGTTTAGTTAGTGAATTGTGTTTGTGCTTTTAGTGACTCGGATTGTAATATAAACAATGACTAGTACTAGTTGCAGCCGTTGTATAATTGTATTATGCCCAAATAGGGGTAAAATAAACCCTCTATGGTGGCATATGACCAAGAATTTAAATTTTAAAGCCCGGACCTGTCTATTTTCCCATTCGTCAAACGATAATGTTGCAGTGCGCATGTCTAATAGTTCCCAGTTTTGTTTACATGCGCGAGGCCATAAAACTGCCACATTCGTGATTATTGTTTGTTTATCTAAAGGTAAATTGTCTATGGTTGCAACGCATGCCGGATACACGCTAGTATTAAATAAAAGAAAAAATGTAAATACCTAGGTATTACTCCACGGGTCAAGTTCTCGGGCAAAAACTTTTTCAAATTCTTGATCAAGAAATAGTGCTTGAAAATGTTTTACACTTACCTACCCAAGTTTTTGCAAAATTGTAAAAATCAATACAATTTATACGCCAACTTTGACTAGAGGTTAGGACGCGATAACATCGAAGATTAGTTATTTTGCTGGTTTTGTTGTGTTTTTTCATATTCGATTTTATAAGTTTTATAGTGTAATTGACTTGTTCTCTTCCTTTTCGAACTAAAAATACGACGACGAATCATTTTTAAACAAATTTTAGAAACAAAACCTTACAAAACAATTTTCTATCCTCAAAATCTGATAAGTTTGCAACTACTAAAAATGCCAGAAATCACTAACTCAATTCCCATCCTGATCAAAAAAATTGAGAAGAAATTCCAATTTTTTGGCAAGAATTTAAATTTTAAAGCCCGGACACAAAACTATTTTCTCATTCGTCAAACGATAATGTTGCATTGCGCATGTCTAATCGTGTATAGTTTTGTTGACATGCGCAAGGCCATCAATTTGCCACTTTCGTGATTATTGTTTGCTTATCTAAGGGTAAATATCTATGATATGATCGTAGGAAAACTTCTAATATTGTTGTATTGTAAAAACTATTAGATAAACTAAAAAACACCAAATTTGGTTAAATTTTTCAAATAAGGCAAATTAATAACACA
The DNA here is from genome assembly GCA_963969555.1 of Polydrusus pterygomalis. Classification (NCBI taxonomy): domain Eukaryota; kingdom Metazoa; phylum Arthropoda; class Insecta; order Coleoptera; family Curculionidae; genus Polydrusus; species Polydrusus pterygomalis. Next base: position 90,427,982 of record OZ018377.1, on the reverse strand, counting down.
GCATTCTATGTAAATTTCTATGCAGCAAGTATTGTAAAGAAATCGCAATAGTATTTGTTTCGCGTTGCATAAGGTAGACTTTATGAAACAAAAAATGATAAATATTACCTTTAAAGCTATTTCCAAAGTAAGAGGCCTAAATGGACCAATATATAGTGTCAGCGGTCTCTGACTCATCCCCATTATAGTTATTAAAAGTTTCTGACCTTTTAAATCTTGTTTGTACCACTGTTTTTGGTAAAGCTCTTCTCCAATTGCATAATTCTACAAAAAAATACAAATGAAAACAGGAATCGAAAACCTTTATTTAAAGCAAACACTAGTGATGACTTCGCTGTTTCCTTTTTTGATTAATATTTCGTTACTTCTTAGTTTTATCCAGAAATCGGCCAAATACTCCTCTTTGGACTACAATTACTGACTCATATCGAAACTTTACTTCCGTGACGTTATTTTAATGCATCGCTATAAACATACCTACTAAACTAAAGTGATACCTACAGCTTTTTAAAATTTGATCGCTCATATCTTAAAAACGATTTGAGCTGATATAGGCAAACTATATATCATAAAAATAAATGATATAATGGTTGTTCCATTGAAAAAACAACAACTTTACGCCCCAGTTCCTTTGTTCTAAGCCAAGTTGCTTTTTAAATAGCAATTTTAGATTCTACGGTAAAACATAGACAAGATGGGTATATTGGTTTAAACAAAAATACAGGGTTTATTAGGGTGGAAGTATCAGCATAATTGCCAACCTATAACCTATTTCACTTTAATTAATTTTTTTTTAGCTTTCACACAAAATCAAAATCAATATCGACTGCATATTCTATAAGTAGTAATTGACATATTAAATAAATGTCAAGGAATTTATTAAATTATTTTAGGAGAATTGTATAGCGAAAAATCCCGGGTAATATTTTTTTTAAAATTATTATGTAATTGTTCTTTCATTATACAATTCTCCCAACACTAGCACTGATATAAATTATTATTTTTGTAATATGTAAGATATTATCTCAATAATGTGTCGACGATATTGATTTTCATTAAATATTAGTTAATAATATAATATACTAATAAAAACAACAAAAGTTTTTAGGATGACGTTTAGAGTTTCACATTAAATCCTTTTTTGCATATATATTTTATCTAATCAATTACAATTTCTTTAATGGCCAAGGTTGTGCCATATTTATATTTTGAACTTATTGTAATTATCTTCTCTCTCTTTTCGGCCGCTTGAGAAAGCTTTAATATAAAACGAAACGTTATAGCTATAAAATTAAGTCATATCATTGGCTGTCCTCATTCCCACTATACTTGTCCCTATCTACTAACAAAGGTGCTATACTTACCTTGCTTTACCACAAATACAGCGGTCATTTAAAAAATAATTATTGTTATGTTTTGTTGGTTTAAGATGTTCCTTTGGATTTGTTAAAATTTCTCATTCTGCTATTTTATAATTTTTTATATTTGACAAATCTTAGTCTATTCGATACGGGGTAAACCGTAAACCAGTAATATCATACAAATACGAACCTGAACCACGATGTCGTTTGCGAACCATGCCAGAAAGATTACGTTAAGAATAAGAACTTGGAGGTGGAAAAATGGAAACACCAACCCTTTTAAAGTTGTGTGCTAAAATATTTGAATAGAGACATAGCATAATTAACTGTAAATTTTTAGTGCTAATACATCAAGTTGTAGCATTTTCTGTGTAATATTTATTTCAAAACTGTTGTACTAGTTGCCTGTAAAATTACCTACAAGCTTGTAATTACTCTACTGTAATAAGTAAATACTAGTTTGTGACCGCAATTGAATATTCTCTGCAGAAAGTAGAAGTTACAAGGTTTAGTTAACACTTCTATGTTTTAAAAGAGAGTGCTATTTGGAATAGTAGGTTTCAAGAAAATTAATGAATCTACCTTAGTATATAGTTTCTTCTTATAACTGAAGTAAATACTACGATGAAAATGTTAAGTTTGAAAGTATTACCACGTACAGTCATGTTCAATAAAGTGTTGTACACTGATTTTAACATCTTGTAAATCAGATTTCTTGAAATTGGTTAATGAATTTAGTTCAGAGAGCAAAAATTATAGCCTATATAACGCAGACCAGCAAATGCTCAATATTAAAAATAAATGCTGGTAGAAACGAGATGACAAAAAAGAGGACAGCGAAAAAAACAAGAATTTCAACGGAAGACTAGGCAACGCCCTGATCCAATATTTACAGTTAAACCCATTCCAAATAGCACGGGTTACTATAAATAGGGATAGATAGGGGGTTTCATATTAAGTCATCCCTGGCTTCTACGCATGCGCCAGCACTAAGTAGCTATTTTTTGCTACTTGGGTATTTTGAAGCTGTTTTTTGCTGTTTTTAAGTTGTTTTGGATCAGCTTTTTGCTGTTTTTGAACTGTTTGAGAGCTGCTTTGAGCTGTTGTTTGCCCTTTTTGAGCTGTTTATTAGTTGTTTTTAAGACATTTTCAAAAAACAACAAAAAAAGCAGTCCAAAACAGTTCAAAAGCAACAATAAGCAGCTCCAAACATGCCCAAGACAGTTCAAAAACAGAAAGATAAAGCCTCAAAAGGGCTCAAGAACAGCTCCCAAATTAGCTGAAAAGTAGCAGAAAGCAGCAATGAACTGCTAGCGCATACATAGATGCCAGGGATAACTTGATGTAAAACTTTTCATCTATCCCTACTAAAAGAAAACTAATTTTTTAGAATCAAGAATTAAGGTATTAGTAAAATAAAAAAAATCTACTTTAAAAAATTATGCCTAAACAACATGACGATACAACAAAATTACCTTCGAGTAATGTTTGTCAGTAAACGTTTAATTGGCATATTATAAGGATTATAAGGATATACTGTCAATGTAATACTAGATTCGATAGAGAATATTGTCACCAACTACGACAGGTCTGGATGCTTTTCAGTGAACATGTGAGCATGAGAGCATGGATAACTATTTACGGACTTAAAGTATGTTGGGCATACAAATATATTAGAAAATGTAACGTTACCTAGCGTCTCAACATTTTCCTGACAATACCTGTATTTTCTAGCAAGACAAGAGTCCAGTGAATAATGTTATTTTTAGAGAATGCTTTCAAAATAATAATATAGAGACAATGGATGCGCGGCGATGAGCGGCAACTTTATTGTTATTAAAAACGTTTGTGGCCAAATCTCAAATAAAATGTGTAATGTAAACCTTGAACCTGAAAATAAACGAACTGAGCAATGATCCAGAACCAATCAGAAGTCTCTGTTTATCAATACCTCGTCGACTTAATAAAGTGTTAAAGGGAGATTGGGCAACGACTTGTAATTAGGAGATTTTTATATAAACAAATTTTTCTATTTTAAATTTGTTTTTAATAAAAATAGAAGTATATAATTTTATTAATAAAATTTTTATTATTAATTAAAACTTACCAACAGTAACATTTATATTTGAACTATCCAACTTAATTAACTTCTCTAATATAAGCCAATTAAGAACCAAAAGGTTTATGTAATAAAACGATTGTTTAGGATCTACCTATACATTTGTACCAACAACCGTTATTTACGACTTTCCTGTACAATACTTCATTGAACTTTAGAAAATGATGGACAAGTTCACAAAGGATAACTGCTGTACAACAGTTTATTGAACACAACACTCTTCTTTTCATATCACCCATTATTAATGCCTCTAAGAAACTTATAATAATTGGCTTTGTTGACCAATATAAGAAACTCACTATGTGCGTAGAACAATATCTGTTAGGAATTTGGCAAGGTATGTATGCGTTAATGTTAGTTGTTTTTGGACCAGTCAATTCTTTGTGCTTGCAAGTTATGTCTGTTTTTGCTTATTTGTGTAACTTCTAAACGCGTTGTAGTGTCACTTTCGTAGTGGTGTCATGTAAGCTTATTTCAGCTGTTCGTTGTTTATCCATGTCGCTGTATTTTTGAGTATGACTGGGGAGTAGTTTTCCGACATTTCTTTCTTTGTATCTGCATAATCTTTGGGATAAACTGCTAGTTTTTTTTTGTAATTGTTTTTGCTTTGTCCTTTATTATGTATTGTGCGTTGCTAATTAATTGGCTGTTTATTTGTCCAATGTCTTATGATAGTATGGTGTTGAATTTTATTTAGTATTATAGCTTTATAGGATAAACTCGCCCTAGTATCATTATACGTATTTGTTAAACGATACGATTCCTAGATGAGAATTTATATTGCAGTATTGATTATCCTGGGGTTTCTCTCAAATTCTTTGTTGATATGTACTGCCGCCATAAGTAAGAAGGCGGCAATTGCACAATCGTTGTTTCGAGATAAACACAGAAAACCATTTATATTCTTTTAAAAGATTTGATAAAATTTTGGGCGATTTTTTTGTAATTTATTGATAGAATAGATGCGTATATGTTTATTTAACGCAAAATCCCGGTTTTTACCATACTTTTAAAAAATATATGTTCATTACTGTCTTCTTGCCACTACTTTATCACTACGCACTGCCGCATTTGTAAGTTAAAAGGCGGCAAGTAACAAAAAGCAGCTTACTTACCGCCTTTTAACTTATACTTGTTTGAAGTGCCGCTATTGCAAGAAGAAGTTTTTTATAATAACAAAAAAAATATGTTGTTATTAAATTTTTGGGTTTTTTTGATTACAAATATTATTAAAATATTACTTTCTTTAGTTTTTATTATTTTGGCTACTGTGATATGTTAGGATTTTGTTTTTTTTTCGATCTTTCTGTTCCGGTGTTTCTAAATCTATTTGTATTAAAACTAATACCATTTTAATAATAAAATATATGTTTATTAGTATAATAATAGAATTATTACACGAGCTGTAAGTATTGCTATAAATTCATTAAAATATTATATAAAATTTTGTATTTAAGTATATAGATATAAAAGAATGTAATTTAATATATTATCATGGTAAATTAAGTTTTAATATTAAGATATTAATCTAGGAAGGTACAAATTAATAGTATAGTATAATAAAATTAATATTTATATATAAAAACAAAAACCAAAAAACAAGATAAAAATAAACCATTTCAAATTATAATCAAAGGATTCACTTAAATCGTTGACTTTGGCTTCTTTAATATTTTTCCAAAAAGTTCTTCGAGATTCTTCCATTAAAGGACATAAATTTTTATTTATAGCTTGCTTCTTAGCAGTTGCTATACCCCGTGCCTTGTGAGTTTCAGGAAGGGAAATACCGTTCTTAAATTCCGATATTTTTAAAAAATCCATTTCAATCGGCTCTTTCAAATCAAAATCTGTCCAATATTTCAATGTTCGTGTACCTCTTTTTGCTACTATCTTCACAATGTCGCTTAAATATGGTCTGGGGTTTATTTTTTTAACTTTTATTTGACTTGTACAATCAACCCAGTTGTGAAAATCATTGACATTTAGTTCCCGTACTACCACATTCCCAGAATTGGCTAATCTGACAGTGTTTGTAAAATCTTGAAAATCGCAAATTTTAACTTTGGTGTTTAATGATAATTTTGAACCAATTTCTTAATAAAAAAAGAAGTAATTGAATAAATGTTAAGGTTTGGTCAATACCGCCTTCTAACTTAGAGAAGCGATTACGTGGCATACTTAGTGCTAATTTGTTTTTCTGTTTTTTTGATAAAAAAAAAAATGTTTTTGTCTCTAAACCAATTTTTTTTGGATAGACGACATCGGGGACAACCGAAAAATGCCAAAAACGTAAAATGTCCAAAAATGCATTTACCGCCTTTTGTCTTATGATGGCAGTGTACCTTACGTATCCTTGGTCTTTTAATTGCCTTAATTTGTACCCTGGTAGTTATTTAATTCATTTGTGATTTCATCGACAATGTCCGCTACTGATTAGCCGAAGCGTGGTATCTGGTTACAGAGTTGTTCTGTTGCATTAGTGTTTCATGGGGTGTCTGTCTGTTTGGTGAAGGGTTGCGTTGGTATTATTCCATTGGCGTTTTGTTAATATCTAAATTAGTCCCCTTCTACGTCGATGATTTTTAGTCTGTGTCAGACTAAAAGACTAAGATGCTTCTTGTGGTAACCTTTGATTTTTTGTAATGACTCGTTCTTAGTATACAAATCTTTGCTCCGTTATATGCGTCTGGTGTGGATATTTTTTATAACTAGTTCATCTAACTTAAATCTGTATCTTGTTCTGATTGTATTGGGTTCTATTACTTTATAGTGTCATTGCATGACATATCCGCTGCTAAGTTTATTTGTTCAAGTTATTCGTTGTCTAGATTTACCCGCTTTTTTGGCTGCTACCTGCCACGGCAGCAAAATATCTGCATCACCAGGTTGTGGGTTATAGTGTTATAGTAAGACTGTGTCTTGTATGTTTTCATCCATTATTTGATGCCGAATTCTGTTAAGGCAAAGTCGGGTTTTTTGTTAAGATTTAATACTTAAAATTGCGGGTTTTTCCTTTGATGTTTACTCCTCGATTAATTCAGGGTGAATGGAGGTATGGACTTTTATTAGTGTTATTATCTGTGCTCTCAAGGCTAAATTGGACTTTTCTTAGCCTTATGGGTTTTTAACAAGTAAGTTAGTAAAGTAGTCAGTCAATTGGTTGTCATAAAATGGTTCTTTATGTTGCATATCTAAAGCACGACTGTTTTTTGTATATGTTAGTGGATGTATGAGGGTAAGGCTAGTTTCTTTAGGTTTTGTAACGGTAGGGTTTGTAACTATATCTTGTTTCCATGTATGTTTATTGTATATTGCAAGTGAAATGCATTTATCAATTTGTTTATTTCGTTGGGTATTTCAATTGCAACGAGGTCCATTGTTTTTCAGTTTTATTGCGAACCGTTCTGTGTGATCATTTATTTGTAACAGTTTTGTTAGGGTGCATAGCTGTGTTTCAGTAAGGTTTTATGTCTGTATGTTCTCGCCTGTGCATAAAATATATGTTTTGCAAAATAAGATTAAAATGATGACTTACCGTTAAAATTTGAACGGCCAGTGATGCAATATTTAATGACGAAATAAGAACGTTGGTCAAAATAACATACCTTGTGTATCTATTAGTTTTTTTGACGAAGCTAAAAATATTACTTTTGGTAATTTAATAAATAAATAAAAGTAAACCATATAGTTAATATACAGGGTTGCCCAGATGTCCGGAATAAAATTAATATACCCCTTACCTGCAACTTGTGGGAAAAACGCTCGGACACGTCAATGTAGTTTTATATATATGCTTACATTTTGACGTTATTCATTTGTTTTTTTTTATAGACATTTGTCAAAGATATGACGACAACGATCTTTTTATTAAATGAAAACGTAATATCTCGTACAGTATGCTCATTAATTTTGGCGGGATTCTGTCAAGCTATTTTAAAATGGCGACTGTTAAATTTTTATAAAAATCTGTATTTAAATAAGCGGAAATGATAAATAATTAATGTTGTTTTTTACCTTTTCAGGTAAGAAATCTTCATTGTTTCACGTTCTGACATTTTGAGACATTGTGAACTTGTAAAATTAATTTAGGTATTTCCAAAGTATTATTTTTTAATTTTCTAAACAAAAATGGTTTTGTCGGAAAGACAGCGTATTGATATTGTTAGAATGAGGAGATAAAATAAGAAGTAAAGTGTGCACTTTATTTAATGCTAAATATCCGGATAATCTAATTTCACAGGGCACTGTTAGTCAAATATTCCACAAATTTGATGAACATGGCACAGTAAAGGACTTGCCTAAGAATGGACGGCCACGTGTTTTAGGCGACGATAAAAAAGTGGATATTGCATTATCTCTGCATGATAATCCACATGTTTCAACAGTTTCATTGGCTCAAAATCATGATACATCTAGAGGTACTATTGGAAAATTTTTAAAAGCAAAAAAATACCACCCTTTCAAAGTTTATCTTGTCCAAGAGCTGTTAGAAAAATGACTATGACAGGCGTTTGCAATTTTGCAAATGATGAGACGGTGTGACGATAGTAATAGGTTTCCACAGAACATATTATTTTCGGATGAAGCTACTTTCTATTTAAACTGGGTGATTTACAGACCTAATTATTATCGTTTTTGGAGTCAAGTAAATCCACGATGGATACTCAGCGACCCCAGAAAGTAAATGTATGGGCAGGTATAATTAATAACCGAATTCTGGGGCAATTCTTTTTTGAAGGAAACCTCATAGCTAAACGGTTCCTGGATTCCTTAACCTTCGAGTTAATGCCTGCTCTAGCTGTAATTTTTCCCAACGAAGAAGATCCGGATATATACCTAATGAAACCATTTGGTTTCGGCAAGATGGTGCTCCCCCGCATTTTGGTGCCAATGTGAGAAGATATTTAGATGAGATCTTTCCAGGTCGTCGGATTGGGCGACGTGGTACAATTTCCACCGTCTGGGAGCATGCCAAGTAGAGGATGGAGGACATTTCCAGTATTTGCCACGTTAAACCACCTTTTCGTTCGTGTTTCGTTTTATTTCGTTACATTTTTTTTTTTTACAAAATAAATAACAAATACCTAAACCATAACTATTGTTAAGTCACAAAATGTCAGAACGTGAAATAATGAAAATTACTTACCTTAAAAGGTAAAAAAATCAATAATTTATTTTTTCCGCTTATTTAAATAGGAATTTTTTTAACAACTTTTAACAGTCGCCATTTTGAAATAGCTTAACAGAATTGCGCCAAAAATTATGAGCTTACTGTACGAGATATTAGCTTTCAAATGATGTATCACAAGCTGTAATATACATTCCATTAAAAAAAATCGATATCGTCATATCTTTGACAAATGTCTATAAAAAAATAAGCGAATAACGTCAAAATGTGAGCATGTATACAACTAAATTGACGCCTCCGAGCGTTTTCCCAACAATTTACCGGTAAGGCTATATTAATTTTATTTCGGACTTCTGGGCAACCCTGTATATTGTAATGTGAAAATTATATGTAACCAACTAGCTATGTTTACATTTTGTTAAAAAAAAAATATGTCTTCCTGTATTTATTGTTTTAACAAATAAGTAGATTGTCAAATTTTGAAAAATCTTATTTACAAAAACTTGTTTCGAAATAGCTATTTACCTAACAAGTGCGGAAAATTAATTTATCCGCACGAGTCTGCCGTTCACCGAGTGCAGGGAACACATTTTCCGCACGGGTGAGGTACAATAGTTTTTCTACAGACGTGTGGAATTAAGTAACACAAATTTCAAAGAAATTTAATAATTTTTAATTAACTATAACAATCACATACATATGTAACAGTAACTAATTCTGAGAAAAAAAGTAATAACTACAAGTTATAATTGATATATTATTGATTTTGACATAATCGTGCCGAAAATTTTTTTCGCACTAGTGTGGAAAAACCAATTTTCCGCACGGATTTTTTACATAATCGTGCCGAAATTTTTTTCCTACAGACGTGTGGAAAAACCAATTTTCCGCACTGATATCCGTGCGGAAAATTGGGTTTTCCACACGTGCGGAAAATTTTTTCGGTACGATTATGTCAAAATCAATAATATATCAATTATAACTTGTAGTTATTACTTTTTTCTCAGAATTAGTTACTGTTACATACGTATGTGATTGTTATAGTTAATTAAAAATTATTAAATTTCTTTGAAATATGTGTTACTTATTTCCACACGTCTGTAGAAAAACTATTGTACCTGACACGTGCAGAAAATGTTTCTCTGCACTCGGCTGCTTCACCGAACTCCGCTACGCGTCGTTCGGTGGATGGCAGCCTCGTGCGGAAAAATTCATTTGCCGCACTTGTTAGGTAAATAGCTATTGTATAACTCGTGCTATCGTATATCGCGATATGACATCAATTCTTCTTTCTAAACAGGTTGAATAAAAAATTATTATTACCTAATAACAAAACTGTGATTTTTCACCATTCTTTTTAAGGCGGCATATTGGTCATCAAACTCATTCTTCAGGTCTAGATTGCGTACAAGGGCTTGTACAAATTTAAGTTCTGCAGTCGCAAATATCATCGGTGTTAAAGTTATTATTTCATTAGATAACTGTAAACCCAAATAGGAACAGCAGAATGTAAAATTTAAAATAAATACAGACATAAAATTTTCTCTTTCTTCGAATGGTAACCAAATAGTCAGAAACACTGATCCTTGAGACATTTCTTTTTTGCTGTTCTTTTCTGTTAAATCACTTTTAAGAAAAACTGTCGATTTGATTGTAAAAAATATAAACATTGCCATAATAATTACTGCGATAAGCATATTTCTTATTGTAATAATAAGTTTAATATCCTTTATATACATTTTCTTTCGTTCGTCATCATTAGAGTTGCTAATTTCTTCTTCTTTACTAATTATATCCTGAAATAGTTGGGTCGTGTCATTTTTTTCATAGATAATGCCTTTTATTACGATACCTAAGATTGTTAAAAACATAGCAATACATTGAAAAAATGGCTCAGCATCAGCCTGGATTAATATCAATTGTATAAGCTTTCCCGTCATCAACAATAAGGATATAATTACAATTGTCCAATGAATATAACGATAAAATCTTTCAACGATTCTAAGCGCTGGGTTTTCTGTCCACTCTGATTTACATATTCCTAATATTACCATAGAGTACTTTATATTTGATATAATCATTTTCTAGAGCTGGTGGACCTATAAATTAATTTAAAAGATTTTAAACAAAATTTAACACCGGAAAACACGTTAAATTAAAAACTTTTCTATATTAACAATAATTAAATGTTATAAATAAACATACTCCAGAATTTTTTTTTATTAATGACAAGTAGGGGAAGCGATGCTCCATTGCCTCTATACAGCGTTATTAACAAGAAACATATTAGCCTTTTATACTGGGTGACAACGAAATCTTTCTACAGGCGCCATACAACCTTTTTTTTTAATTCAGAGATTTAAAATTTGGTTTGAAAGCTTATTGAGACTTATATTTTCCATGAAAAAACAGTTGAATATCAGTAAAGTGGAAGTGGGCCCAAGTAAAGAATTTTTAATAGAACGCTGTATATTTTTTTAAACAGTGGGATAGAGCTTGAAATTCCCTTTTTAATGTCATCACAAGTTGTATTTTTTTAAAATGGCCATAATAGGAGGTATTTCTCTAAAATTCAATATGGCGACAATCTGACGTAATCAATAACACTTTTGTCAAACAACCAGTTAAAAACACATTTACATTACTCATTTTTCTTTAGGTATTAACATAGTTTAATTCTAATATTTGATAAGTACCATTTCCTGTTTAAAATTCCCAAAAAATTTACGATAAAACTTTTCACATTCAAACCAAATTTTAAATGTATAAAATTTTGTGACCAATTAAAACTTTTGAGAATCTTTGTTAAAACCGATACGAAAACTAATTTAGTTTTTGTTTTTAACTGGTTGTTTGACCAAAGTGTTATTGGTTACGTCAGATTGTCGCCATATTGAATTTAAGAGAAATACCTCCTACATGGCCATTTTTAAAAAAAATACAACTTGTGATGTGTCATTAAAAAGGGAATTTTAAGCTCTATCCAACTCTATAAAAAATATACAGGTGTATATTTATAATTCTTGACTTGGATCTACTTCCGGAAAAACCGGAAGTGATATTCGACTTTTTTTCATGGAAAGTATAAGTCTCGATAAATTTCAAATCTCTGAATTAAAAGATAATAAATTGTAAAACGATTTCGTTGTCACCCGGTATAGAATACCGTCCGCTTAATCAAGAATTACTCAGATCCACTAATCAATTATAGATATTTTTTATAAATCATGCCATATAACTATTTTCAACCCTTTACGAAATATTAACACTTTAATGCTGGTATGCGCCATTGATATGTTTCTCAACTTAATAAAGTTCTGAAATAAAATCACAATCTTTAAGGTAGTATTGACAATTTGCTATTTAACTTTGAGACGTCTAAAAATGTCAGTAAATGTTAATCAAATTTGAATTTTGCTCTGCTGATATAACAGCGAAATTGCGCCTCGCTGAAGATGAAAGCGTAGAAATGTTGATTATGTTGGGTTGTGAAGATAAAACTAGAACTCATAAGGAAGTCCTGGATATGTTCAATCAAAAATATCCAAATCGCCCGCCTATTAGCCACTCGATAGTGTCTAGGATAGCATTTAAGTGGAGAATTTCTTGTATTATTAAAGTATTAAAAGTGATAGTTCTGGTATATCTGGCAAGAAAAGAGAAGAAGATTCCCATAGCTCAAGCACAGAACTTGGTGTGACGGCGATATTCACAAAACCACATTTAAATTGAAAAAAAAAAGCAAAGTTTCATCACTACAAACCAGTAGTTGTACAAGACTCATTACACGATGATCCTAATAGGCAAGGGCAATTTTGGGAAATAATGATTGAGCTAACAGATAATCCCGCACGAATTGTCTAAAGAATTTGGTTTTCAGATGAAGCTACGTCTTCTTTAAATGGTTAATTGAGAAAACTACAGATACTGGGCATAAGAATATCCTTATTGGTTCATTTAAAATCACACCAGTATAATAACAACCTTAGTGTCTAGGCGGGCATATGTTACCTGGACCATTCTTCTTTGATGAGAGTCTCACTGTAGAAAGATATCTCAATTTACTTTGCAATGATTTGGTTCCTGGGGAGTAGTTAAATACAATTTTTCCGGAGCGGTGGATAAGTAGACCATAGAGTGGCCAAACAGATTGCCCGATCTCAACCCACTTGTGGGGCTACGTAAAAAATCTAGTTCCTAAATCTAAAATCAACTGAATAGATATGTTTGTCGTTTGTTTTAAAAGTTAATATTTTGTAAAGAAAAAAGATAGGTATAGATATATGAACAATGTAAAAATGTAAAAATATACAATATGTTTAATTTTAAAAAAAATTGCTACAAGTAGCATTATTATAATCCACCCTGGGCTGATCCTTATCTTTATCATAACGCTGCATACTGCAAACTATATACATTAAAATAACTAAACGTTGATATTATACAGTGCAGTTTATAAATAATAATAATAATAAATAAACAAATAAAAATGCCAAAATGGAAAACCAGACATACGAAACACATAAATTATTTGGTTGTAAATAAAATAGAACACAAACCCCAGTAAAAAATGTTTTCCAGCGTCGATTTACAGAGATGCACAAAAGCCTGTAAAAATTTAGGTTGTACAAGCACAATCGTGCTTATGACTTCAATAAAGCCAAATAAAAATTTTTATGAAGTCCCTTTAAGGCAATATTTAAAATAAGTACAGACATGAATTTTTTATTTTCTTTAAAGTTAACACCGGTCCCTATAATATTTTCTCTTACGCTAATTTTAATAAAAATTATTGATTTGTTTGTAAAAAAATATTTTAATAATAGGAGAGTCTTGTAAAAAAGTGTCTTCCAATTTTTAAATATAATTATGGGTTGAAATAAAACACAATACAAACAAACCTTGGTCAACAGTTTTATTCCAGTTTCGTACTTGAGAAAATAGCAAAAAAATTAATTATAATGCAAAACCTATCTGTCTTATCCTTACAATAATATTTGTAATTTTAAACCCTTAACAGTAAAATTTAGAGCGGCTCTAAATTCATAACTAATAATTTAAAAACAAAAATTAAACAAACAAATAAAGTGTGTACCTTAGTCATCTAAATAAAATAAAAATAAAAGGGGAAATATTTACAATTGGTTTGAAAGTTATTTAAGCAATAGATCACAATATGTTGAAATTCATAACAGTAAAAGTACTCAAAAAACTATTAAATGTGGTGTTCCGCAAGGATCAATTTTAGGACCAATATTATTTCTTATATATATTAATAGTATATCTAAATTAAACCTAAATGGTAAGATACAATTATTTGCTGATGATACAACTATTATTTATTTTGGCGATAATTACTTTGACATTCAAAATCAAATAAAAAATGATTTACACATAATTTTTTCTTGGCTTCAGTCATATAAATTATCAATAAATTTTAAAAAATCTTCTTTTATATATATTACTAAAACAAAAATAAACAGCTTGTTATCAAAAAAAGAAATTTTATTTGATAATAAAATCATAAAATATGCTGATTCTATAAAATTTCTAGGACTGCATATAGATGAAAATTTAATTTGGAAAACACATATCGATTATCTCAGGAAAAAAATTACCCCATTGATTGGAATTTTTTTAGAAAATAAGATATTATTTACCAATTAAGCTTTTAAAAAATATTTTTTTTTTTTTTTTTTTTTATTACAAAAAAGCGCATCAACCACCTAGGGTTATTAGCGCATGAGGTACTTAATTATGAATTTTACTGTCTCTAGGTTATATTTGGTCAAGTAGGCCGCAGTCTTTAAGAAAGTTTAATGTCTTTTGTAAGTCTTTATTAAGAACGTGTTGTAAACTGTCTTTCATGTCGTGTTGGTGCCTAATCGCGTCAAATTTGGGGCACTCGATTAAAATGTGTTTTACCGACAGAGGCACTTGGCACTGGTCACAAGACGGTTGGTTTTCTTTTGATAAAATATAACCATGCGTGAGCTTTGTGTGTCCTATTCGGAGTCGATTTATTGTCACTTGGTCTTTACGAGTTTTTAGGTTGTTTTCGCACGGTTTGACACTACTTTTACACTCACGGAGTTTAGAGGTCGAATTTATCCACTCATTTTGCCATGAGTTTATAATTTCTGTTTTAATATAATACTTAAAGTCACTAGTGATTGTATTTGGCACCATAATAGAATCTGCATCTTCAATTGCTGCCCGCGCGGCGCTATCAGCCTCTTCATTCCCTATAATTCCTATGTGCGATGGTACCCATATGAAACAGACTTCTTTTCCTGAGTTGTGGATGTCATGGAGGACTCTATATACCTTTTGTACCAGAGGGTGCTTAGAGTATTTATGGTTTAGTGAGCTGACAGAATAATATACAATCCAGGGTCTTCCTTTACAATGAACAGTAGTGCTTGTACAATTGCGTACAATTCTGCTGAGAATATACTGGTGTATTCAGATAGACGAAATTTCATAGTAAGGTCAGAAGTTACTGTGGCAGCACCAGTTCCCTTGTTTGTTTTTGAGGCGTCGGTGAAGACCTTTACTCCATTAGGAAGATTGTCCAATATCCTAGCTAACTCGCTCTTAATTATATTTGGGTTGTTTTCTTGCTTATTGAACTGTGTAAGTTTTGTAATACATCTTGGTTTACTAATGATCCATGGAGGGGGTAACAAATGGTCTTCTTGAAAGAACTTGGGAAACTTTATCTTAAATATTTCTTGGTATTGATTAATACGTTCGTAAAATGCAGGTCTAGACCGCTTCTTCTTTCTGTATATTGAACGGTACCTATCCGCAAAGACATTTTGATTAGTAGGATTTCGTGGGTTTCCGGCTACAGATGCGGCATAAGAGAAGGAGAGATATGCCCTGCGACGGTCTAGGGGGGGTTCGGATGCTTGACAGAGAATGCTGTTTACAGGGCTCGTGTGAAAGGCCCCAATAGCTAAACGTATTGCTGCATTATGAATGGGGTCTAGGAGTTTCAGAACAGATGACGTTGCGGAGTTGTACGCAATGGAACCGTAGTCGATACGTGACCGAACTATAGCTCGATATACTTTCAGCAAAGTACTGGTATCAGCGCCCCAAGATCTATTTGATAGTATTTTTAGGATATTGAGTCCTTTGCGACATTTTAGGATTAGGTTCTGGATATGGGGTTTCCATGTAAGTTTTTGGTCGAATATCATTCCAAGAAAGGTGATTGTGTAGCAAAATTGTAATGATTGGCCATATATCATAAGTAGAGGGGTAATGTTTTCTTCTTTTTTCGAAAATAAAATGCATTTTGTTTTTTTCTGTTGAGAATTGAAAGCCTGTATACTGTGACCATTCTTCAAGTTTGCCAAGATGTCTTTGCATAATGCTGGTCATCGAGTTAATATGTTTCCCTTTAATGATAAGAACTAAGTCATCTGCAAATATTCTACATTTTACTGGTGCTGAGATATATTGTGTTATGCTATTGATGGCTACCAAAAAGAGGGTGACACTAAGTACAGAGCCCTGAGGTGTACCATTTTCATGGATTGTTTCTTCGGAGAGTATATCATTAATCCTTACTTTAAAACTTCTACGTTGGAGAAAACTTTGAATGAATTTTAACATGTTTCCTTTGATGTTCCAATCCGTGAGTTGTTGTAGGATTCGATATTTCCAGGCTGAGTCGTATGCTCGTTTAATATCAAAAAATATGGCCATACATTTCTGTTGGTTAAGGAATGCTTCATGGATCTCCGATTCCAAGTCTATGATATTATCTTGGGTTGACCTCTGCTTACGGAAACCACTTTGTTCCGGGGTGATTAAATTTTTCTTTTCCAGAAACCATGATAGTCTATTATTAATAATTTTTTCCAGCGTTTTGCACATTACACATGTAAGGGAGATTGGTCTGAATGAATCTGTCTTATTTAGGTTTTTGTCTTGCTTTGGCACTGGGATAATTGTCGCTTGTAACCATAGTTTCGGAAACTTGTTTTTTGTCCAGATATAATTGTACATATCTAGGAGGAAATCTTTTCCGCTTTCTGGTAGATTAGATAAGAATGTAGCAGGAATGTTATCCGGTCCTGGACTGCCATTTTTAAGGTTTCCTAAGGCTTCCTCTAGCTCATCTCTGGTAATAGCTACATTGAGTACAGAATTACGGCCATCTTGTACTGAAAGAGGAATCTGTTCACTACTGCGTTTGAATCTCAGGAATTCATCGGAAAAGTTTTGGTTACTGGAAGATCGTTCATATGTTTTTGCAAAAACATTGGCTATGTCCGCGCTATTTGTGATAGGGACGCCATTATTAACTATTGAGCGGACGGGTGTAAATGTGTTTTTGCCAGTAATCCTTTTAATTTTGTTCCATACCTCTCTGGAGGGCGTCGATGTTGTTAGGGTTGATACATATTTTTCCCATGAGTCCTTTTTACTTTTTTTAATTATAAATCTTGAGTATGCTCTATGTTTTTTAAAGTTAACCATATTCTCTTGGGTTCTTTCTTTTTTATATTTATTTAGGGCTTGTTTGTATAGCTTAATGGATGTAGCACATTGGTCGTTCCACCATGGGACAGGGTGTCTTTTCGGGTTATTTGAGCACTTTCCTATGGCCGCTTCTCCAGCTTGTATCAGAATTTCGGTGAATGTTTCTACTAGAGAATCGATTCCGTTTTTATATGTAAGTGTTTCAATTTTATTATCGACCAAGGTCTGGTATTTAGGCCAGTCTGCCTTCTTTGTGTTCCACTTGAATGGATAAGACGTACTGTAGGAGGTGGATGTATCGGTAATGCTTATAGGATAGTGATCACTTCCATATAGGAAGGGAAGGGTTGTCCATTGAAGAGATGTGGACAGTGATGGGTCGCATAGACTGAGGTCAAGTACTGACGAGTGTCCAGTTGAGACATTGAAGTGTGTGCCTTCTCCGTTGTTTAATATAACTAAATTTGATAAGTCAATAGCATTGAATAAATTTTTCCCTCTACGATCTATATTAACACATCCCCATATTGCATTGTGACAGTTAAAATCACCGATTATCAATCGTGGAGCTGGGATTTGTCTTAGGATATTCGCAATATCGTGGGCACTAAAATCTTGTGCAGGGGGGATATAAATATTACAAACTGATATTTTCTTTGAAAGAGTAATACTTACTGCTACTACTTCTAAAGTGGAGTTAATAGGAATTTCTTCGGAGCTAATATCCTTACGGACAAATATGGATACGCCACCACTTGCCCTGTCTTGGTTTTGTCTAATTTTATGAAAACCGTTAACATTTTTAGGACAGTAAGTTTTCGTTCCTTTGAAATGCGTTTCTTGTAGTCCTATAAGTGTAGGGCTTTCTTCTTTAATGAGCATTTGGAGCATTTCTATATGGGAGAAGTATCCATTAATATTCCACTGTAAGAAAGAATGATATTCTGAAGCCATAAGGGCGGTGTTTAATATAGTGTAGATTTAAGTTAATAAGGTGTATCTTGAGAAACGTCGCTTTCCGTGCCCGAAGTCAATCCGTCAATGTGATTTCTTATCTTTTTCTTGAATTTGGTGCATCTGCTTTTAATGGTACGGTCAGTAAGGTGTGGGTATATCTTTTCTAACATGAATTGCAGTGCAGGGAGATCAGTGGTGTAGTCTAGCGTAATACTAATGGGGTCTTGTGAGCCTTGGATGTTCGAGAATAAGTCAGTAAGTTGCTCATGGGTTAGTATGAATGACGGTGAGTGGGCTTCTATGATTGGTTTTAGTTTGCTAAAAGGGTTTTCTGTAGATGTGCTTGTTTTAGGAAAATCGTGTTTTGCTTTTTTGGTGATATGGTTTGGTTTCAGGAATAAGTTTTGCTCTTCTTCATTTTTGTTTCTGTTGGTATCGACCGGGGGAGATAAAATGTCATTTAAATTTCTCTTATTTACTGTCTGCTTGCCATCATTTCCTATATTTGTATTTAAGCCTGGTAGGGGTGTTTCTGATAAGGGTGTTATATTTTCTGGTATGTTTATGGGAGGTCGGGGGTGCTGAGATTCCATATCTTGGGTATTTGTTATTCTTTCTGCTGGAATGTTTTCGGGTAGTGTACACTGAGAAGCAATGTGCCCTGACTGTTTACATTTAAAACATTGGTTGCTATCAGTAGATAGAAATATTCGATATTGTGTGCCTTCGTAGAGGATAAGGATTGTGTCAGGAGCATGTGTATTTTCGGATGGAGATATATACACCTGGCGACGAAAGCTTAAAATATGGGAGTATTCTGGGTTCGAGATGTTTATTCGTATATACGAGATGGGGGAAATTAGTTTTAGTCCCAATTTTTGAAGCTCATCTTGTAATATGCTATTTGGAATTGTCGGGCATACATTGGATAATACTAATCGTTCTGAAGGTGTAACTAAGCGTCTACCGTATAAAATTTCGTTGTTAATTTTAATTGGTCTGTTCTTATCAATAAATTTGTCTACATTGTTTTTGCCGGATAGGTAGATGCAGATGCGGTTGTTTGAGATTCTTGACGAGAAAGTTATGTTCTTGGGGCCGACAAGAGGTCCCAAAGCCAAAATGTAGTTTAAAAGTTTGGAATCTTCGGCGGCATTGAATATAATAGCTTGTTCTTTTCTTGGGCTTTGCTGTTGATTAAGAGCAGTAGCATAGGATTTGGATGAAGTTGAAGGGGTTTCTGTGGTTGAGGGGTTTAATCTGTCAGGGAGTGTACTATTTGAAGTAATATTCATGGTTTATACTTATTACTTTTCTTCTTTCTAACCATTGAGATTTCAGGTAAGTACGTCCCTGTTCTACTGGCGCGTGCCGAGGCGTGTGGCTAGCTCCAACAATGGTGTGGCCTTCCCACCTTTGAAATGAACGGAGGTTGCGCGCGCCGCTTTGGTTTCCTCGTGTGTGTTTTATTGTTTTTAGTAGGTAATATTATTAGTTGTGAGCCTACTTACAGCGTTTCTAGGTGTCTTGAATAGTATAGTAACTAACTTATTATGTTTTATTAATTTAGATAATTAAAGAGTCGGGTTAAATCGGTTTAATCACTAGGGTTAACGATAACAATACTATAACCGTCACCGTCAGGACCGGACCTCAATATATTTATTATTCTCTAATTTATTCTAAATATCAATATTTAATATCCGTCTGGGGATCTACTACCTCTACAATAATAAACCCTTTAAAAAAATTACAAAATAAACTTATTAAATGTATTTACAAGCTTCCTTTTTTAGAACCAACAATAAATTTATACAAACCACTAGGATATTTAAACTTAAAATTTGTATAAATTAAAAATATGTGTAATTATTCATTCAATATCCACTCATCAAAAAAAATCAAAAATCACATTCCAAAAATTAAATACCGTACATAATCATGACACAAGGCAAAATGAAAGTATTTTAGCAGTAAATATTAAAAGCAATATTGGTAAAAGATCATTATTATACAATGGGGTTATAATTTATAATACCCTACCAAATATGTATAAAAATATAAAAAAAATGACACTCTTTAAAAAGAAAACTAAGTTGTATTTTTTAAAGAAATAAAAGCACTCTAATTTTATTCGGAAATTAGTTTTAAAATTGATTTAAATTTGACTATTTTATTAATGTTATTTGTATTGTATTCTGTTTTGTAATTCTATATTTTTGTAAAAAAAATTTGTTTATATTTGTTTATTTTTAAGTTAGTGTAATATTTTCCCTGTAATGGACTTATAAAGTTCGTTGGGAATTATTTAATAAATAAAAAAAAATAAAAAATAAAATCATAATAAAAATAATGTAAAGAAATAATAAAGTATTAATTTCTTTGCCAGTAACCCAACAATTACGCAACAGCACAGTCTATTGCGCCTAGATTGTGGTGCCAATTTTTAAAACTGCGAGGTACGTCTACGTAAGTCGTATAAAGGGTGCAGTCATCACATTTTTTTTACGGACCTGTATTTTTATTGCAATTTCCTACATCTTGTGTTTAATGACATGTACTACTACTTTAAACAATTTTCAATTTTTCGATCTCTATAATAACATTTTAGAAAATAAAGCTGACAGTGAAAACGTAGAATTTGTTATGCGTCATCTATGTAAATAACAATACAACAACGTTCGGGTTTCTTGACTCTAATTTGTCCATTTTCTTTCAATCTTAACCCTGTCCATTGTTCATATCCTACCATTGACGAAGACGAAAATTATTGGACTTGAAATGTTGATATTTCATTAATATAGTATTGCATTAATATTTTCTTATATCTAAGAACATGCAATAAAATATTATTCCCCATATGACGACAATAAAGGAGAGGCGTAACATCAGAATTAATGTCTGGTAATAATACGTTATAGAAAACAAGAAGTGGCAAGTAATTTTTGTTTTTTGGCCATTTCCGTAAATAAATCTAGGAAAAAATAAAAACAGGAACGAAAAATTTTGATATCTTGTTAGTTGACTCTTAAATGTGTAACTTTGTTCCAATTTGGTCTCGGCTTTTGCGACATTCTAATGGTGAGCGTTGAAGATATTATGTCTGTAACGTCATAACGACTTTTTTACCGTCATAACATTTTTACGATCCGCACCACAACCTATGAGTATACGACTGACACCTCAGGGTCCCAATTCTCGAGCGTAAGAGAACGTGAACGATCACATCACGCAAAGGAGCATTCCCGTCCGCGCCAGTTCTCCTATGATCATAAGTTAGTAAAATTTGGTATTCTCGAACGCAGACGATATGTTCCGTGCGGGGAGGTGATAAGACAGTGTTGCCAACCATTTTTAAGGCAAGGGCCACCACTTTTTACGAAAATTTTAAAGAAATCTAAAGGTAAATTGAGGTGGAAATTATTAGTGCGGGTTTTTCTTTATTGTGAAAGGTAAGATTATGAAACTTGCCAATGTCAAATATTATTCATTCGTCAAATATTTTTTATCGATGGCTGAAAATGAAAAGAAACGTGTGGGCCCCATCATCCAGCAGCAAAAAGACATGTTGACAGAGTTCATGCTAAATCATGAAGAACTTAAAAACACACAAAATAAATAGATACTAAAATAAAAACACTTTGACTTTGAAGTTTAAAAATTTAACGACGTAAATATAATACTGGGGTTAGAATTACATGGGATCGATCGTTCCCACCAAAAATAGTAGGAGAAGCGAGTTCTTCCGTAAATCCGTGATGTGAATGGTCCCATGTGATCAAGAATGCCGTTTCATGCATTGCGTGAGAACTCCGCTCACATTTCTCCTGAGAACAGTGTTCCCCAGTTTCAAGAATTAGGACCCTGGTCACTAGTTAGTAAGCATCGTGCGATATGCGATTTTACTTTCACACCAAAGTTGCACATCGCTATAATATAGCAATGCTACATACTATTTTCTCGCAACTTGCGGTGATTTCAATGAGAAAAAAGGAAACACGAAAGAGGTCCTTCGTGCTTGCGAGACAATGCTTCTGAGCACAGCGCGTTTATTTTCTCCCAACACCTCCAAAAAATGCATCCAATTCCAAAACTTCTATAGGCCTTCATAGCTGAGTTTCTTACTTTTAAAAATAGGTATAAATTTGGCGGAATTTTAAAAAGGAATTGTGACTTATCTAGTTACCTCAAGCGTCTAGGTGCAGACCGAGTACCCTCTGAAACACAAGGCCTCAGTACTTGCCGTAAATTTAACGTGACGTCACATATAGTAGGCTTAAGTATTCCTTCATAAGAAATATATTGAAAAGATTGCCAGTCAATTTATGAATCGGCTGTCAGTCCTGTTTTAATCATTATATTTATTTGGTCGCCTTGGTTTACTGCCTTGTGGCCAGTTTAACATTTAAAAACAAACTTTTAGCAATAGGGTAGAATTTTAACACAATGTCTGAAAATTGTCAAACAAAAAAAAAAGAAAAACGTTATAGTAAAAAGAAATTAAAATTTTAAAAACAAATGAGAAAAATCATTACATTATGGTCATGAATCAAATCATTTTGTTAAGTTTTGTGGCAACCAATTGACTATTTTGTATTATAAAGCTGACAACACTGTTGCTCTCAACTAATGCTGAAAAGAAGTTGCTCGTCCAGATAGATTATTATCTCTCTGTCTTTATAAGTATTTGTTCTGTCTCTGTCTTACTTTTGGCAAGCGTACTTAGGATGAAGAACCATGAGTCAGTTATTGGTCAGTTCCAACCAACTTAGCATTCAAATTTGACGTAACTTTCGACAGTAAACAGACAAATCATATTGAAAGTTAGTTTTTTTGCTCTAAGTGATAAGTTTTGTGATTTTTTGTAAGATTTTTTAGTGAAGTATTTGTGAATTGAAACATATAAAATGCCGTATAAGTGCTGTGTTCCCGTATAGTGGAAACTACGATATTGGACCAAAAGTTCGCGTTTTCGGATTTCCAAAGGACAGTCTTTTACAGCAACAATGGTTGAGAGCCATTCCGCGAAAAGATTTAGTCCCAAACAAAAACACAAAAGTTTGTGAACAACATTTTGATAAAGATAGTATAATTTGGAATCATTCAGAACAAGACCCAAAAACAGGTAAGATTGTTTCAATTGATCTAAACAGACCTCGACTAACAAAATACTGCATCCCAACAATTTTTCCAAATTGTCCTTAATATTTATCGAATGCTGTTCACATTCGTAAAAGTAAAGACCAAAAATTAAGGGAACTTTACATTTTTTACAAGCAATTGAACCATAGCCATAAGAACAACACAAGTTTTGAAAACTTTGAACAGTTCTTAAATGTGTTTCAAAATTTCACTTTAAAGGACGGCTGGTTCTTTGTAAAAAATATAGATAAAATAACTTTCTTTAGGCTTGAATATAATCCTGGACCTTGTATAACTTGGGCAATTATCATCTATAATAACTTAAAAATAGCAACCTTTTTATATGGCCAATCTCTTAGTATTTCTGGATCTAAATTAAAAACACCATTTACTTGTAGCAGTCTAGATGAACTAAAATACTTGTTGGATATTATTTATAATACGATTATGACAATTCCTTTAAATAATACCGATAATGACCTTATGCAAAGTAACGAAGGTACTACGAGTAACAATGATTCAACACTAAACTCGAGTAACTCCGAGAAAAATAATTCAAACAGATTAAAAAATACATTTCAACTTTTGTTACAAATTTTAGAAAATTTAAAAAATTCGGGTGATGACCAATTTATAAAAAACTTAAATTTTATTTCTGAACAAATTACTTTGCTTAAGACCGCAAAAGAAAGATATAGATATTCACCCAACACTATGATTTTATGTTCAATTTTATTTACCATAAGCCCCCCTGCCTATAAATATTGACGAGACCATGGACCACTTATTTTGCCTCACCCCAAAACAATAAAAGGGGTCTGTAATCAATATCTCACAGATCCTCATATTGATGACAGAAAAATTTTTCTTACCTATGCTCGTAATATTTTTAAATTTTTAACCGATAAAGACAAATATGTAATTCTACTTTTTAATGAGATACATATCGAACCCTATTTAGACTATAAGGCAGGCAATACTGTAGGAACAGCCGTACATGAGAACGCTTTAGCTTCATCTGCATACGCGTTTATGATAACTAGTGTATGCTCGAATCTTAAAGAAGTAATTCATATATCCCCTGTATCAAAAATTAACTCGGAAATGTTGTACAATTTTCTTAAGACCCTAATAGAAAATTTAGAAGAAATAGGATATATCGTTTTTTGCTTAATTAGTGATAATAATGCAATTAACGGTAAAGCAATGTCCCATTTTTCACCCACTGGAGAACTTAGTATTGTTTATCCACATCCTATTGACCCAGTAAGGCCACTATTTTACATTTTTGATCCAATACATTTATTAAAATGTATTTTTACCAATTGGCTTAATTCTAAACCAAATCAAACATTTTGTTATCCTGATTTTGAAACTGGTGAATCCGAGGGTGAACCAAAAACTGCTTGGTTTTCAGTTATTAAAAAAATTTATGAACTTGAACAGGATAAATTTTTAAGACATGGTTACTCGTTAACCTTAAAAGCTTTGTTTTCTGCATCTTTGGAGAGGCAAAATGTTAAGTTGGCTCTAAAGATTTTTAACATCTACGAGACATATACCAGGAACCAATAGTCAAGGACAAAATACCCGAGTCTGTGCTCGATCCTAAGCTAGAATATTTGCATAAAATGCTAAATTGGTTAGACACTTGGGAGGAAAGTAATTTTTCAAATAAATTGACCCGACAAACTCATGCTGCACTTAGTCACACTATCTATGGACTACTGGAAATCACCAAGTATTGTTTAACAGAACTGGATATGAACTATGTACTGTTGAGAAAATTTCGGAGAGTTCAGTATAGACAAATTCTATGAACCTCCCGAGAATGAACCTGAAGAAGATCTTAAATTGTTTCCTAAAATTACTATAGAAAGTTGTGATATTGAAGCAGTAAAGAACGAAATGGTCATTACTTTTTATCTCAAGAAATAAATTTATAATCCGTACCTGTTTAGGCGGATACTGCTGTTGCATTGCTTTGAAAAAATTAAAGTGTAAAATTTGTAAAAAAAACCCTAGCTTATGATGAACCATGTATAGTTGAAGACAGTTACAATCTTATTAATAATCTAAATCGTGGGGGTTTATTGTATCCTCGTGACTCAATAGTAGATATAGTTTCAACTGCATATATTATTTTTAAGAAATTGATTCAAGATTTTGAAGATATTTTTTTGGATAATTTTAATAAAAAAGCCTTTCTCTCTAAATTACTTATTAAACATCTTACAGATAAAAAAACTTCTAGCTCCTCTTGCGGGATGTAATGAACATTCAGAAGTAACTATTGTAAAAATTATACTTAGTAGTATTTCAAATACATTAATAAGAAACTACTGTGGTAAAAAAAATTATCGTATGGGTAAAAATAAGAAAAGAAAACTAAATATTCTTACTAAATAATTACCCATAAAGTGACATAATATTCCGATACATTGACCTTTATTTAAAGAACAAATTACAGTGTCATACTTAGGCTCGTACTTAGGTATATCTAATGACAACACATGTATCACACAATGCTCAAAGGAGCTCATAAAGACAAAAACCTCCTGTGATGAATTGCATATATCTACTTATATAAATATATATTTTTATTTATAAGTTACTTAGTATGTTACCTGAGGAGACAAAAATACTTCCCAACCCTAGCTGTTAACCTACGAACTGCCACTGATAGCAAATATAGATTAGATTTTAAACTCCCTGTACATATAAACTTAAAGAAAAATTTTTTTTTTTAAGTCTTTTACTAAAGAATAGTATAACCCTTACCCATGATTGTTCTATTATACTCTATTAAATATTCAGCCTACTAATGGTGACGTCACGGCAGAGCACTGAGGCCTTGTGTTTCAGAGGGTATTGGCAGACCCCCTTTAACCTGCGGATATGCGAATTAGGTTAGAACCTTTTTATGTCAATAGTTGATGTGGTACACAGACCCCTGGTATCGACAACGGTTAGAATTTTTCTAGTTCCACTTAGTTTTCAAAATTCGGTGCACACATAACCACAGATTTTTTTGCACGGCGTGTTGACAATATACATATCCCGAACGCATCTTGACCTATTGTCGGTCTGTTGCAGTTATTTAAAATAGTATGTGTATAGAAAAAGTAAGAAATTTTATATGTTCACATGATTCTTATACGAGATAAGAAAGAAGAAAAACCTCAGTATCGAAATTTTTTTTCACATTTATATTAATTTATTTTATTTAAATTACACTTGTAAGAATTCACTGCAGTATAACTATGCTAAATAACTAACAGTAAGTTTCTTGTCAGTCTATTATCAGTTGTTAATATTTGTGAGTTATGCTCAGGTTATTGATTTTTATCATAAATTTACCAATCAAAATATAAAGATATCTTAAATTTAATACTTACATGTATATCCTTAGAGTACAGTAATAAAGTGTGATGGAGTTTAGGTTTTTTGAATATTATTTTTAAAACAAGCTAAATAATCCGTACAACTTGCAGCATAGTATTGTACATTAATTCTACCCTAGACGAGCAGCATGTATTTAAGTATGTAAGAGGTTCTCAACAAGTGATTTATAAATACAGACTAAATGATTCTTATTTCAAAATTCTCGCAGCAGGAAGAATGTATGAAATAGACTAGGATTTCTTATATTTGCTATTAGGTACTTTCCTTTTGCTTTTTTGAAACAGCATAACAAAGAGAAAATGTTTGCTTTGGTAAAAGCTCCATTAAGGTTTTTTAACGTTTTCGCTTTGGCTAATACCATCAGCACTATATAAGTTTTCTCCTGATGATGAACGTTTCTATGTTCGATACATGTATAGACCCCCTAAAGAATTTCTATATTCTATTAAATTTTGTTGAGGAAGACTTTTAGTTTTTTCTTTCTTTCCTATACTTTCAACTCCAAGTTAAGCATGGACTACTTCTTCAAATTAAAAATATAATGTTTTTGGTTGTCAATAAAGCAAAAAATGTTTTCCAGTGTCAATTTAAAGAGGTGTACAAGGACCAGTAAAATTTTGGTTTTGTAACTACAAACGTGCCTAACTAATCATTTCATTATAGACAACTAAAAAGTTTCATAAAACCGAACAAACCCTATTAAAACAATATTTAAAATAAGTGCAGCCATAAAATTTAATTTTTTTTTAACGTTAACCAAGGTCGCTACCTAACATAGTTTATTTTCTTTTAGTCATTTTAAAAAATAATTCGATAATAACAAAATTTCTTCGAATTTTTATTTATAGTTATTGGTTATAAAAAAAATAGAAAATCAAATTTCGATGAATCGTTTTATTCCAGTTTTAAGTTTGAGACAATGCCAAAAAAAAATTACAATGCAAAACTTGTTTGTCTTATCTTTACACCAATACTTGTCATTTTATGCCCTCAACAGTAAAATTTGGCAAAATTTAAATATTAATTTAAATAAATAAACCAAGAGATTTTCCTTGCACTTCGTCATGAAAATTCATTTTCTAAATTTAGTAATATGGAGGACTTGAGGTAGGAGGCCGATCGCAATGCATTGGATTCGGTCCCAAATTAGCTTCGGTAATTCAGCTTTACGAGTCGCCGTAAGATGGCGCTCGTGTTCGAAGTGGGCTATCAAATAAATGGTTTCTTATGGACGCGATAACTATTTTTATTTAAATTAGTTCTTTAAGGAACAAATAAGGACATTTATATGAATTTACACTTACTTTGTTATACGTATTAGTAAACTCGGCCTGTATAAAGTTCCAACGATGCTTCGTTTTTAAAATACAGGAACATTCTAGCTACAGAGGGTTTTACCTTTGGACTTTGGCTGCGTTTTTTCTCTGAAGAAGATAATGTCTTACACCCCGACAAAAAAGCAAACTCTACTTTTATAAATTGTACCATTATTCATTATAAATATGGAAATTAATTACAATACAACGTTATTTGTCTTGTCTTGCCTTCAAACGTTATTTGTTATTTCGAAAAATAAAATGTCAATTGTCAAAAGTATAAAAGTAAAAGTTAAAAACGAAGAAGAAGAAGACGACATCAGCCCACTTGCGAAGCGAGAGCATCTATCGGCCAACTAGCGAACTAATCAAAAAACCGGGACAGAAATTGAAAATTCTGCCATTGTCGATCGGCCTCCTACCCTCTAGTTCTCCATATTTAGTAACTAAGAAATTTAGCGGCGACATCAAAATGTCATTGGAATTAGGCAAGTGCGAAGTCCTGAATGTTTTAGGAGGAAGAGCCGAAGAAAATTACGGACTGCTTAAAGGCAAATTAGGCATACTAGATAATTACAAAACATAAATACTTGGGCAGTTTTCAAAACCAAATTTAGATTCCACTACTGCACTTGAAAGGATCTACTTACAGCAAAAAGAGGCAGGAACAGGTTTCATTAATATATAAAATTTGTGCATGACACATGAAACCTCCAAGAGAAAATACTTTCAAGATTCGAATGGAGAAATTCTACAAAAATTATAAGCAGCAGAAAGAAAGTTTTTAAATAGGTTCAGATGAATTTTTTGTCTGTACTGTAAGAAAATACCATCAATACCAACAAAAAGCAGTGGGGGCACATCCTTGCCACAACGAGATTTACCTGTAGAAGTTACTCTTTTAATCCAGTCCAAGCTTATTTTGCAAACTGCACAGAAACATCGGCTTGATTTATTTTTACTGCTGTAAATAATCAAAGGACAATTAACAAGTTTAGACGATACTCTTGGTTGGGTATTTTAAGTGTCTTTCTAAGAATGGCCGATACGCGAATTTAACATACATAAAAATATGAATAAGTTTTATTAAATCAAATAGAACTAAAGTACTGATTAACAATGGACCACACTGGATTGATCTAAAAAACTAACGCTGCATACTGATTAAATTAAAGCCTACGTTATTAAGCCGTCTTATTTAAAATTGATTACTGTAAGAATTATTACTGTTCATATTTTAATCAATTAAGATTAAAACATTTAAATCAACAATGATAAAATTCGTTTCCATATTTAAATTTAACCATTTTGTATTTAATCTTAAATAATTTTTAATTATTAATAACTTAAGAAGATTATGGACAATATTTAGAAAGGTTTAAAAACGCCCCTTAATGGTTTCTTAACACGTTGAATACGACTGGCCACTATAATGGCCACAAAATGTTGTAAAAATGTACCGCGGCCACTATAGTGGCCAGCATTTTAAAGAATTTTAAACGAGTGCTGAATTGCCGCAGTACAAAATAGAAGGTTTGATTTAGTTGTGTGGCACATAGAAAGGATTCAGAAAACGCCCCGCCCCGCCCACCATGGCCACTATATTGGCCATGTAGTACTTACCAATGCTCCAAATGCGAGGGAGCTCCAGAATAATGTATTCATCCTTGTTTTAGGATATGGCATACAAAATAAAGTCAGAACTAAGATTATTGTTGAACGCTTTCTTTGTATTTTCTTAAAAATAAATATTTTTGTTCAATAAGGCTTGGTTTATTCATGGCCATTATAGTGGCCATTGGTGCATCAGGCTTATATTTTTCCAAAATAGACCAGTGGCCACTATAGTGACTCAAGGTCAGAGTTATCAGCGTCATATTAAGAACTCCTATTAATCATTTTTGTCTAAGTTTCATCTTAATATGTCAATCCGTTCCCAAGTTATCCACTGCGGTACAGTAGTATAAAACTGGTTAAAGCATTGCTGGTCACGTGTTAACCTATACTTTTGTATAGGCTGAGCTAGCTTAGTTTTAAAAAGGCTACATGCCTGTTGAATTTAAAGGACCTTATCTGCGTAGCACATTAAATAGCTTATCTCTAAGATATCAAATTAGATTGTTAGTTTTGATCAACGCTAGGAAGAGAGAAACATTATAAGAAAGAAAAAGGTTTTTATTTTGGTGTAAGAGAGTTTGTTGCTGATGGGTTGTCAAAAAAGGACACTTTGCCTTATAAGGTATTTTTTTGACAAAAACATTTTATTAGAAAAGAATAATGGTCCAAGGTTAGAGCCCTGCGAGATTACGAAAGTAGCCACACAATAATCAGAATGATAACTCCTAACAATCACTTGTTTTTTCCCATTTTGCACATAACATTTGCATAGTTTAAAATTGATTTGACTTAGAGAAAACTTATAACTATGAACTATCTGAATATAATTACGTGTTTGCTATCTAAGTGATATTTAATAACTATACAGGGTGTTCCTTAATGACGTGCTAATATTTTAGGGTGTGATTCCTCAAGTCATTTTATGAAGAAAAGTTCATATAAACATATGTCCTAAACGGCTTAAATTTTTTGCTAAAGGGTGTTGAATTTTTTCTTTTTTAATGCGTTTTTTGTAATATCTCCGAAAGTACTTTAGATAATATTTTTAATTTTGGCTTGCACTAATAGGACATAAAACTACATGTTTTAGTTATAAAAGTTTTTTTTTTGTCCCACCAGTGGCGTCCCTGCAAACATTTTTTAGAAAAAAAGGGGTACACCACTGACATTTTTCCATGTGGTTATTATTTCTAATTATCCTGGTCAATTCTACATAAAAATGGTCTCTTGAGTTTTTCTCCTCAGGCACACCGTTCTTAATTAAAAGAATTAAATTAAATTTACTCTACTATTTATTATTATTAACATTGATGATGCAAAATTTTGTTTTATAAAAATTGTTGAAAATGACCACCTTTACTTAATAGGCATGCTTTTGCCCGTCTTTGCATCGAATAGCGCACTCGTTCAAATATTCCAGGCGAATTCCGTATTGTTTCACAGAAGGCAATTATTCGCTCCCTTAAATTTTCCAAAGTGTTAATGGGAGTTTTATACACTAGAGTTTTAAGATGACCCACAAGAAAAAATCCAAACTATTGAGATCAGGGGATCTTGCTGGCCATTGTTAAGCTCCTCCGCAATCTATCCAACGATTCGGATAAACTGCATCTAAACGGTCGCGAACGATTACATTGAAATGAGCAGGAGCTCCATCATGCATGTACCACATTTGATTTCTTAGCGCATATGGTACGTCTTCAAGTAACACAGGTAGTTCTTCTTGGAGGAAATGCAGATAAGACTGCCGTTAAGGCGTTAATTATGTTTTTAAAAACGTCACCGCTCCAGGATAACTAGATTTATGTGATCAAAAATTATTCGTCAATAGTGCAAAATGAAGCAAATTTAATTTAATTATTTTAATTAAGAACAGTGTGCCTGAGGAAAAGAAAGCAAGAGACCATTTTTATGTGGAATTGACCAGGCTAATCAGAAATAATATCCACATGAAAAAATGTCAGTGGCGTACCAATTTTTTTCTAAAAAATATCAGAAGACATGTTTGCAGGGACGCCACTGGTGGGACAAAAAAATAACTTTTATAACTTAAACATGTGGTTTTATGTCCTATTAGCATATTATGCCAAAACTAAAAATATTATCTAAAGTACTTTCGGAGATATTACAAAAAACCCATTAAAAAAGAAAAAATTCAACACCCTGTAGCAAAAAATTTAAGCCGTTTACGACGTATGTTTATATGAACTTTTCTTTATAAAATTACTTGAGAAATCACACCCTAAAATATTAGCACGTCATTAAGGAACACCCTCTGTATATAAATTTAATAAAATATATTTATATTATTCCATCTTATTCAAAATTCTTCATCAGTGTTATGTACGAATAAGCTGCCTGCATGATCTGAAAAAATTTAAAAAAAAATATTAATTGACAGACAGAACCTGATTAAACCCAACTTTGTACTTATACTCTTACAAAAATGAATATGAATTCCCAAATAGACTACTGGATACTTTAATATTTTATATTATTTTCATTCACCCCCTTCGAGATATAAAAAAAATCATTAAGAATAGTTGTTCAAAGTAATAAATTATGTCAATTAGCACAAGTTCAACACGATCATTATATTTTCATCCGTCTATTAGCCATTTGAATAATTACAAATACTGTTCGTAGGAGGATGGTACGAAAATAATGTAAAATATCAAAGTAGGCACAGAATTTTAAAATTTTACATTCTTACTTCCTTTTCTAAACATATTTTTTTTATAACATTATTTCGTGTTTCCTAGAAAAAAGCACATTACTAGTGGAAAAATAGGTTTTTTTATAAATTTTCAAGACATAGTTGATTTTTCAAATCTAAATGACAACCCCAGAAGATAAAGCTTTAACTCAAAAAATTTGGGTCTTGTTCATCTATTTATGCATCGATCTGGGGACACACTGTGCGTTATGGAATTGCCCGAATATGTTTAAACTCTTATATCCTGATATGGAAGCAGTCGCAGAAAAGCCTTGCTATATAACGCGAGCAAATTTACCGATTTATTTGTCGGGTATGTCACGCCACCACTATCTTGATATTGACAATTTTAATATTAATATTACAAAATTAAAATTAAACCTACCTTAAAAATCCAAGACCCCTACAAAATGTACAACCATAATAAAAATTTAAAATAAACTGACTATATATATATTACGGTATATGAGAATAAAAATCAATATTGTATCCCCGTCTACGTCACTCGAAAGGCTATTGCATTGTCTCGTCGCTTTTCGTGCCCTCACTCGAGATTGTTATGCTTTTTAATAACCATCCAATCGTCGTTAAGGCTGTACGTGCGACATATTTGGTCTGATTTTAAGGGTTCTTACCCAACTTTTTTGACGGTCAAATAAATCAAAAATCATAGAGTGTCTTCACGACACCCTGTATATAAGAAGTAATGAGTTAATCAAAGGTGGATTTATGCTTTTCCTCCCTATTCAATTTTTTTTGGCGAGTTATTGTGAATAATTAAAGTGTAAAAAATTGGTATATTCTAAGGCTCTAGGCTATATTTTTGTCATTTGACACAAAATCGACCTTTTCGTTGTATAGTATTAATAGTAATGGCAATAGTAATTGAGTTACGTTGTATATTACCTTTAGAGCTACTTCCAGCGTCATAGGTCTGAATGGGCCAATAGAGAGTGTAAGCGGTCTCTGACTCTGCCCCATTATAGTTAAAAAAGCTTTCTGAGCTTTTAAATCCTGTTTGTACCACTCTATTTGGTAAAGCTCTTCTGCAATCGCATAATTCTAAAAAAAAACAGAATCAAACAGGCATCCTATTATTAAGGCATCAAAAATCTTTGTTTAAAGTAAGTATATTTAAATTTTTTGGAAAGTTGGAATTAAATAATCATGTACAGTAAAACCGTAACAAGTTTATGTTTTCATTAGAACAAATACTTAAGGTTAAAAAAAAATGTCATTGACGTAACTAGGGGAGGGGCTAGAGGGAGGCAAAATTGAATCGCAACCGCAATCTCTGGAAACGACGTTTTGATATAACATACGGCGGGTAAGTAAGGTTTAACTGTAAAACAGGTGCATTTTGAGCGAGTTTTACAGCTCGTAAATATAATACCGGTGGAAAAAAGTATAGATATTTGAACTAGGAATGAAAAATTGATGGTAATAAAGAAAATTATTAAAAATCGGGTCCGAAGTCAAGTTATTTTAGAAAAGAGACAAAAATAGCCGACTACTGGTGCGGCCCCCCCTTCCCCCTACTCCTATTTATGCCAATGATTTTTTTTTAGGTCAAGCTACACACACGCATAATTTCTACTTAATACAAATGGATGATGTTTATTGAAAACGATACAAGCGCCAATTTAAACA
This sequence comes from Polydrusus pterygomalis, assembly GCA_963969555.1. Lineage (NCBI taxonomy): Eukaryota > Metazoa > Arthropoda > Insecta > Coleoptera > Curculionidae > Polydrusus > Polydrusus pterygomalis. The sequence continues at coordinate 90,394,072 of OZ018377.1, read as the reverse complement.
AAAAAAAACTATAAACGCATCAGCTTTTAGAGGAAAATTAATTATATTTCATGTAAAAAGATCTAACGTCAATCTTACAAGCGTCGCCATCTATAAGTCGAAGACCAAAGCTACATCTGTAAATCAGCTGATTTTGAGATTATATAAAGTAACCGAAGCGACATACCCTTTTAGATTAAACTTTGTATGTCACTTGGTTCTATTTAAATAAATGTATATTTTGTGGATAATGTGCCGGTATTGCGTGTTATTCATCAGTTTTATTATTTTAATAAAAAAAAAAAATAAAATAAGTGAAAAATCAAAAAGTATTCTTGCCAAGGCTCTTAGCCAAAATAGGAACGTCAGAAACATAGTGGAATGGCCAGCAGGGCGGCGAAAATAAACCCGTTTATTTATATGGATGGGCACATAGTAAAAGAGAATAAAAACACATGGTGTCACTATGTACGTATCAATAGAAATATTTTTTGTTTTTTCACTTAACTCTCCACTTTGATCGCCACCTTATTAGTCGTTTCACTGAAGGCGTAAAACAAAACAAAATTGTTTTTTTGTCAAAGTAGTTTTGAACCACCCTGTGTTAAGGTCAAATTATGTCACTGTTTGTTGGCTATCGGTTCAGATAAAATATTAAAAATAAGTTGATTAAAAACAAATGTATTTTTATCTTATAATCATTTATAATAAGAGATAATTATTGTGTCCGCGAAAACAATTAAAAGCAACAAAGTAGTGACATTCGGACAAGTATGCAACTGTCTTTTGTACTGAAATATCCAAGGTATCCAAGCATAATGGATACCCTGGGGCGGGTAGACCATGACGGCCGTTTCGTCCTTATTAGGACCCATAGCAGCATGGCAGCCATAACCCAAAGCAACTCCACAGAAAACGGCACAATACATTAAAAGCCATGTTGCAAAAGTCCAGGGCCATCAATACACCGTGACTCCATCCCAGCAGAATGAATTCCAATACAAAAGGCAGTTCCACTGGTAAAAAATTGAAAGAGGAATAAGTAAATAAAACTACAAAATGCAACACACTTAAGTATAGGGAACTTACGGAACTACTATCCATTATGCTTGGATCTCTTTGTATTTCAATACAAACATACTTTAAAAAAGTTAAAATCAATTTAAACTATTTATTGAAATGGAACCATCAACCAAAAATGTCCTAAAACTCAATAACTAGTGCCTCTATAACTACCATAATTATGTGAATAGGTTTCTATACTAACATTCCTTTTAAAAAATTACAATAGATTTGTTAAGCATTTATTTATTTATTTATTTTGAAATGGGATATCTTTAATCGCCAATTACTTAAAACAATGATAAATATAATACGAACCTGAACCATGACTTCGTTTGCGAACCATGCCAAAAAGAAAACTTCAACCAAAAGAGTTTGGATATGGGTAAATGGAAATGCCAGCCCTTTTAAATTATTTTGCTAAAATATTTAGAAAGATACTTCTTAATATAATGGACTGTTAGCTTTTAAGGAGTTATGGAGAATTGATAAAAACTTGCCGAAGCGACCCGTATGAAAAAAATATAGAGTAAAGAGTAGGTACTTGTGTAATTTTAAAGTTGTTAATATCCATAATATGACACTAAAAATTCCTATACCTACTCTTGAAAGGTAACCTTGGTAATAGGTAAATGTTAGTAAAATAGAACTGATGTTAAGTTCTAAATTTTCCCGTTTTTTCTCATTTTTCTATTCGAAAGTTACCTTAGAAATGACATAGAACGTAGAGGGGTTAATGGCCAATATGTTTATTTAAGAATGTACGTCATTCCGGACTTTCAGAGTTTTTGTACCAGGTGTACAACTAAAAAGGGACGCCGTCTGTATCTTGGAAACCGTATTTTTAAGTTCCCAAGTTGGCAGCGAATCATGCAGTCATTTATTCGCACGGATTGACTAACACCTTAGTTGCGGTTTTTCTTTTAACTTTCACTCCTTCATTTGCAGGAGGTAAATGGGAGTCGAGGGTTATTATTATTATAATCGTCTGTGCTCGATTGCTTTGTTGGGCATTACAATATTTAGGACAAACGTTGTTTTTTCCTTTTTAATACGTAATGTTACGACCCTGTCGTTTGAGTATTCGGCGTAGCATCTAAAAGACGCTCTTATTATTTTTTTTTTCGCGGAGAATCTTCCAAAGACTGGCACTCTGTGAGGCAGAGTAGTGTCGGATTCAATCCTGATGGGGCTGTCTACCGACTAAGCTCCCCGTGTTCCTGCGGTTTCCGCGCAATCGGCGTATAAACCTTCAGACCACTCGTCTAGTATTTCCGCTCTGCACACCTAGTGCGTGCTTTGCTTCGTACTTCACCTATAGTCCCCAGTACAAAGACCCTTAATTTTAATGACACATACAAATGTCAAACTGCGTGAGTGCCTTCTTTGGGACGAGTCCGACAAACTTTCTTATGCGAAAACTTTCGGCGCTGCTGCGTTTTCGAATGCCCGATTCCCAGAAGTGTCGATATGACGTCATTATGACTCCCCGTACATACAAGCTTGATTTTTTAAAAATTAATTAATAAAATTAATTTAAAAATTGTGATCAACTTGTCCTACAAAAATCATGCTGCGTGTGGAGTGTCCACCACCCCCAAAATGTCGATATGACGTCACTAAGACTCCACGTATATACAAGTTTGATTTTTTGACAATTGTTTAATAAAATTGAGTTAAAAATTGTTGTCAACTTGTCCGACAAAAATCATGCTGCGTATGGAGTGTCCACCACGCCGAAAATGTCAATATGACGTCATTATGTCTCTCCGTACATACAACTTTGCATTTAATATTTTTCGATTTAAGATAAAGTACTGATTGTAAAAAAATATGTGTCCTACAAATATAGTACTGCAATATATTTAAAACTTAAAAAAAAAATTATAAATTATTTAATATCTCTTTATAATAATTTATCTTCGATATATTATTATAAGTTATAAACTAATTAATTTTTTATAATTAATAAATGTATGTACGGAAAATGATTTTTCTGAAAATATTCTCATATTTTATTTGAATTTACGTGGCATACTTCCACACGAACCAGGAAACACTTTTAAACATCAAAAACAAAAAAACAATATGACGCGACCTGACGTGTGAGCTTGTTGGTGTAATTTTGTGGTTATCAACTGTCGAAACGTACAGTGAATTATTTTTTAATACTTAAATAAATAATAAAATGTCAAATAAAAGAAAACAGATTTTTAATTTTTCAGATTTTACGATTGAAATTATTTTATAATTGTAATTTTATACAAACTTTATGTAAATTTAGTTAATTTCAATAATATATCTGAACATTTAAGTTTAATCAGTCAGAATTGGACAAAAAGGAGTGTGCCATTGGTAATGATTTTTTTTTTAATTTTCTTGTCGGACTGACTATATAACTTAATATATTTGTCGGACAAATTGATATTTGCATTTAAAATACTATTATCTACCACTGTTTTTTTTTGTCCGACATGTATGTATGGGGAGACATAATGATGCCATATTGTCATTTTCGGCGTGGTGGACACTCCATACGCAGCATGATTTTTGTCGGACAAGTTGACCACAATTTTTAACTCAATTTTATTAAACAATTGTCAAAAAATCAAACTTGTATATACGTGGACTCATAGTGACGTCATATCGACATTTTGGGGGTGGTGGACACTCCACACGCAGCATGATTTTTGTAGGACAAGTTGATCACAATTTTTAAATTAATTTTAATTAACAATTTTTTAAAAATCAAGCTTATATGTACGGGGAGTCATAATGACGTCATATCGACACTTCTGGGAATCGGGCATTCGAAAACGCAGCAGCGCCGAAAGTTTTCGCATAAGAAAGTTTGTCGGACTCGTCCCAAAGAAGGCACTCACGCAGTTTGACATTTGTATGTGTCATTAAAATTAAGGGTCCTTGTACTGGGGACTACTAGGCCTAGGTACCGGTGTACCGACGTTTAGGATTTGTCATAGTACTTGTTTACGTGAACTGTTTTCCACCACCATCTATACAACAACTTGGGAGGACTTCGCGGCGCGCGGTGCCGACACGTTACCAGCAATGACTGAGCGACATTTAAGGGCAGCACAGCGGAGAAATAAATTACGAACGTTGTAAAGGGTGTTCAAATTTGAGGTTGCTTTTTAAATGATCCGCCACTGGCGGCATTGCTTCTATTTATTTGTTGCTTGATATTTGATGTTTGTGTTGTAAAAATATGGCGGTGATTAAGTATGCAATCACACGGTTGAAACGTGTGTTATTAGTGAAAACTTATTACAAATATGGAGAAAGTGTTGCAGAAACGGTTAGAAAAAGCCATACGGAATTTGGTAGAAATAACGCTCCATCAAAAACGGCTGTTGCGAAGTTAATAAAAAAAAATTGAGGAAATTGGAACCGTACAGGATGCAAGAAAGCGCGTTTACCTTCGTAGTGGTCGCTCTCCCGAAACCTCCAAGAACATCAATTCGCCATCGAGCATAGCAACTGCACCTCAAAAATATGACTGTGCATAACATTTTAACCAAAGATCTCCATTTAAAGGCCTACAAAATACAGTTAACGCAGAAGCTAAAGCCACTTGATCACGAAGCACGGCGTAACTTTGTTAATTGGGCCTTACAAAAAAAGGAAGAAAATGGAAATTTTTTTAACAACATTATGTTCAGTGATGAAGCGCATTTTCATCTCGGAGGATTTGTCAACAAACAAAACTGCCGAATATGGCGTGAGGAAAATCCACGAATGGTAGTGGAGAAGCCGATGCACCCCCAGCGAGTTACTGTTTGGTGTGCTTTTTGGGCTAGAGGTGTTATTGGTCCATATTTTTTCGAAAATGAAGCTGGCATTGCAGTAACCGTAACAGGAGAGCGGTATAGATCGATGCTTGAGATTTTTTTATGGAAAGAATTACATGGGATAGATATCCAGCATATGTGGTTTCAACAAGACGGAGCTACGCTACATACAGCCAATGAAACACTTAATCTTTTGAGGAAACGATTTCAAGACCGAATAATTTCACGGAAAGAAAACATTAACTGGCCACCTAGGTCCTGTGATTTGACTCCCTTGAATTTCTTTCTGTGGGGTTTCTTAAAGGAAAGAGTCTACGCTACTAATCCTCAAACCATACAGCACCTTAAGGATAACATTAGTACGGAAATTGGTGAAATATCGCCGCAGTTATGCGAAAAAGTCGTAGCGAATTTTTCAAAAAGAATGATATCCTGCCAAAGGTCAAGAGGAGGTCACTTGTCCGATATTATTTTTCATTGTTAACCGCCATATTTGTACTTTAATTCAAAATATAAATTTCATACAATGTATACGTAATTTGAGCGTTTTGTTACAAATTAAAAATGCAACCTCAAATTTGAACACCCTTTATATAGGTAATAAGTTTCGTATATTATTAAGGGAAATATTCTATAGGAATAAGCAAAATACAGTCCATTATAATCGAAGTGTATTACTATCAACACCAATATCAAGCTACGAGCTACGTAATGTTATGTCTCGCTAACAGGCCAGAACAAAAGTATATCTCAAAGTATATTATGGTCTTGGCTTTTGCTACCTGTCATTTATTTTAATAAGAACTTATTGTTGTATACATTCGACAGGGTAATATATTTACAATTTTAATAATATCACTTGTTTACCATCATTTTGCATAAAAATGTTGTCATTGTTATCAAGAGCAGGTAGGTCCATCCTGTAATCGATAAGTTTATGGCGTTTGCAACTGTGATTTAGGTTAGGCACCCTTGTTAATTAACCTCAGGGCCGGGGACCTGGTGTTCTTAGAATATACAATTATAGTCTAAAAAAGGAGGGGCAAACTTAGAATTTGATCTTAAGAAAATTATTGCTTTATCTACTTTTTGCCTAAGTTTTTTACTATAAAGCCCGACAGGCCGCTTTACATAGTCAGAAGTTAGTAATTTATATCACTTTATTACCCAGTGGGAAATAAAACCAAGGTAGTAAACTGGTAAAAAATACCTGTCATAAGGATAATTCAGCTTCATAGAGAAGGCCAAGTAGTCTACTTCCTGGTAGTAAAGAGGTGTTTTTTACCTCTATTTAACCTTTGTGGGTCTATGTTGGGCCTGTTATGGGCTATAAAGTTGATAGAAAACCAAAACCACAATTTTAGAAAAAGATAAGTAGTATGTTGTTTTTATTTTTAGCAAAGCGCAGGAGGCAGGAGTTTTCTTAAAGCAGAACAACGACATGTCATGTCAGCCGCTATTGATTTTTAAAATGGAGTGGTATTATATAGATACGTACTTATAAAATCATTATTTTATCGATGTGAGATGCAAAATTAGGTGCGCGTAAAAAATGTTCCTATAGATGTCAATTTTACTTTCAAAAACTAACCGCGCCCCAGAAAAAAAAGGTATAATTAAAAAAAAAACAATGTAAATTAAAATTAAAAACACAAGAAATTTAAATTGTGGCCAATATTTTGTGCTTGGACGAATAAGTTAGCTCGTTTAGTGTTCGGTTTTTGTAATATATTTGTTGTTGTTTTAGTGTTACAAGTAATTTAACAAAATTAATTGAAAATAATACACCATGTTAAAAAAATATGGCGTCAGTAAAATATTTCTTCTAAAGGTCATGATATCTTGTGGTTTGGGCCTTAAAAAAATGAAAGTATTAGGTTATGCTAGGAGAAAGTTTCCCAATTTAAAACTTCTGTCTTGATAGGTCTAAATTAGGAGAAATATTCGTTTATATGGCATAAATTTATAATAAGTGTATATGAAGCCTAATTTGGGGTTTTAAAGAATACTGCAGAGCCTATGTCCGGCCTATTACTTCATAAAATGTCGGGGTCGCTGAAATGTCTCGCAATGGATTAATAGCCACTACCATTATAATCTAACTAACCTAAATTTTTGGCCGAGTTCGAATCGCATAACATTTTTTTTTGTTGTTCGGGCGTTTTGTATAGCTCCTACGTTTTATATAGCTTCCGCAGATTGCGGTAATATTTACTTGAATATCGAAATATTTAATTTTTTTTATAATAACCTCAATTATTGCTTCGAGTTTACCACAGTGCAATGAACGTTACAATCATTATTAAAGATTTTTAAGCCAGAATCTTTTTAAAGACCTAATTTTTGAAAGATACGGCTTTATATCCGGTTAAAATTACTTTTTTACTTAAATACAGGGCTGCGCAAAAAAAAACGGAATTTTGTTTTTATATAATAGCTTTGTGATTTATGGACCGATTTTATTGAATTTTATCTTCTTTGGGAGGGGATGGATCAGGACAGACCCCTAATCTCATATTTTTGGCATTTATTGAAAAATCAAAATGGCGGGCACACCTCAACTTGGTTAAAATTTAAAACTTGCTGGAACTTTTTTGAAGCGTACTGTATATCTTTACATACAAAATTCTGAAAGGCTAAACATTTCTGAACAGAACAAGAGGTCAAACATGCCAATATGTTAAAAAAAACAGATATATGACGAAATAAAGACATGTGTGTTTTAATGTGTTGATTTCGATTTATCTTTCGTTTCTTTTTAAAATCAAGGCGGCGCGCGCGATAACGAACATAAAGACAAGCGATGTTTCTTGTTGTGAGATGCGTTTTTTGACAGTTGCAAAATTCCACTTATTTTTCTTGTCAAATTGTTTAAAATGATATTTTCTATTTCTAATGATGATAAAATTTTTATATATTTTAGATACGGTCAAATATTATTTTTTAAGGAGTGTTAATAAGTGTATTCAGCATTCAGCGGTCATTTTACACATTTGCTTAAGTAATGTTTATGTTTTACTTAGTTTCTTACAATACATACTTTCAACTTTGTTGTACTTTGTTTTATTTTTATTGTTAATAATTGATGTGTGCAGGTAACTGTAAATATTTTCTTCTGGCAAAACAGCTCATTCAACGAAAAATATTAAAGAAGTAAAATAGCTTCCAAATACATCCAGTCACTTTACACAAATATCTGGGTTGTCATAACGCCGTTCATATAAAAAATGAGGAGAAATGTTGACGTATTATATAACTTTTATAACACTTCCACTTATTTACAGCCGGTGACTATACTACTAGAAAACGTCATTTTATAGTATTAGTCTACATACTAAAAATCATTAAAATCGATTAGCAGGTTTTCACGTAATTTAGGAAAAACCAATATTTTTACAAATTTTTGACGCCCTCTACCGGCTAAACGAGACAATTTTGGATATAACTAAATCGGCTTAGATCGACCTATTTTAACGTCAGGAGTCTGTCGTCAAACGTTGTACACGTATTTTCCGGACACCCTGTATAGAGTTCCAAATAGATCAATTACTAAAACGGAAATACAGGAACATTTATTAGAATTTAGTTTAAAAAAAAAAACTTTTAGAAGTCTTTAATACACTTAACATTAAAACAATACGTATGTGATAACTTGGCGGAACAGATCGGTTATACTGTTTTACGTCTTCCATTGTATCATTGTATATTTAACTCCACGAAGCAAATAATGTGGCACCAAGTAAAATCAAAGGTGAGGGCAATAAATGTTTCCTCTACCTTAAGTGCGAGTGTTAGAAAGTTAATTTAAACTGTTATAATATGTCGGCCGAAAGCTGGAAAAATACAGTGAAGAATATTTAAAAGTCAAATATTCATTCATATACAAACTAATATACATATAATCCATTGTTATTAACCTAAAAGACGACTCTCAAAGTAAAACAGAATCAGGTTTATATTAAACTGATTTATTAATTATGTATTATTTTATTTGTTAGTATTATAGAATTAGTTAGGTCACATGTTATTAATATATTTTTAAAACTTAGTGGATTAAAATTGGAGTTAAATTTTTTTTTAATCCGTCACTGATTCTTCTCCAAAAATAACTTAGCCTTAGCCTGTTGTAAATAGTAAATTATTGCTAGAAATTTGAATTTTGTCAACTGATGTCAAAAAGACGTTACTTTGAGATATGCTTTGAGATATGGGGACTTTGATGGAGATATACTTTGAGATATGCTTTTAGATATGCTATAAAATATACTTTAAGATTAACTTTTGGTTATACTTTATGTGCAATAGTCCTATAAGTGTACATCATTGTGTATTAAAACTGATGTCTGTATGTATGCGACTGTTCATAAAATATATTTTCTGCAAAATAAGATTAAACTGATGACTTACCGTTAAAATTGCAACGGCAACTGATGCAATATTTAATGACGAAATAAGAAATTTGGTTAAAATAACATACTTCGAGTATCTATTAATTTTTTTAACGAAGCTGAAAATATTTTTTTTGGTGAAAATTTAATTGATACAGTTTAATGAAACAATTTAATTGAAAGAAACTACCGAAACCAACCAGCTAAACGTTGAGTGGCATATTAGGAAATCTCGGAAACCAGTAAAGTTATCATTTTTAAAAGTTGTTAGCAGGCGTAATCGACTTTGAACTTTTAAAATATTATATTTTCCCGTTTAAATCATATCCCGTTATACAGGAAGGTATGGCTAACTTTGGTATTTCAAAAAGAATACCCTGTAAATTTTACCTTTTTTGGATACCTATTTCTAATCGTTTTTGAGATATAAATTATGAAATATATTGTTTATCTAAAAAACATACCGTGAAAAAAGCCCAGTAACTTTAAAACTAATAAAGCATCTTTGAAATTCATAACTAACGTTTTACATTTTTTATAAAGGTTTTTTTTTTAAATTGTGCCAATCCAGCCATTCCAATTAATGAACATAAGTCAATTTTCGTAAATGGAAATCCATGTTACTAACATATAGAGACTGAATTAAAAATCCTAAATTAACTTTTTGTTCATAAGACTTCATTTCTACAAATAATGAAGCTAATTTTAAATAAGTAAACTAGAATATGACAGAAATAATGGACTATGAATAGGACTAAGGTAAGTGTTAACTTAATAATTTCAGTCAAAGCCTATTTTACCAATATATTGTCTTATTAACCTAACAGAAACAGAGATTTAAACATTTCTTTCTAAATGCATGGATTGCTACAATTTTAAAAACCCCCTGTATAAAACACGTAAACATAAGTTATGAAATGTAAATATTTCTTTATTTTTATATTATTAGTTTTAGTTAAAAGCAATCAAATTTTTAAATATTTAGGTAGCTTTACCTATTAGTTTAAAAGTTATTAAACTTTCTTCTCAAAAACCATTAGAATTAGGTATAAATTATTATTAACAAAAATTAGGTAGGTTTTAATAAGGTATCCAATAAAGCTAAAATATATAAAATATTCTATTTGAAATAACAAATATTTCTTCCGGTATAACCGGAAGCGATTCAAACTTGAAAATATAATATTTTAAAAGTTCAAAGTCCATTATTACGCCTGCTATCAATTTTAAAAAATGATAACTTTACTCGTTTCCGAGATCATTTATAATATTGTAAATTACAAAATAAAATTTCTCGCACTTTGCTAAATAAAAATCATTTTTACAAATTGGTTTAGGCTTTCGCGGCCAGTCGGTGAGCTAGTGTAGTCATGATTCGGGTCTAAAGGCCGTCGTCTGTTGGAATTGCTTCCTAACGTTTCGCTAGCACGAGTGCCAGAGACTTCCAGGCTACTTCCAGCACCGGAGATGGAAGGACCTCTGAAGAAGCTCGCCACTCGTCAGTCTACTTCCAGCACTGGAGATGGAAGGACCTTTGAAGAAGCTCGCCACTCGTGCTAGCGAAACGTTAGGAAGCAATTCCAACCGACGACGGCCTTTAGACCCGAATCATGACTACACTAGCTCAAAAATCATTTTTCATAAAGGGAGTTTTTTGTAATAAAATGTTTTGACAAATAAGTGCATAGTCAAAATTAAAAAAAAAACTATATTATTTACAAAAGCTGGTTTGGAAAAATGTTTAATTTAACTTGTGCTAGTCCTGTACTAGTTTCACATATAAGTTCTTCTTTCTAAACAGGTTGTATAAAAAACGATTGTTACCTGATAATAGCATAGTGCTCTTTCACGATTCTTCTTATGGCGACATATTGGTTATCAATCCCATTTTTCAGTTCTAGATTGAGTACAAGGGCTTGTACGAATTTAAGGTTTGCAGTAGCAAATATTATCGGTGTTAAAGTTATCATTGCATTAGACAAATATATATTAATAAGGGAACCACAGCATATAATATTTAAAATAAGCACAGACATAAAATTTTTACTTTCTTCGAAAGGTAACCAAAATGGCATCACCAGTGATTCTTGAAGCATTTCTCTATTGCTTTTTTTTTCTGTTACGTCTCTTTTTATAAAAAGTGTCGATTTTATCATAAATAATGCGAAACAAACGATAATCATGCATAAGATAAACGTATTTCTTATTATGATAACCTTTTTAACATCTTTTTTGTACATTTTAGTTCGTTTATTATCATTAGACTTGCTAATTTTCTCTTCCTCACTAATTATATCCTGAAAGAGTTTGGTTGTGCCATTTGTTTCATAAATGACGGCTTTTATTACTAATCCCCAGCCTGTCAAGAAAAAAGCAATACATTGAAAAAGAAGCTCAGCATCAGCCTTGATTGAAATGAATTGTATAAGCTTGGCAGTTATCATCAACATCGATAAAATTACAATTGTCCAATTAATATAACGATAAAACCGTTGAACGTGTCTAAGGGTTTGGTTTTCTGTCCAATCATACCTCCATATCCCTACTATTACCATGAAATACTTTATATTTGGTATAATCATTTGTTATGGCAGGTGGATCTACAAATAAACCAAAAGTTTTGGCAGCCTTAATACATTCGATTAAAATTTAACAGCCAAAAACTAGAAAAGGTTTTTACTATATCAAAAGTTGTTGGTTTAAAATAAAAAATAAAAATTTAAGCAACGCGTCCTAAACAATGACACGATGAACTGGAAATACAGTCGGAGGACTAGAAAATCTAAATATTATGTTGATGAATTAAAATAAATGCAGAGTCAACTTTTACGAAAAACAAAGCGCTTTGACAGTTGACATCTACAAGTAACATTAACAGCTGATATTGGTTTCTTTCTTAGAGTTCCCAGTTCAGTTGTGGCCGTAGCAAGCTCACTCGTCAGGTTTCAGAGACTTAATTTTCTTTATGTGTATTGTATAAGTTAAACGGTGAGTAGAAAAAACCAGTCTAGGTTAATAAACTCTCCTGTTTTCAGTAACAGGCATTTCAGTTCTTGTTATATATTTTATATTAGTTTGTCCCATTTTAATCACAGTATAATAGGTTGCCAAACGTTTCGTTCACTGAGAACGAGTTCAGCTGTTTGTATTAAAAAGCACATAGCATTTTGCCTCGAACGTAAATTATAATATGGCAACGCAGCATTAAACGCGAAGCATGCGCAGGCCGCTTGATTGGCTCGTAGCTAAAATATTTGGGCGACGAAACTCTTGTATGTTGTCAGGATTATCCATAGCCTTTGCCATTGGTTAGTGCATGTCAAAAGTATTTCCATGTTTTACCAATAAATAACGCTATAACTTTTAATCTACCGCACGTTGAGTTCAATGTTTTATTTGTAAATAAAATTAACGCTCTATTTTTGCAAGCCATTAGGCTAATAAACCATTCAGACCACTTACAAATTTTAAATATGGTAAATTCGATAGTAAAAAACTCAGTCCAGACTTCAACAGGTTGACATAAATGACAGGTGACTTAGCCACGATGCGACGTGTTATTAGAGAAAAGGCTTTAGTAGCGTTTTTATTACAACTTGTTTAAATGATTATATAGAAATGCTTTGGCTGTGCAATAATAACGTTGAAACGGTTTGTGGGCTGCCATTCGTACGTTGGGTTGTTATAAGTCAAATTAGAGCCATTTTAATATTTTCTTCTATAACCTTGAATTTTACAAACACCTGCACTTTTTGAAGATATTATACGAATGTACTATAATTAGACGACTATTAGGTATAATAATGGAAAATGTAGTAAATCTGAGATAGCAATAATATTTGGCTGAAAGTAGGTATAGTGTTTCTTAGGTCAATTTAATGACATTAAACTGTGGAAATTTCCTAACCATAGGCGTTCCACACAAATAATTAATATGCGTATACACACTTATAAGTTTGTTTTACATTAGGTGTTTGTACATACTACACTTTATAAACCCACTGTATATATAATAATATTATATTAAAATAACAAATATAAGGTAACTCAAAAATTCTATATACAAAACTAAAATCAGAAAAATAAACCTGACACGGCACGACACTGCTCAGAAAATGCTTTAATTTTTTTACCAGAACTTTATTCTTGTCAACCAGACTCCGGCCCGTTCATCAAGGCATAACCACGTATATTTTATGTCCGTCTCTTCCACGCCATCGGCGGTCACTGGCCTATCTCTGTCTGGCAGAATCGATCGTCAGACGGGCCGGGTACCGGTTCAACTTATATCCTGGCGCTTGCAATCGCAACAAATTACATCCTGTTACCAATTCTTCAAAATTTTCGGATTTGTAAGCACAATGTATACTTACATACGAGAAACAAGGGTTTGTTAATTAGTTGTTTTTAAACACTGAAAACACTTTTTGTCTTGATTTCAGTTATATTGTTTCTTAAGGACTAAAGAATGTATTATTATAACAATGAATGGCTTGTTATTTTTTTCTGTCACACTCAAAACTCCTCGGTTTAAAGTATATTTACAAACTAGCTTTCAAAGAAAGTTACTGACTAACAATTGAATACTGATATAAATGAAATATCTTAAATAAAAAAACTTAAAGAATTGAAGAAGAAAGATCTGACAACCCTGGTTGTGCGGTCGGTCTCTTTGAGACTGTTTACCGCCGTATGGAATGATTGGAATGTCCTCAAACTGAGATTGGATAAATAATACCTATACCATAGAAATGGTACACATCGCATGTGAAATATGAATGACAAATTAAAACTTTTTACAATCTGAGTAAAAACCGATACGAAAACTAATTTAGTTTTTGTTTTTAACTGGTTGTTCAACAAAAGTGCGATTGGTTACGTCAGATTGTCGCCATATTGAATTAAAGAGAAATACCTCTTACATTGCCTTTTAAAAAAATACAACTTGTTATATGTAATTAAAATGGGAATTTCAAGCTCTATCCAACTGTATACAAAATATACAGGTGTCTATTTACAATTCTTGACTTGGATCCACTTCCGGAAAAACCGGAAGTGATATTAGACTTTTTTTCATGGAAAGTCTCTCCTCACTCCAAATTTCAAATCTCTGAATTAAGAGATAATTAATTGTAAAACGATTTCCTTGTCACCCGGTATAGAATACCGCCCGCTTAATCAAGAATCGCTTGGATCCACCAATCAATTTTAGATATTTTTTGTTAATCATGCCCTATACCCATCGTCAACCGTTTACGAAATATTAACCCTTTAACGCTGGTATATACCATTAATACGTTTCTCGGTTTAGCAATGTTCTCAACTCAAGTCACAATCTTTAAGGTATTGACATTGACAATTTGCTATTTAAGTTTGAGACGTTAAAAAATGTCAGTAAATGTTAATAAAATTTGAATTTTGCTCTGCTGATATTACATCGAAATTACCCAAATCGCCCGCCTATTAGCCACTCGATAGTGTCTAGGATAGCAATTAAGTGGAGAATGTCTACTGTCAAAGACAGTGTTAAAAGTGATAGTCCTGGTATACCTGACAAGAAAAAAATAATATATTATTATCCCTACAAGAAGATTTCCGTAGCTCAAGCACACAACTTGGTGTGACTCCTGTGACTGCGATATTCACAAAACCACGTCTAAATGAAAGAAGCGAAGTTTTATCTCTACAAACCAGTAATAATTGTACAAGATTCATTACACGATGATCCTAATAGACAAAGGCAGTTTTGGGAAATAATGATTGAGCTAACAGATAATCACGCACGAATTGTCTAAAGAATTTAGTTTCCAGATTTTAAATGGTTAATTGAGAAAATTACAGATACTGGTCGTAGGAATATCCTCATTGGTTCATATAAAATCACACCCAGTATAATAACAACGTTAATGTCTGGGCGGGCATATGTTACACGGACCATTCTTCTTTGATGAGAGTCACTGAAGAAAAATATCTCAATTTACTTTGCAATGATTTGGTTTCTAGGGAGTACTTAAATACAATTTTTCCCGAGCGGTGGATAGGTAGAAGGTGTCATAAAGTGGCCACCAAGATCGCCCAATCTCAACCCACTGGACTTTTTTCGTGTGGTTACCTCAAAAATTTATTTCCTAAATTTAAAACCAACTGGATAGATATGCTTGTCCTTTGTTTTAGAAGTTAATATTTCGTAAAGGTTAAAGAAAGGATAAAGATATGAACAATGTTAAGAAGTGATTGTAGAATGTAAAAATGTAAAAATATACAATATGTTTAATTAAAAAAATTAAATTGATACAAGTAGCATTTTTATAATTCACCCTGGACCGATCCTTACCTTTATCATAACGCTGTATACTGCAACCTATGTACATTCGAATAACTACACGTAATGATTTTATACAGTGCAGCTTACACATAATAATAATGAATAAACAAACAAAAATACCAAATTGGGAAAGCAGACCTACGAAACCATAAATTATTTGGTTGTAAATAAAATAGAACACAAACCTCAATAACAAATGTTTTCCAGCGTCGATTTACAGAGATGCACAAAGGTCTGTAAAAATTTAAGTTGTACAACCACAATCGTGCTTATGACTTCAATAAAGCCAAATAAAAATTTTCGTGAAGTCCCTTTAAAGCAATATTTAAAATAAAATATTAAATTTTCTGTTACGCTAATTTTAATAAAAATCATCGATTTGTTTGTAAAAAAGATATTTTAATAATTTAATTATATAATATATGAATTAATAATAATTTAATAATTGTAATAATTTCTTCCAATTTTTAAATATAATTATGGTTTTCATAAAATACAACACAAACAAACATTGGTCAATAGTTTTATTCCAGTTTCGTCCTTACGAAAATAGCAAAAAATTAATAAATCATAATGCAAAACTTATCTATCTTATCCCTACACTAATACTTGTAATTTTAAACCCTTAACAGTAAAATTTGGAACGATTCTAAATTCAAAACTATTAATTTAAAAACAAAAATTAAACAAATAAATAAAATTTGTACGTTGTGAAAATGATGTAAGGAAAGAATAAAGTATTTTTTTTGTCAGTAACCCAACAATTACGCAACAGCACAGTTAAGCCGTTTTTTAGATTAGCGTTAAAAGTAATAACTCGGTCAAAATCAACCCTGCAATACTAAAAAGGGGATACTTAAGAAAAAGCAGAATAAGACTCGTTTCGCCATATAATGCCTCATTAGTTTAGCTAAATTTCTACAAATAAAAATAATATTTCGCATAGTTTATTTACTGGCCACCAAAGGTGTCAGTGGTAATGCAGGTGCGCCTAGATTGTGGAGCCAGTTTTTAAAACTGTGAGATACGTCTAAGTAAGCCGTATACGGGTATTAGGTGCAGTAATCACATTTTTTTTAATACGGACCTCTATTTTTATTGCAATTTTCTAGATCTTGTGTCTAATGAAATAATATTGTACTACTGCTTTAAACAATTTTCAATTTTTCGATCTCTATAATAACATTTTAGAAAATAAAAGCTGACAGTGACAACGTAGAACTTGTTATGCGTCATCTATGTAAATAACGCTACAACAACATTCAGGTTTTTTTACTTTAATTTGTCCACTTTTCTTTCAATCTTAACCCTGTCCATTTTTCATGTCCTACCATTGACAAAGTTGAAAATTATTGGTGTTGAAATGTTTATATTTCATTAATATAGTATCACATTAATATTTTCTTAGGTCTAAGAATATGCAATAAAAAATTAGTCCGCATATAAGACGACGATAACGGAAAGACGTAACATCAGTATTAATAGCTGGTAATAATATGGTATAGAAAACAAGAAGTGGCAAGTAATTTTATTTTTCGGCCATTTCCGTAAATAAAGCTAGGAAAAAATAAAAAAACAGAAACGAGAATTTTTGATGGCTTGTTAGTTAGTTAACTTTTAAATGTGTAACTTTGTTCCAATTTAGTCTTGGCTTTTGCTTTTCCAATGGGGAACGTTATAGTATATTTCGTACCGAGGTGGAAAGTGTTTCATTACTGTCGAGAGATTAGATAGTTTACCTCGACGCTTCGCGTCGCCCATCGTCAACCGTTTACGAAATATTAACCCTTTAACGCTGGTATATACCATTAATACGTTTCTCGGTTTAGCGATGTTCTCAACTCAAGTCACAATCTTTAAGGTATTGACATTGACAATTTGCTATTTAAGTTTGAGACGTTCAAAAATGTCAGTAAATGTTAATAAAATTTGAATTTTGCTCTGCTGATATTACATCGAAATTACCCAAATCGCCCGCCTATTAGCCACTCGATAGTGTCTAGGATAGCAATTAAGTGGAGAATGTCTACTGTCAAAGACAGTGTTAAAAGTGATAGTCCTGGTATACCTGACAAGAAAAAAATAATATATTATTATCCCTACAAGAAGATTTCCGTAGCTCAAGCACACAACTTGGTGTGACTCCTGTGACTGCGATATTCACAAAACCACGTCTAAATGAAAGAAGCGAAGTTTTATCTCTACAAACCAGTAATAATTGTACAAGATTCATTACAGGATGATCCTAATAGACAAAGGCAGTTTTGGGAAATAATGATTGAGCTAACAGATAATCACGCACGAATTGTCTAAAGAATTTGGTTTCCAGATTTTAAATGGTTAATTGAGAAAATTACAGATACTGGTCGTAGGAATATCCTCATTGGTTCATATAAAATCACACCCAGTATAATAACAACGTTAATGTCTGGGCGGGCATATGTTACACGGACCATTCTTCTTTGATGAGAGTCACTGAAGAAAAATATCTCAATTTACTTTGCAATGATTTGGTTTCTAGGGAGTACTTAAATACAATTTTTCCCGAGCGGTGGATAGGTAGAAGGTGTCATAAAGTGGCCACCAAGATCGCCCAATCTCAACCCACTGGACTTTTTTCGTGTGGTTACCTCAAAAATTTATTTCCTAAATTTAAAACCAACTGGATAGATATGCTTGTCCTTTGTTTTAGAAGTTAATATTTCGTAAAGGTTAAAGAAAGGATAAAGATATGAACAATGTTAAGAAGTGATTGTAGAATGTAAAAATGTAAAAATATACAATATGTTTAATTAAAAAAATTAAATTGATACAAGTAGCATTTTTATAATTCACCCTGGACCGATCCTTACCTTTATCATAACGCTGTATACTGCAACCTATGTACATTCGAATAACTACACGTAATGATTTTATACAGTGCAGCTTACACATAATAATAATGAATAAACAAACAAAAATACCAAATTGGGAAAGCAGACCTACGAAACCATAAATTATTTGGTTGTAAATAAAATAGAACACAAACCTCAATAACAAATGTTTTCCAGCGTCGATTTACAGAGATGCACAAAGGTCTGTAAAAATTTAAGTTGTACAACCACAATCGTGCTTATGACTTCAATAAAGCCAAATAAAAATTTTCGTGAAGTCCCTTTAAAGCAATATTTAAAATAAAATATTAAATTTTCTGTTACGCTAATTTTAATAAAAATCATCGATTTGTTTGTAAAAAAGATATTTTAATAATTTAATTATATAATATATGAATTAATAATAATTTAATAATTGTAATAATTTCTTCCAATTTTTAAATATAATTATGGTTTTCATAAAATACAACACAAACAAACATTGGTCAATAGTTTTATTCCAGTTTCGTCCTTACGAAAATAGCAAAAAATTAATAAATCATAATGCAAAACTTATCTATCTTATCCCTACACTAATACTTGTAATTATAAACCCTTAACAGTAAAATTTGGAACGATTCTAAATTCAAAACTATTAATTTAAAAACAAAAATTAAACAAATAAATAAAATTTGTACGTTGTGAAAATGATGTAAGGAAAGAATAAAGTATTTTTTTTGTCAGTAACCCAACAATTACGCAACAGCACAGTTAAGCCGTTTTTTAGATTAGCGTTAAAAGTAATAACTCGGTCAAAATCAACCCTGCAATACTAAAAAGGGGATACTTAAGAAAAAGCAGAATAAGACTCGTTTCGCCATATAATGCCTCATTAGTTTAGCTAAATTTCTACAAATAAAAATAATATTTCGCATAGTTTATTTACTGGCCACCAAAGGTATCAGTGGTAATGCAGGTGCGCCTAGATTGTGGAGCCAATTTTTAAAACTGTGAGATACGTCTAAGTAAGCCGTATACGGGTATTAGGTGCAGTAATCACATTTTTTTTAATACGGACCTCTATTTTTATTGCAATTTTCTAGATCTTGTGTCTAATGAAATAATATTGTACTACTGCTTTAAACAATTTTCAATTTTTCGATCTCTATAATAACATTTTAGAAAATAAAAGCTGACAGTGACAACGTAGAACTTGTTATGCGTCATCTATGTAAATAACGCTACAACAACATTCAGGTTTTTTTACTTTAATTTGTCCACTTTTCTTTCAATCTTAACCCTGTCCATTTTTCATGTCCTACCATTGACAAAGTTGAAAATTATTGGTGTTGAAATGTTTATATTTCATTAATATAGTATCACATTAATATTTTCTTAGGTCTAAGAATATGCAATAAAAAATTAGTCCGCATATAAGACGACGATAACGGAAAGACGTAACATCAGTATTAATAGCTGGTAATAATATGGTATAGAAAACAAGAAGTGGCAAGTAATTTTATTTTTCGGCCATTTCCGTAAATAAAGCTAGGAAAAAATAAAAAAACAGAAACGAGAATTTTTGATGGCATGTTAGTTAGTTAACTTTTAAATGTGTAACTTTGTTCCAATTTAGTCTTGGCTTTTGCTTTTCCAATGGGGAACGTTATAGTATATTTCGTACCGAGGTGGAAAGTGTTTCATTACTGTCGAGAGATTAGATAGTTTACCTCGACGCTTCGCGTCTCGGTAAACTATATCTCGGAGACAGTAATGAAACTTTTCACAGAGGTTTGTATACTATTTTATTTTCAACCACATCCTACATCCACTTCTTTTAATTTTTAACTAAAAATATTATTAAAAGAAAAATGTTATTTTAATGTAGTAATATAGAAAATATATATTAAAAAAATCAAATAAATTTACAAGTAGGCATATTTTCAAATTAGGCGACGGTTGTCAAGGAAACGTTTGATCTAAAGGAAAAGGCTTAGAGCCTTAACCAGAACTCAGGAGCAGCCAAGCTGCCTACCTCTCATAATATGTCAAATAAATCACCGACAAAAATGAGCTAAGGAGTCTAGAGGATCATTACGATCCCTGGACATCGAACGTGTCACATTGCCAAGCCAGGTCACTGATAAGTACTCAAAATCAGAAACAAGGGCGATCTCACAATTCATTTTAAGTGAGGCAAGGAATGTTTTTGTACGTGAGACAGATGGGAGACCCTGAATCATTAGGGGACTAAAGCGATTGCATCGCAAACAGTAGTCTTGCAAGTAAAGGTCCAGGCACCAGACTCGGCAGATTAAGTTACTGCCTGATACATAAAAGCACAGTGAAACCGCTGGGGGTAACTTGCCTTATGCATGATTACTTGCAAGGCTACTGTTTGCGATGCAATCGCTTCAGTCCCCTAATGATTTAGTGTCTCCCATCTGTCTCACGTACAAAAACATGCGTTGTCTCACTTAAAATGTATTGTGAAATCGTCCTTGTTTCTGATTTTAAGTACTCATTAGTGACCTGGCTTGGCAATGTGACACGTTCGATGTCCAGTTATCGTAATGATCTTCTAGACTCCTTAGCTCATTTTTGTTGGTGATTTATTCGACATATGAGACGTAGGCAGCTTGGCTGCTCCTGAGTTCTAGTTAAGGCTGTAATCCTTTTCCTTCAGATCAAATTGGACCACCCAAGGGCGGGTTAAGCCCTCAAGCATCGTTCGTTACGTCAATCAAATGCCTGTCGTCTTGGTTGTTCCAGTCCCACCCTCACGCATCCCCCGGAGAGGTCCGGAACTTGGGAACATAAATGCGCGTTTATGGCTGGTTTTAGTGGAGCTCATGCACTTGGGCCGTCTATTGCCAAGGAGCAACAGGAAGTTGTCTGGTGCTGAGAGGGGAATCACCCCTGCACTCTCGGTCGTGCAACACTGTAATCTTTGTAGTCCTTGCCCAGACTTCCTCAAGTTTTTTACCTGGCTCAGCGTTTTCTGTCCTTGCGACAGACGAGCTAAGCTGCCGCTGAACGAACAAACTGAGTTTTCCGAAGAAACAACTATTGGCTTTAACTAAGCTCACCAAAAGCTGACCCAGTCCGAACCCTTGAAGGGAGGTTCGTGAGTGTGGAGACTGATACCTTCTATGACGATTATGAATAACGCCAGCTATCAAACGATTGACCATCCATAGGCGCAGACCCTTTGCGGGCCGCGGCCTCAAAATGGTTGCGCGTCTCTGATGAGTCCCAGTAGGACGAAACAGACTAAGGATTGGGATGTTTTACTATAAAATTTAACAGAGATTACCGTTGGTGAAGCCGCTAGAGGGGAAGTCCCGTAAGCGACAAGTTTCTGACTCTCAAGGTCAGGCACCAGACTCGGCAGATTAAGTTACTGCCTGGTACACGGAAGCACAGTGAAACCGCTGGGGGTAACTTGCCTTATGCATGATTACTTGCAAGGCTACTGTTTGCAATGCAATCGCTTCAGTCCCCTAATGATTCAGTGTCTCCCATCTGTCTCACGTACAAAAACATTCCTTGTCACACTTAAAATGCATTGTGAGATCGTCCTTGTTTCTGATTTTGAGTACTCATCAGTGACTTGGCTTGACAATTTGACACCTTCGATGTCCAGTTAAGGAAACGTTTGTTTGAAATTAAAACAATAAAGTCTGATCTTTCGCGATCAATACAATAAAGTTTAAAAATTAATGGAAGAAGAATCAATGGAGTGTACCCCGCCGGAAATAAGGGGAGCCGCTGAATAAAATGATAAAATTTTAGCTAAAATATCACATTTTAGTGGACTGAAAATGAGGGCCGGGAATCAGGGTGGGTCAGGGCGAGAAGTAGAGGTAGGTAATGTGACACTTCCCAACCTTCCATAAAGTCAGTAATGTCAACATTACATGTATGGTTGTAAATAATAGTAATTTAACAAACTAGTGTATTAATAAGGGCGATTAATAATCGAGACAATTTTAACATGTGAGCGCAGCGTGCACATTAATTTGTTGAGATTATTAATCGCTTAAAGAGGAAGTAACCACTTTTACCACAATGAAAATTGCCGAACGTTTTGCTGGTCAAACAAAAAGAAAAAATAAAAATTGGTATTTAGAAAATAAATTCTACTTTAAATACCCCATCCAGAAAAGTAAATGACGATCGAAAATATTCCTAAATCCACTTTACGCGCCCAACGTTTTTGAGAAAAAGTAAGGCCGATATTGAAAAATGGCTTTAAGAAAAATTGTTTGGTACAACATTCTACACCCGGGAAAGTCATTTTGCTTTTGACCAATAAAGAATTGTTTAAGATATTACAAAATTACTAAAAATAAAAAAAATTTGTAAAAAAAATTTTGGGAATATTTTCGATCGTCATTTACTTTTCTGGATGGGGTATTTAAAGTAGAATTTATTTTTTAAATACCAATTTTTATTTTTTCTTTTCGTGTGACCAGCAAAACGTTCGGCATTTTTTATTGTGGTAAAAGGGGTTACTGCTCTTTATACGCGTTGGTTACAATATTTTTCCGTCGATTGTCTTGTTAATAGATTATGTTTTTTTATTTAGAACCAAACTACATATGGACCACGTTATGTCATTACGAATTAAGCGACATTTAACAGTTTCGAGATATTTAAATCAAAAGGTTTTTAATTTTGTTGAGTTGCCCCAAAGTCGTACCAAATACCTTAGAACCTTGTTTTTTTTAAAGCAGGTCCGAAATGTAGTATACTATATACCTATGTTTTAAAATTGCGAATATTCCACTATTCATGATCACTATATACCAAATGGTCGCTTAATTCGATATTACTATTAAAGTTAAGCATAGTTTCAAATCTTCATAAATAATTAACCGACATGTTTGACGCTTAATCCTTTATTACAAAACTAAAAAAAAAAAACTACACTGGTTTAGAATGAAAATGATCGCGGATTAAGTTCAGCCAATTGGCGCTTAATTTCATATTACAGAAATAAATATAATAAAATTATATTTTGTAATATCGTTTTGGCGAATAATTCGTTATTACAAAACCTTTGTTATAGTATTAACTTTGACAAATATGAAATGTCACTTAATACAGGTGCCTGTAAAAAGGGTAAAATAGGAAATTTAAGTAAAAAAAAGTTTTTGTTACATAGGTTTTAATGATTACTAAAAGATGGCACCGTTAACTCGTTTTTGAATTTTTGTCGCTTAATTCGTAATTACATAACGCGGTCCATATTATAACAAATTTTTAAATTTTAAGCTTACTGACATCGACAGAAACTATGGCAACGTCATTATGTACGCGGCAGTGCGTGCTTTGTAGTATGTTTGGTTGCCTAAAATCGTTTATTAATAAAAAAAAATCATGCATTAATAGGGGCCATTAATGTATGATTTTTTATACATTAATTAAGGTTGTAAATACAAGGTCGACGGAAAAAGATATAACGCGTCTGTAACGTCATCACGACTTAAGCGTTAATGACTCGCACTTTTACGATTGGCACCACAACCTATGAGTATACGACTGACACCCCAACAAACATTTAAAGCCTTGGCGACCTCTCATTTGGAGAAAATGACCTATTTAAGTAAAAAATAGTCTATTTTTTACCTCCAAATCGGCTTTTTAGACGAAACGGCCAAAGAGACTAACTGTTTGGTCAAAACAAAGTAATTCGAACTTATTAATACGTGTTCAAAGTGGGAAAATATAAGAGGCCCAAGAGATGGTCCAAAAGAGTAGATAATTACCTTGTAAATCGACTTGATAGTTAGGTCTAAGGAAAGTCAGTAATAAACGCCCAACCAGGTTATTTTTTACCTTAGATTGGGCCTTAAAGCCCAATAATCTTTTAGGCCCATAAATGAAGAACAAATTACTTCGTTTTGTCTTTAATATATCTTTATGGTCAGGTTATAATGTAAACACTTTCTGAGGTGATGTATACCCTATATTAGTTTTACATTTTGTACTTAAAGCCCAGAAGGCTTTAAAGTATAAAATAGGTTATAGTTATGATTTAAATAATTTCTTTATAGCCCAATATTTTGTCCTCAAAGTGATTTTTACCGGATATAAAGCCGTATCTTCCAAAAATTATGTCTTTAAAGAGATTCTGGCTTAGAAAACTTGAATGATGATTGTAAAGTTTATTGCACTGTGGTAATCTTCCTACTTGTGGGGAACATAAGAATAATCCAAGGAGGAGCTTGACCCTCTCCATTTTAAAATAATCAGTTTCCATTTTTTCGGCGAAATAAAAGGGGTCGCGTAGGAGCTATACAAAACGCCGGAACAAAGAAAAAAACGTTGTACGTTTATATTCGAACTATTCCAAAAAGTAAGGTTAGTTACATTATAATAGTGGCTATTAATCCGTTGCGAGACATTAATTCAGCAACCCCGATAGAAACATTTTATGGAGTAATTGGCCGTACATAGGGCCTGCAGAATTCTTAAAAACCCCAAATTAGGCTTCATAAACACTTATTATTATAAAGTTATGCCATATAAACGAATATTTCTCCTAATTTAGACCTATCAAGACGGAAGATACAAAATAGGAATTTTTCTCCTAGCGTAACCTAATACGGGTTGACTTATAGGTCTATTTTTTTTTTAAGGCCCAAACCACAGGAAATCACGACCTTTAGGAAAAATATTTTACTGACGCCATATTTTTTTCAACATGGTGTATTATTTTCAATTAATTTTGTTAGATTACTTGTAACACTAAAGCAACAACAAATATATTACAAAAACCGAGCACAGAAACGAGCTAACTTACTCGTCCAAGCACTAAATATTGGCTACATTTTAAATTTTTGGTATTTTTAATTTTAATTTACCTTGTTTTTTTTAATTAAATGCCTTTTTTCTGGGGCGCGGTTAGTTTTTCTAGGTAAAATTGAAATCTATACGAAATTTTTTTACGCGCACCCATTTTTTCACTTCACATCGATGAAATAATGATTTTTATAAGTACATACCTATCTATATACTACCACTCCATTTTAAAAATCAATAGCGGCTGACATGACAAGTTCTGATTTAAGAACCCTCCTGCCTCCTGTGCTTTGATACAAATAAAAACAAAATACTATTTTTATCTTTTTCTAAAATTGTGGTTATGATTTTCTATAAACTTCATAGCCCATAACAGGCCCAACATAGGCCCACATAGGTAAAATACAGGTAAAAAACACCTCTTTACTACCACGGAGAAAACTACTTGGCCTCGTCTATGAAGAACAATTCTCCTAATGACAGGTGTTTCTTACCACTTTATTACCTTGGTTTTATTCCCCACTAGGTGATAAAGTGGTATAAATTACTAACTTCTGACTATGTAAAGCGGTCCGTCGAGCTTTATAGTTAAAATATTAGGTAAAAGTCACCTTTTTTAGACTATAATTGTTTGTTGGGACCTCTGGTCACTAGTTAGTAAGCATCATGCGATATGCGATTTGACACACCAAAGTCGCACATTGCTATAATATAGCAATGTTACATGCTATTTACTCCCAACTTGCGGTTATTGCAATTAGAAAAAAGAAACAAGAAATTGGTTATGGGTTCCTTCGGGCTTGCGAGACAATGCTGTTGAGCACAGTGCATTTGTTTTCTCCCAATGACTACAAATAATGCTTTCAATTCCAAATACCAAAACTTCTGTAGGCCTTTATAACTGATATATTAAGGGCTTTCGAAGTTTTCGAAATTCGGTGCATACATAACCACGGATTTTTTTTGCACGGCGTGTTGACAATATATATATCCCAAACGCACCTTGACCTATTGTCGGTCTGTTGCAGGTATTTAAAATAGTATGTGTATAGAAAAAGTAAGAAATTTTATATGTTCTTATGATTCTTATACGAGATAAGAAAGAAAAAAACGTCAGTATCAAAATTCTTTTTCACATTTATATTTATTTATTTTATTTAAATTAAACTTGTTACAATTTACTGCATTACCTATAACTTATAACCGGAGCAACGCCTAAAATGTATTACAATACCCCAATGTGTTGTAGGTATGATTGCACAATAACACAAAAATGTAACAAACAAGTGCTAGCCCCCAACAGTAAAAATCACAAATATAGCACTCCAAGTCTATTAACAGGAATTATTCAGGAATTGAAAGGAAAAAATTAATAGAATTGTGTAATCAGCTAAAACGTAGAATATACTTTCGTGTTATAAAAATAGATATATCTACCTAGAGCATTTTTTGTTAAAGTTTTATTGTTTGAGTTGTATATTTTAAAATTAGTAAAGTGGACATAGGTAGACTATCGTTTTCAAGTTTAGTGTTTTTGTTTAGTGACAAAGATTAGTTTCCTGTCAGTCTATTATTAGTTGTTAATATTTGTGAGTTATGCTCAGGTTATTGATTTTTAACATAAATTTACCAACAATTAAAATATAAAGATATTTTAAATTCAATATATGTATATCCTTATCGTGCAGTTATAAAGTGTGATGGAGTTTAGGTTTTTTTGAATATTGTTTTTAAAACAAGCCAAATAATCCGTACAAGTTGTAGCATAGCATTTTACATTAATTCTACACTAGACGAGCAGCATATATTTAAGTATGTGAGAGGCTCAACAAGTGCTTTATAAATACAGACTAAATTATTTTCATTCCAAACATCTCGTAGCAGGAAAAATGTCTAAAATAGAGTAGGATTTCTTATATTTGCTATTAGGTACTTTCCTTTTGCTTCTTTTAAACGGCATAGCAAAGTAAAAATCTTTGCCTTGTTAAGTTATTAAAGTCACACTTTTTGCGAACAAATCGTATAACCGTATGAGAAATATAGATGGGCATACTTAACCGCGGCCAGGGAGAAGGAAACATCTTTTGCTGAGCTGATTTAAATTTTTAGCAGTTGGATCTGCTATTTAAAAGCAACTAGAAGGAACTCAGTTATTGTGAATTGGGGCTGAAAAATATCGTTTACACGTACCCAAGTTTTTGACATATTGTTAAATGTGATCAGCTAATAATCGGCTTGAAGTTAGGTACACGATAACATAGAAGATTGATGTTTTGTTTGTTTTTATTTTCGATATAAAAAATTAAGATTAATTGATTTGTTCTCTTGCCTTTCGAACTAAAAACACGGCGGCGAATCATTTTTAAATAAATTTTAGAAATAAAACATTAGAAACGATTTTCTAACCTTAAGATCTGATATATTGGCAACAACTAAAGACACCAGAAATCATTAGGTTTTTCCCCGACTTGGTTCAAAAAATAGAACAAGTTTCACTTTTGTGGCAATAACTTGGGACAAATTTTAGATGTTTAAACGTGAAAATAAATTGAAGGTCAAATATTACAATTTCTTGATCAAGAACTTGGCCCGCTGTACCCTGAAGAAGATAATAAACATTATCGAAAGCTTGGCGTAGCTTAAAAAAGCATTTTCATTTAATCAAGCCCTCATCAGGACCGATACCCCAAGAATTTAAATTTTTGTTATATATATATATATATATACGTATGGTTGTTAAGTTGTCACCTCAGGGTCGTCGGGAAGGCGGACTCACCTCACCATTAACGAAGCACTTTTTTGCATATATATAAAATCATATATAGGTTAAGGGGAACTCCCTTAGTAGGTTTTCCTTGAGAGGGGAAATGATTTTTATGATAAATTTTTATAAAATCAAGTAGTTGTTAGTAATTAAATAAGTTGTCACCTCAGTTGTATATGAAGCATGCTTATTTCAACCAGACGTTGCCACCTCAAGCAATGTTGCCACTAATTTGAGGTGACTACGTGTACAGTAGTTAACTGAAAATATATAAAGTACTTATTTTAAAGAATAAATCAAATTCCAACGTTCTCATCGGGTCAAGCGCTTAGCATATTTTTTAGGTAATTAATCTATCTATTTTATTTTAATGTATACAATTTTGTAACTGACTGACTGATTCATCATCGCCGAATGGAAATTTTATAAATATGAATATTGGTCAGTGGCTTAATTTTATAATGTAGAGTGTAGAGACTAACTAAGAAAAACTTTTTCAAAATTCAACCATTAAAGGGTCACAATGAAGTTGAAAGTTTTAGCACAAATAAAACTACAAATAATAAATTAAGTATTTCTTTTTTTTCAGTCAACTAAAGGGGTGAAAAAAAGAGGGTGTATAAGTTTCTATTAAAAACCATATTTTTGGTAAGATTTTTTCAAAACCTAATACAATAATAATGAAATATCTATTTCTTTTTTTTTTTTTAAATCGGCCCCTAAAGGGGTGAAGAGAAGGTATACAAGTTTAAATAGGAAAATATATTTTTTTAACGGATTTTTGTTTTATGTTAAGGTGTTTATGAATGAAAAGTCTATGGAATGGTTTTGTAAGCGTACCTAATATGTATTAATAATAGGACTTGCTATGCTCCATAACCCGAAAGAGCACACTTTTTTGAATATTGCAGTCAAAATATACAACTAGCTTTTACCCGCGACTTTGTCTGCGTGTCTACGTATGCTATGTAGATGAACAAATTGGAACGCATACCTTATACAAGGAGAGTCGGGAGGAATGGGCGAAACTCTAAGGCTGTAATCTATGCATCAAAATAATAACAAAAAAAGTCAAATGTTGTTATCCAATATTCATTTGTTTTCAAAGTGCTTAAATGCAACTTCGATTTTGTTAATAATGTTTTTTGGATATTGAATAGAAGTTCAGAATGCTTAATGATCGTGTTAACAAATTCCCTAAATATCACAACTAATCAATGAAAAAAATTCTAATAGTAAAGTAAATTGGTTCAATAACGACTTAAGAGAAATGCGTAGCAGAGCTCAATTTTTAGAAAGTTTAAATAAGAGAGATTTCATGGCCATGCAGAAAATCCATCAAGCTTGAAAAAATTAAAGCCAATAATGATGAACTCATAAAAAATTCTAGTAAATCGCAGCAGGCTATGTAAAAACTTATTAACAATAAAAGCAAAAATAATGCCCCATGCTCTAATCTAAATCTAAACGCTATCAAGTTTAATGACCATCTCTGTTCAACTGCCGAAAATGTGTTAAATAAACTTGAAAGTTCTCCACGGCCTTTCGAAGACTACCTACAATCCATACCAGTGGCAAACACCCCATCCTTTAATTTTCAGTCAGTATGTCCTGATGATGTCAATGTGGCTTTATCTGAGATAAAAAAAAACTAGTAATAGTAAAGACCCAGATGGGATCAACACAAAAATCATTAAAAAAATAAAAAACATATTAGTTCTGCATCTAACAATATTAATTAATCAATCTATTGCTTGCAATACTTTTCCTAAAGTTTTCGAAACTGCAAAGATAGTACCTCTTTTTAAGAATAAAGGTTCTATCAACGACTATAACAATTATCGCCCCATATCTTCACAAAAGTTTATGAACGTATCTTAAAGGATCAAATTAACAATAACTTTGAGTCTAATAAACTATTTGCCATTAACTAATTTGGATTCCGGATAAACAAAACCACAACTGTAGCCATTTACCATTTTTATAGTAAAATTTTAGAAGGGTTTGAAAAGCATCTTGACACTATCGCATCCTTCCTGGATCTCACTAAGGCTTTCGATTGTGTCACACATAGCATTCTTTTAAAACAATTACCCTACTACAAGTTTTAGGATGACGCTGTTCAACTCCTCGATTCATACCTCTCGGACCGTACCTACTCAATATGTTCACTTTAACCAATGTGACTCAAAAGAACAATCCCCGAAGCATGGCGTGCCTCAAGGGTCTGTATTAAGCCCCATTTTATTTCCCATCTATATAAACGACGTCGCATACTTTTAGGGAGAGGGAGTTAACACTGTCTTGTTTGCCGATGACACAACCTTTTACATTTGCTATCACCTCTCAGAAATTGAAAATCTGGGTTAGCACACTTCGGAAAAAAAAAATTTTACAATAGTTTTTAGCTAATCGTCTATCTCTGAACAACTCTAAATCACAATGTATTAATTTTACTCTAAGGAATAGCACTGATGTTGTACACCCTTCTTTGCCCCATTGTGCAGTAGAAGCCAGGTTCCTTGGAGTACACTTGGATGCGGGTTTAATCTGGGAACAATACCTTGTTGATCTTTCATAAAAACTATCCCAACAACTTTTCATGTTCAGGAATCAACTGAAGAAACAAGTGACTTCCAGGGAGACTTTACTGACAGCATCAGTCAGCGTCACTTTCGTCTAATTTATGTTATTCTCTTCTGGGGACATTCGTGTTATTTTGATAGGGCATTTGGGCAACAGAAAAAGTGTGTACGTATTATCTCTGGTCTCGGTTATAGAGAGGATTGTCGAAATTCTTTTAGGGGTCTAAAGATTTTGACTTTACCGTGTGTGTACATATGTAGTGTTTGTTGTACGTTAAACAAAATCTTGATCTGTTCAGATTACATGAAGATTTTCACAGCTACCTAATAAGAATCAACAACAATCTGGTAACTAATTTTTGCCGTCTTGAGAGATCCAGAAACCGTTCTACATATTTAGCAATAAAGTTGTATAACTGCCTAACGGCTAGTATAAAGGCTCTTGACTTCAATCGTTACAAGAAACAAATTAAGAACTACCTTGTGCTGAATGTTTTTTTTTTCATTTGAGGAGTACCTACTTCAGTTCTAATTTTAATCTGTAGCGTTTATGTAACTGTTTTACTTCTGTTTCTTTTAATATAATATAATTGCATAATAAATATTATAAAAAAAAAGATTAAAGATAAATTAATAGTACACATTGTTTCTACTTCGTGTATATGTACTATACATATTTAGATGTTAAGATTTTGTTTTATGACTTGTAAGAGTACTTGTTGTGCATTTTATTACCAATAAATTATTTATCTATCTATCAAATTTTAGCGTTAAATAAAATAATAATATTGTTAAACCAAAATATGCAACATTAACATTGTTTTAAATAAATCATGGGTTTAGTAAATTTTCAAAAATGTTTGGAAGTCAATGGCGGTATTTTTGAAAATTTACTAAACCAACGATTTATTTAAAACAATGGTAATGTTGCATATTTTGGTTCGTACAATATTGTCAATACCTACATATTATTATTGTATTTAACGCTGTAATTTGAAAACAAATGAATATTGGGTAACAACATTTGGTTTTTTTCTTATCATTTTGATGCATAGATTACACCCTTAGAGTTTGACCCATTCCTCCCTACTCACCCTGTATATGAATTTCAATGTAATGATATTGTAATTTATTGCCACCGTTTATATTTCAAGTTAAAGGGTTTAATAACAAAAATAAGGAAAACTTTGACCTCATTTTTCTCCCCATTAGAGGCTTAATTTTTAAAATAGGTAAAGTAGGTACCTACGTATTTTAGCATTTGTGTCAGTCAGAAACCCTGTCTGTCAATGTATACCAATTACTACGGGATACTGTCGTTACTTTTTCTAATAGAGGAAAAAGCCAAAAATATCAAAAATTTACCCCCAAGTGCCGAGGGGGTGAAAAAAATTTAGAAAACATTTTAGAAACCAGAAAGTCAGTATAAAGTTTAAGATGGTAATACATAACTAAAAATTTAAATGTCACAAAGTTACCTTCAAATCCCCGGCGTTCATCCCCGAGGGTTTGGGGGTAAACTTTCCTCATGTAGTGAATTGTAATTATTTTTTTATTAAATGCAGGAACAATAGATTTTGTTCCAAATCTAGAATTAGGGAAAAACTCAAATCATTTGTAACAAAATATGATCGGTAATGGTAACAAATGTACATTTTTGTATCATTTTTTAAACAAAGCTAGAAGATAAAAGACATCTTATTAGAAGAGCGCACCAATGTAATTTTTTACCTTCTAACTTTGGTCATGAAAATAATATGGGTAAGTATAACAGTTTTTATGGTATGTAAGTATGTATGAGATTTTTCACGCATAATGAATGGATAACAACTAAATTGCGGCAGCGAAGCCGCGAGTACCCGCTAGCTAGTTTTCTATATTATATTTTTATAAATACGAATTGTTATTATAAAATCAGTAAAAAGAACTAGTTAATGCTAAGAGTCTCTTTATAAGACATCACTATGCCTTAAAAAATAGAAACAAGTAAGTAGATAATAAGTAAAAGGTACTTTATTGTTAAAAAGTTGAACTTAACAGCAAGTGGTGATATGCAATTAATCTCAACAAGATATATGTTGTATAATTTATTTTACAAATATACCTTGCCCAATTTTAATAATAATCTTGTTCTTGCCGATATTTTCCATGTAATAACCACACAATCCCATAATATTTGCTGAGCGATAAATAATTGCAAAGTTGCCAATACTCTGAGGTGACAAAGCATGGCTTCTATACCACATAAAGTCGTCGAAAGTGGCTTGAGGTGACATCGTACGTACTGTCTCCTTAAAATTAAACGATAAAGCGACACTAGCGCCAATCATATATGCCGGAACTAAGAGGGTAAGGTTTAAGTTTACAGATACTGAAGCAACGTTGTCACCTCAACGCGATTTTTTGTGAAATGAAAGATATAACGATAGAGAACCCAATAAAATTAAAATGCACGCAAAACGTTGTCACCTCAAAAATCTGAGGTGACAGAGTTATATATGAGGTGACACCGTATGTTGTGCATCTATTTTCGAGGTGACAACGTACCCTTTATACATATATAATTGGTATATCGCTCATGCCATGTTATAATATTGTGTCCGCTATGCAGCACTAAAGCGGGATACGGAGTTTGCGCAGTTCACATCATTTTATGGATCATGAAAAATGGAAACTGAATCGGGCCGGCTTAAAATGTATTTAACTATTTTTTGCTACTAAATTTTTGAAACTCTAGTTTATTAAATGGGATAGCAAAGGTAGTTTAGGTATTTTTACCAAAGTTACAAATTAAAAGGTGCTATTGTCCGTGTCTCCATTATAAACTAGACATAAACACGATAAGACAAAAATAAAAATAATGAATGACCGGTTCTGTTCGCATCGAAGCAACAGCTGATTGGCATTTGTTGTTTATAGTACAAATTGCGCATGCTCACTATCCCGGTAACGGCCTACATAGTGGCCTAATTTTTCACAAGCTTTTCCTTGATTAATTTACAATACTAGCATTATAAGAAATTCAATTTAAAATTACATGTTGTGGATTCGTCATATCAATTTCTAAAATTATTTCGACATGCGCTAATGACATCAAAATTCGATTTCGAAAAGACTTAATTAACAGTTGCATATATATCTATTACTTTTGCTATCTACGTAATATTAAGTAACAATTAAAATATTTTTATATTGTTCCATCCCATTTCAAAGTCTTCGTCACTGTTATGTACGAATAAGCTGCCTGCAGGAAGCGATGCTCCATTATTTCTCTTGACTATACGCCACTTATACTAACGTTCATACATAAACCATATGCAATGCATCTGCATATAATACATTACTGTTTATACAGTAATAATACTAAATAAACAAAATTCAACATAAAAACAGAAGCCAACAGCCAAAATAAGAAACCAGACTTACTAAAAATATAATATTTTTGGTTTTCAATAAAGCAAAAAAGTTTTCCAGTGTCAATTTAAAGAGGCG
Source organism: Polydrusus pterygomalis (assembly GCA_963969555.1). Taxonomy (NCBI): domain Eukaryota; kingdom Metazoa; phylum Arthropoda; class Insecta; order Coleoptera; family Curculionidae; genus Polydrusus; species Polydrusus pterygomalis. Next base: position 90,360,006 of record OZ018377.1, on the reverse strand, counting down.
TACAAGGAGCAGTAAAAATTTAGGTTTTGTAACTACAAAAGTGCCTTACTTATCATTTCATTATAGAGTTTCATAAAATTCCATTAAAACAATATTTAAAATAAGTACAGCCATAAAATTTCAATTTTTTTAACGTTGACCAAGGTCCCTAACATAGTCCCTTTCCTTTACGTCACTTAAAAAAAAAATTCCGATAATAACAAAATTTCTTCGAATTTTTATTTATAGTTATTGGTTTTAAATAATATATAAATTATATTTCGATTTATTCCAGTTTTAAATTTGAGCCAATGCCAAAAAAATTACAATACAAAACTTGTTTGTCTTATCTTTACACTAATACTTGTCATTTTATGCCCTCAACAGTAAAGTTGGAAAAGGTTCTAAATTCAAACTGGTAATTTAAAAAGTAATTAAATTGACCTTAAATTTTTTCAAACTAATATTATTATTATACGTAGTAAAAATGTTGTAAATAAATAATAAGTTACACAACAGCTGGATTAAAAAGTGAACTTTTTTTTAGATTAATACAAAAAGAATAATAAATAAAATATCACCGCTTAAATACTATAAATGGCGGTTATTAATAAAAAGAATAACCGTAAAAAATAAGAAATGAAAGGCACTTATTTATTTATTTTATTTTTTCATAAAAATGCATTTTCCAAATTTATTATTTATTTCACAGATTATTATTATTTCTACTTTAAATAATAATAATATTAATAATGATAATTATTATTATTATAATGGTAATAATAAAAGCAAAACTTGTTTACAGTCCCCAAAAAACTAAGAAATTTAGCGGCGACATCAAGATGTCATTTGGATTAGTGTGCGAAATTTTAAATGTTTTAGGAGAAAGAGCCGAAGAAAATAATTACGGACTGCTTGAAGGCATATTAGGCATACTAGATAATTACAAAACATAAATACTTGGGCAGTTTTCAACCCAAATTTAGATTCCACCACCCTTCTCTGCACTTGAAAGGTACTTACTGCGAAAGGAGGCAGGAAGAGGACTCATTAACCCATTAACGCCCAAATTAATTTTTTATTGAAAAATTTTATGAAATATGAATTTTTTAGTTACAAATGATAATCGTTAGTTAAATTACACCTTCAAAAGTTTAAGTGATGGGTGGTTTTTGAAAAAAGGGCTGATCTATAAATAGATCGCTGGGCAAAAAAGAATATCATTTTATATATTTTTAAATGAATTTTATTTCTAGATAAAAATTATTTTTTATGAAAATTCGAAAAACATTTAGTACATAGTTATTACATTTGTTGCAAAATGTAAGCAGCCGACTTTTACAAGCTGGATACTGGTCTTTGATTTTCTCTTTTTTTGGGAAAATGGCCTATTTCGTCTAGTCGTACATTATCTAAAACAAGTGTTTTAGAGGTTGAAGGAAAACTGAATGGTTGACCATTGGAAACATTTCTTTCATGACCTAGTATTTAGATATGGTACCATATCTATAATTCTCGTAAATAAACTTCAGTACCACTTCTTGCCCCGAATTGCAATACTGTGGTTCTCCAACAGCCAATCGTGATGATCCACTCCTCCCCTAAATTTATTATAGTTTTGAGTCAATCGTGGCTGAGGAACTGGAACTCGAGCTTTTTGTTCTTGATTCTATCGTGGAGCTGATGCTAGTGGTTTGACCGCAAAAGCGCGAAAGCATCGTATGTAGGGTCCATTTTAGTCCAAATTGCAATAAGTTTTTCCGGTTCTTCTAATTTGCGCTTTTTCTGTAAATGCGACAGTGAACGTTCTAACGGTAGATTATCATCTTCATCACTATCTTCTACAATGTAATGTGGAAGTACTTCTGTAAAGCCAGCAACATCCTTTACCGTAGGAGTACCAGTATCATCATCATTGATAACTTCCTCATCCGTGAGTTCGTCAACTTCAGGAGGCAACGCTAGTATATCTGAGTCAATTTGCTCTGAGTATAGATAGTCAAAAGCATCTTCCAAGTTTTTAAAAACATTTTTATTTCTATCCATTGCAATAATTCTAAAAAAAAAGAACAAATATTTTAGAACATTTTTATAACTATTTAAAAATTTTATACCTGGAAAGCCCAGTGATCTATTGATAGATCGCTAGTTTTTCTCAAGTATAAAAAAAAATTTACTTAAAATTTTATCACAATTACTTTATGGTAGTCTTTATTTGTTATATTTACAACTAAATAAGACAAAAAAAATTACCTACCTGCAAGCAAATCAAAGATAAACCACAAAATAGCTAGGGGCGCACAAGAATTAAAAATAGCAGAAATAAATAGCTGCACTACTCAATTCAACAAGTCGATATAAACTAATCACAAAGATTTGTTGTTATAAGGTGGTCCTAAGTGATAATAAAAGTGGGGATGTATTCGTTTGATGCATCGTAGACGGCAGAACGACGTGATTTGTAAAGTGATCTATAAATAGGACGCTGGGCGCTAATGGGTTAATATATAAAATTTGTGCATGATACATGAAACCTTTATAAAAGAATACTACTAAATACATTCTTATATTTTGATATTCAATGTATTTAGAAATGTTTTAAAACGCCCCTTAATGGTTTCTTAACCTATACTTTTGTATAGGCTGAGCAGGCTACTTGCCTGCGAGATTCCGAAAGTAGCCACACAATAATCAGCATGATAACCCTAACAACCACTCGTTTTTTTTTCCATTTTGCACATAGCATTTGCCTAGTTTAAAATTGATTTGATTTAGAGAAAACTTAATTAAGAATTATCTGAATATAATTACGTGTTTGCTATCTAAGTGATATTTAATAACTATACATAAATTTAATAAAATATTTTTCTCCACGACCATTACTGAATGCAATAATTCCAAAATCATTTTTGATAATAGAATGTAAAAATTCTCGCTCTTGTGTTGGAATATTATTCTGAAACACTTGCGTGTTGCGTGTAATTTTCATTCCATAACAGGATACGGAATGAATATTCTGTAATTGATATAAACGACTTAGGTGGCCGTGAATTTCGAAACTGTCAGTGTCAGATAAAAATGGCCGCGTTGTAATAATTATTTTCAGAAAAATTTTAGTGCAAGTCAAAAAATGAGTGAAAAATCGGATGAATCAGATATGGAACTGGATGGTCGTGGAGAAAATATAGTCTGCTACTAGGTTAGAATGAAAATTCGATACTCGTGGTTCCTCACGCTCGCTACGCTCGCGTTTGGAATCTTCCACTCGGTTCGAATTTTCATTCCAACCTTGTTACAGAATCTACTATTATGTTATTCCATCTTATTTAAAATTCTTCATCAGTGTTATGTACGAATAAGCTGCCTGCATGATCTGAAAAATTTAAAAAAAATTTTAATAATTGACACAGAACCTGATTAAACCCAACTCCGTACTTATACTCTTATAAAAATGAATATGAATTCCCAAACAGACTACTAGATACTTTAATATTTTATATTATTTTCATTTCCCTCCCCCCCCCCTTAGAGATATTAAAAAAATGCATTATGAATAGTTGTTCAAAGTAATAAATTATGTCAAGTTGCAAAATTTCAACACGATCGGTGTATTTTCATCCGTCTATTAGACATTTTTTGGATAATTACAAAAACTGTTTAAAGGTTTAAAGGTGGATGGTATGAAAATAATGTAAAATATAAAAGTAGGCACCGAATTTTAAAATTTTACATTCTTACTTCCTTTTCTGAACATTTTTTTTTCATGACGTTCTTTTGTTGTATTTCCTAGAAAAAAACACTTTACCAGTGGAAAAATAAGTTTTTTTTTATAAATTTTCAAGACATACTTGATTTTTCGAAGCTAAATGATGATATAAATTAGTTTCTACCTAAGCAGGACTGAACTCCAGAAGATGAAGTTTTAACTCAAAAAATTTTGGTTTTGTTCATCTATTTATGCATCGGTCTGGGGACACACTGTGTGTTATGGAATTGCCCGAATATGTTTAAACTCGAATGATATGGAAGCAGTCCCAGAAGAGCTTTGCTATATTACGCGAGCAAATTAACCGATTTATTTTTCTGGTTTGCCACGCCACCACTGACTTATTATTGATAATTTTATTATTAATATTACAAAATTAAAATTAAACCTACCTCAAAAATTCCAGACTCCTACAAAATGTACCGGGTGGTCAAATAAGGGAGGACGTCGGCTTTATCTCGGAAACCATTAATCGTACAACTTTCGGAAAGATTTTTTTATGAGTAAAGTGGTCAAGAGAAATTGCTGGAAATTACTTTTAAGTTCCTCATTTCGCCGCAAGGGGGTACAATTAAAAATTGTTTTTTTTAAATTCTAAATTTCTCCGAAAATTCCCATATTAAGGTATAACTCCGATTACTTCGTTGAAAAGCTTAGACAATTCTGCATTATTTTGGTTTAAGGCTCATTGGCGTACCGACCTTGATAAGAGTGGGAGACGCTATTGAACGTGTAAACATTAAAATCGCTGTAACTTCTAAACGACTTATCCGATTTCACTAAATTTAAGCTTGTTTGGAAGGGAAAAATAAGTATCTTCAATTGCCGTATCCAACAGTACACGATAGTGTTTAATAAAATTGCTAGAGGGCGCAATTTGTATTAAAAATTATTGTTTTGGCAATAACTCTGAAACGAACACAGATATCGAACTGCGGTCTTCACATATTTTCTTGCAAATTTCATCTACTTTTCGAATATGATGTCATAGTTATACCGTATGATTTAAATTTTCGGGATAAAATCGAAAAAATTGTTATTATTACAAATTGCGCCCTCTAGCAATTTTATTAAACACCATCGTGTACTGTTGGATACGGCAATTGAATATACTTGTTTTCTTCTTCCAAACAAGCCTATATTTAGTAAAATCGGATAAGTCGTTTAAAAGACAGCGATTTTAATGTTTACACTTTTAATAGCTTCTCCCACTCTTATCAAGGTCGGTACGCCAATGAGCCTTAAACCAAAATGATGCAGAATTGTCTAAGCTTACCAATGATGTAATCAGAGTTATACCTTAATATGGGAATTTTCGGAGAAATTTCGAATTTAAAAAAACAATTTTTAATTGTGCCCCCTTGCGACGAAATGAGGAACTTAAAAGTAATTTCCAGCAATTTTTCTTGACCACATTACTCATAAAAAAATCTTTCCGAAAGTTGTACGATTAATGGTTTCTGAGATAAAGCCGACGTCCTCGCTTATTTGACCACCCGGTACAACCACAATAAAAATTTAGAATAAACGGACCATATATATGGTATATTAGAATAAAAATTAATATTGTATGCCGGTCTCCGTCACTCGAAAGCCTATTGCATTGTCTTGTCGCTTTCCGTAACCTCACTCGAGATTGTTATGCTTTGTGATAACCATCCAATCGTCGTTAAGGCTGCATGTGCGGCATATTTGGTCTAATTTTAGGGGTTCTTGCCCAACTTTTTGGACGGTCAAATAAAACAAAAGCATATAGTGTTTCCACGACACCACGACACCCTGTATATAGGAAGTAATGAGTATGTCAGAGGTGGATTTATGCTTTTCTTCCATATTCAATTTTTTTGGCGAGTTATTGTGATTAATTTAATTGAAAAAAAGGTATTTTCTAGACTATATTTTTGTCATTTGACACGAAATCGACCTTTTCGTGGTATAGTATTAATAGTAATAGCGATATTAATTGAGTTACGTTGTATATTACCTTTAAAGCTACTTCCAGGGTCATAGGTCTGAATGGGCCAATAGACAGTGTTAGCGGTCTCTGACTCTGCCCAATTATAGATAAAAAAGCTTTCTGAGCTTTCAAATCGTGTTTGTACCACTCTATTTGGTAAAGCTCTTCTGCAATCGCATAATTCTAAAAAAAAACAGAATCAAACAGCCATCCGCATCCTATTATTGAGGCATCAAAAATCATTGTTCAAAGTATATTTTAATTTTTTGGAAAGTTGGAATTCAAAAATCATGTACAGTAGAACCGTAACAAGTTTATATTTCCATTAGAACAAATAAATTATTTATTGGCGTAACTAGGGGAGGGGGGCAGAGGGAGGCGCAATCGGATCGCAACCGTTAAATCTCTGGAAACGACTCTTTGATATAACATACGGTAGGTAAGTAAGGTTCAACTGTAAAACAGGTGCATTTTGAGCAAGGTTTACAGCTCGTTTATACAGGGTGATTCACGTTGAGTGGCCTATTAGAAGATCTCGGAAACGAGTAAGGCTATATTTCTAAAAATTTGGTAGCGGGCATGATTGGCTTTGACTTTGAACTTTTAAAATATTATATTTCGACGTTTGTATCACTTCCGGCTATACCGGAGGTTATGGCCAACTTTGGTATTTCAAATGAAATACCATGTATGTTTCAGCATTTTTGGATACCTTATTGAAACCTAAGTGACTTTTATTAACAATGATCTATACCTATATCTAACCGTTTTTGTGATATGAATTATAAAATGCATTTTTTATATAAAAACCTTGCCGAGAAAAAAGTTCAGTAATTATTTTGAAATTATCATTACTTAAGGTGGAATTATCAACGTCATTCAAATCTATTGCCAACCTATAACCTATTTCGCGTTGATTTTTTGAGTTTATTATTTTAATAACTAACATTTAAAGAAAATTAATATCGTCGGTACATTATTTAGGTAGTATCTGATATATTACAAAAATATCAATTTATTTCATTGCTAATTTTTGGAGAATTATATATTGAAACAACAATGACAATAATGTTAAAAAAATTTTACTCGATATTTTTCGCTCTACAATTCTTCTAAAATAATTTATAAAATTCCTTAATATTTATTTATTATGTCAATTATTACCTATTGAATATGCAGTCGATATTAATTTTATTTAAATTTTGTGTAAAAGCTAGAAAAATAAATAAATCTACGCAAAGTAGGTTATAGGTTGGCAAGCATGTTGATACTCCTACCTTAAGTTTAATGTTTTTGAAAGTGTGCCAATATGGCCATTTAAATAAATGTGCATAAGTCAACTTTTGCAAATGGGACACCCTATTTTTTATTTTAGTAACGTGTAGAGAATCACATTTCCGATCTAAACATCTAATATGTCAGTATTAATATTTTTAGTCGTTTGGGTTTGCACTTAAAAAAAAACTTTAAATATGTGTTTGTGTTAAGTTCATTAGACATTATTTTTGTAAAGAAGGCTTTGACTCCCATTTTTGTTCGACTTTGAGCTTTGTTACCAATTAGTAAAGTAGGCTGTGACTGAAATTGTTTAAAAGCTGATACTCACCTTAGGCCTGTTGTCATATTTTAGTTTACTTAGGTATTGAAAGTGCGACGCACTTTCGTGTCTTTTATTTAATTTAAGTGATGTTGGTATTATGACGAATACCAACACAAGAACTTACCACTTAGACCTTTATTTGTAAAACAGGAAAATCAATAAACTGATATGAACATACAAAACCCAGTTGAATTACTCGTACTCAGAACAGTGTAGAGGTTATGGTGCGTGCAATTCACCGACTAGTCCGGAATAAAGGGTTCGAGCGCCACCAAGTTTAGAAACGGACGTAACTTGGAAGTCCCCGCGGTCTTATGGGCTCTACGCTACTCTGAGACGGTTAACCAACTAATAAAAAGGAATAAAGGTTGTCATGTGAGCTGAATAAAACAATCGCATAATAATACAACAATTTTATTTAAATAAAAATAATTAACCCCTGCAGTAAGGGTTCTATGGCTAACAATAGCACAGAAAACGGTGGGATAATACCTTTTATAGAAGATATTTTATAGAGTTAAATGATCACGTGACCCAATCAGTAAAAATGGTACATGGGTAAATGAATAAATCAAAACAACCGAAAGGTTATGAAATAAGACTAATTTTGAGGTGACTGAATTTATAAAATATAAAATTAACGAAGTGGCATAAATCAAATCAACACATCCTTTCGGTTGTCAAATCAAAAGAAAATAAAAGTACGCTAGACTAAGACTTAGCTGTACGGTTCTAGTAGGTAGAATGGCCAATACGTGTGACGTTATCTGGTCCGTAAGGTCTTAGTCGGTACATACAATCTTAGCCGGTACGTTAGAAGTTAACGGTAGAAAGGCCAGTTGGTAGAACGTTGGCCGGTACGCAGGACCGTCTAGATGTCTTGCGAGGGAAGCATGTGATTGAACAATTCATTTATCACCAAGTTTACATCATCCATACGGATTTTGGGCAGCGAGATTCCCAAAATGGGAAAGTGGAAACTCCTCACTGCACTCAAACAGGATCGATGGGGTAAAAACACCTCACGGTGAAGGGATGAACCCTGATTCCCCAAACGCGAACCTTTTTTCTTGGTAGACAAATGTAAAGTGACGCAGCCAAAAATTTCCCCACCCAAGAAAATTAAAAGTCAATCTGTCAAAAAAAAAAGGCACCTCCGCTCTGAACACAAACAAAACAAATTACCCATAGAACCAGTGGCATCTGGTCGCTCTAAAGACACAGCGAAAATTTTAACACGGTAAGGTCCAGTTGAAGTCACAGAAGGCCAATAATAACCCAACAAGACGGACTTGAAAGGAATAAAGTGTAAGTGTCTGGCATCAGAGAAATATAAAGTTCCGGAACGGTAGAATAAAAATTGCCACTTACAAAATGTAAACATTGAAAGATTAACACATCTTAAAGTGTAAGTAAGGGCACAGGTAAGTCTGTATTCGACTGTGATGCACTTAAAAGAAATCACAAAAACCTGCATTTGTAGTACAAAAATGCCTGAGACCATAACAGACTCCAACTAGATGTAAGAAGTAAAAGGGCAAAATCAAAGGTCAAGACGATGATACAAAGCATGGAAAAGGACTGAAAAAGTGGTAGTGAAGGGCACAAAACAACTCAGTTAGGCAAGAGGTCCAACCAAATAAACAGAAGAGAATCCCGACAGAAAATGGAATATAATGAAATAAAATCTAGTCGAACATTTAGGATTCCGACCAAAGGTAATGTAAGAAATTCAATATAACAAGTAGTAGAGAGCAAAACAAAGGTTAATTATTAGGACCAGGTAATGAAATTTAAAGGCAGAATTACATAGAAACACAGTGGCTAAATTGAACCGTTACAACTCCCCCTCTCCTAGGAAAGGAGGGGAATTTTCTATAGAAAATTGTCCGACGATAATCAAACAGCAATAATAATGAAATCCTCACTAGCAAATAATGATAATGAAGAATGGACATTAGTCCAGAAAAGAAAAAAAAAGAATGGTAGCATTAAATAGAGAAATAAAATATATTGACATAGTCAAATACCCAAGAAAGAAAAGGTACCAATAAATCAAAAGAAAAGGTAAGCCAACGCTACTGACGTAGCCCCCAATAATACTAAAATAATGAAATAATAATAAAAGAAGTAATCAAACCAAAAATATTCCAGTGATCGCTATGCAGTCGGGTTTGTTCCCCTCCCTGGAAACCTCAAGAGAAGCGGGAAGTGGTCGTGAGCCGTTTGTATGGTATAAAGAACCGTAAGTAAAAAGCATCAATTAAATGAACTATGGTGTAAAAATTGGTCTTGAGTCAGCATTGCGTTACAACCAAATGCGGCTTGGAGAACCTCGTTTACTGACCTCATACAGACAACCTCACGGCACGACCCACTACTCCCAAGAGAGACCAAAAGAAACCGACCACACAACAATACCTGGAAGGTGGAAAACTAAAAATAACAAATAGCAGAAAAAGAATAAATAAATTGTAACCCAAATGTTCCACCGGTCAAGAGGAAGTATATTGTAGTATACACCAAACTAAAAGATACAACAGTGCCTAAACAACTGTGTACCGCAGTCTTTCAAGAAACAAAAAAAAACTAGAGAAGGTTGTTCCGAAAAGTGTCACTGTCTCCGGCCCGCCGTATCGTACTAACCTGTGAGCGAGGTCATGCGCAGTAGCTTCGCCCTCCTTTGCGCCGTAACGCAATGCACGGTCTGTCCCCATTCAGGGTGCAGAGGTCAGGCAGCCGCCCCCCACGACACAACTCTTCCCATCAGGTTTGCCTTCCGGAGAAGGCGACGAAGCGACGTCCGGAGACACCCAACACCCCTCAGCCTATAATACTGAAGAAAAAAGAGAAAGACTGCAAGACGTCTCGTAAGACTAGGGAAAAGTCACAATCGGTGTAGAAAAATACGTATTAAAGAGAACTTTAATATAGACAAAATCGGTAAATAATCAAATCAACAATAAGGTTACCCGTGTATTCACAACTTGAACAAGTAGTGGACCTAAATCCCACATGGTATATTAACCTCTAATCAATACAAGCAAAATAATCAAAGTAAAACAAACATCAATCAAATCAACCAGGTATAGAGGAAAATACTAAGTTTTCTATGCAAAAATCCCGTCAAACGGAAACTAAACAATATTACAGAGAAAACTGGACCACTAAGTCCACGGGAATACAACAAAGGTAAAATAGAAAAAAAAATAGTCATCATGTGTAAGTAAATAACATCAAGGTAAAGCTAAAGGAGAACGTCTCCAATAGACAAGGGAGGGCAAAAATAAATTGGTACTAGGCAAAATCCAGTAAACACTGAAAAAGCAAAGGTTGTCATAACACAAAACCCAGCAAAAACCTAGACCAATCAGGGGAAATCAAAATCAAGAATAAAATAAATCAATCAAATGATAAATCAATTCAAACCAAATAACAACCGTTGGTGCTAGGTAAAAATCCAGTCAACACTGAAAAAGCAAGAGCTGCCACCATGCAAGACTCTGCAAAGTCCTAGAACAACCAAGGCCAAAATCAAGAATAAATAAATCAATCAAATAATAAACGAATCCGAATCAAGAAAGATAAATAGTTCACTCTGGACATAAATCCAGTAAGCACTGAAAAGGTATGAGACTACTAATACGCAAAATCTCAGCCAAAATCCAGAGGAACCATATAAAGACAAGGTAAGGCAATCAAATAAAGTCAAATCAATCAATACTAAGTCAAAATAAGGTAAGTAGTGCTCTAGGCCTACATCCAGTAAACACTGATAAAGGATTTAGGTTACCAAATAGCAACCAATTCCAAACCTAGGACAACTACCTAAAAGTCAAAATCGGGGTAAGTCAAATCAGGTAAAGATAAGTCACAGTAGGGTAACAAAATAAGGAAACTTGGTCGAAACCAAGATTCACCAAAAATAAGGTCAACAATCGTGCAAAATATTCCAGTCTTTGGCTCAATAATAGATATATAAAAAAACAGTTTAAAAATAATGAATCATCGAAGGTAATCCAAAAGATAAATCAAGGTAAAAATAAAAAACAGACAGGCTCGGAGTCGTCAAGTTTCGCGCCGAAACAACACCGAACTTAGTCAGAAATCTACTTGCGTTAGACGTGAAGCATCAAGCAAGCAATCAAGTAAATAATAATTAATTAAACACAAAATTAAGGAGAAAGAATAACATGAGTAGGTATAGATCAGAGAGCTGAAGGCTTGAGTCTTGAAAACAAAATAAAAGCAAATATAGCAGAATTTTACAAAATACTAAGTCAAAAGTGAATAAAACAAAAGGTTTATGCTGAAGGCTGAACCAAACTGACCTAAACTACTCGCAAGTAAAATGGTAAGCCGACAGAAGATCTGACTTACCACACAAAAGTAGTGATCCGCTGAAGGCTAAATCAACTACTCCAAGAAATAGACCGGCTGAAGGCGAATGGTCTATGACTGCATTTGGTAGAGTTCTACTACCGCCTAGGTCACGGCACGGAGTTTTCCTAACTGACTGGATCCGGAACCGTCAAGTTACGCGCCGAAACGACGCCGAACTTCGCCAGAAACCCACATCCGCTGGGTGTAAAAACAAAAGAAAGTAAAAGGAATACAAGAAGACGGTAAAGAAATAAAATAAGGGATTACATTGAGCCAAAGACAACGGAATAAAATAAAGATATCAAAGATATACAATGAAAATAAACCAGTTTGAGCAATAATTCATGAAACGAAGATAACGGAGTTAAATTTAACAAGAAAGGTTTTATGAAGAAAAGAGGATGAAGTACCTAAAAGTTAGTAAAAGAAATAAAAAAAAAAAAATTTTAAGACAAAATGAAATATTAATTTTGAGTTGCTTAAACTGAATTTACCTAGTCAGATGGATTATCTGAACTAACCTCGTTGCACACCGGTTTAAGATCTTGTACGTGCCAAACGCCTTTACTGTTACCAGACGAATCTTCAAGTTCATAAGTACACGTGCCGGTTTTCTTTTTAATTTTAAAAGGACCTACATATTCGGGAGCCAGCTTAGCGCTGTAATAATTGGCTGCATTAGATAAACTTTTATTTTTACGCCAAACTTCTTGACCGCGAACAAAACTTACAGGGCGTCTACGCAAATTATAATTATGTTGGTTTTTAACACGCGAAGATTCGATTTTACTACGAATTTTTTAATATAAACTTTTAAAAGCTTCGATCTTGTCCCTCCGCTCCGTTTCTACATAAGGAATACCCTCGGAGAAGTCTTGACCGAATAGTTTATGTTCCCGACCAAAGTTTACGAGATAGGGCGAATAACCAGTAGTTTCGTGACGCGAAGTACGAATAGCACAGCCAATTGAAGGTAAATTGTCTTCCCAAGTTCTGTGGTTACTTTGTTGTACGTAAGTACGCAGCATAGTCTTAATTACTCGATTAACACGCTCCGTATGGTCTGCTCTGGGATAGTAGGACGCAGTGTAGAAGTTCTTTACTTTGTATTTATCGCAAAGGTTTTGAAAATCCTTTGACTTCATAGCGGTTCCATTATCGGATGTTAAGAACTGAGGTGCTCCATACACAAGAAAAATGCCATTCTCTACACATTTCACCAGAGTTTTAGCCGAGGCTGATCTACATGGAAACAAGACAGCATACTTGCTAAAATAATCAGTGACTACCAAGATGTGTGTATTGCCGGAACGAGAACGTGGTAAAGGTCCGATAAAATCTAAGCTGATAGCTTGCCAAGGTTCTTTTACGTCGGGGCGATTGCCCATCAATCCAGCGGGACGTTTTTGTTCGATTTTATTTTGAGCACAAGTCTTACAGGTGCGGACGTATCGGGCAATGTCTGATCTCATTTTGGGCCAATGGTATCGCTCAGCGACCTTCCAAAATGTCTTGAAAACTCCTACATGACCTGAAGCTGGAATGTCATGACATCGAAATAATATCTCCTTTCGCCTGTCCTTAGGCACTACTATTTTCCAACAGCTAGAATGATTAGGAAAATTGGGATTATTGGACTTAACAAATTTGAAGAGGTTGTCATTTTCTACTCGCCAACACGGAAATTTATCTGGACGATTCTCTAATCGTTGTATCATACTTTTGTACCACTTGTCAGAAGTTGAGCTATACGATGGCGTAACCTGTTTTTCATCCAATGTTGCCACAGCATCGGTAGAAACTGGCACTGCTCTTGAAAGAAAATCTGGTACAACGTGATCTCGACCTTTACGATGGATTAATTCAAAGTTATAAGGTTGTAGGCGCAGAGCCCAGCGGGCAAGTCGTCCTTGTGGATCTTTAAGATTATGCAACCACAACAATGAATGATGGTCGGTAATTACTTAAAAATGAACACCTTCCAGATAATGTCGTAACTTTTCAACACTCCAAATCACAGCAAGACACTCTTTTTCAGTGACGGTTAATTTCATCTCTTGTCGGGTGAGTGAACGTGATAGGTAGCAGATTACCTTTTCGCCGTCTTCAAATTGTTGACTTAACACGGCTCCCAAGCCATAAGAAGATGCGTCTGTCTGTAACACAAAAGTGCGATCGAAATCCGGGCAAGTAAGTATAGGAGCAGTTACAAGTGCTTCTTTTATCATGTTAAAAGATTGTTGGCATTCGGCCGTCCAGTCCCATTTCACATTTTTCTTGGTAAGCCGAGTAACAGGAGCTATTATAGAAGAGAAGTCAGGCACAAAACGCCTATACCAAGAAGCTGTACCAATAAATCGACGTATTTCGGTGATATTCTTCGGAGGAGCTATATTAATTATGGACTCAACTTTTTCTGGATCAGGTCTTAGACCTTTAGCGTCTACGATATAACCAAGATATTTTAATTCAGGTTTGCAAAAATGACATTTTTCTTCGGACACAATCAATCCTGCCTCCTTTAGACGGTCAAAAACAAGTCCTAAAATTCTCATATGTTCAGAAAAGGTCTGTGAGATAATAATTATGTCGTCTAGGTATACCATTACGTGGTTTTCTAAATCAACTCCTAGGACACGATCAACGATCCTTTGCCATGTTGCTGGGGCATTCGTCAAACCAAAAGGCATGCGCAGAAAGTGATAAAGGTTTCGGCCTGGAACTGTGAAAGCTGTTAACTCCCTAGAGGACTCGCTAAGAGGTACTTGCCAAAAGGCTGATTTTATGTCTATGGAACTGATAAATCTGGCATTTCTGAGACGATCTAAAATGGCTGAAATGTATGGAATAGGGTAAGCATCTTTCTTACTAACAAAATTTAATTTCCTGAAATCGATGCAAAATCTGTAGCTGTCGTCCTTTTTGCGTACTAAACAGACTGGACTTGACCAAGGACTCTTGGAAGGTTCTATCACACCAAGTTTTAACATTTCATCGATTTCCTGATCCATAATCTTCTGCTTGAAAGGAGAAACTGGATAATAACGTTGCTTAATTGGTCTTGTTCCAGGCTCAAGTTCTATAATGTGTTCTGCCACTTTGCAAAAACCAAGACCGCTACCCATTTGTCTTATTTTCTCTTGGACTAATGAATTCAAAGCACTTCGATCGGTTTTTGATAAAGAATCACTATCTATCAAGCTGCAAACCTCCGTATTCTGAAAATTATTGGAAAAATGCCACACATCTTGTTTTAAGTCAGGAATAATATCCATGGTCCTCCAAAAGTCTATACCTAGAATAAGCTGATGCGCAAGTTCAGGGAGAACTAAAATATCGATCATTCGTGTTTTACTTAACAAGGTTACGGGTGCCTGAAAGTATCCGAGACTCGAGCAAGTCTGACCGTTAGCAACGGTACAATTAGTTGGTTGTTTGATAAGTTTTAACCCCAAGCTCTGTAAAATTTTAAAACCAGGTTGACCTACAATAGTACGAGAAGCTCCAGAATCTAATAGACCTAAAATGGTATAACCTAAAATTGAAATTTCTAAATATGGTCGTTGGTCGCCATGAGCGTGAGCAATGATGAAATCTAAAAGGTTTTTATTAGGAAAATTTACATTATTTACAGGATTGGTCGGTAAAACTGGAGTCGAGGGAGGAATCTTACGACCTATCGACTCTCCCGAGAGCCGTTTCCCGAGGGTGTGCAATTCTGGCAAGATCTGCGGAATACACCTGGTGCTCCACATCCATGGCAGTAAATTCTTCGAGGTTCTTGACACTCTCGATTCGTATGACCAGTCTTCCGACAGTTCCAGCAGGTTACTGGTGCAAATCTATTGTTTGTGGAAGGAGGCTGTCTAGATCCATTGTTCGCAGGAGACATTTGTCTAGGTCTATTAAGAATAGATGGCATTTGTCTAGGTTGAGCATAAGCTGGTGTTGGTTCTCTCACTTCATTTACAGAGGGTATTCTTTCATCATTCGATGATGACGCATCAGTACCTATAAAGGCAAAATCAGACTCAATAAAACCATGACGTTTTCTAGATGGGGGAACGTAATGTTCCGCACGATACTTTTTAGCTTCCAGCTTAAGACATTCCAATTCAAGTTCTTCCAGTGAGTTAACTTCTGGTAATTGTGTCGTGTAAAAAGGTGATAAGTTTCGAGTTACTATGTCCAACTGAGTATTCACTGGCAAAGAGCCGTAACGTCTAAATAGTGCACTCATACTAGAGAGATAGTCAACGATGCTTTCTGTGGGATCTTGCGTTCTTTCTAACAACTCTTTAAATAATCTAGGGCGATAATCTGGTGGTTCAAAATGCCTACTAAGAAGGTCGGACAAACTGTCCCAATCTGAAAAACGGTGTCTATTCGCACGAAACCAATTTAACGCTTTACCTGAAAATAAATCAATGGCCGATTCAAACAATTCTAACTCCGAAATACCACGAGCGATGCGTAGTTCAGAAACACGTTCTAGAAAATTATGAACAGAAATTTGTTTAGTATCGCCAGTAAATTTAAGGCCCCATTTCTCAACACGTTGAGTTTTGCTACCTGAGGGGTAGTTACCGTAATTAGGAGTATTAACATTAGCAGAAGGTTGCGTAGTTGGGGTTACCTTAGGAGTAGAAACGGTGCGTTCATTCTGTTTGCTATGAACCGAACTTTGGGATGAACCGGAAGAATCAGAGTCACTATCTAAGCACGTTTTTTCTAACAAGGCACTGAGATTAGAGTCTTTTTTTAATAAGCTGTCCAATTTTTCAAGATCAGCTAGAATCCGAAGCAAAAGATTAGACCGAATTGCAATTTGTTCCGGCGTTAAACTAGTTATAAGGATACGATCTGTGCGAGTATATAAGTGAACTAACTGAGATTGAATTCGTTCGAATTTAGTCTTGGCCTTCGGCCCTGAGACACTGTCAGTAAGTGTTTCGAGTTCTTGCAACGTTTTAGAAATATAGTCGCTCTCGCTGTCAAAGTCGCAAACATAGTTAGGCACGTGAAGCGATGTTCCTTGCCTCTCAAGCCGTATAATATGACGTAAAGCGGATCGTAACTCGACTACGGTCTTTAAATCCTCAGCGGGTAAACCACGGGCAGTTAATTCATTAAGAAGCATTTCCTTTCGCAGAAGGCCGATTTGCATTTTATAATCCATGATGACGTAGTAGGTAAATATATAATCACACAATCAAAATAAGGTAATACGATAAATCAAGATAAGCAGGTAAATAGCAAATCAAATTAAATAAATCAATCAAATAAGAAATCAAGATAGGTAAATCATGAATCAAATGTAAATAAATAATTTAGCTAAATTAAATATACCAAATATAGAGTAAATTAATCAAAATGTCAATCAAGGTAAGTCAAAATCGGGAAAAATCAAATATCGACAATATGTCACAATATGCGCAATATCTATAAATCAACAGTATCAACAATAAAATATTACATTGGGTCACTATAAGTACAAAATCAATAAATTATCAAAAATCATCAAAAAAAAAACTCTAAGTTTTACTCAGCTCACTATGCGCCCATAAAAAGGATAATGAAAATAGGTCTTAATAAAGTGGTTTTTGTTTTGTTTTGCCCCACGTTGGGCGCCAAAAATTGCGACGCACTTTCGTGTCTTTTATTTAATTTAAGTGATGTTGGTATTATGACGAATACCAACACAAGAACTTACCACTTAGACCTTTATTTGTAAAACAGGAAAATCAATAAACTGATATGAACATACAAAACCCAGTTGAATTACTCGTACTCAGAACAGTGTAGAGGTTATGGTGCGTGCAATTCACCGACTAGTCCGGAATAAAAGGTTCGAGCGCCACCAAGTTTAGAAACGGACGTAACTTGGAAGTCCCCGCGGTCTTATGGGCTCTACGCTACTCTGAGACGGTTAACCAACTAATAAAAAGGAATAAAGGTTGTCATGTGAGCTGAGTAAAACAATCGCATAATAATACAACAATTTTATTTAAATAAAAATAATTAACCCCTGCAGTAAGGGTTCTATGGCTAACAATAGCACAGAAAACGGTGGGATAATACCTTTTATAGAAGATATTTTATAGAGTTAAATGATCACGTGACCCAATCAGTAAAAATGGTACATGGGTAAATGAATAAATCAAAACAACCGAAAGGTTATGAAATAAGACTAATTTTGAGGTGACTGAATTTATAAAATATAAAATTAACGAAGTGGCATAAATCAAATCAACACATCCTTTCGGTTGTCAAATCAAAAGAAAATAAAAGTACGCTAGACTAAGACTTAGCTGTACGGTTCTAGTAGGTAGAATGGCCAATACGTGTGACGTTATCTGGTCCGTAAGGTCTTAGTCGGTACATACAATCTTAGCCGGTACGTTAGAAGTTAACGGTAGAAAGGCCAGTTGGTAGAACGTTGGCCGGTACGCAGGACCCTCTAGATGTCTTGCGAGGGAAGCATGTGATTGGACAATTCATTTATCACCAAGTTTACATCATCCATACGGATTTTGGGCAGCGAGATTCCCAAAATGGGAAAGTGGAAACTCCTCACTGCACTCAAACAGGATCGATGGGGTATAAACACCTCACGGTGAAGGGATGAACCCTGATTCCCCAAACGCGAACCTTCTTTCTTGGTAGACAAATGTAAAGTGACGCAGCCAAAAATTTCCCCACCCAAGAAAATTAAAAGTCAATCTGTCAAAAAAAAAGGCACCTCCGCTCTGAACACAAACAAAACAAATTACCCATAGAACCAGTGGCATCTGGTCGCTCTAAAGACACAGCGAAAATTTTAACACGGTAAGGTCCAGTTGAAGTCACAGAAGGCCAATAATAACCCAACAAGACGGACTTGAAAGGAATAAAGTGTAAGTGTCTGGCATCAGAGAAATATAAAGTTCCGGAACGGTAGAATAAAAATTGCCACTTACAAAATGTAAACATTGAAAGATTAACACATCTTAAAGTGTAAGTAAGGGCACAGGTAAGTCTGTATTCGACTGTGATGCACTTAAAAGAAATCACAAAAACCTGCATTTGTAGTACAAAAATGCCTGAGACCATAGCAGACTCCAACTAGATGTAAGAAGTAAAAGGGCAAAATCAAAGGTCAAGACGATGATACAAAGCATGGAAAAGGACTGAAAAAGTGGTAGTGAAGGGCACAAAACAACTCAGTTAGGCAAGAGGTCCAACCAAATAAACAGAAGAGAATCCCGACAGAAAATGGAATATAATGAAATAAAATCTAGTCGAACATTTAGGATTCCGACCAAAGGTAATGTAAGAAATTCAATATAACAAGTAGTAGAGAGCAAAACAAAGGTTAATTATTAGGACCAGGTAATGAAATTTAAAGGCAGAATTACATAGAAACACAGTGGCTAAATTGAACCGTTACAAAAGTTACTTTCATTCTTTATAATCTAAGAATGGCAAATAATAATTATTCTAATAACGATATTTTAAACTTATTTTATATTCATGGAGAGTGTCTACGAGTCATAAGCAGAACATGCAGTGTGTTTAATGAACGATATCCACATTAACTATCAATTAGCGATAAACAATTTAGAAAAGTTGAGGCCAATTTTTATAAGTTTGGTCATACAAAAGCCAAAAGGACATTTCCGATGCCTGTTCTGAACTCTGAAGAAAAACAAATTACTGTTTTAGAATATTTTCATGCCTATCCAGATACGTCTATTCGATATGCGGAAAATGATCTGGGTATAACGTATTCTTCAATTTAAGGAATCCTACAAAAACATAAATTTCATTGTTATAAATGGATTACTCTTCAAGCTCTTTTGCCTCAGGATTATGCAAAGCGAGTGGAATTTTGCGAAAAGATGTTAGTTCGAACGCAAGAAGACGCTGATTTTTTTAAAAAGGTAATTTGGACTGACGAATCCAATTTTTCGCGGGGAGGAATTTTTAATAGAAGAAATTCTCATTTTTGGGCATCTGAAAACCCAAAATTGGTTAGAGAAAGAGTATTGCCACAGAAATTTAGTTTTAATGTTTTTTGTTGATTAATGAACAATCAGTTTGCTTTCTGTATTTATGAAAAAAATTTGAATTCGGAGAAATATTTGAAAATTTTAAGAACAAATGTTACTGACTTTCTGGAGACTCTACCACTGGAACTATATCGGAGTTGTTGGTATCAATTGGGCGGTGCTCCAGCTCATTGTACCCATGCAGTTAGGGAAGAATTTACTAATTTGTTTGAAGACCGGTGGATAAAACGTATAAGACTGGCCCGCGCGGTCACCAGATCTCACACCGCTTGATGTGTATTTATGGGGTGTCATAAAGGAGAGAGTTTATAAAACACCGGTAAAAACGAAACAGGATTTAGAAAATCGAGTTAGACTTGCTTCCGAGAATTGGATGGTAGTGAAATTCAAAGGGCAACAATTTCCAACGTCATGCACGCCATTGAATACAGCTCAAGAGCTAATAGAGGTCAATTTAAACAAAATAATTAATAATATACCATTAATATAGTTCTTGTTGAAGAAAATATAATAAATTACGGTTTTATTATATTTGTTTTTTTTCCTGTATAAAAACTTTAAGAATATTTTGTCAGGTTACTTAGGTAATGCTATCATCAAATATTATGATAAATTTATTTAAAAAATAAGCAGAAATAGTTAAGCAACGAATAACGTAGGCACTTATATTAACAAAATGCTGCCATTAAAGCGTATTTTCTCAAATTGGTAACAAAGCTCGAAGTTAAACAAAACTTGGAGTCAAAGCCTTCTTTACAAAAATAATGTCTTATCTTATGAACTTAACAGAAACACATATTTTAGGATTTTTTTTTAATTGCTCATAATTCCAAAACGACTAAAAATATTGATACTGACATATTAAACGTTTAGATAGGAAATTTGATTCTCCACACGTTACTAAGATAAAAAAAAAAACAGGGTATCCTGTGTGACTTACGCACATTTATCTAAATGACCACATTGGCACACTTTTAAAAACCTCCTGTATGCAAAACATGAGACTTAAGTAATATAGTCTAAAGATCTATGTTTTAGTTAAAAGCATATAAAATTT
This sequence comes from Polydrusus pterygomalis, assembly GCA_963969555.1. Taxonomy (NCBI): domain Eukaryota; kingdom Metazoa; phylum Arthropoda; class Insecta; order Coleoptera; family Curculionidae; genus Polydrusus; species Polydrusus pterygomalis. The sequence continues at coordinate 90,339,213 of OZ018377.1, read as the reverse complement.
TAAATGTTTAGCTTTATTAATTTCAAAATTACTGAACTTTCTTCTCGATAAGGTTTTTACATAAAAAATGCATTTCATAAATCATATTATCTCAAAAACGGTTAGAAATAGGTATAGATCATTGTTAATAAAACTTAGGTTTCAATAAGGTATCCAAAAATGCTAAAACATACAGGGTATTCCATTTGAAATACCAAAGTTGGCCATAACTTCCTGTATAACCGGAAGTGATACAAACGTCAAAATATAGTATTTTAAAAGTTCAAAGCCAATCATGCCTGCTACCAAATCTTTAGAAAAATAAACTTATTAATTTATCTAGAGGCCATCCTTTTTTTCCCCTTTCCCCTATTTATGCCAATGATTTTAGGCTAAGACTGTACACACTCATAATTTTTACTTAATATAAATGCATGATGTTTTTTGAAAATGATCTAAACGCCCGTTTAATCAAAAAGAAACTATAAACGGCACCAACTTTCAGAGGAAAGTCTAATTATACTTTATGTAAAAAGATCCAGCGTCAATCTTAGCGTCGCCATCTATAAGTCAAAGACCAAAGCTACATCTGTAAAACATCTGATTCTTAGATTATAACTCAAGCGACATATCATTTTCGATTAAACTTTGTATGTCACTTGGTTCTGTTTAAATAAATTTATATTTTGTGGATAATGTGCCGGTATTGCGTGTTATTCACTTATTTTATTATTTTAATAAAATAAAATAAATATAATAAGTGAAAAATCTAAACGTATTCTTGCCAAGACTCTTAGCCAAAATAGGAACGTCAGAAACATAGTGGAACGGCCAGCAGGGCGGCAAAAATAAACCCGTTGATTTATATAGATGGGCACATAGTAAAAGAGAATAAAAATACATGGTGTCACTTTGTACGTATCAATGGAAATATTTTTTGTTTTTTCACCGCTTTGCTCTCCAATTTGATCGCCGCCTTATTAGTCGTTCCACCGCTGGCGTAAATTGAAACAAAATTGTTTTTTTTTGTCAAAGTATTTTTGAGTCACCCCGTATTAAGGTGTAATTATGTCACTGTTTGTTGGCTATGGATGTAGATGAAATCATAAAAATAAGTAGAGTGAAAACACAAGTATTTTTATCTTCTAGCATTTTATAATAACAGATAATTATTATGACCGCGAAAACAATTAAAAGCAACAAAGTAGTGATATTTGGACAAGTATGCAGCTGTCTTTTGTACTGGAGTATCCAAGGAATCCAAGCATAATGGACACCCTGGGGCGGGTAGACCACGACAGCCGTTTTGTCCTTATTAGGACTCTACGGGCAGCAACACCACAGAAAACGGCACAATACATTAAAAGCCACCTTGCAGAAGTCCATCGGCCATCAATAGACCGTAACGATATCCCAGCAAAATCGATTCTAATACAAAAGGCAGTTTCACTGGTAAAAAATCGAAAGATAGAAAAGTAATTAAAACCACAAAGTGCAACACAATTAAGTATAGGGAAGTTAGGGAACTACTATGAGTAGAGGGAGAAGGGGCATTCTGCGCCAATTTCCGGAGGTCCAAACTGCGCATGCCCGGGCAGCTCGCAGACGTGGGCGACACTAATTATGACGTCACCTGTCATCTGTCACCTATCATCTGTCATCTGTCATACGTCATCTGTCAATGTCAAAGTCAAAGTCAATGTTAAAGTCAAAGTCAATGTCAAAGTCAATGTCAAAGTCAATGTCAATGTCAATGTTAAATGTCATCTGTCATCTATCATACGTCATCTGTCAAACGTCTCATTGTTGGGCGGTAGCTACATTAGGCAATAATATTCTATATATGGAATGGGTTCAGGATGACGTCATATTACGAATAGTAAAAGTTGGCGGATGTCACCTGTCAATTAAGACAGCTCAAGGTCACCTGCCACTTGTCAAATGCTAAAATTAAAATCTAACACGTGATATAGGTTCGGAGCGATCTAACAAGAAGCTTAAAAGAAACCCGAAGGCGATCGGCTGACTGGCTCGGGAGATATAATTTTTTGCCATTATGATCCTTATGTTCAAAGGTATAGAGGTGAAATTTGGTAAACGGGTAAAAGTCTAAAAGACCTATCGCAAACTAACCAAAAAACCATAATGGGTCAGGCGTTGTATTACACCCTGTATATGAAACATTGATTCCTTAGTATTATACGTTTGGATTAATATAAAAATATATTTAAACCTCTTATAGAAAACATTTTTCAATAATACAAACTATTTTCAACTAACACGAGGCGAGGTTAATGAGGCAATTAATATTCAATGAGCGCTATATCACAGTAACAATATTAAAACTCGGGGAATAATTACATCATCTTGGAAAAATACAACATTCTAATGAAATAAAACACTAAAGTAATAAAATAATTATTTATTCAACCATATTATACATTAACTTTTAGCAATCTTATATACATGAAATGCTAACAATAAGAAACCGGCTACAGCTATGAATACAATTAAACCATAATTGCTGCTTGAATCATCAGAATAATCCATTGATGTCGAATTATCACATTGGGGGAGAGTGGTGTTCTTGTAGCCGCTGATTAAAGTCTTCCAGTCTGTTATTATCTCGGAACAGGAACCTAACCTTGTAACGAAGCAGCTCGGCAGCCGAAGATGGGACCTTCATGTAAGAAGCAGGCGTAATTTTTTTATCAATCATCTCAAAATGCGGCTGCAACCATGTATTATTAGATGAAAAGTCGCTGGTCTCAATCATTACTGACACATTCCGAACGTTAAAGGGAGTGTAGACGTAAAACACATTTTGAACCAACGCTACAAAGAGCACGTATGATGAACTTAACACGGCCATGACTGGGATATTAATGATCTAAATCCTCTTCTTCAAGGTACTTATAGCTTCATGGCTATTAAATAGGGCTCCTATAAATACCATCAGAAGAACTATTAGGTACAAACCGCGCCATCTATCGCTGACGGGTTCTGGTTTTTGAGTCTTCTCTTTAACGGGTCGAGGTGTCTTGGCTGCTTTAAGCTGCCTACATTTTCATAAAATTTTAGCTAATTCACAATGTTTGGCGTACTTGTAATGATCTGCAAGAGGATCGTCTCCTTCCTTCCAACCATCAAATTCGCAGTAGCAAAAAGCACTTTTTATTACGTCAGAATGTTGTGTAAAATAGAAGCCTGCATATGCTAAGTCTTCAGGACTAACTTTATTGCGCCAGCCTACAAATGTAACTAATCGGTCTTCAAAATTTCGAATCAAGCCAAGGCCATCATCACCGCAATCTATGCAATCTACACTATTCATTGTATACACGTTTCTAGCTAAAGGGTTGCAACTATACTAAGAAATAAAACATAGAATTGTTTATTTATACATTTATTAGTCATCAGTATACATATATATATATATATATTATCAAAATCATCCACCACCTTCTGAGGATTATCATGCAATAGCTCTAACATATAATAATTCTGTTCAGACATGTTTGAATTACAAATACTTTTAATAACATCAATAATGGGATTATTTACAGTAACATAAAAACAAGCATATCTCAATAAATTATCATAAACAGTTCTAAAACCTAATTTTTTAACTAATTCTAGCCTATAATTAATTAAAAGCTTAATACTTAAGATAGCATGAATATCATTACAACAAAAACATAATGTAACATTATCACATTTGAGGTTAATTATTTTTTCACCCAAAAGTACTAGAACAGACATGGAAAAATTTTCAGCTTCGGACATCATGGTTGTTACTGCTTCATTAGCTCCGCTGTCGACAACCATCTTAGAAACCATTTCCAAAAACTCGAGCCAGTCAAAGTTGACTAGGGAGATTGAAACTTGCTCTTCGGGTAGATTCAAGAGTGTATTTGTTAATTTTACACTTGGCAGCATTCCTCTGGCGACGCTAAGTCCCACCACTATCTTGAAATGTTCAGCAGAATAGCAAACTTCATTTAAAAACTTTTTTTCACTTCTAATCTCTGCATTGCTTCTTAAAATCATACTGTCGAGATACTCCCAGTATGGTGTTGAACTTCGGGAAGCCTCATCATCTACTTCACTAATGTCTGGAGTGGAGTCGGGAGTAGCGATATAACTAGCGTCGTCAAACATGGTTGAAATTAAACTGAGAGTGTTAAATATGCGGATACTTATATTACATTTACCCCCACTCCTCGATTAAATTTATTTATGTTAAGTTCTAGAAACAAAAGCTTGGATAAAGCCCAACCGCTACCCACCTCGCTAAATTCTGAAGCCTTGCAGAGCAAAATATTTTGATATTCGGCATAAAAATCGTCTAAATTGGTATGTTGATCAATTACACCATACCTAGAGTTGAATGATTTAGTTTCTTGTTCTTTTGTAGAACTTAGTAGATATCGGCCATATAGCTCCATGTTAATTTTTATTTTTTGATCCGTAATTAAAGCCTTTGATAGTAAGCAAATAACTTTATTCTTTATCGCTTCTAAATACAGCTTAACATCAGTCAAGTATGAGTCACTAGATATATGATAAGTAACAAACCGGTTCTTGAAAGCCGTATGGATAAGTTTAACATTAGAGTCAAATACCACACTACAATTCTGCTTGTGTTTGGGGGTTCGATTATGATTGCTAAGAGACACAACTTCAACAGCACACTCTTTACAAGAAGGCATGATGGCATCTGCCAATAGTTTAAGAAATAGCTGGTTTTATACAAAATTAAAAACAGAGACATGAATAAATTTAAACGACATCCTCGGTCATATCAACCCAGCTGTTGTGGGCCTTATCAAGGCCGAGCCATTTAACGTACATTTTTCGTCCTTTCATACGCAACACCTGCTCGATAAGAAACACATCAGGCTGTTTAGTTTTTTGCAATTCTTCTTCATAAAACCCACCACTAATTGGGTGGCCTTGCATGTCTTCCAACAAATAAGTCGTAGGATTGGTAATTTGTACTTTACAAACCTTAAATAACTCAGTGGTCCAATTAGGCACATATCCTTTTTCAAACACATGTTTAGCTTTGCTTATACGAACAACATCTCCAACTTTGAATTTCTGCCTTCCTACAACCTTGAGATTATTATAAACAGAATTTAACAACCTAGTCACGTCCTTTTTGGTAACATCCTTAGGCATCATGCCAATTGTGCGATGCTTGGTGTTGTTGTAACTTGTCGTAACTTGTTCCAACAAGTCTACCCATTTATGATTGCCGTTCAAGGTGAACAGCTTAAACAACTTTTCCTTTATTGTGCGAATAACACGTTCTGCAATAGAAGCCTTCAAAATGCTAAAGGTGCTGTAATGATGAATATTATGTTTTTTTCATAAGATTCTGAAAGCTAGAGTTGTAATATTTCTTCCCATTATCGGTAACCAACTTTTTCGATATTCTTTTAGACTGTTTAAAAATCTGCTCCATGGCATTGGTTACATCTTGAGCATTTTTGGACTTGAGAGGCATAGTCCACAGAAATTTCGAAAAACAATCAATTACAACCAATATGTATTTAAATCCTTTGTTCTCGCGCGCATACTGATCGAGCTGCGCAAGATCCGAAGCAAACGTATCATCCAAACCATACTGAAGAAATCTACGACGTTTAAATTTGTTCCTAGCCGGCTTATGCAGCTCGTTAACAACTTGCTCTCTAGCTTTGGTAATGTTCTTAGCCATATTTCAAACATAATAAACATATTTGAGCCGTGTAGCTATTTTTATACTAGTTGAATTATTTCGGCAAACGACCAGATTGCTTTGATTTAGACATATTATTATCAATAGCTTCCAACCCTTTAATAATGGATTTAAGAGCATTTTTAACAGAAGTATCTACATATCCCTTTAAAGTATTTTCAAGAGTGCCAAATCGAGATGATAACCGTGTCACAGATTGCTGGTGAGCAGATTTAACTTCGTTTAGCTGTTTTTTAACTCGGGCATCTAATTTTGTAACCTTTTCCGACAACTTGTCATCAACAAGCTTAAGCGAATCATTATGAAGCAGCAGCTCTATCTTCAACTTATCTATTTGCTCTCTCAATGCAACACCCATAGACTCGGCATAGACTTTGTTAGAATTTGCAGCAGTGTTTGCTTGTTTCAAAGTATTAAGAATGGTGTCGCCCATTTTCTTCTCAAGGACATCTAGGTTCTTCTGCAAGACGCAATCAGCTGATGAGCTATCAATTTTAGATGAAAGTGTAACCGCAATAGCATCTACAAATTTTTTATTTACACCATCAGTATCATCTGTTGGAGAGCTAACGTTAACAAGTCTATGATCCCGACGATTATAATCACCATCTTTAGTAACAGCAATTAAAGTAGGTGCTTGCAGCACTCTAGCGCCTTTTTGGTGAGAAGCAGAGGGTAAAGACTGACCGAACTTATTCATGGCTAATGTGATAATGAGGAAGGATACTTGAACAGTTTTATTTATAGAATTCAATTATACCAAGTTTTTCCAATTGATGTAATATACTCATTATTTCACTATGATTATTATTGTTACCACCCTGTTGAGAGGATTCCAACTTTTTGAATCGTTCAACCAATTCGTTAATGCTGTCGTAATAAACATATTCCTTAGACTTGTTGGTGTATTCCATTAGAGCAGATCCGGATTTTGTTTGCGATCTAGTTCTGGGAGCTATGATAGAAGTGGTAGATGGGGATGGGATCTTGCTCGTTGACGTTCTAGAAAGTAAAGGTCTAACGATTGTAGCGTATTTCTGTGTTTTATTCGAAATTAGCTGGCCTCTCTCTCCCATGTATATGCCAGACTTCCTAAGTATTTCTCCATAATTTGTTGTATCCTCTTTAGTATGATACTTTGGTTCCTTTAAAAACAGCAAGTCGTACAAACCCAGAGTACCCTTGTAAGTTATAGGACCTACTTGGATATCTCCATTCTGCAAAAAATTTACGGATTCGCTACCTATACGCCAAGAGTCAATCGCAGAATCATAGCTCACTCCTCTAGCGTCTATTTGAGAAGAGTAAGACCAATATTTTCTCAAGTATTCCCTAGCCATCTCAGGATATTGAGCGATAAACTCATCCATCATCACCGGGTTATTTTTAATAAGAGCTTCAAACTCGGCTCTAATATCTGCCGCCGATCGTTCTGGAGGGTCTTGGCGTGTTTCTTGAAACACATCATCATCCACAGCATCACCATACTGAGATTCATCGGATAGAAATTGCACCGACTGGTTCTTATTTCGAGACGTTGTAGGTTGTTCGAGTTTTAGTTGTGGTTTCATGTCTTTACCCTCCTCGGTCTTAATTTTGCGTTTCTTAGACTCTGTCTTGACTGAAACTTCTACCAGCTTATTTAATGGGGTGGTTATAGGCGTTAAAAACTTATTTAGCGATACGTCTTCCAACCCTCGATCTAATTTGAATGCCAGATACTTCTTTCTTATAGTTCTAGATGCTTGTAAAGATCGGCGCTTCACGTCTTTATCTAGTTTGCTAAATTGGTCAGCCATAGCAGCTCTGAAGCACCGTATCCCTGTTTCCGGACACGTCTAACTACTATGATGATATACTGAGTGTTGAATACTTAGGGGGTGATATAAGTATCAAACTTACTACGATATCGCTTCTTGGTAATATCATTATCTTTGACAATTACCAAGAAGCCATATCTATCTTTTCAACATTCTGAACAAACACGTTTAAACGCATCAAAGGGCATGTCGGTGTTTACATGATCATCATAGACATGTTTCAAGTTTAAGTCATCTTGTTTGAATAATATCAGCACATTAGCATTATCACTAACCGCTGTTTGGGTATTTTTGAATAAGTTTGCGATAAATAGAACGAATCAATGGCATTGTGACGGCCCATACAGAAATAATTACGTATTTTATCCTGCTTCTCGCATGCCACATCATCAAATATGAATATGGAATGGGGTCTAGCGCTGGATGGGTCTAAAACATCCTCATTATCACTATAACCAATATATCCTAATCCTGAATGCCGTAAGGCATGGCTTAAAAAATTATACTTGTCTTGCTGTAGAGATTTCGAATATACATATACATTCTCAAATGTTAGGCCGTTTTCATCAATCAGTAGGCTCATCATAACAGCAGTCTTACCGCAATTACTGGGACCACATATTAAGGCCCTTATGTTGGATGGTAATAAGTGGCCATGTTTGTTGTTGTTGGCTACCTTGCCTTGCTTCATATCAAAATTATATACTTTAATACCAAGTTTCTGTTTTTCTTGACGCATCGTTTCTATAAGTATCACTCTGCACTCACCGACGACTTCATTAGTAATGTAGACGTCACAAGGTACAGGTGTGTTAAATAGCGTTATCAACAAGCTACCAGTCGAACTTCATCTGCCTGGATATTCTTATTGCGGCCCTGGTACTAAACTTCAAGAACGACTAGCTCGAGGAGATCCTCCAAAGAATAAATTGGATAGTTATTGCCGTACTCACGATATCGAATATTCAAAGAGTCAAGACTTGGCGCACAGACATAAGGCTGAGAAAGTATTGGAAAACAGAGCTTGGGAGCGTGTAAAGGCCAAAGATTCAAGTTTTGGTGAAAAGACAGCAGCTTGGCTAGTAACCAACGCCATGAAGATTAAACGCAAGATAGGTGCTGGTACTAAGAAGACAAAAATACCTATCTGTCTGTCTTCGGTGGTGAGAAAGATTAGGAATCAAGTCAAACATACTAGTGCGGGGGATGTTGGTAAAAAGAAGATGCTAAGTACATTGCTAAAAGCAGCCAGAGTATCAGTGAAAAAGGTAGGCGGGGCCAAAAGAATCAAAGTGCCTCGAGTTATTCCTCTGCCAAAACAAGGTGGTATTTTGCCGCTTATTCCGATATTCGCAGGGCTGTCTGCCTTAGGGGAACTGGCAGGGGGTACGGCCGGGGTGGCTAAGGCAATCAACGATGCCCAGAGTGCCAAGGATAAGTTGAAAGAGTCCAAACGACACAACGAAACAATGGAGGCTATATCATTGGGTAAAAAAGGCAGTGGTTTATACTTGAAGAAACACAAGACAGGATATGGTTTATTTCTACGTAAAATGTCAAAAAACTACCAATAAAGCTACCCAACCGCCCCCTATCCGACCAAGATATCAAGAAATATGTTGCTCGATTCAAAATACCTAACTTTTGAGATGTATTTATGCGAGACACATTACCGAACACACCCCGAAATATAGAAAGCGGTGTTGTAAATTTAGATCGCAACACAGGGAACGGGACACATTGGGTAGCTTACAAGAAAAATGGAAGCAAAGTTGTATATTTCGATAGTTTTGGCGACTTGAACCCACCAAAGGGGTTTATCAAGTATATGAAAAATTCTAAAATTTATTTCAACTATGATCAATATCAGGATTATGGTACAGCAAATTGTGGTCACCTGGCATTATCATTTCTCTACAATAAAACTTTATAAAATACAATAATGTGTTTTACTATCATCAGTCATGTCTCAAACATTCACGTTAAAGGGTCGTTCGCACCTGCTTGAAACCTACTTTATACCTCCAATCGAGCTTGATTCCAGATACGACTACTCTCTAGCATTAATTTAGCTAGAGAGTAGTCGTATAGAGAGAGATAGCTAAATACCTGGCATTCAGAAGCGATGGAGTCTTCCCTCGTAGAGGAATCGAACAAAACCAACTTTTACAAAGATTTCAATTACCCTCCCTAATTAATCGCAGGAACTACTTCCACACAATTTCTACTCAACATACTTAAGTCCCATATTGACTGCCCTGAGCTACTAGCTCAAATCAGCTTGTATGTTCCAACGCGCCCTACAAGATCTCCTCCTACATTTTTCCTACCTACCCCCACTACTAACTTTTTAATTAAAACACCAATATACAGGGGAATGGAGCTAGTTAACAATACCTGTGGTAACATTGACATTCACGAGCTGTCTACTATCCAACTCAACAAAGTACTAAAACACAAATTCTTGCTACAATAAATAATACGTACTCAATTCCTGTAACTTTTATTCCTACTTTGTCACTACGTACTATTGTAAATATTATAAATTGTCTTTTAAATGGACGTCATGTATCTGTTAGACAATAAAGATTATTATTATTAATTTCGCTAAATACTTGGAACACGATTCCAAATATTGAATAGGGCCGTAACAAGTTTTATTACACAGACAACAACAAAAACGAGGTAGTTTTGGAGATCCCCACAGGATCCTACGAGTTGGAAGACATTGAACAGTTTTTGCAAAATAAGCTTGCTAAGACAGGGGCTACTCCAGAAGAACGGAAGAACATTTTATCGCTGAAACCTAATAACAACACCTTAAAGTGCGAGCTAAAGAGTGCTTATAGTATAAATTTCACCCCCAAGGATAGCATTGCTCAGTTGTTGGGTTTCTCTCCACAAGTGCTAAAGTCTGGGCAGCAATACGAGTCAGATATACCCGTAGAAATTATACAAGTCGTTACCATCAGAGTAGAGTGTAATATTATTTCCGGGTCGTATTATACCAATAATCCATCACATACTCTATACGAATTTTCACCAACTGTTGATCCTGGGTACAGCATCAACATTGAGCCGAGGAATTTAATCTATCTTCCAGTTCAAGTAAAACATATCTACAATATTACCCTAACGCTGTTGGACCAAGATTCAAGACCGCTCAACTTTCGAGGCGAGGAAGTTGTAATCAGATTAGAACTTAGACGAAATGGCTCTCGTGTTTAAAAGCTATTTAAGCACCCTCCAACCCTCTGCTGATTCATTAAGTGTTCAGAAGTTGAAGGAGACACTCACGTTTGCAAATATAGTTTATTTACAGTCTCGAAGTAAGCACTATTATTACCATGTCAGACAAACTTTAATTATTTAATGAAATTAAGAGTGATGAGTCAATCATTCGTGAAGAATGGCATACTTATCACCCATTTACCAATTGATTTAATAACAACGACGAAATTGAGATTGTGATTAATCAGCAAGATGTGTTTTTGGATATGGGGGAACCTCAGCTATACATTGAAGGGTCGTTTATGGAAGAGGTGCGAGTTGGCGCAATCGGTGATTGCACATTAACCAATAATGCCGGCGCCTTTCTATTTGACACTATTTCATATGAAGTGAATGGTAAGGAGATTAAAAAAATTCGTGATCCTGGCATAGTTGGCACCGGTAAAAACATATTGTGCCTAAACGAGCCAGAAAGCCGAGCTTTGGACATTGCTGGTTGGAACTGGCCTACTGGTATTGTCAAGACCTTGGATGAAACTTCTAAAGTATTTAATTTCCGTATACCCCTTGCCTCTCTGTTTGGTGTATTTGCCGACTACAAGAATGTTTTAATGGGTAAACAAAAAATTAAACTGGTTCGAGCTCGTCATGATGACAACTGCTACAAGTCGAGCGATGATAAGAAGGCAACGATTACATTAAAGACTGTTGAATTAAAGGTTAGACACATCTATCCTAGTGACGCAGTCAAATTACGTATTTTAGACGAAGTTGCAAAGAACAGATCGATATTTATTCCGTTTAGAAATTGGGAGATACACGAACTACCTGCTCTGCGAACAACCAAGAGAGATATTTGGACCGTCAAGACCATGTCTGAGAGAGCAAGATATGTTATTGTATTTTTTATGAAGAATCGTAAAGATAATTATAAGGCCGATTGCACTTATTTTGATAATTTAAACATCACCGACGTCAAGCTGTATCTTAATTCACAGGTTTACCCCTACGAAGCACTAAATTTAAACTTTGAGAACCGCCAATTCACCGAGGCTTATAAGATGTATACGGATTTCCAGAAAACTTATTTGAGCAAGCAGTACAGCGAACCACTGATGGATTTTACAGCTTTTGCCAATAGAGCCCTTTTTGTTATTGATTGCACCAAGCAAAATGAAGCTCTCAAAGCGTGACGTAAAGTTGGAATTTCAAATCTCCGAAAACTTTTCTGTTGAGTCACGTGCTTTTTGTATCATCGTGCATGATCGTGTTCTCGAATACCAGGCTTCAACTGGACAAGTGCGGGATCTTTTGTAATCAGTCATACTTTGGTCCTTGCAAGATGAAGTTTGTGGTAGTAGACATACAAGGGTTCAACATTCCAGACTTTTGCGCCAAGGAATTGGCTATTTATGATGGAAACAACATGAAGAGCTATCTGTTTAAACCAGTCGTCCCCTTTTACGAGCTATCTTATGATTGCCAACAGCAAGCACTATTTCTGTCTGGAAACCGCCATGGACTCTTCTATAATTATGGTGAGACCGAACACAACCAGCTTTATTCAATTATCCTCCAGGACCTGCTAGATGTTGACGTAATTTACGTAAAAGGACATGTGAAAAAGGACTTTTTAGTTAAGATTTATTCTGATGTAATAGTTAGACATAAACCTGATATTATTAACTTGGAATTTATTACCGATTATGTTAATGTACCCAAACTGCCTAGAGATGTAGTTACTTGTTCTTATCATAGTATAGAAGTTTGTACTTGTAGTGTTAGGAATGCTTATATCTTGTATGATTATATTTATAGTTTTATACCCAAATAAAGATTAAAAAATATCTGTTGTGTGTCATTTCGTTCTATATTAATTACACCCCCTAGTAGAATTTAGTCTCGAGCTTATGACGAAGACAGTCGATTTTAGAGTTAAACTCCGAGAGCATCTGCGCCAAATACGTAAACTAAAAAAAGACATCCAGTGTTACGAAGATAGAAAGTATTTAGTTGAGCTATTTTCAAAACTGACTCTTTAAACCTATCAATGGCGTCCTCTGCCTGGGATAAGGTGTTTGAATCTCCTTCGCAATGTCTGAAGGATGATGCAATACATCGCAAGATTAAGCCTAACACGGTATACGATATCGATGATTACATCACCGTTATATTTAGCACTACAGAAGAAGAACGCAAGCAAGTAACATTGGACACTATTGGATATGGAAAAATTTATTTCTCTAGTAAGGAATTTGAAGAATTTCTAAGTAATTTTGATTGTTTCAACACTCACTGGGTAGACATTTTTCTGATTATTGGCAAGTACACTTTAGTGTTTCATCGAAATGCCGAGAAGCGAAGCCTCAAGTTTGAAGATGCCATGACAGACAAGTACCTGTTTCGATGGACTGACAAGCTGATACGATTATTTGCAAGACATACACTTCAATTGTATAAACTAAACACTGAATATTATAAAATTACCAAATAAAAGTTATTATTATTGATATGTGCTGGTTTTTTTTATTGTTAGGGAACGGATGGGTAAAATAAAACAGTTATTACAGCAATAATTATACTAATACAATAACCCATACAATAATACAATAATTATAATAAATAACTAATACAATAATACCAATAATAATAATAATAATAATAATAATAATAATAATAATAATATAATAATAAATAAGACAATAATAAATACCTAACCTAATATAACAACCCTCTAAAGGCAGCAGCTATCAAAAGAAATTGGCGCAAAGATAGCTGCTCTAGGCAGTCTTGACTCATGGAATTTCCAATGATTCCTTATATTTTGCGATATCTCTGTGACCCCAAGCAAGCGTGTTCTCTAAATCACCGGGTATAAGGTAACGCTTGTCGTCCGCGTATGACAGCGCTACCTTATTTTTAAGTTCGACAAACATCTCATGTTGATGTGAGCGGAATGTATTCATCTGTCGATGAATCAAAGTCCCCTCTACGTCAACCGCTTTTCGATAATCTTCGATAGTCAGTTATTTTTTGGTGACGTAGTCAGGGACCCCCTTTGCCTTTTTCGTGCATTCCCCTTCAACATCAACACAATACGCCTTCGCCCCGGTGCCAACAAATTCCCAAATAATCTTTCCTGCATACTCATCTTTCATTTTGCCTAATATTGATTGGTTTACAGGAACATTATGTGGGTTATCGTCGGAGTAATTGGATGTATCGAATCTATCTAAATTAGCAGTCATGTCATCATAGAAATTTGGTGTTGTTACTTTTAAAATAAGGGAGTCGGTGTCAGTGTATAACAGAACCGCGTTGTTGCCATATTTTGGCTTAATGTACCCGTACAAAAAGTCATACATAATCGTCTTGGATATCTCCAAGATTAAAAAGCCTACGTAAATAGGCTTATTATATGTGACTTTTTGTTTTTTCATCTGAATTGCTACCAGGTTCTCGCTGAAAATTACGCGGTATTTGAAATGAGGCTTCGCGATTAACGCTCCGGCCCCCAACCTCCTGCCAATATTCTCCCAATGAGAAACAAGTTTTACGTCTACCCGTTTTCCCACGTTTTCATCGTTTTGCCGAATACAGCGTTGTTCATCAATTTAAAAAAGTCCTTTTCGAACTTATTTTTAGCCTGATTTCGCAACGCTGTATTCAGATCGATATACTTTTTAAGCCACGGGGATTGATCGAAAGATACAACGCGGTGAATTTTAGTGAGCTGAAGGCCATAATTTAATGCTTGCTGCAAATTTTGAATATGAATAATATACTTTTCTTTTTTGATGAAATTTGGTATCAATTTTGTAATTTTTGGAAATTTAGACCCGGGTGGTGCGATGGATTGTGGGCAAAAGGGTAGTTCGTTGTGTAAATAATGCAAGTTTTCCGGGTATTCCAAATCAACTTCTAATATATAGCCTGTTGGTGATTCAGGTGCTATATTTAAGTAATCTAAATTTTGAATTTCGGTCTCGTTTAACCACTTGAAATTTCCCGTTGGTAGATATTGAGACATGGCTGCACCATACAGATTGGTCGCATCCAGGTACATGATGTAAGAGTTGGGTTTAGAAGCGTCATAATTAGGTGTAAATTTATTGTTCGCTAAAGCTTTTCCAACACTACACTGACTGACTCCTCCGCGAATCGCGTGCTTAAAGAAGTGTACCATGTCTAGATCTGTTAATAATTCTAATTGGACGGATGTTGCCTTGAGAGCCGCTTTCATCGAGAGACCCGGCGCAGTAAAATACTGCGCAGGATCGAGACCGTAAGTAGCCAGGCACACGTCTCTAAAACTTTTAAATACATCTGTCAAAATTAAAACGTCGGATTTAAGATAAATATCAGAATATTCGCCTAAAGTTTTGCAATTAAATAGATTCCATACCTTCCAAGCACGCTTGTAATCATCGGTGGTGATATCTTCTTTTTTAAGTTTGTTGTAAAAGTCTTTATGCGATGGGAGTGTCGTTTTGTCTAATTTTGAAAAACTATCCACGTAGTTATAGGGGAAGACACCCTTCTGCCGAATAAGTTTAAATTTATTGTTATCTGCGAAATATTTACGTACTGTACGACATTGTTCCGGTTTTAAATTTTGACTAAGTTTATCTAGCCCAGTGCCCATGAAACGAAAACTATCAAGGAAACGTAATTTTAAAAATACCTGTCGTTGTTTCCCTGCCTTGATTTCGACGTTATCCACCAAAACATGTTTAGTATAGGAAATATACTTTTCCTTATTTTGAGGGATAACGTCCAGCTTTTCCTCATCGCAAGCTAACTCCTTGACAAAAAGATGCTAATCAAAATTGGACATGTTTTGGAAAAAGATGGGTATAAATTGGGGAATTTTATAATTTAGATTGCATACAGAGTGGGCGGGGCCTCGATAGAACTCAGTCAAATGATCGTGATCATGTACTCTATCATTTGCCTCTACATCAAATGGCTTTTCGCAAATGTGACAGGTTGGTGCTTGTCGATGTATATTCTCTTGTTTCGCTATCATAGGTAGCATAGGCACCACTTCCTTCATAAAATCATCATAGATTGACATGCAGTCAGTCTCTAATCGTTTTATAAATTCTTTGTGGGCGTCCTGCCCTCTATAACTTTGGTACTTTGAATAGGCATCGTCAAAGTCACATTTAATGTAGTATGCAAATGAGTAGGGTATATGTTTATGTGTTCTAACAGTATAGGATGTATCAGCGTCCAGCTCATTTTGCTCTGTATCCAAGGGTTCAAGGATTGTCTCGAAGTCGGCGTAAACAACGAAAGGTACCTTTAATTTCTTTTCAAAGTTTGTGAATTTGAAAATATTCTCGGGAATCTCTTCTCCGTATTTATTCTTTTTTAAATCAGTTGTCGGTACTTTGGCCGAAACGTGCCCGCAATCGTGTTCTTGATGAGCTTTTAATTTTTGCTCTGAATAAAAATATATTAAACAACCATCGCATAAATACTTTGTACCACCATGATGTAAAGATAATTGACTTGAGATCAGTCGAGACATGTTTCTTATTAAACAGTAATGACTGTTCTTATAATCATCGCTGATTAATAACAAATTAACATGTCTCTCCTTGCGAGATGTCGTAAAAAATAAGGGACCAACGACTTCAATACTATTTTTACCATTGTCAAAGACTTTTTCTAAGCCGTAAACATTGATAGAAATATTATTTAGCCGTTCAAATTTGGTTATATCGCCAAGTTTAATTGGAAATTCCATACCTTTAAAGTCCAGCTCGTTCTCAAAAGGCAGATAGTTCGCAACTCTATTTGCATATTGAGCCCGATCAACGGGATGCAAGGCTGCCAAGACCGACCACTTGAAACACTGCAAGTCTGTGTTTTGAATGTTTAGGACTGCTTTCTTTGCGTCAATCTCCTTTGGCAGCGGAATATAAGACGATGCCTTTAGAGGGTTGATTTTATTAATACCTAATTCTAAGTGTAGGAGCTGCTGCAGAGTCCACCCTGTAACAATTGAAACGTTGTTAAGTATTATGATTAAAAAATATGTTAGACTTTTTTAAGCGCTTGCAATAGTACTTACCACTATCCTTTTCCGAAAACTCTGAATATTTCCGGTCTAGGATTGCAGCAAACTGCTGGAACAGCTCCTCCAAGTCCATCGCTCCATTCACCATTACATACTTAGCGTTGAAGGACTTGTCCTCTGACGACTCGCTCGTCTGCAGGAGGAAGCGGCCGAAAAGCTCTACCCCGACTTTCAGTTGTTCGTATTTTACGACGATCCCTCCCACCAGCCTTACGAATTTTTCCCTTAGGTGACCCAGGAACCTGGGGACGCTGGTGGGGTCCTGGCTTGAAGAAAGCCGGTAGGTGGAAATTCGGCTCCGAAATGATGTTTTAACCAGTTGTACACCTTCCTCCTGCTCCACACAGCAGTTCTCCCGATGTTTTTGGGTCCTTAGATGACTGGACCACCGGGAGATAGGCATATCCACTTGACAGTCATCACAATGCTTCTGCTGCGTAGATGAAGTTGATGGTTCTGAAATAAATTAACAATTATTAGCACTTATGTAATTTTAATATTTCACAATATGATGCAATCTTTCACAATATGATGCAATATGATGTAATATGATGCAATATATAATTTTTCGCCGTATGATGCAATAACTCACCATCTGACGAAACGAGTCTTGCTCTCTTGGCCAGGGATACTTGCGCCGGAGTAGCTTGTCTTTTAGGAGCCCTATGCTGTTATTCGCTTTGATGTTTTTTGAGGGCCCACCTTGATTTAAAACTATCCCCGCAAGTATTGCAAACTTGCTCTGTAAGTCGGCAATCTCCGTGGCTCTTGAGGGTGTCTTTCCTGGTGAAGGAGCGGGAACAATGTTCGCAAATAAACCTTTTCTGGGAAAGTAATACAGTATTAAGGCCTTTATAACACTAATTTTAATGCAATATCGATTATTATACAATTAAACATCTACAGCGAAGCATAAGCATCCTGTATTGGCTTACATAACACGTTGGAACCTGTATTTAACAACATTCTCATAGTAATACACTATTGCGGCTCTTATAACCCCCCAATTTTAATGCAATATCGATTATTATACAATTAGGCATCTACAGCGAGGAATAAGCACCCTGTATTGGCTTATGCAATACGTTAGAACCTGTATTTAAATTACTTTTATTCAAATAATTTTTAATATCCACTTGCATGCTGTATCAAATTAACACTGTAATATATTAAAAGGTACTTACATTTTATTAATTTTTCGATCGTTCACTACACTTTAGTACTTTAGTCTTCACCTTCTCGATGATAACTGATGTGGCTTGCCCGGGTTCCACTGTATTTATAGCAGAGCCTTTCACTCCGACCACACCAGTCGTCATTGAATATTAATTGCTTGTTCACTGCAAATAGTCGTTTGTATATTAATCACCACTTGTCCTTACCTCGTGTTGAATAAAATTAGAATGTCGTATATTTCCAAGATGATGTAATTGTCGCCCACTTTTAATATTGTTACTGTGATATAATACTCATTGAATATTAATTACCTCATTAACCTCGCCACGTGCTGCGATCATTGTTAGTTGGAAATAGTTTGTATTATTGAAAAATGTATTCTATAAGAGGTTTAAATATATTTTATATTAATTTAAATGGAATCTAAGGAATCAATGTTTCATATACAGGTTGTATTACGGTGTCTGCCCCCTGTGTGGTTTTGAATTTCGGTCTCGTTTAACCACTTGAAATTTCCCGTTGGTAGATATTGAGACATGGCTGCACCATACAGATTGGTCGCATCCAGGTACATGATGTAAGAGTTGGGTTTAGAAGCGTCATAATTAGGTGTAAATTTATTGTTCGCTAAAGCTTTTCCAACACTACACTGACTGACTCCTCCGCGAATCGCGTGCTTAAAGAAGTGTACCATGTCTAGATCTGTTAATAATTCTAATTGGACGGATGTTGCCTTGAGAGCCGCTTTCATCGAGAGACCCGGCGCAGTAAAATACTGCGCAGGATCGAGACCGTAAGTAGCCAGGCACACGTCTCTAAAACTTTTAAATACATCTGTCAAAATTAAAACGTCGGATTTAAGATAAATATCAGAATATTCGCCTAAAGTTTTGCAATTAAATAGATTCCATACCTTCCAAGCACGCTTGTAATCATCGGTGGTGATATCTTCTTTTTTAAGTTTGTTGTAAAAGTCTTTATGCGATGGGAGTGTCGTTTTGTCTAATTTTGAAAAACTATCCACGTAGTTATAGGGGAAGACACCCTTCTGCCGAATAAGTTTAAATTTATTGTTATCTGCGAAATATTTACGTACTGTACGACATTGTTCCGGTTTTAAATTTTGACTAAGTTTATCTAGCCCAGTGCCCATGAAACGAAAACTATCAAGGAAACGTAATTTTAAAAATACCTGTCGTTGTTTCCCTGCCTTGATTTCGACGTTATCCACCAAAACATGTTTAGTATAGGAAATATACTTTTCCTTATTTTGAGGGATAACGTCCAGCTTTTCCTCATCGCAAGCTAACTCCTTGACAAAAAGATGCTAATCAAAATTGGACATGTTTTGGAAAAAGATGGGTATAAATTGGGGAATTTTATAATTTAGATTGCATACAGAGTGGGCGGGGCCTCGATAGAACTCAGTCAAATGATCGTGATCATGTACTCTATCATTTGCCTCTACATCAAATGGCTTTTCGCAAATGTGACAGGTTGGTGCTTGTCGATGTATATTCTCTTGTTTCGCTATCATAGGTAGCATAGGCACCACTTCCTTCATAAAATGATCATAGATTGACATGCAGTCAGTCTCTAATCGTTTTATAAATTCTTTGTGGGCGTCCTGCCCTCTATAACTTTGGTACTTTGAATAGGCATCGTCAAAGTCACATTTAATGTAGTATGCAAATGAGTAGGGTATATGTTTATGTGTTCTAACAGTATAGGATGTATCAGCGTCCAGCTCATTTTGCTCTGTATCCAAGGGTTCAAGGATTGTCTCGAAGTCGGCGTAAACAACGAAAGGTACCTTTAATTTCTTTTCAAAGTTTGTGAATTTGAAAATATTCTCGGGAATCTCTTCTCCGTATTTATTCTTTTTTAAATCAGTTGTCGGTACTTTGGCCGAAACGTGCCCGCAATCGTGTTCTTGATGAGCTTTTAATTTTTGCTCTGAATAAAAATATATTAAACAACCATCGCATAAATACTTTGTACCACCATGATGTAAAGATAATTGACTTGAGATCAGTCGAGACATGTTTCTTATTAAACAGTAATGACTGTTCTTATAATCATCGCTGATTAATAACAAATTAACATGTCTCTCCTTGCGAGATGTCGTAAAAAATAAGGGACCAACGACTTCAATACTATTTTTACCATTGTCAAAGACTTTTTCTAAGCCGTAAACATTGATAGAAATATTATTTAGCCGTTCAAATTTGGTTATATCGCCAAGTTTAATTGGAAATTCCATACCTTTAAAGTCCA
Source organism: Polydrusus pterygomalis (assembly GCA_963969555.1). NCBI lineage: Eukaryota > Metazoa > Arthropoda > Insecta > Coleoptera > Curculionidae > Polydrusus > Polydrusus pterygomalis. The sequence continues at coordinate 90,318,896 of OZ018377.1, read as the reverse complement.
GCTCGTTCTCAAAAGGCAGATAGTTCGCAACTCTATTTGCATATTGAGCCCGATCAACGGGATGCAAGGCTGCCAAGACCGACCACTTGAAACACTGCAAGTCTGTGTTTTGAATGTTTAGGACTGCTTTCTTTGCGTCAATCTCCTTTGGCAGCGGAATATAAGACGATGCCTTTAGAGGGTTGATTTTATTAATACCTAATTCTAAGTGTAGGAGCTGCTGCAGAGTCCACCCTGTAACAATTGAAACGTTGTTAAGTATTATGATTAAAAAATATGTTAGACTTTTTTAAGCGCTTGCAATAGTACTTACCACTATCCTTTTCCGAAAACTCTGAATATTTCCGGTCTAGGATTGCAGCAAACTGCTGGAACAGCTCCTCCAAGTCCATCGCTCCATTCACCATTACATACTTAGCGTTGAAGGACTTGTCCTCTGACGACTCGCTCGTCTGCAGGAGGAAGCGGCCGAAAAGCTCTACCCCGACTTTCAGTTGTTCGTATTTTACGACGATCCCTCCCACCAGCCTTACGAATTTTTCCCTTAGGTGACCCAGGAACCTGGGGACGCTGGTGGGGTCCTGGCTTGAAGAAAGCCGGTAGGTGGAAATTCGGCTCCGAAATGATGTTTTAACCAGTTGTACACCTTCCTCCTGCTCCACACAGCAGTTCTCCCGATGTTTTTGGGTCCTTAGATGACTGGACCACCGGGAGATAGGCATATCCACTTGACAGTCATCACAATGCTTCTGCTGCGTAGATGAAGTTGATGGTTCTGAAATAAATTAACAATTATTAGCACTTATGTAATTTTAATATTTCACAATATGATGCAATCTTTCACAATATGATGCAATATGATGTAATATGATGCAATATATAATTTTTCGCCGTATGATGCAATAACTCACCATCTGACGAAACGAGTCTTGCTCTCTTGGCCAGGGATACTTGCGCCGGAGTAGCTTGTCTTTTAGGAGCCCTATGCTGTTATTCGCTTTGATGTTTTTTGAGGGCCCACCTTGATTTAAAACTATCCCCGCAAGTATTGCAAACTTGCTCTGTAAGTCGGCAATCTCCGTGGCTCTTGAGGGTGTCTTTCCTGGTGAAGGAGCGGGAACAATGTTCGCAAATAAACCTTTTCTGGGAAAGTAATACAGTATTAAGGCCTTTATAACACTAATTTTAATGCAATATCGATTATTATACAATTAAACATCTACAGCGAAGCATAAGCATCCTGTATTGGCTTACATAACACGTTGGAACCTGTATTTAACAACATTCTCATAGTAATACACTATTGCGGCTCTTATAACCCCCCAATTTTAATGCAATATCGATTATTATACAATTAGGCATCTACAGCGAGGAATAAGCACCCTGTATTGGCTTATGCAATACGTTAGAACCTGTATTTAAATTACTTTTATTCAAATAATTTTTAATATCCACTTGCATGCTGTATCAAATTAACACTGTAATATATTAAAAGGTACTTACATTTTATTAATTTTTCGATCGTTCACTACACTTTAGTACTTTAGTCTTCACCTTCTCGATGATAACTGATGTGGCTTGCCCGGGTTCCACTGTATTTATAGCAGAGCCTTTCACTCCGACCACACCAGTCGTCATTGAATATTAATTGCTTGTTCACTGCAAATAGTCGTTTGTATATTAATCACCACTTGTCCTTACCTCGTGTTGAATAAAATTAGAATGTCGTATATTTCCAAGATGATGTAATTGTCGCCCACTTTTAATATTGTTACTGTGATATAATACTCATTGAATATTAATTACCTCATTAACCTCGCCACGTGCTGCGATCATTGTTAGTTGGAAATAGTTTGTATTATTGAAAAATGTATTCTATAAGAGGTTTAAATATATTTTATATTAATTTAAATGGAATCTAAGGAATCAATGTTTCATATACAGGTTGTATTACGGTGTCTGTCCCATTATGTTTTTTGGTTAATTTTTTTCCAAAAAAGGGTGTTTGGGGCGTTCTTCAAATATGTATTTAAGGAATGCCCTTTGGCATCCGGAGTACCGAAGGTACTTTTTCCGGGGTTTGCGCATAATTTTCTCTTTTATTTAACCTCGAAACATCAGTTTTGGTCTACTGCGCATGTTGCCAAAAAGGCTTTAATTTTTTTTTATTGCGGGGTTGTATAGGTATGGCCTAATAGTGTAGATATTAGATAAAATTATAAAAATCCGAGATGCCCTTTTGACAGCTTTGCCGGTTTTACTAATAATTTGAAGACTTGGATATATTCTGAGTTTAGGATTGCATAGGTATACCTTAGTAATGCAAATATATAAAAAATTAGAATTCTCCGATGTGCCGCTTTGGTAGCTTTGATGATTTTACTGATATTATGCGGATATCTTGTCTTGAGATTATATTAATAATGATAAACATTTCCAATGATGGATACATAGTACGAATTTTGTATTGTTTGTGCTAAGGCCCTAATGGTTTTATTCGTACCTATATCTCCGTTATTACTTGATATTTTTGAAAAATTCTTTCACTGCTCGATAGGTGCTCTCGTCTTATACCTGTTTGCCAAATTTTGCCTCTCCCTTTAGGCATATGGTCGCTAAACGCAAAAAACTATATCTCTCGAACCAGTCAGCCGATCGACTTCGGGTTTCTTTTAAGCTTCTTGTTAGATCGCTCCGAACCTATATCACGTGTTAGATTTAAATTTTAGCATTTGACAAGTGACAGGTGACCTTGAGCTGTCTTAATTGACAGGTGACATCCGCCATCTTTTCCTATTCGTAATATGACGTCATCCTGAACACATTCCATATATAGAATATTATTGCCCAATGTAGCTACCGCCCAACAATGAGACGTTTGACAGTTGACAGATGACGTATGATAGATGACATATGACATTTAACATTGACATTGACATTGACATTGACTTTGACATTGACTTTGACATTGACTTTGACATTGACTTTGACATTGACTTTGACATTTACTTTGACATTGACTTTGACATTGACATTGACAGATGACGTATGACAGATGACAGGTGATAGGTGACAGATGACAGGCGACGTCATAATTAGTGTCGCCTACGTCTGCGAGCTGCCCGGGCATGCGCAGTTTGGACCTCCGGAAATTGGCGCAGAATGCCCCTTCTCCCTCTACTACTATCCATTATGCTTAGATTCCTGTGTATTCCAAAACAAAATACCTTTAAAAAAGTTAAAATCAGTTTAAACTATTTATTGAAAAGGAACCATCAACCAAAAATGTCCTGAAACTCAATAAATAATGCCTCTATAACTGCCATAATTATGGGAATAGGTTTCTTTACTAACATTCCTTTTAAAAAGATTACAATAGATTTACTACACATTTATTTATTGATTTTTAAAGAAGTTATCTTTAATCGCCAATTACTTAACCCAATGACTTAGTACCTGGTTTCTTTTTATTAACATCATCCAAATACGTACCTGAACCATGACGTCGTTTGTGAACCATGCCAGAAAGAATACCTCAACCATAAGAATTAGGAGATGGACAAATGGAAATGCCAACCCTTTTAAAGTATTTTGCTAAAATATTTAAAAAGATACATAGCATAATAGACTGTTAATTTTTAAGGAGTGATGGAGAATTGGTAAAAACTTGCCAAAGCGACCCGTATGAAAAAAAATACAGAGTAAGTAAAAAGTGTGTAATTTTAAAGTTGTTAATATCCATAAAATGACAGTGAAAACTCTTATGCCTACTCTTGAAAGGTAACTTTGGCAAAAGGTAAACTAAATAAAATAAATAAAATAGAACTGATGTCAAGTTTTGAATTTTCTCGTTTTAAGAAAATTAAATATGGTACGAATCATGTCAGCACAAAAAATATTTTTCTATTCGAAAGTTACTTTACAAATGATATAGAAAGTAGTGGGGTTAATGGCCAGTATGTTTATTTAAGATTGGATACCATTCGCGACTTTCAGAGTTTTTGTACCGGATGTACAACTAAAAAGGGACACCGACTGTATCTTGGAAACCGTCTATCATACGGGTGGCGGAAAAAAAAAATTTATTACGAAAGTAACTAAAAATAATTACTGCAAATTATTTTTAAGTTCCAAGGTTGGCCGCGAGTCATGCAGTCATTCACTCGCATGGGTTGTCTAATTCCTAAGCTGGGGTTTTTCTTTGGTAAATGAGAGTCAGAGATTATTACTATTATTGTCTGTGCTCGATTGCTTCGTTGGGCAGTACAAACATTGTTTTTCATTTTTTAATATGTTATGTTACGACGTTGTCATTTGAATATTCGGCGTAGCATCTAAAAGACGCATTTTCTTTTTCCAAGAGAATCTTCTAAAGACTAACACCCTGTGAATCAGAGTAGTGTCGGACTGCCTAACGACTAACCTGTGTGTAAACGTATTTCTGCGGTTTCCGCGCCATAGGCGTATAAACCTTCAGACCACTCGTTTAGTATTTTCGCTCTGCACGTCTAGTGCGTGCTTTGTTTCGTACTTTACCTAGGCCTAGGTACCGGTGTACCTAGATTTCGGATTTGTCATAGTACTTGATACATGAACTGTTTCCCACCATCATCTATACAACAACTTGGGAGGACTCCGAGGCGCGCGGTGCCGACACGTTACCAGCAATGACTTAGATACATTCAAGGGCAGCACAGCGAAAAAAGAAATTACGAACATTGTATACAATAAGTTTCTTATATTATGTATGGAAATATTCTATAGTAATAAATAAAATACAGTCCATTATAATCGAAGTGTATTACTATCAACCCCAATATCAAGCTACGTGCTACGTAATGTTATGTCTTGCTAACAGGCCAGAACAAAAGTATATCTCAAAGTATATTATCGTCTTGGCTTTTGCTACCTGTCATTTATTTTAATAAAAACTTATTGTTGTATACCTTCGACAGGGTAACATCTTTACAATTTTAATAATATCACGTGTTTACCATTATTTTGCATAAAAATGTTGTCCTTGTTATCAAGAGCAAGTAGGTCCATCCTGTATTCGATAAGTTTATGGCGTTTGCAACTGTTATTTAGGTTAGGCTAGGCACCCTTGTTAATTAACCTCAGGGCCGGGGACCTGGTGTTCTTGGAATATAATTAGTATTGAGAAAGCCTGTGTATTGTACGTTTAAGAAATTTGTTGAAGTGTTGATTCTGTGGTGCATAAAAATATTAATGTTCAACAAGTTTTTTATTACGTGGCGCCAGTGGAAAAATTATCGCTCTGCATCTAGCAGAAGATAACGAAATCATTTATCATAGGAGACATAACGAGTTTTTAAAATTGTGTATAATAATTTGAGGAAACATGAAGATCAAACAAGATAAAAGAAACCTGTTTGATTATAAAGACGCCAATGTCGTCTATAAAATATATCCTTAAAATATTATTAAGGATTTTAGCTTGGGTGACCATGAAGACACAAGTGCGGAACTTTTTGAAAACTGGTTTGAAAATTACCGCTTAAAAAATATCCCCGACAATAACGTGATTACAATGGATAACGCAATTTATTACAGTCGTTTGTTATATAAAGCGCCAAGCAGATCAAGTACTAAAACTGAAATACAAGAACGTTTAGTAGAATTTATTTTAAAAAAAGAACAATTTTTAGAAGTCTTCAATAAACTAAACATTAAAAAACAATACATATCGAGTAACTTGGCGGAACAGATTGGTTATACTGTTTTACGTCTTCCACCGTATCATTGTATATTTAACCGAGTAAAATCAAAGCTGAGGGCAATAAATGTTTCCTCTACCTTAAGTGCGAGTGTTATAAAGATATTTTAAACTGATATAGACAATATACCGGCCGAAAGCTGGAAAAATACAGTAAAGCATATTTTATAAGTCAAATATTCATTTATATTAAACAAACTAATATACAATCCATTGTTATTAACCTAAATGACGATTTTCACAGTAATCCAGAATCAGGTTTATATTAAACAAATTTATTAATTATGTATTATTTTATTTGTTGAGTGAATTAAAATTTTAGTTTAAATTTTTTTAATCCGTCACTGATTTCTTCTCCCAAAATACCTGTTAGCCTGTTGTAAATAATAAATTTTTAGAAGAAATTTGCATTTTGCTAATTAATGTCAAAAAGGCAATACTTTGAGATATACTTTGGAATATTCTTTGAGATACACTTTGAGATATACTTTGAGATATACTTTGGAATATACTTTGAGATATACTTTGAGACATACTTTAAGATACACTTTGAGATATACTTTGGAATATACTTTGAGATATACTTTGAGAAATGGTCGGAAATATACTTTATGAGATATTTTATGTGCAACAGTCCCATAAGTGTACATCATTGTGTCTTAAAACATATGTCAGTATGTTTGCGCCAATGCATAAAATATATTTTCTGCAAAATAAGATATGAATGCTGACTTACCATTAAAGATGCAACTGCCACTGATGCAATATTTAATGACGAAATAAGAAAGTTGGTTAAAATAACATACTTCAAGTATCTATTAATTTTTTTGACGAAGCTAAAAATAATTTTTTCGGTAAAAATTTAATTAAGACAGTTTAATGAAACAATTTAATTGAAAAAAATGACCAAAACCAACCAGCTATACAGGGGCTATACGTTGAGTTGCCTATTAGAGAATCTCGGAAACGAGTAAAGTTATCATTTTTAAAATTTATTTGCAGGCCTATTTGACTTTAAACTTTTAAAATATATATTTTTACTTTTGAAGAAGTAGTCCATACTCAAAGTGGAGTAAAATGATACAGAAAAAGAAAAGCACGAAGTCTTTCTCCACAATATTTATTAATCGAAAAACTAGGCGAACCTAGGATCACATCGACGACATGTTTCGAGTGTAGAAACACTCATCATCAGGAAACAAAGTGAAAAGTAAAATGCTGATGTTTTTAGCAAAAGAGAAAATAATGGTGAGATTGAGCCGTAATGGAGCTTTTAATGGTGTACAAGAGGTGTAAAATTGAATAGTCAGAAGGTTGACAATCAAGACTCCAGCATACTGAAGAGTCGAGGGTTAAGTGCAGAAGCACACTGTGCCGTGCAGAAAAATGTAGGGTAGTAAAAATTAGGGAGTTTTGGAAAACTTATCTGTAAAAAGCATTATTAAATTACTGAAACATCTTGAGTTTTATTAAGCCTAGTCAGAAACATGTGAAAATATTGGGGTGAGATGTAAAGAAAAAAAAAAAAGAAAAAAGTTTTTTTTTTTAGGGGTCAACGCATCTGTAAAAAATAGAAAGGGGAATGTAGTAAATGAAATTTAAGAAATGTGGTAGATTAGCTTACCTTTTGGTTAAAAAGTAAAAACTGTTGGGGTACCAGGCTTTTTACGGCCCAGTTACCCCGCCGGAGTCAAAGCAGACACATTTGGTGCAAAAAAGTTTTTAAGAAATTTTAAAAAAGATTAATTTTGTGTTCCCGTTAGAGACGCTTTACTGTAGCCAACACGTGTAGAATGGGAAATGAACTTGAACTTGACATTGTAAAAGGAGGGGAACAAATGACAAGTGTTTTGGCGGTCAAAATGAAGAATCCTCAAGTATGCCAGGAGTTTATAAAAATTTTGAAAAAAGTTATAAAGGAGAAAAGCTCAATTAAGGTTCAAAATTGCTTAAAATACTAAAAAACACTTAAAATACAAGATACAATCAATACAATCCCTATAAAATAGAAAGAAAATTATATTTAGAAATATGTTGCTGAAAGATTTGAAAATAGGCATCATAAGTATTTGTGTGACGACCTCTGTTGGTAGGTTTACAATATTGGTAAAAGTGTAACTCAGTATTTCGACAAAGTAAAAAGTGACTATCACAGTGCCATCTATGAGTAAGAAGTAATTAATATAAGACCTTTTGGTTTGTCGGTAAAGTAAATTAGATAACGTAGAGATGTTATAATTGGTGCTGAAAAGTAATTAGTCACGGACAAAAGCAGACCAATTTACGATCACCCAAATTATGCTGGCGAGTGGCCCTTACCGTAGCCGACGCCACAAAGAAGTGAAGAAGAGTTAGTCACAGATGGCCCTGAAAATAGGTTATGTTATAATTATTGAAAATCAATTAAAATAGAAATGGAAAAGATAAAGCAGAAAAAGGGGGCAAAAGGATTCAGAGAAGGGTCAGTTGAGTCATGAAATGTTGAGAGAATTGAAAAAGCTTGTAGAACTATGTTGAATTTGGTCATTTAGACAGATAATATTTAGGTTATTTAGAGTTTTATTAATTTCTAGAATTTCCAAGAGATCGAGTTTATTACCCTTAGTGCAAAGGTGTAGATATTTAGTGTGAGAGTCTGGTATAAAGTTGTGTTTATTCGAATGAATGTGTCTAAAAAAGTTGGATTTAATTTTAGAGGGAGAAAGGTCCTGATTCTGAGCTTTTTCTATTTCTCTGCTGTGCTCCCTTATTCTTGTAGAGAACTTACGACCTGTTTGACCGACATACATCGAAGAACAGCCTTCCGTTGAACACGAAATGCTGTACACGCCTGACCTATCAGAAATGGGGACATGGTCTTTCAAACTACCTAGGAACCTTTTTAAAGAGTGTTGTGTTTTGAACGCAATGTCAGTATTAAATGATTTAATTTTTTTAATATTGACATTGCGTTCAAAATACAACACTCTTTAAAAAGGTTCCTAGGTAGTTCGAAAGACCATGTCCCCATTTCTGATAGGTCAGGCGTGTACAGCATTTTGTGTTCAACAGAAGGCTGTTCTGCGATTTATGTCGGTCAAACAGGTCGTAAGTTCTGTACAAGAATAAGGGAGCACAGCAGAGAAATAGAAAAAGCTCAGAATCAGGACCTTTCTCCCTCTAAAATTAAATCCAACTTTTCTAGACACATTCATTCGAATAAACACAACTTTATACCAGACTCTCACACTAAATATCTACACCTTTGCACTAAGGGTAATAAACTCGATCTCTTGGAAATTCTAGAAATTAATAAAACTCTAAATAACCTAAATATTATCTGTCTAAATGACCAAATTCAACATAGTTCTACAAGCTTTTTTAATTCTCTCAACTTTTCATGACTTAACTGACCCTTCTCTGAATCCTTTTGCCCCCTTTTTCTGCTTTATCTTTTCCATTTCTATTTTAATTGATTTTTAATAATTATAACATAACCTATTTTCAGGGCCATCTGTGACTAACTTTTCTTCACTTCTTTGTGGCGTCGGCTACGGTAAGGGCCACTCGCCAGCATAATTTGGGTGATCGTAAACTGGTCTGCTTTTGTCCGCGACTCATTACTTTTCAGCACCAATTTTAACATATCTACATCTAATTTACTTTACCGACAAACCAAAGGTCTTATATCAATTACCTCTTACTCATAGATGGCACTGTGATAGTCACTTTTTACTTTGTCGAAATACTGAGTTACACTTTTACCAATATTGTAAACCAACCAACAAAGGTCGTCACATAAATACTTATGATGCCTATTTTCAAATCTTTCAGCAACATATTTCTACATGTAATTTTATAGGGATTGTATCTTGTATTTTAAGTGATTTTTAGTATTTTAAGCAATTTTGAACCTTAATTGAGCTTTTCTCCTTTATAACTTTTTTCAAAATTTTTATAAACTCCTGGCATACTTGAGGATTCTTCATTTTGACCGCCAAAACACTTGTAATTTGTTCCCCCCCCCCTTTTACAATGTCAAGTTCAAGTTCATTTCCCATCCTACACGTGTTGGCTACAGTAGAGCCTCTCTAACGGGAACACAAAATTAATTTTTTTTTTAATTTCTTAAAAACTTTTTTGCATCAAATGTGTCTGCTTTGACTCCGGCGGGGTAACTGGGCCGTAAAAAGCCTGGTACCCCAACAGTTTTTACTTTTTAACCAAAAGGTAAGCTAATCTACCACATTTCCTAACTTTCATTTACTACATTCCCCTTTCTATTTTTTACAGATGCGTTGACCCCTAAAAAAACACTTTTTTATTTTTTTTTCTTTTCTTTACATCTCACCCCAACATTTTCACATGTTTCTGACTAGGCTTAATAAAACTCAAGATGTTTCAGTAATTTAATAATGCTTTTTACAGATAAGTTTTCCAAAACTCCTTAATTTTTACTACCCTACATTTTTCTGCACGGCACAGTGTGCTTCTGCACTTAACCCTCGACTCTTCAGTATGCTGGAGTCTTGATTGTCGACCTTCTGACTATTCAATTTTACACCTCTTGTACACCATTAAAAGCTCCATTACGGCTCAATCTCACCATTATTTTCTCTTTTGCTAAAAACATCAGCATTTTACTTTTCACTTTGTTTCCTGATGATGAGTGTTTCTACACTCGAAACATGTCGTCGATGTGATCCTAGGTTCGCCTAGTTTTTCGATTAATAAATATTGTGGAGAAAGACTTCGTGCTTTTTTTTTTCTGTATATATTTTTACGTTTGAATCGCATCCGGTTATACCAGAATTAATGGCTAACTTTGGTATTTTAAAAGAATACCTTGTATATTTTAGCTTTTTTGGATACCTTAATAAACCTAAGTAACGTTTTTTAATAATAGTATAATATAAATATTTCTAACCGTTTTTCAGAATATATAATATACACTGCGCGCCATATTTAACGCATAACGAAAAAATTGCCTCAATTTTGATGTTATATATTTTCCAAATTTGTTGTTCGTTTTTATGATTTTTTTTCTAATAGTAGTTTTTTTCCTTAAGCATATCACTGCCTTTTTTGTTTTGCTAAAAAAGGTAACTTTGGTATTATACCGGGTGTTATAAAACTGTTATGTTTTTTTTACGGAAATTCAAAACACCCTGTGGGATTTACTAGCCATTGCAAGTTATCGCAATTACAGCCAAATAAAAGTCCCATGTTTCCTTTATATTTTCTTTTTTGATTCATTGGTTTATCTCTGTTTTTTCATGAAATATTCAATTTTTACTTCAACGTGATTTTCATAAAAAATATTTGGTTAAAAAATACAAAATAAACGAAATGCGTTGATTAAAGCAACAGCAAAAAAAACAAATTATAAACTAAATAAAGAATCAATATCTAGTAGTAATTAATTAATTTTATTGAATCTACAAAACGGCAAAAAAATACAGGGAAAAAAATTGTAATTTCTAAAAGTATTAAAGAAAAATTAAAAAGAGTGGTACAAAATTATCTCCAAGAAACCGAAATTTTAACTTTGGCCAGCAAGAAGGCCTGACATTAATCCTATTGAGCATTTATGGGATAACATGGGACGACATCTTAGAGCCATGTTTCCTCCTCCTAGAAACTTAAATGATCTGTCATTGAGGCTTATGGAAATATGGAATCAGATTAATCAAGATGAAATCAGAAATCTGATTTTAAGTATGCCAAGAAGATGCGAAGTAGTCATTAGAGCAAGGGGAGGCAATACTCGCTACTAATTATTCATATTTAATTTTTTTGAATACTTTTAGAAATTACAATTTTTTCCCTGTATTTTTTTGCCCTGTTTTGTGCATTCAATAAAATTAATTAATACCAGATATTGATTCTTTATTTACTTTATAATTTGTTTTTTCTTGCTGTTGCATTAATCAAAGCATTTCGTTTATTTTGTATTTTTTAACTAAACATTTTTTTATAAAAATGACGTTGAACTAAAAATTGAATATTTCATGAAAAAGCAGAGAAAAACCAATGAATTAAAAAAGAAAATGTAAAGGAAACATGGGACTTTCATTTGGCTGTAATTGCGATAACTTGCAATGGCTAGTAAATCCCACAGGGTGTTTTGAATTTCCGTATAAAAAACATAACAGTTTTATAACACCCGGTATAATAACAAAGTTACTTTTTTAAGCAAAACAACAAAGGCAGTGATATGCTTAAGGAAAAAACCTACAATTAGAAAAAAAAATTATTAAAAACGAACCACAAATTTGGAAAATATATAACATCAAAATTGTGGCAATTTTTTCGTTATGCGTTAAATATGGCGCGCAGTGTATAAGTGATAGGGTAGTCGTTCCTGACTAGTTAGGAATAAACTAGGGAAATATTGGGTATAGCAGCAAATGAAAGAGTACTCTTTAAAGTTGGTCCAAGCTTTTGGAAATGTTTATTTCCATCTTCAGGGATACTACAATTAAGAAAAATTCTATGCAACATGTTCTAAAATTACGTATACAGTGTGGTTGTTTAAGTGTGCCACATATGGGATTTTTTTTTATTAACGATTTCTCAGAAAATTTTATTCTTGATAAAAGTTGGTGCATGTTCTATAATCATATTAGGTGCACTTGGAATGGTTGCAAGTCAAATGGCGTACAGGGTAGGCCAAAAAATATAAAACTTACAAGAATAAAAATTTTTAATAAATATTTAAAATAAAAATTTTGCACTTTAAATGATGGTTTTTTAATTAGCATATTATCATTACTAATGCTTTATCTTGGTAAAACTAATTTTTAGGATCTTTTAAAGTTGTGTTTAATATCGTTGCAACAAACATAAAGTTTGTGATTTCTTATTAAATTAAAAATTCAAGTAACTTTTACAAATATGCTTGAACTTGAACAAAAATATGCGAAATTGATTTGATTTTGATTAATTTATGAAGGTCTTTATGGTGAATATTAAAAAAAAAATTTTGGGAAATTATTGTTTTTTAAAAAAATATTTTTTTTTTATTTTAGGAGGTCACGTTTTTGAATCTATGCATAACTTTTAATTCTAAACAACTTTTTTTAATAACATTTTGCTGAATTTTTTGAAATAGGGGTACTTTATTCTTATACAAGTTTTATATTTTTTGGCCTATCCTGTACACCGTTTGACCTGCAACCATTCCAAGTGCCCCTAATATGATTATCGAACATTCACAAACTTTTATTAGGAATAAAATTTTCTGAGAAATCGTTAATAAAATAAATTCCCATATGTTGCACACTTAAAAAACCACACTGTATATTTAGGAATTATTTTTGACAGTAAATTAAATTGGAATTTTCACATAGAATATTTAATTAAAAAATTAAGAAGTTTACAACCGATTTTTAAAAACATTAAAACATTTTTAAATGTAAGACATATGGAAATATTATATTACGTATTAGTTAAAACTCATTTAAATTACGAAATTTTAGGTTGGGGAGGAATAAATAGAACTTTAGTTAAAAAATTAGAAAAATTACAGAAAAGGTTTTTAAAAATTATATACAATAAAGATTATCTTTATCCTTCAAAAGAATTATATTCAGAAACAAGAAAGTTGAACATAAGTCAACTTTACATTTATAACATCTCAATATATATATTTAAAAATAAAAACCTTATACAATTTAAAAACCATAATCATAATACACGTCATAAAAATGAAATAACCATAAAACCTAAAATAAATAAGTCTATAGGACAAAAAAATTTCAAATATTTATGTTTTTATTTAAACGATTATTTACCAACAAAAATTTAAAAATTAATTTCATTAAAAAAATTTAAAGTCGAAATAAAAACATGGATATTAAAAACAGACAATTTGAAAATATTTTTAGAAATGCTTTAATTAATTAATATTGTTCTGCATAATTTATATAAGTAATATTTTTTACTTAAAAATTATAAATTAATAATTTTATTATAGGTAATATTTTTCTTCAAAAAAGCTGCGTATATACTATAAATTAACATTTTTACTTTAAAAAACTTGATTTTTAATGCATATTTATGATTTATGATTTTACATACTAAAAAAAATAAGATTTGCCCCTAACAAGCTCAGCTTCAGGGGATTGAAGAATAAGTTTATCGAAGACCACATAAACATATTTATTATATTATTAAATTTTAAATAAACTTATTATTATTATTCTTATTATTATTATTATTACTTACACTTAAATGAGAATGTTCATGAAGTTCTTAATTGATAAACTAGATATTAAGTAAGTGGCTTGGGGATCAAACCAGTGAAAAGATAAAATAAGTAAACAGGTTACATGTCAAAATTATCTAAATGTACTTTAAATTGTAACGGTCGACATTTTGTAAAACTTTATTTAAAGATTGCAATGAAATTAGGTTCGGATGCCAACTGTCAAGAATCTGTCAAGTTGCTGTCGCTGCTTTTTATTGTTGTTTGTGATATCGTGTTTAAATGTTAAAATGCAGCGATATCAGACTACTTTGTAAACATTCTTCTAGAGACACCTTGTGATGAATTATTAGTTAAAGGGAATTGTTTTGTAATGAGACTAGGTGGGTAATTTTTATCTAGCTATAAAAGATATGCATATATTTCACTAAGGTGTTGGATGTCTGTCCTCTTGTTCATCGCGTTGGGTTCTTGTGCAATGAATGCCGTCTCTGGAAAGAGCCTTTTAGTATAATTATTTTGTGATGTTAGGATTTTGATCGAGTCATAATTTATATTATGTTTGTATTTATGAAAATGTTCAGCTAGGGCACATCTCTCTGGATGCAGTCTACAGTCACTCTTGTGGGATGTGATTCTATTAGAAAGTGGTCTGGTTGTTTGATCAATGTATCATTTTTTCACACTCTGCACAAGGGCTACTGTACACCACATCTGAGTGTTGTTTTAATGGGACCTTGTCTTTTAATTTTGAATGAACAGAGTTTATTATTTATTTATTTTCTTTCTTTGGGGTACACACAGGATACGCTGCCAGAAAGGTACCCGCCGTTTACAATTATAATTAAGTCATACATAATCATATACAATACTATCTAATCTACGATCTAAAATAAGTTAAAAAAAAAATGAAAACAATAGCATAATTAACTTACTTTATACACTACTGGCTAAACGTTTGAAAGTCATCTTTTGACTTTATTTTTAAAAATACCTTAAGAGTCGGAGAAAAAATCTACTTCGTTGTGTATAAGATTCGAATATTTAAACATTCTGGAAAACGGTGAGTTTAAAGAACTGTTTGTTCGAGAAAAGAGTGATTTAAATAAATGTGTGTGCCGATACATTCTCTGGGGCACATCGAAGGTAACCAGTTCTAAGAGATCAGGACCATCAATTCTTGAATTTATTATTTTATGAAGATTGAGCACGTCGTTAACCGATCTCCGATGCTCCAGGGACATAATTTTAAAATTAGTGCGTAGTACCTCAAAATTGTCGTACAATATATTTTCCCTAAAAGCCAAACATTTTAAGAATTTATTTTGGACAGATTCTATACGTGATTTATATACATTATATTGTGGGTTCCAGACAGATGAAGCAAAATTTAGTCTGCTAAAGACGTAAGCATAATAAAGGGATATTAAAGTTTTGTTTTGTCTAAAGCATTTACTTTGTCTATTTACAAATCCTAGCATTCAATATGCGATATGAACAGTGTTACCTATATGAACGTCGAGCAACAACTTGTCATCAAAAACAACTTCAAGATCCCTGGCCAGGGTCTCCCGTTTTAAAGGACATCCATCAAGCTTGTAGCTGTGGACTATTTTATTGTGGTTCCGGGTAAAAGTGATACAAAAACATTTTTTGAGATTGACAAATAAATGATTATCACTACAATAGGCGTGAAACCTATCCAGGTCAGCCTGTAACTTCTCGCAATCGCTTGTTGTAAATACTTGTATGTATATTTTGAGGTCATCTGCATAGAACAGGAAGTTACAATTCTGAAAACACGACTGTATATCGTTAATGTATAAGATAAACAATAATGGTCCTAAGTGGCTACCCTGAGGCACTCCTGAGTTTGAGACGAAAGCATCCGATCTACAACCGGCAACCAAAATAATCTGATCTCTGTCCGTCAAGTAGGACTTGAACCAATCCAGAACAATACCTCCAACACCAACCTCAGACAACTTCCTTAGCAGTAACTGGTGACTAATTTTATCAAAAGCCTTGCTGAAGTCGGTGTAAACGGAATCGACCTGAACTCTGTCAGCCATACTCTGAATTAGAAACTGTGAGTAACAAATGAGATTTGACTCTATGGATCTATTGCGGAAGAATCCACGCTGGCCTACCGGAATCTTACCCTTTACCAAGAAAAAAAGATGTTCATAAATAGCTTTTTCAAAGACTTTAGCGAATACACAAAGTTTAGATATAGGCCTGTAGTTACTTATATCACTCTTATCACCAGATTTAAAAGCTGGCACAATTAAGGATTTTTTCCAGATATTAGGGAACAAACCAGTGCACAAAGACTGACTAAATAGGAGAGTAAGTGGGAGCACATTTGGCGACAAATAATGCTGGAATGCCATCTGTGCCGGTTCCCTTTTTTGTATCAAGTTTTTTTAATATATTTTTGATATCTGAGACTTTAAAATGAAGGTGAGTGAGTAGGGCCTCGCCATTTGTGTGGTTTTTAACATCGTTGTTGTTCGATTTAGGTTCAAAAACGCTTTTAAAGTATTCTGCAAAAGCGTTACAAATATCCTTATTGTTATTAACAATACTGTTATTAAACGACATAGAAGAAGGTAAATTATTGCGATGTTTCGCATCAACAAAGTGCCAGAATTTCTTGCTATTATTAGGTATTTCTGCTTCAATGTGAGCTATATAATTAAAATGGTCCTGTTTAATAAGGTGCTTAGAGCGATTTCTCAACAGTCTGAAATTATTAAAGTCTTGTAAGTTACCGTAAACTTTTCACTTTTTATGAAATTAATTTTTCTCTTTTATAACTTTAATGGTTGAACTAGAAAAATATACTGGGTATCTAGTGTTACGATAACCGCGCGGAACATTTTCGGAAATCTCGTTGTTCAACTTATTGTATAAATACAAAGTATTGTTTTCCAGAGTATTTCCTTGAAAAACGTCCGCCCATGATATTTTCAAAAGATTATTATTTATTGCGGTATATTTAGCCTTTCCAAAGTTAAGAAATTGGTAGCTAGGTGTGTCGAGCGTGTCCACTAAGACGTGTGACACATCAAACTCGACACACGGGTGATAAACGTCTTCACCAACCAGCGGCGAGGAGCAATGAGCCAGGGAGCAAATCGAGGTATTATTATTGCACAACACCAAGTCAAGTATATTACCTCTGTAATTTCTTAAATAGTTTAGTTAGACCAGCCCACAGAAGGAGAACGCATCAAGTAGTAAGGCCGATCTTTGATCGAAAGTGAGACTTGTCAAAAAATTTTGATTATTTTCATAAACCCAATTAAGAGATGAACGATTAAAGTCACCGCAGATAATAATTTTATCGTTTACCTGATGGCTGATCAACTTGGATAAAAAACTGAGGAGCGCACCATCATCACTCGGAGGTAGGTAGATACAACACAAATAGAGTGCAACTTTTTTTGTTTGTAATTTTACCCACACGTCCTCTGTGTCACTTTGGAAGTCGGTGACCCTCAAGGCTTCGAGCCCATTGCGGATAGCAATAAAGACACCCCCGCCATCAGCCTTAAGGGATGCAGATGTGCTTCGGTCTCTTCGAAGGATGTCATGGTTTTGGCCAACAACCTCTCTATCAAGTACGCCACGATTCAGTAATGAAAACGATATCGAAGTCACCCGCGTAAAGACTTGTTTTAAAGTCATTTAATTTGGTTCTTAAACCTCGGGTATTTTGATATACAGCACTCAATTTAGTCTCCATTGGTAAATTTATATCTAATATTGTTGTTAAGAGAGAGAAAAGGATTAGGCCAAGTCATGAAGGGCCTCGACGCTAGTAATATGGATGACCCTAGATTGGTCACTCTTGCGTACGAAAATGGTGCCATTACGAACCCAAACGAATTTATAACCTTTCTGCTTAGCAGCATTACGGGTTTCTTTAAAGAGGATTTTGTTTTGAGGTGTTAAATGTTCGTTCAGATATATGGGTGCAGTAGCGCCTGGTAGGAGTAAATTCTTTTTAGGGTGTTCACGCGCTTTAATCTTGGCTGCTTCAATTATATTGTCCCTAAAACGTTTTGACGTTAGTTTTAATATAATATTCTTTGGCATGTTATTACGTGTGGGTACTCTGTGAACAAAATCGACCATGTCATCTTCGACCTTATATCCTACAAAACAGCCTATGTTCTGTACAATTTTAATAAGGTTTTCGTTAGGATTCTCGGGGAAACCGGAAATCTCGATATTATTCGCTCTGGCCATTTGGTCTAAATTATTCACCTTACTCCCAAGGTCAGATAATTCGCTTTTCAGTTTTTCATTTTCGGATTTAAGTTTTTCCGTTAGCTTTATGTAATCTGCAAGCTTCTTCAAGGTAGCCTCAAAATCTGATACCTTTTCGCTACAAAAAGTAACAGACTCTCGGAGCAGTTTTAATTCGCTTTGAATGCTAGGCACATCAAAATCTGCATTAAGGTCACCAGCATTCGGAATTAATGAGCTGCGGCGATGAGAGGACGCATCGCCCGGTGAGGTATCGGCTATTCCACGGCACGATTCACACGTCCATCTCGCACCAGGCGTGATCCGAAACATCTCTGCTTGATCCCGGCCCAGCTCGCTGCATAGTTTATTTGTATGAAAAAAAGATCGACAAAAACCACTGCACTGTAAACCCGGATGATTGCGGTTAATATTTTTATCGCACGTGTTACACTTTGTAATCATATTTCTATTTATTAATGTGGTATATTCGCACAGTAAATTTACCTACGAAACCACGACTCTAAGATGAACTTGATTAGAACTGATTTATTGGCAATTTTGATATTGATGTCTTTGAAAATTCTAGCCAGACTGGGGGTGATCCCCTTTATAGATGGTAAAGTAGTAAAAGGAGTGCGTTGTACCGCTTCAATTTTTTCATCTCTCCTTTCGATATTTTGAATATTGTTAGTTATGTCATTAATCACCATCTGGTTTGTGGCCATTGAAGTGTTGAACAAAATCTTTTTTACAAGGTTTTTTGGATATGAGTTGTCTAGAAATAGTTGTGAAAGAATGTTAAGATTTTTGTTGAGGAAATATGGGTCTGAAATTTTCGAGACTCTCGTTTTCATTTGTTTTATCAGATAGATACCTGAACTACAATTCATACCACAAACAGAGTATGAAAATAAACCTGAAGATAGGTATAAATTATTAATAACAAGAATTACGTAGGTTTTATTAAGGTATCCAAAAAAGCTAAAATATATAGGATATTTTATTTGAAATAATAAATATTCCTTCCGGTAGTGATTCAAGCATGATAAAATAATAATTTAAAAGTTTAAAAGTCTATTACGCCTGCTATCAAATTTTAAAAATGACAACTTCACTCGTTTCCGAGATCATCTATAATAATGTGAATCACAAATTAAAATTTCTCGCACTTTGCTAAATAAAAATCATTTGTCATAAAGGGCGTTTTTTTGTAATAAACTGTTTTGACAAATAAGTGGATAGTTAAAATTTAAAAAAAATATGTTATTCACAAAAGCTCGTTTGGAAAAATGTTTAATTTAACTCATGCTAGTCCTGTACTGGTTCACATATAAGTTCTTCCTTCGAAGCAGATTGTATAAAAAATTATTGTTACCTGATAATAAAGCAGTGCTTTTTTACGATTCTTCTTATGTCGACATATTGGTTATCAATCCCATTTTTCAGTTCTAGATTGCGTACAAGGGCTTGTACGAATTTAAGGTTTGCAGTAGCAAATATTATCGGTGTAAAAGTTATCATTTCATTTGATACATATATATTAGAGAAGGAACCACAGCTTATAATATTTAAAATAACCACAGACATAACATTTTCACTCTCTTCGAAAGGAAACCAAAGTGGCATCGACACTGATCTTTGAAGCATTTCTTTTTTGCTTTTATTTTCTGTTACATCTCTTTTTATAAAAAATATCGATTTTATTATAATTAACGTAAAATCTGCGATAATAAGGAATGAGATAAACATATTTCTTATTGTAATAACCTTTTTAACGTCTTTTTTATACATTTTAATTCGTTCATCATCACTAGAGTTGCTAATTTTCTCTTCCTCGCTAATTATTTCCTGAAAGAGTTTGGTTGTGTCATTTGTTTCATAGATAATGCCTTTTATTACTGTTCCCCAGGCTGACAAAAAAACAGCAATACATTGAAAAAGAGGCTCAGCATCAGCCTTGATTGAAATCAATTGTATAAGCTTCGCAGTTATCAGCAACAACGATAAAATTACAACTGTCCAATTAATATAACGATAAAACCGTTGAACGTGTCTAAGGGTTGGGTTGTCCGTCCAATCATACCTCCATATTCCCAATATTACCATGAAATACTTTATATTTGGTATAATCATTTTTAATGGCAGGTGGATCTACAAATAAACTAACAATTTTGGCAGCTTTAATATTTTCGATTAAAATTTAACAGCCGAAAACTAGAAAAGGTTTTTACCGTATTAAGAGTTGTTTGTTTAAAATTTAAAGAAAAGTAATTTAAAGCAACGCGTTCTACACAATGACACGATGAACTGGAAACTCAACCGGAGGACTAGAAGATCTAAATGTTATGTTGATGAATTCAAATAAATGCAGAGTCAACTTTGACTAAAAACAAAGCGGTTTGACAGTTGACACTCTCAAGTAACATTAACCGCTGATACTGGTTTCTTCCTTAGAGTTCCCAGTTCAGTTGTGGCCGTAGCAAGTGCACGCGTCAGGTTTCAGAGACTAAATTTTCTGAGTGTTTATTATATCCCAAGTAGCACAAATATGCTTACAAATGTTTTATAAATTACTACATAATAATTTATAATAAAACTCTGTTCTCTTGAAAATACTGTATACACCTTTGTATGATGCCTATAAACACGGAAAAGGCCCAAGTTTATAAAACAATTTTATTTATTTAAAGTTTTGTTAGAGCTTCAGATAATAATTAAAAAACAGTTATACGTATTTTATAAAGCATTTATAAAACAGTTATATAAAGATTTTGTAAAGTAGGCGATTCTGCTACCTATATAATAGCTCCTTGATACTTGCGACTTTTATAAAATACTTTTATAATAGTTATAATAAAGTTTATAACATAATTTACTAAAGCTTATATGATAATAATAGAATAGGGGAAGGGTGTACAAAATGACATAGTGGGGTCAAATGACATAGTAATGTTTTCCCGACTTATTGCGAACTCTCCCGATCTAAACTGTCATAACAAAGTCCGCCATGTTGATTACTCGCCCTTCAATCGTTTAGTCTCTATTTAACAATAAAGAGGACGGTTCGTTAAGTTCAATTAATTTTTCGCGCAATAAAGTTTTTTAAAGAAAGCAACTAAGTGGGGTATTTTTAATCGGCACAACACGCAAGGTAAGTTGTATCATTTAAATTCTGTTTTATTGATGTCTGCCCTGTAAATTGCATCCTTTAGATATTTAAAATATTCATTTTTTTTACTAAAAAGAAATAGTTTTATAAATTCTATTATAGTCGGGTAAAATGACACAGCCTACAGGTGGCTAAAATGACATAGTATGTCATTTTACCCGATCGATTTTTTAAGCAAAGAAAGAGGAATAAAACGACCGTGCTAAATTCTACACCAAATATAGAAGAAGCAAAAGAAAAAACAATCAGAAAATTGTGTCTGAGAAAGAAAAAGGGCAGTAACCAGAAAAGTACAAATCAAAACTGACTCTGAAGAGGAAGATGCTTTTGCAAACGACGAAGAAGACGAATGTTCGTGCATCTATTGCACTGAGCAATAAAGGATGTCAATACCTGGATAAATTTGGTTAAAATGCTCCACCTGTAAAAAGTGGGCCCATTCTGAATGCGCAGGTGTGGACAAAAATACCAAAGTTTTCATTTGTGAAATTTGTACAGACGTTTAAGCTTTAAAAAGTTGACTGTGTCATTTTGCCCACCTGGGTGGGTAAAATGAACTTTTTGCAGTTTTTCGTTTATGTTTTATGTTTTGGAAATATAGTTATTTTTTATTAGTTTTTATTTAAATACAGGCGTAGGATTGAATAGTCTTGCAAATCCATTTGTTGTTTTATAAAAAACATATTTTTTAAATTAAAAAAAATCACTTTACAAAACCCTATGTCATTTTGTACACACACCCTTCCCCTACTAATATAACTATTTTATAAGAGTTTTAAAAGTATTAGCACAATAACCAATTTGTATAGATAACGATATTTTTTCAAACAATGTTTTTTTTAGTTGTCATATTACTATTTAATAAAATAAATTGCACAATTTCTTTACTGTTAGACGATAAAAGTGATTTTTTAGATTATAATAAAAATATTACTTACTAATGGCGACAGTAAAGCTTAAAAAGTTTTTTTCTTGCAATATAAACGCTTTTCCTAAGGTCAAATTCTCTTGTAAGGTCAATTTTTTTGATATTGTATATACATATTTGTGAATATATTTTTAAGCGCTTCCTTTTTATTAGAATTTGACATTTTGCAGTTATATTTTATTTTGGTGAATTATACTAAAATAATATACAAAATTAAAAATACTTATTGTCATATGTCCATTGTTATATTACATGCCTTTTTTCTTATTGCAGCGAAGATTTGAACCAAATAATAACAATAATTTAATATGCTTTGTTGGGATAACCTAATGGCCGACATAAAGTTTTGCATAAAACATGGCGTCGACTAACAAATCATTTTTATCGTACAAATATTATTTATAAAACCAAATTGATTTTTAAATAACAGATGTGATTTATAATTTGTTATATAATGCCATTTTATGGGAAATAATTGTGTTGCTTGTATGAATGACATAACAAAAATTATCAAATTATTTTGTTATGTGCTATGTTGCCGTATATATTTGCAGATTTATACCTAATCCCAATATATTTTATTGTAAAAAAGGTACCCATTTAAAAATTAATTTAATTTGCGTTGCGCAATTTCTAACCTACTTAAAAAGTGTAAATAATACCAATGGCCATTTTTCTTTTTATCAAGACAAAAATTATTTAATTGGTGCCCTAAATAATAAACGTGTTTTTGTTTTGCAAGTTAATGCAGTTATAAAATAAGGTTGTTCGGCTGGTTTTTTTCCGCCGTGCCGGACGGGTTGGTGCGCTAATCCACAGTCCCTTTTAAGCTGGATTTTCCCAGCGAAGCGCATTTCACGCTACGCAGATTGTAATAAGACGCTCTGGTGTTAAACCCTGTAAACTTGATTATTGCTAGCGCATAACATTTAACTCTTCCTTTTGATTTAAATTGAACAAGTTTAGAGCGTTTTAAGCCGGGCGTAGTACGACTTCTGAGTCTTAAAATTTGCGTCGCTAGGAAATTCCGACTTAAGGTGCTCGCTCAGTGCTGTGAGGACAATATGCCAATGACTCTTCATTTCCCTACGCTCGTCACGCGACGCTTAGTCCTAAATCGCGTAACTAAGCTTATCATTATGGGTTACAGACCTGTTTAAATGTCTTTCATCCGCCATGCTGCGGGTGAAATAGGGGTTTCCGAACCCTAACCCTCCTGCAATTTCGCCACTGACCATATTATATAAAATTAAAATGTAACTGTTTAGCTTACAAACAGCTGATCTGTTAGGAACATTGATCGAGAACATTGGACTATATTGGTTAAAATATTAAATTAACAAGTGTAGCAGTAAAGTAAATAATTTTTTTAGTTCCTTATTTTTAAATTTAACATTGTAAACTATCAGCTAATGGAAATTGTTACAATTTAATTATGTACGCTGAGTTATTATCACAATAAAAACATTGTTTTTGTTTGAAGGTTGTAGACAATGATGTATCTTGAGTAATAGATGTGTTTTGGACTTCCATTGCCTTTAGTTGTTCATATCACAACGTTTCAACTGGTAAGTATCTCCAGTCGTCTTCAGGTGAATACTAAACAAGTTACAAAGCTACGAGCCTATTTATACTACCTAGGGGGGGGCGGAGCTAGTGACGAATTCGGGTGCAGTCGTGAGTCATCTGCTTACGTCACCATGATTATTCATCTGCTGACGTCATCCGCTTACGTCATCACGTTTGCATCACTACTCAATCTGAGCCTACACCTATTTAACAAGGGCTTCCAAATGTTTCTTATATCTGCAGAAGGCTTACTGAAACAGTCAGGGTTCTGGATTATGACAGCTGCTTCTTTGAATTTTCTCTTCCGCCAATGCTCTTCTTTAAGTATAATTTTTGCGTTTTCCCATTGTAAATGATGGCCGTGGGTCCAAGCGTGGTCTGCTGCACCGGATCTGTTTGTTTCTCCTTTCAGTGTGTGGTTTCTATGTTCTTTGATCCTTGTTTGGAGAGGTCGTAGAGTTTCACCAACATAGGATTGTCCGCATTCGCAAGGTATTCTGTATACACAATTCTTCGTGTCCTTTTGATTTGTTGGTTTTGTCTTCGTCAGGTGGCTTCTTAGGGAATCTTTGGAGCTGAAGACTGTTCGGATGTTGTACTGTTGTCCTATCCTTCGAATTTTTTCGGAGATTCCCTTGACATAAGGTACATTCATGGTGGGTCCAGATTCATTATCTTTGTTCGTTCTAGTTTTGTGATTTTGACGCTTTTTGATGGCCTGATCGACTAGTTTCGTAGGGTAATCATTCATGCCAAGGTCTTGCTTGATGTTGTTAAGTTCTTTCGTCAAAGTCCCCTGCGAGTTGCAAAGTGTGAATGCTCTATCGACGAGTGTTTTGACTATTTCATGTTTGGTGCTGTTTGAATGGTTTGAGGCGTAGTTAAGATATTGACCTGTGTGGGTTTGTTTTCTATATACCGATGTTTGGATGGTGCTCCCGATTTTCTGTACTACGACGTCTAAGAACGGTAATCTGCCGTTATCCTCCTTCTCCATGGTAAACTTAATTGTAGGTGCCAGGTTGTTCATATGTTGTAGAAAGGTTTGAAGTTCGCCATCGCTTCCATTCCAAATGATGAATGTGTCATCTACGTAACGAAGCCATAGCTTTGGTTTGATATTCGCCTTGTCTATCGCCTGATCCTCGAACCATTCCATGTAAATGTTCCCTATTACTGGTGATAGGGATGAGCCCATTGGTAGTCCGTCCTTTTGGCTAAAGAATCTGTTCTTCTCCTGAAAGTAAGAATTATTTAGGCAGCATTCTAGAAGCTCCATTATGGCATTGATGGGTAGC
The DNA here is from genome assembly GCA_963969555.1 of Polydrusus pterygomalis. Lineage (NCBI taxonomy): Eukaryota > Metazoa > Arthropoda > Insecta > Coleoptera > Curculionidae > Polydrusus > Polydrusus pterygomalis. The sequence goes on along the minus strand of OZ018377.1, from coordinate 90,293,747 downwards.
GACGTTCGTTCTTCGAGTGTTCGGTCTTCCCCAAGTTTTCTTCTAATAATCTGCAGTGTTTCCTTCACTGGGACGTTAGTGTAGAGACTTTCCACGTCGAAGCTTACCAATCGGTCCTCTGGTTGAATTTCCGTTCCACTTATCATCTCGACGAAATGCTGTGAATTCTTTACATATGATGCGCTGTGTCCTTGGAGCGGTTGTAATATTGGAAGCAGATACTTGGAAAGTTGGAGAGTTTCGGGAGCTTGTAATGGGTCGAAGAGGCATGTTGTGTTTGTGTATTTTTGGCAATCCGTATAGATGTGGGGGTTTGCTGTGATGCGGTGTTAAGCGTGTTCGTGTCCTTTCCGGAATGTGTTATTCATGCTTCTTAAGTGTTCGGTATACTCTTCCCTCAATGGTGGTAGTGGGGTCCTTTGGAATGCTCTGGTAGTTTCCTTTTTTCAAAACTTCTTCGACTTTTTGGTTGTAGGTGTCCACATCCATCACGACGGTTGCATTTCCCTTGTCTGCGGGTAGAATCTTGATGGTCGTATCCTTCCGTAATTTGGACAGGGTGATGGATTCTTCCTTGGTAATGTTTGGCTTCGGAGGTTTTGATTTCTGTAAAACTTCTCTCACTTTCCTTCGGAATTCCTCTGCTTGGGTTGCTTCAATGGTTACTGCGTCTGCCGCGCTTATAATATCTAATAGTGGGATTTCTTTTGGGGCAATTGTGAAATTCAGGCCTTTTGCGAGCAGCGATTCTTCCGTGGTGTTCAATTGTTTGGACGAGATATTGACGATGGTTCTCTGACTTTGTCCTTGTATTATTGTAGGTCTTTCCTGTTGATGTTTCCTTAATTTCTTCTCATGGATAGTTTGGTATTTAGTTCGAATTTTGTCTCAAGTGACGTCGATTTTTCGAAAAATGGGTCCGTGGTCTTCTTCCAAAGTGAGTTCTTTGATTTCCTCCATTATGGCATTGATGGGTAGCGACGTTCGTTCTTCGAGTGTTCGGTCTTCCCCAAGTTTTCTTCTAATGATCTGCAGTGTTTCCTTCACTGGGACGTTAGTGTAGAGACTTTCCACGTCGAAGCTTACCAATCGGTCCTCTGGTTGAATTTCCGTTCCACTTATCATCTCGACGAAATGCTGTGAATTCTTTACATATGATGCGCTGTGTCCTTGGAGCGGTTGTAATATTGAAAGCAGATACTTGGAAAGTTCGTAAGTTGGAGAGTTTCGGGAGCTTGTAATGGGTCGTAGAGGCATGTTGTGTTTGTGTATTTTTGGCAATCCGTATAGATGTGGGGGTTTGCTGTGATGCGGTGTTAGGCGTGTTCGTGTCCTTTCCGGAATGTGTCGTTCATGCTTCTTAAGTGTTCGGTATACTCTTCCCTCAATGGTGGTAGTGGGGTCCTTTGGAATGCTCTGGTAGTTTCCTTTTTTCAAAACTTCTTCGACTTTTTGGTTGTAGGTGTCCACATCCATCACGACGGTTGCATTTCCCTTGTCTGCGGGTAGAATCTTGATGGTCGTATCCTTCCGTAATTTGGACAGGGTGATGGATTCTTCCTTGGTAATGTTTGGCTTCGGAGGTTTTGATTTCTGTAAAACTTCTCTCACTTTCCATCGGAATTCCTCTGCTCGGGTTGCTTCAATGGTTACTGCGTCTGCCGCGCTTATAATATCTAATAGTGGGATTTATTTTGGGGCAATTGTGAAATTCAGGCCTTTTGCGAGCAGCGATTCTTCCGCTCTCTTTCGCAGTCTTCAGCTCCAAAGATTCCCTAAGAAGCCACCTGACGAAGACAAAACCAACAAATCAAATGGACACGAAGAATTGTGTATACAGAATACCTTGCGAATGCGGACAATCCTATGTTGGTGAAACTCTACGACCTCTCCAAACAAGGATCAAAGAACATCGAAACCACACACTGAAAGGAGAAACAAACAGATCCGGTGCAGCAGACCACGCTTGGACCCACGGCCATCATTTACAATGGAAAAACGCAAAAATTATACTTAAAGAAGAGTATTGGCGGAAGAGAAAATTCAAAGAAGCAGCTGTCATAATCCAGAACCCTGACTGTTTCAGTAAGCCTTCTGCAGATATAAAAAATATTTGGAAGCCCTTGTAAAATAGGTGTAGGCTCAGATTGAGTAGTGATGCAAACGTGATGACGTAAGCGGATGACGTCAGCAGATGAATAATCATGGTGACGTAAGCAGATGACTCACGACTGCACCCGAATTCGTCACTAGCTCCGCCCCCCCTAGGTAGTATAAATAGGCTCGTAGCTTTGTAACTTGTTTAGTATTCACCTGAAGACGACTGGAGATACTTACCAGTTGAAACGTTGTGATATGAAAAACTAAAGGCAATGGAAGTCCAAAATACATCTATTACTCAAGATACATCATTGTCTACAACCTTCAAACAAACACTAGAATCCCGGTATGGACCCGGTATAAGTGAAATGTTTCGCAGCTACGAGAAATCTAAAATCAAACTTACCAGAGAAGAAACGCATATTAAATTCCTACTACAAGTGAGAGACCAAGGAATTATTCCTGACGGTTTTAAGATCAAATCACCTATTCCAGGTCAACGAGCGAAGAAGATTTTAAAGAACGCCAGCAAGGCCCTAATGCGCTCCCAAATTAGCTACCACCGCTACAACAAATTCATTCTACTCACCGATGTACAACAACGGTTTGAGGAAATCAAAGAACTCACTTTGGAAGAAGACCACGGACCCATTTTTCGAAAAATCGACGTCACTTGCGACAAAATTCGAACTAAATACCAAACTATCCATGAGAAGAAATTAAGGAAACATCAACAGGAAAGACCTACAATAATAGATATCGGCAACTTGGTTGTACCAGGGGGGGCGGTGTACTTTTAGCAATAAAAAAACAATTACACTGTCTCAACTTTAAAAATTAATAATATTCCTGCCGGTATTGATTTTCTTGGGGTGAAAATAACTCTTAATTTCTGCTCCTTTTATTTACTTTTGACGTATATACCGCCTAACACTAATATTGATGATTATAATCAATTTTTTGATATTGTAAGTACTCTAGAATATCTATACGAGTCAAAAATAATATTTTTGGGTGATTTTAATCTGCCTGATTTTTCTAATACCATATCCGGTGATTATGTTACTGACAAAACTCTAAGCTTTATTGACTTTATGCAATTTTTTAACCTTACACAATATAACTCTGTAACCAATAATAACAATCGTTTGCTGGATCTGGTTTTGTGTAATCCAACGTTATTTCCATGTAAGGTTGAAAGGGCTGAGGATGTTCTCCTTCCTGAGGATAGTCATCATCGTTCCCTAATCTTGTGTTGCGATTTGGAACTTGATAAAAAATGTAATAAACAGAAAATTAGTAATATTTACTACAACTTTAGGCGGGCGAATTTTGTGGATCTCTACATTCAGTTTGGTAATGTTAACTGGGACTTCCTAGACCAGGTTGAAGACGTGAATTCAGCTTGTAATTTATTGTACTCCGAAATCTATAAAACCCTTGATATTTTTGTACCTAAAACTGTTAGACGTAGGAAAAATTATCCTCCTTGGTTTAATTCTCCCATTATCAAATTAATTAAAAATAAGTTCAAAGCTTGGAAAAGGTATAAACTAACGAAGGCTCGTACGGATTTGTTAGATTTCAGGCAGCTAAGGCGACAAATTAAACATAATATAAGATATGCATATAAACAATATTGCGAAAATATGGAAAATCGTATCTCGTCTGACCCATCCAACTTTTGGCAATTAATAAACAATAAGAAACATAATAAACAACTTCCAGAAGTAATGACAATGGGTGATAATAACTTTAAAGATCATAGTGAAATTGCAAATGCTTTCGCCGAATTCTTTCAGAATTCATATGTTTTACCAACTCCGGTCGCCGATGGGGTAACTTTTAATTCCACTGATTCTCTCTCAATTAACAGTGCTACTGAGGATGATGTTCTGCGTTGCTTGAAAAAGATGAAGCCTAAAGCAACTGTGGGTCCTGATAAAATACCGTCTTTCCTCTTACGTGATTGTGCATACGTCTTTGCAAAACCTCTTTGTAAAATATTTAATTTGGCCCTAAAAACCTCATGCTATCCTGATACTTGGAAAAAATCCAAAATAACTCCTGTATATAAAAAAGGTGATAAAACCAAAATCGAGAACTACAGACCAATAAGTATCATCAATAATTTTTCCAAATGTTTTGAAATGTTTCTTCATGAAAATTTGTACTTCCAAGTTAAGAGTAAGCTGTCGGATAAACAACACGGTTTTGTTAAGGGCAAATCTACAACATCCAACTTAGTTTGTTTTACACAATTTGTGGCTGAAGCCTTTGATCAGAACTGTCAGGTTGATGTTATTTTTACAGATTTTTCTAAGGCATTTGATAGATTGGACCACAAAATTTTACTTAATAAACTCAGCTCGTTTGGTATCTCAGATAATCTTATAAAGTTTTTCCATTCTTATCTAAATGAACGACAACAAATAGTGGAGTGCGGTGGCCAATCGTCTGTTCCATTGGATGCTACATCGGGTGTACCACAGGGGTCCATTTTGGGTCCTTTAATGTTTATAATATTTATTAATGATATAGTTAATAATCTTGACAGTGATGGTCTTCTTTATGCCGATGATAAGAAAATCTATGCTCGCATTCGTACCCTGGCAGACTGTAAAAAACTTCAATTGTCCATTGACATGATATATAGATGGTGTGTTCAAAATAAATTGCCGTTAAATATCAGTAAGTGTAACATAATGACCTTTTCATTAAAACGACATACCATTGTGTATGATTACAAAATTAATAACATTACAGTGGACAGAGCTGAGACTTTTCGCGATTTGGGTGTATTATTTGACAATAAACTATCTTTTGTTCCCCACATAAATGACCTTGTTGCCTCCTGTCATAGATCCTTAGGATTTATAATAAGACATTCTCGTGATTTTTTAAATTGTCATACACTAAAAATACTTTTTTATGCATTTGTAAGATCTAAATTGGAGTACGCCTCGGTTGTATGGTCTCCATATTATCAAGTGCACCTTAATCGCATTGAAAGGGTCCAACGACGTTTTCTAAAATATCTAAGTTTTAAAATTGATGGTCAGTATCCTGGAATTGGTATTCTAGAAGAAGCTCTATTGCAAAGGCACTCGTTTTGCTCCTTAGAAGATCGACGTACAGTTTCCCAACTTAAATTTCTTCACAACATCTTGCATAATAGAGTTGAATGCAGTGATATATTAGAAAACCTGCAATTCCTCGTCCCTAGAACACGTCATTCCCACACTTTTTATGTACCAACCGCGCGTACCAATATCTGTAAATACTCCCCTATTTATCGATTGTGCAACACATACAATCTGCACCAAAATAGATTTGACATTTTTAGCTGTGGTTTATCCAGTATAAATCTAAATTAGCGTGTTAGTGTCTTTTTAGGCATAATTAATCCGCATCAATATAATAATTTAAGTCTAAATTGTTATCTCACATTTTTGAATTATTGTTATATTATTACCTATTTTATTTTAAACAGCCTATATACCCATTTGTTAATTGGTTCATTGTAACTGTGAAATGGTGTAAAATAAATAAATAAATAAATAAATAAATAATACAAGGACAAAGTCAGAGAACCATCGTCAATATCTCGTCCAAACAATTGAACACCACGGAAGAATCGCTGCTCGCAAAAGGCCTGAATTTCACAATTGCCCCAAAAGAAATCCCACTATTAGATATTATAAGCGCGGCAGACGCAGTAACCATTGAAGTAACCCAAGCAGAGGAATTATGAAGGAAAGTGAGAGAAGTTTTACAGAAATCAAAACCTCCGAAGCCAAACATTACCAAGGAAGAATCCATCACCCTGTCCAAATTACGGAAGGATACGACCATCAAGATTCTACCCGCAGACAAGGGAAATGCAACCGTCGTGATGGATGTGGACACATACAACCAAAAAGTCGAAGAAGTTTTGAAAAAAGGAAACTACCAGAGCATTCCAAAGGACCCCACTACCACCATTGAGGGAAGAGTATACCGAACACTTAAAAAGCATGAATGACACATTCCGGAAAGGACACGAACACGCTTAACACCGCATCACAGCAAACCCCCACATCTATACGGATTGCCAAAAATACACAAACACAACATGCCTCTACGACCCATTACAAGCTCCCGAAACTCTCCAACTTACGAACTTTCCAAGTATCTGCTTCCAATATTACAACCGCTCCAAGGACACAGCGCATCATATGTAAAGAATTCACAGCATTTCGTCGAGATGATAAGTGGAACGGAAATTCAACCAGAGGACCGATTGGTAAGCTTCGACGTGGAAAGTCTCTACACTAACGTCCCAGTGAAGGAAACACTGCAGATCATTAGAAGAAAACTTGGGGAAGACCGAACACTCGAAGAACGAACGTCGCTACCCATCAATGCCATAATGGAGCTTCTAGAATGCTGCCTAAATAATTCTTACTTTCAGGAGAAGAACAGATTCTTTAGCCAAAAGGACGGACTACCAATGGGCTCATCCCTATCACCAGTAATAGCCAACATTTACATGGAATGGTTCGAGGATCAGGCGATAGACAAGGCGAATATCAAACCAAAGCTATGGCTTCGTTACGTAGATGACACATTCATCATTTGGAATGGAAGCGATGGCGAACTTCAAACCTTTCTACAACATATGAACAACCTGGCACCTACAATTAAGTTTACCATAGAGAAGGAGGATAACGACAGATTACCGTTCTTAGACGTCGTAGTACAGAAAATCGGGAGCACCATCCAAACATCGGTATATAGAAAACAGACCCACACAGGTCAATATCTTAACTACGCCTCAAACCATTCAAACAGCACCAAACATGGAATAGTCAAAACACTCGTCGATAGAGCATTCACACTTTGCAACTCGCAGGGGACTTTGACGAAAGAACTTAACAACATCAAGCAAGACCTTGGCATGAATGATTACCCTACGAAACTAGTCGATCAGGCCATCAAAAAGCGTCAAAATCACAAAACTAGAACGAACAAAGATAATGAATCTGGACCCACCATGAATGTACCTTATGTCAAGGGAATCTCCGAAAAAATTCGAAGGATAGGACAACAGTACAACATCCGAACAGTCTTCAGCTCCAAAGATTCCCTAAGAAGCCACCTGACGAAGACAAAACCAACAAATCAAAAGGACACGAAGAATTGTGTATACAGAATACCTTGCGAATGCGGACAAACCTATGTTGGTGAAACTCTACGACCTCTCCAAACAAGGATCAAAGAACATCGAAACCACACACTGAAAGGAGAAACAAACAGATCCGGTGCAGCAGACCACGCTTGGACCCACGGCCATCATTTACAATGGGAAAACGCAAAAATTATACTTAAAGAAGAGCATTGGCGGAAGAGAAAATTCAAAGAAGCAGCTGTCATAATCCAAAACCCTGACTGTTTCAGTAAGCCTTCTGCAGATATAAGAAACATTTGGAAGCCCTTGTTAAATAGGTGTAGGCTCAGATTGAGTAGTTATGCAAACGTGATGACGTAAGCGGATGACGTCAGCAGATGAATAATCATGGTGACGTAAGCAGATGACTCACGACTGCACCCGAATTCGTCACTAGCTCCGCCCCCCCCCCCCCCCCCCCTAGGTAGTATAAATAGGCTCGTAGCTTTGTAACTTGTTTAGTATTCACCTGAAGACGACTGGAGATACTTACCAGTTGAAACGTTGTGATATGAAAAACTAAAGGCAATGGAAGTCCAAAACACATCTATTACTCAAAAACATTGTATTTAAAATTTTATGAAGCAAATATTTAAAATTTGTTAATTATTTATTAGCAGAAATTATGTTAACCATGACAACGCCGCATCCTTGCCGCGTCACTTTTTTCAAAGTTTAAATAAGTAACCTAATAATACAGCGCGGCAAGAAGGTAATTTCGAAAAATAAGTGCACTAATATCTCGTTTATAAAATATTTTTGTTTTATAGGGCTTAGAAAACATATTCTAAACAACTTTAGTTTTTATAGAATATCGCGGAAGAAGGTTTTACGATAGTTTTGATATATACATCTATTTAGTTGTCAACAGATACTAAATCGTTAAACGGAGTTTTAATTTATCATAATTGTTTCACAAAAATACCGATTTTTAATTCTTCTTTTTTACTTAGATTTCTTTAAGCAATTTTAGTTTATTTGCTATTGTTGACTAAAGTCCCCTTTGACAAAAATAATCCTTTTGGTAAATTCCTATGCCACACCGAGTCCCCGGTCGCTCGTGCATAGTCACGGCATCGGACCGAGAATGAGTACATCATACATACATACATAACCTAGTTTTACGGTTTTGAACTTAGACAAGGTTTTTGAACATAATACTTGGTTTAAACACAAATATAAAAAGCAAACGTAAGTAAACACAAGTGTTTACATGATTGTGTAGGTTTGCATTTAAAATTTTTTGATAATTGACCTTTAACTTTCTCTTAAAATTACCACTTTGTTTTGTTTTCTTTCACGTAGATATGCTCGACATGTTGTAAGTAATAAAGATTTACCCATGCCAAAGCAAAAATTGAGGTTAGTACTATAATGATTTTATAGGGTTACCTAAATAATGATTTTACATTTTACAAGACATTTTTGTTTTGTAGGCATTTTTTAAGTATTTTATTCTGTTTCATTTATCAGCAGCTACAAAATAATTTTTTAAGAGTGGCCGACGCATCTTAATTGTTACGAAGAATAAACAGGTTTTTAATTAAGTGTTTACCATAGCTAGTTATATAGGCTTATTAAAACTACAAGTCATATTCTTATAAACATTTTATAAGTGTTTTTAAGCAGTACTATAAAATAACTATAAAATGTATTGAGCTTAATACGAAATAGTCGTACAAGTTTTGTTGTATAAATACCCCAAAGTCAACTTAAACGTCACCTATAAAAATGTTTTATTAACTGGTCTTAATAATATCTTGACAAAATAATAAAATAAATTTGTTGCTGCTGCAAATATGTGTTTATTACGACTGCTAAATAATAAATCGTTGTATTTTAATACCATTATAAACTTGCTATCTAACACTTTAGTCTAATAGTAGTATTCTTGTGCTACTTGGGATAAGTTGAACGGCGAGTAAAATAAACCAGTTTAGGTTAATTAACTCTCCTATTTTCATTAACCAGCATTTCAGTTATCATTTGCTTTTATAAATTTAATATTATTAGTTTATTCATTTAAATTGCGGTACAATAGGTTGCCAAACCTTTCGCTTACTGAGAACTAATTTAGCTGCTTGTAATTGAAAAAACATTGCATTTTGGCGACTTTGAACTACGCCGCGAAAGTAAATTATAATATGGCAACGCAGCATAGAACGCGAAACATGCTCAGGCGCACCTCTTGCCGCTTGATTGGCTCCTAGCTAAAATATTTGGGCAACGAAACTCTTGTATGTTGTCATGATTATTCATAGCTTTTGCCATTGGTTAGTGAATGTCAAATGTAATTCTATGTTTTTCCAATAAATAACGCCATAACTTTTAATCTATTTAATTTAATGTTTTAATTGTAAATAAAATTAACGCTCTATTTTTGCAAGCGATTAAGCTAATAAACCATTTAGATCCCCGAACAGTTTAAAATATGGCGAATTCGATGGTAAAAAAAACTTAGCCTAGTCCAGATTTCAACAGGTTGCCATAATAGGCCAAGCGATGGGGGGTTTCTACTCGCAAAAGATCGGAGAGAAATGAAATTTGGTGGGATGGTAGAGATAGGTTCCCTGATAGTCCAACTGAGTTTGCGACCTCGGGGGGCTGCCGCTCGAGGGGTGAGGGGATGAAAACTCTGACTCGCGGCGCTTGGTGCAAAATAGCACCCTTGGGGTAGGTGCTATTGAAAAAAAGTTCAAATAGAATATGTAGAGAACAAAATTGTGCACAACGTTGATTCTTTGCATTTTTTAGCTCCGACCAATAGTTTTCGCTCCATGGTGCGCTAAAGTTGGGAGGTGGTTTGAAATTTTTAACAAAATCATAATTTAATCGCGGATTAAAACAAAGATGGCTACCAAACAATTCTGTAATATTTTTTTACTATAAGGGTAAGATTTTTTAAGTAAGCAGATGCCCGATTCGATACATTTGATCTTATATAATAAAATATATGATTTTTAAAAGTGCGCGTTATATACTTCGATATGGGCATTTTTTAATTTACTACTGTGCATTTAAGGTCGCTCGTGGAACAAAATCACCTAAGGCTGATTTTTGCGGTAATGTCTAGCTTTAGTCGCCCCGATTAACATACAAAAAGTCCCCACCCCAAAACCACCCCCAAAGGTACATTTTTTTAGTTTTTGCCTATTATCTCGAATATGGTTGATTAAAAAAATAGATATTAAAATTTAATCCAATAAAATTATCTACAAATTATTGTATATAAGTCTATATTTTAATTAACACAGTGGCGTGCACCAAACGTTTTAAATCGACAAAGTAGGTACATTTTTTTTTGTATATTTTTTATTTATTTCAAAACCGGTTGATTTAAAAAAAGCAACTATATAACAAAATGAAATCCAGTAAAAATACCTACAAAATGATGTAGATAAGTACATATTTAAATTAACACAGTGGCGTACACTAAAAATAATATTTTCCATCGTGTAGCGTAATCGCGGTAACGGTAACGGACATTATTTTGTATATTATAAAGGAAAAACAATAATAAAATTACTTAAAAATTGGTGTAACAATAATATACCAAACAAAAATATAACAAACCCATTTACTATCTTTTTTCACATAGAAAACTAAAAAAATGGTTCTTTCAAAACGTGTTGGAAATTTCTTTTAAAAAAACCAGTTTAACCACAATATCACTAAATTTGAAAAGAAAGTAAATGTTTTAACTACCACTTTAATTAAAACAGAGGCGTAGAGCAAGAATCGAAATTAATAGGTATCTTATTTAAACAAACTCTTCTTCGTGATCATCCTTGTTTTCAGTCGGCTTAGGGACGACGACATTGCTGCAGGACTATCCTTGGCATTGCCTACAGAGATTGGAGCAATCTAAGCCAGCCTTCCTACAACTGCACAGTTTTCCACAATCCGTCCTACAGTTGCAAAAAACTAATTTTAAAATAAAATCTAGTGCAATGGGCTTATTGACAGTTGTTGGCACCAAAAGCTCCCCCTGTTTTTTTCAGCCCCAAGATGTAGGATCCAATTAATTTCTCAACCATGCCTGAATTTGGTGATATACCCGCAAACTGTGGTTGGATGCAGCGTCTGAAGGAGAAGTTTGAATTTAGGCTCTGTCGCGCTGCATTATTGTGGAATTTTACGAACCGGAGATGATCTAATGTTTTTCTTGATTTACCGGCTTCATATAAAAATAAAATAAATTCTTCTCCTATAGAAATTAGATCACTTTTATTGGCATTTGGTGTTAAAAAAATTACTACTTTCGTTTGTAATTCCGGATTTTTTTCTAAAAGCCTATAGTTTGACAACTTTTCTTTTTTATAGATTGCTGATGTAGTATCAGATCCAGAAATGGCATGGCAAAATAGGATAGAGGAAGTAGTGATTTTATTTGATTTTGTGGTTTGGCCAGGTCTTAACATAAAGATGTTGTCCGTTTTTGTTTTAAATAATAGTAAAACCATCAAATCGGTGTCTTCTCCAACCAATATTACACGACTTTCTGTTTTTAATAATTCTCTAAGCGAAACGTGATTTTTTTTAAAAATCCAAAACATAGCGATATTAAACGCCTAGTGCACGCCACTGTGTTAATTAAAATATAGACTTATATACATCAATTTGTAGATAATTTTATTGGCTTTAATTCTAATGTTTAGCTTTTTTTCAAGAAAATATTGACCGTAATCATAATAATTAAAATATGCCCATATCGAAGGATGTAAGGCGCACTTCTAAAAATCATATCTTTTATTATATAAGATCAAATGTATCGAATCGGGCATCTGCTTACTTCAAAAACCTTACTCTTATAGTAAAAAAATATTACAGAGTTGTTTGGTAGCCATCTTTGTTTTAATCCGTGATTAAATTATGATTTTGTTAAAAATTGCAACAAACTTTGGCGCACCGTCGAGCGAAAACTATTGGTCGGACCCAAAAAATGCAAAAAATCAAAGTTGTGCATAATTTTGTTCTATACATATTCTATTTAAACTTTTTTTCAATAGCACCTACCCCAAGGGTGCTATTTTGCACCAAGCGCCGCGAGTCAGAGTTTTCATCCCCTCACCCCTCGAGCGGCAGCCCCTCGAGGTCGCAAACTTAGGTGGACTATCAGGGAACCTATCTCTACTATCCCATTAAATTTCATTTCTCTCCGACCTTTTGGGAGTAGAACCCCTTATTTTGTACCCATCGCTTGGCCTATAAATGACAGGTGACTTAGCCACGATGCGGCGTGTTCGTGGAGAAAATACTTTATAGGCCATTGATATTAGTATTAAAATAGCCAAATAGAAGAAAAAAATTATAAACTGTTGCCACTTTGGAATTAAACTTGTCAAGGGATGTACTTTAAAAATCAAAAAAGTTCCCAAGCCCTAAGGGCGAGCTTCATCCCCTAAACCCACCCCTAACGTGCAATTTGTCAGTTTTTTCCGTTTTTCTCGAATACCGTTCATCCCACAAAAAAAAAATAATTCACCAAACATGTTCCCCATACAATTCTGCATAAAAACGGTTCTATAATCTAAATTGTTTAAACCAGAGGTTTTCGAGAAATCAGTCATTAAATTTAGGGGTTGTTTAACATGGACCAACGAACACGGTATAATCACGTAATTTACTTTTAATTTCGAAACTATGTGATTTCATGAAGGTTGAATTAGTGTGGAGAAGGGATTTTTAAAAAAGTTTTACGACTAATACAAGAGCACTCGTTTCCACACCACCATTGAGGTAGCGTTATCGGCGCGTTTTTTTTTAAGTGGTTTCTCCTGAAGACCTAATCCACTAAGTAAAAATAAATCATACTTCTTCTGTAGTATCCACATCATCTGAAAAATCTCTATTGCTACAGCTCTGGCCACGGCTATTTGTGCACATCGTTGTGCAACGTAAGCCTGCCTTAGTACAGCTGCATCTTTTCCATTTTCCACAACCTTGTTTACAACTGCAGGTAATTAATTTTAAAATAGAAGCTGGGGCGGGTGGCTCAGTGATATAGATAGGTGACAGTGCATTATAGTTTTTTTTCCACCCCCATAACTCAGGCTGCAAATGTTGTCCATGCCATATTTGCACTTGAAGGTAACTACGACGGGAATGCTGTTGTAGTTCTGCCGACGTTAGAGGTAATTTCGAAAGAAACACGGCTTTGCCCTCTTGGGCAACAAATTTATTAAAATAAGCAAATCTTTGCTCACTGAGACTGCCCTCTAATAATTTAGCCTTATAAAGCTCCATTAAAAATCTTTCCCCAGCTTGCTCAATTTGGTCTGGAGTTGACTCAGCGTTGTTGAAAATCTGAATTACACTATCGAGGTCTTTCTTCTGATTAAATAGTTGTACAAATTGTTGTTTGCCCTTTCCAAAGAATCCTGACGTGGTATCGCAACCACTACTGCATAAATGAGTAAGATAGATTCTTTACAATTGCGGACAATATTAGATGACTGTAATTTCTTCTAACTATACAGCCGTTTTTTTAACATTACCTTGAGCCTTCTTTTGGAATATGATATCTGTGTCCTCTGGAGTAAGTGCAATTATTAAAACAAGTAGGTCGACGTCTTGACCAAGCACTACGACTTGTTCATTTTCCTGTGATTTTTTTATAGCAGTGGTAACAATTTTGACATCAGCATTATCTACTGCAATACATTTGCCTACATTTTGGTTGTCCAGATGTTCAGCAAGCTGTGAAATAAGTCGTACCTTATTGTTAAGATTAGTTAAAAATTTACTTTGCGTTTCAACTAATACCGTGTTTTTGTTAAAATGAATACCAGGCGCAGAGCGTTTTAACATTCTTCTTTGACGTTCAACACTTTTTGTGCTGACACTATTTTCGGAGTAACCGTCAAATACAATAGTAGCTTTGTTGCGATAGCGTTTATGAATAAAATTGGTATATGCAGAGTAGACATCTCCAAAGGTACCTTCTTTTGGCCAAACCATGCGATGAAGAAGGCAACCACCATCAAGAACGAAATGGTAACCTGCTGTGCTTACTTCTTGCTCAGCGACTTTGTTGTTTGGCCAGAGCTGTATCAATAGAGATTTTACAGATGATGTGGATACTACAGAAGAAGTATGATTTATTTTTACTTAGTGGATTAGGTCTTCAGGAGAAACCACTTAAAAAAAAACGCGCCTATAACTCTACCTCAATGGTGGTGTGGAAACGAGTGCTCTTGTATTAGTCGTAAAACTTTTTTAAAAATCCCTTCTCCCCCTAATTTAACCTTCATGAAATCACATAGTTTCGAAATTAAAAGTAAATTACGTGATTATACCGTGTTCGTTGGTCCATGTTAAACAACCCCTAAATTTAATGACTGATTTCTCGAAAACCTCTGGTTTAAACAATTTAGATTATAGAACCTTTTTTATGCAGAATTTTATGGGGAACATGTTTGGTGAGTAAATTTTTTTTTGTGGGATGAACGGTATTCGAGAAAAATGGAAAAACTGACAAATTGCACGTTAGGGGTGGGTTTAGGGGATGAAGCTCGCCCTTAGGGCTTGGGAACTTTTTTGATTTTTAAAGTACATCCATTGACAAGTTTAATTCTAAAGTGGCAACAGTTTATAAGTTTTTTCTCCTATTTTTCCTAATAACAATGTCCTATTTAGTAGCGTTTTTATCGTTGTTTAAATGATTATATTATTATAGAAACACTTTGGCTGTGCAATGATAACGTAGAAAAGGTTTGTGGGCTACCCACTGGGGGATCCAGAAATAAATTTGGGGGGGGGGGGGCTCACCCAACAAGGTGCAAGGTAAGAGCAGATTTGGCTTTTTTCATTGGGGGAGGGGGGTCAACCATAGGTATAAATAAATATATGGTTTATGGTTTGGGAAACAATGACACAAAATTAACAACATAAAGTATAAGTATTGCTATAAATAAAAATAAACTAATTAACTCGAACAAACAAATTAGGTTTAATTACACCTAAAACTAAAGTAATGGAATAACCTATTTTACATTTATAACACAACGCGAGGGCGGGCCAGGGCAATGTACAGGGTTATCCAACCAAGACTAGACAAAGCGATTTTTTGACTTTTCCTGTACTTTTATAAAAAAACTGAAATAGCCATCTTAAGTCATTTTCTCCCGCGAATTCGAATATCTTCAGCAAAAAACAATTGAACATCAAACAAAAGTACTAGGGGTCACTTTGATATTTTTTTAAATGGGATGCCTTATTTTTAATGAGCTTATCCGATTTCTCATATAAATTTTGATCTAAAATGTTGGATTTTTAATTCAAAAACGCCATTTTTCTTCAGTTTTAAATTCGGAATATATTTGTCTACCGTACGATTAATACCTGATAGATGGATACTCGTCTCACCTGTTCACCCTTTAACCTGCTTTAAAGTGTCCGTCAGTTAGACAAAATAATCAAGTGTCAAATTTCTATATATTTTTCACGAATTAATTACAAATTTAGTAGTTTTTGCAAATCTATTATTGCTTACGTATAAAAAAAGTATGACATATTAGAAAAAACTATAAACTAAAGTGAATAACTTTAATCAAACAAAATAAATTTGTAATTAATTCGTGAAAAATATATAGAAATTTGACACTTGATTATTTTGTCTAACTGACGGACGCTTTAAAGCAGGTTAAAGGGTGAACAGGTGAAACGGGTATCCATCTATCAGGTATTAATCGTACGGTAGACGAACATTTTCTGAATTTAAAACTGAAGAAAAAAGGCGTTTTTGAATTAAAAATCCAACATTTTAGATCAAAATTTATATGAGAAATCGGATAAGCTCATTAAAAATACGGCATCCCATTTAAAAAAATATCAAAGTGACCCCTAGTACTTTTGTTTGATGTTCAATTGTTTTTTACTGAAGATATTTGAATTCGCGGGAGAAAATGACTTAAGATGGCTATTTCAGTTTTTTTTATAAAAGTACAGGAAAAGTCAAAAAATCGCCTTGTCTAGTCTTGGTTGGATAACCCTGTACAGTTACGAACAAAATGGTAATAGTGCATTACCCACCATCAGAAGACAGCATATTTCGTAACTGAAGTCTTCTACATTGTTTTTTGGAAAATTGGTCTAAAACTTCTTCTGGTGACACAATTTGATTTCTATTAATATAAATTAAGGTAAGACCATTCAACCTAGTTGCGGCCATTGTTGACTGTAAATAAGATATTAACAATCTTAAGGAAGATAATAATCTTTCTACTGTACAACTGGTTACCGGAATTGTTGCTAATAGTTTTAATATTTTTTTAATATTCGGAAAGTATGAATCAGTTTTTACAATTGTGTCAATTATATTGGTAGATTTTTCGCCTTTCTGTACATGATTGTGTAGGTTTGCATTTAAAATTTTTTGATAATTGACCTTTAACTTTCTCTTAAAATTACCACTTTGTTTTGTTTTCTTTCACGTAGATATGCTCGACATGTTGTAAGTAATAAAGATTTACCCATGCCAAAGCAAAAATTGAGGTTAGTACTATAATGATTTTATAGGGTTACCTAAATAATGATTTTACATTTTACAAGACATTTTTGTTTTGTAGGCATTTTTTAAGTATTTTATTCTGTTTCATTTATCAGCAGCTACAAAATAATTTTTTAAGAGTGGCCGACGCATCTTAATTGTTACGAAGAATAAACAGGTTTTTAATTAAGTGTTTACCATAGCTAGTTATATAGGCTTATTAAAACTACAAGTCATATTCTTATAAACATTTTATAAGTGTTTTTAAGCAGTACTATAAAATAACTATAAAATGTATTGAGCTTAATACGAAATAGTCGTACAAGTTTTGTTGTATAAATACCCCAAAGTCAACTTAAACGTCACCTATAAAAATGTTTTATTAACTGGTCTTAATAATATCTTGACAAAATAATAAAATAAATTTGTTGCTGCTGCAAATATGTGTTTATTACGACTGCTAAATAATAAATCGTTGTATTTTAATACCATTATAAACTTGCTATCTAACACTTTAGTCTAATAGTAGTATTCTTGTGCTACTTGGGATAAGTTGAACGGCGAGTAAAATAAACCAGTTTAGGTTAATTAACTCTCCTATTTTCATTAACCAGCATTTCAGTTATCATTTGCTTTTATAAATTTAATATTATTAGTTTATTCATTTAAATTGCGGTACAATAGGTTGCCAAACCTTTCGCTTACTGAGAACTAATTTAGCTGCTTGTAATTGAAAAAACATTGCATTTTGGCGACTTTGAACTACGCCGCGAAAGTAAATTATAATATGGCAACGCAGCATAGAACGCGAAACATGCTCAGGCGCACCTCTTGCCGCTTGATTGGCTCCTAGCTAAAATATTTGGGCAACGAAACTCTTGTATGTTGTCATGATTATTCATAGCTTTTGCCATTGGTTAGTGAATGTCAAATGTAATTCTATGTTTTTCCAATAAATAACGCCATAACTTTTAATCTATTTAATTTAATGTTTTAATTGTAAATAAAATTAACGCTCTATTTTTGCAAGCGATTAAGCTAATAAACCATTTAGATCCCCGAACAGTTTAAAATATGGCGAATTCGATGGTAAAAAAAACTTAGCCTAGTCCAGATTTCAACAGGTTGCCATAATAGGCCAAGCGATGGGGGGTTTCTACTCGCAAAAGATCGGAGAGAAATGAAATTTGGTGGGATGGTAGAGATAGGTTCCCTGATAGTCCAACTGAGTTTGCGACCTCGGGGGGCTGCCGCTCGAGGGGTGAGGGGATGAAAACTCTGACTCGCGGCGCTTGGTGCAAAATAGCACCCTTGGGGTAGGTGCTATTGAAAAAAAGTTCAAATAGAATATGTAGAGAACAAAATTGTGCACAACGTTGATTCTTTGCATTTTTTAGCTCCGACCAATAGTTTTCGCTCCATGGTGCGCTAAAGTTGGGAGGTGGTTTGAAATTTTTAACAAAATCATAATTTAATCGCGGATTAAAACAAAGATGGCTACCAAACAATTCTGTAATATTTTTTTACTATAAGGGTAAGATTTTTTAAGTAAGCAGATGCCCGATTCGATACATTTGATCTTATATAATAAAATATATGATTTTTAAAAGTGCGCGTTATATACTTCGATATGGGCATTTTTTAATTTACTACTGTGCATTTAAGGTCGCTCGTGGAACAAAATCACCTAAGGCTGATTTTTGCGGTAATGTCTAGCTTTAGTCGCCCCGATTAACATACAAAAAGTCCCCACCCCAAAACCACCCCCAAAGGTACATTTTTTTAGTTTTTGCCTATTATCTCGAATATGGTTGATTAAAAAAATAGATATTAAAATTTAATCCAATAAAATTATCTACAAATTATTGTATATAAGTCTATATTTTAATTAACACAGTGGCGTGCACCAAACGTTTTAAATCGACAAAGTAGGTACATTTTTTTTTGTATATTTTTTATTTATTTCAAAACCGGTTGATTTAAAAAAAGCAACTATATAACAAAATGAAATCCAGTAAAAATACCTACAAAATGATGTAGATAAGTACATATTTAAATTAACACAGTGGCGTACACTAAAAATAATATTTTCCATCGTGTAGCGTAATCGCGGTAACGGTAACGGACATTATTTTGTATATTATAAAGGAAAAACAATAATAAAATTACTTAAAAATTGGTGTAACAATAATATACCAAACAAAAATATAACAAACCCATTTACTATCTTTTTTCACATAGAAAACTAAAAAAATGGTTCTTTCAAAACGTGTTGGAAATTTCTTTTAAAAAAACCAGTTTAACCACAATATCACTAAATTTGAAAAGAAAGTAAATGTTTTAACTACCACTTTAATTAAAACAGAGGCGTAGAGCAAGAATCGAAATTAATAGGTATCTTATTTAAACAAACTCTTCTTCGTGATCATCCTTGTTTTCAGTCGGCTTAGGGACGACGACATTGCTGCAGGACTATCCTTGGCATTGCCTACAGAGATTGGAGCAATCTAAGCCAGCCTTCCTACAACTGCACAGTTTTCCACAATCCGTCCTACAGTTGCAAAAAACTAATTTTAAAATAAAATCTAGTGCAATGGGCTTATTGACAGTTGTTGGCACCAAAAGCTCCCCCTGTTTTTTTCAGCCCCAAGATGTAGGATCCAATTAATTTCTCAACCATGCCTGAATTTGGTGATATACCCGCAAACTGTGGTTGGATGCAGCGTCTGAAGGAGAAGTTTGAATTTAGGCTCTGTCGCGCTGCATTATTGTGGAATTTTACGAACCGGAGATGATCTAATGTTTTTCTTGATTTACCGGCTTCATATAAAAATAAAATAAATTCTTCTCCTATAGAAATTAGATCACTTTTATTGGCATTTGGTGTTAAAAAAATTACTACTTTCGTTTGTAATTCCGGATTTTTTTCTAAAAGCCTATAGTTTGACAACTTTTCTTTTTTATAGATTGCTGATGTAGTATCAGATCCAGAAATGGCATGGCAAAATAGGATAGAGGAAGTAGTGATTTTATTTGATTTTGTGGTTTGGCCAGGTCTTAACATAAAGATGTTGTCCGTTTTTGTTTTAAATAATAGTAAAACCATCAAATCGGTGTCTTCTCCAACCAATATTACACGACTTTCTGTTTTTAATAATTCTCTAAGCGAAACGTGATTTTTTTTAAAAATCCAAAACATAGCGATATTAAACGCCTAGTGCACGCCACTGTGTTAATTAAAATATAGACTTATATACATCAATTTGTAGATAATTTTATTGGCTTTAATTCTAATGTTTAGCTTTTTTTCAAGAAAATATTGACCGTAATCATAATAATTAAAATATGCCCATATCGAAGGATGTAAGGCGCACTTCTAAAAATCATATCTTTTATTATATAAGATCAAATGTATCGAATCGGGCATCTGCTTACTTCAAAAACCTTACTCTTATAGTAAAAAAATATTACAGAGTTGTTTGGTAGCCATCTTTGTTTTAATCCGTGATTAAATTATGATTTTGTTAAAAATTGCAACAAACTTTGGCGCACCGTCGAGCGAAAACTATTGGTCGGACCCAAAAAATGCAAAAAATCAAAGTTGTGCATAATTTTGTTCTATACATATTCTATTTAAACTTTTTTTCAATAGCACCTACCCCAAGGGTGCTATTTTGCACCAAGCGCCGCGAGTCAGAGTTTTCATCCCCTCACCCCTCGAGCGGCAGCCCCTCGAGGTCGCAAACTTAGGTGGACTATCAGGGAACCTATCTCTACTATCCCATTAAATTTCATTTCTCTCCGACCTTTTGGGAGTAGAACCCCTTATTTTGTACCCATCGCTTGGCCTATAAATGACAGGTGACTTAGCCACGATGCGGCGTGTTCGTGGAGAAAATACTTTATAGGCCATTGATATTAGTATTAAAATAGCCAAATAGAAGAAAAAAATTATAAACTGTTGCCACTTTGGAATTAAACTTGTCAAGGGATGTACTTTAAAAATCAAAAAAGTTCCCAAGCCCTAAGGGCGAGCTTCATCCCCTAAACCCACCCCTAACGTGCAATTTGTCAGTTTTTTCCGTTTTTCTCGAATACCGTTCATCCCACAAAAAAAAAATAATTCACCAAACATGTTCCCCATACAATTCTGCATAAAAACGGTTCTATAATCTAAATTGTTTAAACCAGAGGTTTTCGAGAAATCAGTCATTAAATTTAGGGGTTGTTTAACATGGACCAACGAACACGGTATAATCACGTAATTTACTTTTAATTTCGAAACTATGTGATTTCATGAAGGTTGAATTAGTGTGGAGAAGGGATTTTTAAAAAAGTTTTACGACTAATACAAGAGCACTCGTTTCCACACCACCATTGAGGTAGCGTTATCGGCGCGTTTTTTTTTAAGTGGTTTCTCCTGAAGACCTAATCCACTAAGTAAAAATAAATCATACTTCTTCTGTAGTATCCACATCATCTGAAAAATCT
The DNA here is from genome assembly GCA_963969555.1 of Polydrusus pterygomalis. Classification (NCBI taxonomy): domain Eukaryota; kingdom Metazoa; phylum Arthropoda; class Insecta; order Coleoptera; family Curculionidae; genus Polydrusus; species Polydrusus pterygomalis. Next base: position 90,272,457 of record OZ018377.1, on the reverse strand, counting down.
CTATTGCTACAGCTCTGGCCACGGCTATTTGTGCACATCGTTGTGCAACGTAAGCCTGCCTTAGTACAGCTGCATCTTTTCCATTTTCCACAACCTTGTTTACAACTGCAGGTAATTAATTTTAAAATAGAAGCTGGGGCGGGTGGCTCAGTGATATAGATAGGTGACAGTGCATTATAGTTTTTTTTCCACCCCCATAACTCAGGCTGCAAATGTTGTCCATGCCATATTTGCACTTGAAGGTAACTACGACGGGAATGCTGTTGTAGTTCTGCCGACGTTAGAGGTAATTTCGAAAGAAACACGGCTTTGCCCTCTTGGGCAACAAATTTATTAAAATAAGCAAATCTTTGCTCACTGAGACTGCCCTCTAATAATTTAGCCTTATAAAGCTCCATTAAAAATCTTTCCCCAGCTTGCTCAATTTGGTCTGGAGTTGACTCAGCGTTGTTGAAAATCTGAATTACACTATCGAGGTCTTTCTTCTGATTAAATAGTTGTACAAATTGTTGTTTGCCCTTTCCAAAGAATCCTGACGTGGTATCGCAACCACTACTGCATAAATGAGTAAGATAGATTCTTTACAATTGCGGACAATATTAGATGACTGTAATTTCTTCTAACTATACAGCCGTTTTTTTAACATTACCTTGAGCCTTCTTTTGGAATATGATATCTGTGTCCTCTGGAGTAAGTGCAATTATTAAAACAAGTAGGTCGACGTCTTGACCAAGCACTACGACTTGTTCATTTTCCTGTGATTTTTTTATAGCAGTGGTAACAATTTTGACATCAGCATTATCTACTGCAATACATTTGCCTACATTTTGGTTGTCCAGATGTTCAGCAAGCTGTGAAATAAGTCGTACCTTATTGTTAAGATTAGTTAAAAATTTACTTTGCGTTTCAACTAATACCGTGTTTTTGTTAAAATGAATACCAGGCGCAGAGCGTTTTAACATTCTTCTTTGACGTTCAACACTTTTTGTGCTGACACTATTTTCGGAGTAACCGTCAAATACAATAGTAGCTTTGTTGCGATAGCGTTTATGAATAAAATTGGTATATGCAGAGTAGACATCTCCAAAGGTACCTTCTTTTGGCCAAACCATGCGATGAAGAAGGCAACCACCATCAAGAACGAAATGGTAACCTGCTGTGCTTACTTCTTGCTCAGCGACTTTGTTGTTTGGCCAGAGCTGTATCAATAGAGATTTTACAGATGATGTGGATACTACAGAAGAAGTATGATTTATTTTTACTTAGTGGATTAGGTCTTCAGGAGAAACCACTTAAAAAAAAACGCGCCTATAACTCTACCTCAATGGTGGTGTGGAAACGAGTGCTCTTGTATTAGTCGTAAAACTTTTTTAAAAATCCCTTCTCCCCCTAATTTAACCTTCATGAAATCACATAGTTTCGAAATTAAAAGTAAATTACGTGATTATACCGTGTTCGTTGGTCCATGTTAAACAACCCCTAAATTTAATGACTGATTTCTCGAAAACCTCTGGTTTAAACAATTTAGATTATAGAACCTTTTTTATGCAGAATTTTATGGGGAACATGTTTGGTGAGTAAATTTTTTTTTGTGGGATGAACGGTATTCGAGAAAAATGGAAAAACTGACAAATTGCACGTTAGGGGTGGGTTTAGGGGATAAAGCTCGCCCTTAGGGCTTGGGAACTTTTTTGATTTTTAAAGTACATCCATTGACAAGTTTAATTCTAAAGTGGCAACAGTTTATAAGTTTTTTCTCCTATTTTTCCTAATAACAATGTCCTATTTAGTAGCGTTTTTATCGTTGTTTAAATGATTATATTATTATAGAAACACTTTGGCTGTGCAATGATAACGTAGAAAAGGTTTGTGGGCTACCCACTGGGGGATCCAGAAATAAATTTGGGGGGGGGGGGGGCTCACCCAACAAGGTGCAAGGTAAGAGCAGATTTGGCTTTTTTCATTGGGGGAGGGGGGTCAACCATAGGTATAAATAAATATATGGTTTATGGTTTGGGAAACAATGACACAAAATTAACAACATAAAGTATAAGTATTGCTATAAATAAAAATAAACTAATTAACTCGAACAAACAAATTAGGTTTAATTACACCTAAAACTAAAGTAATGGAATAACCTATTTTACATTTATAACACAACGCGAGGGCGGGCCAGGGCAATGTACAGGGTTATCCAACCAAGACTAGACAAAGCGATTTTTTGACTTTTCCTGTACTTTTATAAAAAAACTGAAATAGCCATCTTAAGTCATTTTCTCCCGCGAATTCGAATATCTTCAGCAAAAAACAATTGAACATCAAACAAAAGTACTAGGGGTCACTTTGATATTTTTTTAAATGGGATGCCTTATTTTTAATGAGCTTATCCGATTTCTCATATAAATTTTGATCTAAAATGTTGGATTTTTAATTCAAAAACGCCATTTTTCTTCAGTTTTAAATTCGGAATATATTTGTCTACCGTACGATTAATACCTGATAGATGGATACTCGTCTCACCTGTTCACCCTTTAACCTGCTTTAAAGTGTCCGTCAGTTAGACAAAATAATCAAGTGTCAAATTTCTATATATTTTTCACGAATTAATTACAAATTTAGTAGTTTTTGCAAATCTATTATTGCTTACGTATAAAAAAAGTATGACATATTAGAAAAAACTATAAACTAAAGTGAATAACTTTAATCAAACAAAATAAATTTGTAATTAATTCGTGAAAAATATATAGAAATTTGACACTTGATTATTTTGTCTAACTGACGGACGCTTTAAAGCAGGTTAAAGGGTGAACAGGTGAAACGGGTATCCATCTATCAGGTATTAATCGTACGGTAGACGAACATTTTCTGAATTTAAAACTGAAGAAAAAAGGCGTTTTTGAATTAAAAATCCAACATTTTAGATCAAAATTTATATGAGAAATCGGATAAGCTCATTAAAAATACGGCATCCCATTTAAAAAAATATCAAAGTGACCCCTAGTACTTTTGTTTGATGTTCAATTGTTTTTTACTGAAGATATTTGAATTCGCGGGAGAAAATGACTTAAGATGGCTATTTCAGTTTTTTTTATAAAAGTACAGGAAAAGTCAAAAAATCGCCTTGTCTAGTCTTGGTTGGATAACCCTGTACAGTTACGAACAAAATGGTAATAGTGCATTACCCACCATCAGAAGACAGCATATTTCGTAACTGAAGTCTTCTACATTGTTTTTTGGAAAATTGGTCTAAAACTTCTTCTGGTGACACAATTTGATTTCTATTAATATAAATTAAGGTAAGACCATTCAACCTAGTTGCGGCCATTGTTGACTGTAAATAAGATATTAACAATCTTAAGGAAGATAATAATCTTTCTACTGTACAACTGGTTACCGGAATTGTTGCTAATAGTTTTAATATTTTTTTAATATTCGGAAAGTATGAATCAGTTTTTACAATTGTGTCAATTATATTGGTAGATTTTTCGCCTTTCTGTTCCCAATATAGCTTCCATAACTTTAACTCACCTTCTAACTTTGCCACAGAATAGAAGATATCATCCTGATAAAATTTTATGGGCGCCAAAAATTTTTCTTGGTTGGGTTTATCAAGGTAGGTAGGAACAATGTTCCATAATTCCGCTATACTGGAGTGTAAATCTAAATTTAAATTCAGAAATTGAATAATCTAAAAATGGTAAAAAATTAGACAATTTATAATATTGCTCTGTATTAGCGAATTCATAATTTGCACGATTTGTCTGTTTCTTAGTTGTTCTGGGCAACTTAATTTCGATATTTAAAATTTGGGCTGTGGAACAAATTTTTTCAAAAATCAAGTGAAAATAATTATCACTATCAGATGTTATTTCTTCCAATGCTGTTAAGACTAAATTAGAAATTCCATATGCTTTGCTAATATCGAGTTGGACACTTTGTAGTTGAGTAGATAGAGGTATTAATAATAATTTAATACAATCACTGATGATAAAAAGCGATGCCAATAAATCAGATGTTGTAATGTCTGCTAAAAGGGTACTAGCTTTGGAGGATGATACACTGTTGCCATTTTGTTCCATATAATCTAAGAAGTCGATTAAAGTAGGTAACATTTCCAAAAAGTTAATAATAGCTTCGTGTTTCTCCACCCATCTAGTTAATATTTTTTTTAAAGAAGGTAATGTTCTTTTGGTTCTTGGAGTTGGACAATAAACTCGTTCATTCGAAGAGCAGAATCTCTAATAAAATTGGTGCATTCTTTAAGTTTGCCAATAGCATGAGTTATTGCAGGAATGTTGCATGTCTTAAATTTTTTTAGCTATCATTTTTTTTGAGGTCTTACATGGGGGAAGGGGGTCCGGGCCCCTTCGCCCCCCCCCCTGGATCCATCAGTGGGGCTGCCATTCGTACGTTGGGTTGTTATAAGTCAATTTAGAGCCATTTTTATAATATAAAACTAAACCTAAAACTATAACCTTGAATTTTACAAACACCTGCACTCTAAGAAGAAGGTACATGGATATACAATAATTAGAATGCTATTAGAGTCGATTCACTCAGTAAACCTGCAAGATGGCCAACATGTTATATGACAAAAGTCATATTCCAGCTAAATAAAATAAATTTTTGCATTTTCAATTACTTTTGTCATATGACATGTCGGCCATCTTGCAGGTTTACTGAGTGAATCGACTTTAGGTATAATAATCGAAATTGTAGTAAAGAACCCCGCACTTCTCTTATGGAAAATTGCCCTCGGTTAAATTTTCTAAATTTTTAGTATGTTGTAGAGAATGCCATTCTGAACAAAAGTGTTTATGGCCACAACAATATCTGCCTACCAGTTTTTGAGATAAAGGGTGTATATATGAATTCTCCATACACTATATTTTCCTAGTTTATAATATGAATTCGTTTTGTTTTTCTAAATTTTTTATGGCCCTGTCGCAGATAGGATAGAACACTATAAAAATAGTTTAAAAAAATTAATTACATACCGGGTGAGTGACGAAAATTATTTAATATTTTTTGTTAAATCATTGTATTTTCGGCATTGAATTAAATGTTTACAAAATAATACTGTAGATGACATTAGCTTGGAGCAAGCTATCAGAATTTATATTATTTATATTTATACAGGGTAACTCAAAAAAGGTAATATTTTTTTTATTAGTTTTGAAAGAAATGTTGTAGATATTTCTTTATGTACTACTTGTCGCTTATCGTATGCTTTTAAATATATATAATTATCAAGGTTATACAGGGTGTTTCCGATTATAAGCGATAGAAAAATAACATAAAAATGCATGTATTTATAAATCATCCGGTATATTAAAAATGGATCGGTTAAATTTCGTTATTTTTTAATATTTTTTTGCTTGAAGTGTCCTACTTACATGTTTGCTATTGATTTCCCTTTTCCTATGATCAGTTCTAGAGATATGCAGCGTCGAACAGACTCAAAACTCAAAAAATAAGCAAATAAAATAAAAAAAAATTTTTTAATTTCAATAAAATTTGTTATGTAAGTTCATTTTATGGTTAAAAATAAATATATATAATGCTATACAGGGTGTTTCGAATGATTGGGGTATTCTAACACTGTATTTAAAATAAGAAATATATATAAAAACTATGAACAATTTATTATATTATCCAAATTATTTCATCCAAAAATAATAAGTAGGCCCCTTATTATTTGAAACACCCTGTATAGCAATAAATATATTTATTTTTACCATAAAATGAGCTTACATAACAAGTTTTATTAAAATAAAAAAAATTTTTGAAGAAGTAGTCCATACTCAAAGTGGAGTTGAATGAAATAGAAAAAAAAATGTTATTTTATTTGCTTATTTTTTAAATTTTGAGTCTGTTCGACGCTGTATATCTCCAGAACTGGTCGTAGGAAAAAAGAAATCAATAGCAAACATGTAAGTGGAATACTTCAAGCAAAAAATATTAAAAAGTAACGAAATTAAACTGATCCATTTTTACTACAACGGGTGATTTATAAATACATGCATTTTAATGTTATTTTTCTATCGCTTATCATCGGAAACACCCTGTATAACCTTGATAATTATACATATTTGGAAGCATACGATAAGCGACAAGTAGTACGTAAAGAAATATCTACAAAAGTTCTTTCAAAACTAATAAAAAAATATTAACTTTTTTGAGTTACCCTGTATAAATATAAATAATTTAAATTCTGATAGCTTGCTCCAAGCTAATGTCATCTACAATATTACTTTGTAAACATTTAATTTAATGACGAAAATACAATGATTTAACAAAAAATAATAAATAACTTTCGCCACTCACCCGCTATATAATAAAAAAATTTAAACTATTTTTATAGTATTCTATCCTATCTACGACAGAGCCATCAAAAATTTAGAAAAACAAAACGAATTCGTATTATAAACTAGGAAAATATTATGTATTAAGAATTCATATTTTGCAACTTGGACACCCTGTATCTCAAAAACCGGTCGGCAGATATTGTTGTGGCCATGAACACTTTTGATCAGAATGGCATTCTCTACAACAAACTAAAAATTTAGAAAATTTAACCGAGGGCAATTTTCCATAAGAGAAGTGCAGGGTTCTTTGAGATAGCAATAATATTTGGCTGAAAGTAGGTACCTGCCATAGAAATGGTACACATTGCAAGTGAAATATGAATGTGTGTATGTCCTAATTATATGTATTCACTCTTGTGCTTCGCTTTATAGACAAAAAACTGCTATAGATGCGTGTCAAAGAAACATAAGTAGCGTTGCGTCTGGCACGGCGCCGGTCGACAACCAAGCGAGTCCGCGGTTAGAACGGGCAGATAAATATTTTAAAATAAACATACTCCAGATAAACTTGTTTCAGTTATGGCAAGCAGGGGAGGTGGTGCTCCATCGCCTTTACATACCGCACGCCACTGCCACTAACTGTCATACAGAAACCATATAGTACATTAGAATGGGTACACATAATGGTATTATACGGCGCAGTCTATACAGCAATTACATTTAAACAAGCAAAACCCAACGAAAAATAGAATTAAATTAAAAATACCCGAATGAAGGACCAGACCTATGAAAAACATAATGTTGATTAGTAAAATAGAAAACGAACCTCGGTAAAAAATATTCTCCAAAGTCAATTTAGAGAGGCGTAATGGCGGCTTGCCACAAACTTGTTAAACTTATCACACACTGACTCTAAAATGGTTATTTTCTCTTATGTCACTTTTAAAAATAAATTATTGATTTAATTTAAAAAAAATATATTATAATACTTTTGTAGTCGTGTAGTAGGCAACAAAATTTCTACGAATTTTCAACTATGATTCGTTGTAATAAAACAGAAAACCAAACTCGTTATAAAATTTTATTCTAGTTTCGAATTTGAAGAAATACTAAAAAAATTAATTATAATGCTCAACGTATTTGTCTTATCATTACACTAATACCTACTTGTAATTTTAAACCCTCGGCAGTAAAATTTAGTAAAGGTTCTAAATTCAAAACTAGTAATTTAAAATAAATAAATAAATAAATAAATAAAAGTTTTCCGTCAATCCTTTTTTTCTTTACGACAAACTTTTTCTAACCCAAGATATAATTATAGTGAAAGTTCTATAAAAATCTATGTTATTTTGTTTTACGTCAATAACCCAACTACGCAACAGATCAGTTTAGGCTAGGGGTTAAAAAGTGAACGTTTTTTTTTTTATATTGGCGTTAAAAAATAATAACTCAGAAAATTATACCCCTTAAAACTAAGAATCCGATGCCCACTACATGGTATAAACAAGACAGGAAAAATAAGAAAATGCGACGCACTAAAACGGCTTACGTTGGATCAATTTAAATCTGGAAGGCTTCTTCCGAAATACCTTGGTGGCCTACATTAAGGGGTTGATAGCACTGACGGCAAACGCACATCGAAATATTTGAAATGTCAACAAATGAATCCGCACACTAAAGTGGTACTTAATTAATTAGCGAGTTGATCGGGCGATGCTGCAACTGCCTTAGGGCCAAAATAGTTATTTATGCAACAAGGGGAACGAACAGGAATTTCTACAAATACAAACAAGCAGCATTCAGCAGGGATTCTGCACACAATTAAAATAAAAATGCTTTTATTTTAGCGTGACACATTTTATTAATAATGATAACATGAGAATGACAATACTGAGATTTTTCATTAGAGATCTGCCGCATATAGAGCAAAAAAAATTAAATTTTTCACGGTTTCACTTTTTTCAATTTTGAATTACTTACTGAGAAAATAATTTAAAAAATACGCTTCCAGATAAAAACACGCGACAACCTAATACCGACGTCATCGCAAACCAACAAATCAACGGCCGCCAATGGGGTTCAGCGCGATAAGTTTAAACTCGTCGAGTATTTTTTCATGTTTTCAAGCTGTTCTTGTCTATTTAGGTTAGGCCCAATTTTATAAAGTGATCTTAAATCTCGGATTGAAACCAAGAGTTAAACCAAAGAATAATCTGAGGTTTAATCCAAGGGTATATTATGCTAATTTTATAATAGGGGTTTAACGTACACCATTCTTCCTTTTTGTTTAGAGGCTCTTTCCGGCGATACTACGGCAATTGGAATTTAACAGGCGAGGAAGTAGAAGTACGTACCTAACCTAAAGTTTTGTTTTGTGAAGTTTTCATTTTCTAGTCTATGATTTTCTGCTGTATTATTTAGTTGGTTTAAATTATTGTGAAGATAGATATCGCAATAAAAAAAGTGGTTAATCAAAGGGTGCCAAACTTTAAAGAGCAAGATATAGAGTTGCTAGTGACTCTTGTCAAGAAATACAAAGACATAGGTTATAAAAAAAATTAAAAAACTGCGCAAGGGTTGAGCTTAGCGGTACTCTGCCTACCGATTAACTTATTACTAGGTTGGCTGTTCTTAAATCGATCCTCGCTGTCAATCCACCTATATAAAACTGCAGTAAACAGTAATCCGAAGTTTAAACCGAACAGTGCGATTTAAACCTACTTTATAAAATTGGGCCTTAATCGAAACAAAAATAATACTACAATCAGCCTCTCGACTTTTATATAAAAGAATTGTTTGTAATGAAATGACGTCAGTGTCGATCGGTTTGTATACAAATGTTGTCTATGCGGCGTCTTTTTATTTGTTTTTAGAAAAGTCTTGTGACGCTTTAAAAATATATTTATTGTTAGATATATTTCCAAAATAGATTTTAATAGAATGAGTCTAATGAATAAAAATGTAGCAATTGCTTTTTCTTATAAAATCCAAGTAATTTCTTGAAAGCCAATAAATAAAAGCTAAGTAATTATTGCAGGAATTGCTTCTAGTCAATGCTTTTTCTTAAAAAATAGGAGCAGTCGCTACCGTTTGCTTTAAATGTGATGAATAAATTAAGGAATCGCTTTTTTTAGTGTAGCGATTGCTTCCAACTTTTTAAGGTAGGTCGCATCATTTGCTTGGTAGCAGTCAACCTTAGTTCTCCGCGGCATACACGTGCGTCGCTCTTAGTTTGTGTCTTCAGTTATGGCTGAATATATTTATGAACGTCCGTAAAAAAAAAATCTACAGTGTACGTAAAAATTGCGGATGTGATGATTTCAGAAAGTTATATCGATTTGACTGCGAAAATGTTGAGTGGTTGGCAAATTATTTTTTGACTGATACTGGTAAAAGGCGAGGGGTGCACTGTCGCCTTTAAATAAGATTACAGTATTTCTGCGGAAATTGTCGGATCCGGGCTTTCAAAATTCTGTAGGTGAAGAACTCGATGTTCACCCAACTCTTGTCTGTAATACTTACACTTCTGTAATAGATGCAGTTTTGGAGAAGGCCAATATTTTTATTAAATTTCCTACAAGTGCTGAAGCTGTTGTAGAAGCTAAACGGTTGTGGTCAGAGAGATTCATTTATGTTCCTTCAATTTGTGAACGAATATCAATTGCTTCTCTTTAATTTCTTCACTTTATCCCTACTATCACTTTTCTCATTTTCACTGATATCTGCCATATTAAAAAATATAAGTTTCCTATTTTCCATAATAACGTAACAGCTTACTATTGTACTAAATAAATAGACCTACGTTGTTGTATTTACGTCAACTCTTTTGCAAATTAGGCACCAAACTAAACATGAAATCTATAATCTGAACAAGTGGATAAGCCACGTCTGAACTTGGGTTGAATAAGCATTTGCTACAGAGGTGTAAGAAAAACAGCAATTGCATCAAAATTTTATTCATATCCAGATCTAGCAATTGCTTTCACTTATAGCATTTGCTAGTCAAGCAATTGCTTTTACTAAAAAGTAATTGCTTCCAGTAATTGCTTAATTTTTATTCATTAGTCTCATTGTCAGTGCTGATGGGATAAATACGTTTGTTGTGAAAAGGCCTATTACTAGTCACTACAAGGACATTTAAGTACAATAACATTTTTTATAATTTAAAATCAGCTGTTTACCTTTTTAAATTACTACATGCGTTAGTGATTTCGTGAAGACTTAATTAGGATGCATATAATATTAATAGTTTTGCTATATACGTGATATTCAATAAATATATATTTCAATAGACTTTTTCTATTGTTCCATCATTTAAAATTCCTCATCAGGGTTATGTACGAATAAGCTGCCTGCATGGTCTGAAAAATATTTAAAAAAGTTATAAATTGATAGACAAAAACTGATTAAATCTAACTCAAACACAAAAATTATTCAAAACCAACTGTAATTGTAATTCTATTTTTTTATTTGAGAGATATTAATTAAAAATATGATTTGGATTTAGAAGTTTAAAGTTATTTGAATAGTACCAAAGTAGAGATGAAAGACGGATCCGCGTCCTCTCCCCGCTCCTGCCCCCTACCCCCCTCACCTACCCTCCCGCGACCCTGACCGCACAGGTGTGCAGGTGTTAATTTGACCTTGAATTGTCCTTGAAGGACGCAGGTGTGCAAGTGTTAATTTGACCTTGACCGTACACGTGGGCGAGCGTATTTTTATGGTATGCCGGTGTTCATTCGACCTTGAAGGATGCAACTGCTCTTTGTTAATTTGACCTTGAAAAATACACCTGGACGAAGGTATTTTTATGGTATGCAGGTGTCTTTTATGTGACTAATTTGACCTTGAAGGATGGAGCTGCTCTTTGATGGTGCTACCTTGGCGTGGACGAGGGTATTTTTATGGTGTGCAGGTGTATTTTATGTGACTCATTTGACCTTGAAGGATGGAGCTGCTCTTTGATTGTGTTGCCTTGACCATACACGTGGGCGAGCGTATTTTTATGGTATGCAGGTGCCCTTTTATTTATGACACTATTGCGTTACACAAATTTTTACACCATGGATTATTTTTATTTCTTTCTTGTCGTCATTTATTTGTTCGAAAATATCTAAAGGGATGCAAGTCTGTTTTATTGATGTTACCTTGACCATAATTTTTTCCCAAAAGTTAGATTTGTAATATATTTTATGTTTTGTTATACCTTCATATTCTTGAAGGGTGTTTATAGGATGTTCACACCTTGATGGGATTTTCACACCTTGAAAGAGCTATTATAGTCGTAACAATAGGATCTGGGTCTCTTTGTTATCGGATTTTTACACCTTGAAAGAGTGCAGCTGTCCTTTTGTTATGTATGATTTCGAAGGCGGCATGCCTCTATTCTTTTGTTATGGGTACCATTGAGCGCTGGGTATTTTTCTTACTTTGTTCTTTATTTATTAGGGTATTTTTGGATTTATTTTTATAGTGGATGCAGATGTCCTTTATTTAACCTTGACTAAACTTTTGAGCAGAGTTTATTTATGACATTGGATTGGGTTTATTTTCGACCTTGGACGTGCTCGGACGCAAGTGTTTGGTTTTCGCCTTGAAGAATTTTTATTTTTTATTGACGTAATTTTGTTCTAAAATATTGAATGAGGTGCTGGCACATTTTATTTACGATGACCTTGTGTTGGTTCGGGGTGCAGGTGGTTTTTATGTCGTTGAGTATTGTATACTCTTTAAGCGGCTACTCCTTTTACACCTTGGAAGTATTTTTTTCTTTATTGACATCACTCTGTTCTAAAATATCGAATGGGGTTCAGGTATATATCGTTCTCTACTATGGTTGTTAAAATAGGGTCTATGCTCTTTGTTATGGGATTATTTACCATTGAAAGAGTGCAAGTGTCCTTTTGTATGGGTAACTTTGACTGCTTGCCAACGTGCTTAATTTTTCTTTCTTTGCTCGTTATTAATTAGGGTATTCTTTGATAATCTATGCTACCTCTTGTGAATGAAATCCCTTTTTTTGACCAGTAGGTAAAAATTACTTAAATTTATAAGGAGCTTTTTAGTTAATGGTGATGAATTTAAGTTAATTTATCTAGACTTGGCTGTTTCGCATCCGAAATATAATAAATAAAATATTACAATCCACAAAGGTATACAATCACTGGATGAAAATTAGATTTAAAGCATGTGTTGCCGATGCAGATAAGAAAAATTAAAGTGCACACAAGTATTATTACTTCGTCATTGTAATTAATTTTTAAAAATCACATTCAGTAGGTAATACGTTTTTTTTTATGGAAAATTTATATTTTATAACATATTTATTAATTTTTATGGTATTATTCAATTATTATTTTCTTGCTGTCAAATACGTATCAAAATGCATGCTTAATTTATGTCTAAGGATTAATAAAAATACATATTAGCGGTAAATATATTCTCTTATTTAATCAGACTACTATGCAAATAATGTTGTAGCCTACATAAAAAGTTAACTTCTGATAAACCTTTCTTAAAATCCATTTTCCTTTCTCCATGTACTATTCTGTGATGAGTGAGAGCTTTTTAGAAGAAAAAAATATTACTTAGTGCTTTTACGCATTCAAGCTTATTACTCCTTATATCGATGAAGATACGAAAAGTTAATTTGCAGTAAACAAGATTTTTCCCTCATCATTGTAAGTAATAAAAAAAGCAGATATAGCATGTATTTTAAAATTATAGAAAAAGCATCTGTATGTATATGAAGAGATATTCTTCATTTATATAATTAGCCCGATTCCATCAATTTAACAAAACAATGGGAATGAGGATCAGCCTTTAAATAGTTTCCACTCATACACCTTTACACAAAAACTACTAAAGCCATCGAACTTATTTCAAGATAATATATTTTTTGTTTATTAAGCAAAGCAGCTGAATCAATTTTTTGTGCATCTACCTTTTATGTTATTGATGCACACCAAGACTATTTCAAAAATAGTTGCAAGCGATCCGCTGTGCCGTCATAAAACTAGCAAAATTTAATAAAACGTGTAAATTTGGATAATTAAAGGATCAAATGTTGTTTATCATGTGATTTTTAGAGCTTTCATTAAGTGAAAATATTAAAATTACTAAATACGGCATATTGGCATAAATTACTGTATATTTTTAAAATAAAAGTTAAAATCTAAAAATTCAGCTGTTTGCCTTTATTGCCCTTACAGTGAAATAAATCGATTATTTAAATTTTAAAACATTTATTCAATGTATTTAATACTTATATTTTACATGTGGGATGTGGGTATTCTTAAATATTTTCGGACAACCTTGAAATGTTTTAAAAACCTTAATGTGTTTAGTGTCCGAAGCAGATAAAATCAACTGCAACACGCATTATTTAGTTTAGTTTTTTTGAAAACCGTTCCCGAGTTACAATGGCTGGCTCTAGTCTGGTTGTGGACTTCCAAGCATTCAAGATAGAAAATAATAAACTAATCCCTAAAGAACTTGCTGCCTACGACGGTCATAGAATTAGTCACTATGTTTTTAAACCCCCATTTGATCTGGCCTTCCTAGGACCAGCGGCATACAAACAAACGAAATGGTTAACGCAACACTATCATTGCATTGATTGGGATTCCGGATTTACTCCATTTTACAAATTTGCCGATATTGTACGGAGCTTGACAGAAAAGGCTGATACCATTTACGTTAAGGGCAGAGAAAAAGCTGATTTTTTAAGAAAATATTTAAGCAAACCTATTATAGAGTTAGATGAGCAACCGGCCCTTAGAAAAGACGCCCCTAAATGTTTCTATCATTCAAATAATGAAAATTGTGCATACTCTTTGTTTAATGTATTTTTGTTATATGATCAACATGTAATGCAAACCTAATTTTTTAATAAACATTTAATAATACAACCAATTAGTTACTATTTAATTTATTCATATTATATACATTATGACGCATAAAATCAACTACATGTTCATAAAAGTCTGTAATGATTGTTTTTCTGCTTGGGTTTTTCAATTCCTCTAGCAGGGTATCTGTTTTTCTAAGTGTCTGTTTCGTATTGATATATTATGTCCTTATGTGAAGTAACTTTGTCTACCTATACATTCTAATTCATGTACTCATTCATACACCTAAAAACCCTAATACATAATATCCTAATATCCGAATATCCAATTAGCCACTTACCCAAATCACCAAATATCCCAATACCCAAATATTTCCACTGACTTTTACTTTTTGTAAGTGTTTTCTCTTTTGTAATGTGTGTGAGTCACTTTTTAAATCAATATCGAACCAGCGAGTTTAAAAATATGACAAAATGTATAGAAGAAGAAATAAAATGTATGTAAAAGCCAAAGAGTTACTATAATCTCTACCAGACCTAGAATTTCAAAGAATAAAAAGCTCACCCAAGATACTCCCACGTATCTTTTTATCACCTTTGTCACATAGCATTTTTTTTAATCCCATGCATTCAGCATGTGCCCTTGTATATTAACAAAAACCCGAAAAACCACTCGAAGAAGAAACGAAACAATCAAAGTTTTAATACAACTGGCGATAAAAACCCATTTTAGCTAAACAAACAAAAATATTTTCTTAACACACCATCGGTCGTCAATTTTCTTAAGAAATATAGAAAACATGCAAATCGTAATCTAAACAGTATAATACAAAAATATTATGATTTACGAGAAATAGTTGTTTAAATATACTATGCTAATGTAAGATATCCATGTTTTTAATTTAAAAAAAAGAAAAAGATTCTGCAAATTCAAGTTTTATTCTTTTATTAAGTTTAAAAATGGCTTCAATAATGTGGGCAGATTAACTTATCGAAAATTCGGCTATTTTGTTTTTTTCAAGAATTAAAACGGAGGGGGTCAGTTCCAATCTTATGCATTCGTATAAAAAAAGATAGGTAGTCATAATATGGAATCATCATCGTTTAAACTTTGTCAGCTAGTAAATAAAGGGCTCTCACACACAGACATAAAAAAAACAACAACAATATAGACAAACTTTATCATAAATAGATATAAAATATATAGAAATTTATTTTTTAAGTTAAATTTTGATCTATACATTGTTTAAGAAATGAAGATTATAGAATCAATGTCCAGTATTCCACAAGCGTAAATTCGAAGCGAAATTAATATATTAGAGCCATTTTATAGTAGACATACCGTTACATATTTGATATGTGAACAACTTTGTATAATATTTTTGTTCTGTTTTAACGTACCTTTTATCTTAAAGGTATAAGGAAATCCTTTTTTTCAAAATTCATCATCTTTTAACTTAAATTAGTTGAAATAAAAACCATAATAAATCAAGAAAGGGAATATTAGCGACAAAAATAGCTAAGGAACATTTACATTACAATTCTACAGTAATTTAGGCATTACACATGATTTTTTTTCATAATGCAGTGTTTTAATCAATTTAATACTATTCAAGTCAGTTATGGTATGGTGACAGGTCAGAATTGGTTGTTAAAACGGAAGGTTTACAGTGGTAAATACACTACAACTAATTAAAGTATTGTAATGGCAACAGAAGAGAGGAATGATGGACATAAAACAATACAATTGCTTCTAACAAGGGTTTTTATACTGACTGAACACTCCAAGGTTATTATCTAAATTGTATTAACAGTCTTTCGAAAATAGTTTATTTGCATAATTTTTATTGCTAAATTTTTGAGCGTAAACCCATGAAGCCAGTAAGCAGTTTTGCATACATTCTCCAAGAATAAAAGTCTTATAAATCCATTCTTCTCTTAGATAAATTATCATTTCAAATATTATTATAATAAAAATAAAACAGAATGTACCCCTAGTAACGAAATAATGACTTGCAACTAAAAACTTTGAGAAAAAAGTGAAAAACAAGTATTATATTATTATGCAACTTGTCAAAATACTAGATAGACTTTCAATAATTCATTCTTTTTTAAAAAACGTTGGTATAATAAATTGTGTTACTGATTACAGGCCCATATCCAAAATTGCACTTATTCCTAAACTAATGAAATTCATAGTTAAAGATTTTTTAAGACTGTTTTAAAAATGTTATTGTCACTAACCAGCATGGTTTCCTAAAGAGAAACAAATTTACTAGTTTATTCTGTCTACATTTTTAATTCCCTAGAAAATGGTGTTGACTGTTAAATTTACGCCCATGATCCGTCATTAAGGATTTTAAATATTGCAACGGTTTATAAGACACCTAAGTGTTGAAAACACTTGTGTTTTGGTTCTTTCTTTATTACTATTGCCCAACACCTCGATTTTCTTTTAAAACTGAAAGAGTTAAATTGGTTTTTGATTTGATTTACATAAATTACACTTTTATAGTCTTCTTCGATATTATATTTTCAGCTTTTTTCATGCACAAGGTTCTACACAGCCCTTAAACTGATTCTCAGTGCTTTTGCTACTATTTCTTGCATATTAGTTGAGGAATTTCCACTTACTCTTTCATTCTCTAAATAGTTAATTAAATTTTATATGATTGTATTTGCTTGGGGGACTCAAAGCTCCAGAAAATTGCCTTTTATTATTCAAATTGATAAATTTGTCTTTTTAACTTGTTAAAGTCACAAAATAGACATAATATGTTCATCACAACTTTTTAGAACCACTAAAAATTATAAGTTTATTCCTTTTTCTCATGCTGAAATTATATACATCGTCTATCCTACGGATTTTACCACGAACCACAAACCGAATTTTTGTTTTTGGTCAGACAAACTATGCAATGGTTCCTATTTTTATCACCTATATTATGATCTTATTTATCGATAACGTATACAATACCTTCTTTTTTAATTCCTAATTATTATATTTTTATGTTTCCCTCCCGTTTCTCAAATCGCCAAATATTTGAATATTTCGTTATAGACAATAAAATACGAAATTATGTTAGGACAAACCTAATATGAATTTTTTTACCAGGTGTGTGTCTAATAAACAAATATACCTATTTTTCCGTTGATATTTTTAGCAATATTAAACAAAGGTAGACACATCAGATTGGTCGAATGACAATAAATACAAATCCATGGTTATATATTCAAATGATGGTATACTTTTTAGGCAGGTTTGAAGAGTTCTTCGCAAATACCCTGTTTGTTATTTGGACGCAACATTTAAATAGTATTTTACTCTTAGTAATGAATAGCATTAAACTGAATACTGTTTATAATACCGTAAAATTGTATATTGTAAACGATGAAAACTTATATTGTTAACACGATTTCTTTTACCAAGATTAACACTGTCGTTGGTATTTAGTTGAGTTTTTATATATTTGTTCTAAATCAGAGTTTTAATCGGTTATTTATTTTATTTACTAAGTGATATGGGTAAAAACGCAACCGTAACTGTCTAATTCACCAGTCAAATCTCCAACGGTCCTGCGGGTAAATCAAGTTCGCCACTTCTAGAGAGATATATTACAGAATCTGTACAGGACTAATACAAGACTCTATTATCAAGACGTCCGAGATATGAATATAACTTAAAACGTGCCCGGGCTGTGACGTAAGCCGCATTCACTACATTTACTGTAGGTAGAGAATTAATAGTTTTCTTCGGTAAATTATGAACACCATCAAAGAGCAGCTCCTTCCTTCAAGGTCAAATGAGTCACATAAAATACATCTGCATACCATAAAAATACCCTCGTCCACGCCAAGGTAGCACCATCAAAGAGCAGCTCCATCCTTCAAGGTCAAATGAGTCACATAAAAACACCTGCATACCATAAAAATACCCTCGTCCAGGTGTATGGTCAAGGTCAAATTAACAAAGAGCAGTTGCATCCTTCAAGGTCGAATGAACACCTGCATACCATAAAAATACGCTCGCCCACGTGTATGGTCAAGGCCAAATTAACACTTGCACACCTGCGTCCTTCAAGGACAATTCAAGGCCAAATTAAAACCTGCACACCTGTGCGGTCAAGGTCGCGGGAGGGTAGGCGAGGGGGGTAGGGGGGCAGGAGGGGGGGAGGACGCGAATCCGTCTTTCATCTCTTCTTACCAATTATAGTTAAAATGAATGCCTTTGTTATTTTAAATTATAAAATAAGCAGTACAAAACAACTATTTAAATTTTATATCGTTTTTATAGTTAAAGTTATTAAATATTTTATGCGCAAAGACGTTTCGATCTAGTAATTATTTAAAGTGAAATATGGCAAAATAAGTAGTACGGGACTCTTTCGCGACGTAATCTACATTAGATTTATCTGCCATTTATGAATACTGTTTTCTGTAGATAAAATATTAGATTGTTTTTTGTTACACCAATTAATAAAGTTACTAATGATTTGGTCATCTAAACGCCATAAAGTTATCACACTCACTCATATCTTCCCAAATCTAGAATATTCTTATTAGAGATAATAAGTTATGGAGATATACTTTTCCTCCATATTCAATTTTTCTTGTCGATTTATTAATAGTAATTAAAGTATGAAAAATACGTTCTAGGCTAGATTTTTGTCACTTAAGTGAAAATCGGTTTCTCACTGAGGGTATACTCTCGCCAAAAGATACATTTTCGAATATGCTAGTTGAAAAACTTCCAAAATTGTTGTATTGTAAAAACTATTAGACAAACTAAAAATAGACCAAAATTGGTTAAATTTTTTAAATAAGGCAAATTAATAACACGACATTTTATTAAGTAAATTTCTATGCTGCAAGTATTGTATAGTAATAATTGTTTCGCGTTGCACAAGGTAGACTTTATGAAACAAAAAATGATAAATATTACCTTTAAAGCTATTTCCAAGGTAAAAGGTCTGAATGGGCCAATATATAGCGTTAGCGGTCTCTGACTCATCCCAATTATAGTTATTAAAAGTTTCTGAGCTTGTAAATCTTGTTTGTACCACTGTTTTTGGTAAAGCTCTTCTCCAATTGCACAATTCTATAAAAAAAAACCTTTATTTAAAGCAAACACTTGTGACGAGTTCGCTGTTTCCTTTTTTGATCAATATTTGGTTACTTCTTTGTTTTATCCAGAAATCGGCTAAGTACTCCTCTTTGGACTACAAATATCGACAGGTTCTACTTTGAAAAAGTTTGGACTTATAAATTAATAAAAGTAGTAAAAGAAAATTGGGCAAATTTATCAATATTTCGTTTTTTGCTTTTATTAATTTATCAGTTATCGAAACTTCACTTCCGTAACTTTATTTTAATGCATCGTCATAAACATTCTAAACTCAAATGAATACAGCTTTTTAAAAATTTGATCGCTCATATCTTAAAAACGATTTGAGCTGATATAGACAAACTATATATTTATATTTATGAAGTTAAAAAAGAGACCTTTCAAAAAAATAAAAGATATGCCGGGTGTTCCATTGAAAAAACAACAACTTTACGCCTCAGTTCCTTTGTTTTAAGCCAAGTTGCTTTTAGAATGGCAATTTAAGATTCTACAGTAAAACATAAACAAGATGGCTTTATTGGTTTTAATAAACATACAGGGAAACTCAAAAAAAAGCCCTGTGTTCAGTTCTGGTTGGATGATCCTGTAAAAGGTGTTACAAATCCAATTGCTATCTCGGTAAGAGAGTGAGAGCTGAATAATTAGTTAGAAAAGAAATTTGGAAAATTCCGATATCTTCCGGAGATGTCTGAAAAAAACTAAAAAATCAATTTTACTTTTTATTCTTTTTACCACAAAATGGTGATTATTTTATAAAACGAACAGAACTTTCCTATGCTTTTCAAGGATATAATTTTATTTTTGAGATACGACGTTTCGTTTTTTAGATACCCACTTAATTTCTTAAATACGGACCTGATTTTTTTTGATAGGCTTGTGACCTCCGAAAACAAATAATGTACTTTAAAATTCTTTTTTGTTAATTTTAAGAGTCTTCTTTTGAGGAAATTTTTATATTCCTCAAGAAAAAAATCGGCATTTTATCTTCAATTGCTTCCAATTTAAAACAAATAAAACCAATATTATGGAAATTGTTGAGGCCTGATATACAAAACTTTTCAAAAAAGATATTACGGTGGAATCTAAAATGTTTATGTTGATAATATTTAAAACATAAAACGTTGTATCCTAAAAAACTATTTCCTTGATGAGCATAAAAAAGTGCCTTTTTCAGTATTTTGTCGCAAAAAAAAATTAAAATAAAAATGTTTTAGTTTTTTCCGGATATCTTCAGAAGCCATAGGAATTTTGGTAATTTCTTTTTAACAAATTATTTAGCATTAAAATATGCAACTTTGCCGTCATTTGACCAACTCTCCATCTCTTATAGTTACCGAAATAGCAATGCTAATGCATTGAACTTGTAACACAATGTACAGGAAATTTGCCAAATAACCCCGGATCTGTACCGTACATATATACATAATGTCAAGAATAAATTTTACGTTAGATTAGAGCTTTGTCAAAAAAAAATGGGCAACATTTCCCACAATTTTTACAGTAAAAAAAATTGCGCCTTCATTACCGAAATACAAAAGTAATAGTGAGTCGTTTTCCCTTTTTTTATGACTTTTCTAGCTATCACAAAACATACCTTTACATTTAGGAAAATAAAGTTGGGGGGTTTCTAGAACTAAAAGAGGGGTAGATTTCATGAAGACACGAAAAAAGTGTGCCAAACTAAAAATTATCGCAGCCGTAATTCTGTATTTTTTCAGCAAATGAAGAGGCTTTTTAATACTGAATTTATTCCAGTTAAAAGTTCCACCTTGTAATGTAGCTCGTATTAACTTAAGAGAGGAGTGCATTGACATTAGCTATCTATCATTTTCTTTTGATAAACGGGTCCAACAATGTATTTTTCCTAAAATATTCTTTTGGAACATGGATTATGAATAAAACTATGTTACTTAAAGACCTTTTTCTATTGGTCTGTAAAGTGTATTTGTTATAAGGGTGGGAATATCAGCATAATTGCCAACCTATAAGCTATTTCACGTAAAGTTATTTATTTTTTATAGCTTTTACACAAAATTAAAATATAATTAATATCGACTGCATATTCTATAGGTAATAATTATTGACATAATAAATACATATCAAGGAATTTATTAAATTATTTTAGGAGAATTGTATAGCGAAAAATACCGGGTAATATTTTTTTTAACATTATTATGTCACTATAGAATTCCCCCAAAGCTAGCACTGAAATTAATTATAATTTTTGTAATATGTAAGATATTACCTCAATAATGTGCTGATGACATTGATTTTCTTTAAATGTTAGTTAATAATATAATATACTAATAAAAACAACAAAAATTTTTAGGTTGGCAATAGATTCAATGTCGTTTAGAGTTTTACCTTAAATCTCATTTTTCATATATATTTTATTTAATCAATCACAATTTTTTTAGTGGTCAAGGTTGTGACGTATGTATATTTTGAATTTATTGTAACTATCTTCTCTTCCTTTTCAGAAGCTTGAGAAATTTTTAATATAAAACGAAACGTTGGAACTATATAATTGGTCATATTATTGGCTGTTCTCATTCCCACTATACTTATTCTTATCAATTAGCAAAGGTGCTATAATTACCTTGCTTTACCACAAATACAGCGGCCATTTAAAAAATAATTATTATGTTTTGTTGGTTTAAGATGTTCTTTTAAATTTGTTCGCATTTCTTATTCTGCTGTTGTAGATTTTTTTTATAATATTTGATAAATCTTATTCTATTCGATACAGGGTAAACCGTAAACCAGTAATATCATACAAATACGAACCTGAACTGCGACGTCGTTTGCGAACCATGCCAGAAAGATTACGTTAACAACAAGAATTTGGAGGTAGAGAAATGGAAACACCAACCCTTTTAAAGTTGTTTGCTAAAATATTTAAATAGATAATTCATAATTAACTGTTAATTTTTAGTGCTAATATACCAAGTCGTAGGTAGCATTTTCTATGTAATATTTTTTTCAAAACTGTTGAACTAGTTGCCGGTAAAATTTACTTCAAGCTTGTAATTACTCTACCACAGCGATCTTAACTTACCAAGCGATGTTACAGAAACATTGACAACACTGTAATCAGATTAATGTGTCACGTAACTTTTTGGGGTTAGTCATAGCTTATCATATACTTATCGCGGGAAGCCGGTGTAGTTGTCCTATTAATTTGTATTTTTATCCGGTTTTCGGTTGATATCTAATAGAAAATTTAAGTGACATGATTGCTAAGAACCTCTACAACATATTAGTGAACATTTTTTTTGTGCGTTTGCTGTAAATAGCATTAATAAAGTGAAAAATCGAACAGCTAGTCGGGATGGCGGTTTGGTTTTGTTTGCAAAATGGCGCCAGAGTTGTTTTATTTTGAAAGTGATGTTTTTTGTATTCTGTTAGCTCTTTGAGATAAACTTTATTGTTTTGTGGCTACATGTAATTTATTAAATATTGAAGTGTTTATTTAGCTTGAAGGTATATGTGAATTCGAGTGTGAATTAGTTTAAAAATATCACTAGTAGAGATAGTACGTAAGTAGGTAGGATAAGCTACTTCTATTATAGACCTCGGTACTCAGGTAAGTACTATTTTTTTTTCTTTTAGTTTGTTTATTTATCAACATGCCAAGCCCTTGCTGTATTCCTGGGTGTAACTCTAACTATAAAAGTGTTTTAAAGGCAGGTAAAGAGAGTGTGTCAGTTTTTCGCTTCCCAAAAGATGAAAATATGAAAATTCTATGGCTAAAAGCCATTCCAAGAGCTAATTGGTCGCCCACACTGTATTCTGTTGTTTGTGCGAAAGCATTTTGTCCCCAGTGACATAAGCCGCGAGGATATTTATCTTTTGCCTGATGGTACCACAAAAAAAGTTCCAATTAAAGCGCGACTAAATTTAACAGCTGTTCCGTGCGTTTATCCCAATTTGCCTGCTTACTTGTCAAAAACTGTTCTCATTCCTAGAAAAACTCCAGCGGAGAGAAACGAGGAACAACAAGAGCGTACATCTCAACTTAATCAAGCTTTCGAGCAATTAGATTTTATAAATAGTTTTGACTATCTCAGTAATTATTCACAAAAAATTAATATTTCTGAATTTTGGGAAGTAAACATTGCAAGCGCCTCTAGCGAAGACAAAAGTGTTAAACTAGGGCCAAAAAAAACATAATTTTGTAAAAACTTCTTAGGTATCTTAAGATTATATGCGCCAGGTTAACTTACAAACGACTTTTCCCTAAACCTTGAAAACATTAAATTCAGACGCGGAAAGTAATTGACAAAAAACATTTTGGCCATCACTTTGGTAGAAATAAGTATTTTTAATTGGTACTTATTTCTAGATCGAACGTGCCCGTGCCGTATATAATAGGTTTCACCCTGAAATTCTGATCAGGTTGTTCGCGCATACAAATTAAAAACATCCCTTAAATTTTTTGTTTCTCAAAAAAGCCATAATTTATCATTGCGCCCTGAGTGGACTGTCGACGTTTCCAGTTGGCGGGGTAAATGGATGGTGGGACCACTACAAAAAACCAATCCTGGAAATTTTAAAAGAAAAAATAATTACGACAAGAAAAAAACTTATAGGACCATTTAAGATGTCAAGTGAAAGTAGCAAAACGTATTTAGAACCATTTCCTGAATTTAGCTTTTTGAACGACCTTGAGTACTCTGAACAAGCCGGGCGTCACGACGCTTCTCGTGATGAGCCGTCGGCTTCAGTAGATGTTTTGCTGCCGCAGGCGCCTACATCCGATATTATTATTCTGGGAGGGGATTCTGGATCCGCTGGAGAATAATGTAATCACGGGGACTTAGACATTAATTTGTTTAATAAAATTCATAAAAGTCAAGGGCTAATATTCTCAGCATAAATAAAAACACGAGGGATTTCGGCGACAATACCAAACACTATTTCTGGAGGTTTAGTACGCCAAAAGCGAAGAATAAAACAGCTTCTCAACGCAATATTACTGTTATTTGATAATTAGGTAAGTTGTTCTTGTTATCCAAAACTATTTATTACTTTTTTGTACATTTTTCAATATCAATATACTGGCAACAGAGCCAAAAAAACACAAAAAATATCAGAAAGGATAAAAATTTCGCCCGTTGCCGCGCGTCATAATAGTAGCTTGTGGATCTGATGATCCCAGCTGATGCGGCGTTGCCCGATGTCACTTCAAGGCTTGTTAATAGAGGGGGCTGTGACTTTACTGTAATAAGTAAATACTAGTTTGTGACCGCAATTAAATATTCTCTGCAGAAAGTAAAAGTTACAAGGTTTAGTAAAAACTTCTATCTTTTCCAAGAGAGTGCTATTCGGAACAGTAGGTTTCAGGAAAATTAATGAATTTACTTTAGTACATAGTTCCTTCTCTTTACTGAAGTAAATACTACGATGAAAATGCTGGGGTGTCTTGGAGCTGTGTTGGAGCTGTTTTTTGCTGTTTTTAAACTGTTATGGAGCTGTTTTAAACTGTTGTTTACTGTTTTCGACTTGTTTTATGTTGTTCATTGGCTATTTTTAAGACAGCTTCAGAACAGCAAAAAAAAGCATAAAAACAGCAAAAAAACAGCCAAAAACGACTAAAAAACAGCTCCAAAATCGTCAAAAGCAGCAAAAAACAGCCACGAACCGCTAGCGCATGCGTTGATGCCAGGGATAACTTGATGCGAACCTTCTCATCTATTTTTTTAGGTAAAAAATAGTAATTGATACCAAATAACTTACTATGAAGTTTAAGCCTCTAGTAAGTCAGAAAAATTAGTGGAATTTGCGTAACACCTACCTGGTTTTGTGACCATATAGGGCCATTACTTTGTGGTAAGTTTTAGGGTTGCTAGAACCGTGTCGCGTCAATGTTTAGCTACTTGTATAACACCGAAACTGTAAAGTAAAAAATAATTGTCGCCATAACGAATGTGTCGTCGTGACTACAAAGTGTTTTTAAAGGTACCCATAACCACAGGGACAATAAAAATACCATACAGTTAGCCACTTCTATGTAACATTGTAAAGTAACCGATTCGTAAGCGTTTCTGTGTTTTCTTACTATAAAGTAATTTTTAGGTAATAAATTCTACTACACACTGTCACCAGTAAAGTCCGCATCATATGGGATTTTTTTTATTAATAGCTTTATTGAAAATTTGACTTTGGCATCAAGTTCTGCTTCGATCGAGATGAAAATTAAGCAAAAAAATAGTAGTCACGTGATTCGCATTATCTGTCAAATTTTAATTTTTTCCAAAAAATAATTCAAAAGTGGGGTTATTTCTGAAAATATCGAAAAAATTATTAGAAAAGGTTTTTTAAAATGCGGTTTCTAACAAACATGCAAAATTTCAGCTGCATACGATAGTTTGATTTTTTACCTATATTTCGTAAATTGCACGACTTTTGCAAAATAACACTCAACGCAACCTACATAAAACTTCTTAGTTTTGACGATGCTTTATTTCAGAAACATTTTCTTTAAAGTTGCGCCATATTAAATGTGTGTTTTTCTACAAAATCAAAATTGGGCTATTAAAGTTTGGTCGCATGTGATGCAATGTTTATTTGTTTTTGACCCTGTATAAGGTAACTTCATAAAATAGGTATTTTTGAAAACGTAGTTTGTGTCTGAAAGTAATACAAATTCAAATTCAAATTTCAAATTCAAATTCAAATTCAAATTCAAATTCAAATTCAAATTCAAATTCAAATTCAAATTCAAATTCAAATTCAAATTCAAATTCAAATTCAAATTCAAATTCAAATTCAAATTCAAATTCAAATTCAAATTCAAATTCAAATTCAAATTCAAATTCAAATTCAAATTCAAATTCAAATTCAAATTCAAATTCAAATTCAAATTCAAATTCAAATTCAAATTCAAATTCAAATTCAAATTCAAATTCAAATTCAAATTCAAATTCAAATTCAAATTCAAATTCAAATTCAAATTCAAATTCAAATTCAAATTCAAATTCAAATTCAAATTCAAATTCAAATTCAAATTCAAATTCAAATTCAAATTCAAATTCAAATTCAAATTCAAATTCAAATTCAAATTCAAATTCAAATTCAAATTCAAATTCAAATTCAAATTCAAATTCAAATTCAAATTCAAATTCAAATTCAAATCTCTTTATTCATCGTAAAAATAGTAGAATATACAATTTATAAGACTAGTCACAACAGTAGATAGCATGAGGAAATATAAATGACAAACAAACACAGCAGTTACATACAGTGTATCACAGTAATTACATAAAAGCTGCCCTACCCTGACGTGCCCAAGAGCTGGGAGTCAGGTTTATACTCGAGAAATTCCTGAACAGAATAGAATACTAGATTACATAAAAATTCTTGTGCTTTATTTAAAAACATCTTTGTCTTCAATTTACCGGTTATAACACCTTTCATTTTGTTTAAGCACTTGACGCCCATATACCAGTTTGAATTTTGACCAACAGCCAGTCTGGAGTACGGCATATGCCAATCCTGAGCCCCTCTTGTAAAGTGTGAGTGAAAATCACAGTTTCGTTCAGGTGGCTTATTATTACTGATGGTATAGCTAATTAGCTGCAAAATATATAAACTAGGTAAAGTAAGAAACTTATATGCTTTAAAAATATTTTTGCAAGATGTATCTGGAGACACATTTTCAATACATCTCAAAATCCTTTTTTGCACAATAAATGCTTTGTTAAAATGAGCAGATGAGCCCCAGAACAGCAGCCCATACTGCAAGACTGACTGCACTAGTCCATAATAGACCAGCCTCATTATCCGCTCATCCACATTCACTCGTAACTGCCTAACCAAAAAACACATCGAACTAATCCGACCGCACAATATCTCTATATGTCTTTTCCAGGTGAGCTTCTGATCTACATAAAGTCCAAGGAATTTAACCACAGATGTACTTTTTATTGATTTTCCATTAACCACAATAAGAGGGCTATAGTTTACTGTTGCATTCTTGGGAAAAAACTGCATAAGCAATGTCTTATCCGCATTTAAGACAAGGCCACTATTCAGGCAGTACTCTCCAAAACACTGGAAAACACCATTTGCCATATCGACCAAGTCATCCAGGCAGTCATTTTGAAGCAAAAAATTGGTATCGTCTGCATACACGACAGCGCGACCCAGGCCACCACAGCACTCATTAACGTTATTTATAAATATGATAAAAAATAATGGCCCCAGTATAGACCCTTGCGGCACCCCTAGGTTATTCTGCCCCGTATGAGACTTCACCCCATTGATTACCACGGTCTGTCTTCTGCCTCTGAGATATGAGACTGCCCAGCATACAATTTATCCAATAGGAGATTATGATTGACTGTATCAAATGCACGACTCAAATCATAAAATAACCCGAGATTAGATTTTTTACCGTTAAGAGCACTATAAATAAACTCAAGACAGTCTGAAATGGCTGTAGTAGTGGACCTAACTTGACAAAATCCATTTTGGCAGTCATTAATAATTTAATATTTTTCCAAGAAGCTAACTAATTGTTCAGCAAAGCAAAGCTCAAAGATTTTCGAGAACTGGCTTTGCACACAAATAGATCTATAATTTATCTTATCTTTTTTTGAACCTTTATTCTTAAATATAGGAATACATTTAGACTCTTTAATAAGTTGAGGGAATTCTCCGCTGTTGAATGACTCATTTATAAGATAGGAAAGAGGATAACATATTAGATCTTTGATTGCTCTCAAGGCCTTACCATGAATTTCGTCAATACCAGCTGCTGACTTACTTGTAGTTTTTTGAATTATATTTCGTACTTTTCCTGGTGGAACATCTCGTATAAAGAAGCTAGTTGGAGTAAGAGGAAATTGGGTAATTTTATCAAATCTAGGTTGTGGACAATTTTTTGGAATGTCTAAAAAGAAACTATTAAAAATATTACATACTTTTGGAAGATCAGTGATCGTGCTTCCCATTTCATCATTTATACTTACAGGCACACTCCCATTTTCCCTGTTTCTATTTTCATTTACAATTTTCCAGCTTTCCTTTGACAAGTTTGCTGCACCAGCCAATCGAACATTATTTTTTTGCTTTTTGAATTTTATGACAGATATTTTATATAAGCTTAGAAGATCCTTATATTTCTGAATATAGGCAGGATTATTTAAGCGTCGTTCTACTGCTTTCATTTCATAGAGAAAGTTATGCATTTCTTTAATTTGTGGTGAATACCAGTTATTATGTTTATTTTTTATTTTTTCCTTTTTAATAGGTAAGTTACAATTGTAGTGATAAATAAATGTTTTATAGAATGCTGCAAACTTGTTCTGAAAACCAATGGCATTATACATATCTTGCCATCTCTCATGATTTATGGTATTATAAAATAATTCCACGTTTACTCTGTTCAAATTTCGTCTGTAAATATATTCAGTCTCTTTTTTTTATACCAGCAAACTTAAATTTACATAGTTGATACATGTGGTCCGAGTAAAATACTGGGCTCACCCGTACTGACTCAACAAGTGGTAAATTTGAGAAAATATTATCAATACAAGTGGAGGTAGACTGACTCACTCTGGTTGGTTCAAAAACATGTGAGTGCATGTCGTACTCCAAAAGAAGATTCAGCAAATCGGTGCTTGAGTTGCTATTTTCGAGAAGATTTATGTTAATATCATCACATAATATGTAGTTGTCTTCAGTGTTACAAAATTTAAATAAGAACTTACCCAGTTCTACCAAAAATTCCCTTACAGAACTGTTAGGAGTACGATATGCAGAAATTTTATACAAGTTATTTCTCATAACCTTATTTTTTACTACGGCTATGCAAACCTCAAAATTTTTCACAAAACATCTTTTCTAGGACACTGTCTCAAAATCTAAACTAGTACGTGCAAATATAGAAACGCCACCTCTATTATTATACTCCCTACAAAAATGCGCACACAAATTAAAATTTTCTAGTTGCAGAAGGCTTATCTCATCACTTTTACACCAGTGCTCCACAACGGAGATGACATCTACGTGGTTTTCAGCAAGTGTAATGCTCAGTGAGTCACACTTTCCCATGATACCTGCAATATTCAGATTCATAACATTTAAAAAATCAGAAGTGTATCCGCAGTTTGAATTGTTTCTAGCTGCCACTCTTGTTGTAACAACACGTTGTGCTACATGATCCACAATCTCGTGTTGCTGCGGTGGCATCCTTTTCTTCAGAAAAAAACGGGATACTAAAGAACCCTGTGGCCAGGTATCACGTCTCCAGGCTTTTTTAAAATTGTCCTGTCGAATTTTTACCTTGAAAGATGCATATGACTCGGGATGTTCGGAATTATGTGGTTTACATACCACCTCTGGAAAGTCTTTCTCCAACATCTTCTTTAGGTTTTCTGGTCTAGTAGTTGGGTTCAATCGAGTAACATGTAAAGTCACAGATTTTGGGACTGTCTGTATATCATTAGTACACTGGCTGTTTCCACCTATGACAAAACGCTCGTTTCGTCGTTTCTGAAACTGCCATCTACCATCACCATCACTTTTCCCTTCCATAGTTAATTGCTGGATTTCGGCCATTTTTTGCCTAGCCACAATTTGATGGATTTCTGCCGTTACTTGGTTTTTTGTTATATTCACTTGGGTATTACTGCTGTTCACCTTAATATTAAGACAAAAAGAACACAGTGTCATCAGTAAAGTGTTCATTAAGTAGAAAATAAATTTTAGCTTAACTTAACGTAAAGTTTATCTATTTTCAACGATTTAATTTAAGACCCCTTTACTTTATTTTTATTTTTTTACTTTCAGGCACAAACAACGTTTTCAAAAATACTTATTTTATGAAGTTACCTTATACAGGGTCAAAAATAAATAAACCTTGCATCACATGCGACCAAATTTTAATAGTCCAATTTTGATTTTGTAGAAAAACACACATTTAATATGGCGCTACTTTAAAGAAAATGTATCTGAAATAAAGCATCGTCAAAACTAAGAAGTTTTATGTAGGTTGCGTTGAGTGTTATTTTGCAAAAGTGGTGCAATTCACAAAATATAAGTAAAAAATCGAAATTATCTTCTGTAGCTGAAATTTTGCATTTGGA
This sequence comes from Polydrusus pterygomalis, assembly GCA_963969555.1. Classification (NCBI taxonomy): domain Eukaryota; kingdom Metazoa; phylum Arthropoda; class Insecta; order Coleoptera; family Curculionidae; genus Polydrusus; species Polydrusus pterygomalis. The sequence continues at coordinate 90,242,082 of OZ018377.1, read as the reverse complement.
CTAGAAACTGCATTTTAAAAAACTTTTTCTAATAAATTTTTTCGATATTTTCAGAAATAACCCCACTTTTGAATAATTTTTTTGAAAAAATTAAAATTTGACAGATAATGCGTATCACGTGACTACTATTTTTTTGCTTAATTTTCATCTCGATCGAAGCAGAACTCGATGCCAAAGTCAAATTTTGAATAAAGCTATTAATAAAAAAAAATCCCATATGATGCGGACTTTACTGGTGACACTGTAGAGTAAAATAAACTTTAAAGTAGAATTTTTTGTGAACTCGCTACTTCCGCCATGTTTTATAGAAAAATTGGGACGCCATTTTTGGAAACATTTTAATTTGCGTAAAAGTACACAATATACATCCTATATTATCTGTTTAATAACAAAAACCTTTATTTTTTATGGTTTCTAATAATTATTAGAGACCTTTTAAAACTGCTAACTCCTTAAAAGAAATATTTTTATATTTTAGTATTTCTTCTATTTTAAGTATTTTTTTCTTCAGATGGCTTTATTTTGAGTGGGCGTTGTTATTTTCAGATTTATCATAATTAAATTTCACAGAAAAATTTTATGCGTTTTTGTTTTACGAAAAATCAAAGCTTAAATATTGATATATTATTTTAAATGATTAGGTAAACAAAATAATATAAATCGACATATTGTGAAGTTGATAAAGTATATTATTTAGAGACGCAAACACAAACTATATTATTTTAGTTGAAGGAAAGAGAGACCAAATAAATATCTTCAAGGTTTAAAAGGCATGATGGGTAAAAATCCCATTTTCGTTGAAATTACCATACATTTACGGTTTCGCGACGTTCCTGAAACGGTCTCGCAACGTAAATTTTACCGTTCCGGTAACGATACAGACACGTAAACGTGACTGCAAAATCTTTCCCCATTTTGGTAACAACGTGGTGAAGAAACGGTGCCTAAACGGTTTCCGATACTAGTAACAGCAACTTTAAAGTTCTTTATGTAGTCGAGGTTACGTAGCGGCGACTAAAATTGCTAGTTGGGATACTACTATAAAGAAAACTAATGTTTCAGAATCGAGAATTGGGATAGAGTGATATTTGCACACGAAAAAGTATTTCAGTCAACGTTTAATTGGCATATTATAAGGATATACTGTCAATGTACTACGACCGGTTTGGATGCTTTTCAGTGAACGTGTGAGCATGAGAGCGTGGATAAATATTTACGGACTTGAAGTATGTTGGGCATAGAAATATATTAGAAAATGTAACGTTACCTAGCCTATCTCAACATTTTCTTGACAATATCTGTATTTTCCAACAAGACAATTGTAACTAGACATTAAAAAAAAGGAAAAATTATGAGAACAAGTGGACTGTATTAATGATAAAAACGCGATTCGCACAACGCCATAAAACCAGACTTACCCGGCAGAATCCTACGGATGTTTCTGAGGGCCCTCAGGATAGCTTCTTGCAATCTAGATCGATTTATCGCAGTAGTATGGATGCACTATGGTCAACACATTCACAGGATACAATAAATAAAGTTTTTATTCGTTTAACAAAAATCAACCGTACGGGCTGTTTCGAGATTTTTGCGGTACTACCTTTAAATCAAGTTCTGGTACAAATCGTCGCTCACTCGCGCACTGCGCACAGGTGTCGGGAGTTGAGTGACGTTGTGCCGAATTTTTAATTAGACAAATTAAACGTTTATTGAAAGCAAAAAAATAGGATAGAAAAGACCATTTAGTAATATTACCTATTTTAAATTTAAAAATACTTAAGATTAACCCAAAATAAAAATAAAATAGAGAATTAATTTAATAACGAAATAAAATAATATGGAACTTTGAACATTCCGCCCACCAAAAACTTAGTTTTTAAATGAGACATAAACAAACAAAAATTAATGCAAATAGAATTAATTATTAGGTAACGGACAGACCTTTACTACAGGCCTGCGTAACAGACCATGGGAAGTCTTAAGCGTAACCACTCGTACAGTAGCGTCGGTTCCGGGATGCAGTTCGACAACTCTACCCAGAGACCATTGTAAAGGGGGTTTTTGTTCATTTTTAATTAGAACAAGAGTATTTAATTCAATGTTGGAAGGTTTATTAAGCCATTTAGACCTCTGCTGAAGAGTATGCAAATATTCTTGCTCCCAACGCTTCCAGAAGTCAGAATACATGCGCTGTATAAGCTGCCATCGTGTAAGTCTATTTAATTTAATATCAGTTAAATCTGAATCTGGTAAACATCCCTTTAACGGTTCCAGCGTTAAGAAATGTCCGGGTGTCAACGGTAATAAATCGTTAGGGTCAGAGCTAATGGCGCAAATAGGGCGAGAATTTAATAGAGCTTCTATTTGGGTTAGAAGGGTATAAAATTCTTCAAAATTTAAAATTTGCTCGCCAATTACTCTTTGAATATGAGTTTTAACAGATTTAACGCCAGCCTCAATAAGGCCATTAAAGTGGGGGGAAGCGGGCGGACTAAAGTGCCAGTTGATACTAAGCTGTAGTAGCGCATTTTTTGTAAGGGTGATAATTTCACTATTTGCCCCTACAAAGTTTGTGCCCTGATCCGAATAAATGTCGGAACAACGCCCACGACGGGATATAAACCGCCGAAGAGCGGCTAAAAATGCAGCTGAGGTTAAACTAGAGACAAGCTCTAAGTGCATGGCCTTTGTGGCACAATACACGAAAACGCAGATATATCCCTTTGACGACTTAGCACCTCGAAAAGTGCCCATGGTAACTGAGAATGGGCCGGCGTAGTCTACCATGACATGGGAAAATGCTTTTAGTTGTGACACCCTAAAGGCAGGTAAATCTCCCATAAAGGGATTGGAAGATTTGGGTTTGACGCGAAAACATTTTAGGCACCTGGATAAGCACCGCTGAATAGCTTTATGAGGCGACAGTATCCAGAATTGTTGCAATATTAAATAGTGTAAAGTTTTAAGACCTGGATGTAAATTTTCTTTGTGAACATGTTCAATAAGAAGATCGGTAAAACGATGAGATTTTGGCAGTAAAACAGGATGTTTTACGTCATAGGAAAGTAGAGATTTTCGTAATCTACCAACCACCCTAAAAAGACCATCGCTGTCAAGAAAAACAGCTAGTTTTCTATAAGGTTTTGGCAATACTTTATTTTTCCCTATTAAATCAAGTATATCAGAAAATGATTCGAGCTGAACTTGTTTAGCAATCACAAGTAGAGCATTATGAATTTCTGTTGATAACAACGGTCCATGAAGTTGGTTTTTATTTTTTAATACTAAAGGAAATCTGAGAAGGTATGCAACAATTCGCTGAATTTTAATGAGAGACGAAAATCTGTCTAATAAGGAAATTACTGAGTTTGTTTCTACAGAAATATGTAACACGGTTTGTCTTTCCTCTATAGAGATATTTTTATCATAATTAATATAAGGTTGAGATGGCCAACTTTCACGGTTTTTTAACAACCACGGTGGCCCGCTCCACCAAAGATTATGTTGAATAAGTTGAGAGGGTGTCAACCCCCGTGACCCACAGTCAGCTGGATTATCATCAGAGGGTACATAATGCCAAGATTTTATGGGTATAATATTTTGTATATGGGCAACTCGGTTAGCAACGAAGGTTTTCCACTTATGTGGTGACGTGGCTAGCCAGGAAAGTACCACCTGAGAGTCGGACCAGGCATATACTGCGTCAAAATTAATAAGTTTCAAATATGAATCGACGACAAACTGAACCAAATCTGCTAACAAGACAGCTGCACAAAGCTCGAGACGTGGAAGAGAAATGGTTTTTAGAGGAGCAACCCTAGATTTGGCACAAACTAGATGGGTTTGGATAGATCCAGAATTTAATTCAAAGCGAAAAAATATTACACAAGCATACCCAATTTGAGACGAGTCACAAAACGCATGTAATTCACATCGCAAAATATCGTCAGCGAAACAACGTCTTGGACAATTTATTGTGGAGAGCATAGGAAGTTCATTTTTAATTTTATCCCATTCAAAGCATAAACTATCTGGTGGAACATCGTCCCAGTTTATGTCTTGCAGTGTCCATAGTTTTTGCAAGATATGTTTAGACTTAAGGACGACAGGGGATGCAAACCCTAAAGGATCAAAAATTCTAGCAATTTGCGACAAAATATTACGCTTTGTACAAGGTTTATCTAAAGGTATACAAGAAAAAGAAAAATAGTCTTTGGATGGATTCCACTGCAGACCTAAAATCTTTACAAAGCGGGGATCCTCTTTATCAAAATTAAGAGCGAGCTGAATGTCGGCAGAAGGTACCGACTTGAGTAAACTGGGATGATTACTTGACCATTTTCGAAGCTCAAATCCTCCAAGTCTTAAAAGTTGAATAAGCTCGTCCTGCAGAGACAACGCGGAATCTACTGAAATAGTACCCACCATGCAGTCATCTACGTATAGTGAGTTATCTAGTATCTGGGCTTCTTTTGGAAAACGAGATCTTTCTCCAGAAGCTAACGCTTGCAGAGTTCGAAGAGCAAGAAAAGGAGATGACGATACTCCGTAAGTGACTGTGTTAAGCCGATATTCTTCGAGTGATTCATCTTCGGAAAAGCGCCATAATATTCGCTGAAAGTCTCGGTCGAGAGGGTTAATAAGTATTTGTCTATACATTTGCTTTATATCACACACAAAAACAATAGGGAAAAATCGAAAATTTAAAAGCATAGAACAAATATCCTTTTGAAGTTTTGGACCGGTAAGTAAGGCTTCATTCAATGAAATGCCTTTCGAAGTTTTTGCTGAAGCATCGAATACCACGCGAAGCTTGGTAAAAATACTGTCAGGCTTTTGTATACAATGATGAGGTATATAATACGCTGATAAGGATCTATGATCGGATTTCGAAATAACAGACATGTGACCACTTTCAATATAGTCTCGAATAAATTCATGATAATTTAATTTAAGTTCTGGGTTTTTAGACAATCTAGATTCTAACAAGGTAAATCGCCGATAGGCTTGCGCATAAGAATTTCCTAAGTCCGGTTTTTCGTGTCGAAATGGCAACGAAACTACAAAGCGACCGGAAGATTCCCGATATGCAGAATTTTTAAAATGTGTTTCACATTGAATATCTTCTTGTGACTTGGGTAGTTCTGAAGAGAACTGTTCTAGATCCCAGAATTTTTCCACTAATAAGTCCAGGTGCGGTTCCACGGAAACATGGAAGTTAACACATGGAGATGTAAATGAGGACTCAACCTTTCCCATAAAGGTCCAACCAAAAACTGTTTCAACAGCTGTAGGTTGGCCAGGCTGGCCGACGACCTTTCCAGGGCCGAAGATAAATGGCATTAACTCAGCACCCAATAAAATATCAATGGTGCCTGGACGAAAAAATGACTCATCCGCCAGATGTAAACCTGTGATAGGAGACCATTTTGAAATGTCCAAAAAAATTTTAGGCTGTTCCGAGCACACCTTTTTTAAAATAATAGCATCAAAATTAAAAATTGGCTTGTTTTGATTACATGGTTTAATTATACAATGCGTTAAACCGTTAGTGCAAGGAGTGCTCATATCAGCCAAACCCTCTATAGGCACAGAGAAGGGCTGTTTACGTAGCTTTAAACGCTGAACGCAATTTTCTGAAATAAAATTAGCCATACTGCCCGTATCAAAGAGTACGCGAGCCTTTTTATAATTACCATCACCATCCAAAATATCTACAGACGCCGTAGCTAGAAGCACCGTACTTTGTTTTGGCAAAAACGTGGTGGTCAAGGCGTTAATCTGCTCAATATTTTCTTGAGGGGTAGAGGGGGGTTGATTAATCGAAATTATTGCAGGAGATGCAGTATTTGAACGACTTTGTCGTAAGGATTGAATATTTGAAGATTCTGTGTGCCTATTTATATGAAGAAGCGTGTGATGCGGAAATTTGCAAAATTTGCACGTAAAATTTGATTTGCAAGCCCGTAAAACATGTGTAGAACGAAGACAGTTAGCACAGAGATTTTGCTGTTTAACAAAATTGATTCTCTGCTGTGGAGTTTTTGCAATGAAAACAGGGCAGCGATTTAACGTATGCGATAATGAACATATTTGACATTTGGGCTTATTGTCATTTGAAAGGGGTGTTTCTGTGAAAAAACCCGAATAATTGGGCTGCTTATGAACCCTTTTTTCAACATGGATATGCTTAGGTGTAATGGGAGAAGTATACTGCACCGACTCCAGTGCACGACAATGATTTTCTAAAAAAGTGGTTAGCTGTTTATAGGTAGGAATATTGACATTTGTTAATTGCATTTCAAAAGCCGTTTTAATATTAGTATCTAGTTTCATTAGTAGAATATTAAAAAGTAAAAAATCCCAGTGGTCAACTGGCATGCCCAAAATGCGAAGTGCATTGACATTTTCTGAAAAAACATCTAATAAATGACGAATGTCACGAGATGAACTTTTATTATTAAAACAAGGGGCATTATAAATTTCATAAAAATAGTTAGTAGCTAACACTCTTTTATTTTGATACCTATTAACCAAAGTATCATAGGCTAATATATAGTTTGCCTCGGTCATAGGGATACTCTTTAAAAGATCATGTGCACCACCGGACAATGACGTCATAAGATATTGAAACCGTTGACTAGAAGACAGAGATTTATTGTCATGAATTAAAGTATTATATAAATCAATAAAAGAGGGCCAGTTTTTATAATCTCCGTCAAAAGTGGGTAGTTTGACTTCTGGAAGTTTGGTTTCGACCCTTTTTTCAGCACTGGAAGTGCTAGCTCCGGCAGTTATTTTTGACAAATCTGCCATAATATCCATTTTATGAGCTTTAATCGCATAAAAGGTTTTATCAAATTCAACGCGTACTGCATCGTGTTCACTAAATGAGTCATCACTTGTTAATAAGCTTACTATTTGATTTTGAATTAAATAAAAATCATCAAACAGTTTGTCAAGCATTTCAGCTCTAGCTAAAAATATTGACCGGCATTTTACATCTTTAGCTGCCTTTAAAGCAGATTCATAAGTTTCTTTTATGCGATTAAGCAGCGATTCTCGCCTTAAACCTAGTTGAGTAATCTTGGCTTTTGTCGGCTCAGACGTTGTCGGAGGCATTATGTGTGTATAAATTAAAAAAGTAAATTAAACCAATAATTGCAATGATTAATTTCCGCTTTAACAACGCAAGATAGCCTGAGAAGGCTGTAGAAAATAATAAATATTTAATTAGGTCAGAAGATCACCTAATTTAAAATAATAATAACGTGAATGTGCATTCCAAATTAATTAAAGTGGTTATGCTAAGACTCCCCAAGGTACGACTCGAATGAACAATTCTGTCTCTCTCAGATTAATCGCTAAATTCAATAAAAAAGGTAGACCCTTTTTTGTTAACATTAACAATTTGCAATATGGTGATGCATGAATATTGAAATTTTATTTAATAAATTAATAAAATTTATTTTACCAAATGAAAATGCTTTTTCTATCCGGCTCGAAGGACCAAAATGTAACTAGACATTAAAAAAAAGGAAAAATTATGAGAACAAGTGGACTGTATTAATGATAAAAACGCGATTCGCACAACGCCATAAAACCAGACTTACCCGGCAGAATCCTACGGATGTTTCTGAGGGCCCTCAGGATAGCTTCTTGCAATCTAGATCGATTTATCGCAGTAGTATGGATGCACTATGGTCAACACATTCACAGGATACAATAAATAAAGTTTTTATTCGTTTAACAAAAATCAACCGTACGGGCTGTTTCGAGATTTTTGCGGTACTACCTTTAAATCAAGTTCTGGTACAAATCGTCGCTCACTCGCGCACTGCGCACAGGTGTCGGGAGTTGAGTGACGTTGTGCCGAATTTTTAATTAGACAAATTAAACGTTTATTGAAAGCAAAAAAATAGGATAGAAAAGACCATTTAGTAATATTACCTATTTTAAATTTAAAAATACTTAAGATTAACCCAAAATAAAAATAAAATAGAGAATTAATTTAATAACGAAATAAAATAATATGGAACTTTGAACAACAATAGTCCAATGTATAATGCGGTAATTATCAGAGAATGCTTTCAAAATAATAATATATAAGAACCATAAGGTATAAATAATAAAACGATTGTTTAGAATCCACCTAAACATTTGTATCAGTAACTATTATTTACGACTTTCCTAGACAACACTACATTGACCACAACACTCGACCTGCTTAATTTTCTTTTCATATAACCTTTTATTAATGCCTCTAAGAAACTTATGTTTGGCTTTGTTGCCTAATATAAGAAAGTCAGTATGTGTGTATTGGTGCTGAAGAATATCTGTAAGGAATTTGGCAAGGTATGTATCTTGTTATCATGTATGTTTATTGTATATTGCAAGTGAAATGCATTTATCAATCTGTTCGTTTTCTTTATCTCTTATGGTTGTTTCGTTGTGTATTTCAATTGCAACGAGGTTCATTGTTTTTCAGTTTTATTTCGAACCCTTATGTCTGATTATTTATTTGTAACGGTTTTGTTAGGGTGCATAGTTGTGTTCCAGTAATGTTTTATGTCTATATGTTCTCGCCTGTGCATAAAATATATATGTTCTGCAAAATAAGATTAAAATAATGACTTACCATTAAAATTTGAACGACCACTGATGCAATATTTAATGACGAAATAAGAACGTTGGTCAAAATAACATACCTTGTGTATCTATTAGTTTTTCTGACGAAGCTAAAATTATTATTTTTGGTAATTTAATAAATAAATAAAAGTAAACCATATAGTTTTATATACAGGGTTGCCCAGAAGTCCGAAATAAAATTAATATAGCCCTAACCTGTAACTTTTGGGGAAAACGCTCGGACACGTCAATTTAGTTTTATATATCGCCTTCCCGGTGGAATATCGACCTAAGTGCAAATTCTGAAGTTTTGAGAAAATAACGTTTTAATATTTTTTTTATGCAACCATGTTAAATAGAACCTTATAAAAAATCTCAATTTTTTGATAATCAAACTATTATATTGAAAATAATACTTACATCTCAGGCTGTGGAACAAATTCCACAATTTTTGGAAAACCTATATTTTTCCCCCTTTCTTTGACCTCCCCTTCCAGTTACTTTGTTATTCCACTCAAATATATTTTAAGTAATAATTGTGACCACTTTCTTATTCCAAATTTGAGTAAAAAAATATTGCTTTACAGTATTTTGGAATAAACGATACAGTTTTAGGTAAATAAAGTTTTCACACAAAACAAAGGACAATTAGGTCATTGCGAAAGACAAATATTTCGGAGCAACAATGACGCAACAGACATTTACGACGTTGTTTTACTAGATTTTGTTAAAAGTACAAACGATATCGAATCAACAAAGACCTACCTATCAATTACGTTGTTTTTCCGCTGGTGCCAATTAGAAAAACGCGGGAATGGAACAACGACGCAAGCGGTTGGCCACTTTTTGTACTACAATTATAACATTGTTTGACCGGATAAATTGGTAATTTTTAATACTTATTACGAAATAACTAAAAAAATTGAAAATTTGCACTTAGGTCGATGTTCCACCGGGAAGGCGATATGCTCTCATTTTGTTTTTTTTATAGACATTTGTCAAAGATATGATGATATCGATCTTTTTATTAAATGGAAACATACTGCTTGTGATGCATCATTTGAAAGTTAATATCTCGTACAGTATGCTTATTAATTTTGGCGTGATTCTGTCAACCTATTTTAAAATGGCGACTGTTAAAAGTTTTAAAATAATCTCTATTTATATAAGCGAAAATGATAAATAATTAATGTTTTTTTTACCTTTTAAGGTAAGAAATCTTCATTGTTTCACGTTCTGACATTTTGTGACATTGTAAACTTGTAAAATTAATTTAGGTATTTCCGAAGTATTATTTTACAATTTTCTAAACAAAAATGGTTTTGATGGAAAGAGCGTCTTGATATTGTTAGGATGAGAAGATAAAATAGGAAGTCAAAGTGAAGTGGGCACTTTATTTAATGCTAAATATCCGTATAATCAAATTTCACAGGGCACTGTTAGTAAAATATTCCACAAATTTGATGAACATGGCACAGTAAAGGACTTGCCTACGAATGGACGGCCACGTGTTTTAGGCGACGATGAAAAATTGGATATTGCATGATCTCTGCATGATAATCCGCATGTTTCAACAGTTTCATTGGCTCAAAACCATGATAAAACTTGAGATACTGTTGGAAAATTTTTAAAAGCAGAAAAATACCATCCTTTTAAAGTTTATCTTGTCGAAGAGCCCTTAGAAGATGACTACTACGACAGGCGTTTGCACTTTTGCGAAGAAATGATGAGACGGTGTGACGAGAATAATAGGTTTCCACAGAACATATTATTTTCGGATGAAGCCACTTTCTATTTAAACTGGGTGATTTACAGACCTAATTATTGTATCTGGAGTCAAGAAAATCTACGATGGATATTTGAAGCGCATACTTAGCGGCCCCAGAAAGTAAATGTATTGGCAGGTATAATTAATAATCGAATTCTGGGGCAATTATTTTTTGAAGGAAACCTCATAGCTGAACGGTACCTGGATTTTTTAATCTTCGAGTTGATGCCTGCTCTAGCTGTTATTTTTTTCCAACGAAGTAGATCCGGATATACCTAATGAACCAATTTGGTTTCAGCAAGATGGTGCTCCCCCGCATTTTGGTGTCAATGTGAAAAGATATTTAGATGAGATATTTCCAGGTCGCTGGATTGGACGACGTAGTACAATTCAGTGGCCACCGAGGTCCACAGACTTAACGCCCCTAGACTATTTTCTTTGGGGATATTTAGAAAGAAAAGTTTACCAAAATTGGCCAAATAATAATGAAGATTTGAAATACAAAATTAGATTGCATGCCAAGTAGAGGGTGGAGGACATTTGCAGCATTTGCCACGTTAAACGACCTTTTTGTTGTGGTTTGTTTTACTTCGTTACAATTTTTATTATTTTGACAAAATAAATAACAAATACCTAAACAATAACTATTGTTAAGTCACAAAATGTCAGAACGTGAAACAATGAAGATTTTTTTACCTTGAAAGGTAAAAAAAAAATCAATGATTTATCTTCTCCGCTTATTTAAATAGGGATTTTTTTTACAATCGCGCCAAAATTTATGAGCATACTGTACGAGATATTAGCTTTCAAATGATGTATCACAAACTGTATGTTTACATTTAAAAAAAAAGATCGATGTCGTCATATCTTTGACAAATGTGTATAAAAAAAACAGACGAATAAATGTGTATGTATAAAACTAAATTGACGTGTCCAAGCATTTTCTTAAAAGTTACCGGTTAAGGCTATACTAATTTTATTCCGGACTACTGGGCAACCCTGTATATTGCAATGTGAAAATTATATGAAACCAACTAGCTATATTCACATTTTGTTAAAAAAAAAATAATTTTATGTCTTCCTGTATTTATTGTTTGACAAATAAGTAGGTCGTCAAAATTTGAAAAATCTTATTTACAAAAACTTGTTTCGAAAAATATTTTGTATAACTCGTGCTGTTCACATACTGCGATATGACACCAATTCTTCTTTCTAAACATGTTGAATAAAAAATGATTATTACCTAATAACAAAACTGTGATTTTTCACTATTCTTTTTAAGGCGGAATATTGGTTATTCAACTCATCCTTCAGGTCTAGGTTACGTACAAGGGTTTGTACAAATTTAAGTTTTATAGTCGCAAACATCATCGGTGTTAAAGTTATTATTTCATTAGACAAATATAAACCCATATAGGAACAGCAAAATATAAAATTTAAAATAAACAGAGATATAAAATTTTCTCTTTCTTCGAATGGTAACCAAATAGTCAAAAACACTGATCCTTGAGACATTTCTTTTTCGCTTTTCTTTTCTGTTAAGTCGCTTTTAAGAAAAAGTGTCGATTTGATTGTAAAAAATAAAAATATTGATATAATAAATACTGCGATAGACATATTTCTTATTGTAACAATAAGTTTAATATCTTTCTTATACATTTTCATTCGTTCGTCATCGTTAGAGTTGCTTATTTCTTCTTCTTCCACTAATTATATCCTCAAATAGTTGGGCCGTGTCATTTTTTTCATAGATAATGCCTTTTATTACGATACCTAAGATTGTCAAAAACATAGCAATACATTGAAAAAAATGCTCAGCATTAGCCTGGATTAATATCAATTGTATAAGCTTTCCCGTCGTCAACAATAAGTATAGAATTACAATTGTCCAATGAATATAACGATAAAATCGTTCAACGATTCTAAGCGTTGAGTTTTCTGTCCACTCTGATTTCCATATTCCTAATATTATCATGAAATACTTTATATTTGATATAATCATTTTCTATAGCTGGTGGACCTATAAATAAATTTAAAAAGTTTTTAAACAAAATTTACCACAGGAAAACACGTTAAATTAAATACTGTTCTATATTAATAATAATTTAATATTATAAATAAAAATATTTTGACTCTATACAGCGTTATTATCAAGGAACATATTAGCCTTTTATACTGGGTGACAACGAAATCTTACAGGAGGCATACAACTTTTTTTTTAATTCAGAGATTTGAAATTTGGTTTGAAAGCTTATTGAGACTTATACTTTCCATGAAAAAACAAATGAATGTCACTACAGTGGAAGTGGGCACAAGTAAAGAATTTTCAATAGAACGCTGTATATTTTTTATACAGTTGGATAGAGCTTGAAATTCCCTTTTTAATGATATATCACAAATTGTATTTTTTTTAAATGGCCATATAGGAGGTATTTCTCCTAAATTCAATATGGCGACAATCTGATGTAACCAATAACACTTTTGTCAAACAACCAGTTAAAAACACATTTACATTACGTATTTTTCTTTAGGTATTAACACACTTTAATACTTGTATTTGATAAGTACCACTTCCTATTTAAAATTCAGAAAAAATTTACGATAAAACTTTTAAGAATCTTAGTAAAAACCGATACAAAAACTAATTTAGTTTTTGTTTTTAACTGGTTGTTTGACAAAAGTGTTATTGGTTACGTCAGATTGTCGCCATATTGAATTTAAGAGAAATATCTCCTATATGGCCATTTAAAAAAAATACAACTTCTGATATGTCATTAAAAAGGGAATTTCAAGCTGTATCCAACTGTATAAAAAAATATACAGGGTTCTATTAAAAATTCTTGACTTGGATCCACTTCCGGAAAAACTGAAAGTGATATTCGACTTCTTTTCATGGAAAAGTATAAGTCTTAATAAGCTATCTCCTTACTCCAAATTTCAAATCTCTAAATTAAAAGATAATAAATTGTAAAACGATTTTCGTTGTCACCCGGTATAGAATACGGCCCACTTAATCAAGAATCACTCGGTTCCACCAATCAATTCTAAATATTTTTTTATAAATCATGCCATATAACTATTTTCAACCGTTTACAGAATATTAATACTTTAATGCTGGTACGCGCCATTGATATGTTTCTCAACTTAGTAAAGTTCTGAACGTTAAAAAATGATATAATGTCCGCGAAAATAATGAAAGAAAGAAAATATTGTGGCATATCGGACAAGTGTATAACTATTTTTTATATTGGAATACACAGGGATCCAAGTTCAATGGATACCATGGGGCGGGTAGACCACGCCGGCCGTTTCGTCCTTGTTAGGACTCGACGGACAGCCATAACCCAAGCAATTCCAAGAACAACGGAAAAATGTACTAAAAGCCTACTTGTAGAATCAAGGCGGCCCTCAATAAACCTCAGCGCCATCCCACGGAACCAACTCCAATATAAAAGATAGTTACACTGGTAATAACGATAGGTAGACAACTAAATAAACTACGAAGTGCATCACAATCCAGTATAGGGTACGCTATTTGCGTTTTCACCGAAAACATCTGCCATTTTGCAGACCAGAAAACAGATCAACGCTGGCACCCACCAGAATGCGCGCAATCCGTTTGAGTTTTGAGCTATAAAAATGTTTAGAAGGTGATATAATATCCGCGAAAATAATTAAAAGAAAAAAAATATTGTGGCATATCGGACAAGTGTGTAACTATTTTTTATATTGGAATACACAGGGTGTATTGATGGCCTCCTTGATTCTGCAAGGAGGCTTTTAGTACATTTTTCCGTCGTTCTTGGAATTGCTTGGGTTATGGCTTCCCGTCGAGTCCTAACAAGGACGAAACGGCAGTCGTGATCTACCCGCCCCAGGGTATCCATTGAACTTGGATCCCTGTGTATTCCAATATAAAAAATAGTTATACACTTGTCCGATATGCCACAATATTTTCTTTCTTTAAATCACAATCTTTAAGGTAATATTATTGACAATTTGCTATTTAAGCTTGAGACGTCAAAAAATGTCAGTAAATGTTAATCAAATTTGAATTTTGCTCTGCTGATATCGCACGTCCGCTTCAAAAGTGTCATAAGTCAAAAAAATCAAATTTTGGTTTTATTACACCAATGGATGGAAAATATATCATTCTTTTACCTTAAAAAATGTCACAAGTGAGTTAACGTAAATAAATCATAGATGGCACTATAGTGTCACTTCTTATTATTTGCAATGGCCCTAAACGGTATGATTGAAAGAGTCACATTTCAGATTGTTGAAGAGTCAGCGGGGACGGATGTAATATTCCACTTCAAAATAGTATTATTTTGAGTTATGCCGGTTTTAAACTTCCAAGCTTTGTATTTTAGAATATGTTATTGTGATTATTTTGACTTGCGTCACTTGTAAAGACGCCCAGCGTGTAACATTTATAGTTGTGACAGTTTTGAACTTTAAGTTTAAAAGCTAAACACCAGTGGTTGAACAATATTTTCAATTTGGTCAGTGAACTTTAAACTTCGTTATTTTAAATATAATATTTGTGATTGTGACAGTTTTCATTTTTTTAAGCAATAACTTTTATTGCACTGTGCCCAATTATTGAATTTGTCACAGGTATAGGTTTTTTTTATTAGAAAATTTTTGTAGCTGCAATTAAGTTTTAAGCATACCTAGGTAAACCTAAGATAAAAACAATATTTAAACACAGACGAACAGAACGAATCTATAATTTTTGTCAATAGGTTAAAATTATGAGCTCGAGTCGTGCCAGGTTAATAATTATGAATTTAGCCAAAGAACAAAAAGTTTTGGACAATTCTTGTTTTTTATCTGCCAGAGGCGAAAAAAAATAATACTTGCCATACTATTACCCAAAATAGTGAAGAGATTATAAATAATGGTAAGAAAAAAATACTGTTTTGGAAAAGAAATAAACTATCAAGACAAGAAAAAGTCGTAGCCGTCTACGATCTTCAGGCGGTTTTATTATAAATCCAGACTAAACAATTTAAACTTTTTCATCACCGAATTAAAAACCGGTTCCACTGAATGCTACTTTTGGCATGAAGGAGAGAGTAACCAAGGAGCAGACGAAATAGCCAGTTGCGTTTTAAAATTAATTGAAAAAAAAAATCTATGACGACAGAAGAAAATGTCCACTTTGTATTTTACTCGGACGGCTGTTCTGGCCAACAGAAAAAACAATTTAGGATGTCCATGTATATTTATTTTTTAATAAAATACAAAAATGTCAAAACAATAACACATAAATTCTTTATAATGGGTCACACACAAAATGAGGGCGTCAGTGTCCATTCTTCAGTAGAAAAACAAATTAAAAGATCTCTTAGATCGGGGCCTATCGGGACCTATAAGGCACGTGCCTTCGCAATATGCACAGATTATCAAAACTGCAAAAAAACGTGGTGAGCCCTATCACCTGAATGAACTTTGCCATAAAGATTTTTATACAATCAAATACATTGTTGACCAATTAGGTGTCACATTTACTTCTGTTAGAATCACTGACATAAAAATATTTTAAGTTGAAAAAACATGTCCGTATAAAATTAAATATAAAACTTCCTATGAACAACAAGAATTTAGTGTGGTTAATGTGTTATAAAGAAGGAATATTCCAGCTTCTGCTGATTTTGTTCCAAATTTAAAAAGAGCTTATAAAAAATAAAAGATAATAAAAAGAGAGACCTTCCATCCCTAGTGCAAGAAAATCACATTCCCAGAATTCATGCTCCATTTTATAATAGTTTAAGTGTGTAAAATTATTTTAAAAACTTTTCCTTTATCACTTTTACTATTTGCTATTTTGCATTTTGCAAATTAATATTTTGTTACACAAGTTATATTTTAGAGTTACCTCACGATACTTTTATTTTCTTAGTTTAATGTTTTACGTTTATGAGTAAATTTTCTTTTAAATAAAATATTTTGATGTATAAAACGACTTTTAATTCACCTCTTTAATTTTTTTTATCTGTCACAACAAGAAAAGCACGATAAAATTTTAAATTCAAAAGAGTCACTTCAATATTTTTTTTAATATTTCCATTATTTTTTTAAAATTTAATTGATAGAAAAATGATAATTTAAACTTGTTATAAGCAATTTTTTTTATAATTCCTAATTAAAATTTCAAATAAAAGAAATAGCAAACATTGATTTAAAACCATTTTTAATTTTCGCATTTACTCGAAACTATGCTACTTAGACTTATGACACTTTTGAAGCGGACGTGCGATATAACATCGAAATTGCGCCTCGCTGAAGATGAACGCGTAGAAGTTTTGATTATGTTGGGTTGTGAAGATAAACGTAGAAGTCATAAGGAAGTCCTTGACATGTTCAACCAAAAATATCCAAATCACCCGTCTATTAGCCACTCGATAGTGTCTAGGATAGCAATTAGGTGGAGAATTTCTCGTACTGTTAAAGACAGCTAAAAGTGATAGTTCTTGTATACCTGGCAAGAAAAACATATTATTATCACCACAAGAAGATTCCCATAGGTCAAGCACACAACTTGGTGTGACTGCGATATTCACAAAACCACATCTAAATTGAAAAAAAATCAAAGTTTCATCCCTACAAACCAGTAATTGTACAAGACTCATTACACGATAATCCTAATAGGCAAGGGTAATTTTGGAAAATAATGATTGAGCTAACAGATAATCCCGCACGAATTGTCTAAAGAATTTGGTTTTCAGATGAAGCTACGTCTTTCTTAAATGATAATTGAGAAAACTACAGATACTGGGCGTAGGAATATCCTCATTGGTTCATATAAAATCACACCCAGTATAATAACAACGTTCATGTCTAGGCGGGCATAAGTTACCCGGACCATTCTTCTTTGATGAGAGTCTCAATAAAGAAAGATATCTCGATTTACTTTGCAATGATTTTATTCCTGTGGAGTACTTACATACAATTTTTTCGGAGCGTTGGATAGGTAGACGGGGCCATAGAGTGGCCAGCCAGATTGCCCGATCTTAACCCACTTATGGGGCAACGTAAAAAATTTAGTTCTTAAATCTAAAATCAACTGGATAGATATGTTTGTCGTTTGTTTTAGAAGTTGATATTTCGTAAAGATTAAAGATAGGTATAGATATATAAACAATGTAAAAATGTAAAAATATACAATATGTTTAATTAAAAAAAAATTATACAAGTAGCATTTTTATAATCCACTCTGCGCTGATCCTTACCTTTATCATAACGCTGTATACTGCAAACTTCATGCATTCGAATAACTACACGTAATGATAATATACAGTGCAGTTTATAAATAATAATAATAAATAAACAAATAAAAATATACCAAAATGAAAAACCAGACCTACAAAACACATAAATTATTTGGTTGTAAATAAAATAGAACACAAACCTCAGTAAAAAATGTTTTTTAGCGTCGATTTACAGAGATGCACAAAGTCCTAAAAATTTAAGTTGTGTTGTACAACTTAAAACACGTAATGATATTATACAGTGCAGTTTACACATAATAATAATGAAGAATAAACAAACAAAAATACCAAATTGGGAAAGCAGACCTACGAAACCATAAATTATTTGGTTGTAAATAAAATAGAACACAAACCTCAGTAACAAATGTTTTCCAGCGTCGATTTACAGAGATGCACAAAGGTCTGTAAAAATTTAAGTTGTACAACCACAATCGTGCTTATGATTTCAATAAAGCCAAATAAAAATTTCCATGAAGTTCCTTTAAAGCAATATTTAAAATAAAATATTATTTTCTCTTAGGCTAATTTTAATAAAAATCATCGATTTGTTTGAAAAAATATATTTTAATAATTTAATTATATAATAAGGTGAGTAGGGGTAAATGTACTAATGGGGTAATTGTAATATTGCCTAATAAATAATAAAATAATAAGTTCAGATACTAGTGCCACCTAGTAGTGAGTCAATTGGATATTTTTACTTACAGCTGCTCATAAGTAAAATATGTTTTACCGACCGTCAGCATGCGCCATGTGCCATGCATTCTTGCAGAATATGTCCAAATAGGTGGCCGTTCGAGTTTACAGGAAAATAGTCCGTCAATAATAGCCAGGGCGTTTTTGCAAGTAGGTCCGCAAAATATTACTTTAATTTATTCTTTAGTATTTCTCTTTTATGTACAAAATGCAATTGGATATTTTAGCTATATCTTAACTATAATTTGGGTTATGTTACATTTTCCCCAGGAATTTGTTCCCTGGGGTAAATGTAACAAAATCACTGGGGCAATTGTATTATATATATTACATTTACCCCTTTGTTTTAAGTCTTTACAGTCAAGAAAATTTAAAAACATTTTTTTTGTTAAAGAATTTTAAAATTCTTTTAGTTAATTTGTTCTTGCTTTGTTGCAGATTAAAGCCTGCTTTTTATATTTTGTTTTTTCTAAATAAATTTGAAAGTTAGTATATAAAAGTCTGTAACTTTTTTATTTATGATCTAAAATAAGCGCTTGAAGCGGCAAAAACAAGGACAAAATACTAACGTTTTGCATTTACCCCGACCAATATAATCAAGTGTTCTAATTTAAACTTAACCTGCATTTACCCCAATTTACGGGGCAAATGTATTATAAGGACAACGTTTTAAAAAAAATACCATAGTTTTTTTCTTATTGGATATCTAGAAAATTTATCTATTCCATACTGTTAGGAACTATATATCAAGTACTATCAATTTTTTGGGAATTTTATTACCAAAAAATGTGTTCAGTGCAAATGGTTTTTCAGGAACTATTAAAATTTTATATTACTTTTACCCCTGCTTACTTATTATGAATTAATAATAATTACAATAATTTCTACCAATTTTTAACTATAATTATGGGTTGTCATAAAACACAACACAAACAAACCTTGGTCAACAGTTTTATTCCAGTTTTGTACTTGAGAAAATAGCAAAAAATTAATAAATTACAATGCAAAACTTATCTATCTTATGCTTACACTATTACTTGTAATTTTAAACCCTTAACAGTAAAATTTAGAACGATTCTAAATTCAAAACTATTAATTTAAAAACAAAAATTAAACAAACGAATAAAATTTGTAAGTTGTGAAAATGCTGTAAGGAATGTATAAAGTATTTTTTTTCGTCAGTAACCCAACAATTACACAACAGCACAGTTAAGCCGTTTTTTATATTACCGTTAAAGGAATAATAAGTCGGTCAAAGTCAACCCTACAATACTAAAAAGGGGGATACTTAAGAAAAAGCAGAAAAAGACTCGTATCGCCATATCATGGCTCATCAGCAAAGCTAAATTTCTACAAATAAAAATAATATTTCGCATAGTTTATTTACTGGCCACCAGAGGTGTCAGTGGTAATGCAGGTGTGCCTAGAATGTGGAGCCAATTTTTAAAACTGCTGTGATATACGTCTAAGAAAGTCGTATACAGGGTGCATTAATCACATTTTTTTTAATACGGACCTATGTTTTTATTGCAATTTCCTAGATCTTGTGTCTAATAATAATAATAATAATAATAATAAACAATCTTTATTCAGATAATCATTACAGTAAGTAAAAAAGATATTAATAAAAATAAAAAATAAAAATCCTATTCAATGTTATCTGAAAGGGCAAAGTTCATTCCTTGCTAGTAACAAGGGTTGGTCTTCCATTTAACCTCAAACAACAAAAATTACAATGTATATTACCTTTAAAAATCATCCCAAATTAAATAACAAAATAAAGATCATGTTAATAACACTATATAAATTCTGTACTAATGCAAAAATATTAATAAGTAAAGACAGTGCAGGAGACGGATGAAGGAAAGAAAGAAAAAGCAAGAAAATGAAAAAGCACGACCCGAAAGCAGAAAACTTTAAACATCCAGTAATATACTTTTAAATATTTTTTTAAAAGTTAAAATAGATTTAGCTTTAAGTTCTAGACCAATAGAATTATAGACAGCGGATATGTTATAAGAAAAACTACGTTCAAACAGAGCAGTTTTATGGATAGGTAGTGTAATGGTGCCCTTAAATCTTGCATTAAGGTTGTGTACATCTGTACGGAAAACTATTTTTTTTTGCAAATATGTCGGATTTCTAAGCAGTATTATTTTGTGAAAAAGCACATCCATATATCTTCTATGTTCTCAGAACTTTCAAGTCGTGAATATTTAAAATGATTTCTCAAATAGATAGCTACACCGCCTCCCCTAAAGTCCCCCGCTCTATCCCTTCGAATTAATGTATATCCTTGAATTTGAATATTATTAGAACTAATACTGTCATTTAGCCAAGTCTCACTTAAAGTGATAATATCAAAATTATTTACCAGCACAAAATCAACCAATTTGGTAAAACGAGCCCTCAAGGACCTGATATTTAAATGACAAGTTGTTAACTTCATCGTTACAAATAATTTAACGTAAAATAAATAATTCAACGCAAGAATCTACATTTCACTCACATACATTACAAAAAGAAACCGCAACATTACATGCCTTATAACTGATAAATTATTGCTAAGCTATAATGAAACATTAATAACAACAACTGACAA
The DNA here is from genome assembly GCA_963969555.1 of Polydrusus pterygomalis. Classification (NCBI taxonomy): domain Eukaryota; kingdom Metazoa; phylum Arthropoda; class Insecta; order Coleoptera; family Curculionidae; genus Polydrusus; species Polydrusus pterygomalis. The sequence continues at coordinate 90,221,111 of OZ018377.1, read as the reverse complement.
GAAAAAAAGAAATAATGAAATAATATTGTACTACAACTTCAAACAATTTTCAATTTTTCGATCTCTACAATAACATTTTAGAAAATAAAAGCTGACAGAGAAAACGTAAAACTTGCTATGCGCTATCTATGTAAATAACGGTACTTTCGGTCTTTTCAACTCCAATTTGTACACTTTTTTTTCAATCTTAACCCTGTTCATTGTTCATGTCCTATCATTGACGAAGTTGAAATGTTGATATTTCATTAATATAGTATCGAATTAATATTTTCTTAGGTCTAAGAATATGCAATAAAAAATTAGTCCGCATATATGACGACGAAAACTGAAAGACGTAACATCAGAATTAATATCTGATAAGAATACGTTATAGAAAACGAGAAGTTGCAAGTAATTTTATTTTTTGGCCATTTGCGTAAATAAGGATGGGAAAAAATAAAAACAGAAAGGAGAATTTTTGATGGCTTCTTAGTTGACTCTTGTATGTGCAACTTTGTTCCAATTAATGCCCGGTATCTTCTTCATTGGTTAAAACTCCGTTAAATTTTAATCCTTTGTTAAACGAAATTTATGGTATTTTTATTCCTGATTAAATTTAACCGTCAGGTAAATGTTTGTTGATGCTTTGTTTTTTTTTTTATTTTTTAATCAATTTATGACAGACCTCAAATCAGTTACAAACTGGCACCGAGGCCTTAGTGAATAATATGTAACAGAAAAATAAATAATAAATTAATTCTATAACAGTAATTTCAAAATTATTTCAGTGCCTGTTTTTCAAAATGTTTTTGAGATTATGATACACGTTTTTCTCTCTTCCAATAAAAATAGTTTCTGGTATAGTATTATATGTTTGTACACTTCTATGGATTGGAGAATCCTGCGATTTCTTTGTCCTAGAAAAGTTATTCCTTAATTTTTTTGCCCTTAGGTTGTAATTGTGATAGTCTTTGTTTTGTTTGAGTATTACATTAGTTTTTATTAAATTATTGTTAATCACTTTATAGATAAGTTTCGCCTGTTCAAGCATTTTATGACACTCCAATTTTAAGAAAGGATAGTCTCTAAAAAGAGTTTTACTTGATGTTTTATAGCTAAGACAGAATATTGCTTTTATTGATTTATTTTATAGTCTTTGAATTTGTTCAAGTCGCTTACACTGGCATTTCCATAACAGGGTAACAAGTATCTCATATGTGGCTCAATGAAGCTGTTATATAACATATATTTTAAGTTTGCATTTAGCATATAGTTACACCGTTTAATTGCTCTCAACATTGGGGCAACTTTTTCAATAATGTAATTTACATGTGGGGACCATGTTAATTTGTCTGTTATTGTTAAGCCTAAGTATTTGTATTTCTGGACTCTTTCCAGAACAGCATCATTTAGTTTAATCACTGGGTTTATGTATTTTTTTCCACGTTGCTGCAATACCATATAAACAGTCTTTTCGGTGTTAATACTTAGTTTATTGTAGCATAGCCAATCAAAATATTTATTCAAATCACCATTAACCATTTCTTCCAGTTCATTTTTGCTTTTTCCAGAATAAATCAATACAGTATCATCACAGAACTTAAAGTATCTTGCTTTTAATCCGGCATATGTTAAGCTTTGTACATAATAATAGAGCAGATACTGTAAAGGTCTCAGAACCGAACCCTGGGCGATTCCTACACTAACTTGTGCATTTGTACTAATTTTGCCATTTATTTCCATACTTTGCTCTCTTCCTGTTGAATATGTTTCTAGCAACTTGTAACACTTTCCACGAAAGCCCATTTTCTGTAGTTTTTGTATAAGTAGTGGAATGTCTACAGTGTCAAAGGCCTTCTGTAGATCAACAAACACAGCCACAACATAGTTGTCCCCGTTCAACTCAGCGGATATGGATTCAAGAAGATCAACTGTCGCTCCAAGGGTACTGCTTTTTTTCTGGAAGCCATATTGATTCTGATCAAATTTCAAGTTTAAGTCTTTGAATTTTGTCAGTCTTTCCTTGATAACTTTTTCTAATATTTTACTGAAGGTGCTTAGTAATGAAATTGGTCGATAGTTGTTGACTTTATCATGTGCACCTTTTTTGTGTATAGGTACTATTTTCGCTGTTTTAAGTTCTTCTGGGAAGATGCCCGTGTCAAGAACATTGTTTACTAAATGTAACAATTTAGGACCAATCATATCAACGTTTGTTATAATATCTTGGTTTGTTATATTATCTTCGCCAGCAGCACAGTGATTTTTTAATCCACTTATAGTTAAACAAACTTCAGCTAAGTTAGCTGGTTGTAATGGTATGCTCTCGGTGAATTCTTGTTCTTCGAATGTTAGTGCAGGTTTTTGCTTCATTCTTGCGGCTAATGTAGCTCCAATACTTGAAAAATGTTTATTCATTTCTTCTGCAATATCTATATCGTTAGTATATATGTTTCCGTCTTTATCAGATATTTTGTTTATACTATTTGTTGTCCTTGTTCTCCTGCTACATAGTTCATTAATCACAGCCCATATTTTCCGACTATCACCCTGAGCTTCCTTAAATTGTTTCTCTGCATACTGCTTCTGGAGTTTTATCCTAAGTTTGTTTACATAATTTTTTGCTTGATTAAAGTAATTTTCACTCAATTCATTGCCTAACCTTTTCCATCTCACATATAGTTTATCTCTTTCTTCACCGGTTAACTAACCGGTAATAAATCGGGCGGATATATAGTTAACATGAAAATAAGTATGTTTTCTAACCTATAAAAAGTAGAAATATTTATTTGTTAAAGTGATGCTTTGGAAAATTTTTGAGATGTATACACCCAAAGTTTAAAATTCTTGTTTTCTGGTAGGTGGTACATCATAATGGACTTTAATTGGCCAGCGAGTTTAATAAGAAGTCTAGTTTCCTTATTTGTAAAATTGGGGGAATGTTTTTTTAGCTGTGAGCCACTTATGATTGTAAAAAATAAAACTACAACAATATTGAAACAGCAATCATATTAAATTGAGTATAAATATTTGTTATTGGCATAACAAATTGATTTTTCTGTACTTACACCAATCAATAACCAACTAATTTGAAAACAACAAATACAAATTTGAAGTTAGGTTGGTTAGCGGACAGCTCTGATTACAGCTACACAGAGGAAATACTGGTCCGATCCTGTTACTAGTCTTTGACACAGTAGGTAGTGTCGTGCAACGTTGTCATATGTACTTCCGATTAAATCTAATTTTACCTAACTGTCTGTTAAAAAGCAGTCAAAATACCCATTTTCCTTATTCTGCTGTTATCGCGTTGTTAAATAATAATCGACTGTTACATATTTCTTGATTTAACAGAGCGTTAAAATACCGGACCATAGTCTTGGCTTTTGCGACATTCCAATGGTGAGCGTTGAAGATATTACACGTCTGCAACGTCATCACGACTTAAGCGTTTATGACCACAACCTATGAGTATACGACTGACACCTCTGGTCACTAGTTAGTAAGCATCGTGCGATATGCGATTTGACTTTCATACCAAAGTTGCACATTGCTATAATATAGCGATGCTACATGCGATTTCCTCCCAAGTTGAATGAAAAAAAATTAAACACGAAAGAGGTTATGGGTTCCTTCGTGCTTGCGAGACAATGCTGCTGAGCACAGTGTGTTTGTTTCCCCCCAACAGCTACAAAAATGCATCCAATTCCAAATTCCAAAACTTCTATAGGCCTTCATAATTGATATATTAAGGGGTTTCTTACTTTAAAAATTGGTATACATTTGGCGGAAATTTAAAAAGGAACTGTGACTGATCTAGTTACCACCAGCGTCTAGGTGCAGAACCCCTTTAACCTGTGGACATGCGCATTAGGTTAGAACTTTTTCATGTCGATAGTTGATGGGGTACACAGACCACTGGTATCGACGACGACCACGAGAACGACGGAAAAATTTACTAAAAGTCTCATTGCAGAATCAAGGCGGCCATCAATACACCCTGTGTATTCCAATATAAAAAATAGTTACACACTTGTCCTATTGCCACAATATTTTCTTTCTTTTAATTATTATCGCGGATATTATATCATCTAAACATTTTTATGGCTCAAAACTCAAACGCAATGCGCGCATCTGTTTTATGGTCTGCAAAATGGCAGATGTTTTCGGGGAAAACGCAAATAGCGTTCCATATACTGGATTATGTTGCACTTCGTAGTTTATTTCGTTGTCTACCTTTCGATTATTACCAGTGTAACTATCTTTTATATTGGAGTTGATTCCGCTGGGATGGCGCTACGGTGTATTGGTGGCCGCCTTGATTCTACAAGGAGGCTTTTAGTACATTTTTCGGTCTTTCTTGGAATTGCTTGGGTCGAGTCCTAACAAGGACGAAACGGCCGTCGTGGTCTACCCGCCCCAGGGTATCCATTAAACTTGGATCCCTGTGTATTCAAATATAAAAAATAGTTACACACTTGTCCGATATGCCACAATATTTTCTTTCTTTTAATAATTATTTTCGCGGACATTATATCATCTTCTATAAATTTTATATGTTCTCATTATTTTTATACGAGATAAGAAAGAAAAAAAACCTCAATATCGAAATTCTTTTTAATATTTATATTTATTTATTAGATTTAAATTACACATCATGTAACAATTTATTGCAGTTTAACATATAACCAGAGAAATGCCTAATATGTATTACAATACTCCAATCTGTTGTAGGTATGAATGCACAATAACACAAAAATGTAAGAAACAAGTGCTAACCCCAAACAGTTAAAATCACAAATATAGTCTATTGATAGGAATTATTCAGGAATAGAAAGGAAAAAATTAATAGAATTGTGTAATCAGTTAAAACGTGTGAATGTGTGAACAAGTGATTTATAAACACACACAGACTAAATGATTCTCATTCCAAAATTCTCGTAGCAGGAAGAATATATAAAATAGACTACGATTTCTTGTATTTGCTATTAGGTACTTTTCTTTTGCTTCTTTTAAACAGCATAGCAAAGTGAAAATCTTTGCCTTGTTAAGTTATTAAAGGAACATTTGCAAATGCCCATCTGGGCATACTTAACCGTGGCCAAGGAGAAGGAAACATCTTTGCTGAGCTGATTTAAATTGGTAAAAGGGACGCTGAACTTAGCAGTGCAGCTATTTAAAAGCAACTATAGAAGGAACTCAGTTATTGTAAATTGGGGATGTTTAATATTTCGGAATTCCAGGTTTTATGCACTTGTGTATTGTGTTTTCTTGATCAAGAAATTGGGCTTGAAAATATCATTTACACGTACCGAAGTTTTTGACATATTGTTAAATGTTATCAGCTTATAATCTGCTTGAGGTTAGGTACACGATAACATAAAAGATTGCTGTTTTGTTTGTTTATTTTTTCGATTTGATAAGGTAAGATTAATTGATTTGTTCTCTTGCTTTTCGAACTAAAAACACGGCGGCGGATCATTTTTAAATAAATTTTAGAAATAAAATATTAGAAACGATTTTCTAACCTTAAAATCTGATATATTGGCAGCTACTAAAGACACTAGAAATCGTTACCTTTTTTCCCGACATGGTAAAAAATAGAACAAGTTCCACTTTCGTGTCAATAAATTGTGGCAATAACTTAGGACAAATTTTAGATGTTAAAATAATATATTTATCTCAGAATTTAGAGAAATTAGACCATCAAAAATATTTAAAATATTAATGTAAATTAAGGTGTCATCAACATTTGTAACTTACACATTTTTAAAACTAGAGGCATATCGTTGATGTATAAAATAAATAATATTGGACCTAGTATACTTCCTTGAGGAACTTCTATATTATTTATTTTTTTATTTGAATATGTTTTTGATATTTTTGTTTTTTGTGACTTGTTACTTAAATAATTTTTAAACCATTTATAAACGTTTCCGCAAATTCCATACTGATACAATTTACTCAATAATCTAGCCATGTCAATGGTTTCGAATGCCCGCTTATAATTTTTAAAATACAGCTATAACATTTTTCCCTTGATCAATGGTTCTCTTCCACGTCTCAATCACACATTGAATGGCTGTCTCTGTCGAGTACCCTTTTCGAAAACCAGCTTAAACGGAAACTAAAATTTTGTCGGCGTCCATGATACAAAGAAAGAAGAGATATGACATTGCGCATGTGGGCGGAGCCAAATCGACAGCTGCTTACGTCATGTGGTGATAATTTTCTGGCGGGCTTCGTATAACCTACGTTTGGTTTTATGTACTATTGTTATTATTTGTTATACAGAAAGAGGTTTTTAGTGTTTTTTTGGATTATTATTGTTGTTTGTTATTGACAATTAGTTGTTAATGTGCGTTGTGCAATGGCGTTATGCATAAGTAATAATATGTCAGCTTTTATTTGTTATAATTATCTGCAAAAAGTATATACCTACATATTTATGATGTAAAATATTTAAAATTTTAGCTTAAAAAAATTGTTTTCTTCCTCGTACATAGGTGAGATAAAAAAGTTTAATTTGACGAAATTGGTTTAAAATAATAAACTGTTATATGTGTGCCTTATTTTTTAATAATTGTTAATATGTACCTCTTATTACTATTATGATAATTACCAGTCCTAGTATATTTTTTTTAATGTCTGAATGAGTTTTTTACTTCCTTATCCTTGGTCAAATTATAGTCAAATGCAGTGGCGGACTGGAGCGGGTGGCCGGGTGGCCATCGCCACCGGGGCCAGAAGGTCTTTAGGGGCCAATTGGTCCAAACATTTAAACAACCATTTTTTTTTTTCAAAAAATTTTCTTAATGAGGGTTGGGGCCATAGAGGTCATGTAGCCACCGGGGCCAAATGATTCCAGTCCTCCACTGGTCAAATGTTAACAATATAAATTTATAAACAGACATCTCCAAAAATATTATCGTTTCATATAGCATAAAAAAATATTAATGAGCAAATTAATTGATTTTGGTCATTTAAGGTTCAGAAAAGGTTCTAAAAATGTTTAAGACTGCACATTTGTACCTATTTTTTTTTTCAAACAATTTATTGCTTAAGGTGGAAGGACCAAAAAATATAGGGTATTTTTTTATGATTTTGTAAAAATAAATAAGTAAATTACAATTATTGTAATTATTTAAAAGATAAAATGTATGTCAGCATAAGCAGAAAATTATTTTCATTGTTACCAAATATATGCAGACTTTTAACATTTAACCCAAGAACATCATGAAATACGTTCTGATTTATGAACCTCTATCCTTAAAGTACTTAAAATAATATGCACTTAAATCTTCCAAAGCAAAAATTGCAAAATATGCAGTAAAATTTCTATTTTTACCGGCTAATCCTATGTAATTTTAAATCTCGTTAGCACCACATGACGTCATTGCGCGGACCGGACCGAATTGGGAATACGATCGATCATATCTTTATTTCTTTGTATCATGGTCGGCGTCAATGAATTCTAATCTAATTAACGGCCGCCGATGGGGTTCAGCGCGATAAGTTAAAACTCGTCGAGTATTTTTTCATGTTTTTAAGCTGTTCTTGTCTATTTAGGTTATCGAAACAAAAATAATATTACAATCAGCCGCTCGGCTTTTATATAAAATAATTGTTTGTAATGAAATGACGTCAGTGTCGATCGGTTTGTATACAAATGTTGTCTATGCGGCGTCTTTTTATTTGTTTTTAGGAAAGTCTTGTGACACTTTAAAAATATATTTATTGTTAGAGATATATTTTCAATATAGATTTAAATAGAATGAGCATAATGAATAAAAATGTAGCAATTGCTTTTTCTTACAAAATCGAAGTAATTTCTTGAAAGCCAATGAATAAAAGCTAAAGTAATTATTGCAGGAATTGTTTCTAGTCAATGCTTTTTCTTAAAAAATAGGAGCAATCGCTACCGTTTGCTTTAAATGTGATGAATAAATAAAGGAATTGCTTTTTCTAGTGTAGCGATTGCTTTCAACTTTTTAAGGTAGGTCGCCCCCTGCATCATTTGTTTGGTAGCAGTCAACTTTAGTTCTCCGCGGCATACACGTGCGTCGCTCTTAGTTTGTGTCTTCAATTATGGCTGAATATATTTATGAACGTCCGTAAAAGAAAAATCTACAGTATACGTAAAAATTGCGGATATGATGATTTCAGAAAGTTATATCCATTTGACTGCGAAAATGTTGAGTGGTTGGCATTTTTTAATTTCAAGATGGCGAACGATGACAAGCATTCTTCAAACGACCAGAAACTTTTGTGTAAATACTGCAAGAAAAGTGTTTCAGCATCTTTAGCGAAGTGCGTAAAGTGTGAAAGTGCTTTCCATACATCGTGTGCCCTAAGAATACCGGGGTTAATTGCAGTGGGTAAAGATAATCTGGTTAAGTGCTGTGAACGCCGTGAAAGTGAGGTTAATGATGTCAATTTCGTTTCTACCGATATCTATAAAGAAATGATAATGGCGAAGGATGAAATAATTAAAAGCAAAGAGATAATCATACTTGAACTAAAGGATAAAGAAAAATTGTTCCGTAATTCAATTGCCTTGTTAGAAGAAAAAACATCAGCGGGAGCGATCAATGTTCAGCAACCCCGGAATTATGCAGGATCCACTATACATACGATAAACACGGGCTCTCGAGCTGGCAACCCTGCAAGGAACAAGTCTACTTCTGAGAGCAACGTTGACTTGGTAGATAAGGCTTCAGTTCCAAAAAAGAAGACCGTCAACTTAACCCCAAATTCTGAAGTAAAAGTAAATAATAACAAACAGCTATCAGGTAACACTGATGGAAATACTATCACAAAAGCTCAAGTTAATACAGCTATATTGGCTGCGCAAACCGCACAAAAGCTGCAGTCAATTCAAAACTTGGCCATGGAAAATGACGATGAAGGGTGGGAGAAACCCAGACAGAGAAGAAATCGTCGTTTTCTGTTGGGTGGTCAAAACGATCCCAACAAAGCAACAGGGAACATACGTACCATCCCTAAACTGGTTTCATTCCATGTGACAAGGCTAAGCCCGGAGACCAAACCAGATGACCTAAAAGAGTTTCTATCTGGTAAATTTCCTGAGGTCACCTGTGAAGATCATAAGTCTAAAAAACCTGACTTGTATAAGTCCATGAAGGTGACAATCAATCAAAAAAATCTGCGAGAGGCTTGGAAGCGTGATTCATGGCCGAGTGGAGTCCTGGTGTCGCGTTTTTTAGGGAAACCGAGGATCCAGTCACGCTCACAGGAAGTGGCGGATCATTAGGAACACACTCGCAGGAGTTGCTCCTTAGAGTGTGTAATTTTAATATCAGAAGCCTTAGGTCAAAAGATGCTGATGTGGCAATTCTACTAAAGTCGATGAACTTTCCAGAGGTCATCTATCTAACAGAAACATGGTGCACGGAAGATGAAATTAAATTACTGAAAATTGACCGATATCAATTGGCTAACTACTCATGCCGACATGAAACCAGAGGCGGAGGAGTCGCAATTTTCATTAAGGAGGGACTGATATTTAAAAATAAGACTATTACATTTTCCCAAAATTGTATTTTAGGTTTTGAATATGCATGTGTGGATGTGTGTTTTAATGATAGGTATATTTTTACGTCTTGCATTTATAGGCCTCCCTCAACCAAGGTGGGTGTATTTAAGGAGAGCTTCAATCAATTTCTAGATGTGTCAAATAGGAAAAACAAGAATATTCTCATATGTGGAGACTTTAACATTAATTTTGACCAAGGGGTGAGAAATGTAGATGCTTGTGAAGTATTGGGCGTTCTCGATACTTACGGATTGGTGTCCTGTGTGGCTGGTAATAGCAGGATTAATGGTGACAAGGGCACTTTAATTGACAATGTGTTTTGCAATTTCAGCTCCTACCTGATGGAGGCATCAAATGTTGAAACGGGTTTGTCTGATCATGTGATGCAGGTGACTGGCTTCGCATTCCAGTGCTCAACTAATATTTCCAATCCCAAATATATTAATTTTAGGAATTTTAAAAAAGAGGCAAATATAATTTCATTTCAAAATTTAATAGCAAATGAACACTGGGATGCTGTACATTGGGGTAATGATGCGAATGAGAAATTCCAGATATTCTATGATATTTTTAACAGTATATTTTCAAGGGCTTTTCCTTTAGAACTTAAGAAAATAAACTCGCAATCGGTGAATAAAAATGCTTGGATAACTAACGACATAATTGACAGAGGGTCTAAATTAAGGGAACTACATAGGGTTGTAAAGCAATCCAAGGACGAGGAGCTTTTGATTAGGTATAGAAAATTGCTAAAAGAACATAAAGAAATAATTGCGCAATCTAAACGATCTGTCAACGAAGATTTTTATCTGAAGAGTAATAATAAGAGTAGGGCTGCATGGCAGATTATAAAAAACGAAGTTCATATTGATAAGAGGCGTCCCTATCCCAACGCCTTCGTAGATATACAGGGTTGTGAATTAGGGAACTTCAATGAGGTATCTAATGCATTTAACGATTATTTTCTCGATTCCTTACCAACGATCGATGTTGGAACGTATAATCAGGGCTTATCATTTTTTCATAAATCTATGTATCTATGTCCTGTTGAAGTGGGTGAGGTTGAGAGAATAATAAAATCAATAGCCACAAAGGATTCTGCTGGATATGATCAGATCCCCTGCTCAGTTTTTAAGAATATAAGTGCACTTGTTGCCCCAATCTTGACATATCTTATTAATGAATCATTCTCAGAGGGTGTCTTTCCCTCGCCACTAAAGTTATCATCCGTAGTGCCGATACACAAAAAAAATGAAAGTGATAGGATTGAAAATTACAGGGCTGTTTCACTGCTCCCAGCATTTGCCAAAATATATGAAAAGGCTTTTTACAGCCGTCTCTTGTCATTTTTTACTAATAATAATCTATTATCTCATTTCCAATTTGGCTTCACCAAAGGTGCATCAACGCAAGATGCAATACTATCAACAATAAATTCTATAATTAAAGCATTAGAGGATGGATGTCTTGTGACAGGTCTCCTCTTCGATTACACCAGAGCCTTTGAGATGGTGGATCACGGAATTTTAAAAAACAAGCTATATGCCTATGGGGTAAGGGGACAGCCTTGGCATTGGATATCCTCATACCTGGCCGACAGGTCTCAGAAGGTAACATTGAGAGTTGCGGGTGGTGTCTATGACTCTGAAATTCGTGATGTGATGAAAGGGGTTCCACAGGGAAGTATCCTTGGGCCACTCCTTTTCCTTATTTTTATTAACGATATCGAGAGAAGCGTTAGTCAGATAGAAAAATTAACATTGTTTGCCGACGACGTTTCGGTTGTAGTGACGGGGAATAATACTGAGGAGATTAGCAATCGCGCCTCTGCTTGCTCAAAGGACATTCAGGGGTTTAGCAACCGAAATGGATTGATGCTCAATCTGAGTAAGACTGAGTCAGTTCTTTTCTCATATAAGTTACTTGACTTTAATATATTTATTAATACTGGCAATGAGCTAATTAAACAGTCACAATCAGCTAGATTCTTGGGTGTCAAGATTGACTCGCAGCTCTCATGGGGTCAACAGGTGGACGATGTACTAAAGAGGATGAACACTTTTTGCTTCGTTCTTTGGAAACTTAGAGCCGGCGTAAGTAGGCAATTACTGTTGTCATACTATCATGCTAATGTTGGCTCTTTGTTGTCATACGGAGTTGTGGCCTGGGGGAGTAGTAGAAGAAGTAATGAGGTATTTACTGCGCAAAAGAGGATCATAAGAACAATCATGTTTAAGAACTGTAACTACTCTTGTAGGGATTTATTTAAGGAATTAAATATTTTAACATTTTCCTCTGTATATATTCTGCAATGTGCTGTTTCTGTGAAAAAAAATATAGCAAACTACACATCAACTGCGCATGTCGTGGATCAGCACAACCTTAGAGGGATGGACACCCTGCGTTTGCCGGCCCATAGGATGACCCACTCAGCTAATAGTAGCTACATACTGCCCATAAAAATTTTTAATCACTTGCCGCCTCATGTTAGGCAGATACTTAATGTAAATTTATTCAAAAAAAAACTAAAAGCTCTTTTGCCTGACAAGAGCATATATTCCCTACGGGAATTCTTTGACAGAAAGTTAGGTCCGAACTCCTAGTCCAGAGACTTGGTTTTGGGTGCTACAAGGCCTTGTGCGTATTGTTGTTTTAGTGTGTTGTATGTTTCTTATTTATCTTTTTTTTTTAACTTATTTGATTGTAAATGTTCATTCTTGTATTGCTTGTCTAAACCTGTCTGTCTCTTATCTGCGTATTTTAATATGTACTTAGTGTTTAAGTTTTTTTAAAATTTTTTATCTGACATGTCTTAACGAAGCTTATGTATATGTATCTATACCATGTAGTGAATGAATAAATAAATAAATAAATAAATAAATTATTTTTTGACTGATACTGGTAAATGGCGACGGGGTGCACTGTCGCACAATCGTCGGATCCGGGCTTTCAAAATTCTGTAGGTGAAGAACTCGGTGTTCACCCAACTACTGTCTGTAAGACTTGCACTTCTGTAATGGATGGCCAATATTTTTATTAAATTTCCTACAAGTGCTGAAGCTGTTGTGAAGGCTAAACGGTTATGGTCAGAAAGATTTATTTATGTTCCTTCAATTTGTGAACGAATATCAATTGTTTCTTTTTAATTTCTTCACTTCATCCCTACTAGCACTTTCCTCATTTTCACTGAAATCTGCCATATCAAAAAATATAAGTTTCCTATTTTCCACAATAACAGAACAGGTTACTATTGTACTAAATAAATAGACCAACGTTGTTGTATTTATGTCAACTCTTTTGCAAATTAGGCACCAAACTGAACATGAAATCTATAATCTGAACAAGTGGAAAAGCCACGTCTGAACTTGTGTTCAACACGCATTTGCTACAGAGGTGTAAAAAAAACAGCAATTGCTTCAAAATTTTATTCATATCTAGCAATCGCTTTCACTTATAGCATTTGCTAGTCAAGCGATTGCTTTAACTAAAAAGTAATGGCTTCCAGTAATTGCTTCATTTTTATTTATTAGGCTCATTGTCAGTGCTGATGTGATAAATACGGTTGTTGTGAAAAGGCTTATTACTAGTCACAACTAGGACATTTACAATATCATTTTTTTATAATAATTTAAAATCAGCTGTTTAGCTTTTTATATTACGACATGCGTTAGTGATTTCGTAAAGACTTAATTAGAATGCATATAATATTAATAGTTTTGCTATATACGTGATCTACAATAAATATATATTTCAATAGATATTTTCCTATTGTTCCATCATTTAAAATTCCTCATCAGGGTTATGTATGAATAAGCTGCCTGCATGGTCTGAAAAATATTTAAAAAAGTTATAAATTGACAGATAAAACCTGATTAAACCTAATCAGAAACACAAAAATTACCCAAAACCAACTGTAATTGTAATTTTATTTTTTTTATTTGAGAGATATTAATTAAAAATATGATTTGAATTTAGAAGTTTAAAGTTATTTGAATAGTACGAATTATAGTTAAAATGAATGCCTTTGTTATTTTAAATTATAAAATAAGCAGTGCAAAACAAATATTTCAATTTTATATCATTTTTATGTTAAAGTTATTAAATATTTTATGCACAAAGACGTTTCGATCTAGTAATTATTTAAAGTGTAATATGCCAAAATAAGTAGTAGGGCACTTTTTCGCGACGTAATCTACATGATATTTATCTGACATTTATGAATATTGTTTTCTGAAGATAAAATGTTACATTGTTTTTTGTTACACCAATTAATAAAGTTACTAATGATTTGGTCATCTAAACGCCATAACACTCACTCATATCTTTCCAAATTTAGAATATTCTTATGAGAGGTAATGAGTTAGTCAGAGATGAAGATATGCTTTTCCTCCATATTCAATTTTTCTTGTCGATTTATTGATAGTAATGAAAGTATGAAAAATACATTCTAGGCTAGATTTTTGTCACTTAAGAGAAAATCGTTTTCTCATTAAGGGTATATTCTCGCCAAAAGATACATTTTCGAAAATGATCGTTGAAAAACTTTCAAAATTGTTATATTGTAAAAACTATTAGATAAACTAAAAATACACCAAAATTGGTTAAATATTTTAAAGAAGGCAAATCAATAACACGACATTTTATTATATAAATTTCTATGCAGCAAGTATTGTATAGTAATCGCAATAGTAATAATTGTTTCGCGTTGCAGAAGGTAGACTTTCTGAAACAAAAAATGATAAATATTACCTTTAAAGCTATTTCCAAGGTAAAAGGTCTGAATGGGCCAATATATAGCGTTAGTGGTCTCTGACTCATCCCAATTATAGTTATTAAAAGTTTCTGAGCTTGTAAATCTTGTTTGAACCACTGTTTTTGGTAAAGCTCTTCCCCAATTGCATAATTCTATAAAAAAAAACCTTTATTTAAAGCATACACTAGTTACGAGTTCGCTGTTTTCTTTTTTGATCAATATTTGGTTACTTCTTCGTTTTATCTGGAAATCGGGTAAATACTCCTCTTTGGTCTACAAATGTCGACAGTTTCTACTTTAAAAAAGGTTGGACTTATAAATTAATAAAAGTAGTAAAAGAAAATTGGGCAAATTTGAGAACATTTCGTTTTTTGCTTTTATTAATTTACCAGTTAAACTTTTTATAACATCTCTAGACTTATATCGAAACTTTACTTCCGTGACCTTATGCATCGCCATAAACATTCTAAGCTCAATTGAATACAGTTTTTTAAAAATTTTATCGCTGATATCTTAAAACCGATTTGAGCTGATATAGACAAACTATATATTTATGGAATTAAAAAAGAGACCTTTCAAAAAAATGAAAGATATGCCGGGTGTTCCATTGAAAAAACAACAACGTTACGCCTCAGTTCCTTTGTTTTAAGCCAAGTTGATTTTTAAATGGCAATTTAAGATCCTACGGTAAAACATTAACAAGATGGCTATATTGGTTTTAATAAAAATACAGGGAAACTCAAAAAAATAGACCTGTGTTCAGTTATGGTTGGATGACCCTGTACGAGGTGTTACAAACTCGATTGCTATCTCGGTAACTATAAGCGATTGAGAGCTGAATAATTAGATAAAAAGAAATTTGGAAAATACCAATATCTTCCGGAGATATCTGAAAAAAACCAAAAAATCAATTTTACTTTTTATTCTTTTTACCACAAAATGGTGATTATTTTATAAAACGAAGAAAACTTTCCAATGCTCTTCAAGGAAATAATTTTATTTTTGAGATACGACGTTTCGTTTTTCAGATACCCACTTAATTTCTTAAATACGGACCTGATTTTTTTTGATAGGCTTGTGAGCTCCGAAAACGAATAATGTGCTTTAAAATTCTTTTTCGTAAATTTTAAGAGCCTTATTTTAAGGAAATTTTTATGCTCCTCAAGAAAAAATCGACATTTTATCTTTCAATTTAAAACAAATAAAACCAATATTATTGACCTTGTTGAGGCCTGCCATACAAAAATTTTTCAAAAAAGATATTAGGATGGAATCTAAAATGTTTATGTTGATAATATTTAAAACCCAAAAAAGGTTGTAGCTTAAAAAAATATTTCCGTGATGAGCATAAAAAAGTGCCTTTTTCAGTTTTTTGTCGTAAAAAAAAAATTAAAATAAAAAATTTTCAGTTTATTTCGGATATCTTCGGAAGCCATAGAAATAGGAATTTTGTTAATTTCTTTTTAAATTTTTGACATGCTATTCAGCATTAAAATATGCAACTTTGCTTTAATTTGACCAACTCTTTATCTCTTATAGTTACCGAGATAGCAATGCTAATGCATCGAACTTGTAACACAATGTACAGGAAATTTGCCAAATAACCCCGGATCTGTACCGTACATATATACATAATGTCAAGAATAAATTTTACGTTAGATTAGAGCTTTGTCAAAAAAAAATGGGCAACATTTCCCACAATTTTTACAGTAAAAAAAAATTGCGTATTCATTACCGAAATACAAAAGTAATAGTGGGTCGTATTCCCTTTTTTTATGACTTTTCCAATGTGCTTTACATTTAAAAAAATAAAGTTGGGGTTTCTAGAACTAAAAGAGGAGTAAATTTCATGAAGACACGAAAAAAGTGTGCCAAACTGAAAATAAACGCAGCCGTAATTCTGTATTTTTTCAGCAAATAAAGAGGCTTTCTAATACTGAATTTGTTCCAGTTAAAAATTCCACCCTGTAATATAGCTCGTATTAACTTAAGAGAGGGGTGCATTATCAATAGCTATCTATCATTTACAACTAACTTCACAATTACACTCCATTGTGTACGTTTTATTGTCAAGTAGTATTATTTTTTTTGATAAACGAGTCCAACAATGTGTTTTTCCGAAAATCGATAGGAAATATTGACATTTTTGACAACTTTTTTGAAAGAAAAAGTCAATATTTCCTTGCACTTTGTCGTTGCTATGCAACGAAAAATCACTGTAAGGAAATATTTATTTTTGTACTGTACGGAAAGGTTATTTCTGTACAGTTGTTTGCAAACTAAAAAAATGATTGAGAATTACAGCTGTATTTATAAAAATGAGTTTACAAGAAGGTTAGGCTAAATGTCACTGTCCCATAAGAATTTCATTAAAAGTTATCAATGCACGTAACCTCTTTGTACGCCTTTTTTATGAATACAATCGTAGTTGTCGAAATTTAAACACATTATAACATACATTTTAAAATTATTATTTGTAACAGTTATTTGACAATTAGTACAAGTATTAAACATTGAAAGAACATTGGAACTATTAGTTTGTTGAATATTTTTAACACTAATAATTTTATTTGTTTCACAAGAATTGGGTATTGGGGAAACATCAAATCTAGTAGGGTTATTTTGTTGATTATTATCTGCTGCGAAAATTTTATTTGCCACCTGTACTTTATTAGTAAGAGACTCTTCTATATATCCCTCAGCGACGTTTGATGATTTCCATCCGCCCAGCCTCTTTAAGCTAGTTATATCTCCACCAGAGTCAACCAAGATCGTGGCAGAAGACCGACGAAAACAGTGGCCGGTATATTCGGTCGGATTTGACAAATTCAAATATGCAGCTACCATTTTAAGCATTTTTCTAAATTGGTGTATTCCTACTACCTGTTTACATCCTTTTCCGTTTTGGCACTTAAAGAAAAATCGGATATTATTCATGTCTCCTGGTCTTAAAGCCACATACTTGCGGTAAATATTTAAGTACATTTCATTTACTACAAATGATCTTGATGTATTCGTTTTAGAGTCTGGTATTTTTACTAAAAGCTTGGATTGTAGGTCTTCTATATCTTGTAAAGTCATTTTAACTAACTCGTCCATTCTACAAGCTCCGGAAATGCCAAATATTACAGCAACCTAAAACAATAAATAAATATGTAAATAACCCGAATAAAAATTGAAGTTATGGGACTTACCTTAATCATTAAATATTCTTTATCTGAAGCTTCCTGTATAAATGTGTTGATTTGTTCTTTAGTTAAAATCTTGGATTTTTTTGGCCTATAGCCTTCACCCTTCCGTTTCAATAATGAACGAAGTTTTGGATATTTCGATATATCCACATTATGTTTAATTGCAAGGGTTGCTTTCAACATTGAATAGTTCGACCATAAAGTTGAAGATTTCATCTTGGCACCAAGCCCCAAAAAGTATGCCATAACTACATTTTCTGAGAAAGAACATGCATTTTTATTCTTCCGATATTCCATAAAACGATTGTATGAATAATTATATCTTTCTTTGGATTTTTTTGGCAATAAATCCAATGAGGCAGTATTTACTGCTTCCGCAAGTTCTGGGGGAGTTCCGAAAATGGAACAGTCATCATCACTCATCATTTTAAACGACAAACTTTTCTTGCGTCAAGTTTGACAATTTAATATTACTTTATTTCCATAGTTACAAAACCAATACCTATTTCCTTGTGAGGAATAAAATAATTACAATAATGTTTATTTTCAAAATTATAACAAGTTGATTGTATCTAATAAGTTCCTATCGATTTTCGGAAAAATAGTATGTTTACCTCGTAGAAAAAGCACATTCCCGGACTCCCTATTGCCAGTCTCGGCTTGCGCCTCGACAGGCAATCTTTAAGGTCGTCCGGGAATGTTCAGCTTTTCCTACTAGGTATACAATGTACTATTTCCTAAAATATTCTTTTGGGAACAGGGATTGTGAACAAAACTATGTTACTTAAAGACCTTTTCTATTAGTTTGTAAAGTGTATTTGTTATTAGCGTGGGAGTATCAGCATAATTGCCAAACTATAACATATTTTACGTAAATTTATTTATTTTTATAGCTTTTACACAAAATCAAAATAAAATATCGACTGGATATTCTATAGGTAATAATTGACATATTAAATAAATGTCATGGAATTTAATAAATTGTTTTAGGAGAATTGTGTAGCGAAAAATACTAGGTATTATTTTTTTAAACATTATTATGTCATTGTTCTTTTATTATACAATTCTCCCAAAACAAGCACTGAAATAAATTATTATTTTTGTAATATGTAAGATATTACCTCAATAATGTGCTGATGACATTGCTTTTCTTTAAATGTTAGTTAATAATATAATATATTAATAAAAACAACAAAAGGTTTTAGGTTGGTAATAGATTCAATGACGTTTAGAGTTTTACCTTAAATCCTATTTTTCATATATATTTTATTTAATCGATCACAATTTCTTTAATGGTCAAAGTTGTCACGTATTTATATTTTGAATTTATTGTAATAATCTTCTCTTAATTTTCAGAAGCTTGAGAAAGTTTTAATATTAAACGAAACGTTGGAACTATATAATTTGGTCATATCATTGGCTGTCCTCATTCCCACTATACTTATCCCTATCTACTAGCAAAGGTGCTATACTTACCTTGCTTTACCACAAATACAGCGGCCATTTAAGAATAATTGTTATGTTTGGTTGGTTTAAGATGTTCTTTTAAATTTTTTCGGATTTCTCATTCTGCCATTGTATAATTTTTTATATTTGACAAATCTTAGTCTATTCGATACAGGGTAAACCGTAAACCAGTAATATCACACATATACGAACCTGAACCACAACGTCGTTTGCGAACCATGCCAGAAATATTACGTTAACAATAAGAATTTGGAGGTAGAAAATTTCAAACACCAACCCTTTTAAATTTTTTTGCTAAAATATTTGAATAAATACATAACATAACTAACTGTTGATTTTTAGTGCTAATACATCAAGTCGTAGCATTTTCTGTGTAATATTTACTTCAAAAATTACTAGTTGCCGGTAAAATTAACTCCAAGCTTGTAATTACTCTACTGTAATAAGTAAATACTGCGATAAAAATGCTAAGTTTGAAAGTATTACCAGGCACAGTCATGTTCAATAAAGTGTTGTACACTGATTTTAACATCTTATAAATCAGATTTCTTGAAATGGGTTAATGAATTTAGTTCAGAGAGCAAAAATTATTGAATATATAACGCAGACCAGCAAATACTCAATATTAAAAATAAATGCTGGTAAAAATGAGATGACAAAAAAAGAGGACAGCGAAAAAACAAGAATTTCAACGGAATACTAGGCAACGCCCTGATCCAATATTTACAGTTAAACCCATTCCAAATAGTACGGTGTTTGGAATTTCCTTTTTTTTGTTAATGGGGTTTTAAATGTAATTATTATAAATTGGTTTATTTATTGAAAATGGTGATATTCGTTTGCTGTGCCTAGAGATTTAAATTGTTGGCAGTGTATATATGAATATCTAATCTATACCGCGCATGATTTAAAATATAAAACTCCACAAGGTACAGTGGTACGACACCGACGACGGAGTGAGCGTCAAAAACCGCCAGTTGGGAAACAAAACCCAGCATGTGTTTAAATTAAAAAGGGTGATCCCAAGAAAGAAAGAGGTGCCCTTCAATATTGCTATCCCCGGAGCAACACCAAGATGAGTGGAGTTTATTTGCCAATTTTTCTTATGTTAATTTTTTATTGTTTTTTCTTTCACGTGTTACAATTATTATACAGTCCACTAATTTGATTTTTTATCCGAACCAAAACCTAAATACGCAACATACGGGTTACTATAAATAGGGATAGATAGTGGGTTTCATATCAAGTCATCCCTGGCGCCAGCAGTGCGTAGCAATTTTTCGCTTCTTGGGTATTTTTTGAGCAGTTTTTTGCTGTTTTTGAGTTGTTTTGGAGCAGCTATTTTCTATTGTTGAACTATTTGAGAGCTGCTTTGAGCTGTTGTTTGCTATTTTCGAGCTGTTTATTAGTTGTTTTTAAGACATTTTCAAAACAGCATAAAAACAACAAAAAAGCAGCAGAAAAAAGCTACGAATTGATAGCGCATGCGTAAATGCCAGGGATAACTTAATGTGAAACTTCTCATCTATCCCTACTACTATAAAGAAAACAATTTTTTTAGAATCAGGAATTACGGTATTAGAAAAATAAAAAATTCTACTTTAAAAAATTATGCCTAAACAACATGATACAACAAAATTACCTTGGAGTGATATTTGCACATGAAAAAGTATTTTAGTAAACGTTTAATTGGCATATTATAAGTATATACTGTCAATATAGAGAATAATGTCACCAACTACGACAGGTCTGGATGCTTTTCAGTGAACGTGTAAGGATGAGAGCATCGATAACTATTTACGGACTTGAAGTATGTTGGGCATAGAAATATATTAAAAAATGTAGCGTTACCTAGCGTATCTCAACATTTTCTTGACAATATCTGTATTTTCCAACAAGACAATAGTCCAGTGTATGATGCGGTAATTTTCATAGAATGGTTTCAAATTAATAACATAGAGACAATGTAATGACCTGCGATTATCGGCAATTTTAATGTTATTAAAAACGTTTGGGTTTGTTCGTGACTCAAATAAAACAATAGAATTTAAAATACATACGAGGCCCAAAACAGAACATCTCTATGACCCACTAAAGGCGTCAGACGTCAGATTGACTGACAGATGTGCGCATAAAATGACAGAACCAAAATAAAGTAAACTAAAGAAAATCAAGACTTCCATGCCCAAAACAGCAAATTTGAACTGGGAAAACAAACTTTCAAGGACCTAAAATAAGGCATAACCTAGCGTTTGTAGGTGAATAAGCTGGGTTTCAAGGTATTATTGAAAAAGACAGACTCTCGCTACTTTTAGCTAGAAAACTGCCCTCCCAGAAGCAAAACTGAGGTTTATTAGTATAAACTAGAAGAAAATTAGGAACTTGGCATCGGGAAGCAGCCAATCTACCCCATCGCTGTGCCAGTGAACAACAAAATACATCGAATTTAAGCTAAAAAGACACAGATGTTATCGAGGAAGAATCCAGTTTTGGGCCCCCTAAAGGTCGGGAGAATGAAGGCAGCCAAGAAATAAGGTAAGCTAAAGGTTTATAAGGCCTAAGTTCAAGGTTCGGGCAATTCGACAACAGGCCATACGAGAACTTAATTTAAAAGAGCAAGTCAACACTCAGTGCTTTTATTATAGGTGATGCATCAGTATCTAACCCCATTCCTGGTCACAAACAACACTACAGAGTTCGAGGAAGGCTGCAGCATACAGGGTGTATAAAGAAAATAAACTACGGAGGAATCGTACCTCAAATTGACAGTAGAAGGAAATTTTGTTACAAGAAAGCTAAAACTGGTCGGTATTACTTATTTTATTACAAGAAAAACGATTATTATATAGCGATAAAAGATACTTGTTATATAGCAAAATTATTTTAAGTGAATTCTTGACAGAATGGTGGATTTGAACTTTTTGTACCTTAACTATATGATGAAAATATTTAGAACTGCAGAAAACAGTTACTTAGCGGCAAAATTTGGCCGTTACAACCTATACAACCAGCAACCGTTATTTACGACTTTCCTGTACAATACTTCATTGAACTTTAGAAAATCATAGACAAGTTCACAAAGGATAACTGCTGTACAACACTTTATTGAACACAACACTGTTACCTACTTAATTTTCTTTTCATATCACCCATTATTAATGTCTCTAAGAAACTTATATTTGGCTTTGTTGACTAATATAAGAAACTCAGTATGTGTGTAGAACAATATCTATTAGGAATTGGCAAGGTATGTATGCGTTAATGTTAGTTGTTTTTGGACCAGTCAATTCTCTGTACTTGCAAGTTATGTCTGTTTTTGCCTATTTGTGTAACTTCTAAGCGCGTTGTAGTGTCACTTTCGTAGTTGTATCATGTAAACTTTTTTCGGCTGTTCGTTGTTTATCCATGTCGCTGTATTATTGAGTATGACTGGGGAGTAGTTTTCCGACTTTTCTTTCTTTGTATCTGCATAGTCTTTGGCATAAACTGCTAGTTTTTGTTTTTGTAAATATTTTTGCTTTGTCCTATATTATGTATTGTACGTTGTTAATTAATTGGCTGTTTATTCGTCCAATGTCTTATGATAGTATTGTGTTGAATTTTATTTAGTAAAGTATTTATTATTGTTTTATAGGATAAACTCGCAAACAGTATTTGTTATAAAGGATACGATTCCTAGATGAGAATTGATATTGCAGCATTGATTATCCTGGGGTTTCTCTCAAATTCTCTGTTGATATGTACCTTACGTATCCTTGGTCTTTTAATTGCCTCAATTTCTACCCTAGTAGTTATTTAGTTCATTTGTAATATTTGTGATTTCATCGACAATGCCCGCTAGTGACTAGCCGATGTGTGGTATCTGGTTACAGGGTTGTTTTGTTGCCTTAGTGTTTCATGAGGTGTCTGTCTGTTTGGTAAAGAGTTCCTTTATTGTTTCTCGAGCGTTGGTATTATTCCATTGGTGTTTTGTCAATATCGGAATTAGTCCCCTTCTGCGTCGATGATTTTTAGTCTGTGTAGTACTACTAGTACCCTACAGACCAAAGGACGAAGATACTTCTTGTGGTAACCTTTAATTGTTTCTAATGACTCGTTCTTAGTAGACAAATCTTTGTTCCGTTTAATGCGTCAGGTGTAAATATTTTTTATAACCAGTTGATCTAACTTAAATCTGTATCTTGTTCTGATTGTATTGGGTTCTGTTACTTTATAGTATCATCGCATGACAAGTCCGCTAAGGTCTTCGTTGTCTAGATTTACCCGCTTTATTGGCTGCTACCTGCTAAGGCAGCAAAACATCTGCATCACCAGGTTGTGGGTTATAGTGTTATAGTAAGACTGTGTCTTGTATGTCTTCATCCATTATTTGATGCCGAATTCTGTTAAGGCGAAGTCGGGTTTTTTGTTTAGATTAAATACTAAAAATTGCGGTTTTTTCCTTTGATGTTTACTCCTCGATTAATTCGTGGTGAATGGGGAGGGGGGTATGAACTTTTTATTAGTATTATTATCTGTACGCTCAAGGCTGAATTGGACTATTCTTAGCCTTATGGATTTTTAGCAAGTAAGTTCAGTCAAGTAGTCAGTCTATTGGTTGTCAAGAAATAGTCCTTTATGTTGCATATCTAGAGTATGACTGCTTTTTGTATATGTTAGTGGATGTATGAGGGTAAGGCTAGTTTCTTTAGGTTTTCTAACGGTATGGTTTGTAACTATATCTTGTTTTCATGTATGTTTATTGTATATTGCAAGTGAAATGCATTTATCAATTATGGTAGTTTCGTTGGGAATTTCAATTATTGCCTAGAGGTCCATTGTTTTTCAGTTTTATTTCGAACCGTTATGTCTAATCATTTATTTGTAACAGGTTTGTTAGGGTGCATTGTTGTGTTCCAGAAAGGTTTTATGTCTGTATGTTCTCGCCTGTGCATAAAATATATTTTCTGCAAAATAAGATTTAAATGATGACTTACCGTTAAAATTGCAACGGCAACTGATGCAATATTTAATGACGAAATAAGAACGTTGGTTAAAATAACATACCTTATGTATCTATTAGTTTTTTTGACGAAGCTAAAAATATTACTTTTGGTAATTTAATAAATAAATAAAAGTAAACCATAGAGGAGATGGTACAAATATAGGCTACCATTTAAGTTTTTCAATCTGTGTCCTTAACTTTTCATTGTATTACTTTAAAAATGTTAACAGGTATACTTTAATTTATTGAGATAACATTTATGACTTTTAACAATGAAAGGAACCATTATATTTTTTTATAAATTATGAACAAAATAATATGCATTTTTTTTATCGGGGTAAGTACGGGTACAAATATGGGCTACTGCGGATTTTACATAAAAAAATTAATAATTAACAAATAAAAAGTTTAACAATATCTTAAAATTAAAGTATAGTAACATCCAAACTATAAAACAATAAAAAAGAAAGTTATACTAAACAAATATTTAAATACATGTCATTAAGAACAAAAGTCACATATACCGGGTGTCCACGGAAGGTGATTCGTCCCTCTAACTTTTTTGTTTATCAAGATAATGGAATAAAATTTGGGGGATTTATATACGACATAAAACTGCATTTTTTGACAGGTAACTCAACATAATGGAACTTCCGGTTTAACCGGAAGTGACATAAACTTTCGATTTTTAAATGGGACACCTGGTATATTTTTCCTTTTTTTGACTCCATATAACATTGTAAATACAACGATGTGTCAATTGTCACTTGTGCCATCAAGAAAATATTTTTTTTCCTGTCTTTCGTCCCAACTTGGTGTTTATCGCTTCATTAGGTGGTAAGTAAGTTTTGCTAAACGCTGCAAAGTACTTCTTGTAACAAAAAAATGTATCAGCAGCTTTTTTTGTACCCATCTGTTTTTGTCTTACTGCCAAAATAGCTCTTTTCATATTCTCTGGGCTCCAATTCTTTCTTTTTTTACCAACTAAACGTTTTTGTTTTCGCTGCATTTTGAAAATAAACATTTAAAAATCAGATGTTTGTAATATGGGCTAGCTCAAATTACAAGCACTTTACTAGCCCATATTAAAAAATAACCAGAAAACATTTGACCCGCAAAAAAAAACTTGATCGTTATTAAAAAGGTAAATGTTCTTGATGCATTTGAAGTATTATACATTTCTTTTCCCAAAACTTAATATGGTCGTTTAATTTCAAATAATTTCATTAATATTGATTAAAAATTACATACCTGCAAAACTTTGAAACAACGGCAAACGAGAAATGACACACATAATTGTTGTTCACTGTTTTACCGTCTTAAACGCTTACTAGATTTCATTTTCATACATAAATATAGAGGTTCACGTGGTTGATATTAGATGGCAGCACTTTGTCACAGAAATATTACCATAGCCCAAATTAATAGCCTAGCCCATATTTGTACCATCTCCTCTATAGTTAATATACAGGGTTGCCCTGAAGTCCGGAATAAAATTATTACAGCCTTAACCTGTTACTTTTGGCGAAATCGCTCGGACACGTCAATTTAGTTTTATAAATGCTCACATTTTGACGTTATTCGGTTGTTTTTTTTAAAGACATTTGTCAAAGATATGACGACATGGATCTTTTTTTAAAATGGAAACATACAGCTTATGAAACATCATTGGAAAGCTAATATCTCGTACAGTATGATCATAAATTTTTGGCGCGATTCTGTCAAGCTATTTCAAAATGGCGACGGTTAAAAGTTTTTACAAAATCTCTATTTCAATAAGCGGAAGTGATAAATATTTGATGTTTTTTTTACCTTTCAAGGTAAGAAATCTTTATTGTTTCACGTTCTGATATTTTTTGACATTGTGAACTTGTAAAATTAATTTAGGTATTAATTGAATTGATTCTGCCTTTACTTGGTGGAACTCCATTTTAATATACAAAGAAAACACTATATTGTGTTAAATTCCACTATATTCAAAAAACAACAAAAACATTTGTCGACTCGACATGTTTCGCTACACTGTAGCTTTATCAAGAGTGAATAATCAAACCTAGGTGTAAGTATATATACCTAAGATTGGGTTTTTTAACAATTCAAAACAAATTTAATAGGGGTGAGTTATTAAGATCTAATTGACAATTTAGGAGATTATTTGTATTTTTAAGTTTATTTATTTCTAGGGATTTCAGCAAATTAAGTTTATTACCCTTATTTTCTGTATAAAGAATTTGGAAATTGTAATTAAAATTATGAGAATATTCTAGTAATGATTTGCATAAAGGGAGTCTGTTTTTTCCAACGTAAAGCTAGAACTGTGTTCTCGAATTCTTTTTGAAAAGCTTCTACCAGATTGACCTATGTATGTTTTGGGGCAATCCTAACAAGTTAGTTTATAAACACCGCATTTATTGTCATTTTTTGTTTTAGTTTTATTGTTTTTAATAAATTTCCCTGTTGAGTTATTGGTTTTGAATGATACTGTAATACTGAGTTTTGGTTTTGAATGATACTGTAATACTAGAATATTCTCATAATTTTAATTACAATTTCCAAATTCTTCATACAGAAAATAAGGGTAATAAACTTAATTTGCTGGAATCCCTAGAAATAAATAAACTTAAAAATACAAATAATCTCCTAAATTGTCAATTAGATCTTAATAACTCACCCCTATTAAATTTGTTTTGAATTGTTGAAAAACCCAATCTAAGGTATATATACTTATACCTAGGTTTGATTATTCACTCTTGATAAAGCTACAGTGTAGCGAAACATGTCGAGTCGACAAATGTTTTTGTTTGTTTTTTGAATATAGTGGAATTTAACACAATATAGTGTTTTCTTTGTATATTTAATTTAGGTATTTCCGAAGTATTATTTTACAATCTTCTAAACCAAAATGGTTTTGTCGGGAAGACAGCGTATCGAAGTCTTGATATTGTTAGGATGTGTAGATAAAATAAAAAGTGAAGTGTGCACTTTATTTAATGCTAAATATCCGGATAATCAAATTTCACAGGGCACTGCTAGAAAAATATTCCACAAATTTGATGAACATGGCACAGTAAAGGACTTGCCTAGGAATGGACGGCCACGTGTTTTAGGCGACGATGAAAACTTAGATATTGCATTATCTCTGCAGCATAATCCGCATGTTTCAACAGTTTCGTTGGCTCAAAATCATGCTACATCTAGATGTACTATTGGAAGACTTTTGAAAGCAGAAAAATACCACCCTTATAAAGTATATCTTGTCCAAGAGCTTTCAGAAGATGACGTTAACAGGCGTTTGAAATTTTGCGAGGAAATGATGAGACGGTATGACGAGAATAATAGGATTCCACAGAACATATTATTTTCGGATGAAGCTACTTTCTATTTAAACGGGGTGATTAACAGACATAATTAACGTTTCTGGAGTCAAGAAAATGCACGATGGATTGTTTGAAGCGCATACTCAGCGGCCCCAGAAAGTAAATGTATGGGCAGGTATCATTAATAACCGAATTCTGGGGCCATTCTTGTTTGAAGGAGACATTACAGCTGAACGTTACCTGGATTTCTTAACCTTCAAGTTTATGCCTGCTCAAGCTGTAATTTTTCCGAACGAAGTAGATCCAGATATACCTAATAAAGCAATTTGGTTTCAACAAGGTAGTGCTTCCCCGCATTTTGGTGTCAATGTGAGAAGATATTTGATGAGATATTTCCAGGTTGCTATATGGACGACGTGGTATAATTGAATGGCCACCGAGGTCACCAGACTTAACGCCTCTAGACTATAGCATACCGGCTGAAGCCATTCGGAATTCCGTTGACGGATTTTACCATCGTCTGACAGCATGCCAAGTAGAGGGTGGAGGACATTTCCAACATTTGCCACCTTAAATCACCTTTTTGTTGTGTTTTGTTTTACTTCGTTACATTTTTTTTTGACAAAATAAATAACAAATAATCCATACCCAACAAACAATTATAGTCTAAAAAAGGTGACTTTTACCTAATATTTTAACTATAAAGCTCGACGGACCGCTTTACATAGTCAGAAGTTAGTAATTTATACCACTTTATCACCTAGTGGGGAATAAAACCAAGGTAATAAAGTGGTAAGAAACACCTGTCATTAGGAGAATTGTTCTTCATAGACGAGGCCAAGTAGTCTTCTCCGTGGTAGTAAAGAGGTGTTTTTTACCCGTATTTTACCTATGTGGGCCTATGTTGGGCCTGTTATGGGCTATGAAGTTTATAGAAAATCATAACCACAATTTTAGAAAAAGATAAAAATAGTATTTTGTTTTTATTTGTATCAAAGCACAGGAGGCAGGAGGGTTCTTAAATCAGAATATGTCATGTCAGCCGCTATTGATTTTTAAAATGGAGTGGTAGTATATAGATAGGTATGTACTTATAAAAATCATTATTTCATCGATGTGAAGTGAAAAAATGGGTGCGCGTAAAAAATGTTCGTATAGATTTCAATTTTACCTAGAAAAACTAACCGCGCCCCAGAAAAAAGGCATTTAATTAAAAAAAACAAGGTAAATTAAAATTGAAAATACCAAAAATTTAAAATATAGCCAATATTTAGTGCTTGGACGAGTAAGTTAGCTCGTTTCTGTGCTCGGTTTTTGTAATATATTTGTTGTTGCTTTAGTGTTACAAGTAATCTAACAAAATTAATTGAAAATAATACACCATGTTGAAAAAAACATGGCGTCAGTAAAATATTTTTCCTAAAGGTCGTGATTTCCTGTGGTTTGGGCCTTAAAAAAAATTGGACCTATAAGTCAACCCGTATTAGGTTACGCTAGGAGAAAATTTCCTATTTTGTATCTTCCGTCTTGATAGGTCTAAATTAGGAGAAATATTCATTTATATGGCATAACTTTATAATAATAAGTGTTTATGAAGCCTAATTTGGGGTTTTTAAGAATTCTGCAGGCCCTATGTACGGCCAATTACTTTATAAAATGTTTCTATCGGGGTTGCTGAATTAATGTCTCGCAACGGATTAATAGCCACTATTATAATGTAACTAACCTTACTTTTTGGAATAGTTTGAATATAAACGTACAACGTTTTTTTTCTTTGTTCCGGCGTTTTGTATAGTTCCTACGCGACCCCTTTTATTTCGCCGAAAAAATGGAAACTGATTATTTTAAAATGGAGAGGGTCAAGCTCCTCTTTGGTCTTTGGATTATTCTTATATTTCCCACAAGTGGGAAGATTACCACAGTGCAATAAACTTTACAATCATCATTCAAGTTTTCTAAGCCAGAATCTCTTTAAAGACATAATTTTTGGAAGATACGGCTTTATATCCGGTAAAAATCACTTTGAGGACAAAATATTGGGCTATAAAGAAATTATTTAAATCATACCTATAACCTATTTTATACTTTAAAGCCTTCTGGGCTTTAAGTACAAAATGTAAGACTAATATAGGGTATACATCACCTCAGAAAGTGTTCACATTATAACCTGACCATGAAGATATATTAAAGACAAAACGAAGTAATTTGTTCTTCATTTATGGGCCTAAAAGATTATTGGGCTTTAAGGCCCAATCTAAGGTAAAAAATAACCTGGTTGGGCGTTTATTACTGACTTTCCTTAGACCTAACTATCAAGTCGATATACAAGGTAATTATCTACTCTTTTGGACCATCTCTTGGGCCTCTTATATTTTCCCACTTTGAACACGTATTAATAAGTTCGAATTACTTTGTTTTGACCAAACAGTTAGTCTCTTTGGCCGTTTCGTCTAAAAAGTCGATTTGGAGGTAAAAAATAGACTATTTTTTACTTAAATAGGTCATTTTCTCCAAATGAGAGGTCGCCAAGGCTTTAAATGTTTGTTGGGTACCTATTGTTAAGTCACAAAATGTCAGAACGTGAGAAATGACGATGTATTACCTTAAAAGGTAAAAAAACATCAATGATTTATCTTTTCCGCTTATTTAAATAGGGATTTTTAAACAAATTTTAACAGTCGCCATTTTAAAACAGCTTGACAGAATCGCGCCAAAATTTATGAGCATACTGTACGAGGTATTAGCTTTTAAATAATGTATCACAAACTGTATGTTTCCTTTAAAAAAAAAAAGATCGATGTCGTCATATCTTTGACAAATGTCTATAAAAAAACAAACAAATAACGTCAAAATGTGAGCATATAAAACTAAATTGACGTGTCCGAACGTTTTCTCCAAAAGTTACTGGTTACGGTTATATTAATAATTTTATTCCGGACTTTAGGGCAACCCTGTATATTGTAATGTGGAAATTATATGAAACCAACTAACTATGTTCGCATTTGGTTAAGAAAAATTAATTTTATGTCTTCCTGTATTTATTGTTTTGGCCAATAAGTATTTCGTCAAAATTTTAAAAATCTTATGTTATTTACGAAAACTCGATTGGAAAAATGTTTTGTATAAATCGTGCTATTCGTATATCGCGATTTGACATAAATTCTTCTTTCTAAACAGGTTGAATAAAAAATTATTATTACCTAATAACAAAACTGTGATTTTTCACTATTCTTTTTAAAGCGGAATATTGGTTATCCAACTCATTCTTCAGGTCTAGGTTGCGTACAAGGTTTTGTACAAATTTAAGATTTGCAGTGGCAAATATCATCGGTGTTAAAGTTATTATTTCATTAGACAAATATAAACTCAAATAGAAACAGCAGAATATAAAATTTAAAATAAACACACATATAAAATTTTCTCTTTCTTCGAATGGTAACCAAATTGTCACAAACGCTGATCCTTGAGACAATTCTTTTTCGCTTTTATTTTCTGTTAAGTCACTTTTAAGAAAAAGTGTCGATTTGATTGTTAAAAATATAAACGTTGCCATAATAAGTACTGCGGTAAACATATTTCTTATTGTAATAATAAGTTTAATATCTTTTTTATATATTTTTATTCGTTCGTCATCGTTAGAGTTGCTAATTTCTTCTTCCTTACTAATTATATCCTCAAATAGTTGGGTCGTATCATTTTTTTCATAGATAATGCCTTTTATTACGAAACCTAAAACTGTCAAAAACATAGCAATACATTGAAAAAAAGGCTCAGAATCAGCCTGGATTAATATCAATTGTATAAGCTTTCCCGTCATCAACAATAAGGGTATAATTACAATGGTCCAATGAATGTAACGATAGAATCGTTCAACGATTCTAAGCGTTGAGTTTTCTGTCCACTCTGATTTCCATATTCCTAATATTACCAGAGAATACTTTATATTTGAAATAATCATTTTCTATAGCTGGTGGACCTATAAATAAATTTAAAAAGTTTTTAAACAAAATTTAACACCGGAAGACATGGTAAATTAAAAACTATTTTATATTAGTAATAATTTAATTTTATAAATAAACATACTCCAGAACATCTTTTTTGATTAGTGGCAAGCAGGGGAAGCGTTGCTCCATTGCCTCTAAACAGCGTCATCATCAAGGAACGTGTTAGCCTTTTATACTGGGTGACAACGAAATCTTTTTACAGGCGCCATACAACTTTTTTTTTTAATTCAGAGATTTGAAATTTGGATTGCAAGTTTAAAGACATACTTTCCATGAAAAAACTGTTGAATATCACTAAACTGGAAGTAAAGAGTTTTTAGTAGAACGCTGTATATTTTTTTATTTGGATGGAGCTTGAAATTCCCTTTTTAATGACGTATCACAAGTTGTATGTTTTTTAAATGGCCATATAGGAGGTATTTCTCTTAAATTCAATATGGCGACAATCTGACGTGGCCAATAACACTTTTGTCAAAAAACCAGTTAAAGACACATTTACATTACGCATTTTTCTTTAGGTGTTAACACACTTTAATACTAGTATTTGATAAGTACCACTTCCTTTTTAAAATTCCCAAAAATTTCACGATAAAACTTTTCATATTCAACCAAACTTTAAATGTTCCCAATTTTGTGACCAATTATTAAAACTTTTGAGAATCTTAGTAAAAACCGATACGAAAACTAATTTAGTTTTTGTTTTTAACTGGTTGTTTGACAAAAGTGTTATTGGTTACGTCAGATTGTCGCCATATTGAATTTAAGCGAAATACCTTTATATGGCCATTTAGACAAAAATACAACTGGTGATATATCATTAAAAAGGAAATTTCAAGCTCTATCCAACTGTATTAAAAATATACAGGTATTTACAATTCTTGACTTGGATCCACTTCCGGAAAAACCGAAAGTGATATTCGACTTTTTTTCATGGAAAGTATGTCTCGATAAATTTCAAATCTCTGAATTATAAGATAATAAATTGTAAAACGATTTCGTTGTCACCCTGTATAGAATACCGCCCACTTAATTAAGAATCACTCGGTTCCACCAATCAATTCTAAATATTTTTTTATAAATCATGCCATATATCTATTTTCAACCGTTTACGAAATATTAACACTTTAATGCTGGTATGCGCCATTGATATGTTTCTCTACTTAGTAAACTTTTGAACTTAAATCACAATCTTTAAGGTATTATTGACAATTTGCTATTTAAGTTTGAGACGTCAAAAATATCAGTAAAAATGTTGATCAAATTTGAATTTTGCTCTGTTGATATAACATCGAAATTGCGCCTCGCTGAAGATGAACTCGTAGAAGTTTTGATTATGTTGGGTTTTGAAGATAAAAGCAGGTCATAAGGAAGTCCTTGATATGTTCAATTAAAAATATCCAAATCGCCCGCCTATTAGCCACTCGATAGTGTCTAGGATTGCAATTAAGTGAGGAATTTCTCGTACTGTTAAATATAAATATCACCAAAAAAAGAGTCCCATAGCTCAAGCACACAACTTTGTGTGACTGCGATATTCACAAAACCACATTTAAATTTAAAAAAAAAGCGAAGTTTCATCCTTAGAAGACAGTAATTGTACAAGACTCATTACACAATGATCCTAATAGGCAATGGCCTATTTTTGGGAAATAATGATTGAGCTAACAGATAATCCCGCACGAAATGTCTAAATAAATTGGTTTTCAGATGAAGCTACGTCTTCTTTAAATGGTTAATTGAGAAAACTACAGATGCTGGGCGTAGGAATATCCTCACTGGTTCATATAAAATCACACCCAGTATAATAACAACGGTAATGTCGGGGAGGGCATAGGTTAGCTCGACCATTCTTCTTTAATGATAGTCTCACTGAAGAAAGATGTCTCAATTTACTTTGCAATGATTTGGTTCGTGGGGAGTACTTAAATACAATTTTTCCGGAGCGGTGGCTAGGTAGACGGGGTCATAGAGTGGCCACTCAGATCGCCTGTTCTCAACCCACTGGACTTCTTTTGTGGAGCTACGTCAAAAATTTAGTTCGTAAATCTAAAACCAACTGAATAGATATGTTTGTCGTTTGTTTTAAAAGTTAATATTTCGTAAAGGTTAAAGATAGGTATAAATATATGGACAATGTCTAGAATTAATTGTAGAATGTAAAAATGTAAAAATAATATACCTACACTATGTTTAATTTAAAAAAATTAAAGTGATAAAAGGGGCATTTTTATTTCCCACCCTGAGTTGATCATTATCTTTATCATTACGCTGTATACTGCAAACTATATACATTCGAATAACTACACGTAATGATATTAAACAGTGCAGTTTATACATAATAATAATAAATAAACAAATAAAAATGCCAAAATGGAAAACCAAACCTACGAAACACATAAATTATTTGGTTGTAAATAAAATAAAACACAAACCTCAGTAAAAAGTGTTTTCCAGCGTCGTTTTACACGGATGCACAATTGCACAAAGGCCTGTAAAAATGTAGGTTGTACTACCACAATCGTGCTTATTACTTCAATAAAGCCAAATAAAAATTTTTATGAAGTCCCTTTAAAGCTATATTTAAAATAAGTACAGGACATGAATTTTGTATTTTCCTTAAAGTTAACACCGGTCCTTTTCTCTTACGCTAAATTTAATTTGCTTGTATAAACTATATTCTAAAAATAGGAGAGTTTTGTAACAAAGTTTTTCCAATTTTTTAACTATGATTATGGGTTGTAATAAAACACAACACAAACAAATCTTGGTCAACAGTTTTATTACAGTTTCGTACTTAATATAGCAAAAAAAAATAATTATAATGCAAAACTTATCTGTCTTAACGAAGTTATAGCTGCTTTCTAGAAGGGTCATTGTTATGATTAAGTTTTTAAAAAGGTGGTTGGCAAAGAAAAGTCCTTTCTACCTTTTTATATACATTATTTGGTTTAAAATGTCTCGTTTAGCCGGTAGAGGGCGTCAAAAATTTGTAAAAATATTGGTTTTCCCTAAATTACGTGAAAACCTGCCTATCGATTTTAATGATTTTTAGTATGTAGACTAATACAATAAAATGACGTTTTCTAGTAGTATAGTCACCGGCTGTAAATAAGTGGAAGTGTTATAAAAGTGATATAATACGTCAACATTTCTCCTCATTTTTTATATGAAATTTTTATAGAAAATATTTTTGTAGAGTGACTGGATGTATTTGGAAGCTATTTTACCCCTTTAATATTTTTTGTGGAATGAGCTGTTTTGCCAGAAGAAAATATTTACAATTACCTGCATACATCAATTATTAACAATAAAAATAAAACAAAGTAAGTACAACAAAGTTGAGAGTATGTATTGTAAGAAACTAAGTAAAACAAAAACATTACTTAAGCAAATGTGTAAAATGACCGCCATCTTGCTGAATACACTTATTAACACTCCTTAAAAAATGATATTGGACCCTATCTAATGTCTCGGGGTTATTAAAATAAATCATATCGTGTGTTTACCGGAGTCTTGTAAACTTCTGTTTTAATAGCGCCCCACAAAAAGAAGTCACACATATTTAACTCAGGAGAACGTGGTGGCCATTTTACTGGTGCATTATTGCCCCTTCCAATCCATCGGTTGGGATATTGATGATGTAAGTATTGCCGAACGGCAACTTAAAAATGGGGCGGGGCACCATCATGCATATACCACATTTCCCTCCAAAGTAAAAGGGGCAAATTGTCCAGAAGAATTGGTAATGTGTCTTCCAAAAAATTTAAATATATATTTCCATCTAACCTGTCTGGAATAACAATGGGACCAATAAGGTAGCGATCAATAATACCTGCCCAAATATTTAATTTAAATTGATGCTGATGATATGCAACTTTAATGGCATGTGGATTTTCATCGGAATAAATATGTTCGTTGTGCAGATTGGTTACTCCAGATCTTGTAAAGCACGCCTCGTCAGTAAACATAATAGGTAACTTTTCAATTTTTTTTTTCAATAATATGATTTAGTTAGGCCTAAAAAAAGTATTCCCCAATTATTACTCCTTAAAAATCAAAAATAACTTGGTAAAAATTCTTCAAACGATCTCTAAAGCGCGCGAAGCCCGATGACATTAGGGGGTATGACTTTTGGTCATCCGTCATCGTGACACTCCTGGACCCCTATTCTCCAACTTAAGAGACATGAATGCTCTCTCGAGAGAAGGGACAATTCACATCATATGCTTACATCGTATGGAAATTAATAGCCATTTTAAGTTTCAAGAATACAGTTTAAACATTTTCAAGAGAAAAAGTAATCACTTCTCTTGAAATGATTATTCACCTAGTTCGAGAATAGACGTCCTGACAGGTGCCGAGCGACCCATTTTGCATTTGGATTGCCGTGTGTTATTGTTATTGTATTGTTGTTTTAAGGTCGTGTCGCTTGACGCGTGGATGTCAAGTCTGACAAATCATCAAATTTATTGAAAACCTATAACCTACTTCGTGGATGTCACACACAAATCTGACAAATGATACCCCTTGACGTCACGACAACTAGCAGCGCGTTTTTACCCGCTTGGAATAATTTGAATTTTGGGGCATTTTTAAATCTTTCTTTGGGACGAAATATGTTGTTTTTTTTGCTGCTATATGTTTTATGACAATATGTACTTATGATTTATAGAATTTTTTCCCCATTTAAAATTTTTGTCAAGTTCCTTATTGTTCTACAAAAATTTGGATCACGGATTCTTTTGTTTCTAATATTTTGACAAAATGTAACCCGCATGGGGGGATCAGTCGGTAAAAGTTCCTGGACTTTTTGTACATGATAGGATGTAACAACTGTCCTTTTAAAACCTCATTGACAATCGTTTTAGGAACAGGTAACTCACGTTCTAAGCGACGGGTACTGGTACTTGGTTCTTCTTCAACTCTTTCCAGAATCATCTCTTCTGTTTCCACAGTTCGAGTTGTTCGCATACGACCCCTGCCTTCAAAGTTTTTCTCAAAGCTGCCCGTTTCCCGAAGATTACGCTCGATATTGGCAAATGTTTGGTGGTTTGGTATTCGACGGTTAGGAAACCTCTCCATGTAAACCCTAACACTCTGACGCCCATTTCCTTGATAAAACCCGTATATCAGGAGCATGTCAACCTTCTCAAAGTTTGTATAATTTTTCATTTTTAATGGTAAAATGAACTTGTAATTCAAGAATATTGATCGTATACTTGAGTAAATTTCATAGACTGGTGACAATTTGTCAATAATTGTCAAATTATTAAATAACATAGCAACAAGGTCACTTAAAAAATTATTGTTACAGGTAATTTGATTTTAATATTATTACTAATAATTATAAATATTGTAAATATTTTCTTCTGGCAAAACAGCTCATTCAACGAAAAATATTAAAAAGGTAAAATAGCTTCCAAATACTCTACAAAAATATTTGGGTTATCATAACGCCGTTCATATAAAAAATGAGGAGAAATGTTGACATATTATATCACTTTTATAATATAGGAAAGAAAGAAAAACTAAAAGTCTTCCTCCACAAAGTTTAATTGAATGAAACAATCAAAGGTCTCTACATGTTTCGAACGTAGAAACGTTCATTATCACGAGACAGAAAATAACATTAAAAAGTGCTGATGGTTTTAGCAAAAGAGAAAATTGTAAAGGACCTTAATGGAGCTTTCGTGAAAATAAAAATTGATGTGCAAAGCCACATAATATGGAGAAAATATTAAACTTTAAACATACTAGGTATGTAAGAAGTCGGGAAAAGGGGTCTAGACCAACCCTATAAACTGGGAAAGAAGAAAATGAAACCTTTCTATAAAGAAAGTGTTAAAAAATTAAAATTTGTTTAAATAAAACATTTTGGATAAATGTCAGAGACATAGAAAAAGTAAATTGGTAGTAATTAACATACTTAGTGCAATCTGTAAAAGATAGAAATTAAAATTAAAATCAAAGAATAAAGTAGAAAACTTTTTGAAATCTATTTTCTTGGATAAAAGTTAGTAGGTACTTACGAAAATTGCGTTTTGAATTGTCCTTTGGGGTACTGAGGTTTAAAGCTCAGTAACCCCGCAAGAGGTTAATTTAAGTTTTATTAAATAAAATCGAAAGTTGAACATTATATTTTGAAAATTTATCAAGAGTTTATTCACTCTTCCACGTGTTGGGACCAAAGTGGATAAAATAATTTGATTGACAGCTATACTGACAGGTAGTATGGCGTTGAAATTTAAAATTACATAAATGAACAAGAGAAAATTATTCTTAGAGGGAAAGCTCAATTAAGGTTGGGCCGATATGATACACTAAACTATGTAACTTAATAGCTAAGAAGGCGAAACAAAAATTGTTTTAATAAGGGAGAAAAACAACTTAGGTGGATAACAAAGTAGGTGTCCTAAAGTTTCTGTGTGGTTGCATGTGTAGAAGAGAAAATTAGATGCGTTTATATACGTGTCACAGAGAAAGGAAAGGTATTATGTAGTGTTTGTTTTGTCTCTTAAAGATGAGAAAAGGAGTGTGTACATGTCACAGAGAGAAAAATGGCAGGCAGTGGTGTATGTTGTGTCAACTGTGAATGGAGTAAAGGAATGTGAAAAATATTAATTTTTATCGATGAAAAAATAGTTTTGTGTTTAATTGAGCTTTCCCTCTAAGAATAATTTTCTCTTGTTCATTTATGTAATTTTAAATTTCACCGCCATACTACCTGTCAGTATAGCTGTCAATCAATTCATTTTATCCACTTTGGTCCCAACACGTGGAAGAGTGAATAAACTCTTGATAAATTTTCAAAATATAATGTTCAACTTTCGATTTTATTTAATAAAACTTAAATTAACCTCTTGCGGGGTTACTGAGCTTTAAACCTCAGTACCCCAAAGGACAATTTAAAATGCAATTTTCGTAAGTACCTACTAACTTTTATCCAAGAAAATAGATTTCAAAAAGTTTTCTACTTTATTCTTTGATTTTAATTTTAATTTCTATCTTTTACAGATTGCACTAAGTGTGTTAATTACTACCAATTTACTTTTTCTATGTCTCTGACATTTATCCAAAATGTTTTATTTAAACAAATTTTAATTTTTTAACACTTTCTTTATAGAAAGGTTTTATTTTCTTCTTTCCCAGTTTATAGGGTTGGTCTAGACCCCTTTTCCCGACTTCTTACATACCTAGTATGTTTAAAGTTTAATATTTTCTCCATATTATGTGGCTTTGCACATCAATTTTTATTTTCACAAAAGCTCCATTAAGGTCCTTCACCATTTTCTCTTTTGCTAAAACCATCACCACTTTTTAATGTTATTTTCTGTCTCCTGATGATGAACGTTTCTACGTTCGAAACATGTAGAGACCTTTGATTGTTTCATTCAATTAAACTTTGTGGAGGAAGACTTTTAGTTTTTCTTTCTATCCTATTAAGCATGGACTACTTTTTCACTTTTATAATACTTCCACTTATTTACAGTCGGTGACTATACTACTAGAAAACGTCATTTTATAGTATTAGTCTACATACTAAAAATCATTAAAATCGATTAGCAGGTTTTTACGTAATTTAGGAAAACCCAATATTTTTACAAATTTTTGACGCCCTCTACCGGCTAAACGAGACAATTTTGGATATAACTAAGTCGGCTTAGATCGACCTATTTTGACGTCAGGGGTCTGTCGTCAAACGTTGTACACGTATTTTCCGGATACCCTGTATATAATTGCGTACGCTTTTCGGCTTATATAAGCCATATTCAGGGCATTGCTGTAAGTAAAGAAAAAAGTTATATAAAAAAATTTAAACAAATTCTTTTGAAAAGGACGAACTTAAGTAAACGTATGTCCTAAAACTTACAGATTATGAAAATTCACATACAGGGTCACATAGCGAGACGCACCAAGTCAACACACAAATCAATAACATTAAAATTAAAAATTACGTCACAATCATGATTTTACACTTAAAAATACAGACGTGAAAACGAAACGAAAAGGTACTGAATGTTGTCAGCGGTATCAACTGGTCACTGAAAAACCAAATAAAAGCAAAAACCATCATGGGAAACGAGTTAGAAGGTTAAGATTCGAAAAGAAAAATTAGTCCGCATAAATGACGACGATCACGAAAAGACGTAACATCAGAATTAATATTTTATCTGGTAATAATACGTAATAATATAAAAAACAAGAAGTGGCAAGTAATTTTTGTTTTTCGGCCATTTCCGTAAATTAAGCTTGGAAAAATAAAAACAAAAACGAAAATTTTTAATATCTTGTTAGTTGACTTTTAAATGTGTAACTTTGTTTCAATTTAGTCTTGGCTTTTGCGACATTCCAATGGTGAGCGTTAAAGATATTACACGTCTGTAACGTCATCACGACTTAAGGTTGAATTCTCAACGTCATTCAATCTATTGCCAACCTATAACCTATTTTGCGTTGATTTTTTGAGTTTATTATTTACTAACTAACATTTAAAGAAAATCAATATCGTCGGTACATTATTTAGGTAGTATCTGATATATTACAAAAATATCAATTTATTTCATTGCTAGTTTTGGGAGAATTGTATAATGAAAGAACAATGAGTGACAATGACATAATAATGTAAAAAAAAATCTTACCCGATATTTTTCGCTATACAATTCTCCTAAAATAAGTTATGAAATTCCTTGATATTTATTAAATATGTCAATTATTACCTATAGAATATCAAGTCGATACTAATTTTCTTTAAATTTTGTATAAAAGCTAGAAAACATAAATAAATCTACGCGAAATAGGTTATAGGTTGGCAAGCATGTTGATACTCCCACCTTAAGCGTTTACGACTCGCACTTTTACAATCGACACCACAACCTATGAATATACGACTGACACCTCTTGTCACTAGTTAGTAAGCATCGTCCGATCTCCGATTTGACTTTCACACCATAGCAATGCTTTATGCTATTTCCTTTCAACTTGCGGTGATTGCAATGAGAAAAAGGTTATGGGTTCTTTCATGCTTGCGAGACAATGCTGCTGAGCACAGTGCGTTGGTTTTCACCCAACAGCTACAAATAATGCATCCAATTCTAAATTCCAAAACTTCTAGAGGCCTTCATAACTGATTTATTAAGGAGTTTCCTACTTTTAAAAATAGGTTTATATTTGGCGGAATTTTAAAAAGGAATTGTGACTGATCTAGTTACCACAAGCGTCTAGGTGCAGACCCCCTTTCACCTGCGAACATGCGCATTGGGTTAGAACCTTTTTATGTCGATAGTTGATGTGGTACACAGACCCCTCGTATTATTATAGTGAACATTTTATAAAGAATAATAAGTTATACAACAGCTGCAAAAGCAAAACTAGTTTACAGTCCCCAAATAACTAAGAAATTTAGCGGCGAGATTAAAATGTCATTTGGATTAGACAAGTGCGATATTCTGAATGTTTTAGGAGGAAAATCCGAAGAAAATTACAGACTGTTTGAAGGCCTATTAAGTATACTAGATAATTACAAAACAAAAATACTTGGGCAGTTTTCAAAACCAAATTTAGATTCCACCACCCTTCTCTGCACTTGAAAGGATCTACTAACTACAAAAGGAGGCAGGAAGAGGTCTCATTAATATAGAAAATTTATGCATGACACATGAAACCTTCGAGAGAAAATACTTTTAAGAATCGAATGGGGAAATTCTACAAAAAGTAGAAGCAGCAATATGGAAGTTTTTAAGTAGGTTCAGATAAATTTCTTGTTTGTACAAGCTTATTTTTCAAACTGCACAGAAACATCGGCTTAATTTATTTTTACTGCTCTGAATAATCAAAGGACAATTAACAAGTTTGGACGATACTCTTGGTTGGGTATTTTAAGTGTCATTCTACGAATGGCCTAGACGCGAACCTTACACACGTAAAAAATATGATTAAGTTTTATTAAATTAATGTGAACTCAGTACTGATTAAATACAGGTCCACACTGGATTGATTTAAAAATTACACTGCATACTGATTAAATCAAAGCGTACGTCGTATTCAAAACTGATTACTGCAAGAACTGTCTTTATTTTAATCATTTAAGATTAAATATTTTAATCAACAATGATAAAATTGGCTTCGATATTTAAATTTATCCATTTTGTATTTAATCCTAAATAATTTTTTACTACATTTAACGCTAGGAAGAGAGAAACATTATAAGAAAGAAAAAGGTTTTTATTTTGGTGTAAGAGAGTTTTTTGCTAATGGGTTGTCAAAAAATTACACTTTCCTTTATAAGGTATTTTTGTGACAGACTTTTTATTAAACAAAAACAATGGTCCAAAGCTAGAGCCCTGCAAGATTCCGAAAGAAGCCACACAATAATCAGAATGATAACTCCTAACAATCACTCGTTTTTTCCCATTTTGCACATAGCATTTGCATAGTTTAAAATTGATTTGATTTGGAGAAACTTTATTAAGAACTGTCTAAATATAATAATGTGTTTGCTATCTAAGTGATATAATATAAGAATATGATGAATAATAAATTATTTTTATATAATTTCATCTTATTTAAAATTCTTCATCAGTGTTATGTACGAATAAGCGGCCTGCATGATCTGAAAAAAATTTATTAATTGACAGACAGAACCCGATTAAACCTAATTTATATAAAAAAAAGAAGAAATATCCAATGATTGAAGAATATGCACAGACTTATCATAAATTGATTGACTCATTCGACCCGTATAAATCACCAGGAATAGATGGAATAATGCCCGCCATGCTACAAAAAGGAAAAAAGATCTTATTACCTTGGCTCCTGGTGATATACAGAAGCAGCTTGTATTACACTCATCTACCTGCAAGCTGGAACAAGTTTAAAATAGTCTTCATACCAAAGGCTGGTAAAAGCAGCCACGCTACTGCCAAGGACTTCAGACCGATTAGATTATCTTCGTTTCTCACAAAAACGTTGGAGGGGCTGTTAGACAAATCGAGAACTCGGTACCAGAAGAAAGGCTGAGCTCGTCTCAACATGCCTATACTAAAATCAAATCAGTGGAAACAGCGCTACATGAGGTAGTAGCCGCAATTGAAAAATCCCTTAGAAATAAAGAGTACACTCTAGGAACCTTCATAGATATTAAAGGGGCCTTTATTAACGTCACGACGGAGGCAGTTTGCGATGCCCTGGTAGAATCAGAGGTTGACAACTACATCTGCCGTTGGATTCACAAGATGCTGAAAGGCCGTAAAATCTGCTCTAAATTAGAAAGCAATGAGATAACCAGGATTGCCGGAAGAGAAACTCCGCAAGGCGGGGTGGGGTGCTGTCGCCAACTCTGTGGCTAAGATTAATGAACAAAATTCTTATAGCGTCAGAAAGGGCTGGATTCAAAGTGATTGCATATGCCGACGATTTAGTTATACTTGTGTCGGGCAAATATTTAAACACCATCAGCGATCTAACAGAAACATTGCTACGAAAACTCGAACGGTGGGCTGCGAAATGTGGTTTGAGAGTCAACCAAAACAAAACGGAGCTGGTTCTATTCACACGCAGAAGGGTGATTGAGAACTTCAGGCTCCCAGTCCTGGACAAAAGTACTTTAGTGCTGAAAGAAAAAGCAAAGTATCTAGGATTGATACTCGACTCCAAGCTTAACTGGGGCATGAACCTACAGGAACGAGTCAAAAAGGCGTAATTTGCGTTCTATGCCTGCAAAAAAACTATTGTTAAGAAGTGGGGATTGAAACCCCACATAGTACACTGGATTTATACAGCCATTGTAAGACCTATACTAACCTACGGGGATCTGGTCTGGTGGGGCAGCTTGTTTAGAAGTGACCGGTGCCCTTCGCTCAGCACCGACGGCGCCACTGGAAGTTATGCTGTATCTGATACCCATGGATATTAACGTAAAAAGTGTGGCTGCAAAAAGTGCTCTACGGCTGAAAGAGTCGAAATGCTGGACCAGTACCAACTACGGACACAGCAGCATACTAAGGATATATCCAGGCCAAAAATTGCGAAAGCCGACCGATTACACTGTTTCGATGCCAGAATTTGGAAGGAGCTTTTCTATGCTCATTCCGGGTAGGGAAGAGTGGGAAGGCAATCAAGTAACAATGGAGGTGGATCACTCGATTTTCACAGACGGTTCAAAAATGGACGTCGGGGTGGGAGCTTCTCCGAGAGCATGCTAATACAAAGGTCGTATAAACTCCCTGACTACTGCAGCATTTTCCAGGCAGAAATTTTTGCAGTGGATAAAGCAGTCAACATCCTGCGGGATCACCATGGCTTGAGAGGACCTGCGTCTATAGCTATCTATATAGACAGTCAAGCAGGCTTAAAGGCAATTTGCTCCAGCAGTACTAAGTCAAAATTAGTAAGGCGCTGTCGCAACAATCTCTGCACACTTGGTGCTCAACATCGAATCACCTTTTGTTGGGTTCCTGGACACAGCAACATATATGGCAACAAGACTGCTGATGCGCCCGCCAGAGAGGGCGCAAGCATGTCTATCGAACTAGCAGAGAATACTGTGGCTAGACCACTGGGATCAGTCAAAGAAGAGATAGATCGAATAGCTAAACAACTTGCGCAAAGCAGATGGACAGGGCTTACAACTTGTAGCATCTCCAGGCAGTTGTGGCCCTTACTTGATAACAGGAAAACCGCAGCGCTATTACAGCACAGTCGAAAGGACCTAAGAAACATCACTGCCGTAATCACCGGACATTGCCTGTTCGGTAGATACCCTGAACGTATGCAAGTACCAACTAACGACTTCTGTAGAAGTTGCAGAGATGAAGAAGAGGAGGAAAGTATTCAGCATTTCTTGTGTGAATGCCCCGACCTCGCGAGAAGAAGATTCAATGCACCGGGTCTGGAGGAAGTGAGCAGCCTGCAACTGGGTCGACTTACTAAGTTTATTAACAGCAGTGGCTGGTTTGAATGAGCTGTCAAGATTCTTTTACGATCGAGTTAACCATCAGGAAGCTGATGCA
Source organism: Polydrusus pterygomalis (assembly GCA_963969555.1). NCBI lineage: Eukaryota > Metazoa > Arthropoda > Insecta > Coleoptera > Curculionidae > Polydrusus > Polydrusus pterygomalis. The sequence continues at coordinate 90,176,853 of OZ018377.1, read as the reverse complement.
AATAGGTTCTGCGGAACATGTGTAGTACCACAACGGACCTTATATAGGACTACGTGTGACTGTTTGGACAATGCCAGAGGTCTGCCACTCTAACCTAACCTAACCTAACCTATAATAAATTAAATAAACTTGTGAAATAAACAATAAGAGCAACGAAACAAAAATATTTTAAAAACATTTTCTTAAACAGTGGCCAAAAAAGTATTTGGGAAAATTTAAATTTGCTATTGACGAACAAGTCAAAAAATAAAAAAATAAACATTGACAGTATTTTAATAAATGGTATTGAAATTATAGATCAACGTGTGCTCATATAGGTTTAGTTTTATCTGGTATTATATCTATGAATTTATGGGGATTTTAAATATATGCGAAGAAATAAATAAACATTTTATAAATGTAGGCGAAAATTTATCAAGTCAAAATCCATTTATAAGAAGATCCTGCGAAACTACAAATCCAAACTCGATGTATTTAAGCCCAAAAAACATATCCAAGAAAGAAATCGAAGAGATCATAGATTACCTTAACATATTAAAAAGCAAGCAGTTTTGACGAAATATCCGTTAAAATTATTAAGAAAGTCAAATCAGAAATAACGACAATTTTACATAATCTAACTAAATTATCTGTTAAAAATGGTATTTTTCCATATAAAATAAAACTAGCTAAAGTATCACCAGTTTTTAAAGCAAATGCAAAAAATGATCCAAATAATTATCGGCCAAGATCAGTGTTGCCACTTTTTTCGAAAATTTTAGAAAAAGTTATAGACAACAAATTAACAGATTTCTTAGATAATCAAAATTTTATTTCTGATTGTCAATATGGTTTTAGAAAATATAGAGATGCTAAAATTGCTGTTATGGATATAATAACAGATATTCAATTAAAAATAGATCAAAATAAAAAATCCTGTTTATTATCTTTAGACCTTTGTAAGGCATTTGACATAGTTAACCATAATATTTTATTACAAATAATTCATACCATTGGCATAAGGGGAAATATTTATAACTGGTTTATAAGTTATTTAAGCAATAGAACACAATTCGTTGAAATTAATAACAGCAAAAGCACTCAAAAAAATAATAAATCTAGTGTTCCGTAAGGGTCAATTTTAGGTCCAATATTATTTCTAATATATATTAAGAGCATATTATCTAAATTAAAATTAAAAGGCAAGATACAATTATTTGCCGATGATACAACTATTATTTACTTTGGCGATGATTACTTTGACATTCAAAATCAAATGAAAAATGATTTAAACATAATTTTTTCCTGGCTTCAGTCATATAAATTACACAGGCCTGCATGAAATTTGTGATGACGTGATTTTTGTTTGTTGAGCTTAGTTTTTATATACAGATATTTTTTTTTTACAAAAAAAAGAAGAAATATAAAAAAAACTTATAATAGGCGTTTTAATACATTTTAAAATGAATGTAGTACTTCAAATTCTAAATGATTGATGAATAAAAAATGATTTTCTGTGATGCTACACACCTTCCGACTGGAGACTTTTTATCGACTTCAAAAAGGAGCTTTAAAGCTGTTCTTTTACATAATGACAATGTTTTTACTTCTGTTTCGGTTGGCCATACAGTTAGGTTAGAGGAAAACTATGAAAATTTAGAGGAATTACTTTTAAGAATACAATATGAAAATCATAACTGGGAAGTGTGTGAAGATCTAAACATTTTAAGTCTTCTCTTAGGTCAGCAGTCTGGATTTACTAAATTTCCATGTTTCCTGTGCGAGTGGTCTAGCTAGCGAGAACAGCATTGGATAAAAAGAGACTGGTCACAAAGAGAGACTTTAACACCTGGAAACAAAAATGTAATTCGCGAAAGTCTTATTGACCCTCAAAAAGTTTTACTTCCACCACTTCACATAAAACTTGGACGTATGAAACAATTTGTTAAGGCATTAAACAAAGAAGGATATTGTTTTAAATATTTGTGTAAAACATTTCCGGCTCTGTCAGAGGCAAAATTAAAGGAGGGAATCTTTGTAGGGCCGCAGATTAGCAGCTTGATGAAAGATACAGAATTTGAAAAGGTAATGGAAGATAAGGAAAAACATGCATGGAACGCTTTTAAAGAAGTTGAACATAAATTACTACTACGTTGAGATCGTTGAAAATATGCTGAAAAATTTCAGGAATTTCAGAATATGAGCATAAAAATTCACTTTTTACATTCCTATTTGGATTAATTGCCGGAAAAGCTTGGGGACGTAAGTGAAGAGCAAGGTGAAAGATTTTATTAATATATTAAAGAGATGGAAAAAGATACCAGGGGCGCTGGGACACAAAAATGATTTCTGTTGGAACAGAAAAACAACCAAAAGAAGCTTTTCTAAAAAAGAAAACATTTTTTGAAGAAGCGTAACGAATAAATAAACATTTATAATAGTTTATATGTGTATATTTTGTATATTTTTGTATTTTTTTCCTTAATATATTAAAAAACTAGCTTATAAATGAAATAAATCGTGTTTTTTCTATATTTTTGGATTTTACCGGTTTGAAAAATAACCTTACGGGATATAAAAAAACTGAAAGCAGATTTGAAATCAGCGCCACCCAATTACTAGAAAACAGTTGAAATTTTTAAATCAACTTTCAAAGTGTTAAAAAATGCAGGCCTGTGTTATTAGTTAATTTTACAAAATCTTCTTTTACATATTTTATTACTAAAACAAAAATAAACAACTTGCTACCAAAAAAAAATATTATTTGATAATAAAATATGCTACTTCTATTAAACTTTTGGGACCATATTATATAGATGAAAATTTAAGTTGAAAAACACATATCGAATATATTAGAAAAAATATATCTCCTTTGATTGGACTTTTATACAAAATTAGACATTATTTACCAATTACACTTCTGAAAAATATTTATTATTCTCTAATTTATTCTAAATTGTAATATTTAATTTCAATATTATGGGGATCTGCTACCTCTACAATAATAAAGCCTTTAAAAAAATTACAAAATAAGCTTATTAAATGTATATACAAGCTTCCCTTTTTGGAACCCACAATAAATTTATACAAATCACTGGAATATTTATTTTAAACTTGAATAATTTGTATAAATTAAAAATATGTGTTATTATTCATTCAATAACCATTCGTAAAAAAAAAAAATCAAAAATCATTTTTAAAAAAATAAATACTTTACATAATCATCATACCCGGCAAACTGAAACTCTTTTGGCAGTAAATATTAGAGTAAACGATCATTATTATACAATGGTATTATGATCTATAATAACCTACCAAATAAATATAAAAACTCAAAGAAGTTGTCCATTTTCTCTAAAAGACCTGAATAAATTAACAAAAACAAAATACTCAAAGTCAGGGTCTCACAAATTTCGTATCCTTTATTAAAAGGCAGGTGACATGTTTCGCTCTTATGAGAGCATCATCAGACCTATAGTGATATTATATATGTTAGTCATAAACGAGAAACCTAAGAACTGAAATTGTACCTTATGTGAAAACAATTAAAAGTAATACAAACACGATTAAAAACAATTAAAACTAACACCTACATTGTATAATTAGATTTACACATAAAAAATAGAAGGTCCTGATAAAAATCAACAGTGGGAGTAACGCGATGCCACAGACCGAACCAAGAAAGCCCACGAGGTAAGTGCCTGATTTTTAGCACAGAAAACGCAGAGACGTCAAACGGCTTTAGAAAAGAAGAAGAAACAGGAGGTTATGTTGTTAAGAAAAATAAATTAATTGTTTATATTTTTATATTTATGTTGAATATCAAATGGGGCTCGAAATTAAAAACCTCATTCACACAGGCAAGGATCGGACTCTTTTTGGCTTTGGTTATCCCCATTTTTTCAAGCAAATCCAGCCTTTTGCTCTTATGACACTCGTGAAGAATATTTACATTTTAAGGTATTGATAATTGGTGTTTTGATTCTAAAAGGTGGTTCGCGAAAGCGGATTGAGTGTTTGCCACATTAGTATCCTGGTACCTCTCAACAGAACTAAGATGTTCTTTGATCCTGGTAAATATTTTCCGGCCCGACTGTCCTACATATACTGCGGGACACTCCCCACACTGTAAGGAATAAACCCCAGACCTTGAAAGGGGGTCAACTTTATCTTTAATTTTGACGAGATGTTGTTTGACAGTATTTGTGGTTTTAGGCTATGTTAATAATCTACACTCAAAAATAAACTTTACACTTGAAATTGAAAACAATGGCCAGTTACCTTTTCTAGATGTTCTTCTAATAAGAGATAATAATAAAATTAATTTTGAAATTTACAGAAAACCCTCATCAACAGATAACGTAATCCAATTTAACTCTAACTCACCTTATTCTCATAAATTTGCAACTTTTAACTCTTTTTTCTATAGGCTATTCAATCTACCTTTATCTAGAAATGCTTTTAATAAAGAACTGGAAATAATAAAACAAATAGCTTTTAACAATGGATTTCCATTGAGATTAATTAATAAGGTTTATTATAAATTCGTCAACAAATACAAATTATCCTATAATATTTTACATTCCAACACGAAAGACAAAAACAATTATTTTATTTATTTATTTACTTATAAATACATTGTTACATATTAAATTTATATTCTTAACACTAGATTTATAAGTCAAATAGTCATCTTAATTATTAATTCAATTTAAATGCATATATATTATAAGTAGCACCTAAGTGATTAAACATTTGTGTTGGGCTATACCTAAGTAAGAAGGCAATTACTAAACTAAATCTAAGAGTGTAATAATAAACTAACTAAAAGAAAATTATAGAGATATTATTATATACCTACATATCTAATAAATGAAACGGTCAATTTTTTTTCACAAGTTCACGGTAATTTTCAAAGATAAATTTTTTTAACAGTCTTGAAAATACTTTTCGGTTATTTATCTGTTTAATATATAATGGTAAGATATTGCAGGATTTGGGTAAAGTGTAATTTATAAATCTATGGCTAATATTCCTGTTAAATCTAAGAGTAGGTAAAACCCTAAGTTTATTACTACGTGTGTCGTATGAGGATAGTGTATAATTTTGGAAACAATTGTTTTTAAAGGCGTATATACAAATGCTATGAAAGTACAATGTTCTTATATTACAAATTTCTTCTGTATACAGTAGGTTAGTAGGGAACAGCCTAGTCTTTTTATATATTATTTTTAATATGTAATTTTGCGTAATATTTAATTTTTGTAGTAAGTTCTTATACATCCCCCCCCCCTCCCCCCCATATTAGAATACCATAGCGGAAGAGTGATTCGGCTAGAGTTTTGTATATAGTTACCAATAATTTTCGAGACAGTGTTTCACGCAGTTGATAAAATTTGTAAATAAGTTTTCGTACTTTCTTTGTTAAATAATTTATATGATTACTCCATTTTAAGTTTTCGTCAATAATTACGCCCAGGTATTTTATTTCATTTGTTTCTTTGATTTCATCAACCATATTATTTATTTTAATACTAGAAAAGTTAGGTTTGTTAATTCCTGTTAAGGTAAAGGCTATATAATGAGTTTTACTTGCATTCAAGGAGAGCTGATACATATCAAGCCAATTTTTTATCTTTTCCATACCCTGTTGGCAGGCAATTTTTGTTTCATTCCAGGAGTTTTCGCAAAATATAGCTACGTATCATCAGCATATGACACAATTTTCGCCCGGGCCTTTATAGATAAAAGTGAATTTATATAAGCTAGAAAAAGTATCGGGCCAAGGACAGTTCCCTGAGGAACCCCGATTTTTACTAATCTGGGTTCGCTGAGTGTACCATTGATTTTTACCCGTTGTTCCCTATTTGCTAAGTAGCTTTCAAAGATATCTAAAACCCTACCACGAACTCCACACTGTTCCAAGACGGCAAGGAGCTTTTTGTTGTTAACAGTGTCGAACGCCTTGGCAAGGTCTAAGAAAACTGCAAGGCATTTATTGTTTGAATCCAAGCCTTCCATAATATTCTTAATTACTGTATACATGGCATCAGTTGTCGCCTTACCAGCCCGGAAACCAAATTGGTACTCCTGTAAAATATTATTTTGATAAAAAATTCTACTAGTCGAGTTTTTAAGCATTTTTCGAATATCTTTCCGAAGTTATTAATAACACTGATTGGTCTATAATTGTGTGTTTTTGATTTATCCCCAGCTTTATGAATTGGCGTGACAATGGACGTTTTAAACTGAGAAGGAATACGTTTCTTTTCAAAAATTAAATTAATTATGTGCTTTAGAGGTTTTAGAAGGTGCAAGTGACTTTGTTTTATCATTTGGGCAGATATTCCGTCTATGCCGGGAGAACTATTATTTTTTAATGTAGATATGTGCTCTATCAATTCGTTTTCTGTTACATCATTAATATACATAGAATTAGAATTTATAGGTATATTTTCACTAAATGGTACTGCGGTATTTATACCTTTAACCATATTTAATTCCACTTTAGTAAAGTAAGCGTTGCAAAAGTTAGACATTTCCTTATTATCATTAAATATATTTCCTTCATCATCAGCAATCTTCACCTTGTCATCGAAATTGGTTTGTTCATTGGTAGCTTCAGAGATTAACTGATATACTTTTTTTAAATTATTTTTGTTTTCTTCAATTTGCTTTAGATAGTGATTGTTTTTTGATTTATTTAATAATTTGTTAAGTCTATTTCTATAATCCTTGTATTCTCGTTCAGATTCTGGTGTAAAGTGTTTATTTAACCTTTTTTTAAGTTTATCCCTATATTTTATTGATGTAATTAGACCTTGTGTTATCCAAGGTTTTATTTTTTGGACTTTTTCTATAATTGTCTTCTATGTCTTTGATTTTTCCAGACAGCTGTTGAAAATATTCATAAAAAGATCTGTGGCAGCCTGAGGCTCGTCTAAATATAAAACACAGTCCCAGTATTGAGATTCAATGCAGCTTTTTAATTTTTTGAAATTGATTTTAGAAATAGTATGTTCAGCGATATTTGTGTTTCGGGATTTTTTTAAGTTGTGATTGACAGTTAATAAAACAGGACAATGGTCTGTAATATGACAATTTAGGATATAAGAACTAAACTTAAAATTTTGATTGTTATTACATGATTTTTTCAAAAAAATATGATCGTTAACATACTTCGGTAACATCTCCTTAAGATTGTCTAAACTCTTCAAGTCTTACAACATTTCGCTGGCGTTTAAAACCACAAATAATGTCAAACAACATCTCGTCAAAATTAAAGATAAAGTTGACCCCCTTTCAAGGTCTGGGGTTTATTCCTTACAGTGTGGGGAGTGTCCCGCAGTATATGTAGGACAGTCGGGCCGGAAAATATCTACCAGGATCAAAGAACATCTTAGTTTTGTTGAGAGGTACCAGGTTACTGATGTGGCAAACACTCAATCCGCTTTCGCGAAGCACCTTTTAGAATCAAAACACCAATTCTCAATACCTAAAAATGTAAATATTCTTCACGAGTGTCATAAGAGCAAAAGGCTGGATTTGCTTGAGAAAATGGAGATAACCAAAGCCAAAAAGAGTCCGATCTTTGCCTGTGTGAATGTGGTTTTTAATTTCGAGTCCCATTTGATATTCAACAATATAAACAATTAATTTATTTTTCTTAACAACATAACCTCCTGTCTCTTCTTCTTTTCTTAAGCCGTTTGACGTCTCTGCGTTTTCTGTGCTAAAAATCAGGCACTTACCTCGTGGGCTTTCTTGGTTCGGTCTGTGGCATCGCGTTACTCCCACTGTTGATTTTTATCAGGACCTTCTATTTTTTATGTGCAAATCTAGTTATACAATGTAGGTATTAGTTTTAATTGTTTTTAATCGTGTTTGTATTACTTTAATTGTTTTCACATAAGGTACAATTTCAGTTCTTAGGTTTCTCGTTTATGACTAACATATATAATATCACTATAGGTCTGATGATGCTCTCATAAGAGCGAAACATGTCACCTGCCTTTTAATAAAGTATAAGAAATATGTGAGACCCTGACTTTGAGTATTTTGTTTTTGTTAAATATAAAAACATTAAAAAATTAGTACTATTTAAAAATCAAACTAAATTGTATTTTTTAACAAAATAAATGATTTTTTTTTAAATTAAATAATATATATTTGACTTTTTTATTAATTTCGTTAACTATATAATATATTTATGTATTTTTATAAAAATTGTAAATTTTTAAGTTTGGTATTGTTTATAATTTATATTCCATGTAATGGACTTTTAAAGTTCGTTGGGAATTAAAAAAAAAACCTAAATTTGCACTTATACTCTCACAAGAATTAATATTAATTTCCCAACAGGTTATAACAGTGATCTAAAGTAATATATAATATACAGCTTGTCCCCGGATAGACACACGAATAGGCCAAAAAGAATTAAACTTTTTGAGCTGAACCTTCATCTTCTGGGGTTCAGAATTGCTTTGAGTGATGAGGTTAAATTTCATAGAAACGGATGTGTGAACAAACATAACTTCCATTATTTCGACACTAGCAATCCTTTTTTTACACGGAAAACTCATTTTCAACATCGGTAACCGCTTAATGTCTGGGCTGGTATAATAGGAAATAATATTATTAGGCCACATTTTTGTCATGAAAACCTTACTGGTGAGCTGTATCTTGATTTTTTGCAGAATCATTTAGAAGAGCATTTAAATGGGTTACCGGAACATACTGGCGAACGATTGTGGTTTCAGCAGGATGGAACGCCGGCTCATTACAGTCTACTAGTGAAACAATTTTAAAATCTATAACCGTTTTTTTATATCCAGACTTTTTTTTAAAATTATTTCTAATATTATTTTCTAATTTATAATATAAATTTGTATACATTCATCTTAATTATAATAGATTTAACGTTAATATTTAAAAAATAAGAAATGATATTGTTTCGAATACTTATGTATTTTTTTGTTTTATGATTTCTCTAAAGAGAATTCTAAAAAATATATAACTGTTTATGTCCATTTTTATATTTCGTCCATGGCATTCTTGACTAAAATAATAAAATAAATTATTCATTTTCGTGTAGCTCACCATAAATTGTAAAATATTTCAAAAAGTAGAAGGTTTAGGTGGGTGAGATATTTAATAAGAAATAAAGGCATTAAAAAAATATACCTTATCTGTTAAAAAAATACAGGGTATTCCATTTAAAAAAATTGAAATATTGCATATTTAAATTGGCGAGATTTGCCAAAACTTCACGAACCATAATAATAAATGGAACAACTAGTGACATGGTTAAATACTATGTACTTTTGGGTACTTATAGTAAACAATTTATTTAATTCTATTGATTCCATAGACAACTATGATTGTTTTAATAGCTCCAATAATTTTTTAAAATAAGAGAAAGGCAACATCGCAATCACATTCAAATAAATATAACTCTAAAGCTTCTTTTTAGCGAAATAATTAAAAAAAAACATTATTATGTAGTTACAACTTTTTGAGCCATCCTGTATATCATAAAATATTTTTACGTTATGCTCCATTGTAAACCCTATAACTTTTATTTAACACTTTTTTATAATTCTTTCTCTTAGGCGCTATCGAAGGCGAACACCTTATTGACACACCCTGTATAGTTTTATACGTTCACCCAAACACCTTTAGGAACCCAAACCCCATTAGTTTTATCCACTGCATAATTTTTAACTTATTTCGACCCTTCTTCATCGAACTTTCCTCCTCTATCACACTAATAATCATTATCGCTCATGTTCTTTCAGCATTTTGTCCTGGAAAATGAAGAAATTTCGCCGCCAACTAAGACATTGTTGTTCGAAAAGTTAGCATAATTTAGGCCCGGATTTGCAGACTAAAAAGGACTAGCAAAAGATTATTTTTCTCGTTCTCTAAAGTCTAAGGAATTTATTACGAGGAGATTTGGAGATTTTCCGGGATTAGCTGGTGATTATTGCACGGCTTTCGTAACCTTTTGTTTTATTTGTGGGCCCAAAGGAATTTATTTTAAGGAGAATTCTTACTTTTTTCTAATACTGGCATTTTAAATTTTATATTATTTAATATTTTATTATTCAAAGCATGGTTAAAGGATTTCTTGTTATAATAGATACCTACAGTCCGTCGGCTATCTCACAAAGTGACTAATCTCATTTTTTGCGGTTCTGAGATGGAACTGTTTAAAGTTGACCGTTTTTCATATGCGCGCTACATTGACGCTATTAGATTTTTATTGTTTTTTTTTGCCTATGTCGTATGCTAATCTTCATATTTGTGGGTGACGTTGCTATAATAAGCGAAAAAGTTTTTTAAATTTAAAAAAAATAACAAAAAGCTGAAATAATAATATGTCAGTTTGTGGGATTGAATAAAAGATATTGTACGAAACTTATTGAGTTACGTCAGTGTGTGTAATTATATTTTTATTGTTCAATGTAAAAATACATTTAAATAGCTTTAAAAATAACGAGCCATAGGCGAATTATAACATTATTGTATTATTCTAGGTAGCGAGAATAAAGTAATCTGCTACACAAACAAAATAAAGTAATAAAATATAACAGTAATCACTAATCAGTCATTCTGTGGGAGAGACCTAAAAATTCTTGATGTTCTTGAATCCGAATAACAGGTGTATCTCCTGTACAAAGTACCATAATGTCATTAATTCTGCTTTGAAATTCTTACAGGTTCTGAATTTTAAGGTGAAATTTCTGCTCTTGTAAAATTTTTATATGAATTTCTATTAAGTGTTATTGAATTACAATCAACCTGAACATGGCTTAATTCCATCATTTCTGTCCATTTAAACGATAACAAACGTAAAGATTAAAAGAAAATTTTTTAAAATCTAGAAACTTATCGTATTGAAGAGCATTTACGTTATAGGGTTGCTTCCTCCGTGCCAGATGCAAAGTTGAGATGGGACAAAAATGTCGCTAGCATTTGCACTTGATATTGCACTATGAGCACTATCACCACTCTGCCCATGGTTCGTCTTGAAAAAACGTAATCTTATCTATTCTATATTTTTGCACTGGATGACAACATATAAAAGCATTGCCGCCATTATTCTTTCACCTCACTGCAGCCATCGGCAAAAAGTGAAACAATTTTAACTCCCTTCCCATTATAATACTGAAGGGCTTTATAAACGCATGTAGAGATTTCTGACGATCCTCGTCGGCTTATTGCTTCATGCCATGTGTAACAATTTCAATGTTAAAAACACTCGTCTTGCTCGACAAATAAAGAAAGACTAACATGCATACTGCATACCGTTTAAATGCACAATATAATGGTAAAAACAAGCATGGACCTGCAAAATTATTGAAATACGACCCATCGTACCAAACTTAGAATTGACAAAATAAAATTCACAAAGTGTTAAGTCAAGTTAGGACAGTTCGTGAGAAAATCCTTTTAGAACAATTGAGTTACACCGACCAGTGAATGTTCCCGTTCTCGCCAACTATAAGCGCTAGAGTTACGACAGTTTGTAAGATTGTAGAAAACATTTTTTTAGATATGGCGACGCGCCTATCTCAAAACTTGATATTTTTTAGTTTCGACCCTTCGTGAGACGATTTATCTTATGCCCTCACCGCATCGTCGGCAGGAAAGAAAGCATGTGAAGGATGGAAGGATCTAAGTTTCGGTTATATTATATACAGGGTCCTGCACCTCACCTCCCGTCTTCTATAGCTCACTTAGTAATTAAGTTAGAATTTTCATACATTGCAGACCTTATCTATATCTTGGGGCGCATTTCAGGAAAATATTTTTTTTCATACAGGGTGTTTCAAAAAAGTGTAACGTCATAAGGGTGTATTTTTTAAAATTACATTCCATATATTTTCTTGCTTATTTGGATGCCTCCTATAGTTACCTATAAACCCCTAAAATTTATTGAAATCGATTCAGTATTATAGACGAAAAAAAAATAAAAACTAAAAAATATCGGTTTTGCACCACTGGTATTAAAAATAAATAAAGAATAAAAATAATGCCTCGTTAATAAAATTATACAAAGTTACTTATTAAACAAGGTATAACAGTCTCGTTAACCAAGTTTGATTATTACGAATTGTACAGGGTGTCCAAAGTTTAGTGTCAAACTTTAAAGCAATTTATTTTTCTTATTTTAAATAGGAACCCCTGTATTGTTTTATGCAACCCTATCGCAATTTCTAACGCATCAAGACTTATTTGCAGAAAACTCATTTTATCAACTATTCTAACAGTCATTATTATGAATAAATATCGAAGGTGGCTTTGAAAAATAATTTATAGGTATTAAAGTTTATTAAAGTGACCGGAGACCATTTTGACTTAGGTAATCTAAAAGTTTCAAATATTGCTAAATTGTTAGTAATTATTTAAGCTGTGTGTGTGTTATAGTTACTTTATATATTTTTTTGTGATGGACTACAACCAAGAAGAGCTCGTAGATATGATTTTTATATTAGGAGCATGCAAAAAGAACTCTTTTTTGGCAAGCCGAGTTTACACACAGCGTTATCACGACGACATCCAGACAGACGGAGCCTGCAAAACATATTAGAGAGGTTTGTACAACGGGAAATGTGAACTACCCAAAACCAGTCAGAAATAAACCGGTCCGAACTGAACAAAATCAATTGGCTGTGCTATTATCTGTTATAGAAAATCATTCAGTTAGTCAACAAGCAGTCGCTGATGCCGTAGATGTAAGCGAAAGAACAGTTCAACGAATTTTAAAGGATAACCATATCCACGATTATCATTTCTAGTCAATAATTACTAACAATTTAACAATATTTCAAACTTTTAGGTTACTAAATTCACAATAATGGTCTCTGGTCACTTTAATAAACATTAATACCTATAAATGGTTTTTCAAAGCCACCATCGATATTTATTCATAATAATGACTGTTTGAATAGTTGATAAAATGAGTTTTCTGCAGATAAGTCTTGATGCGTTAGAAATTGCGATAGGGTTGCAATTAGGAAAAATGTTTGATTTTTAATTCTCCATCGAATGACATAAAAAAATACAGGAGTTCCCATTTAAAATAAGAAAAATAAATTGCTTTAGAGTTTGCAAAGTTTGACACTAAAGCTTGGACACCCTGTACAATTCGTAATAATCAAATTTGGTTGACAATACTGTTATACCTTGTTTAATAAGTACCTTTGTATAATTTTATTAACGAGGCATTATTTCTATTCTTTATTTATTTTTAATACCAATGGTGCAAAACTGATATTTTTTAGTTTTTATTTTTTTTCGTCTATAATACTGAATCGATTTGAATAAAATTTTAGGTGTATGTAGGTAACTATAGGAGGCACCCAAATAAGTAAGAAAATATATGGCATGTTATTTAAAAAAATACACCCTTATGACGTCACACTTTTTTGGAACACCCTGTATGAAAAAAAATATTTTCCTGAAATGCGCCCCAAGAGATAGATAAGGTCTGCAAAATATGAAAATTCAAACTTGATTACTAAGTGAGCTATAGAAGACGGGAAGTGAGGTGCAGGGCCCTGTATAATATACATATTATTATAATAAACTTTAATGCCAATTAATTGTTTTTCCAAACCACCCTTAATATGTTCATAATAGTAACTGTTTGATTGATAAACTGAGTTTTCTGCAAATAAGTCTTGTTGTTTTTGAATTTGCGATAGGGTTGTAATGAGGAAAAATTATTTATTTTTAATTCCGCGTCGAATGACATAAAAATATAATGGATTCCAATTTAAAAAGAAAAATAAATGGCTCTTAGCGCTTCATCTTTTTGACGGTCCTCGCCGTAAATCGTTCATAGTTTGAACTTTGTGTTCCTTTCAATCGTCAGATCCTAGCCTCATTGATGAGCCATAATATGGCTAAACGCGTCTGGGCATGGATTTAAGGAAATGAAAGGAAATACCACTCTCTATTTCAGAAAATATAAATTATTAAAAGGAAAGAAAAACACAAAGTCATCCTCCACAAAGTTTAATAGAAAAATTATTAAATCATAGGTCTCTACATGTTTCGAACGTAGAAACGTTTATCCTCAGGAGACAGAAAATTTTTTATTTTGTGCTGTTGTTGTTAGCAAAAGAGAAACTTAAAAATAGAACCTTAATTGAGCTTTTATGGACTCAAAAATTGAAGTTTAGAAGAAACACGATATGAAGAAAATTGGTGATGGTAAAACCATACTGAGTATTTAAAACATTATTAAAGTGGGCGTAAACAAACCAAGTTACATGGGGAAAAAAAGGGAAAACCTTGCCAGAAAGGTGTCGGAGATTATTTAAAAACTGTCTTCAAAAATCAGACTTATCGAACATAACTAGTCTTTAAGACATTGTGAAGGTGAAAATTTGATAACAAAATGATATATTCCGTAGGATAGAGTATTTGGGGTACTGAGGATCAAACCTTAGTAACCCCTCGAGAGGTTAATTTGAAAAATATAAAGTTTAAAATTAACCTCTCGAGGGGTTACTGAGGTTTGATCCTCAGTACCCCAAATACTCTTTCCTACGGAATATATCATTTTGTTATCAAATTTTCACCTTCACAATGTCTTAAATACTAGTTATGTTCGATAAGTCTGATTTTTGAAGACAGTTTTTAAATAATCTTCGACACCTTTCTGGCAAGGTTTTCCCTTTTTTTCCCCATGTAACTTGGTTTGTTTACGCCCACTTTAATAATGTTTTAAATACTCAGTATGGTTTTACCATCACCAATTCTCTTCATATCGTGTTTCTTCTAAACTTCAATTTTTGAGTCCATAAAAGCTCAATTAAGGTTCTATTTTTAAGTTTCTCTTTTGCTAACAACAACAGCACAAAATAAAAAATTTTCTATCTCCTGAGGATGAACGTTTCTACGTTCGAAACATGTAGAGACCTATGATTTAATAATTTTTCTATTAAACTTTGTGGAGGATGACTTTGTGTTTTTCTTTCCTTTTAATACTTTCAACTCCACTTTAAGTATGGACTATTTCTTCAAATTAAATATAAATTAGTTTACAGTTTGAAAAGTTTGACAGTAAATTTTGAACAGCATGTACCGGGTGGCCAAATAAGAATGAATGACTGGAAACTCTTTTACATAAAATACTCTCGTTTCATTTGAAATTTTTGAAACATATTGAAAAATCTAATGATTGTGCACATAACCCCTCTAGCGGCGAGGCGTATAACAAAAAAAATAGTCATACAAAATTTTAAATATTACTCTACGCTTTTTCAAACAAGACCAAATTTGTGGAATTTTTTTAAGACAACCCGGAAACATCAGTCATTCTTTCAAAAGAGGTTCCCCTCCTTCCCTCAGTCCATTTAGGGAGCAAAATGTATTAAATTAAAATTGTACCTTGACGCGTAATTTTTGAAGTAACTGTATTTGGCATATTATCGATAAAAACCCGACGCCAGG
Source organism: Polydrusus pterygomalis (assembly GCA_963969555.1). NCBI lineage: Eukaryota > Metazoa > Arthropoda > Insecta > Coleoptera > Curculionidae > Polydrusus > Polydrusus pterygomalis. Next base: position 90,161,406 of record OZ018377.1, on the reverse strand, counting down.
TCATCAAATTATCACAAAACACATACTGCAATATGGATATTCGTTTACTTTAATAAAGGTAATTCATAAGCTTACATTAAAGGGGATTTTACTAGATAAATTAGTTCTACTCTATAGAGTGCTTTCGCCCTTTTATGCACAGAGTTATTGACTATATTTTTACTAAAAATATAGTCAATAAAGTTACATGACGTATAATTTATTCTTACAACCACATAAATAAAAGTTTGTAATTATTTGTTTTATCTTTTATTTGACAAATCAGTTACAATTTTTTACCATATGCCTAAACAATACAACATCTAAAGCAGCATCCAGATAAATCTATATTAAACTTGAAAACGACCAACAAACAGATTATTAATTATTTTAGTTTAAATATAATCTAATGTAACAGTTTGACTAAAGAACGTATTAAAACGTGAGATCACTGGGTCCACAGAAAAGAGAACCTATAAAAATATTTACATAATAAAGATATATTACACAATTTTCGTAAAACTCTTTTTGCAAGTTTTACTCTTTATTTGACACCACTGGCCAGTTTTTAAAAGTCCATTAAAGCTGAAGCGGTTGTCTATAATCTTATCGGAGCTTTGACGCCTTGAGATTATTTTTTCTTTTTATAAGTTCAAAGATTTAAAAATTTTGGAATTTTTAATAAATATATCATAATTTTTTTTTTAAAGTGAAGTGTGAAAAATGTGTTTAAAATATTATACAAATGTCTGGTGATGCACATATATAAGCAAATAAGCTCTATAATTTTTATGTAAAAACATCTTTACAACTAGGTAGCTGAATTAAATAAAATTACATTCCTTTATTTAACTTTTAGTGAAAATTCTAGACTAATTTGTTAAAGCACCCAAAAGAGCAAGAAAGTGTCCCATTTAAAAAAAATGGCTTAGAGATAATGCTAACCTATTTTCTAAACGTTTATTACCATGGCGGCAATATTCGTAATGAATACTAAGGTAAAAATATGCCTAGGCGTTCAGATCACACAAACAAATTGAAATATTGACACAATTTAAAAAAAAATAAATAAATTTGAATTTAAACTTACCATGGCAATTTGATAGCGGTGGTGATGGCGGTTGGATTTTTCTCTCTGTTGCTTCTAATAAAACTATATTGGAAATATTTGACCCCGTACTATATTTTAAATCAGTCAGTATCGGAATTAAAAGCTGCTTCAATCGAAATGGCAGCAAAATAAAAAAAAAAGAAAACGAGAAAAAAAATGCTTTTACTTACCCCGACAACAACATAAATAAGGATGATCTCGCGATCTTTCATTAAAACACGAACAAAGGACTATACGAATACCTTCCGAATAGCCGACCGATATGGACCGAATGCATTTAATGCAGATTTTTGAGTTACGATTATCAACATGCCTACATAATGGTAATGTTGGGGAACTAGCCCCAATCCGGGTAATTTATTCTTATTTCTTTTTCTAATATTTTTAATCCCTATAATAATAATTTTGGTAAGCGCAGTCGCGTATTTTGTTTTGAACTTTTAACTCAATTAATTGTGCTTTATACGCTGGTTCTAGTAGTCACGTTGTTGTATTTTAATTGGGTTCTAGATGCTCGTTCTAGCAGCCACGTGCAGAAGTCACGGTATTCTATTTTTTAAAACTACATTCTGCCCTTACACAGCAGAGTCAGTCGCTTTGTTTTATTTTCACGTAATTTTTTAAACGTTTAGGGTGTGCGTAAAAATTTAACTAAATCTTTTCCGCTCGTGAAAAGCTCTTCTATTGTGGTGTGTGAAAATAAATCGCTGTTCTTCGGTAATGTGAGATGACATTTTTTGCAACGCATTGGTTGCGTAAAAATGCTCTACCAAATAGTATAAAATCCGTTTTTCTTAAAGCAGTAATTCTGCATAGTACCCGCCTTTAATCGCCAAAATTTAGCCCCGTCTTTGTAGCGGATGTATTTGTGTTTCATTAAAAATAAATATCCTCATGTAATAACTCAGTGAAAGCACGTGAAGCAGCGAATCTAGTCCTGCCAAGGTGCCACCAGACCATGGTATTGACGCAGCACAAACCAGTAAAGTTATAGAGTATCTATAGTATCACCAAACACAACATTTGTTGACAATTTTTATATCATCGTAATTGAAAATGACTGATGACACAAACTGTTATTTAAAATTCGACATTAAATTCAGTTTTGAACTCAATTAATCATTTTTTTACTAAAACTTATAATTCGTTTTGTTGCAATATTTACGTTACCCATGACTGGGTCCATGATTTTGTGATGTTTCAATATTTACTTGATTAATATTAATACTTTAACCATACCTGTCATTCTAAATTTACGTTTGTAGTTTAGTTTCCGTATCGCCTGTGCGGCAATGGCACATTTTTGTGGTAGCGATGTGACGTCGCTCTTTCCTGATCATGTTGCTGGTCTATTTCCTAATATAACAGATGTGACCAGTGTATTAGGCAGTAAACTGTAATGAAGGACCATCCATCTCCATCCATAGGTCGCCTTGTAGAGTTCCTACTGTTTTAAGTGGATGTCAATGAAACCCATTTTTCTTGACTACGTGTTTATTGATATTTATAAAACCCGGTGGATTACTAACTGTCCACTGTAAAAAGGAAGTCGCCCCACTACTGGCAATTACTGCAACAGTAAACAGAAGTAAAAAAGGTAGTCGCTTGAGAAATGACGAATCCCACAATTAGGGGAGATATGCGACATGCCAATTTTTAAGGTGACTTTTTTCGACTGACACTGACACTGACTTAAACAACAACCAACAAAACGTTTCCCTGGAATTTCACGCGGCTGCTCGTCAAAGGGACTAGCTATCATTGCTGTGCGAAGTACACCTATGTTATTGTTGTACCGAACTGAATCCTAGCGTAAAGTAATTTACGTGTAAATAAATATAAAAAATAAACATATTTACAAACTTGAACATACTCGCCCCCGTTGAAGCGATGGCTTCAACCTACTTCATGTGGCAAAGGGCATAATTTTGTGATTGTCCGAGTGAACACTCCTTCCTTTGTTCGTACTTTTGCAACTCGAACCTTTCCATCTGATCCCGTAATAACTTCCACAATTCGACCTAAGTGCCACTTAAGCGGAGGAGCGTTATCCTCTTTTAATAATACTACCATATTTTCTTTTAAATTTTCCTGTGGAGAAAACCATTTTGGCCTATTTTGCAGCTGATTCAAATATTCGACTGACCAACGTTTCCAAAAATGTTGTTGAATTTTACAACATTTTTCCCAAAAAGCTAATCTATTTTCTGGCATGTCGGATACATCTCTTTCAGGGTAAGAAGTTAAAGGTTCCCCTATTAAGAAATGAGAAGGAGTTAAACAGTTAAAATCTGATGGATCAGACGATATTGGACTTAATGGCCTAGAATTTAATATGGCCTCAATTTGTGCCAAAACTGTCGTAAGTTCTTCAAATGTGAGACAGCTATTTCCCACTATTCTATGAAGATGATATTTTGTTGATTTTATTCCCGCCTCCCATAGGCCACCCCAATGTGGACTGTTAGGTGGAATAAATTGCCATTCTATTTCCCGTTGAGACAAAAATGATTTAATATATTCTTTGTTTTCTTGAGATTTGAAAAAGAAATAAAAATCCCTCAACTTATTATTTGCTCCCTTAAAATTTGTACCATTATCACTATGAATTACCATAGGATTACCACGATGCGAAATAAAGCGTTTCAGAGCTAGCAAAAATGAATCTGTTGTCAAACTTGAAACTAATTCGATATGTATTGCTTTGGTAACCATACAGACGAATAACGCAATGTACGCCTTTGAAGTAACAGATTTTCGTAGCCTAGATTGTTTAACCATTAAAGGGCCACCAAAATCAACCCCTACCTTTAAAAAAGGGCGAGAAATAGAAACCCTATCTAATGGAAGCGCACCCATTAATTGTTGTGACGCTTGTGCCTTAAACCTATGACATATGACACAATTTTTCAATACCATTTTTACTTCACGCAATCCGTGAATAGGCCAGTACCTTAACCTTAAATTTGCTAATACAGCCTGCAGACCCGCATGAAGTAGTTTTATGTGCTCTAATTTTATGAGCAATCGAACAACATTATGTTTTGCTAGAAGTATTATTGGAAATTTTTGATTGTAACTAATATTAGCTTTAGCTAATCTGCCATTTGTTCTCATTAACCCATCATTGTCAATAAAAGGATTTAAATTCCTAAGATGACTGTCTTTATATATACCACATGTTTGATTACCATCCCTTGACTGTAATTTTAAATGGGCAATTTCTTTAGAAAAACTATCTTTTTGAACACATTGAATAATTTTAACATCAGCATACTTAAGCTCCCGAATATTCAATGATCCTACCCTTTTGTCAGATTTGTTTGATATGTTATGCATAAACCTAAAACAATAAGCTATTGTTCTTTGTAGACGAGAATAGTTAGAAAATCTGGACCAATCGATACCTTGATCTACAGTTACATGTGTAAGTGCAACTTTTCTTTGCTCAGGTAATGAATTATCTTCATGACGTTCAGAGGAAATATTAAGATCTAAATTATAATCCAAAAGAAAGTCAGGCCCATGAAACCACTGACTATTTGTTAGAATTTCATTTGGCGTCAGACCACGAGAAATATGATCTGCTGGATTGTCCTGAGATTTGACGTGACGCCATTCACAATTTGTCGTAAGCTCTTGAATCTCAGACACACGGTTGGCAACAAAAGTAGACCATCTTGTAGGAGAAGAGCCAATCCAACAAAGTACTATTTTTGAATCTGTCCATAAAACTATTTTGGATAACTTAATTGAAATAACCGCCAAAACCTTGTGCATTAAACGTGAAAGTAATAATGCCCCACATAACTCAAGGCGAGGAAGAGTTACGGTTTTTAGCGGTGCTACCCGCGATTTTGAACACAAAACATTGCAACTAATCTGCTGATCAGCATAGATACCTCTTATGTATATACATGCTCCATATGCTGCCAACGATGAATCACAAAACCCATGTATTTGCACTTCAGTTAACTCTATAGAAGAAAAAAGATATCTAGGAACTTTTAACCTTGATAATTCAGAAAATGTACTAGACAAATTTTCCCATTTTTGTAATAAGTTAGTTGGTAACTCCTCATCCCAATTTATTTTGCTTGCCCAAATTTCTTGCATTAAAATTTTAAAAATCAATACTACTGGCCCTATCAGCCCTAAAGGATCAAACATCTGCGCAATGCTTGACAAAACCTGCCTTTTTGTAACTTTGGGTGTCTCTATATTTTTTGGAATAGAGATTTTAAATGTGTCCTGAAAAGGATGCCATGTCAAACCTAAAATCTTGTTAGAATATTTGTCATCATAAATGTCCACCTCGGTATCCTGGTTTCCTAATTCCAAAGATTGTGATAATGAAACATCATTACAACACCATTTGTGCAATGTGAATCCTGCTGAACTTAACAAATTTACTAATTCGTCCTTTAATTTTACAAGTTCCTCTTGTGAGTTAGCCCCGCAAAGAATATCATCAACATAACATTGTTGTAAGATTGCCTGAGCAGCCAATGGATAGTTAGATATTTCCGTATTTGCTAGTTCATTCAGACAGCGCGTAGCCAAGAATGGAGCCGCCTTTGTCCCATAAGTTACTGTCTGAAGTTCAATGCATTTGAGTGAATCATCTGGACTGTCCCGCCATAAAATATTTTGTAGAAATTTCTGATCTGGATTAATTTCGATCATCCTATACATTTTTTGAATATCCGCAGTAATGACGTATTGAAAGAACCGAAACCTGCATAAGATATCATAAAGTTCAGGCTGAACTGTAGGACCCTTTAACATGATGTCATTAAGAGACTTGCCTGACGACGTTTTTGCCGAAGCATCAAAAACAACCCTTAATTTTGTGGAACTCGCAGATTCCCTGACAACACAATGATGCGGTAAAAATACTTGCTGTGGCTCAACCTGTTCCTGGTTAATATTAACAAATTTTCCATGCCCAAGATCTACATATTCATGAATAAAATCCCTATACTGTAAAAATAACTGTGGATTATTTTTAAACCTTTTTTCCAAAAACCCAAATCTTTTTGTAGCCAATGATAATGAACTACCTAGTTTTTTATGATCATCGTGATTTTGCAATGGAATATTAACCTGAAAACTTCCATTATCTAGACGTTTAACAGATTCCTTAAAACGCTGTTCGCATAATTTGTCCTCTGGTGACAAAAACCTATTATTGGATACCTCTTCTAGTTGCCAAAACCTGGGAATGATTTCATTAACATTTTCCAAGTTATTACAAAACAAAGAAATATTTGTTGCAGTATAATAATTATTTACTTGCGTACCTTGCCTATTTTGATTAGTCACCACTGTAGGTGCTCTACCGCATATTAACCACCCCAACTTAGTATTTTGTAAAGTAGGTAGATCCGAACCTAGTTTTATTAACCCTGGCAATACTAAATCAAAATATACGTTTGCCGAAATCAACATGTCAATTTTTGAGGGTTGATGATACGATGGATCTGCCATTTCAATATTAAAAGGGATTTTTATTTTATTAGTGTCTACTGATGCGTGAGGTAACCGACAAGTAATGCTATCTAAAACAGCGCATGATATTTGTACAGCGTAATTATTAATTCCCGATTCTAAAGTAATATCTACCATGTTATTTATATGAGTAATGTTGTTACCTATCCCTCCTATTTGTAATTTCGTTTTATAAGTATTTAAATTAAGCCGCTCTAAAAGTTTAGAAGTTACGAAACTTGTCTGCGAGCCTGAATCCAAGAGAGCGCGTGCTTGTATTTTTCTACCATCTCCTGTAACTAAATTAACCACAGCGGTTGCTAATAATATTTGATTTTGTCCCAGAGAATGTAAAACAGTCGAATTTACATGCGTCCCTGTTGATGTAACTGTGTGTATCCCTGTGTTTTCACAATTTTGGTTTTGTTGTTGACCCTTATTTTGTATTTTATTTGTGGTAGTTTGTAATGAAGAATTTTGTCCACTATTACCTGAACCCTCTGGGTGTAAAAGTGTATGATGTCGTCTCTTACAAACCCTACACCCACTAGATGTGCACTTTGTAACAGAATGTTTAAACCCTAAACAATTATAACACATTCTTTTGTTTTGTACAAATTGCCTTTTATCATCTAGCGATATATCTTTAAATTTATAGCACCTACTTACAGTATGCCCGCCATGATTGCAAAAAACACATTTTTGGTTTAAATTGTCATTCTTCGTGTTTTCATTTACCAAAAATGTATTTTGAGGTTTCCTACGTGGCATTTCAGGAACCGAAATAGTTTCGAGCGCAACACAACGCTTTTCTAAGAATTCAAGAAATTCTGTTAAGACTGGCAACCCGGTATTACTTTTTTCTAGCTCATACGCTTTCCTAGTTTGAAAATCCAATTTTTGTGAAAACAAATATATTAATATTACGTCCCATTCACCCACAGGTAAGTTAAGCGCCCTTAGTGAATTTAGATGTTGTCTAATCTGAGTTAAAAATGCTCTTAACTGAGCCCCATTTCCCTTGGTAAAAGCCGGTGCATCCAGCATGCCTTTTAAATGAGAGTTTATTATGACTATTTTATTGTCATACCTTTTCCTTAGCAATTCTAATGCAACTGCGTAATTAGCATTTGTCAGAGAAATATCGTTAATCAAATTTAACGCCTCATTGGCCCTTTTAAATACAAAAATTTTTGTACGTCGGTCAGCTGATTATTACTGTCAATAAGTGCCCGAAATAAATCAAAAAAAGCCTGCCAATCTTCATATTTTCCCGAAAAAGAAGGTGTGTTCAAATTGGGCAATCTTACTCTAAGGGGGTCCGGAGAAGGGGAAGGTTGTGATGATTGTTGCAAGTTTGTACCTGTGCTTGTCGCACTGCGTGATTGAATGATTGTTTTAAATTGCGCTAACAATGACAAATATTTGTCTTCCATATCAACCCTATCTTGCTCTTCCTCTTCGTCAATATCCTCTATTTTACCCTGAATATCGCAGTAAGTCTCAATAGCTGCCTTTAAATAAATTTCCCTAGTTACAAATTTATTTACATTAACAGATAAATTGTCTTTGTTATTACTCATATATGTGTTATCCCTAGTTATACCCCGTTTGGCTTTTGCCCGTTGACTTTTTAATTTAGCAAGATCCTCTGGTGGATTATTCATGTTGACAATACTAAATATTTTTACAAAAATATAAGTTTAAATATTCCTGTCTTAAAAACACAACCTAAATTACGTATTATTATTTAAATGTCCCTAATTTGCTTTACAATTTGACAGTAGTGTAAATAAATAATAATTAAAGTTATCTGACCTTGCTATCTCCTGTCCTATTAATGGGTAAACTAAATTCACACTTTTGTTTTTGATCACTTGTATTACGTAGTTCCAAAGTTTCTTGTTTAACTTGCTACGAAGTCTAGCCAAATAAAGTTCCAATCCCGTGGTTTCAAGTCTAGTAGGTACTTGAGAAAGCTGATTTCCTGTTATACAAGTCCTGTTAGTCCTGTAAAGACTCCTGGTCCGGAAAATTCGGCTCGTGATGGCCACTATGTGCGGCAATGGCACATTTTTGTGGTAGCGATGTGACGTCGCTCTTTCCTGATCATGTTGCTGGTCTATTTCCTAATATAACAGATGTGACCAGTGTATTAGGCAGTAAACTGTAATGAAGGACCATCCATCTCCATCCATAGGTCGCCTTGTAGAGTTCCTACTGTTTTAAGTGGATGTCAATGAAACCCATTTTTCTTGACTACGTGTTTATTGATATTTATAAAACCCGGTGGATTACTAACTGTCCACTGTAAAAAGGAAGTCGCCCCACTATTGGCAATTACTGCAACAGTAAACAGAAGTAAAAAAGGTAGTCGCTTGAGAAATGACGAATCCCACAATTAGGGGAGATATGCGACATGCCAATTTTTAAGGTGACTTTTTTCGACTGACACTGACACTGACTTAAACAACAACCAACAAAACGTTTCCCTGGAATTTCACGCGGCTGCTCGTCAAAGGGACTAGCTATCATTGCTGTGCGAAGTACACCTATGTTATTGTTGTACCGAACTGAATCCTAGCGTAAAGTAATTTACGTGTAAATAAATATAAAAAATAAACATATTTACAAACTTGAACATCGCCTTTTGTCTCATCCTCTTGCGAACATGTTTTGCTGATTTGATTCCAGCATTGGATAATATAAATGATGATATTGAAACAATCTTTATTATATCAAGACCACACTCCCTTTTATTAAATAGTTTAAAGTCCAAGCTCTTGCTTTTTGGTAAGGATAGCGAAGAACTATCCACGGGGGATGCTTTTAATGTAAGTATTGATAATGTAGCACTTCTTCCCTCTAAAAGTTGCAAACCACGTTTCTGAGTTAATAAAAAAATCGTATTACAAATTAAATGTTTTATATATGCACAGAGATGCTCTAACCACTGAAATCAAGTTAAGACTTTTGTGATTTACTTATTTTGTCCCTGCTATCATGATATGATGTTGTTTACTGGCCTGCATTGACTATTAGGGAAAAGAATACCTTACAAAAATTGCAAAATGCTTTCTTGAAATTTTGTTACAACTTTCGAAAGTTTGATCACGTCACACCACTGTTTGTTGCTTCAAAATAGCTGAATTTAGAAAGCCGATTTTCCTTACATTTAGCCACAGTGGTACACAAAACTGTTTTATCGAATAACCCAGAATATCTATTTAAAAAACTTATTCGTGGAAGTGCCATTCATGATAGACCCAGACGTCACTGCCAAAGGTTTAATGTTCCAAAGCACAGGACCGCACTGTTCCAGCGTTCCTTCACATATAATGCTGTTAAAATTTATAATTTACTACAACCAGAAGTTAGGTCGTTAACTTCAGTTGTGAGCTTTAAGAAAGCTGTCAGAAATTTTTTATAATATTTAAAAGTCTCTTTGCTCCTATCACTATGTATTTTATAGGTATATCTTTATTTTAACAACTTTCTCTGTGTTAATTTACTTAATTATTTATTCCTACCACAACGGTTAGATGAATAGCATTGCTAGATCTCGCCCTAATTTGAACATAATTATTTTATAAATTGGTTTATATTATTTAATAAATAATTTATTTATTTATTTATTTATTATTACAATACATGAGTGGTTTTATAGAAAATATTCCGATTATAATAATAGGTGTATTGTATTATGGTTACGAAACTTGTAATTAGGTGAAAGATTTATCGAACAAACTACTAGCTATAACTAAACTGACTTATTAAAATAACCAATAATTTAGCGATAGAAATTAAAACGTTTCTATAAGATTTATTTAGTTATCATAGCTACACTTAAATATTATAGTATTGCTATCTTTCTATTGTTCTAACTAATGTTGTTATTGCTGTATGAAACTTTGATTACTTGTATTCTCTCAGCGTAAATTTATTATACAGAGTTAGTTGAAATAACCGGAACGGCTAATTTTCTTCAAAACTACCAAGACTAAATCAATGAATTTTGGTACAAGTGGATACCTTAAAAAATTGAATCGAAAATTGACAATTGCGACGTTGCCAGATTTTTAGTTTTTTTCTGTAACTCAAGGAATGTTTTTTTTTTTAATTGTAACACTACTCTTTTTTTATTGAATTCGATTCCTCCCATCAACATTATTATTTCCTGATAGAATCAAATTTTTATCTCAAACAGTTTTATGGGAAAAAAGTTAATTAATTACAACTCTAACTCTAAAAAAATCCAATCAATTTCCATTTAAAAACAATTCAAATAATGTGAAAAGGAAGGTTGGTAGACATAATTTGTACCTAATGCCGGTTTTCCACTAAACGGACAAACAAAAACAAAACACAAACTCGTGTCAAATAAAAACAAAACTGCAACTTTTCGCAAACATTTTGAAGACTGGCGAGTTTTGCGACAGTTGGAGTTTTGTTTTTCGTGTCCCGTTCGAAAGCGGTACATCAAAGGGTTTCGGCGTGTTTTAAAACTCGAGCCTGTTTAGTGGAAACGGTCGTGTTGTGGTTTTTATTTTTTTTCGCCCTGCTGCTTGCTACTCTGAATACGAATTTTCTACTGGTACCTACCTAGGTAAGTAGGTAACGTTTTTATTTTGTTATAGATAATAAGAAATTTATATACATATAGTTACAAACACAGCTAGTTTATTAATATAGACACCGTACACACCATACTTAGTCACTTACTTTCTTTCAAGGACTTCAGTATAAATCAGACACAAGTAACAATAAACAAATCTTTTGTAGACATGTTGGTTATTGAAGAAAAATGTTTTCTGACTTCCTGGCGACAACCAGTGGAAAAGGACCAAAAACAAAAACAAAACTCGAACAAAATGTAGCTCGCTTGATGGAAATAAGAGTTTTGGGTTTGTTTCAGTTTTGTTTTTGTTTTTCAAGTTCCAAAAAAAAACAAACACAACATAAACTCAACTGTCCGTTTAGTGGAAAACCGGCATAATAGTATCGATAACGATAATAACAACAAACAACAACTAACAATAACATAGCTAGTAAAAATGACTTACTACACTACATTAATTTGATTATGAAACTGATAATATGTAAGTAATTTTTACTAGCTATGTTATTGTTATTAGCTGTTTGTTGTTATTATCGTTATCGATACTATTAGGTTCATTATGTTTAGCAACTTTCCTTTTCACATTATTTGAAACGTTTTTAAATGGAAATAGATTGGATTTTTTTAGAGTTAGAGTTGTAACTAATTAACTTTTTTCCCATAGAACCATTTGAGATAAAAATTTGATACTTTCAGGAAATGATAATATTGATGGGATATATCGAATTCAATAAAAAAAAGAGTAGTGTTACATTTGAAAAAAAAAACATTCCTTGAGTTACAAAAAAAAACTAAAAATCTGGCAACGTCGCAATTGTCCATTTTCAATTCAATTTTTTAAGGTATCCACCGGTACCAAAATTCATTGATTTAGCCTTGGAAGTTTTAAAGAAAATTAGCCGTTCCGGTTATTTCAACTAACCCTGTATTTATATAATAGGGTAGCCAATATTTGAAGGTAGCAAAATTTACATGGGATATCCCATGGCCAGTCTGGCAGAGCACAACCTGGTATTTTTAATATCATAAATTCGGTTATAGTAAAAGAAAAAAATATTGTTTTTACTATAAATTTTATTCATTTTTCTCGCAACCTATATTTAAATAAATGATACGAATTTCCCTTTTAATGCCTGGATGAACTTCCTGTTATTATTTCTATCTCTTATCTCTTAGAACATCCGTTTCTTAAAAATGCGGCAGCAAAATAAGGAGATCGCCCCAAGCAGTGTCATTGCTTTCTTTGCCCTCATTCCGATTTAAAACTGTCGTCATAGGCGCGGAAAGTGGATATTGTATATGGATGAGAAAATTGACTATACTCAATATAAAATCGATTTATTTACAGCGAGCTGCTATGCTCGGCAATTTCTATAAAAATATTTATAAGATAAATCAACATAAAAAATTTTTATAACCAATTTTTGCTATGCTTTTTAGGCTAAACAAGATGCTTTTTAATAACAAGAGCTTATTTTATATATATACAGTATAGTTTAGTTTTGTAAAATGTCAAATCATTTTATAATATAACAGTGTAGGGAAGAAAAATAGCAGTTTAAGGTTTAAGGATATGTGGGAAATCAAAAATTAAAAAGGCTAGGATATAATTAGCTAATTTTTAATTTAAACTCATTACATTATTAAGTTGACACAAAGATTAGATTGCATATCCCGGAAATTGAAATTTTTGGTTCCCTCAAATTTTGATAACTTACATTTTTATGATGTGACTCCACAGAAAAACTCATTTGGTGAAATATCAGAAGACTTGGCTGGAATATTTTTGATGTAATTTATTCGTATTGTGCATCCATTGCAAAAGTTTCAAAAACATTTCTTTTCCCAAACTTTGTTTCAAAAAATAGGTTCTTAAATCTGATGTCCAAATATGCCCTTCCAAGCTTTCGAGGATATTAAGTCCTTGTTTGTACAAATCATTGTTCACGTCAGCAAGATCGGCACTCCTTGCAAAAATTGCAATATTCTTGTGTTCGATTCCCTTAAAATTTACGTAAATTTGACCATATCTCGGGAATGTTCTAGGGATTCCCATTAGCTAAACCTGGATGAATGGTTTAAGGTACATAAAAAAAATCTTCAAAGAAACTGACATACATAACCGTCTAACAAGATCATCATCCCTTTACAGTATTCCTAGGCATTACACCTCCCTGTTTCAGCGATTTTTTTTATAATTCGGCAAAAATCTATAATTAATAATATTCCAGAAGTCATTAAGAGTTCTCCAAGTTTTGTTTTTAAGTTTTTAAGAGTAAAATCGGTAAGTTTGTGCTTGGAGAGCGTATGTTATTATGTAACTATGTAACTATGTAATTGTGTAACTTGTTATGCTAATTTATTTATTTCCCTTTTTCTAATTGTATAATTAATTACTTTAGTTACCAGCATACTTTAGGACTGATCTGGGCTGTCTTCGGCAGGCTGAGACATATATTCAAATGAGATTATACCGATGTGTCTTACACAAAAGGTGTTTGATCAATGCGTCCTCCCGATACTAACGTTTGGCTCACAAGAAACTGTCAATAAAATAAAAATAACTCGGGACGAGCCATGGAGAGGTCCATGATAGGAGTGACATTACGAGATAAAATCTGGAATGAAGAACTACGTAGAAGAACAAAAGTTACGGATGCAATTAAAAAAGTCACACACTTAAAATGGAATTGGACTGGTCACGTCGCAAGAATGTCATTTAACAGATGGACAAAGAAAATACTAAAATGGCGTCCCAGAGACGAAGCGCACAGAAGCAGGGACGACCGCCGACTCGATGGACGGACGACTTGATCTCCAAACTGGATCCAAGATTCCCAAGACCGAAGAAAATGGCCTTGGTTAAGAGAGGCTTATGTTCAGCAGTGGACGAGATAGGCTGCTAGATGATGATGATACTTTAAGTAAACGATTATATAATTATTGAATTAATATTTTTATTTTATACACTGAGTGTTGCGTAAAAGAGCATCAATTTGAACGTCGCCATCTCTTTTCATAAAGTTTTTGTATTAGTTTCTACTTTGACATAAAATAAATACATTTTGTATTGTATTGTATTGTATTGTATTGTATTGTATTGTATTGTATTGTATTGTATTGTATTGTATTGTATTGTATTGTATTGTATTGTATTGTATTGTATTGTATTGTATTGTATTGTATTGTATTGTATTGTATTGTATTGTATTGTATTGTATTGTATTGTATTGTATTGTATTGTATTGTATTGTATTGTATTGTCTTGTGTTGTGTTGTGTTGTGTTGTGTTGTGTTGTGTTGTGTTGTGTTGTGTTGTGTTGTGTTGTGTTGTGTTGTGTTGTGTTGTGTTGTGTTGTGTTGTGTTGTGTTGTGTTGTGTTGTGTTGTGTTGTGTTGTGTTGTGTTGTGTTGTGTTGTGTTGTGTTGTGTTGTGTTGTGTTGTGTTGTGTTGTGTTGTGTTGTGTTGTGTTGTGTTGTGTTGTGTTGTGTTGTGTTGTGTTGTGTTGTGTTGTGTTGTGTTGTGTTGTGTTGTGTTGTGTTGTGTTGTGTTGTGTTGTGTTGTGTTGTGTTGTGTTGTGTTGTGTTGTGTTGTGTTGTGTTGTATTGTATTGTATTTTATTGTATTGTATTGTATTGTATTGTATTGTATTGTATTGTATTGTATTGTATTGTATTGTATTGTATTGTATTGTATTGTATTGTATTGTATTGTATTGTATTGTATTGTATTGTATTGTATTGTATTGTATTGTATTGTATTGTATTGTATTGTATTGTATTGTATTGTATTGTATTGTATTGTATTTTATATACTTCAATATCTACAATTTTAAATATTGGGTCCTTTGTGCTGTATCGTGAAGTGATGCTTTCCTATCGTTTTGCTAAGTAACATGGTAGCTAATTCCATTATTATCTTCTACAGGAATTACAAATTATAAACTACATTATTTTCTTGTGCTCTACCATCGCTATTTGCTCTAAGCAGTGGCACTTATTAGTTACAGTTTACAGTACTTTGGCGTTCAAAATTACGAACAATATTCATGATTGGTTGTTTTGCTTGGAATCGGTCTATCAGGAAACATCGCAGAGATTATTTGGGATACTCTCCGAGAAAAATTTTCCATATAGAATTACCTAATCATTATTATTTTTACTTGAATTCTGTAAAAAATTTTGAAACTAATAAAAAATAAAACGTCTAGCAACATTTAATATTATCATAATTTATACTGACGGTTTTATTGAGGTATATTTTAGAACCAAATTAAATTTTTGAGTTTTTTTTAAATAACTTTTAATTGACTTATTAGAACATAATGGAAGTTGGTGTGCGAGTCCATCCCATAAGGACCTACAAAGAGTTCAATACAAATTTGTAAAAAAAGTACTAGGGGAGCCAATCTTTGAGGGTAGCAAAATTTACGTGGGATTTCCCATGTATCCGCTATAATCTGAAGCTCGACGGGCAAATAAAAATCTGTGGATAATGGGACGATGTAGGTCTGTTTATGTTCAAGCTTTTGCGGCGCCTTTTTAATTGTTTTTAAAGATATCTGAATAATTTGCCTTATTGGAATATATTTTTAATATGTTTTAATTCAGGATATCAGTGCTAAACGTAATAAAATTGGTACTAGTGAAATAGAAGCTAAAAACTGGGATACCGTCTTTTGGAAGCCAACAGGATATATTCTTGTTAAGCAGCGACATGCCAAAGGCATGACAATACAATAATACTAGCTAATCCATTGAAAAAATATCACAATAATAAAAGCAGAAAATTTGACGTACATCATCAAATTACCCAAAATTATTTTATTTGCCAGTTGAGTGTATATTCACAACCACCTTCAAAGAAGCCGTGAAACAGAAACATCGACAACACTGCTTGAAGATTCATGTGTCACGTGACTTTTTTGAGGTTAGCCATGGTTTAGTACCTATGTAATTTACGAGTGAACTAGGTGTAGGTTTCGTATTAATTTGTATTTTTATGTGGTTTTTGATTGATATCTAATAGAAAATGCTTATTCTTAATATTATTAAACTTATTCAATTTTTAACAAAACCGTTTGATATTTTCTCCCAAAAGACGCGCTGATTTCTTCTCAACTCCTCTACATATCCAAAATTATTAAAATATATTCGTAAGTTTAAGAAAAATCAAGTTTTTGAGTGCGGAAACAAGGAGAATTTGCAAATTCTAACACTATTCAATTTTGACTAGAGTGCTTTGACTGCTTTGGTTAATGTAGGTAATTTATTCCAAAAAAACCGGCTGTCAAAAATGACGAAAAATGGGTGTTTTGAGCTTGACTTGCTAAAGTAATAAGAACATTTCCAGATTTTAAATCGGATGGAATATCTACCTTGAACCTTCTTCTAATTTTATTGACCAAAATATTTGCCCAAAATGTTTCAGAAATACTTGTATTCTCGATTTTAAAGATGACGTTCCGACATTGAAAATGCGTCGCCACGTGGTATGAGGCTGTTCGATATTTCGATATTCGCGAATTTTTTTCTCGGAAACGGTTAGAGCAAAACGATAAAAAATTTCTGGACGTAGAGAGGAATAGTAGGGGCACGTTCTGGGACCAATTTCCAATATACAGGGTGTACCGGAAAAAAGTTATTAAAGTCAAAGTTGAAAAATATGTTTTTTTTCGTTATAGCGCGATACAGGTGTCAAAAATCATTTTAATCGATTTAAACTTTTTTGGCATGTAGACAACGTTCGGCTACAAAACACTATTGCTTGCGAACGCGATCGAAAGTTGGGAAGTCATTTTTTTGATTTTTTTGAAATCAATATAGGGTCATATTGGATCGTTAATAAATCGAATTGGGTGCATCTGACACACTTTTGGTGTGGAGATTCGTTTAGGTCATCTCAAATACTACGTTTTTCAAATATATTGTTCTATACCTACCGGTAATATAAAGGGTGCAAATAATAAAAAAGTAAGAATTACTATTTAAGACACGATTCTTTTACGGTTTTCATTGTTTTTCGTACGAAAAACAACTTTTGATCGAAATGTTATATAATATAAGTATAGTATTTGTAGAATTATACCGTTTTAATCCTAAATTAAAAATTACCTATCAAAATGACAGCTGTCGTATAAAACTTTGTTATTTAGGAACTGAAAAATTTTTCAATTTAGGATCCTTATAGCTATAAATCTCGCTACGAAAATGATAAAAAAAAATTGAAACTTATCTGTCAAAATCTGACAGCTATCGTATAGAACTTTGTTATTTAGGTAACAAAAAATTTATCAATTTAGGATTCTTACAGCTATGATCGTCACGACAAAAAAGCTAAAAAAAAATTGACACTTACCTGTCAAAATTTGATAGCTATCGTATAAAACTTTGTTATTTAGGTGCTGAATTTTTTTTTAAATTCGGATTCTTACAGCTATAACCCTCGCTACGAAAAAGCAAAAAAAAAATGACACTTACCTGTCAAAAAGTGACAGCTGTCGTATAATTAAAGGAACGAACTAGAACAGTGCCGTGCCCGAGGGGCTCGGCACAATAATATTTCTACAAATTTATTAGCTGATAATTGATAGCTTCCATGTAAGAATAATTTTTTGCTTATGTTTTAATCGATTGAATACTTACATATTTTTATAAAGCAAATATGAAAAGTATATCCCACATTGCACGAACGTGTTATAGTTTAAAGAGCACCTATAAATATTAATATCATATATCATAATATTAAATAACATATATTTCAGTAATAAAAAGTCTTAGCGAATCGAGCGAGGCGGCATTGGAAACGGGACGTCGAGCACTATACGGCGCCGTCTCAGAAAACTACCTATCTATACGAGAAAACGGAAATTTTGCACCATTGTCTAGTTTTTGTCAGTTGTTATAATGTTAATTTGGCGATATGTTTCCCCTTCACGTTCCGCAGGAAGGTGAGGCAAAAAAAGCAATAGAAAACATAGAAAAAAGAAGCTAAGAAAAATACTTTTTTAGTACTAATAATAGATGCACTCTCGGCTGACGATTAGCGATATGGACCCAGTCTAGTTTTGTCCGCGGCACTGACATAATTTTTTCTTTTACAATTTTAAATACTGAAAATTCCCAAAGTAAATTATACTAACTTAAAGGCGAGGCTTTAAAGAAAGTTGTCTTTATGGTTACTAAAAAAAGCCTCAATAATGAATACTTGTTATATTCTGGGCGTAAGCAGATTGTGGGTATTTTTTTTTATTCCTTTTTGAGTGGTATTTACTTATTCAAGGGAAAAGCGGATTTTCGTAAAAAATGGTTTTAGTAAAAAGACCCGAAGGAAAAGGGCATGTTGTCGGCAATAATCACGTAAATATTTTATTGGCATCATGTCTGTGGTTGGAAATATTCGCGAATTAGAAAGCGATTTAGTCGGATCAATTAATGTGATTTATTTTTTAAACTCCACAATAAAATGTTCATAAACTATATTATTATAAACTACTCAAAACTAAATAGGGAACTAACATTTTTTTGCATCTTTTTGAGGATAGATATTTTATAGCAGAAATCAGTGAGTGGGATCGCTCAACCAGGGTTGGATAGGGAATTTTATCGCCTTTGACATGAGCCGAAGTTATTACTAAAAAGGGCTATATTTCTGTGTTATACAGTGTGTTTTAAAAAGTATTGCAAATTTAAAAATTTTTGATGTGCCATTTTGATTAAATGATAAAAGAGTTTTGGACTTCCATTGTCTTTATTTATTTAAATCACAACGTTTCAACTGGTAAGTATCTCCAGTCGTCTACAGGTGAATACTAAATAAGTAAAGTAACTACAGGACTATTTATACTAGCTAGGTGCACTAAAGCATAACTGAGGTGGGTGCAGTCATGCGTTCAGTTGGCACGCGAACTTATCCTAAGATTACATCTATCTAACAAAGGTTTCCAGATATTTCTTATGTTTAAGGATGGTTTACTAAAGCAGCCTGGGTTCTGGTGAATAGCAGCAGCTTCCTTGAACTTTCTTTTCCTCCAGTGTGGTTCTTTATGTAGGATTTCAGCTTCTGACCACATGATATGGTGACCATGTTTCCAGGCATGGTCAGCTGCACCTGATTTTTCGGTCTCTCCTTTTAACGTATTGTTTTTGTGTTCTTTTTTCCTTGTTTCTAATGGTCTTAATGTCTCACCTATATAGGATTGCCAATATCATGTGGTCAGAAGCTGAAATCCTACATAAAGAACCACACTGGAGGAAAAGAAAGTTCAAGGAAGCTGCTGCTATTCACCAGAACCCAGGCTGCTTTAGTAAACCATCCTTAGACATAAGAAATATCTGGAAACCTTTGTTAGATAGATGTAATCTTAGGATAAGATCGCGTGCCAACTGAACGCATGACTGCACCCACCTCAGTTATGCTTTAGTGCACCTAGCTAGTATAAATAGTCCTGTAGTTACTTTACTTATTTAGTATTCACCTGAAGACGACTGGAGATACTTACCAGTTTGAACGTTGTGATTTAAAACAAATAAAGACAATGGAAGTCCAAAACTCTTTCATCATTCAAGAAACATCATTGTCTCCAACCTTGAAACAGTCAAAATTTGATTACATGATTTCTGACTTAGTCTAGAGTATTTTTTGGAAAACTTACTAGATTCTGCCAAAACCTTTTTGGAATCATCAATTTATTGTGTAAAGTCAGAAAGCTATTAATTTTTAAATTAAACCATACATTTCCAAAGCTGTTTTGCCTTTAAGTGTTCTATAACGGCCGTTTCCACGGAAACGAGTTTTAAATGTGAAGTTTTATGAAGGCGTTTAAAATTGACGTTATTTGTTAAGTTTTAAAATAGGGAAAGAACCCATTTATCCAAAGAGCAACGTAACTTTATTGTCACATTGCACCAACGTGGATACAGACAAAGTGAAATTTCAGATTTTTTGGGTAAGAGTAAGAGTGTGATTTCAAGGATCATTAGTAATTATCGGGAGACTGGAAGTGCTAGCAAAAGACCCGGTAGCGGATCTGTAAGGGCTACTAATGATAGAAAAGATCGACACAATAGAATAAACGTAAGTAGAGCCCCCTTTTAGTACATCTCGACGACTTCGACAAGGGCTACAAAATGCAATAGGAAGAAGAGTTTCTTATTAGACGGCAAGGGCGTCCATAGAGCGTTTTTCAGGGGGGGGGGGGACAAAAACTTAAACAATATTTTTTTATCTACTAACTAACCACTGTACTATTCAATATTTATACTGAATTATGAAATAAAATAGTAATGTGGGCGTCTATGGGGGGGGGGGGGAGGGGCAAGTGCCCGTTTTGCCGCCCCCCTATGGACGCCCTTGCCAGACAATAAGAAATTGACTCAAAGAAGCGGGAATTAAGTCTTATAGGCCGCTAAGGCGAATAGCTATTACAGCGAATCATCGACGACTTAGGCTTGCTTGGGCCAATGAAAATTTTAATTGGGACCATGTATTATTTACTGACGAGTAAAGATTCTGCTTACACAATGATTCTCGTCGTAAAAGAGTGTACCGAACTGTAAATACACGAAATTTGCAAGCACATATGCAGCCAACTCATAAATTTGGAGGAGGTGATGTCATGGTTTGGGCTGGTGTTGCTCTGGGGTTTCGAACTGAGCTGCACTCTTTTGATAATACAGTAACTGATTAAATATACAGGAATGAAATTATTACAAATTATGTGACAGGGGCTAGAGGTCTAATAGGTCACAATTTTGTGTTTCTTGACGATAATGCGCGCCCTCATTGAGCTCGAGTGGTAATGGAAGAAATTATCAACTTAGAGTTGAATCATTTACCATTACCACCATATTCTCCAGACTTCAACCCGATTGAACATGTGTGGGACAGGCTTCAGTACCAGCTGGATCAACATTTGCCTCAGCCAGAAAACATTGTTCAGTTGCGGCAACTACTTCCAATCTTGTGGCAACTAGTGTCTCAAGAACACATCAATAACATCATTAGAAGTATGCCTCGGAGGTGTCAGGAAGTTATTCAAAGTCGAGGTCACCCCACTAGATATTAGTTTTATTTTTTTACGATTAAAGGCAAACCAGCTTTGGAAATGTATGGTTTAATTTAAAAATTAATAACTTTCTGAGTTTATAGAATAAATTGATGATTCCAAAAACGTTTCGGCAGAATCTAGTAAGCTTTCCAAAAAATACCCTAGAATAAGTCAGAAATCATGTAATCAAATTTTGTAGCGCATCAAAAAATGTTTAATTTGCAATACTTTTTAAAACACACTGTATAACACAGAAACATAGCCCTTTTTAATAATAACTTCGGCTCATGTCAAAGTCGATGAAATTCCCTATCCAACCCTGGTGGAGCGATATCTATCCTCAAAAAAGATTTAAAAAAATGTTAGTTCCTCATTCATTTTTGAGTAGTTTATTAAAGAAATCGCCCATTATTCTCAAAGAGACCTAGTATAGTTTATTGGCATGCAAGGTCTCGGTCTCAAATTGTGTATTGACAATAAATATCGGTTACAAGTGTTTCGCCCTTTCGGGAATCATCAGACCTAAAATAAGAAACCTTACTTAGGTACATTATTAAACAAACGATTAAAATTCTGTATCTTGCGGTTCTAAAATCAAAAATTTTAGAATACACCCACTCTACATTCGGATATAATAACAAAACAAAACAAAATCTCAGAAAAAGTTCAGATACCTAAGTTGTTAGGTCAAATCAGGTCAACAAAAAGAATAAAATGATGTGCATGAAGCTTAATGTATCAAAATGTACAGTATTGCATATTGGCTCAAACAACCCTTGTGAAACATATTTGCTAAATGATCTTCAACTTATTAGTGTTACAGAACAAACAGATCTGGGGTTAGTGATTTCTTCTAATTTAAAATGGGAAGCACATATTATTAAGATGGTAAAGAAAGCCAATAGTTTTATTTTTATGGTGCAAAAGACTTTCATAGATCACTCTCTACAGATTGTAAAGAAACTGTACACTTCCTATATTAGACCAAAAATTGAATATGGATACAATATTTGGAACCCCTACTACATCAAAGATATTGAAATTTTGGAAAGGGTCCAAAGGCGGGTTACCAGAATTCCATTTGAATTGAGAGGTTTACCTTATCCCGAAAGACTTAAAAGATTTGGGCTAACTACTCTGAAGCAAAGAAGAACTAGGGGTGATATAATAGAAACTTTTAAAATACTAACAAACTACTATTCTTGTAACTTGAGAAATTTGTTTCATTTAAATCAGAATCAACAGCTTCGGGGACACTCAAAAAAATTAAGCAAAGAAAAATCAGCGACATTTCCAAGAAAGAACTTCCTCATCAATCGGGTGGTGTACACATGGAACTCGCTTGAAGAAAGTACAGTCTGTGCAAATAGTGTAAACTCCTTTAAAAACCAAGTTGATCGTAATTTCGAGCAGTTAATTCAAAACTTTGTGCATTACGGTGCTTGATGACATTCGTTTTTAAATATTTAATGATATTTGTGTACATGTTTACATAACTTTCGCGTACGAATTTAACAAGTAATTTAAACTAGCCAACGGACTTTTAGACATTTTAAATCACGATGAACAATTAAAGAAAGAGAAACAAATTAAAGAGACTAAAACAATAGCTTCATCGGACTTTCCGCTTGCTATTGATAAAATATTAATAATAATAAATAATAAATAATAATATTAATAATAATAATAATAATAATAAAATGAATGCAGTAAAACCTCTGTTAACGACCACCTTTACAAAGCGACCACCTGTGTTAAACAACCAATTATGAGTTCCCCGTATTTAAAAATGGAAATTCCATACATTTTTACTCCTCTATAGCGACCCCTCTGTCAAACGACCACGACCAGGTAATATCGAAATTTTTGGTATATATCAATGCTAAAAACCCCCTTAACTAAGGGCAATAAAACCTTTCGGTAAAACCTGACCCGAAAATTCGACGTATTTAGGGAAGGTATTTTAAGTTATAAAAATTGCACCGAACATTATCTTGTTAATGTGGGGTGCTAATTTATGCATATACTTAGGTACTTCCACAAATTAGTTTATTGTGGGCAAATCCGATGAATTTGGACCCTTTGGATCAAGGCATTATCCAGAATTTTAAAATGCTTTATAGAAGCCACCTTATTAGGAGGCTTTTTACATGTATAGATAGTGGTTGTCCTCTTCAGGAAATAAAAAATAACATTACCATAACCAATGCCTTATTATGGGTTTCAGTGGCCTGGCGTAATTTGTCCCCAGTGACGATAAAGAAATGTTTTATGAAAGCCGGATTTATGTTCAAGACAGATATTGACGACTTCGAAGAAGAATATAATATTCCGCTCGCACAACTGTTCCCTAACATAAAGGACATAATTGAAGAGTGGTTAACCTAAGTGATCTAAGTGACATAATCGAAAACTACCAGAAAATGTAAAAAACTGTTTTAAAGCTAAGAATAAAACAATAGTTTATTTTTTTATTAATATTTGTATTCATAAACATACACAAAAACATTTGTAGGATAAAATTTACGTAATAAACGTATGTACATAAACTGAACAAAAAAAAAATAGAAAAGGTCTAAGGCTCCTTTTATACTGGGATTCTGTATGCGAGATACAGTATCTGGGATTCAGATTCTCGCCATCTATGAACCCCTTTTAACGAATAGGATGAAATTGGCACTTAGATCTTTTAGTAGGACATTGGCATAGGTACATAGATCACATAAATAAAAAAAAAAATTTTGAATTTTGGCACATAGATCACTTAGGTTGACCACTCTTCAATTGTGAACTTTGCATCTATTGATAGCGATTTACCAACAGAAAGTGCAGAATTGACTATCATGGACTGTATTGAAGAAATCCAAGACACAGATGAAACTGATGAAACAGAGGAAGATGAACCTGAAATTGTTCCAGTCTCGAATATATCAAGCCTGCCTGAAGCCTGCGCAAGTTTAAGAAACTTAGACAACTTTTTTTAAATTACCTGTTTTGACATGTCTATAAATATTTCTCAAGTATTAATAAATTGTGAATCTGAATTTTATAAAAACAAATTAAAAAATGCGAAACAATCTTTAATTTCTGACTATTTTAAAAAATGAATTTAAAGCAAACACACAGTAGATTGTATGTACATTATACATTATGTATGTAAGTGCAAAATTTTTTTTTTTCGATTTTCGTTTATGTACTTTGCCTGATATACAGTGTCACCAGTAAAGTCCGCATCATATAGGATTTTTTTTATTAATAGCTTTATTCGAAATTTGACTTTGGCATCAAGCTCTGCTTCGATCGAGATGAAAATTAAGCAAATAAATAGTACTCACGTGATTTGCATTATATGTCAAATTTTAATTTTTTCAAAAAAATAATTCAAAAGTGGGGTTATTTTTGAAAATATCGAAAAAAGTTATAAGAAAAAGTTTTTCTAAATGTAGTTTCTAGACCACATGCAAAATTTCAGCTGCATAAGATAATTTTCATTTTTTACCTATATTTTGTAAATTGCACTTTTTTTTGCAAAATAAGACTCAACGCAACTTACATAAAACTTCTTAGTTTTGACAATGCTTTATTTCAGATACATTTTCTTTAAAGAAGCGCCACAATAAATGTGTGTTTCTCTACAAAATCAAAATTGGGCTATTAAAATTTGGTCGTATGTGATGCAAAGTTTATTTGTTTTTTTGGACAATGTATAAGGTAACTCCATAAAATAAGTATTTTTGAAAAATTAGTTTGTGTCTGAAAGTAATACACCTTAATATTAAGAAAAAAAGAACACAGTGTCTTCAGTAAAGTGTTTTTTAAGTGGAAAATAAATTTTAGTTTAACAACGTAAAGTTTATCTATTTTCAACGATTTAATTTAAAACCCCTATATTATAATTTATTAATAAGCTATGTCATAATAACGTTAACGTGTATTACTTTCAACTACAAACTACGTTTTTAAAAATACTTATTTTATGAAGTTACCTTATACAGGGTTCAAAACAAATAAACTTTGCATCACATACAACCAAATTTTAATAGCCCAATTTTGATTTTGTAAAAAAACACACATTTATTGTGGCGCTTCTTTAAAGAAAATGTATCTGAAATAAAGCATTGTCAAAACTAAGAAGTTTTATGTAAGTTGCGTTGAGTCTTATTTTGCAAAAGTGGTGCAATTTACAAAACATAGGTAAAAAATTAAAATTATCGTATGCGCCTGAAATTTTGCATGTGGGCTAGAAACTGCATTTAAAAAAACTTTTTCTAATAACTTTTTTCGATTCTTTCAAAAATAACCACACTTTTAAATTATTATTTTTTTAATTTAAATTTGACAGATAATGCGAATCACGTGACTACTATTTTTTTGCTTAATTTTCATCTCGATTGAAGCAGAGCTTGATGCCAAAGTCAAATTTCGAATTAAGCCATTAATAAAAAAAAATTCCATATGATGCGGACTTTACTGGTGACACTGTATAAAGGTAAATATATTAATAAATAAACAACATAAAATGCAGATTTTTTAAATTTTCCTCTATAAAGCGACCACCCCTGTTTAACGACCAATATTTGATTCCCCGAGGGTGGTCGCTCATGAGAGGTTTGGTTGTATTTTATTTTGTCACACTTTCTATCACACTTAAGCTATATGGTCTACGAAAAATATACAAACTCACGTTGGCTCTTAGACCAGTGGTCAGTTGTGTAGACTCTCCAACTTATAATATAGCAAGGTTTCTCCATAACATTTTGCACGCACTAACTTCTACTTTTAGATTTATTATTAAGAACTCATTTCAGTTTGTTGAATCTTTGAAAGATATTAGAATACCCACGGGTTATAGCTTGGTATCCCTGGATGTGGTCTCATTATTTACTAGTATACCAAAAAAGATGGATTTAGAGATAATTAAAATTTAAAAATATTGGAGGCACATGAGAGCCTACACGGATATCCCTCTGAATACTATCTATATTTTGATTCTAGTTATTTTAAGTTTGATAATGTTTTCTATGAACAGATTGAGGCTACTCCAATGGGCAACCCACTTAGTCCTACTCTTGCTTACTATAATAAATGACCTCGTAGAAACTTGTCTTCAGAGATTGCCTTTTAATGTGATACTCCTTGGCATATACATATATGTAGATGACACATGCCTTGCATTGTCCATAGAGTTCATTGATACCCTTCTATTATTTTTTAATGCTTACAAAAAAATAATTATTCACTTCATTTCATTAATAAAGTTTTCAAACAAATAGAAATTAAGAACCTCACTCTCGTAGACGGACAAGAAACAGATATTTACAACAAAAAGTTTTTTAAACTTCCTCTAAATCCTTGCCTCTCAGAAAAAATCAACATACATCTGAGTGATGACAATAGTTATGTAGCCTTTTATAATACTAATACTACAGTTAAAAGATAAGACTGAAAACGTACATAGAAGTAACATTGTTTATCATATTATACCTTGCATGAATTGCAATATGTCATATATAGGTTAAACTACCCAACTTTTGGGTACAAGAATGAAACAACACCAATATAGTTGTCAAATAAAGAATGTCACCAAATTGGAAAAGACTGCACTGGCTGGTCATCGGTTCGACACTGATCATAATTTTGATTTTAATTTAACAATGTAAGAATCTTAGATAATGAGAAACATTTTCATAAGCGATCTGTTTGCGAGATGATTTCGATTGAATTGACTGAGAATACTGTAAATTTGAGAACTGACACATCTAATATTAGTAATATGTATAAAGGCGTTCTCCATATTGACAAAAACAAAGTTTTAAACTGTTGATGAATTTTTGTTCTAACACTATTCGGTTTACATTGAATGTATTAAGATGTGTTGTGCGTTTAAGTTTTGTGTACCTTTTAGTTATTGTCTTCAGTTAGTGACATTTTAATTCAATACAGTACTGTTCATTGCCCAAGTTTATTAATTGGGTATATAACTCATAATGCATGTAAGCAATGTTGCCCGATTCAACTACTTATATTATTGTAATTGATTATTTATTAGAATTGAAAAATTTTGCTGGTTTACAAGAATTTTGGTAAACAAATTTTGGCAACGCGCATATTTTGGTAAAAAGAAAAATATAAAAAACATGCCTTGTTGAATGTTTTCCTTGTGGGTTTCAATTGGTTAACCATGTTTTTGATGTAATAATAAGTTGAATAATTATTTTAAAAAATTCATAATGCCATGTCAGTTCATTAAGTTTCTACTTTATATTATTTTCTATAGAGTAAGCACTGCATATACAGGGTGTCCGGAAAATACGCGTACAACGTTTTACGACAGACTCCTGACGTCAAAATAGGTCGATCTAAGCCGACTTAGTTATATCCAAAATTGTCTCGTTTAGCCGGTAGAGGGCGTCAAAAATTTGTAAAAATATTGGTTTTTCCTAAAGTACCTACGTGAAAACCTGCTAATCGATTTTAATAATTTTTAGTATATAGACTAATACTATAAAATGACGTTTTATAGTAGTATAGTCACCGGCTGTAAATAAGTGGAAGTGTTATAAAAGTGATATAATACGTCAACATTTCTCCTCATTTTTTATATGAACGGCGTTATGACAACCCAGATATTTTTGTAGAGTGACTGGATGTATTTGGAAGCTATTTTACCTCTTTATTATTTTTCGTTGAATGAGCTGTTTTGTCAGAAGAAAATATTTACAATTACCTGCATACATCAATTGTTAACAATAAAAATAAAACAAAGTTCAACAAAGTTGAAAGTATGTATTGTAAGAAACTAAGTAAAACAAAGTTATTAAAATGGTTGCTTGCATTTAAAATCCGTTGCAATAAATCATCGCGTGTGTTTACCGGAGTCTTGTAAACTTCTGTTTTAATAACGTCCCACAAAAAGAAGTCACACATATTTAACTCAGGAGAACGTGGTTGCCATTTTACTGGTGCATCATTGCCTCTTCCAATCCATCGGTTGGGATATTGATAATGTAAGTATTGCCGAACGGCAACGGAAAAATGGGGCGGGGCACCATCATGCATATACCACATTTCCCTCCGAAGTAAAAGGGGCAAATTGTTCAGAAGAATTGGTAATGTGTCTTGCAAAAAATTTAAATAAATATTTCCATCTAACCTGTCTGGAATAACAATGGGACCAATAAGGTAGCGATCAATAATACCTCCCCAAATATTTAATTTAAATTGATGCTGATGATGTGCAACTTTATTGGCATGTGGATTTTCATTGGAATAAATATGTTCGTTGTGCAGATTGGTTACTCCAGATCTTGTAAAGCACGCCTCGTCAGTAAACATAATTGTTCTACAAAAATTTGGATCACGGATTCTTTTGTTTCTAATAATTTGACAAAATGTAAGCCGCATGGGGGGATCAGTCGGTAAAAGTTCCTGGACTTTTTGCACGTGATAAGGATTTAACAACTGTTCTTTTAAAACCTCATTGACAATCGTTTTAGGAACATGTAACTCACGTTCTAAGCGACGGGTACTAGTACTTGGTTCTTCTTCAACTCTTTCCAGAATCATCTGTTCTGTTTCCACAGTTCGAATTGTTTGCATACGACCCCTACCTTTAAAGTTTTTCTCAAAGCTGCCTGTTTCCCGAAGATGACGCTCGATATTGGCAAATGTTTGGTGGTTTGGTAGTCGACGGTTAGGAAACCTCTCCATGTAAACCCTAACACTCTGACGCCCATTTCCTTGACAAAACCCGTAGGTATACCAGGAGCATGTCAACCTTCTCAGAGTTCGTATAATTTTCCATTTTTAATGGTAAAATGAACTTGTAATTCAAGAATGTTGATCGTATACTTGAGTAAACTTTATAGACTGGTGACAATTTGTCAATAATTGTCCAATAATAAAATGCCATGGCAACAAGGTCACTTAAAAAATTATTGTTACAGGTAATTTGATTTTAAAATTATTACTAATAATACTAAATATTGTAAATATTTTCTTCTGGCAAAACAGCTCATTCAACGAAAAATATTAAAGAGGTAAAATAGCTTCCAAATACATCCAGTCACTCTACAAAAATATCTGGGTTGTCATAACGCCGTTCATATAAAAAATGAGGAGAAATGTTGACGTATTATATCATTTTTATAACACTTTCACTTATTTACAGCCGGTGACTATACTACTAGAAAACGTCATTTTATAGTATTAGTCTACATACTAAAAATCATTAAAATCGTTTAGCAGTTTTTCACGTAATTTAAGAAAAACCAATATTTTTACAAATTTTTGACGCCCTCTACCGGCTAAACGAGACAATTTTGGATATAACTAAGTCGGCTTAGATCGACCTATTTTGACGTCAGGAGTCTGTCGTCAAACGTTGTACACGTATTTTCCGGACACCCTGTATTTATAGACATGGTGATTCATTAAGGGTGGCGACCGGCCATATCTCGGAAACTACTAGGCATAGAAACTTGGAGAAAAAAAAATTATCATTAAAGCGGCCATGAGAAAATTCTGGAAATTACTTTTAAGTTCCTCATTTCGCCGCAAGGGGGCACAATTAAAATTTTTTTTTTTAATTCTAAATTTCTCCGAAATTTTCCATATTAAGGTATAACTCTCATTACATCATCGAAAAGCTTAGACAATTCTGCATCATTTTAGTTTAAGACTCATTGGCGTACCGACCTTGATAAGAGTGGGGGAAGCTATTAAATGTGTAAACATTAAAATCGCTGTAACTTCTAAACGACTTATCCGATTTTACTAAATTTAAGCTTGTTTGGAAGGGAAAGGTAAGTATCTTCAATCGCCGTATCCAACAGTACACGATAGTGTTTAATAAAATTGCTAGAGGGCGCAATTTGTATTAATAACGGTTTTTTCGATTTTATCCCGGAAATTCAAATCATACGGTATAACTATGACATCATAATCGAAAAGTAGATGAAATTTGCAAGAAAAGATGTGAAGACCGCAGTTCGATATCTTTGTTGGTTTCAGAGTTATTGCCAAAACAATAATTTTTAATACAAATTGCGCCCTCTAGCAATTTTATTAGAAATTATCTTGTACCATTGGATACGACAATTGAAGGTACTTACCTTTCTCTTCCAAACAAGCTTAAATTTAGTAAAATCGGTTAAGTCGTTTAGAAGTTACAGCGATTTTAATGTTTACACTTTCAATAGCTTCTCCCACTCTTATCAAGTGAAACTGTAAACATTAAAATCGCTGTAACTTCTAAACGACTTAACCGATTTTACTATATTTAAGCTTGCTTGGAAGAGAAAGGTAAGTACCTTCAATTGTCGTATCGAATGGTACAAGGTAGTTTCTAATAAACTTGCTAGAGGGCGCAATTTGTATTAAAAATTATTGTTTTGGCAATAACTCTGAAACGAACAAAGATATCGAACTGCGGTCTTCACATATTTTCTTGCAAATTTCATCTACTTTTCAATTATAATGACATAGTTATACCGTATGATTTGAATTTCCGGGATATAATCGAAAAAACTGTTATTATTACAAATTGCGCCCTCTGGCAATTTTATTAAACACTATCGTGTACTATTGGATACGGCGATTGAAGATACTTACCTTTCCCTTCCAAACAAGCTTAAATTTAGTAAAATCGGATAAGTCGTTTACTAGTTACAGCGATTTTAATGTTTGCACATTCAATAGCTTCCCCCACTCTTATCAAGGCCGGTACGCCAATGAGCCTTAAACCAAAATGATGCAGAAATGTCTAAGCTTTTCGATAATGTAATCAGAGTTATACCTTAATATGGGAAATTTCGGAGAAATTTAGAATTAAAAAAAAAACAATTTAATTTTGCCCCCTTGCGGCGAAATGAGGAACTTTAAGGTAATTTCCAGAATTTTCTCATGACCGCTTTAATCATAATTTTTTTTTCTCCAAGTTTCTATGCCTAGTAGTTTCCGAGATATGGCCGGTCGCCACCCTTAATGAATCACCCTGTATATTAGATAACTGTTTACCAGTAGTTGTTTTACAATCTTACATGTGTCTGTAGATGTAATTTGTGTCGTTAATTATTTTAGCCCTTGAGAAAGGTTTAAAGAATAAACCGAAACATTGGGAATGAAAAAAAAATCAAAAGTGTTTTCATTAAAGTTTTCTTCCCCACTAATACCCTGAAATAATTCAATCATTAAGGACGAAAAATCAACTAACATTTATATTTCAAAATAATTGCTTATTACACTGAGAAAGATTCAAATACTCTTTATACATTTGTTTAATACTATACAGTGTCCGCAAGAAAGTTCGCATCAAATGGGATTTTTTTTTATTATTAGGTATAGGTAAAAATTAAAAAAGAAGTTAGTTTTTGCTTACCTAAAAACCAAAAATGACGTATACTGAAGCAGCTGCACGACTTACGTTACCTGTCAAATTTGACATTTTTAATAAAATAGGTTCAAAAATGCCATTATTTATCAAAATATCGAAAAACTTTATTTGAGAAAGTTGTTTATTTAGGCATTTTTAGTCTCTGTACGAAATTTTGACAGTCTAATAAAATTTTTATTTTTTGCCAGGTTCTTGAAAATTTTGATCAACCCTCGTAGATTAACTTTTATACATCGATGTAAAACCATTTGCCTTTACTTCATTTGTAATCTTAATGCAATTTTGTGTAAAATTTTTGTTTCCTATTATTTATTTTGCTTCAAAAACTGAAATTGTTATTGATCAGTATGTAATGTTTGATGCAAAGTTTATCTAATTACATCAGTTTTGCCAAAACCGACGTTTCTCATTTTGCTTAAGTTGGTAAACAGATGTACAAAAAGAAAATATTGAAAGCTTTCGTTGAAATTTTACTTAATTAATATTAAATTAAATTAATTATATTAAACTATATTTTTGTTGAATAAAATGTTTCGAGCGATTAATATTTATTCTTTTTAATCCAATATTAATTAAATAAAATTTTAACGAAAGCTTCCTAATATTTTCTCTATGTACATCTGTTTACTAACTTAAGGAAAATAAGGAACGTCGGTTTTGGCAAAACTGATGTAATTAGATAAACTTTGCATCAAACATTACATACTAATCAATAACAATTTTAGTTTTTGAAGCAAAACAAATAATAGGAAACAAAAATTTTACACAAAATTGCATTAAGATTACAAATGAAGTAAAGGCAAATGATTTTACATCGATGTTTAAAAGTTAATCTACGAGGGTTGATCAAAATTTTCAAGAACCCGACAAAAAATAAAAATTGTATTAGACTGTCAACATTTCGTACAAAGACTAAAAATGCCTAAATAAACAACTTTTTCAAATAAAGTTTTTCGATATTTTGTTAAATAAGGGCATTTTTGAACCTATTTTATTAATAATGTCAAATTTGACAGGTAACGCAAGTCGTGCAGCTGCTTCAGTATACGTAATTTTTGGTTTTTTGGTAAGCAAAAACTAACTGCCTTCCCAATTTTTACCTATACCTAATAATAAAAAAAAATCCCATTTGATGCGGACTTTCTTGCGGACACTGTATGTGACAGCAACGCGCTTTCCTACTATAAGACAACTAAAATTGCTAGACCATTGTGTAGTGATAATATCACGGTAATTTAGCCAATAGGAAATAGGAGTTAATGACATCATAGAATGGTTTAAAGCCATTATTGCTCTGAAAACTCACAGTAATTATCAAGGGTGTAATCTGGTTTTATATACTGTATTAGTTCCGACTGGCAGTTGTAATGAAACTTGACAATAATCATAATAATATCCGCTTGCGACGGTTAATAAAGCATATACTTACCATTAAAAATCAGTACTGCAGTTCTCAAAAATTTAAATATCTTCTAGTGTGATATTGTTCTTGTCGTTTAACATTATTACGATTATCTATTCTGTAACATGGTTTACTGAGATGGTAAAATTCGCATATAGATTATAAAGTCCAATACTAATGATGGGTTATGCGAAATAAGAATATTCTTTATCTGACACGCAAATTTAAAAAAAAACTTAAATACAAAGTAAAAATAAATTATTCGAAACAGGTATTGGTACGATCAATAAAATTCAAATTTAGACAGGACAGCTAGAAGACTCCGAACAACGATGTAACCTGCGCATCAAATACGTTAAAACTTATAATATCGCCACGAACCCCCAACTAACATTTTGTGAATATAGGTTCTAAGGGATTCAATTCGTTTTTAGGGACGCTGTTCCACTTTCTTATTGGTAGAAAAAGCGCTTTACTGGGAAAGCAGTTCATTATACAACAAGACTGTGCTGCTAATGGAACTGAAGTAATGGTCAGCGGTCATTGAACAGACTTTATATAAGTTCCTTTAATAAAATAATACTAAATGTATTTCGTAATTTTTTTTTTTTATTCACTTTATTTTTTCTTAGTCTGTTCAAATAAGCAAGTGCGTGTTTTACCCCAGGGGGTAGAAATGGAGATGGTAAGTTTCCAACGCAACCGTAAGACAAAAAGATATAAATAAAATTTTGTGCTTTGCGCTAAGCCCCCCTACTAATACTCGTTTATTTTTCTTTAAAAGCTATAATTTCTTAATTTTGGGCGATTTACGACAGTAAAGCTTTTATGAAACAAGATAACTAAGACAGTATTTCAACGAACTTAACAATTATTATTATTCTTGTATATACTCAAAACGTTTCCCAACTTCTTCATCTTCTTGTCTGAACGGAGTTTATTAAGTAACAAGTAAAACAAAGTTTCTAGCCTCAAAATAGTTTAATATTTAATTGCTTGTAGTTTATTGTAGTTAGTAAACTTCTTTGTAAAGATATATTATTTAATTGAGAAGTGAATAACAATCGCCAGAGGCCATAACGAGACTACATTATGAGGCAGCTTCGTTGCGGTAAATGTATAGTCTCCAATTTCGAAGACCTACAACGACAGCGTAACGAGGGTATTGTATCATTTAACAGTAATATACCAGGCCGAGTAGGGCTCTTCTCGAAATATTAGAAATAAAAAATGCTTATTCGCGGTGGATGGTACGTTAGACGTACCTATATGAAGAACCAGCTCACGAATCAATCTGAAAACTTGGTCATTTAGATAAACATGCTCTAATTATGTAAAATATATATTCAAATACCTTGTATTTTATTTTATTTTCAAATATTCTATTAATTTCCTAACAACTTTTTTTAACGTTTGTTTGAAGGTGGTAGACAATAAAGTAATATCAAAAAAATTACCTGTGGTGGCTAACCTGTAAATGGAATGATTCGAGTCACAAGCTATTAACAGTGCCAAGATTAAACCTAAACTTTGGCTTAGATATGTTGATGACACCTTTATTCTCTGGACAGCCAGCAACGAGGAGCTGATACGGTTTTGGAACATATTAGTAGTATAAAAAAATCCATTAAATTTACCATGGAAACAGAAAAACATTCCTCTCAACCTTTTCTCGATGTTCTCGTCAAACGAAGTGCTGATAACATAAAAACTTCAGTATACAGGAAACCCACTCACACCGGGCAATACCTTAATCACGGATCGAATCATTCAAACTCCATAAAACAGGGCATAATTCAAACTCTTTATCACAGAGCATCTAACGTTTGCCACAATCCAGAAGACATAAATATTGAAATTTCAAACATCAAAAAAGATTTAAAACAAAATGGTTACCCTGAAACCTTTGTAACTAATACCATCTCAAAACTTAAAAATCGGGAAGTGAAAACTAATACAAAAACGAAAGAGGAGCACGCATTTCTTACAATACCTTATATCAAGGGGATTTCTGAAAAGATTAGAAGGATAACCAAAAACTATAATATCAAAACAGCATTTAAATCCGGAAATACGCTTAGAAGCTTTCTTACAAAAGTAAAAACCCCCCAGTAATGAAAGCACAAAAAATTGTACCTATCAAATCTCTTGCGAGTGTGGCGAATCGTACATTGGAGAAACTAAAAGACCTCTTCCCGTACGAGTTAATGAACATCCGAAACATTCCCAAAGAGGTGAAATTTCGAGATCAGGTATTGCGGACCATGTATGGACCAACCAACATAATATAAAGTGGTCAGAAGCCAAGGTTTTGGACACAGAACAGCACTGGAGAAAACGAAAACTCAAGGAAGCAGCTTTCATAAATCACAATACCCATATATTTAGTAAACCATGTATAGATATCCCCAATATCTGAAAGCCTCTTCTTGTCCAAAACCAACAGCTCAAACTTCACACTCCAATAAGCACGAAGGCGGAGTCATCAAGCTTCATTGCACATGGATAGTATTTAAGACAGTTAGTAGCCTTAGAATTATAATTTAGTTTACACTTGAAAACGGTTAGAGATACTAACTAACCGAAACGTTGTGTTTAGTAACAAAATAAAGACAATGGAAGTCCGACAAGGTAAATTTTTTTTTTGATAATTTTTTTGGACGTTCTTTAACGTTATCCAATACCTATGAAACATTTTTCTTTTTTGATTTTATTTATTAGGCGTAATTTTATTACTATTGCCTAAAGCTTTCGGCCCATTATGAGGCCATCATTAGGGCTTAGGTTCTACAAGAAAAACAGAAACAAGAGTAAAACCACAGTTGGAACAAACTACGTGAGAATACTTACCCGTCAAATTATCAAGAAACATATTATTAAGATATTTGAAAATTTATAAACAAATTTTCTCTAGTAGTGGTTTCAAATTTTATGGACACAAAGTGGTGAGGGATATCTCAGATAAAATAGTAGTTACTGTACACAAAATTACGAATAATAGGAAATAGAAAAGTGGTATGAAAACTTTAAATCAGTCAATAAATAAAATTGAATAAAAAGGTGGGTAACTCCGTCAATCGTATAAAAGAAGATAATTTAAACAGGATTTTTAAATTATGATATCTGTATGTACAAAACCGTGCTATTTTAAATAAAATGGAAGGAATCAAAAGTCAACAAGCGTAGGTTAACGCAAATAATAAATTCTTATCACTGAAAGAGTCTAAAAATTGGATAACCGAAATCCGAACTACGTTTTCAAAAATACTTATTTTATGATGTTACCTTATACAGGGTCAAAAACCAATAAACTTTGCATCACATGCGACCAAATTTTATTAGCCCAATTTTGATTTTGTAGAAAAACACACATTTAATATGGCGCTACTTTAAAGAAATTGTATCTGAAATAAAGCATTGTCAAAACTAAAAAGTTTTATGTAGGTTGCGTGGAGTCTTATTTT
The DNA here is from genome assembly GCA_963969555.1 of Polydrusus pterygomalis. NCBI lineage: Eukaryota > Metazoa > Arthropoda > Insecta > Coleoptera > Curculionidae > Polydrusus > Polydrusus pterygomalis. The sequence goes on along the minus strand of OZ018377.1, from coordinate 90,124,901 downwards.
GCAATTTACAAAATATGGTTAAAAAATTATCTTATGCACCTACAATTTTGCATGTGGGCTAGAAACTGCATTTAAAAAAACTTTTTCTAATAACTTTTTTCGATTTTTTGAGAAATAATCCCACTTTTGAATTACTTTTTGGAAAAAATTACAATTTGACAGATAATGCGAATCACGTTACTACTATTTTTTTTTTCTTAATTTTCATCTCGATCCAAGCAGAACTTGATGCCAAAGTCAAATTACGAATAAAGTTATTAATAAAAAAATCTCATATGATGCAGACTTTACTGGTCACACTGTATGTCATTGTTTACTATCAGGATTTTTGAGAAAATCCCGCCTTTTGTTTGGTCACTATAGTTACGCCCCCTAGCGGCTTGGTAATAATTTCCAGCAATTTCACTTGGTCGTTTTTGTAATAAATAATTTACGCAAGCCGTACGGTAAACGGTTTCCAAGATATAGCCGGCGCCCTATTTTTAGTTGTACACCCGGTACATTATGTAACTATAGGTACGGTTTTTTTTGATTTATAATACTTACGTTTTGCAATTCGGTAATCTAGAAATAAAAGAAAAACTGGCAATTTTAACAACATTGATACTACAATACATACTGTTTAAAAAAATGGAAACATGTTATTGATAAGATTGTTTGCCTAAATTTGATGCCGCATTCCAATGGTCACTTCATTTTCGGTTTAGACGAAGTGAGTACTTACCTGTACAAGTACTTTATAGTTAGAAGTATTTTTGCTATACTAAAATGGGTTATTTAACTGCGTCATACAAAATCGAATTTTAATGATGACTGCCTTTGCGACAGATCGCGTACTCAAGCAGAAGTAAGCAATTACTTCTGCTTGAGTACGCGATCTGTATTTAACGAAATATACCCCGATCTACCACCAGTTTCCCAAGCCACCATCAGCAAAATTGAAAAACGTTGTCGTGAAGTGGGCAACGTCAGGGACATACCAAGAATAAGGCAGCCTGGCTTTATGGATGAAGACAAGCAATTAAATGTTTTACTTGCTCTTCAAGAAAATCCTACTAGGGCAGGTTCGGACACTTTTTTTAAGGCGATTTTTTACGTTTATTTTAGCCACAGGGATTTTTCTAAGGATTCTAATATATTCTTTAATATGGTTTTAAACTAATAACATAGGAGTTTAATAAAAAAAACGTTCACAGTTTTTTGTAAAAAAGGTCAAATAAAAAAGTTGCATTTGAAGGTGCCCCATGGTGGGGCAGTTTTGGGACACGCATGGGGTAAGTTCGGACATATACTTTATAAATAGTTTTTCTTTTCAAAAGCACATTTTTAATATTTTAACGTTCAACTTACCACAAAACCTATGATTAAATGAACTTTGTTATCCTAACCTAGTAAAATTAACGTAATATTTGAAAAGTTTTTGTTAATAAAGCCATCAAAAATGGCAACTTATTTTAAATTTAAAGAATTAAAATTCACATTAAATTTTAGGAAACTAGCCAGGCGAGCATTCCCAGCAATAGAAGTTGGTCTGGGCAGTTTTGCCTCTATGTCACATCTTGCGATGGTTAAAATATCATTCACAGTGGGAAAGTGGAAACGGTTGTCCGAATGTCTTAAATATTTTACAACAAACTCGCCGTATTTTTCTTCAAGGTGTATCACTTGCCCAACGTAATAAACAACTGTTTTTTTCGTGGGAAATTTTACTAAAACGTGATCGTCACTTAAAATCTTCTCATACTCTGCAAAAAATCAAAATAATTCGTTACAGAAAACCAATTTTAAAATTTTTTATATTTTACCTAAAAGCTTAGCGATTTCATCGCAATCGGATTCCATGTCAATATCTGAGTCAGATGAAGAGCCGAGAAATTTGTTCTTTTTTTCCATTAATTTAATAAATTCTGAATCAGAATCTAAAGACCTGTCACTTTCTAGGGCTCTTTTTATTGTCTTTCTCATATTTTTCTTATTTTGTTTCTCTTGGGCATTCTGTTTTGTTGTGGGTTTTTTTATTTTTCAGTGTTTGAGTTCGTGTTCTATTTATTACTAACGTTTTCTTGGTTCCAGACTTCTCTAACTTCAGTCTCCTTATTTTTTCTAATTCTTCAATCCAAGTTTTCTCTGGCGTGCTTGTGTAAATTCTTGATTTTCCAACACGAGATTTTCTGTTGGTTTTTCGAAGCAGTGCTTTTGGAAACGGTTTTATATCTGACGGCTTCAAGATGTGCATCGAAACAATATTGATGGATGGCTTTGTTGCTTTATTCACAATTTCATTAATTAATGAACGCATCATTGCTGTTACACCTTCGTTGCTTCCAGAAGCGGTGAATAAATGGTTGGAGGTAGATGCCTGATTTATAAGCACATTATCTGGTTCAGATGAAGCAATGTCAGCGTAGGTGACATTCTGGTCGTCCGACTGTGATGTAGGACTGGGATCGATAATAGTGGCGGATTTTTCAGAATTTTCGTTTTCTTCGGGTTGTGGGTTTGGACAGTCTGTAGCGTATGCTCCAAAGAAATCTGTATCAGAAAAAAATAGTCTGTTGATGGGCCACAGTCCGGTGCTTGAAAAGCTGCTTATAATATTTTTAGGCGTAAAACTCTGTAGGTAGGGTTCTGATGTTAGTTTAGCAATATCATAAATTGTTATAGGTTTTCCCGGGTTGCCTAAAATAAAATCGTTAAAAGATATTTTACATTTTTGCTTAAAGGGTCCATACACTGCCTTATCAAGAGGCTGCATCCTGTGCGTACAATGTGGTGAAAAAGATAATAGTACTATACCATGTTCTCGGGAATAATTGATAGCCTAAACTGACATATTGGTCTTATGATTATCCATCAACAAAAGTATGGGATGGATTAGACTGCTCTGGGTATGTTTTTGTATGTGTTCTAATAATTTGACAAATAATGGAGCACTCATCCACCCCGATTTTGACCCGTAACCTATGGCACCAGGTACAGAACCATTTAAAAAATGATTTTTCATGCGAATGGAGGGATTGTGTTACCTGTAGCGGAAAGAACGACGCAAAATGTAACTAATGTACCCCTTTTCCCAGAAACAAATTGACCTACAACTCTTTTGCCAGTTTCTGCAATCACTTTAGGTGCCTGAATGACAGTATATACACCGGTCTCATCTGTATTCCAAATACGACTCGGATCAAACATGTATTTGGCTTGTATCTGAGAATAATTCTTAAAAAATTCTTCAACGTTATGTTTATTGAAAGCTGACGCCCGTGCAATACTAGTGTTTTCGGGTTTTCTCAAAGATAGTCTTGGATGGCGCTTAATAAATAACTGCATCCAATCAACGCCAGCCATTTCATTAGCTTTCCACTGTATAGGAATTTTTTTAAATTTTTTCCAATTTAACTGCATATTGAAGTGCCAATATTCGGGTTGCCTTATATGTCAATCCATATAAAATTTGTGAAGATTGCTTAAGATATGATTCTAATTCATTTTCTTCGTTTACAGAAAATACTTGCCTCGTAGCATATTTTGATAAGCCCGAAATCTGCAACGACCCCTCATCACTCTCATTTCCAGAATCAAGGGCATTTTGACTATTAGCCTTTGACACTCTCTTTGTGACTCTGTCATGAAGCGTCGATTTATTTTGAATTACATTTGAAACAGCTGTTTGTATTGTTTCTTCTTAAACCTCGGGACGATTACGTTTCTTAACGTAGTTTCTAACCATCCTTAATAAATTTTATATGTTAGATTCCAAACGAAACAAATGAATTTTGAATACTTTGGAAATATGTAAATAAATAATATGTGGGGCACCTCCGGACAGTCCGAAGGTACCCCACACTATACTGTCCGGATGTACCCCACATGCACGAAATATAAACAACCTAATAAATCTAAAAATAATGCCGTTGCCGATGCTTGAAATATAGGTTATGTGCTGTAAAAATATTATACTTTTTACGTATGCCACTTTAAAATCAAAAAATTGCAACACCAAATAGTGCAAAAGCTTACGAATAGATAAACATATTACTTACTTGAGGCCACTGTTTATTACTTTTGATAATAACTTTTAAATTTCGTTAGCTACCGGCTTACAATTTCGCGACACGGCGTGAAATAAGCACTGCTACCAACTGTTAAAATACCGAATCACGTTTCGGTTTGAAAGGCGGTAAATTCAAATCGTCCGTAGGTGCCCCATGTCCGAACCTGCCCCACTCTACCCTACTCTAGTTCGGCAACTTGCAAGAAAAAATAACATAACCCATAGGTCAGCATTCAAGTTAGTAATGCATGTCAAATACGTCCCTATGAAATGGTAATGGTACAAGAGCTACTGGCAGATGAACCAGACCGCTGTCATCAATTTTATGAAGTGAAAACTTAATGATTGGGAGGCATAATTGGCGACCACGTCATTGGGACAATATTCCTTAAAGATAACTTAAATAACCATACATATCTGGATTTTTTGCAAGGAGCTTTAACTGCTTTATTTTCTCATCACGCAGAAGCAGCCCTACATGATGATCGAATCCTCTAGATTATTTCTTTTGGGGTCACCTAAAAAAAAGTTAACGTAACAAAACCAGTAAATTTAGATGAACTTAAGCAACGACTTATACACGAAATTCTCCAATTAACTCCGGATATAGTACATAAATGTCAAGAATGAATTTCACTTTAGATTAGGTGTTTGTCAAGAAAAAAATTACAATAAAACGGACGTATTCCCTTTCTTATGTCCTTTTTTTCATAATGCAATTGAAAAATAAAGTTGGGGGGCGGTGTCTACCCTAAAAAGAGGGGTAAACTTCCTGAGGACACGAAAAAATTATGCAAACCCAAAAATAAACGCAGCCGTAGTTTTAATTTTTTTAGCAAATAAAGAGGCTTTCTAATACTGAATTTATTTCAGTTAAAAATTCCACCCTGTATATTTTATAATCTAGATATTATAGGAGTCCAATACAAATTTTAAAATTCTAATTCTTGAAAAAAGTATTCTTCGAGAATACCCCGCTAGGACCGTCGCTATAGAAAACACTGTATTTTGATTGGCTTACATTAACCGAGACAAATTGTCGTGTAAGCACACCCCTTAGGCAGTTTCAGCGAGTCATTTGTTCTTTGAGGCAATTTGCCAAGCGATGCATAAGAGATCTATAACAAGTCTCTATAGACAAAATATTCGAATCTTCAGATGTTCTTTTATAATACTCTTTACTGCCAATAACAAGATATAGTTACTTTACAGGGTGGCGCATCGAAAACCAAACAGAGGCATTTACTGGCAGCTCAGTTCTATTTTGGAAAAACGCTCAGACCCGTCGACTTTTTTTTTCGAGGGGGACACCAAATTGGCAAAAAATCACGTTAACACGTGCAGCCCCCTAAGCGGGGGTGGCACTACCCCTAAGATCTTAAATGGAAAGAGTGATACCTTAATTTAAAGGTCTTATAATGATGTAAAATTCATGTACTTCAGTTCAGTAGTTTTGGAGACTTATTGATTTAAAGCGTAAAGTAGACTGTAATAGGTACATCAGATTAGTTTGTACTACTTTCAGAAGAAATTTGAGAAAAATCATTTAATTAATAAGTAAATGTTTTTCTTCACTACGCCCATGGTTTGTTTATCATTTTGGTGTTGAAAATAGCGATTGGAGCGTTTTTTGTGGCAAAAAAAGTTGTTTCTTGAAGAAAGATAAGATGAAGGGAATGTCTCGTCCTAATTTTAAATAGGAATTTAGTCCATAGTTTGCTATTGATTCGAGCAAACTTTGTTGTTAAAATACCTTTTAACGCTTTATACATAAATTAACCATGGCATTTTTAACAGCAGAAAGGGTTGAAATTATCAAAATATTTTTCGGAAATAATCAGTGCGCTAATAGCACAGCAAAAATATTTAATAGCGACATGAGAACAGTAACGTGCATCAAAAATATGTTCTAGAACTTGTAGCTAAATTTCGGGAAACTGCATCAGTCGCCAATAAAAAACACAACATTGAAAATCCCATAAGGAACGAAGCAATAGAAGTGGGGGTTTTAGGGCAAATTTATGTAGATCCTACGTTAAGTACCCGCAAATTGGATACTGTGTGTGGTGTTAGTCGACGTAGTATCCAACGGATTCTAAATGCCCATAGTTTTCATCAGTATAAAATTGACCTTGTACAAGAACTTAATGAAGACAATTTTGATCGGCGATTACAATTTTGTAAAGAGTTAACGAATTATAAACGATGAACATTTTCTATTCAACACTTGCTTTTCCGACGAATGTCAACTTTTCTTAAATGGCGTAGGTAATCGTCATAACTGCCGATATTGGTCCGATTCTAATCCCAGAATTTATCATGAGGTACACACACAGCAGCCACAAAAATTAAATGTTTGGGCTGGTATTTTTGACAATCATTTAGTTGGTCCTTTTTTCTTAGCTAGAAATTTGACGGGTGAAATGTATTTGGAATTACTGCAAGACGCCATAGAACAGCCATAATTGAATATCAGAATGATCGGCGGTACATTGCAAATAGGTTAACCTTCCTACATGATGGTGCCCCACCACATTACGCATTACGTGTTCGACAATATTTAGATCAGACGTTTCCAGGTCGACGGATTGGTAGAAGACGCGCCATTGAATGGCCACCAAGATCGCCAGAGTTATCACCTTTGGATTTCTTTCTGTGGGGTCACTTAAAAAGCAAAATCTATGCTACTCAGCCAACATCGTTAAAAGATTTGCGACAAAGAATTGTAAATGAGTGTCTTCAAATTACTCCTCAAATATTTCAAAATGTGCGGCAACGTTTTGAGCAAAATCTTTATTACTGCATAGAGAGTCATGGTGGTCATTTCCAACATTTACTTGGGTGACGGGTCAGTTCATTCTTCATTTTTAAACTTTTTTGCTGCCAAATGTATTGATCTCCACTAATGATAATGTACCTATTTAAGTTTTATTTAAGCTTTAAATCATTAAATCTCCAAAACTACTGAACTGAAGTACATGAATTTTACATTATTATAAAGGGAATTGAAAGACCTCTAAAATCAGGTATCACTCGACCCCTCGTTCCATTGAGGATTTTAGGGGTGGTGCCACCCCCGCCCAGTTGGCTGCACGTGTTAACGTGATTTTTTGCCAATTTTGTGTTTTCCTCGAAAACAAAATCGACGGGTCTAAGCGTTTTTTCAAAAAAGAACTGAGCTGCCAGTAAATGTATCTGTTTCGTTTTCGATGCGCCACCCTGTATATGTATATTCCTTCACGGGATCTTGATCATAGCAATCGGGCTAGAAATAGGAAGAAAATATTTTTATGAAAGTTGAACAGTTTTTAACGAGCTATAAATATACAGTGTGGCCCCATAGATAAGAGATCATACAGAAGTAGTAAATTTGATAGGTCAACTATGCTTAATTTCTTATGATAAAATATCCACGGTTAATTTTCAATAAATTATTTAAGCTAAAAAACAAAACAATTACCGTATAAACGTATTATAGTGTTATAAATCTTGTTTATTCTATGTTTAGTAAGTCGTTTTGGAGAACTGTTTGAAGTTTGTTAAGGATTTGTGATCTAAATATTGGATCTGTAAGCAGGAGTTCAAGTAATAAATTAACAACACTTTTTTTATATTTATTGGGAGTATAGGAAGCAAAATTACATATAGAATGAAAATAACTAATTATTTAATACATTCCTTTGTTCCAAAACTGTTTGTGAAATAAAAAAATTCATAATTCCTTGATAAATAAAAACCTGTATTACTTCATGCGTAACAAATTCCCAAAAAAAAATCCTAAAACTCCCGTTTAATCCCTGAGTAGCGGTAGCAAGAGGGAATTACAAATTCTGTAGTTGGCAGTATCCCAAATAAGTCTTAGCCAAGTGGACTTTTGCCTGCTGGATAAAGCTGGATATTAGTGGAAGATGGACCTCAAGGGCGTATCAATTTTTTGCCGTAAACTAATTTATTAATAAAATCTATTAAAAGTTCACGGCATGTAATAGTATATTACATATCGAAGAGGAAAGTGTTTCATTACTGTCGAGAGATTAGTTAGTTATCCGAGACGCAAAGCGTCGAGGTTAACTTTAATCTCGTGACAGTAATGGAAACTTTCCTCTGAGGTTTGTATACTATTTTATTTAAAACCATACCGTTAATTGAAAATTAGATAATATTTGATTTTTTCAAAAAATATAGTAAAAATGTCAAAATATGACATTTATTGTTTTGACGCCAAACAAAAATATGCTGGTTGAATGACAAAAATGAGGGAAATGAGTGAGGGAAATGGGTGAGGGAAGTGGGTGAGGGAAGTGGGTGAGGGAAGTGGAAGAGGGAAGTGGGTGAGGGAAGTGGAAGAAGGAAGTAGACGTAGGTAATGTGACACTTCCAAACTTTCAAAAATGTTGTAATGTCAACATTACATATTGGTTGTAAATAATAGTATATTACATACCGAAGAGGAAAGTGTTTCATTACTGTCGAGAGATTAGTTAGTTATCCGAAACGCGAAGCGTCGAGGTTAACTTTAATCTCGAGACAGTAATGAAAACTTTTCTCTGAGGTTTGTATACTATTTTATTTACAACCACACCGTTATTTGAAAATTAGATAAAATTTGATTTTTTCGAAAAATGTAGTAAAAATGTCAAAATATGACATTTATTGTTTTGACGCCAAACAAAAATATGCTGGTTGAATGACAAGAATGAGGGAAATGAGTGAGGGAAATGGGTGAGGGAAGTGGAAGAGGGAAGTAGACGTAGGTAATGTGACACTTTCAAACTTTTAAAAATGTTGTAGTGTCAACATTACATGTATGGTTGTAAATAAAATACATGTATTTTGACGTGAGGCTGTAAATAATCTTTTCTAAAAAAATAGGTAGAGTGGAATTTTAAACTGAAATAAATTCAGAATTAGGAAGCCTCTTTATTTACTGAAAAATAAAGAACTAGGTACCTCTGTTTATTTTCAGTTTGGCATATTTTTCCCGTGTCTTCATGAAATTTGCCCCTCTTTTTTTGGGGTAGAAACTGCCCCCAACTTTTTTTTCAAATGTAAAGGTATGTATCGTTGGAAAGGACATAAAAAGGAAATACGACCCACTATTTACTTTTCCATTTCAGTAATATAAAAAGCAAGAAAAAAAAACTGGTCATTTTAACAACTATTGATACTACAATTTGGGCTTTGCCAGCGCGGACTGTGTTAAAAAAAGGAAACATGTTGTTTATAAGGTTGTTTGTTTGCTAAATGCTGCTTTCCAATGGTCACTTTATTTTCGGTTTAGAAGAAGTGACTACTGTTATAATATTTTGTGCTATTTAAACCGTTATCTTATAGCAGCCTTTCCCAAAGTGGGCGATACCGCCCCCTTGTGGGCGCTGCAGGCCTAAAGGGGGGCGGTAAGAGACCCAGAAGAAAAATGGGGGCGTTGTGTAGAGGCTTGGGGGGCGATTTGTAATTTCATCTAGCTAGGAAGACTCTTAGACACCGACTGAGCTCTCGACACTCGACTACAACTTGTGAACATCAACTAATATTAATTAAGAGATTGCTCAAACTCGGTTCGATTTTTCTCTCCGCGTAGTTCATATATATCTGTCCTGTTTTATTGAATAAATAAAATAAAAATCATGTCAATCGGTCGCTCCGTTTCGAAATGAAAGTAGACACAAACAAACAAATAAAAAGACAATATACACACTTTCGCATTTTACTAGTTATTAGTATTCCTAGATAGGTAATTTTCGTAGCTAATAGACCGCGGGCAATCATGCTTTAACAAGTTTATGTTTAATAACCCGATTTGTGCATTCCTGTATCAATCGGCTGGTTCATAGAATACTTGTTCTTACTTGTTGAGTACGATTAGGCGTCGAATGAGATAAACGAGTTAACTTGAGACCTGAGCGCCGTTGTGTACTACCTACTGCGCTCAGGTCTCAAGTTAACTCCTGCGGGTTATAGTAAAAGTCTCGTTTAGAATGAATGCTTAATCTCCGCTAAGCTCACAATAATTAATTAATTTAATTTGAAGTTATAGTGGTTTTTAAGTAGGTGAAAAAATGGGGGCGCTAAAAAATAATGTATTCTCAAAGTGGGCAGTAGACAAAATAAGTTTGAGAACCACTGCCTTATAGTAAAAAATATTTTTACTATACTAAAATGTGTTATTTAACTGAATCACACAAAATCGAAATTTTAATGATGATTGGCGACAGATCGCATACTTAAGCAGAAGTGGCAGCTTTATTTCACGAAACATACCCCTATCTACCACCAATTTCTCGAGACACCATCAGCATAATTATCGTGAAGTCGGACACGTTAGGGATATACCATGAATAAGGCAGCCTGAAGTAACGAATGAAGATAAGCAATTAAACGTTTTACTTGCTCTTTAAGAAAATCTTATTATTCCAGTCGGCAACTTGCAAGAGAAAATAACATAAGCCATATATGTCTGCATTTAAGTTAGTGAAATCATGTCAAATGCGTCTTTATAAAATGTTAATAAACACGAACAAGAGTTACTACTTAGTTATACTTAGTTAATACAACGTATTAACCCTTAAGTACTAACACTCCGTCTCACAGACGGAATCGCTATGTCGAGAATACGCTAACTATGCACCTTAGCCACGTTCAAGTTCGGCTGTCCACGTAATTTCAAGTTGGGTTCCTATCGATTAGTGGTCAAGGTTTCATTGGGCGGAATGGATTTATATTTGAGATATTTGAAGTTGAAGTCGCGCTACCGTCTGCCTGACGGTGTGTTAGTGTTTACGTTTGTGTAGTAGATATTGCTAAATAATGGATCAAGGACCCAGTACGTCTAAAAGAGTTAAGTTTTCGGATGAAAATTTTAAAAAGACAGTTTTAGAATGGTATGAGGATGCAAATAGTGATATTAGTGATATTGAAACAGATTGTGCTGAAGATTTCGCTATAAATAGTGAACATGAAACTGATTCAGAAATAGAAGGTAAAAAATTTAGTTGATATAATATATTATTAGAAATACAATTTATTTATTTTTTCTAGGCAGTGAGCATGAACCTGATATAGATGAAATTAAAGACGACCAGTCTGGCACAGAACCAAATGAAAGAAGCGGAAGTAAAAGATCAAAATATTTCTGCCGAACTTAATCAACTTTAGGTTATGTCAGTTTCCTTGTTTCCGATATTTTTTTGTGAATTCTTGTTTAGAAATGTTGACTTCTTTGTTTATAACTAATATTTTAAAACATTTTATGCATTATACTCTTTATTTCATTTTGACGTTATGATTTCTAGACCATTAAAATAAGAAAGTATGTAAAAAAATTAGTTTTATTTTTTACTGCAGTTCCTAATACAACCAAAAAAATATGCAAACTCTATATTTGTATATTGCCTAAACCCTAAAGGAACCATACTTAAGTGTCCAAAGTTTTTCCCCCTTGCCAGTAATTTATAATTGAACAATTTAGAGCTACCGTCTCTCAGACGGTTTGTTAGTATTTATGATACTTATTTAAGGTGATAGTACTTAAGGGGATTCTATACCTATCATTATTTTATTTCCAAATTTTCTTCGTTAATATGCATAATATCAAAAAATTATTATATATAAAAGTAGCATAAAATTACTTTATCTAGGGCGCTATAGAGCCCAAAACTATATATTTTTTTTTCTGAATTTATATTTTTTTAAATAAAATATATTTTAAAAAACAGGCTCTATAGCGCCCTAGTGGGTGTTAATTTAGACATGTTGGTAAAAAAATGAAAAATTAAAAGTAAATAGTTTGTTCAAAATCCTGGAAAAACGATTTTGCGGAAAATGTCCTCCGCCCTACGTTCTTTTTTAGAGACAAGCCCACTAATCATATCTTGGCGAAACGCTGGCAACGCGATTGACCTTGTCAATATTCGGTGCCCGACCGAAGAAAATAGTAGGAACTATGAATTTATTATTAGCAGGTGCATAATTTTCCATGTAAAGAATAATAATTATCCGTACACATTTTATTAGGGGTTCTTATTTTTGTTGAGGTTGATGGTTGATGCATGGTTTATTGTTAGGTAGATTAATAATAATTATGGGATTATCTCATAAATTTCATTACACCTTTATAATGTATTATTGTAAATAAGTACCTAATATTGTTAGGTTACTTAAATAATTACTATTAGTAATAAAATTACATTACCTTTTTTCATCCGAGGATTTGTAAGTAGGTATTCTCATTTCAAAATATATTCTTATGAATCTTATATGTGTGTGTTCTATTTTTTGTGATTTACTTAGTGCGATCGGTGGTATACATACGGATTAATTATTATTTATATTTTATTTTCCTATCAATATGGGAAAAAATAAACAAAAAGAACAATTTCAATCCAAAAGGAAAAGTCTTCGACAAAAAATGTTAATTGTTAGAAAGTCAAGGGGAGAAAAGAATCCAGCAAAAACCATTCACGGTTACAAGGTAAGATGCCGATCCGACGCCACGGCCTTTGGGCAATTTTACAATTTCCAGGGTTGCAGGGCATGGGCAACTGCTCATCATTTTAGGGAAGTGTCCACTATTTTGGTTCTTTTACATTTACAGGAAAACATTTCGACATTTTTTGAAAGTATTTAAGTACCCCTAATTTTTTAAGAATAAGGAATATGCAGGATGTCCCACTAAGCTCGGCGAGGTAAGATAGGTATTATGGAAGCCACAAATGTCTTTGAAAAAAATTTTTATTGACTAAATCGACCAAGAAAAACTGACGGAAAATATTTTCAACGTTCCAAATGGCTGCTAGGGGATGCATTTACTATGATATAACTAAAAATTCAATTTATCTCTGAATAAGCGCTATTGCGGTTATCATTTAATAACGGAAATAGAAAGATCGATCATTTTTGCGATTATTTGTTTTGTAGACTAATAATTTATATCGTCGATAATAAGGGCGTGGGAATCCTGTAAAAAATTGCTGTATCTTCCATACCCTCTACCCAAATTTAATCAACTTAGTCTTGTTTTAAAGGTAATTTTACCCTTTTTAAAATACTGAATGCCGTCGGGATGGGGAGTTGATGTTGATACTGCGTCTTCTAGAGGGCGTTGATTTCCCAATATTTGTTTTTTTACAGTTTTCTTCATAAAAGTAAACTTGCAACACTACAACCCTGGAAATTCATATTTTTATATGACCTTGCTTAAAGAGAATGACAATAGCTAAATTCTGGTGCAAACTATAATTTGATATCTTTATTCCTTCTCAAGTTATTTACAAATAACAATTTTATTCATGTTATTTACTTTAATCAAGATATACATGCAAAACAAAATTGCCAACTAATAGGGATTGCTAGGCAACTTTGCCATTAAGTTACTTAATTTTGACATCATTTGGCTATTTAAAAATTTGTTAATTATTTATAAAGTAAGAAACCTTAGTGGGACAGTTTGTCCCCGGCTTATGCCAGCCCGGTAGCGTTTATTAGGATAAGTACCTAGTCATTTTTAGATGTATTTTGCAAATTAGAAAAATATTATACCTATAGCTATAAAAGCATTTGAGACTAAAGAACAAATCTAAAAGTCGAGCCTTGTGGTTTGTTTGTCCATAAAGAACATTGCTTCTTGGCAGCTAGTCCAGATGAACTTATTCAAGACGAAGGGATAATAGAAGTAAGGTCTCCTTCAACAGCGAAAATGTGAACACCAGAAGAGGCCATTCAACAGAAAAAAAAACGTTTCCTACAATAAATAATGGCATATTACAATTAAAGAAAAACCATAATTATTATTATCAAATACAAGGACTGTTCCAAGTAACCAATAATTCATATTGCTATTTTCTGTTGTGGACTACATTAGGATTCCTTGTAGAAAAGGTATGATATTGTGCCATACTTTTATACAATATCTGTAATTTAAAAAATACCTAATTTGTAAAATGTAATGTATTGTTCTGTTGTATCTATATAGCATAGATATTTACCTTTAGATAAGCAAACAATAATCATGAAAGTGGCAGATTTATGGCCTCGCGCATGTAAGCAAAGCTAGACACTATTAGCCATGCGCACTCCAACATTATCGTTTGACGAATGGGAAAATAAAATAGACAGGTCCGGGCTTTAAAATTTTAATTTTTGCCAAAAAAATTGGAATTTCTTCTCAATTTTTGATCAAGTTGGGAAAAAAGGTAGTGATTTCTGGCATTTTGAGTAGTAGCAAACATATGATTTTAAGTATGGAAAATTGTTTTTAAGGTTTTGTTTTTAAAATTTGTTTAAAAATGTTGTTGGTTCAAAAAGGAAGAGAACAAGTTAATTAAACTATAAAACTTACAAAATCGAATATAAAAAACAAACAAAACCAGCAAAATAACGAATCTACAGTGTTATCGCGTACGTAACCTCAAGTCAAATATTAGTTGGTATATAACTTGTATTGATTTTTACAATTTGGCAAAAACTTGTTTTGTTCAAGAATTTGAAAAAGGGTTTGCCCGAGAACTTGACTCATAAAATACTTTCACATTAATATAAACATACCTAGGTATTTACTTTTTTCTTTGCATGCACGGGATAATAATATGTTTTGGTGTGTGTTTCTCATTATTTTTATACCTTATTTGTGTAGCCTAGGCCTAGTTAGATGTGTTTAAATTGCTCATAATAAAATAAAGTTATATATCAAGATACATCACTACTCCATACTTACTAAAAATATGAAATAACCGATATTTTACACCTATTTCGGCTTAACAAAATAATACAACGGCTCTTACTGTCATTGTTTATATTCCAATTGGAGTCATTAAAAGCTAACTAAACTCCACAAAAACTAGAAATCCGTAAATATTAAACACCCACAATCCACGTCAGCTAAGAAAACTACAACGAATCCACAGAGAAACCTTAAAACACAACAACAAAAATGGCGGCCGAGCCGGTTCTGGAGAGTATCTTGAGCATGTCGATTATTGTCGATAAAGTAGGACAGGCCGATAACACAAGGTTTGTGCGCATGCACGAAGGTGTCCAGAGGGAAGGCAGCTGACCGGCGAGTCATGCGCTCGGACGTATTTTTTCACCCATAAAACGTAACTTTTGTTTGCGCAGGAGATAAGCTGTACATATCTAAAGGTAAATTGTGTATGCTATAATATAGTGCAGAAAACCGTTTAAACTGACTTAAAATGTTTAAATTTACACAATTTTTTTAGATTGAAAGAAATTATGTGTTTTGGACAGACAAAATGGAGCCATATTTAATAAGGTTTTATTTAAAATGCTTACCACCTGAAATTATTGACCCTAGATATACAAGAAGACTACAGATTAGGAATCACCCTCGGGATGATTAATATATTATTATCAAATTATTTAAGTTTTTCTAATTTTTTTTTCTTATTACTTATTTTGTGTGGAATAATTTAATCATGTTGCAAATTACTAATAGATACATTTGTTTAAATTGGATTTATTAAGAAAATCACAACTTTTTCAGTTAATTAGTTCATCTTAACAGTTAAAATTTGGTAGGTAGGTAATTAACAAAGTATTTGTTGTTGTTTGTAAATAAACTTTAATATTTAACAGATACTGTACATATTATAAGAACACTGGCAGTAAAAATGTCGAAAATATATCTTTATATACATGTATGCTACAAATTAAAATAATATTTTCCTGGACTAATAATTTTCCTGGACTATTAGTCGTAATTGAATAAATACAAAAATAAACTGTTTTGGCCGAGATTTTGGCCCTTGGAGCGGTCTAGTTCTGCGAATTGTTCATGCCCGGTGAAATTAAACAGCGATGATGCCGGTGCAAAAATATTAGTCAGCGGGTGAACGGGTTTAGATAGAAATATGCCTGCAGATTTCCTCCGGACACCGAAATTTCTGTTCGGTGATGTATCGCCTTAAGGGTTAATTATTTTGATTTTTGTTTTCCAGAGATATGCAATAAATTGTTTTTATTTTTATTTCTCGAAAACGAAGCAAGATATGAAAACAATTTAACAGACAAGAAATTAAAATCTGCTAACGGATATTAAAAATATTAATAATTAAAATACTCGTTAAAATTATTTAAAAAAAAACTTAACCCAAAATATCTCTTTTCATGTTGGATTTATCAAAATTTTTTATAATTTGACAAAAAATTAATTATCTTTAAGAACGACAACATTTAAAAGTTCCTGTCATCGAAAAGTTTCTTTGCACCGTGGCGCCACCTACATCTTGTATTATTCAAACACATTTTTACACACTTGTGAAGCCAATCATAGAGGCTAAAAACTGGCGTTTACAGAATTTAAATGTCACTTTTAGTTTTCTAAATAATTGGCCTGGGAGTTTTTATTGAAACACCCTGTACAGGGTGTCCCAAATTCGAGCCTTATCATGGGGATCTCGGAAACTATAAGAGATACAGCATTGGTCAAATTGTGGCAAAGTTGCGCAATTTCTTACTGAGCAATATCGCAAAAAAATATCTGAGCTATCTTTTTTAGTTTTTGAAATTTTTGCAAAAAACTAAAATTTTGAGTTTTTGTTTTTTAAATTGCTCGACCTATTTTATCCGCTACAGAAAAACAAGCACAACATTGTTAAGGCAACTTTTTACGCTCCATATTGTGACATTTTTAGAATTTCGTTACAACGTTTCGTTTTTGTGGAACTATTATCAACTTTAATTTTTTAAATACGGACCTGCATTTTTTATGTTATTTTTTGATAGCCCTTTAAGCCCTGAATTCAACCATATACCACAATTAATTATATTTAGACGTTTTGATGTCATTATTACATCTTCAGGAATGTGATAATTGTTTTTATATAAATTGTAACAAAGTAAAAATAAAACCAAACAACACAAAGGTGGCTATGACAAGAACTTTTACTTGATTGTTTGGCTTAATTATCTTGACAACTGCAGTCACCATTTATACTGAATATTATAAATAATAATATCGTTACAACGTTTCGTTTTTGTGGAACTATTATCAACTTTAATTTTTTAATTCAAGAAAGTTTTGTCTGTTTCCTTCCGCCAAACTCATCCCCAGACGCGTTTCGCCGTTTACGGCTCATCAGTGAGGCTCAGTTTGGCAGAAGGAAACAGGGCTCAAAGACAAATCACTTGTCAGGATCGATTATCGACGGGAATTATAGAACCCGGTGCGACATCTTGCGTCCCAGTACGGTACCTTAGAAAAGGTCAGTCGTAAAGGGGTTATTCTATTCTGTAAATACAGAAAATTTTGCAAGTGCGCTCTCAAAACCGGTACAAGTGCCGGACCACAGATATTAATTCAAGAAAGTTTTGTCTGTTTCCTTCCGCCAAACTCATCCCCAGACGCGTTTCGCCGTTTACGGCTCATCAGTGAGGCTCAGTTTGGCAGAAGGAAACAGGGCTCAAAGACAAATCACTTGTCAGGATCGATTATCGACGGGAATTATAGAACCCGGTGCGACATCTTGCGTCCCAGTACGGTACCTTAGAAAAGGTCAGTCGTAAAGGGGTTATTCTATTCTGTAAATACAGAAAATTTTGCAAGTGCGCTCTCAAAACCGGTACAAGTGCCGGACCACAGATATTAATTCAAGAAAGTTTTGTCTGTTTCCTTCCGCCAAACTCATCCCCAGACGCGTTTCGCCGTTTACGGCTCATCAGTGAGGCTCAGTTTGGCAGAAGGAAACAGGGCTCAAAGACAAATCACTTGTCAGGATCGATTATCGACGGGAATTATAGAACCCGGTGCGACATCTTGCGTCCCAGTACGGTACCTTAGAAAAGGTCAGTCGTAAAGGGGTTATTTTATTCTGTAAATACAGAAAATTTTGCAAGTGCGCTCTCAAAACCGGTACAAGTGCCGGACCACAGATATTAATTCAAGAAAGTTTTGTCTGTTTCCTTCCGCCAAACTCATCCCCAGACGCGTTTCGCCGTTTACGGCTCATCAGTGAGGCTCAGTTTGGCAGAAGGAAACAGGGCTCAAAGAATTTAATTTTTTAAATACGGACCTGCATTTTTTATTTTATTTTTTGATAGCCCTTTAAGCCCTGAATTCAACCATGTACCACAATTAATTATATTTAACAACTTGCTCATAAAATATTTAATTATAAGGAACCATTAATCTTTCCACTAGAAAACAGTTAAAATTTTTAAATCAACTTTCAAAGTGTTAAAAAATGCAGGCCTGTGTATCGATATCCTCGTATCCCTAGTTTGGAAAACACTGTATCAATATTTTTTTTATAAAAAAGACCACAACGTTATCTAACAAAAATAATTGTACGCCTATGAGCCCAGTTAGACCTTTAAAAGTTAAAGGACGTGTAACCCTAAACTTTACGTTTTAATCCGACTGAGCTCTGGTACAGATAGAGACCGTTACATTTTGTACTTTATTGCAGTAAAAGCATAAAAGTACGATAAAATAATATAAATACTGTAATCATAAAGTGAAATTTTATTAGTTTACATTAAATGTCCCCGTTTTTACCCCCTTGGGGGTTGATTTTCGAAAAATTGCTTCTTAGTGGACTCTCATGTTATAAGGAGAACACCTCCTTAAAATTTTATGATTTTAGGATTAGGGGTTTGGCCTTGGCGAAGATGAATCAATTAGTCAGTCACTTTACAATTTTATTTAGGGTGCCCGAAATTGATGCTGATAGTATTGCGACCTCGAAAACTATAAAATATGTAAATACGGTTAAAAGGAAAAAGTTTTAGGCAATTATGTTAGCAGTTTATTGGTGCTTGCGGATCGATTCTGATTCTTTTGGGTTTTGAGATATTTTGAATAAACTAAAATATTGCATTTCCTTAGGTAACTATGGTATTTCGCAATATTTTTTAAATTTGTAAACACATTATTATTATTATTATTATTATTATTATTATTATTATTATGATTGTCACAGCAGTAGGTGGCTTGCACCGATGAAACTGCTGTTACATAGCCAAAATTAATCTATGGAGTATTTCTATCTGCTTTTCCTAAACTGGAATATCTGTGTTCCAGTCTTGTAGTTTTGCTGTTCTCTACGCTCAACGTCAGTTGGAGGTAGTGTACTAAGGTTGTATTGATCCGCTGCAGGTCCTTATCCAAGTGGTTCTTAAATGAGTTAATGGAGGTGGCTGTCACTGTATTCTCGCTTAGGGCATTCCACTGGTATACAACCCGATTTGCAATAAAGTTTTTTCTCGGAAGTTTCTCACATCCTTCCTTGGATAGTTTCAGACTACGACCTCTAAGGATGTCATTCTCATTAAGTTGGTGAATGGTAAGATCCGCTTCATAGTATCCATTAAGTGTGTTAAAGGTTTTTATTAGATCGCCCCTCAGTCGTCTTTTTTTAGCGTTGGCAGTTCCAACACTCGCAGCCTGTCTTCGTAGGTCATATTTCTGGTTGCGAGAAGAAACTTCGTGGCTCGTCTTTGCACTCTTTCCAGTAGCTCTATATCTTTCATAAAGTATCAGTGGCGGCTCGTGACATTTATCGTAGGGTGCGCGCCGCAGGCAAAAAAGCGCCGCAGGCGAAATTTTTTTCGAGGTGCCACGCCCCTTTTTACCTTTGTATCGATTTTCTGTGTGCTTTTTATCCAAGAAGATAAAAAAAACGCAGTTTTTAAATGGGATTTATATTTTCTTTGTTTTAGCACCAAATTGATTTTTTATTTTCTAAAAATTTTAATAGTTTTATAGTGGGTATATAGTAGTAGATACCTATACAGATTGAAAAAAAAAAACATTTCTTTATACATACCTCACTAAAAGTTTCTAGTCTTTAAATAAAAAGTCCATTTGTCGGTTTTTAAGCGCAACATGAGTTTCTAATATTACACCCACATATCCATTTGTTTTTTGTGTAAATGTCAATATTAAAATGTCTAATAAAAGATCGACCTTCTTTTTTGTTTTTACAAGTTTGATTTAATTTTAAATCCGGTGTAGGCCTTCCTAACCTTTTTATTTCAATTTTTCTTTGGAAATCGAATGTCGAAAAGTTATTGATAACGTCCTCTACAGAATTTTGGTCCATAACTATATCACTTCGTGTGACACAATTTAAACTACTAGCCATTATTAATTTAAAAACAACACAAAAACATCCACAACACCGTCAATAAACTCCAAACTTATCTAATCGCATCAAAAACTCATAAAACAATTATATTTAATTATTGAAGTGTGTATTCAGACAGCGCACGGCGACGCCCTCTCATCGGGCGATTAACCGAATATTCCCGATCAATCCGCACAGGGAAAATCCCACGAAAATCCATCCATAAGAGCGCCAAACGAATACACACAGCCGACAGCCGGGACCGGTAAGCCTGCCGACGCGCTGCGGTCGCGCTTGAAGTCTTTCGCCTTCGCCATTGTTATATTATACAAGTTCTTTATTTCAGTTAAATATTTTTTTAAATAGGTATAAATTTTATTTTTGCTTGGTGCTTGACTTTCTTAGGCAGTGCGCGCGCACGAGCGCACTTGTTGACGAGCCGCCCCTGTAAAGTATGGATCCCATACACTATGCGCATATTCCAAGATTGGGCGTACATGCGATTCGTATAATTTTGACATCATGTCTACAGTTTTGTTTTCAAAATCCCGTCCAATCAGAAAAATAACCGAGTTTGCTTTCTTTACTATTTTAGCTATGTGGGTTTGCCATTTAATATCGGAGCTGACTGTAATTCCAAGATCTAGCTGTTCGTTGACATGTTGCAATCGGGTACCGTTGAGGTGGTATGCATATTGGGGATTGTTTGTTCCGATATGAAATACAGTGCATTTTTCCTTGTTGAGTTTTAGTTGCCATGTTTGGGTCAAGACCTCCAATGCCTTTAGATCCTCGATTAGGGTATGGTATAAGTGGATTCCCAAATATTTTGGTGTCATCCGCAAGAAAGGCCAAACCAGACTGAACACACTCCGGTAGATCTGCAACATAAAGGAGAAAGAGTAGTGGTCCCATAACTGAACCCCGTGGAATCCCGCTGAGGGCCTCGTACGAGTTTAGAAGGTGGTTTTTGACCCGCACATGACATGTGCGCTCTCTTAGGAAGTTTCCGATCCAGGTCAACAGTCTCTCTCTTATGCCCAGGTGCTTTAGCTTTATAAAGAGCCTGGTGTGCGGAACTTTATCGAAAGCCAGATATATCACGTCTGTGGCTTGGCTTTCGTCAAATGATTTCGTCCATCTGTTCAGGCAGGATACTAGGTTAGTTATTGTGGATCACTTGGGAAGAAAGCCATGTTGGGTCGATGGCAATCTTTGGTTGGTATTATTGTAGCAACTTTTTACATAGAATATGCCTACTGGGTAATGTTTTAGTTACAACGTTTTGGTTTCCTGGAACCATCATCAATTTTCTTTTTTCCTTATGACCACCATATTGGATTTTTTATTTATCGAAAAGTACTTAATTTTTCCTATAATATGACACTAAACGCTATTATAAATTAAAAATGTATAACCTTAAAATAACTAAAAATAACATGTTTAGTAAAAATGTAAAAACATTTGGCAACACCAACCTATTGGATGATTCTTTTACTTAAAAATAAAGTTAACTTAATGACAGTATATGTTTATACCTACTATTTTTAGTTAAGGTAATAATGTTATAATTAAAAACAAACTAATACTAATGTTCAAAATGTCGATCATTTTTTTAATACATCGCTGAGATTTATTTTCTACAGATCTGTATACACGATGAATGATATTATTGTTAATATGTCTAAAAATATTCCAAGTTCGTTGGGTATCAGGGAATTAAATTCGTATACCTCATTTTTGACAAATCCCCATAAATAAAAGTCTATGGGCTAAGGTCCGGAGACCTAGCAGGCCAGCGCACGGTGCCACCGGTAGATATCACATTTTCACCGAAAGTTTCTGCTAAAAATGTTTGTACTTGTCGGGAATAATAATTATGCACGGAGCAACCATCTGCTAATACCACACGTTATGAAAGTGATCATTTTTAAATTAGTTATAACAGATTGACATTAAATAATAATAGTTTAAACATATATTGTTATTAAGTTAACTTTATTCTTAAGTAAAGGGATCATCCGATATATTGGTTTTGCCAAGTATGTTCGAATTTTTTCTAAAAACCGATATAAGGAAATGAAACATGTTTATTCAAAATATTTTAAAAACCAAAAGAACCCAAATCGATCCGCAAGCACCAATAAACTGATAACATAATTACCTAAAGCTTTTTCCATTTTACCGTCTTTCTATCTCTTATAGTTTCCGAGATCGCAATACTGTCAGCAACAATTTCGGGCACCGTGTATAAAAATAATTTGTATTAGCATAAAATGTAAAATAACCTTTTTTTTTAAACTTAAATTCTTATGGGAATACAACGTGTAGCGTAACTCATTTTAATTTTTCATGGCATCTTATTATAAACGATTTAATAGTTCTCTTTATTGTTTGTATGTTTTAATTTGCATGGTGAACAACTTCAAAGTAAGCACTCCTTTATGTTTAGGCTTTCTTGCAGGAACAGTTTCTAAGCCTGAAAATTTATATTTATAAAGATATATTTAAATTATTAATTACGTACCTACATGTACTATAAGCCCAGTTTGTTAAGTAGTTTAAGCATTATCCTAGATACTAATACAAAGACAACTATCTATGCGATTATAGGGTTTTTGTTTTGACAAAATCCTAAAAGGGCTGCTATAGAATCTTTAAAAATATCAAGTACAATTAATTTAATTTATGAAATAGACGGGGAACCCCAATCTTGCAAAAGTATACTGTTAAATAATATTATTGTTATAAGATAGTGGATAACAAAATAAATGTCTACCAAATACAACGATTTATAATAATACATAAATAGTAACAAAAAATAGGACAGAACATAACCGTTGTGATGCATTAAGATTTTTTTCTTAATACAGAGAGACTAGAGTTAAAAATATCAATCTGACTCTAATTACTAAACTGGTTGGCAAGTCGAAGAGCTCAATCGACTGGGGAATACATTCCATAGTTTGTTGGCTGAAAGGGGACGAGGAAAAGATCTGCGTTACGTAATTATCGGTAAGACACATTTAGGATGATCTGAGATAATAGCCGAGGATAATTTGATAAACCATCAAGGACACATCAAGCATAAGACATCTGCTATCTAATGAAACCATATTTGAAGTAATGAGTTGAGTAACATGTCAGCCCCATGATAATCCGCCATATCAATATTTAACTTATAGGCAGTAAATCTTAAAATTTTGAACTGAACTCTTATTTACATATCTTTGTATACTTCTAGGTAAGTCGGAAAAAGAAGAGAATGAAAGTATTCAGCATTTCTTGTGTAAATGCCCTGGTCTCGCGAGAAGACCGTTCAATGCCCTGGGCGAACCATTCTTTAATTATCTGGAGGAAATGAGCAGCCTGCAGCTGGGTCGTCTCCCTAAGTTTATTAACAGCAGTGGCTGGTTTAAATGAGCTGTCAAGATTCTTCTACGGTCTACGTCGCGTTAACCATCAGGAGGATTGGACAATGCAAGAGGTCTGCCACTCTAACCGTACCTGACCTAACCACCTCGCGAACTAACAAAAAAAAAAACAAAGACAGAATCAGAAAATTTAATATGCTCCCATTGATGATTGAATTTCTATCGTCAGTCCTCTATAGTCTGGTCATCTCCTTTATTATTGATCAGGGCAGCCCATGCCATATGTTAGCAGTATTAAATATTTAATTAATAATTACCAACCTTTAAAATATAAAAATAAAAAACAGTTATTTATTTATTTAAGCACATGTCTAACAGGTTTCACCCCATTTATAAGACTTACATAATTAAAATCATAAAGTATACAGTCAACAAGTTATTGTATTATTATTTATATATTATATTTTGTTAAATCTAAAATATTTTATATGTTAGAAATAGAAGGCATATTACATCACAAGTCATATTACAATTCCAAGGAGCACAGTCTTGGTTACATTAGAATACTGATGGGTATTCATGGCAAAAAGGTCCAGTTGGAAGGCAAGATTATTATATGATTACATAAACTGGCGATCTTATCATCAAGCTGCTGTGGGCAGATAAAATAGGTCTCTTGATTTTGTATTTGCAGCTAGGATGCGGAATTTTCGGATAGCAAATAATTCAGTGCACTCTATCTTATGGTTGCATACTTTAAATAGAAACTGTAGGCTAAGGTATGATCTTCGTTGAAAAAGAGAGAAAAATTGAAACTTTTGTATTAGTGCTAGAAGGTCAGTTCCTAGTTGAGAATATGTTCCATCCCATCGGTTACAAAAGGAAGATATTTTTAATTTTTTTCTGTATAATATCTTCAATGGCCTTCATACAGTGTGTGTATAAAGTCTGGAAACGGCTTAATAACATCACAATTTACTGGCCGATTTAAACCAAATTTGGTACAGTCAGTTGTGTAAGAGGATCTAACGCACCGAATGACGATATTGGCGTTGTTGCCAGCTTTTTAGTTTGTCTGGAATTCGAACGAATTTTATATTTTTAAATATAACACCCAGTATATTTTTACATTTTTAAATTCCACATAAAATTATAATTATTTTTTATTAAATGCATGCAGTCTATACTTTATAGTTTCCGAGATATTGACTCTCGAAAAGTCACATTTTTGAACATCGACAGCTTATAACTTTCTAACAGTACGTCTTAGAGCAAAACGGCTTACATGTCCCTATCTTCAATTTTTATTATCTTCCCAAAAAAATCAACTTCCTGTTAAACCGGAACAACAATATTTCCTGCTTTCGAGTTACATACGGTTTAACCGGAAGTTGATTTTTTGGGAAGATAATAAAAATTGAAGATAGGGACATGTAAGCCGTTTTGCTCTAAGAGGTGCTGTCAAAGTTCAAAAATGTCACTTTTCGAGAGTCAATATCTCGGAAACTATAACGTATAGACTAATAATGCATTTAATAAAAAATAATTATAATTTTATGTGGAATTTAAAAATGTAAAAATATACTGGGTGTTATATTTAAAAATATAAAATTCGTTCGAATTCCAGACAAACTAAAAAGCTGGCAACAACGCCAATATCGTCATTCGGTGCGTTAGATCCTCTTACACAACTGTACCAAATTTGGTTTAAATCGGCCAGTAAATTGTGATGTTATTAAGCCGTTTCCAGACCTTATACACACACTGTATATTCATTGTAATGTGGATTCCATACCAGTGCGCCATATTCCAACCTAGAGCGTACATACGAGTAATAGAGAATTTTGATCGATTGAAGTTCTTACAAGTACCAATAAGAGACCCCAGCATTTTTAAAGAAGATATACGGGCATTCACTACATCTTAGAATCGAATATATTGAAAACAGTATCGAAATAGCTTTAATATAAAACTAAAATATTGAAAAGGTAAGCGATTACAATGCGTTTCTTTTTCGTAGGAAAGTAAAGGCAATATCGGCATATAAAAGTATTGAAGTTATCCAACAATTAATACCTACATAACTATTATATAAAATCAAGGTTCTTGTATTTAGCCTTAATTCTAAATCCAGGCAAAGTTAATTAAAACGGGGTTAGCATGTACTCTATCGTTACAGGGTCCCATCTTTTTCATGCAAACTCATCGGTTGCGTGCTTATTTTTTTTCGTTACGGATATTTTAAAATACATTACCTTGTAAGAAGTTTGCCTTAGTGCATGACTTCAATTTCCGGAGAGCACGTGATTTTAAAGAAGTAGGGCAGAATTCTGTACTATTTTAATTTCGAAGTTCAAATACTAACCTGAGACCCACGGGAGTTGGCAGAGATGGAAGACGGTAATAAAGTAAAAAATATTACATGGGAAGTGTTTGTATAGAAAAAATTATAAATCCTTTCGCAAAATGGATTCCAAGTCACGTGACAATGTCAATTCTGATTTATTAAATTTTTATTAGTTAGTATTAATTCCAGGCCCTTACTTATAAATTATACATGTGATATACCTTCTGATAATAAAAATAATAATAATAATAATAATAGCAAATTTTTTTTTTGTTTTCAGGTTATACCAACCTAGGGGTAAAACACAATACCTACAGTTTAACATAAACCAATTGAATTCACATAATATTATATTTATTGTTAAGGAAATCTCCATATTATCAGTTTTTGGCTGATTTCTACACAGACCCAAAAAGAAGACTATACATACAGTATGCCTACTATTGGATTTGGTCTTACATTAATACGGTTACGTTTCTAACCCAAATATATAGGCTAACATATGGTTAGAAATGTCAATTCGGCCAGGGATTTAGTATTTTGTCAATGAAAACCGTACTTTAACACGTATTGACTTTAACTACGTAGACCCAAAAATGGTGGTATTATGATGCAATTTATTGATACGGTTACATTTCTAAACTTAGAGTAACATATGTTAAATACTTTATTTCACCCAGTATTTTAATTTTAACGTTAAAGAAACTTTCGATTTATCAATTTTTTTGCTTCTACGGTTGCTATATATCTATCACTCAATCACAAAAACAATACATGCAGGGTTACTTTACCTTCCTATATTTAAATTAGGGGTTATTACAAAAGTAACTAAAATTTAATCAAAATAAAAATAAAAGGCACCAAAGATACTAAATATTTCTAAAACGTAATCAAAAATGTAACAAAAAGCACAAAAACGCAATTCATAACTCCGTGTGTGGGCTCATTACGGTCCACTACTAATCTGGGCGAATTTGGGGATATTAATATGTCCTAACATGAGCTGATCGAAGACAAATTCCTGGAGACGAGAGAATTCATGGCGTTTTGTATAACAATTAATCTCTGGAGCACTAGAATAGTACTTTGTAGAGCCCTGTACTGGCCGGGTTTTCATCTTGCGCCTCCACGCGGCCCAGTCCGACTCTCGCGTTCGGGTCGGGTCGGGCCACTTGTTCAATAAAGGTGCGGGCCATCGGACCCCAATAAATGACTTCGGGCCGACCGGGCTTTTTGGGCCGACCGACCTTTTTACGTTTTATACGTAGTTAATACGCAATAGCTGATAAAGCGAAGACAATACATCATAGATTCTGATAGTTTAATCTTCATGTTCCATGTTATGGTATGTCACTTTGCCAGTTAAACAATAGATTAAACGTTACTTGAAAAACTTGTGACGTTTAGTCTATTGTTTAGATGTCATAAATGTCAAGGTAAGTTTGTTCAATTAGCTTCTCGGCCGGCTGGGTTTTTCAGGCCGACCGAGTGTTTAGGGCCGACCGGGCTTTTCGGTCCAGCCGGGCTTTTTTGCTCTTAGTTAATAATTTCTTCGGGCCGCGCAAGGTTCTAGTAGTTTGTACAACAATGACATGAGCACGACCCCGTGCGACGTAGCATAGTGCTCACACTTTTGAGTGCGATATTTATAATTTACTCAAGTTGTACACCAGGATGGGTATGAAAGTGGAGTTGGCCAACCCGCCATACTTGCCGGTCAATATGGCGACTTTAAGTTTTACTTTTTTTTTTTAATTTTTATCGCCCCAGCATACCTAATTCTTCTATATTAAAAATCTAATTGAAAGGCTTGCTATTTCTATGTGTACTAAATAGTATGTGTTTTATTTATTTTTGAAATTATAGTGCTTCAATCGTTTTAATGGATAATATTTTTTACTTCTAAAAATGTAACTATTGTCTTATAATAGTGAATTTTGGCTTGAAAGACACATTTTTAAATATTTACACAAATGAAAATCAAAAACTAAATTTTCGTTAGCAACATGACATGTTTGTCCCAGTAATAAAATTTTTATAACCAGAAATCAATTTTTCTTTCTCTTATATTTAAAACCAATTTTGGTTTGGATTTTTTATTCTTAATTTTATAATAATACACTGAGAGAAGATTCTTGCTGTTATTATAAAAATCTTTATACGGCTTATAAAAACATATTTAAATAATGGACAAAAGAAAAATTACCTGAGACAGTAAAATCCATTTGGCTGTAATTTTTTTGCTGGCGTAATAAATATACAATATGATCACGTGTAACCCAAACAAACAAAATCCTGCGTTTGCAAAGTCACTTACTATCGGTTATAAAGAGACTATGTTGGAACAACAAAGATACTTTCTTCCGCCTTCCGCATCGTTTCCATTAAAAAGAAGTTATTTTTCTTTATCAGTATAACACTTTGCTGCAATAAAAATATTTTTCATGTCCTGTATAGCGTTTTGCTTCTTATAGCAAAGGTTTTTGTTGGATCAGCATTTCTTCGCTCTACTTACAGGTATCTTTTTTAGCTAAAATAGTAAATAAACATCGCTGTCATAGTAAACTGGCCTCTACTGTGGCAGCACAACATATTTATTAAAATATACGGTGTGGCCCAAAAAAGAAATCGTATGTTTTTTGCGGTTTTGATATATAATGTAGGAATTATTATTCCATAATACATTTTTAATCTTTTACTGTTTAAACTTCTTTTATAATTTACTGAAAATTTTGATTCATTAAAAGAATGTTATTAAAAATAATGTTTTTTATACTATATACAATACAGATACTTCAATTATTTTAATTTAAAAAGTAAAGAACAATCAGCTAGTATTATTTAACTTACCGACAAAACCTTTTATATCACTAAAAAATGTATTTTTTTCTTTTTTTGTGAAATCAACAAGTTAACTGTTATTTATAAGCACAGCTGACGTCCAAGGCACAGATACAGTATGACCAACATTTCATTGGTGTAAAAAATTTGAATAGGGTCATTTTCAAAACAAGTGATTAGAAGCTGCTCCTCCTATTTTCAAATTAATTTGATTGTTTTGGATAGTCGGGTGCTTTAAATGATTCATGGTATAGGTGGTCAAGCTTATTACCCCATGGGGACCCTAAAACCTCCCCCTAAAGTATTGAGAAGCGACGTTTTTGACACATGACCACGTTTCACCAAAAACTGCCCATGTTTGATGATATTTAGAGCATGTTTTTTGATATTTGGTCAGATTTTTGCTTTATTTATTAACAAAAAAAAACGGAAATAATATTATATATTTATTTATAAATGTTATACATTTACCCAAGAAACGAAGACAAGTGCAGACACAAACAATAAACTTAAAACCCACGTCTTTGACAAAATCCCACGTCTTTGACACGTTTTTAAGCCACATTTTTGACATTTTTTTGGCCATGCCGGCAAAACACAACCTATACGTACTGATGTTTACCTACAAATTTTGTGGTGGTATTTTAACCCTATTTTTTATCAGATATACGAAAATAAAAAAAAAAAACGTGTACGATTGCCATGTTTTTGATGGGTTGTGTTTTACCATTTTCCAAAAAGTAAGTAAAAAAAATCATACCTTTTTATAAAAACCGAAGTTGACCATTTAAAATGAAAACACAAATGGCTGATCGGTGCTCTTTGAGAGATCAGTGCTGCCAAGTCAATTATTTAAATCAGACACAGTGAAAAAGGCGCGAATGCATGAATCCACGTTTTTGACACAAAAATGTTCTTACACAACAAAGTGCCTTACAAAATTTGTATTATTGGTCAGATCAAACCGAAATTTTACAAACATTTAGATTAAATGTCCATACATGCCAGAAAAAGTTCAAAAAACAAATCTATTGCATAGAAAAAAAATAATACATGGTCAAACTTGAAATACATGATTTCTTACATGCCACGTTCCATGACATTTTGACTGAATTTAATTTTTTTTACCAGCTACAGCTTGTAACGAAGTTACTTTTATTTTATTTTTTTTTTATTTTATTTAAAAGGGGTAATAATAATTAGTAAGGAAAATTAAGAAACCGGGACGGCTTAACGCTAGCATACGGCGATAGCAGAGAGAGGGAATGTAGGTACCGAAGGCGCATCTGAATCGACGCAAATAGCGGTACGAAAGAACCCAGCAGGTAAAGTGAAAAATACGGAAAGAGGATTCGAAAACGACACCGAGAACCGTCCGGTCGACGAGTGAGAGATCGAAACCTGCTTAGCCACTTCTCGAACCGTTATTTTTTTTTGTGCTGCATTTTTTTTTGACGAGACGCCAATCTTCAACACGGTAAATATAAAAAGCCAAACCTTTTATTTGGGGACGGATAAGATGAGTTTTCATCGGTTGAATTAGATTATTAGTGAAGCCGTTTTACACAGAAATGCGGGTAATAATTAAGATAGTTTCGTGAGCCGCCGGATAAATTATTACGAGAATTAACAACAGTAATTAACCGCGAATCTGCGTTGCACCTCTGGGCATTGAGATTTTCTACTAGAGATGCAACGTGCCGTACCGGGCGCAAAATACTTTTCGCACGCCGATATTTTCAGTAAGAGTTATTACGAGAATTGAAAGCAGTAATTAACCGCGAATTTGCGTTGCACCTCTGGGCATTGAGATTTTCTACTAGAGATGCAACGTGCCGTTCCGGACGCAAAATACTTTTCGCACGCCGATATTTTAAGTAAAAAGTATTACGAGAATTAATAACAGTAATTAACCGCGAACCTGCGTTGCACCTCTGGGCATTGAGATTTTCTACTAGAGATGCAACGTGCCGTACCGGGCGCAAAATACTTTTCGCACGCCGATATTTTCCGTAAGAATTATTACGAGAATTAACAACAGTAATTAACCGCGAATCTGCGTTGCACCTCTGGGCATTGAGATTTTCTACTAGAGATGCAACGTGCCGTACCGGGCGCAAAATACTTTTCGCACGCCGATATTTTCAGTAAGAGTTATTACGAGAATTGAAAGCAGTAATTAACCGCGAATTTGCGTTGCACCTCTGGGCATTGAGATTTTCTACTAGAGATGCAACGTGCCGTCCCGGACGCAAAATACTTTTCGCATGCCAACATTTTAAGTAAGAAGCATTACGAGAATTAAAGACAATAATTAACCGCGAATTTACGTTGCACCTCTGGGCATTGAGATTTTCTACTAGAGATGCAACGTGCCGACCCGGACGCAAAATACTTTTCGCACGCCGACCGTTAAAGTAAGAATTAGTACGGGAATGAAAGACAATAATCAACCGCGAATTTGCGTTGTGTACCGCGGGCATTAAGAGTTTCTACCGAAGATATAACGTGTCGCATCGTGGGTGAAATACTTCGCGCACGCCGGCATTTAGGCGGCTATTGACACAAAAATAAAAACAGGGGAATTTCCCGAGAGCCCGGCTATCACATGGTCCCGAAGGTGTAAAAATAGCATAGTTGTACATATTTAAGATAGATATAGGTATCGCAGTAGCACGGCTCCTGTATAAAAATCGTTGTTTTCATCCGCAATAAACGTATTGTTAGTAGTCCCGCATTTCTTTTTGGTTTTCGAATCATTATAAGGTTCCTAGCCCCACAAATGGGCAACGCTGCGCAGAATTGACCCAGGGCCCCTCCGACGTCTACCCCGGCAGGCCGCAAGTAGTCCCTTTGCTACTCTAAAATCAAAGGGTGGCGCTCGAGGCAAACCGACCGACCGCTAAACCGCAAAAATCCGAAGTAAAAACCTTACAAGCTACAGCTATTAATTATGGTTGTCCAAAAAGAGACCATAAAACTACAATAAATAACACTTAAAGATAATCTAAAATGCCTAACAGAGGCCAGAAAATCACCTCTTACAGAAAATTCCTTGTTTTGAAAATGACCCATATATTATTAAAAAAATGAACCTAATGATCTAAAAGTTTTATTGCTATTGCTGTAAAATAATAAAAGTTTAAGAAATTGGTATAATAACCGAAGATTGCTAATAAACCCAAATTGAAAATATAAAACAAAATCCCCCAGTACCTAGAAACGTGGCCGATGCATTGAAATGGATAAAATATCGAAAAGTAATAAATAAATACGAATTCCCGCCAATGTTGCTACTTCTTGACATCACACACAAATGTAGTAAAGAGTGCTATTTCGAGAATTAAATTTAAATAATATCTACTTCTTTATAAAATCAAATTAAAATATAATAGAAAAATAAATACGACGTTCAGACTCTTTTGGCTATTAATAACTTGCCGGTGTGTAATATTAACCCAAACATAGGATTTATATGTAGTAATTATATGGTATCGTGGTATTTTCGAGAATTTTTTACAACTTGCCTTGCTGCATTTTTATAATTCTACTCTAGAAAAGCTTCACCATTTTACATAGGAAAGGAATGTTTTACGCTACAAATAAAATATTTGCTTTTCGACATTTGCGCGTCATTTACGAATTAATACTTATGCAAATCGAATTGACAGGTAAATGGCGTGGTTAATGAAACCTTAAATAGTATTTGTTTTGTCAAGTTAATAAAATACGAAGTTGATCTGAATTTCACTGCGACAACAAGAGGGCGCTATTTAGCAGAACAACAATTTCTTATTTTAAATTCAACGTTATTTCTTTTTTAACTTAAGTAAGGAGAAGAATAAATAAAAGGTAGGTATATCTGTGAAAACCATCAATATATTTTTTAAAACCGGAGACCATTGAAAATATAATATAAAATGAGCTTCGCAAGAATTAATTGACGTTTTAATAAGGTATTTGTAGGCAAAAGGTTACAAATAGTATAGCATTGTGTCTTCTACCGTGCGAGCAAAAATTATTTGCATCAAAGAGGATTAAAAAACGTAGGGCTTGGTTTAAATCACAATAATATGGGGACGATAAATCTTACCAAATCTAGGTTAAAATTTTGTCAAATTCATATTATGACATGATATGTGAAACTAATGAGTAATAAAATAAGTAGACAAATACAAATTTATTTTTGTTGTTTACAAAATTAACAAAGTAAGAATATACAGAAATATTACATAAATTGCTGAAATTGGCCACCGCCATGCTCAAAGCATAAATTTACACGTCTCTTCATATTCTCGAAAGTGTTGACCAGCATCTCTGGAGAAATGTTACCACATTCTGGGATAATCCTTTCTTGTAATTGTTCTAAATTTGCAACTGGTGTTTTAAAAATAATCTTCTTTAAATGAGGAAAAACGAAGTAATCCATAACCGTTAAACAAGGTGATCTAGGTGGGAATTCAATGTCTGATCGAAAACTGATATCCAAAACGTAGTTAGTCGTCAAGTAATTGCTCCATAAATGGATTCAAAATATTGTCTCTATACTGCTGTGCTTTAACTGTGTCATGGAAAAAAATAGGACCAACAATTCTTCTTCGGGAAACAGCTAACCAGACACCAATTTTTTGAGGGTGCAAAGTGTACTTTAAAAAAAATGGGGTTTTTTACTACTCCACATGCGTGTATTCTGAGATTTCACATAACCGGAGAGGTAGAACCAGGCTTCACCCAAAAAAAATGTCAGGTCTAATAAATCATTTCTTTCAAATAAATTTTGGGTAAACCATTGATAGTAATTCCTGCGTCTTTCAAAATCTGCGGCTTGTATTTCTTCGAATACTTTATAAGGAAATAAATTTAGTTGCTTCTTAAGAATAGTCCTACATGTTCCATAAGATATTCCCACTTCTTGGGACAGGCGTCTTATACAATCTGTTGGTGTATTTTGCATTATTTCACGAACGTTTGCAACAAGTTCTTTTATTCTTACAGATGCTCTTCCTGCTCCTTTTTTATGTTTTATAGAACCTGTTTCCCTAAACACAGCCACGGTTCTGTTCAGGCAATGATAAAAATCACCAGCAAAAAAAGCAACGTCAGGAAAACGTTTGTGAAAATCGTCCATGCACAAACCCGGATTGTATTGCCACTCACCATTTACTCTGACCCTGTTTCGAAAATACGCTTCAACCATGACTGTTTTGTGCTGTTCCGTAAAGCCCATTGTGTGAATTGTTCAAGAAATTGGAAAAATTAGCGATGAATCAAATTACTTGTAACGACTGTCAAAGATGACGGAATAACTGATTGATTGTTATATCAGGTAGTTATTGACACTTAACAGGTATTACGCTCTACGGCCAAGCATTACGTCCTTAGATGCAAGGCCCTCTTTGATGGAAATAATCTTTGCTCGCACGGTACAAAGCCATAATAATAACAACTTCTTTAAATTAATGTTCTGTAAATTGACCTTATTTACAACAAAAATAACCGAGGATTTCGTTGCATTAATGGTACCAATTGGAGTAAAAATTTACGTGGGCGTGGGTGGTGAAAGATGCAAGAAGGTAAAATATGAAATATAATATAATAGTACCTACGTGAAAAAATTTGAATAGGTGAAATTTTGATTTGATTTTGTCTTTAAAATTTCTGTACAGTTTTCATTGTTTAACTGCTACCACAGAATATACGTTGCTACTTTATTTTTTTAAGTATTACCTACGTTATCGAAGCCTTAATAACTTAGAAAACAGTCGTTCCTCTTTTAATATTTTATTCAACTTTTTTTGATTATTGAGCATAACATTGAACAATATTCCATTTATATTGTACATATTTTTTTTATATTATCCCAGTGAATAGGAAAACTAATTACAATAAATACCTGCCTTGTCGGCAGACATACAAATGGCAATCAACGGCAACCCGCTTGACCTATCGTGTACGTCGTCCCATGGGAAACGACACCGACGGCTGAAATGTTGCAGGAAGACAGTGGCACCTGATTTATGCCTATGCTAGCAGGAAAATACGCTATGCAGGGGCATGTGCTTCAAATTGTTCTGTGCGTTAAATTATGGAAACTTTTCAATGCAAATGTACTAGGTATAGGTGTATTAGGAAAATTATCTGTACTATTATAATATAAAATTGAGTTACTAACTGACTGATTCATCAACGACTAGCTTACACCACTTATCCTAGAAACATAACATTTCGAGGATGCCTTTTATTTATATCCTAAGCATCCTTCAAAAAGAAATTTTCTCGAAAATCAACCTCTAGGTGGGTAAAATCGGGAGTTGAATTTTTCATATGAATTTCTGTAGGTATCTCAAAAACTAAAACTGGTGTAGGTCTAAAAAATTGATATACAGTGGGGACGTAAAGTCTGGAATAAATTCATTATTTAGGGAACGCTGAATGTTTTTAAAAATCGCTCGGACATGTCGATTTTGTTTTTTTAATACGCATTTTTTTCAATATTATTTATTATACTATCTCCGTCTCCGTCTCCGAAAGCACTCTGCTTGGACCAACTTTAATTTTTTAAATGGGAACCCCCATTTTTTTTTTAACTTTAGGATTCTGTGCATAATTGTGAACATTTTTTATTTAACATGTCATTATGATTTATCGACAATTAAAGTTCGAAAACAAATAAAACAATTGATTATTTATCATTTTAATAAATGTTGAAAATGTTGCCCAAAGGTTAATTGGCAGTAACCTAGACGATTGAAAAATTCTTTCTGCACATTTCTGACAACTTCCGGACTGATTGACCGTATTTCTTAAACAATTCGATTCTTTAAGTCCTCCATGTCCATTGGCTTAGTTTGGAAAACTTTTCCTTTAAGGTAACCCCACAGAAAAAAGTCAAGGGGGGTTAAGTCGGGAGACCTCGGCGGCCATTCAATAGCTCCCCTTCTTCCAATCCATCTATTTTCAAAAATAGTATTAAGATAAGCGCGAACTTTTGAAAATAGATGGATTGGAAGAAGGGGAGCTATTGAATGGCCGCCGATGTCTCCCGACTTAACCCCCCTTGACTTTTTTCTGTGGGGTTACCTTAAAGGTAAAGTTTTCCAAACTAAGCCAATGGACATGGAGGACTTAAAGAATCGAATTGTTTAAGAAATACGGCCAATCAGTCCGGAAGTTGTCAGAAATGTGCAGAAAGAATTTTTCGATCGTCTAGGTTACTGCCAATTAACCTTTGGGCAACATTTTCAACATTTATTAAAATGATAAATAATTATCTATTATGTGGCTTTGCACATCAACTTTTATTTTTATTTTTCACGAAAGCTCCATTAAGGTCCTTCACCATTTTCTCTTTTGCTAAATCCATCAGCACCTTTAATGATATTTTTTGTCTCCTGATGATGAACGTTTCTA
Source organism: Polydrusus pterygomalis (assembly GCA_963969555.1). Lineage (NCBI taxonomy): Eukaryota > Metazoa > Arthropoda > Insecta > Coleoptera > Curculionidae > Polydrusus > Polydrusus pterygomalis. The sequence goes on along the minus strand of OZ018377.1, from coordinate 90,088,796 downwards.
TGTTCGAAACATGTAGAGACCTTTAATTGTTTCATTCAATTAAACTTTGTGGAGGAAGACTTTTAGTTTTTCTTTCTTTCCTAAATAATTAATTGTTTTATTTATTTTCGAACTTTAACTGTCGATAAATCATAATAACATGTTAGATAAAAAATGTTCACAATTATGCACAGAATCCTAAAGTTAAAAAAAAATGGGGGTTCCCATTTAAAAAATTAAAGTTGGTCCAAGCAGAGTGCTTTCGGAGACACCCTGTATAATAAAAAATATTGAAAAAAATGCGTATTAAAAAATCAAAATCGACGTGTCCGAGCGATTTTTAAAAACATTCAGCGTTCCCTAAATAATGAATTTATTCCAGACTTTACGTCCTCACTGTATACCTACACAATATACAGTGTGTCTACTTAAGTTGGCAACACATAGGAAACTTTTTTATTATTAACTTTACGAAAAAAAGTTATTCTTCATAAAAAGTTCTGCATGGTCCGAAACCTAAAATGCAATTATCAGAACGTTAAATTTTTTCAGTCGTATACGAGGTTTGTCAAAAAATATGAATTTTGCCCATTAATAAAGTACCTTTATTTTTGACAATATCGAAAACTGTAATTAAGAAAAGTTGTTCGGAATATAAAACTGTATTTTAAAATGCAATTAAATCCTTCTACTTAAATTTTTTTTTATTTTTACAAATTTTTCTGAAATTACGGATACCGAACATATATCTTTTTTATTTTTTATTTTAATGGTGTATTAATTAAATGTTTAGAAATAAATTTTGTTTGGAGATTCATTATTTTCTGAACGAAACAGAAAAGTTATCATGTTTTTTAATCGAGAGGTTCTGGGTTCGATTCCCGGCGCAGGTGTAAAACTTTTATCAAATTTTTAAAAACTTTGTCTGCACGCCGATTAACATTTTTCATTTATACATATTTAAAACAGACATTAAAAACAACCATTTCTAAAAATTATTACGGCTATTCTAGATATCACTATTCAGGGGTCTAATATCGGATTCCTGCAGAAGTCGCTATAGGTCGATGACACGGGATGAATGATAAAAACAAATCTTAATGATCAGTGGTCATAAGTTAGTTCCTTTCCCTTAGTAACCCCCTCCCCGGTTTAAAATCACAGGGCATTTCAACTCTATTATACTAACATTAAAATTTAATAAAGTTATATTGTCGAAGTTGGTGAGAGAACCTCAGTGTCTTCGTAGCGCAATTGATTAGAGCGTTCGACTAGTAATCGAGAAGTTCTGGGTTCGAATCTCGGCGGAGGGGTAAACCTTTTTTCAATTTTAAAAAACTTTGTCTGCACGCCGATTAACATTTTTCATTTATATTTAATACAGACATTAAAAACTACCATTTCTAAAAATTATTACGGCTATTATAGATATCACTGTTCAGGGGTCTAATATCGGATTCCTGCAGAAGTCGCTATATGTCGATGACACGGGATGAATGATAAAAACAGATCTTAATGATCAGTGGTATTTCCCTTAATAACCCCCTCACCGGTTTGAAATCACAGGGCATTTCAAACTGTATTGTACTAACAATAAAATTGAATAAAGTTATATTGCCGAAGTTGGTGAGATAATCTCAGTATCTCCGTAGCGTTATTGGTTGGTAATCGAGAGGTTCTGGGTTCGAATCCTGGCGGAGGTGTAAAATGTTTTCAATTTTAAAAAACTTTGTCTGCACGCCGATAAACATTTTTCATTTATATTTTTTAGAACCCAATGTGTTTCTTTACGTCATTTTACCATAATAAATTAACAAATATGGCATACCAGTATGCATATTTGGTAAAAAAATGCAAATAACTGCATATTTTAAAGGCAAACATGGCATATGGGCATTTCTCTACTAAATGGAAAATCGATGTCCCAGACAATTTTTATGCATTGAGAGTTATTATTACCGAGTTTGGTATAACAAAAACGATAGTATGATTACTATTCTTGACTATCCAGAGGAAATTATTTGATATAATTTTAAAATATTAATTTAAATGCTCTTTAAGCATTTCAAAACACAGTCCCCTGTATGTCCCATTTTCAGGATGGCAAGTTGTGCAACAATTATTTAATTTCTGGATAAAAAACCTTACATTTAAAATCAGGAAATTTAAATAGATATAAATAAACTCTGTAAATAACATACAACCATAACATTAAATACATTAGCATTACAAAAAATAACGAATCGAATGTTGTCCTAATATTATTAGAACAGTCCCCAGTTATAATTTGAAATTCGCGCCAAAATTATATGTCATAAAATAGGTGTCGTATATTGGGCGGAACGAGACACTTTCAGTGTAAAGTTCGTTCGAATGTTTATACAAGCCGGCAGCACCATTTTATTCAGCCTTGAGATTGCGTTTGTTGCAGTGCCATGCGTCTGGGCCGCTTGCCTGAACAGTCCACTGGTAAGTTACTCTTCTATTGTTTTAAGGAATTAAATTAAAATAATTTTATAAAATAATTACCAAGTTAGTACGTACCTAAGTATTTGTGACTTATAAATCTCGAAATATTTTGAATGATTTTAAACTGGATAACGTTTTTTTGCAATTTCACAGTCCCTTGGGTACATTCCCCTGTCAGTTTATAACACAGGGGACAGTGCCACGCGTCTGGGCCGCTTGCCTGAACAGTCCACTGGTAAGTTACTCTTATATTGTTTTAAGGAATTAAATTAAAATAATTTTATAAAATAATTACCAAGTTAGTACCTAAGTATTTGTGACTTATAAATCTCGAAATATTTTTAATGATTTTAAACTGGATAACGTTTTTTTGCAATTGCACAGTCCCCTGTCAGGTTATAACACAGGGGACTGTCTGTGCTCCAGGGGTCTGTTTAATCTTGAGGCGCTATCTATAAAAAAATATTTTCTGAATTCTGGGACTGACAGTAGGCAAGGTGCTTGTTTTAGGTGGTTTTGCTTCGGCTCCATCATGCCGCCTAAATTTAATTGAGTTAATTTGCTCAGAAACATATTTTTTTATGCATTTTAGCAGTTCACTGGAAGATATAATTATAACAGTTTCCTGTCCAGGAATTTTAAAAAATCGTCCAAAACTCTTGAAATAAAAAAATAATGTGTCTGCTTTTTCCAAATAATAATTTCATTTCTTATTGCCTTTAGTTCTACTTACTCAGTTTTTAATTTGAAGGATAAAAATAGTATGGACATCGATGTATAGGCGATTTTCCTATTAGTAGAGAAATACCCATATACCGGGTGTCCACGGAAGGTGGCTCGCCCCTCAAACTTTTTTGTTTTTCAACATAATGAAATAAAATTCGGGGAATTTGTATACGACATAAAACTGCATTTTTGACACGTGACTCAACATTATGGAACTTCCGGTTTAACCGGAAGTGACAGAAACTTTCGATTTTTAAATGGGACACCTGGTATATTTTTACTTTTTTTGACTCCATATGACATTCTAAATACAACGATGTGTCACTTGTCACTTTTTGTCACCAAGAAAATATTTTTTTTAAACTTTTTCACTCCTTGTAAAACTATTCTTTTCCATGTTTTTTAAACAACAAACTGATTTACTTTGGCAGAAGCTGTTGGCATTTCAATTTACTTCAAGGCATGATTTGGTTTTATCAACTTTGCTGGTCACAGGCTACTTGATGCATTTAAATCTAAATTTATTCTCAAAAGATGCTTCATTTTATTAAAGTTCCAAGTTAACTTTTTAAAGTTTTTTAGTGGCAGCTTTTCTAAAACCTAATAGTATATGGTATTAAAATAATCGTAATAAAATCCTCTTTTTTCTTAACCCGACGAGCCACCATGTTGCCATTTAAAAAAAATGAGTTATACAACTTTAAAGATTAAATTTTACATAGCACATAGCATTGGATCAAAAATAGTAAAATTGTATTTTTCCCAAGATTAGAGAACTGAAATAAGTGATTTTAAGGTATTCATAGCCCTCTAGATAATACAACTAGACTGGGTACATATCGCTAATCGTCAGCCGAGAGTGCATCTAATATTAGTACTAAAAAAAAAATTTACAATAAAAAAATACTTTTCTTTTCTTTTTTTCTATTTACTATTGCTTTTTTTGCCTCACCTTCCTGCGGAACGTGAAGGGGAAACATATCGCCAAATTGTCATTATAACAACTGACCAAAACTAGACAATGGTGCAAAATTTCCATTTTCTCGTATAGATAGGTAGTTTTCGGAGGCGGTGCCGTATAGTGCTCAACGTCCCGTTTCCAATGCCGCCTCGCTCGTCTGTCGGCCATATTGCAATCTCTTTGTCCACCTATATGTATAGTTTTATTTGTGGGGTCATACCGCCTAACGGCGGTATAAAGTACATTTTCATGTTACGTTATATGTTTTACGACGTACTTAGTTATTTCACACAATATTATCATTATTACTACAGAGATTATGCATAGTTTTTTAACAATCAAAGATTATGCATAGTTTTTTCACAACCAAAGATCGGTGAAGATTATGGCATAGTCTTATGACAAACAAAGAATATGGCATATTTTTTATGACAAACAAATTTTAAGGCATAGTCTTATGACAAACAAAGATTACGGCATAGTCTTATGACAAACAAATATTATGGCATAGTCTTATGACAAAGATTATGGCATAGTCTTATGACAAACAAAGATTTTGGCATAGCCTTATGACAAACAAACATTAGTGCATAGTCTTATGACAAACAAATATTATGGCATAGTTTTATAACAACCAAAGATTATGTATATTTTTATGACAAACTAATTTTAAGGCATATTCTTATGACAAACAAAGATTACGGCATAGTCTTATGACAAACAAAGTTTAAGGCATAGTCTTCTGACAAACAAAGATTATGGCATAGTCTTATGACATTCAAAGATTTTGGCATAGTCTTATGACAAACAAATATTATGGCATAGTTTTATAACAACCAAAGATTATGTATATTTTTATAACAAACAAATTTTAAGGCATAGTCTTATGACAAACAAAGTTTAAGGCATAGTCTTATGACAAACAAAGATTTTGGCATAGTCTTATGACAAACAAACATTAGTGCATAGTCTTATGACAAACAAATATTATGGCATAGTTTTATAACAACCAAAGATTATGTATATTTTTATGACAAACAAATTTTAAGGCATGGTCTTATGACAAACAAAGATTATGGCATAGTCTTATGACAAAAAAAAAGTTTAAGGCATAGTCTTATGACAAACAAAGATTATGGCATAGTCTTATGACATTTAAAGATTTTGGCATAGTCTTATGACAAACAAACATTAGTGCATAGTCTTATGATAAACAAATATTATGGCATAGGTTTTATAACAACCAAAGATTTTGTATATTTTTATGACAAACAAATTTTAAGGCATAGTCTTATGACAAACAAAGATTACGGCATAGTCTTATGACAAACAAAGTTTAAGGCATAGTCTTCTGACAAACAAAGATTATGGCATAGTCTTATGACAAACAAAGATTTTGGCATAGTCTTATGACAAACAAATATTATGGCATAGTTTTTTCACAACCAAAGATTGGGCATAGTTTTTTCACAACCAAAGTTTAGGCATAGTTTTTTCACAGCCAAAGATTAGGCATAGTTTTATAACAAACAAAGATTAGGCATAGTTTTTTCAGAACCAAAGTTTAGGCACAGTTTTTTCACAACCAAAGATTAGGCATAGTTTTTTCACAACCAAGGATGGTCTTATCAATTACGTATAATTTTTGATTTTCTTTAAAAAATTCATAAAAACGTTATTTTGTATATTTTCTTTGCTATTTGTGAGTTTTACGTTATTTTCGATGAAGATTTATAGAAAAGTTGTCATATTTTCGAATTTTAAATTTTTGAAATTTTTTCATGTATATAGTCATGAAAATTTGATGAAATCAATAAGGTAACATTTTCCTCGGAAAGTATAAGAGATATGGCAACAATGTATATAACTATTAAGTAGCATCCTTACGAGATCTTCACTTTAAGTTCTTAGTAATTTTTTGTAGGTTTTATAGTTTTTGAGATATGGAATTAAAAGTAGTTTTCATATATTTGGCAATATCTCGGAACTGATAAAACTTTTTAAATAAAAAAGTAGCCTTTTTCTATTCTCCATATAAAAAGTTATATTGATTTCTATTCTAAAAGCGATAGTAAGGGACGTATTGAGGAAAATGTAAAAACTGGCAGAAATATTAGATTTTTGGTATTTTTTTAAAAATTCATAAAATCGTACTGGGTACATATCGCTAATCGTCAGCCGAGAGTGCATCTATTATTAGTACTAAAAATTTGTATTTAAAAAGTATTTTTTTTAGTTTCTTTTTTCTATGTTTTCTATTGCTTTTTTTGCCTCACCTTCCTGCGGAACGTGAAGGGGAAACATATCGCCAAATTGTCATTATAACAACTGACCAAAACTAAAAGATAAAAATAACGGGTGCAAAATTTCCGTTTTCTTCTATAGATAGGTAGTTTTTGAAGACGGCATCGTATTGTGCTCGATGTCCCGTTTCCAATGCCGTCTCGCTCGATTCGCTACGACTTTTCGTTACGGAAATATATGATATTTAATATTATGATATTGACATTGAACCTGTCAGCACCGATTCTTTAAAATCGCACAGCGAAGGGTGAAATGTGAGATATATTTTCCAAGTTTGTCCTTTAAAAATATTTATTCAATCAATTTAAACATAAGGAAAAGAAACTATTCTTACATTGATACCTGATAAATTGGTGAAAATGTTATTGTGCCGAACCCTTCGGGCACGGCACTGTTCAAGTTGGTTCATTTAATTTCATACTTTTGACAAAACCATTTGTTAGCAACCTTTAATTGTTATTGTAAAGCATTTCAATTCGCGATAAAAAATAAATTTAGTTTCTTCACAACCCCAGTTCGTTTATTTCGGACCGAGGATTGTCACTGTAAAAATCCTAAATTTAAAAAACTTTCAATAGGTACCTAAATAACGAAATATTAAAAAAATAAAAAGACGGGCCTGGAATTGAACCCGGTATCATCGTGACCACAAGTCGTAACCTATTATATACCTACCTACCACTAGGCCCGACCACTTTGAAAATAAATTATAATGTAGAATATTTATATTGCCGTATTAAAAATGAAAAAAATACGATTTATTTAAGCTTGACGAGCTCTTTCCGCTAAGGTACATTAAATTTTAATCAAAAGTTGTTTTCCGTACGAAAAACAATGAAAACCGTAAAAGAATTAAATAGTAATTCTTACTTTTTTATAATTTGCACCCTTTATATTACAGGTAGGTATAGAATAATATATTTAAAAAAAGTAGTATTTGAGATGACCTAAACGAATCTCCAAACCAAAAGTGTGTCGGACGCACCCAATTCGATTTATTAACGATCCAACATAACCCTACATTGATTTAAAAAAAATTAAAAAATTGACTTCCCAACTTTCGATCGCGTTCACAAACAACAGTGTTTTGTAGCCCAACGTCGTCTACACGTCGAAAAAGTTTAAATCGATTAAAATAATTTTTGCCACCTGTATCGCCCTACAACGAAAAAAAACATATTTTTTAACTTTGACTTTAATAACTTTTTTCCGGTACACCCTGTATATTTGAAATTGTTCCCAGAACGTGCCCCGACTATTCCTCTCTACGTCCATAAAGTTTGAATCGTTTTGCTCTAACCGTTTCCGAAAAAAAAATTCGCGAATATCGAAATGTCGAATAACCTTCTACCACGTGGCGACGGATTATCAATGTCGGAACGCCATCTTTAAAATCGAGATTACAACTATTTCTGAAACATTTTGGGCAAATATTTTGGTCAATAAAATTAGAAGAAGGTTCAAGGTAGATATTCCACCCGATTTAAAATCTGGAAATGTTCTTATTATTCTAGCAAGTCACGCTAAAAACACCCATTTTTCGCCATTTTTGACAGCCGGATTTTTAGAATTAATAATTAATTTAGATACATCAATATCAAGGCACTCTTAGTCAAAAGTGAATGGTGTTAGAATTTGTAAAGATTGCCTGTTTCCGCACCCAAAAAAGCGACTTTTCTCAATTTTGCGAATATATTTTAATGATTTTGAATATGTAGAGGTGTTGAGAAGTAATCAGCGCATTTTTTGAGAAAAAAATAAAACGGTTTTGTTAAAAATTGAATAAGCTACAGTCGATGTAGTAAAAAAAAAGCTGCCGTTTTTTCCGTATTAAAGATAAATAAACGAAAAAATATCTCTTAAATACAATTTGACAAGCTCTATCCGCTAAAGTTTACAACGTTTCGATCAAAAGTCGTTTTCAGTACGAAAAAAAATAAAAACCGTGAAAAAATCAGGCCTAATTTTATGATTTCCACTTTCTTACAATTTTCGGCAATTTCCATTCCAGTTAGGTATAGAATGATATATTGGAAAAAGGTAGATTTTGAGATTGCCTAACCGATTATCCAAACCGAATGTCGATTGGATGCACCCAATTCGACTTATTAGCGATCCAAGAGGTACCATTTTCGACCAAATTTTGACTTTGAAAAAATAAAAAAAATTACTTCCAAACTTTCGATCACGCTCACAAACAATAGGGTTCTGTAGCCCACGGTCGTCTACGCATCGAAAAAGTTTAAATCGAAAAAACTAATTTTTGTGGCCTGTATCGTGTGCCAACGAGATCCCGATATTTCTCGACTTTAAAAATTAATAACTTTTTTCCGGCACACCCTGTATATTCGAAATTTTTACACAACGTACCCCCACTATTCCTCTCTAAACTAAAAAAGTTTCAATCGTCCCACTCTAACCGTTTCCGAGAAAAAAAATCGCAAATATGAAAATGTCGAAACTGACGGCGGCGGCGGCGGCGGCGGCGACGACGACAAGAAACGCACATTATTTTCACCGAAGCGCCTATATAGGCGGAGTATCAAGAGCAGTCAGGATTGTCGTGATTTCGCGCCGAAGCGCCGTATAACATATCGCGTGTTCGCGCGATATGTAATAAATTTGGAAAAAAATTATTTTCTTGGTGACAAAAAGTGACAAGTGACACATCGTTGTATTTAGAATGTCATATGGAGTCAAAAAAAGGAAAAATATACCAGGTGTCCCATTTAAAAATCGAAAGTTTATGTCACTACCAGTTAAACCGGAAGTTTCATAATGTTGATTCACCTGTCAAATATTGCAGTTTTATGTCGTATACAAATCCCCGAATTTTATTTCATTATCTTGAAAAACAAAAAAGTTAGAGGGGCGAGCCACCTTCCGTGGCTGAATTTAAGTGCATATAATCCGCCCTTTAGCTAAAGCCTTACTATTAAGAGACCATCATCGCATGCAAAATAAACCCAATGTTTGCCCTCCGCTGTCACCGAATTTCTCCGAAACCGCACATACGATTTAATTCAATTTAAAAATATACAGATACCTATCCTTTAACTCTGTTTCTTATGTAGAAGATTTTTCGATTATCCTTTCGTTTTTAAAATATACCATATTTTGTTTTATAAATAGGCCAAGTTTAAAAATTATTTTCTCCGAAAGGAAGGCCTAAATTAAAAATCTATTGCAAGACAACGATTAAGCTGTCCAGTCCAGTGATACTAAATTTATACCTGTTTAAATAAATTTTACTGGTGATATTTGGTGACAGCCGAATACCTGCAACTATTTTTGAAAAATGTATTCTGGCTATCGTTATTAGCATAGAAGTTAAATGTACAAAAATTACTATATTATTATTTCTAAATAAACAAATATGTGCTAGATCAAATTCGATTGATTTACAGGGTTTCGACTAAATAATATTAATGCATATCGCGAGTAAAAGCCATGATACCCACTTAAGATTAAAGGTGGCCAAATTTAAAATCTTCACTTTAAACCAGAAATATCGTCAAAAAACTGAATGTCTACACCCCGAGTAATAAATAGTATATTAAAGTACACGTTTCATAAGAAGCGGTTTTAGCGCACGCGTCTATTTTAAAAAACGAGCCACAAAGTGGCGAGTTTTTTATTGACACGTGCGCTAAAACGCCTTATGAAACATGTGCTTTATACATTTTTTTCTATTTCACCTTTTATAATCAAGAAAAATACATTTTAAAAAGAATATAAATCCCTAAAATTTTGTAAATTTTTATGTCTAAATTTTATGTTGGTAATACTATTTTTTATCATAGTAGCCTATGGACAACAAAAATTATTTTGCAAACTGTCATTTTTTGAATTATTGACCCATTTTCACCACGAGATTTTAAAGTTATTTTAGCGATATGAGATTTGAAATTGGACGGAATACGTTGTGTGATCCTTGTACATTCGGTACATATACAGAGCGTTCGGTAATTCGGGCGATTTTGCTACTTTTTTTCGAATTTCAAAAGACGTGATTTTACGTCACGGCATTGTAATTTGGTATAGGGAAGATGGAAAATTCAAATAAAGTTGAAGTTAAAATCGACATTAGAAGGTTAGTAGATTGAATTTTGGATAGGATTTGGCAGAAAATGATAGCTTCAAGCATCTACAAAAGATTGATTTACAGATTTATGCAACCAACATACATAACTGTTATCCACACAGAATAAAAAAGTAAGTTATCAAGCTATTTTTCCTCTGCGAAAAATGGGGTTTTTCGCAAATCACAAAGGCCGCGCAAGTCAATGAAATAAAACATTTAAATGTTACCAACATCAAATAAAGAAAAAACGCGTATCGAAATAGCTTCATTACGATACGCAAATGCGTATCGTACTGAGCATGAACGTGAAATAGAAAAACACATTTAAAATTATTCGTTGTTTGTTTAGTAGCTGCGTAAATTACTGATAAGTTAAACGATAAAAAAAAAACACTAAGAATAAATTACATCCATAAGCGACTTAAAAGTAACACTCAACCAGTAACCTTTTTTCTTTGACAGTTTTTCCAGTAAACCAACCCCGATAAGGGGAGAACTTTCCCCCCAAAATTAGAAATTAATCAGGATCAAAATGACAGACGCGCTGAGCATAGAAAATCGGCTTTTAACGATTCCAAAGATTTATTAATTTATGAAAATTTATTACCGGGATTTTTGGCGCGACGCGTTCAGGCGCGACCAAAACGCTTCACTGCATCGCTAATTTCTTTAACGATTATTAAAAGGGATTATAAGAGAAGTTAATAATTGTCACCTCTTTTCTTTCTCAGTGATTCTCAGCAGCCCCGGTGAAACAAAAATTGGAGGAATCGAAGCATATATGTGACGTCAGAGCTCCAGACTTTTTCAAGTTAGACCCTACGTTTACCGGCCCCATCATTTTTATACCGTGCGAGCAAAAATTATTTGCATCAAAGAGGGCCTTGCATCTAAGGACGTAATGCTTAGCCGTAGAGGTTAATACCTGTTGGGTGTCAGTAACTACCTGAATTAACAATCAATCAGTTTTTCCGTCATCTTTGACAGTCGTTACAAGTAATTTGATTCATCGCTTATTTTTCCAATTTCTTGAACAATTCACACAATGGGCTTTACGGAACAGCACAAAACATTCATGGTTGAAGCGTATTTTCGAAACGGGGTTAGAGTAAATGGTAAGTGACAATACACTCCGGGTTTGTGCATGGACGATTTTCACGAACATTTTCCTAACGTTGCTTTTATTGCTGGGGATTTTTATAATTGCCTAAAAAGAACCGTGGCTGTGTTTAGGGAAACAGGTTTTTTACAACACAAAAAAGGCGCAGGAAGACCATCTGTAAGATCAAAAGAACTTGTTGCAAAAGTTCGTGAAATAATGCAAAATACGCCAACAAATTGTATAAGACGCCTGTTCCAAGAAGTGGGAAGATCTTATGGAACATGCAGGACTATTCTTAAGAAGCAGTAATGTGGTAACATTTCTCCAGAGATGCTGGTCAACACTTTCGAAAATATGATGAGACGTATGAATTTATGCTTGGAGCATGACGGTGGCCAATTTCAGCAATTTATGTAATTTTTTTTTCTTTCTGTATATTCTTACTTTGTTAATTTTGTAAACAACAAAAATAAATTTGTATTTGTCTACTTATTTTATTACTCATTAGTTTGGCATATCTTATCATAATATGAATTTGACATATTTTTATATCATTGTGATCTAAACCAAGCCTTACGTTTTTTAATCCAAGCCATATTTGATGCAAATAATTTTTGCTTATACGGTGTGTTGATATGACACCTAGGTAGATACGTATTTATTTATAAATAGTGAACGTGTTTACTAAGCAAGTAGAAATTTTTCTTGTCTGAGCCATATTTGTTTTTCTCTATATATAGTGGATAGGTTACTTGATGCAAACAGAGACAGAGATATGCTACAAATAACCCGAGCCATTCAATTATTTTGCAACTTACCTTCCCTGTCTTGGACACAAATGGAATTGCCTAACCTCACCTTATAAAATAAAAATGGCTGACAGAGTTTATCAAAGAGTTTATTAACTTGATCTTTTATATTATTATTGTTCATGGACATGAGCCTTTTTATTTTCATTCTGCTAGAGGTAAGTAATAATGTTTTTGTTACATTTGATTAAATTATCTTTATGATTATACAAATCATCCCCATAACTTGCAGCCAACACTTGTTTGATTATTTTCTCCTAAATTTTGGTAAATGTTAAAATGTTAAAATTGCATATTTTAATTACTAAACCCTACGATATTAATTTAAATCTTGCTTATCGATTTATTACTATGTATATTATCCGATCTACTTCTTGACCTTTTTTAAACCTGTGTCGATTAGAATTATTTTTGTACTCGACTGGAAAATAATTTTATTTTAACCCACTTTGAAGTGTTTTTTTGCATTCTGCTATTTTTGTTTTAAATATGTGTAAGAATGTATTTTCGAGACAGGTTACCTATAAAAACTTTTTACCCAGGCCTTTCCACTTTTCCAGTCTGATAATGAGTACGATAGAACTAGGTATTTTTATAGAAAATACAAACTATACTGAGAAAACTTCAAGTAGAAAATGAATGAATAAAAACCCAGTAAACAAGGAACTCTGTAAGGGAATTACGAGGAATTATAAGACAGACTTAAATGATAATTATGATTTTCTTTTAATATTTTAATAAAATTATGTCATGTGCATTTCCGAGTTTTATTTTTCATTTCCTTCCAGGCAAGATTACCAATAATTTAGAGGGTTTTATTTTAAAGTGATATTTAGTAAAAACAGTTTATTCAGAATCCTGCTATTTGATTTTTACTACATATAAAATCAACGAACGGGATTTTGAATAGTTTTTTTGGCTTAATTATTATTTTAAAATATTTCGTTAAAAAAAATAACATAACTATGGGCATTTAAATCCCCCGCCTCTCGGCTCAAGGTTCTCACCAGACACGATGGTGGCGCTGTTTTTCACAGTTTTGACATTTTTTAATGTCATTTTTGCTTCGACCAAATAACAGGCTTGTTTGTCTTCTTCATGGTGTAAGTATTCGTTGATTCTCCGTACAAATTACAACTCCCACCGACAATCAACTAAGAAAGAGACCATGCATTCATTTTATTTGTAGACATATATTTGGGCCGCGCCAAGATTATGTATTATTAAAAGTTAGATGTGCTGATTTTTATCCATTAAATATTTTTGTTTTCAAAAGCAAAAAGTATTGTTTTTTTCAAAATGTCCGATGTTCTCTTATCCCCCTGCCCTGCGATGCTTTACAAAATATGGCCGTCAACATAAGAACGTTCTTTCTGCCGTTTGGTATAAAAATTGGCCAAATGACAGCTAACTGGAAGCATTATAGGCAATGGAGTCAATTAAGCTTGATTGAGGCACTATTTTGGCCGCTGATTAGCCCCCACAAGCTGCCTACTTTTTGTTCACCTTGACTAGAGAAAGAAGGTAACCTCAAATCTTAGAAGGAATGGACTAGGTTTGAACTTGTATAAGGGTTTGAATATTAGTTATTGTTATTGTAAAAACAGAAAAGAAAATACATTACTGATTCAATAACGACAGGATAGGAAAAATTTAAGGTTAAAAATTAAATCTCTTCGTTTTTCCCAATATTAGATCGTCAATTATGCAGTTATTTTAAAGGAATGTTTACCACTTAGCAACTGCAAGGGCGGTCTGCGCAGTTAGTAATTCTTCGGAAAAGTGTCGATTCCCCATGTAAACGCGACATAAATACAAGTTTCGCGGACCTATTATACATTCTGGCGTTGAAAACAATGTGTAACACAGAGAAAGATGCGGTACGGTACCTACAAGTATGTGACAGAGAAAGTAAGTTGTGCGTGTGTGTGTGCGGAAGAGAGCCAGTAGCGCTTGTTGTTGAAACTAGAGGGAGACTGACCTATTCGGTAATTTGGTCTTCAAAAGTATTCCAGCCCTATGTAAAAGGAGTGAGAGACCTACCGGTTTGCGGCGCGTCATAATAAGACAGAGCTACTTGATAATTAGGCCCAAGAGCAACTCGGTCTTACATATTATAAAAGTAGTAGGTTGGGTGTGTATGTGTGTATGAGAGGTAACTCGTGCGGTTTAACTAGAGCGAAACAAAAGTACTTGGTAATTTGGTTGTCAAAAGTTATCTGGATTCGTATGTAAGAAGAAAAGAGAAGACACGATATCGGTCCACAATGTGACAGAACAAAACAGAGCTACTTAGTAATTTTGGTCCATAAAAGTAGTCCGGTTTCATAGATAAGAAGAAAAGCGAAAATACGTTACGGTTCGCGGTCTAACAGAACAAGACAAGGCTACTTGGTAATTTGATCGACAAAAGTAGTCCGGTCTTGTATGTCAAGGAAAGATACAAGAGATAAACAGTCCATGATTGTAAGAGAAAGATGACGATGTGTGTACATGTACAATGTGCGTGTAAGAGTAAGAATGGTTCCTGTAGTTAACCAGAGCGTATATGTTAGAGCTTAGAGCGATGTTTCAGTCTAGAAAAGTGTGTCCTTACCGTCGGTGGTGGTTCGGTGACTCTCGAAGCGGATCGGTGATGACATTGTAAGTCTGGCTGGCTGGACGACTTGCTGGTGGATGCAAGCCGTTTCGTACACATCCATCTTTCTATCCAGCATGAATTATTATAATTCTTTTTTCTTATTTAAAGGTGTTTTCGTCTGAGACTTTGAACTAGAATCGACCCTTCCCTTGGACACTGTATCAAATGTGTCAAACCATGTTTTATTTATGTAAAATATTGACCTATTTTCTGATCTATATTTCTTAATTTGCTACAGGTAATTAAATTTCCCTTTTCTTCTACTAGATGCAGAGAAATAATTTTCCCACGGGCGTCTCATAATAAAAAACTAGTTGAATATTAATATTTCTATGTACCACAGAATCAACACTTCAACAAATTTCTTAAACGCACAATGAACATGATTTCTCAAGGCTGATTATCCTTAGGTCTGGCCCTGGGGTCAATTAACAAGGTTGCCTAACCTAAATAACAATTGCAAACGACATAAACGTATCGACAACATTTCTATGCAAAATAATGGTAAAAAGTGACATTAAAATTGTAAATATGTCATCCTGTAAACCTTTCAATTATACAACAATGAGGTTTTATTAAAATAAATGATAGGTATCAAAAGCCAAGACGATATACTTCGAGATGTACTTTACATGGCTTATATTTTTATATTTGATTATGGACTTACTCTGTATATTTAAACCAATCGAAAAGCTTTAATAAACCAGAGATTTTAAAAATTTATAACATTTTCTACACGCCTCTTTAAATTGAAAATCGACATATGGCCCTTTCCCATGCCCTCAGCCACATTTCACCATATCAAACAAACCTCAGTATTTTTAAAAATAAATCTGTACTAAATTTTAAAACAAAGTTTTAAATTCCGCTTTAACGTAACCGTAACATTTTTAGATTCGTTCAACTTTAATGTAAAAAGCGAACTGTGGGCGAAAGTTAGAAACTCAGCCAGGGAATGTTGCCAGGAATCATTTGTTACTTTGTCTTGGTTGTGTTCAAGCTTCTTTTTATTATGGTTGTTTTAAAGTGCAAATAAAATAAATTGTAGTTAAAGATTCTGGAAAATAGGTAATTTTAAAGGTAAACAATAGATAGTTTGGGCTAGCCTTTTACCCTCATCTCGCATTTTCCTTTACGATTCGAGAGTGGTCTGATCGTCTGCGAGAATATCGAACTTTAATTTCTGAATATTAAGGACCAATGTTTAGCGATAGGTTAGTTAAGCATTAATAAGTGGACCGTCGAAAAATGTAAAAATGGCGATGCACAAATAATGGCAAAAAAACGAAGAAAATATGAAATTGCGAGACACTAAAACGACTTACCTTGGTTGTCACAGGCTTAATAACAAGTTTTACACTTCCATTGTTTGATTTTGACTGCATAGCACCTACACAATTTATTTGTAAACAGTTAATTTCAGGTAACTCTCAGCGATTAGCTGCATTTAGCATAATAAGTGACGTCATACTTCCCGAATCTAACACATCTAAAACGTTGAAATACGCCAATGTTTAGCGACAGCTCAGCTAAGCTGGATTGATAAGTGGACTATGTTTTGCTTTATTGGAGAAACAATAATAATTCATTTAATATCATCCCTGAAAAATGTAAAAATGACGTTGAACAACAAAAGGCATAAAAAAGACAGAGAAAACAAGTAAATGCGAGGTAGAGTTAACTTTTTCTTAAAACAAAGCGTTTCGACAGAAGATAAAGACATTTGACATTAACAGCTGATCTGGTTTCGTCGTTAAAGTTCCCAGATCAGCAGTGGGCAGTTGCAAGCTCACGCGTCAGGTTGTGTCATCAGATCTTCTTGGCGTTTATTATTTAAGTTAAATGGTGAGTGAAAACAGCATTTTGATTAACTCATTTATTATCAATAATATTTTTGAGTTTAGATGATTATGGATCATGATTATTATATTTTCAATGGTCTAGTTGATATTATCGAAGAAAATGAGGTTATTTACATTAATTATTTTAATTTATTACGGTAATATTTACTGATAAGTGCATTGTGTCTAGAAACGCGGTCAATGACCTGACCGGTATTTTTCATTTATATAATTTGCTAATATAAATAGGCCCTATTATTAGTTTATCTATAGTTACTAAAACGGCGATTCTTGCATCTCTAATAGAGATATTAATTAGAATGAAAACCCAAAGGGGTCCGGCAGTCTTGCGCCTTTATCACAAAACATTAAAAATGCATTTTTATGTAACTAGCGTTCTCTAGGAGGTATCTTAAATCTCATTATGGAATCCTCCTTCTTGCCCTCAAAAACATAACTACACCAAATTTGATTCATGTCTTCTTAACATCAAATCATCGCCAATTTTATAAAGTAAATATTTACTTGGATCACCCTGATCTTTTTAACCGTATAAGAAATGAAATTTAATGACATATTTTCAAGTCCACTATCTCCTGTGGCTGTATAGCCCCTTAGGTACAGGACACCCTATATATAAAATTCCCACAAAAAAACAATACCAAAAGGGTTCCCAGTGACGTGCACCACAAAGCTTACACCTCGCAAAAAATGTATTACTTTTTTCCTTGTATAATAAATTTATAAATAGAAAAAAGAAAAGCACAAAGTCTTTCTCCACAAGTTTATTAAAATGACTAGGCGAACCTAGAATAATTCTTAATAATTCGACATGTTTCGAGCGTAGAAACACTCATCATCAGAAAAACAAAGTAAATAGTACAATGCTGATGTTGTTAGCAATAGAGGAAATAATAGGTGGGATTGAGCCGTAATGGAGCTTTCAATGGTGTACACGAGGTGCAAAATATGAATAGTCAGAAGGCCGACAAGAATTCAGCATACTGGAAAGTCAAGGGGTGGTGAAAAGGCCCTCTCTTGGGCAGAACAATGAAGAGGGCAAAAGAAAATTAGAGGGTTTTAACAGACTTTGTCAAAATCATTTAGGTATAAGTAGTGAATTAACGGAAAGAAAAATCTTAAGTTTCAATAAACTTTGTTGGAGACATGTAAAAGTAGTGAAATGAGAGGGAAAAAAAATTGGTTGTCGTAATAGTTAAGCATCATTTAGCTTAAAGTAAAATGCTGTCGGGGTACCAGGCTTGTTACGGCCCAGTTACCAGTTAATATATAGGGAAAACAGCCCAGTTATTGGCACCCTTAAGAACTCGAGGTCATATTTTTATCAACAACATGTAAATAAATAATTTTTTGCAATTACGGAAAATTTTATTTGATTGAAATAATATCACACTTTAGATATAATACAAAATTTTAATGCTTTTAGTCCAAATTAACTACTTTTAGTGATATATTGCAAATAATGTCATTTTGCTAGTTATTGGCACTTGCTGCTAGTCGTTGGCACCCCAATTTTGCTAGTCATTGGCACCTTTTGTTAGTCGTTGGCACCCCAATTTTGCTAGTCATTGGCACCTTTTGTTAGTCGTTGGCACTACAATTTTGCTAGTCATTGGCACCTTTTGTTAGTATTGGCATCCCAATTTTACTAGTCGTTGGCAGTCTTCTTTTGTGAAGTTTTATAGATAAATTGGGGTAACGAAACACTTTCAAATACCTAGATATATACCTAAAGCTCAATTATAGTAGAAGCAATTTAACTTTTATAATGAAAATATCTAAGCATATAATAACATTTAATTAAAAAATACCATTAGGAAAACTAATAAGGTACACTTTTTTTATTAAGCAGAATAAGCTTGTACTATTGTTAATTAAATGCCAAATGAAAAAACAATTGTATTTAGCAATGTATGTGTATGATATGTTTGTTTGGACAAAACAATTTAAGGGAAATATTTCCAACTTTTAAGACATAAACAATCATTTTTACTTTTGTGAAGACTGCTAAACAATCTTGTTAACAGCGGTACTACTGTAATGTATCGCCCGCCATTTAAATGTTCATTGTTGTATCCAAGGCGGTGTTGCATTTCTTTTGAATCTAGGTAAATTTTTATATTAGATTTCATTTAAGTATAGGAGTGCCAATAACTTGATATCACCATTTTACAAGCTTGTTATTGGCACCCAAGTTCTTTGTATTAAATAGCAAAATATATCGCAGACGTAAATAAAAACAGTTAATTTAAACTTATTTTAGTGGATACATTACCAGTCAGTAGCTTAACCACCTCTTTTTTGCTATTAAACTGCATTTTTGGCGGTGTTCATTACACAAAAATAAGATGATTACCGAGAGGTTTATACCCAAAAAATACTTAAAGTGACATAAAGTTTAACTTAAAAGGAAATTTTCATTAAGGCGAAGCTATCAATAATACCTTATAATATTTTAAATATCGAAAAAAAGTTAAATTTTACTCAAATTATAGGATGCCAATGACTGGACCTTTTAAATTATGTTATGTGCCAGTTATTGGCATGGGGTGCCAACTACTAGATTAAACGTAATTTTGCGTGTCAGTTATTGGCACACCTAAATTTTATTAAAGACGGAAAAAATAAAAGCTATTTTTTTATAAAAATAATATAAATTAAATATACTTTATCAGCTAATCTATAAAAAAAATATATTTTGATGTAAATATTGTCCTAAATACGTTCTCAAAAAATTTGCGTTCCTTAAGAAATCGATAATTTTCTTACCTTGTAACGAGGGCACAATACTTCACTACGAATTTTTTTTTTTTGGCCTTGAGCATAGCTCATTTAGCCACAGCAGAGTATATTAATTAAATAAATTATAGATTAAATAGTTTTTTACAATTTAATGATAGGGATATAGGTATGTAACATAGGGATCTGCACAGGGACACTCGTTTCACGCCACTGGGGACGAATTTCTTTATGATACTAAAACCTCGGTGTGAAATATTTGTGGCGGGAAGTAATACAGTAGTGTCAAATTTAATAGAAATTATTTAAGGTACCAAAATAACATAATTACACCTAAAATTATATAAAAACCTTTGGGGGTGCCAACAACTGGCCGAGTGCCAACAACCGGGCTGTTTACCCTAGATACCTATTTTTGTTTTTTGTAAATAAATACTCAAAAAAATAAATGTTGTTTTCTTCTTTTCCCTTAATTTCATATATTTCTAAAAATATTAAGACTCCCTCACAACATTTAAAAGATGGCGAAGGCGAAGGTAAACGAACTTAGTCCGGTTCTGTTTCTGTAGCCAACCGCTTAACGTAAAACATACCAGACTTCAACAGGGTGCCATAATTGACAAGTGATGCGGCGAGTTCTTAGATTAATTTGACTTTAGTTGTCGTCCTTACTATGGCGATTTTGAATAGCCAAGATAACTTTTAAGCCTTTTAGAGGAAAAAAGTCAAATGGACAAGAAACGTATTCGCCATCACGAGTTGGTAGTTGCGGTACTGCCGGTTAATTTTAATTCGCCAGTACTTAGCCGAATTATCGAAGATCAACATGTCTATTTTGTAAAAAAAAATCTGCTGCTGTTAATTTTAAATCTATTTTTCTGTAAATTTTAGAATTTCTTCTTTAAAAATTCTTACTGTATCTAAAATTTCTAAACAGAATAATACATTTTATATGGTTCTGTCTTCAGAGCTGGCCGATTTCTCCTTTCCATTAGACGGATTTACTTTAAGCTAAGAAGAAATATTACTTCATCGCTTGACCTCCAGACGCCTAAACGTGAATTCGGAGTAGATTAGTTTAGCTGACACGTGTAAACTAGGTATCAAAAAGTTTAAAAAATAGTTTCAGAGGGATTTATTCATAATAACCGAGTAGTAATACTATACCCTGTATATGAAGTTCATTTAAGGAGAATTTACAATCAGTAATTGACGTCCATTGGGTAAAATCATCAAAATACCGATAGATACAAACACATAATCCTGTTTCAAAAGCTAGCCGTAACGAATTGATTAAAATGTTTTTAAAACGTCTATAATTGACCGTTTTTACAAACACGGTAATAAAATCTTTAAACATAATCATCTCCAAAAGCACTCAAGTAATTTTGTCAGTACTATTGTGTGTTCAGACAAGCACACTTTTCTTTCCATTAAACCAACAATATTATTTCAATAGCTAGCCGCTTTTAAGACATTTGCGTTCAACAACAAATTGATATTAGCATATTTGCAACAAGTCTATAGTCGACAGTTTTTACAAATACGCCAGTCAAATCTTTAAAGGTAAACATATTCGAAACCACTCAAGCAATTTTGTGAATATAAGAGTAGAGTACGCAAAAATTTTAGTTTAACCATTTTTGAGACATTTGCGTTTAAGAATAAATTAGCATGTTTGCAAAAGGTATATAATCGGCTGATTTTTTTACAAACACAAAACCACTCAAACAGTTTTGTCAATACTAACTCCTGTTTAGGAAAATGTAATTTTCTTTTCAGTAAACCAAAATCTTATTTCAAAAACTAGCCGTTTTTAAGACATGTGCGGTTGAACGAATTTATTAGCATGTTTGTAAAAGTTTATGATGCCATTTTTACAAACACGCTAATCAAATCATTAAACGTAAAGATCTCGGGAACTCATCAAGCAATTTTGGCAATATTTATTCATGTTCAGGAGAGTACACTTTTGTTTTCAGGAAATCAAAAATTTTGTATTAAGAGCTAGCCGTCTCCGAGAAATTTGCAGTTGCATAATGGATTGAAAGGTTTGCAAAAAGTTTCCATAACTATGGCTTTAAAGCTCCGGTATTATTTTTATTTCCATAAGTTTAGAATGCTTAAAGTTTTGATTAAATATTAAAATTTACAAGTTGAAAACAATTATTATTGTTTGTCGCAATCTTGGGGCACTTAAGCGTATAAAATTTAGATTCAACATTAATCGGATATCTGATAAAGACAATAATTGTGCTCCCTAGTCTAAATGTTCCGCTTTAATATTCTAAATTGGAATAATTTGTACAACATTTTTTAGTTTTGTACTTAAAAGTATTTCTTTAATTTCAAATGAAATAAATCGTAAAAACTCCTATTCGATTTAATGTCTAAAGCAGAAACGCAAACAGTAATATTAGGTGTACGTGTCTACTAAATTAAATAAAGCGGACGCAGAGAAGCAAAGATACAGTAAAAGAAATGGCAACAATTTGTTAGAATTAAATTGGTCCGAGACTAGAATTTGTTTTGTGATGGTACAAAGTTGTAAGAAAGTTTAAATTTGTAATATGGTTTTATTTTGTAAACTTCTTAGTCTGTTTAGTGACCAGCAAGATAATTTCTAAGTAGGTTATAAAATTTTTAAATAGAAAAAAGAAAAGCACAAAGTCATTCTCCACAATTTTTTATTCGAATAACTAGGCGAACCTAGAATGATTCATAATAAATTAAATCGACATGTTTTGAGTGTAGAAACACTTATCATCAGGAAAACGAAGTAAATAATACAATGCTAATGTTGTTAGCAGTAGAGAAAATAATTAGTAAGACAAAGCCGTAATGGAGCTTTCAATGGTACACACGAGGAGTGAAAAAATTGGAATAGTCAAACGACAGAAAATACTTCAGCATACTGAAAAGTCAAGGACCAGTGTAAAGCCACTGTCTTGGATGGGAAATGAAGAGAAAAAAGAAAAATTAGGGAGTTTCAAAAAGACTTTGTAAAAATCACTTTTAATTTTCCCGTCTGACACGTGCTGGTTGCAGTGGAACTATTTTAAAAGATGTTCTAGTAAAACAAAACCTTTTTTTTAATCACTTAAAATTTATTTCGCACACAATGTGTAAGTTTTAACTGGGCCGGAACAAGCCTGGTATTTTATAGTATTTTATTTCAAGCTAAATGAAAGCATGCAAGCAACATGACTTTTACAAAAAACAATTTTTTCTTTTTTCTTTCCCTCTTATTTTACCACTTTTACATGTCTCCGACATAGCTGAATTAAACTAAAGATCTTTCATTACTTACACTTAAAAATGATTTTTAGTCTTTTTGAAACTCCATAATTTTTCTTTTTCCTCTTCATTTTCCACCCAAGACAGTGGCTTTACACTGGTCCTTGACTTTTCAGTAGATATGCAGAAGTATTTTCTGTCGTTTGACTGTTCAAATTTTTTCACTCCTCGTGTGTACCATTGAAAGCTCCATTACGGCTTAGTCTCACTTATTATTTTCTCTACTGCTAACAACATCAGCATTGTACCATTTACTTCGTTTTCCTGATTATGAGTGTTTCTACACTCGAAACATATCGATTTAATTTATTATGAATCATTCTAGATTCGCCTAGTTATTCGAATAAAAAATTGTGGAGAAAAACTTTGTGCTTTTCTTTTTTCTATATCGTTTAACTCCACTTTGAGTATGGACTACTCCTTCAAAATTTTTAAAATTTATAAAAGAACAAGTAGGTACCTTTAGTCCCTTGTAACGTAATAACTAATTGTAGATATATTTTTCTTATTTATATACAGTGTCACCAGTAAAGTCCGCATTACATGGGATTTTTTTTTTATTAATAGCTTTATTTAAAATTTGACTTTGACATCAAGTTCTGCTTCAATCGAGATGAAAATTAAGCAAAAAAATAGTAGTCACGTGATTCGCATTATCTGTCAAATTTTAATTTTTTCCAAAAAATAATTCAAAAGTGGGGATATTTCTGAAAGTATCGAAAAAAGTTATTAAAAAAAGTTTTTTTAAATGCAGTTTCTAGCCCACATGCAAAATTTCAGCTGCATAAGATAATTTTGATTTTTTACCTATATTTTGTAAATTGCACCACTTTTTCAAAATAAGACTCAACGCAACCTACATAAAACTTCTTAGTTTTGACAATGCTTTATTTCAGATACATTTTCTTTAAAGTACCGCCATATTAAATGTGTGTTTTTCTACGAAATCAAAATTGGGCTATTAAAATTTGGTCGCATGTGATGCAAAGTTTATTTATTTTTGACCCTGTATAAGGTAACTTCATAAAATAAGTATTTTTGAAAACGTAGTTTGTGTCTGAAAGTAATACACCTTAATATTAAGACAAAAAGAACACAGTGTCTTTAGTAAAGTGTCTTTTAAGTGGAAAATAAATTTTATTTTAAAAACGTAAAGTTTATCAATTTTCAACGATTTAATTATAACCCCTATATTATAATTTATTATTAAGCTATGTCATAATAACGTAGTAACTTTCAGACACAAACTACGTTTTCAAAAATACTTATTTTATGAAGTTATCTTATACAGGGTCCAAAACAAATAAACTTTGCATCACATGCGACCAAATTTTAATAGCCCAATTTTGATTTTGTAGAAAAACACACATTTAATATGGCGGTACTTTAAAGAAAATGTATCTGAAATAAAGCATTGTCAAAACTAAGAAGTTTTATGTAGGTTGCGTTGAGTCTTATTTTGCAAAAGTGGTGAAACTTACAAAATGTGAGTAAAAAATAAAAATTATCTTATGCAGCTGAAATTTTGCATGTGGGCTAGAAACTGCATTAAAAAAAACTTTTTTAATAACTTTTTTCGATATTTTCAGAAATAACCCCACTTTTGAATTATTTTTTGGAAAGAATTAAAATTTGACAGATAATGCGAATCACGTGACTACTATTTTTTTGCTTAATTTTCATCTCGATCGAAGCAGAACTTGATGACAAAGTTAAATTTTGAATAAAGCTATTAATAAAAAAAAATCCCATATGATGCGGACTTTACTGGTGACACTGTATTTGTCTGTAATCTATAATGTACAATTATATAAAATGCAATGTTTGCCCGCAAATGTTCTCCAGTTCTAGATATCCCATATTATTAATACACTTACTGTAAGATAACTTCTAAGGATACCATTATTGGAACCATTATTGGAACCATTTTTGAGATGGAAGTTACGTGGCTGTTAGTGTATGACATTATTAATTTGGGCCTTACAGGGTTAAAATTTGGTATGGTGGTTAAGGTTAAAATCTTAAATTAGCATGAAAATTGTACCTTCAAATATTGGCTCCCCCATTATATATACATTAAAATTATATTAGACTTTTTAAAACGTCATTGTATTTTGTACTCTCACACCAAATTTTATTATTTTCTAAAAATCCAATTATTTAGAAAAAACTCTCAGTAAAATTCTTAAAAATTTAATACGGCTTTGATACATACTTCAGAACCAGTAATAATGATGATGTCAAAATGTTACTAGACATTTTATTGTTTATTAGTTTCAACATGTTTCCAAGAAAAAGTAATAATGATTAAATGATACTACATGGGAAATAGTTCTCGGAGAGTAACCAAAATCTTCTCTGCGATGTTTCCTGACAGACCCGTGCCAAGCAAAATAGCAGTCTTGAATATTTTTTACAATTTTAAGAGTCAAGGTACTGTAATTAATAAATGCAACTACCAAGAGCAAAATAATGATGTACTCACTAGTAGGGCACAAAAATATAATGCAGATTTAGAACTTTTACTCCATGTACAAAAAAAATGGGATTAGCATCAGGATTCTTGAGAAAATTGTAGGACAGTATCATTCCACAGTACAGCACAAATAACAAAAGTATAAATATCCTACAAATAAATATTAAAAACATCAGGAACTGAGGGAAGATGATGAAATATAAAAAGCAAACTTTTGTTTTGAAACTATGGAAATGGTAAATAACGATCGGGAATTCTCACGCAATGTTTGTTTTACCGATAAAAATACCTTCACATTAAACAATGAATAGAATATATTATACTGTGCGCGAAAATAAATAAAAGCGAATATTGTCGCATATCGTCATAACTGTTTTTTATATTAGAATACACAGGGTTCCAAGCACAATGGATACCCTGGAGCGGGTAGACCACGACGGCCGTTTCGTCCTTGTTAGGACTCTACGGGCAGCCATAACCCAAGCAATCCCGACACAGCGGTAAGATGTATTAAAAGCCTTTTTACAAAGGCAAAGCGCCCATCAATACACCGTAGCGCCATCTCAGCGGAATTAACTCCAATATAAAAGGCAGTCACACTGGTAATAATCGAAAGGTAGACAACTAAATAAACGACGAAGTGCATCACAATCCAGTATAGGAAACGCTATTTGCGTTTTCACCGGACATCTGTCCGATATGTTACAATATTCGCTTTTAATTATTTTCGCGGACACTATATTATCTTCTAAACATATTTATTGCTTTTCTTAAACGGATTGCGCGCATTCTAGTGGGTGCCAGCGTTGATCTGTTTCTAGTCTTTAAAATGGCAGATGTTCCGGTGAAAATACCAATAGCGTTCCCTATGCTGGATTGTGATACACTTCGTGGTTTATTTAGTTGTCTACCTTTCGATTATTACCAGTGTGACTGCCTTTTATATTGGAGTTAATTCCGCTGAGATGGCGCTACGGTGTATTAATGGCCGCTTTGCTTTTGTAAAAAGGCTTTTAATACATCTTACCGCTGTGTCGGGATTGCTTGGGTTATGGCTGCCCGTAGAGTCCTAACAAGGACGAAACGGCCATCATGGTCTACCCGCCCCAGGGTATCAATTGTTCTTAAATCACTGTGTATTCCAATATAAAAAAACAGTAACATACTTGTCCGTACTTGCTGTTTTTGTTGCCAAGATAGTAATTACGGGATCTCCTTCTTACCTCAATGACAGTTTGATCCCAAGAACTCGAATACATCAGCGGGACACCCGTTTTAAATAACTTTTTGGTATTCCGAATCATTCAACAGCATTATTTCAGAGGTCTTTCAGTTACCAAGCGCTACACTTTTATCGTCGGGTTACTGCAAAAACAAGATAACTCCACCATTTTTTATTTCTAAGCTAAATACAATTTGGGCATAAAAATTATGAAATAAATATACTGCGAGAACAAGACATGTGTAGTAGAATGCTTTTTGGTAAAAAATCTAGAGACTTTAATAGTCTAACTCCATTTTTGTAATTTCGAAATCAACACAAATAAGATAAGAGCATTTAATACTAAATATTAAATTAAATTTTATTATTTGGTGATATTTAGCTCGCCAAAACAAGATTATATGGCACATATCTTATTTTTGGTGCACGAAATTACATAAAATATTATGATTTCACTATTAAAAACCAGATATGTGCCATTTATCTGGTTTTCGCAGTACCAATTTGGCACTACTGCCTTATGTGGAATTATAAAAATAAGATAACTAGCACTTAACTTGTTTTGGCAGTTTAAATAATTTGAATCACAATTATGCAACATTGTGTACTTGACTGTTTTTAAAAAAATTAAACGGAAAAAGGGAAAGTTTAGAAATAGGAACCTATCTTTTCAAGTATATAAAACCACTTCCCAATTCTATTACCGAACTGTCCCTCTTCTCTGATACGTGCAGTGGCCAGAATAGAAACCAAAACATAAGTGCATTACTTTTATATTTGGTTCAATGGAACCTCAGACCAAGCACTTGCTTGCTTGGTCTGAGAACGGAACCCTCATTTACAGGTGGTCGAACAAAAATATTTGGAAAGCGGTCATAGTTACATGGAGGTCGACAGCATGCATAGTGCGACTGAAAAGGCACAAAAGTACGTTCCGGTATATACTGGCTGACAATTTTTTGCATGACGAGAACATGCAGATCAAGCAAAAAGTCTTTTAATATACAGGAACTGAAATATAAAGACTTTCTTGATCTGATCAGCTCGCGAAGCAAATATGAAAAACCGAAATAAAAACACCAATGGTGAAAAGGTGAACTGGCTTAAAATTAACTGCTTTTGGTACTTAAAATGTAAGCCGGAAGGAATTCTTCAATACAGATAATATGATCACACTTCTGATTATTAGGAAATTAACTTTTATGGTAAGGTTCGTCCGATTAACCTAAACGAATTAATTATTAAAAATGCGTATTCAAAAGTTCACCCTATAAGTACACAAAAAAAGCAAGATTTATTGAAACTGTGTAAGTCTGGGGCTATTCCAAATGAGTTTCATCAGTATTATAAAGTACTGCCCACGTTAAATACCGCCAAAGATGCTATACCTGAACCTGCAGCTGACGACAGTGATGTAGAAATCGAATGCTGAGATGACTGACTATAGACTGTCAAAACAAGATAACTCCTTAAAAAAAACATATTTTTTCTAATAAACCGAATATTTTCCAAATTTTTTAATTTTTTTGGTTTTATTTCCATGTAAAATAATATAATCTTAGTATGAGATCCGATTAATAAAATGTTTTAAAATTAGTCGATTTTTCATTTAGGTTTAGATCTTTAAAAGCGATTATCTCAAAATATTGAAAACTGGAGTTAGCTTGTTTTTGCAGCAACCCGACGTTATAATAAATTGGATGACGACCTTAAGATGTTGCAACATATAGCATTTAAAATTCATTACAAACGAATATTGTTGGGGTCACAGTTGCCTAGCCTATTGTAATCAAAATCTCTTAAAGTTTTGTTTTATGTTTTATGTTAAGTATAGGTGCCTGCCTTTTACTCATTGTTACTATGGTTATGGGTATGTTAAATTTATTTATTTAGTTACTTATCCTTTTTACTGTACACATACATACGGGGTTAGGTGCAAGAATAGCTACCGCAGCTAAATCTCGCCCTGTTATGACTATATGTTTTGTTTATAGATTTTAAAAAAACTGTAATCAACACTGAACAAAAGACGTTTATTATTATTATTATATGCCACAATATTCGCTTTTAATTAAACAATAAACCAAATGTTCAAAATTATAGATCCAACAAAACCAGAAATGAACACAGATTTGTACAAACAAGGACCTCTCGGATTATTGTAGCGTTTTCTGAAACAAAATTTGGAAAAACAAAATATTTTGAAACTTTTACAAAATCAAATTGGACCTGCATTAGAAGAAAAGAAGTTGCTCCTAAGAATGAAGATACTTATTTCATTTCTAATGAGCGAAATGCCCACAATGCATGAGAAGTATGATATATGATTAAATTACAACATAAATTGGCGATCTAGGTCTTCTGATCTTTCACTAAATCGTTTTTCTTCCTGTGAGGTATCATTAAAAGTGTTATTTATAAAAATATGCGGTATTAAAATTTAGAAAAACGAAAGATTGTAGTTTTAGGGATATGCAATCGAATTTTTAAAAAGTGTTGAGTTTCTTATTATTTCGTTTTAAACATTATTACAACAATTTTTTTTTAATACCATGGATAAATTAGTAATACTGGGTGAGTCGGGAGAAACGGACCAAATTTCAGGAGTGTATTATACACACGAAAACAATGTAAAAAACCAATATGTTCTTATCCGATATTCATTTCTTTTCAAGTTATAGCGCAATATTAAATCTTTTTCTACGTTCCACTTTTATCAAAACTTTTACGTTATTAAAGTATGTCATGCTTAAGACGCTAAACTGTTTGACATCTAAATTGTCTTGACAATGTGTCTGTCTATTGTGGCAGTAATTAATCGTTTATTTTTAAGTTTGAGTGATTAAAGTGTTACAAAATGCCAAATACTTATTCAAATTTAGAATATGCAAATATGGCGTTTATTTATGGTTTCTGTAATGGAAATGCTACAGCTGCTATTGAAGAATATCGTCAACGGTATCCACATCACAGACATCCGACTAGCAACGTGTTTATCAGAGTTTTTAACAATTTGTGCGAGAATGGTAAGCTTCCCAGTGCCAACACTACATCTGAACGAGCTACTCGACAGCTCACGAAGAATTGGTATTCAATTGGGAATTTTACAAAAAAGAGTATTAAACAGACTCCACGAACGAGGCTTATATCCATACCATGTACAGAGAGTACATCACCTAAAACCGAAAGATTATGCTAAACGTATTGAATTTTGTCATGTTGTCATTTTTCTTGTCAGGTCAAGCAACATTTAGACGAAACATTTGCAGGGCGTTGGATTGGTGGCGGTGGTCCTTTAATTGGCCTCAAATATCTCCAGACCTCACAACATTAGATTATTGTTTATGGGGCTGGTTTAAAAATGAAGTGTACAAAGTAAAAGTGGACACTCGGGATGCATTAATTCGACGTATTACAAATACGAAATACTGCAGCCAATTTCAAAGAAGAAAGACATAAAGCAATTAGAAGAGCAACATCTTCGTAGACGAAGCAGAAAATGTTTAGAAGTCAATGGCGGTATTATTGAACATTTATTAAAAGAACGCTATGATAAGGAAACCGTTAATATATGAACTTTTCTTTATTTGGTATTACGCTATAACTTGAAAACAAATCTGTGGATATTTGCCAAAAGCCGACATGTCATTTTTAATAGTTTTAAGGGAAACCATTTTAAAGTTTTTGTGTTATTGACAAATCGATTTTTACATGAAAACTTTTTCCACATAATGATATTGTTTTTGATTAAATTTCATTATTATTTAAAAATATCCAGTTTTTAGAGAAAAGTTAATGTTTTATTAAAAAATTGAGAGAAAATAGAGTTTGAATGACATACCAACTTTTGCCAAATATGGGGGTTGACATATCAATAATTGGGGAAGTGGCTTATGAATCAACAAATACAAATAATACAAAAGGAGGTATAAAAAAAACAAGATTTACACAACATTACATTCCACCTTTTTATTTTTTAATAAAAATTGTCATTAAAAAAAACTTGTCCGCTGCGAGATTTTAATTTTCTTTATTAAGTAAAAAACAAGCCAAACTTTACTTTAAAATATAAACATCAACTGTCTGTAACGGCTTAATAAACAACAAAACCTTTAATATTCTAAGGGTCAAAACTTGACATGTCTTTGTCTACCTTTCAATTAAAACTGACTGAACATGATATGTCACAGACATAACAGGTTTTGGCAAAAACAGAAGTGGAGTTCAGAAACATATCATATTGGGACTCGATCCGGCTCATGCTCAGTTTAAAAGATTGAGATATCATGTTTTGCCATATAAAACTTTAAACTTTATGACATATCAAGGCGATGAAATCCTTATATTGAAAAAAACTGACATGTCAGCTTTTGGCAAATATCCACAGAAATGATTATCGAATAAGAACATATGGGTTTTTTCAAATTGTTTTTGCGTGTATATTACGCTCCTAAAGTCTGGTCCGTTCCTCCCGTCTCACCCTGTATATATTAATAATAAAAATTAAACGTCTAGTAATATTTGACATTATCAGGATTACTACTGGTGGTTTCAGGGCCGTATTAAATTTTTAAAAATCTTACGAAGAGTTTTTTCTAAATACCCATCATTTAGGTGTCTTTTCAAAAAATAATAAAATTTAGTATGCTAGTCCAATTAACAAGGACCTTCGAAAAAGTCCAATACAATTTTGATGTGAAATTAATAGAGGAGGCAATATTTTGTGGTAACCAAATTTACATGGGAGTTCCCCTGGCAACACCCGGTATTCCCTGATGGGGACGTCGGATGGGAACATGGCCGACGAAGTGGCACATACTCGTTAAAAATAAAAAGCAACATTTCCATATTTAATTTTTTTATTGAAAAAGCAAATATATCAGTTGACAAAAACAGCACTCATATAACAGCTTATAACAATATGTAACAAAATACATATAAAAAAAAATAAAACGTATATTATACAGAAAATAAATACTCTTTATTAAGTCAACAAAATACGCAGTTTTAAAAACTGATAATAATGTTAAAAATTTCCATAGAATGGATATAAATTTCATAATTTTAAATATTATTTTCATATAAATTATTTACACATTTCCCAACTTCAAAGTCATAATTAAAATTTAATCCACTCTATGTCATTAAAAATTAAATTAAAATTAGTTTATTTAAAATATTTGGCAAAAATTTTATAAAGCAATTTTAAAACCATGCTGAAAAACTTCCTTTTGATATTCTGTAGATGATTTTGTTACATAAAACACTGACTTATTTTAGGACATTGAAAACACTTACTGATAATTATATCATAAAAATGTTATTTAGAAAAATTTGACTTGACCTAAAGCTCACAGGTAAAAAAACTGTGTCAAATATATTTTAAATTAATTAACTACTTATCATCATTGTTTATGGGTAATTAAAAATTAACATTTGAATATCATACTCTAACGTAATAGTCATAGTTTCAAAATTTCACCTTATGAGAATATATAATTAGTATTTTGGGTGTAATTTTTCTATATCAGATTGGTGCCTTTTATTATGTTATTATATATATTTTCGAAAAGATAGGGTAATACTTTGTACACAACATTTGTTTCATATCACGCAATTTGCACGCAATTTGCACGCAATTTTAAAAAGTTATTCCAATTAGGTATAACAAAATTTACGGGAAAAAAGTTTTAGAATTTAATTTTATATCATGTTCGCTTATTGATTTTGCAATATTTTTTTTAATAAGCTTTTTTTCTAAAACCGCATAGGTAGGTTTAGTATTTTCTAAAAATTAAAATGACAGTAAACTTTTTGGTTAGTTTCCGGACTTTTTATTAAATATTTCAAATAATCAATACGGTGTGACCAGTAAAGTCCGCATCATATGGGATTTTTTTTATTAATAGCTTTATTCAAAATTTGACTTTGGCATCAAGTTCTGCTTCGCAAAAAAATAGTAGTCACGTGATTGGTATTATCTGTCAAATTTTAATTTTTTTCAAAAAATAATTTAAAAGTGGGGTTATTTCTAAATATATCGAAAAAAATTATTAGAAAAAGTTTTTTAATTGCAGTTTCTAGCCCACATGCAAAATTTTAGCTGCAAAAGATAATTTTGATTTTTATCCACCACTAAAATTTATTTTCCACTTAATGAACACGTTACTGATGACACTGTGTCCTTTTTTGTCTTAATATTTAGACACAAACTACATTTTTAAAAATACTTATTTTATGAAGTTACCTTATACAGGGTCAAAATCAAATAAACTTTGCATCACATGCCACCAAATTTTAATAGCCCAATTTTAATTTTGTAGAAGAACACACATTTAATATGGGCGCTACTTTAAAAAAAATGTATCTGAAATAAAGCATTGTCAAAACTAAGAAGTATTATGTAGGTTGCGTTGAGTCTTATTTTGCAAAAGTGGTGCAATTTACAAAATATGGGTAAAAAATCAAAATTATGTTATGCAGCTAAAATTTTGCACGTGGGCAAGAAACTGCATTTAAAAAAAACTTTTTCTAATAATTTTTTTCGATACTTTCAGAAATAATCCAACTTTGGAATTATTTTTTGGAAAAAATTAAAATTTGACAGATAATGCGAATCACGTGATTACTATTTTTTTGCGTAATTTTCATCTCGATCGAAGCAGAACTTGATGCCAAAGTCAAATTTCCTATAAAGCTATTAATAAAAAAAAAAATCCCATATGATGCGGACTTTACTGGTCACACTGTATAATAACATAATAGTTATGTATGTACCAAGTGCATTAAGTAGATGTTTGTGCTCCGGGGGAAACGATCTTTCAATTATATGTCGCCCAAAGGAGTAAATATCTACTAATTTTCGTCGTGCATATGAAGTTTTATGTCATACTTCATCATTGCATCCACAATATAAATATTGAGCATTTCTTTTCTAATTTTATCATAGTGAACACTAGTATTGCTAGGAAAATGCTATACTTCTTGTGATAATTAAATTTTGCTAGCCGTCAAACCTAAAAAGCCAAAATGAAATTTCCGACGAAATGGTAATCAATAAGATTAACAAGTTAACCAAAAATTGTATTTTTTGTGCGCAAGCCATAAAGTGCATTTCATGTCCACACGAGCATAAAGTCTACTAATCTGTAGTTGGAAGCTAAATAATAAAAACACAATTTATTGAACTAGTAAGATATAAAACATATTTTGTTTACAAATATCAACCCTACAGCGTGTTCACGTATGGACTTAAGTATACTTGTTATTTTCAGTTCTTCAAAAAAAAGTCTTGCTTCGTAATTTCTTTTTGCTTGTTTTATAACTACGATTCCCATTAAATTTTGATTATGTTGTATAGGGTAAGCAAAAACTAAAAAAAAATTAAAAATTTTCCAACAAATTTTTTGAAAGCATCTAGGTTTCAATTTTTTTTTCAGACTGAAAATCAAAAACGGGCTGCTGTGGGGGACCTTTCTAGAGATAATAATTTACAGATATGGAGAATAATTTATTAAGAAAATATTACCTAGACAATAGTAAATAACAACAATCTTGAGAAAATAAAAATAAATAAAACTAAGATACGGAAAAAGAAAAATGTAGCTTTTATTTATAACACACTATCTATCTTGAAAACAGGAACTTCTGTAAAAAAACTTTATGGATTTTTCGATTTCTTTTTCTATGCTCTTTCATTCTGATACTTAAATAACTAATCCACATTTTTATAGTTTCTGCGCACGTAAGTACAACAATTTAAAGTTATATCGCCTTTCCGGTGGAACATCGACCTAAGCGCAAATTTTAAATTTTTTTAGGTATTTGGTAATAAGTATTAAAAAGTACCAATCTCTCTGGTGAAACAATGTCATAATAAAATTGTAGTACAAAAAGTGGCCGCGTGAAACCGCTTGCGTCGTTGTTCCATTCCCGCGTTTTTCTAATAATTGGCTCCGGCGGAAAAACGACGTAATTAATAGGTAGGTCTTTTTTGATCGATATTGTTTGTACTTTTAACAAAATCTAGTAAAACAACGTCGTAAATGTCTGTTGCGTCATTGTTGCTCCGAAATATTTGTCTTTCGCAATGACCTAATTGTCTTTTGTTTTGTGTGAAAACTTTATTTACTTAAATCTGCACCGTTTATTCCAAAATACTGTAAAGAAATATTTTTTTACTCAAATTTGAAGAAAGAAAGTTGTCACAATTACTACTTAAAAACAGATTTGAGTGGAACAACGACGTAAAAGGAAGGGGAGGTCAAAAAAAGGGGGAAAAAATATGGGTTTTCCAAAAATTGTGGAATTGGTTCAACAGCCTAAGATGTAAATATTATTTTCAATATAATAGTTTAATAATTATAAAAAATTGTGATTTTTTATAAGGTTTTATTTAACATCGTTACATAAAAAAAATTATTAAAACGTCATTTTCTCAAAACTTCAGAATTTGCACTTAGGTTGATATTCCACCGGGAAGGCGAATATAGTGTAAATCGTATTACCATGTCAAGCAAGAAGAAATAAATTATGTAGAATGACTTTTTCTCGAAAAACTGAAAATAAAAAATATAACAACTACGTGGTCTATCTAGGAAGAGCACAAAACGGGCATAAAAGTGATACATGTATTTACGTAGTCGCTCCCTAGAAAAATAATTTTTTGATTTCTCAAATTTACAGGACAAAAAATATGTTCTGATTTTTGTTGTGCTAAAATGATTATACAAAAAAAAGTGACCATTTTTAATTGTGCTGTTGTATGTCCTCTTTGGCATTTTAACACTGTTTTACAGCTTATACATACAAAAGTCTGTATGTTCACAAACCTTAAAATTAGGTTATTTATTATAAATTCGACTGTTGCACAGACAGCATTATTAAACAAACTACAAGTTTTTTATATTGTTTATTTTTTTACCTGGAAGTTTTGTAAATAGCTAAGTTAAAATAGGCTCTTTAGTTTGAAATGTTACCATAAGGGCTAATAATTATAATAAAAAAGACCAATATGCCTGAAGAAAATATCCTAAAATAACTTAAAATCATGGAAAAGCAGAACCAAATATTTTTAATTATCTTATTCAATTTAAGGGGTTGAAAATATTGAGGTATGTATATAGGTTCAACGAATTTCTAGGATGCTTCAAACTGACGTTTGTTGTCGCTCCATGAAATAATATTCTCTTTGCTAGTCCATAACCTTAAAATTTCACTTTTTTTAATGTTCAGAATTTAAAAACATGTTTTAAGTTTTTTTTGTACTGCAGAAATGGTTTTGATAGCTTTATAATTATAAAAAGTAAATTGATATTATTACTGTATTTACTATTTACACAAATTATATGTCAAATATTAGTATGACAATTACTATTATTTCATTTGGATAACATGATTTTTTTATTATTTATACGAAAATATAAGCTACCAAAATCCTATATTTTCCTCTTAGCAGGGAAATATTAACAATACCCCTTAGTCAAATGGATTTTAAGGTCATCGTCTAAGTTTTTACATGTAATAATTACATTTAATTTACGCCTGTGGTCCATTTTTTACAAATATTTTAAAAAACTTGATATAGAGTAATTGCAACGATATTTAAAAAGTTAATCCAATGTTAAGAAAAAGCTATAGACTTTTATTTAATTTAATAATATTGGGGTACTATAAGGTACCATGTCAGGTCCATTATTATTTATTTTTTATATTAATGTTACTTACACAAATGTTTTAAAACAAAGTTTTATTTAAATAGTTGCTGATGATACTTTGATAATAAAGTAATAATATTATACATATAAGTGGCTAAAAATGTTATAGATTCTATGGGAATTTGCAATTTTGAATCAAAATCTATATCAAACTGGTTAAAAGTAAATAGGTTAAAATAAATGTTTCTATAGAAAATTTATGGTTATTGAAAATAACGTGACTAATACAGATTTTGTTGTTGATGAAAAATTAGATATTGTGCATTTTTTAAAAATATTTGAGAGTCATTTTAGATTCTTAATAAAAATTTGAATTTTGAAAATCTTGTAATCGGAAAAAAGCGGGATTTTCTCAAAAAAAATTTCAATCTGAAAATAATTCTGGATAACTTTTCTTACTTAGTATTTACTCCTCTACCTTTTTGTTTAAGAGATGTAGGACGAGCCAAATATTGCTACGCAAAAATATTCACAATTTTGGTGGTGTGGCTTATCAGAATTTTAATAGGGTTTATTTTGTTTATCAAGTTAATAAAATACTAAGTTATTCTGAATTCTGTCGCGACAGCTAGAGGGCGCTATTTAGTAGATACAACAATTTCTTCATTTTTCCCAAAAAATTTAAATGCAACGTTAACTTATCTTTTTTAACTTATGTTAAAAGAAGAAAACTGAAAGTCAATATCTTTTTTTAAGCCAGAGATATCGAAAATATAATAGAAAATTTGCTTAATAAGAACAAACTGTTCTTTTACTAATGTATTTGTAGGCAAGAAGTTACAAATATTACAGCATGGAGTATTTTACAAAGCAATAATCAACACAACACTTTTTTAAATTTAAATTATTTACAACAAAAATATTAGAAGAAGGTTGCATTAAAGAAACAAATTGCAGTAACATTTTAAGTAGGCTGTGAAAAAAACGAAAAATGCAAGAAAGCGTAGATTTAAAAAAAGCAAATAGTACGTGTCAAATTTTTATTTCCTTAAAAGTTTAAGATTGTCAAACAACTTCAAATAACTTCGATTAAATTTAGCATTTTGACGCAGCGCAAATTTTAAGAAGATAAATTAAAATTTAATTTATTAAAACTTTGACAAGTAACTACTGTTTCATATTTTAAATTGAAGTCTTCTTCTTCCCTCTCACATCACACTTAAAATCTTATTGCAAATTGTTCTATTAAAGCAACCATCCTCTATTATTTTTGTTGTAAATAAATGCAATCTAGAGAACATTAATGTAAAGAACCGTTGTGTTGATTATTGCTTTGTAGAAGACAGAATGACATGATATTTGTAACATTTTGCTTACAAGCACCGCATTAAAATGTCAATTCGTTCTTATGGAATTCATTTTTATATATATATTTTTTTTCATTAAGTTAAAAATGATATATCGTTCCATTTAAAGTTTTTGAGAAAAATAAATAAATTGTTGATTATGCTAAATAGCGCGCAACTGTTGCAACTGAATTCATACAACTCTGTTTCTTATATTATCTTGATAAAAGAAAAGAAACAACAACAAACCGTAATTAGTAAGGGTAAATTTGTTAAATTCTAACAAGTCGAACCAAAGTTGTGAATATTTTTGGGTCGCAATATTTGCTTCCTCCTAACCCCTTAAGTACAAAGATGGAGCAAAAACTTAACTGCTAAATTTATGCAGAGTTTTCATTAGATTGAAAAAATCCTACCTTTAATACAACTTTACTACAGGGATTTTTGAGATAATCCCGCTTTTTGATTGGTCACTACACCCCTAGTGGCCAACCTAAAAGCTTAAAGATAATTTCCAGCAATTTCTCTTAGTCACTTTTGTAATAAATTTTTTCTCTGTAAGCAGCACGGTAAACAGTTTCTGAGATAGAGCCGGCAGCCATTCTTAGTTGACCACCAGGTTCAAAAATATTTTCAAAATTTAATTTCAAAATATCAGCTGAAAGTTTTACCGTATTTTTTTGTAATAATTTTACCAAATATTAACTAAACACTACGTTTAATAGGTAATTTTACAAATTGACGTATCAGCAACCCATTATTAATAATGTTGATATTTTAAATAAGAAAATTCCAGTCGTCTCACTACTCTTTGCAGTTTAAAAACTATGAAAAATAGAGTGGTGGAGAAGGTTTAAAATAAATAGTGTCTATTTTAAAGTTAAAATTTTTTTAAAACCTATATTAAAATAATTATTTAATCATGTACTTACAAATTGAGAAATAGCTTTCTCTTGATACGATTTAATATTTTTGCTAAGGTACCAAAAAATAATTTTTTTGAGCAATGAAATTGTTGGTTTATTTGTCATCTTCGGATCTAGAGATACTGTAAATTATGATATAAAACGCATTTTTGCGCAAATACTAATTATTACCCGCTACTGAGTTTTCGAGCGTATTTATAATAACAGAACAACAGGCATAAACTATGTACAGTTACCGGCAAAAACTTCACAATAAATAAGAAAGGAATTTCTTATCCGAGTTTTTCTATTTGGGGGTGATCGGTTCTGTATGTCCGATAACCTAAGACTTGATTTTGACGTACCTACATCACGTGACTAATTTACAAAAAATAAGGTTAGGTGATGAGATAACCAAAGAATTTATTAAGAAAGGATATTTATAATTAAATTCTAGACCCATACGAAAACTTTTCAAATTTTCTTTAACATAATTAGAAAACACAATTTTTTTTGAAAAATATTGTCCTTTCAATTTATAAATTTCCAGTTTCTTCTTAGGTAGCGTGGCTAATTTAAAGCCCATGTGTTAGGATAAAAATAAATGAACGTAGTAGTTTTTTCTACAATTAATACGACATTTTTTTGCCGGGTGCTTGCCGTTGCATAATATGTCTACTGACTATTAATTTTTTTTTTAACTAAAAAGAGTTTAGCGGTAGGAATAAAAGTCTGTCTTAACCACACATACCTTTAATAGTAAGAATTATGGAGATAATCTCTACCTTAAAATGAAGAATCTAAATTAAAACATGTTTCGACCCGAAAGACGGTCGTCATCAGCGATAGGAAAAAAATATATATGGTCTATTTACATTTGAAATACGGTCGATGTAAACTGTCAACGCGTAATCAGAGCACGTTAGCGTCGTGACTGCCAATTCTCGCCAAGCTATTGGGCGAGCAAACAGGAGTTTGGCTCAACGAGCGGCGAAATATCATATAATGTCCTATTTTATTAATTTTTATAAACTGTAACTTGCTTTTTTTCTGGAATCTTTTATTACATCATAAAGCTTAATGCCGAACTAAATATTTCTCCTATCGCTGATGATGACCTTTCCTAAGGTCGAAAAATGTCCTAATTTTGGAATTTCGATCATTCACCTTAATGTAGCGGTCACCTCCGTAATTTTTACTATTAAAGATATTTGTGGTTTAGACGAGGGCTGGGCGATATTGAAATTCCAATATGGAATATCGATATAGTCGATAATATCAATAATATCGATAATATTGATAATATCGATAAATATCGATGATTTCGATATATCATGATTTTTTTTTAAATATCGTTATTTGATATATCGATAATAAATTATTATATTATCGATAAAACATAAAAATATTAAATTATAAATATATTAATATTTTCTTATGTGCCTTGTAAAACTCCGTACCTTCATTTCAAGGGGATACTCTAATTATGAAAACATGACGAAAAAAGATTGAATTAAATATTGGTCCTTAAATGTGTTATAAGGACGATATTGAAATTCCAATCGAATATCGATCTAGTCGATATATCGATAATATGGATAATATCGATAAATATCGATAATATCGATAATATCAATAATATCGATAATATCAATAAATATCGATAAATCTTGATAATATCGATAACATCGATAAATATCGATATTTCGATATTTTATTTTTTAAATATCGATATATCGAATTTTTGCCCAGCCCTAGTTTAGACATTCTCTGATTTCTACCATTTACTACCTTAACCACAGAGAGAATGGACTACTTCCTGAACCTTAAATGGAATTTGTTTTTAAATTTATGTGCGAGTAAAATACTTATACGCGACTATCTAGAAAGCAAAATAGTCCTTTTCTAAACACTTTAACACAAAAACCTTTTAAAAAAATGTGCTACAGTCATTAGATATAAACCATTGCAAAGGCTTGCGTTCAGTGAAATGGTGATTTTTTTTATTTAGTCCTGCTACATTGGCTTTATATTAGCGAAGCTACCTAAACAAAGAAAACTGGAATATTGTAAATTGATAAAAAGATATTCTGAAAAGATTGCGTATTTCAGTTTTTTTCAATAAAATTTTGCCGCTATACCATAGTAGTTACATTCGATTTTTAGTTTATCAGACATGCAAAACCTATCCTCCGGAATAGTTTTATCGGTACTCAGCTAATAAATTATATATTGTAACCTTGTTGCCGGTTACTGTATAATGTAGAAAAAATTTACTAATCCCCTTAACTAAAACACACACAATTAAAAAAAATGTATATTAATTAAAGTTATTGCTTTGAGTTATTTTTTATTAACTTACACTTTGGTCAAAATCTTTGTTGCTAAACTTTACCTAAGGTACAAATATGTCACGATTTTTACTAAGTCATGATTGTACATCGCTACAATTTTTTTATAGAATAAGTTACATATAAAAATCACAATTTTGATGGTCCAGTTTTGTTCCAGCCAACACAAGTGGTCCGCCTAGATTTTAATTGACTTTGGTATATGGGTAAAGCATTCAAAAATATGAGGCACGTATATTTCTCTTCCCTGAACAGATCAAGGGTTTACAAATAACCTTAATATGTCTTAGAAAACACATTTTTAAATGTGTCTCCGAAATTACAGCTGGTAATAACGAAATAAAACAAACAAAATAGGGGGATCGGGGGTATTTTGTTTTTAAATATTTAC
Organism: Polydrusus pterygomalis; assembly: GCA_963969555.1. Classification (NCBI taxonomy): domain Eukaryota; kingdom Metazoa; phylum Arthropoda; class Insecta; order Coleoptera; family Curculionidae; genus Polydrusus; species Polydrusus pterygomalis. The sequence continues at coordinate 90,047,476 of OZ018377.1, read as the reverse complement.
TTCCGATCAATTGGTTTTTAAAAATTCAATTTTTCTTTTGTGGCTTACAAGGTTCATAAAATAATTTTAAAAAATGTCGATGTTTGAGTTTTTTCACTGTGAGGTCTTAGGAAGCCGATTTTTTTCTGTGTCGCATGTAGAACGTATGTCTTAAAAGTAATACTTGATATGATTGTTTTTCTGTTATTTTCTCACCCCCATATTCCCTCCTTCCAACCCCCATTTTAAATATTGGAAGCCTAAATAAATAACGTGCCTCTTTTTTTCCTATACCACCAGTCTACCTAATTCCGGGACCAGTTCTGCCAGTCTTTTGGCAAGTTAAATGGGCTATCATATCCTAAAACATGATGACATTGATCAAAATATGTAAATCATATGTTCGTATATTATGTTCAATTTATAATTTTTTTCAATACTAACATACAGAGTTTACAACCAAAATTAAACAAATGGTTGCTATACAAATATATAACTGACATGTTTCAGATCTAATTATTTTTCAGCATTATCTTCAAACAAAAATTACAATCAAATTTGTGATTTTTTGTCACAAAAACAAACACGGTTAGTTCTAGGGTAAAACATCTATCTAAGTATTTTTTTTTAAATTAGCTTCAAAATCCAGTCTTTTCCTTAATATATTAAAAAATAAGTATAATTTTAAAATTTATTAAACTCTAAATTTATATCTAAAACTTAATATAAAATAAATATAATTATTTTTGGCAAATGCACTAGAAATTATCATTTCAGGCTTACTGTGCAGACTCCGCATCAATCATTGTAGTTCATATATTCGATTATTTTTTGTTAGTAGGCTATTTAAAAAGCAAATATTTTAGTTTAAACTTTTTTATAGTTCTAATCTTTATAAATAGTATTTTTTAACATTATATCCCTTTACAGTGCATTTTCGCCTATATTGGTGAGGAATAACAATTTGAAATTTGGTACTTATGTAAACTTAAAATGCACTAAAATGGTCAATAAAAAATTATTGTTGCCATTTAAAAAAATTATCAATATCGCCATATCTCTAATTTGGGACACACTGTATTAATATTTTATTTATAATGGAGACCCTAACTTAAAATGTTAATTTTATTAATTTAATGTGTCAAAGCATTTTCCCAAAAAAAAAAACTACTTGATTTCCTGAATTTATTTGAAGTTACTAACTCACACTGTATATTACTCAATGCAGGAAATCAATCTTCGCAAAGGAGATATTTGTTTCGTAGTTTTAAAGAAATTGTCGTCTTTACCTTATTAAATCGCTATTAATCTCGTTGGTATATATTATATAATAGGTATTTGAGCGTGTTTAGATGATTAAATATTGGTAGATAATAAAATTTACAAGATGAAATTATATATTAATCGACGTTTCGACCCATGTTAGGTCATCCTCGAAATTGTAAATCTAGATTCACTGCGCTAAAATAGGCTTAAAAAATGCATACTAGTGTTTCAAGTGACTATTATTTCCTTTACCTGTTGTTTTGCTGTTGTAAAGAACAGTGAGCAAATTCGCTTGCAGTATGTATTTTTTTAACCTTATTGTAGCGCAAATGATATAAATTTATAATCCTGAGGATGACCTAATAAAGGTCGACACGTCGATTAATAAATAATTTGATCTTCTAAGTTGTATTATTGACCAATATTCAACCAACTCTATATACTTAGACTTAACTGTGGTTACTAAACTCAAGAAGAAAAATATTTAATATTTATTGGCTTTTCAAGGACAATTTAATCAGTTAAAATATATGGATTGAAAACAAGAGGCTAGTGACGCATTCGCTATCAATATTTACTTTCTTTTTCGTTTTACTGAAAAATTTACCGAATGCTTATTTTAAGTAGAAACTGCGTACGAGTTTTAGGTATAAAAAATTTCAATTTTTCTATTTACAAATAAGATATACCGGATGGTGCACCTCCTGACTGGCCATAAGAAATCCTATGTAAATTTTGGCTGCGCTTTTAATTAAACATTTTATTGACATTTTTTTAGGTCGTTGTATGATGGACTCGCACGTCAAATTTTATTATTTGCTAATACGCCAATGAAAAGTTATTTTGAAAAAACACTTGAAAATTAAATATGGCTCTGATGAAACGAACAGTAATAATTATGACAATGTAAAATGTCAATAGACGTTTTATTTTTCATTATTTTCAATATGTTTTATTGTATTCAGAAAAAAAATAATGATTAGTGGTACTACATAAAAAATAGTTCTCGGAGAGTATCCGAAGTGTTCTCTTCGATCTTTCCTGATAGGCCCATTTTAAGCAAAACAACAGTCATGAATATTTTTGGTTATTTTTAGAGTTACGATGTTGCGAATAATAACTGCTTAGAGCCAAGTAATGATGTAGTCGATGGTAGAGCACAAGAAAATAATGCAGATTTAGAATATTAACTTCATGTAGAAGAAATAATGGAATTAGCACTAAGCTTCTTGGCAAAACTGTAGGAAAGCATCAATCCACAATACTATACACGCAATATAAATATCATCTGTAAAATTATCAAAAATATCAGAAATTGAAAGGTGAAGAAATATGAAAAGCAAACTTTCGTTTTAAGTCATAGAAAGGATAAATAATGATAGAAAATTCTCACGCAATGTGTGAGTGCAAGAAATTACTACTGAGAATAAAGATAATTGGTTTCAAATAGACGGTTGGCCTGCGCACAATGCACGAAAAGTAAGGGAATATGTCCAAAACGTTTTCGGTGGATGCTCAGTAGGAAAAAATTACACCATAAATTGGCCAGCTACATCTCCTGATCTTTTACCAAACGACTTTTTTTCTCTTGGGGTTATATTAAAAGTAGTGACCAACCGAAGATTCAGTTTCGGTTTCGGCTTCGGCTAGTTTCGGTGACAGTTTCGGTTTCCTCCAAAAATCTACTGAAACTTCGGGGGCGCCGAAACTCAGTGTTCGTGAATTGTCGCGCACCGTTCGGCTAACTTTGGATGAGTTTGTAGGCAGGGATGTCTATATAAATAGATATATTTGTTACATATTATTTCAATTATTGTTTTTTTTTTTCATTTAACACGAGTTCACTGTCCGTATATGTGTAAAAAATATATTAGATTTCCGTATACAATCGAATTTTTAACATACACGTGACCAGTAAAGTCCGCATCATATGGGCTTTTTTTTTATTACTAGCTTTATTCGAAATTTGACTTTAGCATCAAGTTAGTAGTCACGTGATTCGCATTATCTGTTAATTTTAATTTTTTCCAAAAAATAATTCAAAAGTGTGGTTATTTCTGAAAATATCGAATAAAATTATTGGAAAAAGTTTTTTTAAATGCAGTTTCTAGCCCACATGCAAAATTTCAGCTGCATAAGATAATTTTGATTTTTTACCCACCACCAAAATTTATTTACCACTTAATGAACACTTTACTGATGACACTGTTTTCTTTTTTATCTTATCTGTATTACTTTTAGACACAAACTACGTTTTCAAAAATACTTATTGATATGAAGTTACCTTACGGGGTCAAAAACAAATAAACTTTACATCACTTGCGACCAAATTTTAATAGCCCTATTTTGATTTTGTAGAAAAACACACATTTAATATACATTTAAAGAAAATTTATTTGAAATAAAGCAGTGTTAAAACTAAGAAGTTTTATGTAGGTTGCGTTGAGTCTTATTTTGCAAAAGTGGTGCAATTTACAAAATATGGATAAAAATCAAGAAACTGCATTTAAAAAACTTTTTCTAATAACTTTTTTTGATACTTTCAGAAATAACCCCACTTTTGAATTATTTTTTAAAAAAAGTTAATATTTGACCGATAATGCGAATCACTTGACTACTATTTTTTTGCTTAATTTTCATCTCGACCGAAGCAGAACTTGATGCCAAAGTCAAATTTTGAATAAAGCTATTTATATAAAAAAATCCCATATGATGCGAACTTTACTGATGACACTGTAGTTAGTGTAATGTTACTATGATAAAAACAATGAAATGTTGATGGAACTGTCATAAATACCCTCAAAATCATTTTTTTAATAGATGGTTTAGGCCTAACTTCCTCTTTATTAGGCGAAAACACAAGAGAGGATGTATCGCGAAGCGACTTCTATTATCATTGTTGAATACTTCTGAAACATACTTACATAGTTTACACTTATATAAATAAGTTTACGCATAATTATTACAGGGGCTTCGCTAGGCAGCGTTAAAAGCCCGGTATCGTTTTAGTGGACATAATTCCAGCGAAGTCATCCTTTTGTTTTACCAGAACCATCATTAGCCACGATATGGCGAAACACGTCTGGGGATGATTCTAATACAACGAAAGAAAAAATCTAATTCTTCCTTTTTATTTGCCAAAGTTATAAAACTGAAAAGCCCAGGCAAACGAAATAAAAATTTAATTTAAATTCTTTAGCTTTCCCTTTGTTTGTTGGAATTTACTAAATATAATCAAAACCAGAGGCTTAAGATTTTAAAACTTTCAAAGTGGGCCAGCCACTATTAAAATATTTACTCAAACGAATTGAAGAGGTTTTCGTCTACTTCCTTTAGTTTCTGGGGAAATAATAGAAAATCCTTTTAAGGGAAGGCGAGTCTTTACACAGACATTTTATTTAATTTATTTAATTTCTTAAATTTATTGTTGTGTCGTTGTTATTTTCGGATTTTTTCCTCTTCGTTCGCTGCCTGGGCCATTCCCGAGGGGACCTACGGTTTAACGTGGGCTCTGAACCACGATCTTCAGTCATTAGAAACATCCCCCAAGGGCTATCAACTTGATTTCGCGTTTTCTATGACCTACCGATTGGGGAGTGTGTTCCTTCCCCTGCACCTCACGAGATATCGATCTCATCTGGCCTAGTTACGGGGTTACAAGGTGGGTTTAGGGGATGATACATTTTTTACTCTTTTCTAATTTTTGCTCGACGCTGGACCCACTTCAAGACTTAGGCTTATTGCACACTTACACGTCGACCATCCTAACGGCACCTTTTACGCGGTTTACCGCGTTCGTGTTATCCTAGCACACATGCACGGTTTTTGTCAGTTTGATTCTATAGTGGTTCGAGTATGGATCATAGACGTGCTGTGGCGATTTTAATGTCTTACAGGCGTATCAAAAAACGAAGAAAGGCATGAAACAGAATTTTGTGGGTTCATCCCATCAATGTTACATTATCATACATCAAACATACTTTACTCTATGTTACCTTAAGTGTTGGTTAATAAAACATATCAAAATCACTTTTTCCAGTGACTTCCAACTCCTCAAACTCAGAATTTACTTCCAAACATATTTCGTTCCAAGCACTTCTTGTGCAGTTTCTATCCTTATATTATTATATAGAACTTGTTTTGTCGCAAATAACCGGCCTTGCTTCCACCAAAGATATAAGCATCCATATCTATATCTACTGCCATTGCGAAAAATATGATAATTATAAAATATACTAAATGAAACAATGTCCCGCAAATGAACCAAGAAAATATCGTAAGCGCGGTACATGTACAAGCACCAATTAAATCTTAATTGCTGCGGGAGTTCAGCAGTTCTGACCACCCGGGAACCTGTTCACCTGTTACCTGTTCTATTGTCACAAAAACCGCTTTTTGTTAATCACTTTGTAAAAAAAAAAAAAAAAAAAAAAAAAAAAAAGAAAGGTTGTCAGTTCCGTAAACAAAGTTAAATCACAGAACACAGCTGCGTCCGCGTGTATGCTCTCACTGCTCTCTGTTCCCTGTTCCCTGTTCTCTGTTCCCTGTTCTCTGTTCTCTGTTCTCTGTTCCCTGTTCTCTGTTCTCTGTTCCCTGTTCCCTGTTCTCTGTTCCCTGTTCTCTGTTCTCTGTTCTCTGTTCCCTGTTCTCTGTTCTCTGTTCCCTGTTCCCGGTTCCCTGTTCCCTGTTCCCTGTTCCCTGTTCCCTGTTCCCTGTTCCCTGTTCCCTGTTCCCTGTTCCCTGTTCCCTGTTCCCTGTTCCCTGTTCCCTGTTCCCTGTTCTCTGTTCCCTGTTCTTTGTTCCCTTTCATAAATCACCAATCACACATAAAAAGAACAGGCTGTTCTTTCAACAGGAATGCAGCGGTGTTCTTTTCGTGTTGTTAGTTGACGGAAATGTGGTTTTTACTACTCCCGACCTTTAACTTTTACTTTTTTTGTTTTGTTACCAAGTCAGTGGGCGACAATAATTTATAATCAAAAGAACAGGTGAACAGGTTTACGGAACAGGTTCCCGAGTGAGAACCGAACTGTTCGAACCTGTTCACCAATTTACCTGTTCTTTAACATCACTATCTTAAACTCTACTGAGCGCATTGTCTCTTCGTCAACACGGTAACGGTCGCCGTGAATTGTAGTGGGGGCTCACGGCGACATCGCGGTGGAATTGAACCGTGTACACGGTGCCGGTGGCCGTGTAAGTGTGCAATGGGCCTTATACCAATAAAATCCACCGGGCTCGAACCAGCTTGCTTGCGGGCAGTGGGATACGAACCCACAAACTGTCGTCCTAGAGTTCTCAGTGACTGCGCCGCGTTAACCACGGAGCCACCGATGCCGCTTTATTGTTCTGTGCGTTGGTTAGCTTAATTCTTGATATAGTAATCAGATAACTTCGAATACAAGTAAAACATTTCTGCCAAAGTCAATAATGATGTCACAATCAATATCTCCTTTTGATGATTATTTAAATTACATAGAAATCAAATTATTTTACCATCCCGAAATATAATTTCTTGCGGGCTTGAAACATTTTTCAACTCATTTTGCCCGTTATCAGAATTTAGAGTTTAACAAAATTCCAGCGGTATCCAACATGAAAACTAAATTTTATGCGGGCATTTTTCTTAACAAGAAAGTTTGCTGAATACTTTATAAAATATTGTCTGAGTTTTAAAACAAGAAGCCTGTTTTTGAGAAAGTCTTGACCGGCATTGTTTCGGCAAAGTTGCAGAGAAAGAAACCACAGTTATGTGTATAAGTTTGGGTTTGCATTTTAAGAGGTTTCGGCTTAGAGCTTACTTCCATCTTCTAATACTATATACCCACAGGATCATCGCTTGTCAAAGAACGTCAGCATTGGAAAATTTCTATTGCAGTAAGTTCTCTAATTATGGACTATACAGTACCGCTGTTTTTTAAAAATGGAATTATGCAAGAACCTAATTGTAAAATCATGTTATATTTTACTGTACACGTATACAGGGTGTTACATTAAAAAAAAAATATTGTTGTAGGGTTGTTAATAATAGGGAACTTTCCAATTTTTTTTTAATAGTATGATTTAGTTAGGCCTAAAAAAAATATTCCCCAATTATTACTCCTTAAAAATCAGTAATAACTTGGTAAAAATTCTTTAAAGTTTCGCGCGTGTCAAAAGCATTTCAAACGACCTCTTAAGCGCGCCAAGCCCGATGACGTCAGGAAGTATGACTTTCCGTCATCCGTCATCCTGACCGGTGGCCGAGCGACCGAATTTGCATTTGGATTGCCGTGTGTTCTTGTTATTGTATTGTTGTTTTAAGGTGGCATTCTCAACGTCGTTCAATTTATTGCCAACCTATAACCTATTTCGTGGATGTCACACACGAATTATACTTCTTGACGTCACGACCCGTTTTTACCCGCTTGGGATAATTTGAATTTTGGGGCATTTTTAAATATTGCTAGCGGTCTTTTGGGACGAAATATGTTGTTTTTTTTTGCTGCCATATATTTTATGACAATATATACTTATGATTTATAGAATTTTTTCCCCATTTAAAATTTTTGTCAAGTTTCCTATTAATGTCGGCCATATCTCAGGAACTGTTTGTCATAAAGCTTTGTAATAAAAAAACCTTATAACAAAATTAACCAGGAGAAATTGCTGGAAACTATTTTTAAGTTCCTAAATTTACCGCTAGAGTGCGTTTAACCTATGACTAAGTAGACTATCGGTTTTTATCGATAATGTGCCAATTAAAGGTAGTATATCACGAATTAAGAGCTTTATTTCTTGAAATATAAAATAAAACTTTTACATTTTGTTCTAACTCTCCAAATAGATCAAGGGGAGGAAGGAACATATTTTGCAAAAACTACTTATAACGCCTGTTTGCCTTAACCAAATTTGAGAAACTTGGACTCGTTTGTAAGAGCTTGTCCTGTAGTAACATTTAAAAGTTTGAAGGATAATTTTTTACTATATTCTTCGCCGCTATAGGGCGCTATGTACACAAACACAAGATTTTTCAGTTCTCTTTAAAAATTTTAAGTTCTCTTTAAATATTTATTTAAATATAAAGAAAACTGGTGAACACCACCCGTTGATATCCTAATTTAAGCCAGAGATACAGAAAAAAATAATAAAAAAATTCCTGCTTGCTTGGCACTAAATATATATATAATACTAGCACTAGCACTGCTATAAATGCAGGAAATAAAATCTATTTATTACAAAACACGTATTGCAGGTTTACCAACACAAACGATTTAAATAGGTTTAACTAAAGTAAATAATGTTAACACTCTTAGGCCATTTGCACACACTCACGGCGACCGTCCTAACGGCACCGTTTACGCGATCTACCGCGTTCGTGTTATCTCTGCACACATGTGCATGGTTTTTGTCAGTTTGATTCTATTTTGATTCGAATATGGATCATAGACGTGGTGTGGCGATTTGAATGTCTTACATGCATATCGAAAAACGAAGAAAGGCCCGAAACAGAATTTTGTGGGTTAATCCCATCAATATGGGAAGGAAACAATTCGGTGCATTCGTTGTACTATTTGGTCAGTTGAGGAAAGACGAAAAAAAAACTTTTCCAACTATTTTAGGATGTCCATGTTCAGCTTTGATGACCTACAGAATCGATTAAAAAATTCGCTTCAACGTCAAGATACATTTATGAGAGAGTCCATACAGCCTATGGAAATGTTGGCTGTTACAATCAAAATCAGGATTGACCTCCAAAAATATTTTCTTCCAGGCACTTCCTGTGCAATTTCCGTCCTTATATATAGAACTTGTTTTGTCCCAAATAACCGACCTTGCTTTAACCAAATATATAAGCATAATATATCCATATCTATATCTACTGCTAATACGAAAAATATGATTATAATAAAATATACTAAATAAAACAATGTTCCCGCCAATGAACCAAGAAAATATCGTAAGCGCGGTACATGTACAAGCATCAATTAAATCTTAAACTTTACTGGGCATGTCCCTCCGTCAACGCCGCCTTGAATTATAGTGGGGGCTCACGGTGACATCGCGGTGGAACGGAACCGTGTACACCGTAGACGGTGCCGGTACGTGTGAAAGGTCACATAATAATATGCTGCCTAATCCCTTAACCGTATAAATGGTGCCGTTAGCACAGTTGCCGTGAGTGTGTGCAAAAGTCCTTATTCTGCCTTATTTAACTCGTGATCAAGTATCAATAGTGGAGATGTCGACTAGTAATAATTAAACAGGAAAATATTACTTTTCACACAGTAGGCTTTAAAACAAAAACATAAAAAGCTATCCCTGAAAAAAACAATTAAAGCTTTCGCTAAAAGAACTAGTTGTGTAAAACTTTATAACTACTTATGATGTTTCGAGTTTTTAAGCTTTTTTTCTGGGCAAAAATAATAATCCCAACTGATGAAGCATTTGATATGCTTTGCTAAACTTACGATACGTATTTTTTTATATGTCGATCCCTTGCAGCCGATTTCGTAATATCTTTTTGTCTAGTTGTAGTGGTAGTAGTTGAGGGGAAGCTTAGCGCCAAGCATGGAGGTAATTTTAAAAAAATATTCATTTTATTCCTGTATCTCTAGCTTAAATTAAGATATCGACATGCGGTATTTACCAGTTTTTTTAGCTTTTAATCTATTTTGTATCTAAATGAATATTTAGATATAGTTTTATTTTTGAGACAAATTAAAAAATCCAATGATTGTGCACAACATAGTCCCATCTAGCGGCGAGGGGTATAACAAAAAAAGTCACACAAAATTTTAAATGTTACTTAATTTTTCAAAAGAGGTTTCCTCTCCTCGGTCCATTTTACGAGTAAAAGCAAAATGTATTAAACCAAAATTGTACCTTATATTTTAAAAAATGGGACGAATAATTTTTGAAATACCTTTATTTGGCATATTATCAATAAAAACTCGATAATCTTCTTAGTCATAGGTTAAACGCCCCCTAGCGGTAAATTTGGGAACTTGAAAATAATTTCCAGCACCTTTTCGTGGCCGATTTCTTCAATTTTTTTTTTATTTCAGAACTTTGTGACCAACTGTTCGTGAGACATGGCCAGCATCCATTCTTATTTGTTTACCTGGTACATACAGGGTGACGCATGTGCTGGCACAAAATAGGAAATCGCATGCAAAATTTAAGGTGATCAAATATTGGCTTCCTTATTTTTATTTTAATAATAACTTACACTTAACGTCTGTGAAAATAATTGAAAAGAAAAATATAATAGCATACCGGACAAGTCTTTAACTGTATTTTATATTAAAATACACTGGGAAACCAAAACAATGGACTCCCTGGGGCGGATAGAAAACGACGGCCGTTTTGTGCAATGATCTAGTACCTATAGATGAGTCAACAACAAATGAACCTAGTGACAAAATCGTATTTCATTCTAAAGTAAATCGAAATAGCAATTTCGCCCCTTCACATTGTTTGCTAAACGCTGTTAAAAGTACTAACATGATGTGGGTAATTTAAATATTTATCTAAAACCGTATTAAAAGGCAACGCAGCAGTAAGAGATCCGCCCCCAAAGATGTTACCTCCACGACATTGGTCTAAGGCCATGATGACGTTGTTTCATATAGTGTATGACGAAAAAACAGCGATGTTGGCGATGCGTCGGAAAGAAAATTTTAATAGAATTAGAATTACAAAAGAAATTCCAAATCCAGTTATTCTAAGCTCACAACTTAAATGAAACCAAAGGTAAAAGGTATAATCAAGATCGAAAAGCAACGGCAAAATAATTATTTTACGAATAAAATTAAGGTCTAATACATCGATGCAGCGATAAATATCAAATGGCCTCAATGCATTATTGCTTAAAAACGATGTGTCGTATTGAAAATATCGATGTGTTAATGTTTTCCGTTTGGTGTTTCTTTGACAGCGGTCTGAAATTTTCTTCGGTTTATCGGTAATTAATATGAGTCACACGCTAAGGTACCCACTAAGTTGCGCGCAATCCGTTACAAGCATAAAAAATACTACATTCTTTACGTTTTAAAAAAATCAAAGATTCCACCGTTCACAATTATTAGTCTGGTTAGCTACATGGTCCAAGTATGGTCCATTTTTCTAAACACGTGCATCAAGAGAAGCGGTGATATCAAATTTACTATTAAGTTACATATTAGATTCATAAAATTAATGAAATACACATTTTAAAGTAGTATTCAGGTAATTTACAAACGTTAATAAGATACTATAGGTAGAACAAGTCTTTAATTTTAGTATCTACTTATTTTGGTTACATGGTGACAAAAATGATAGCAGCAACCTCGCTTTCCTTTTTCATGCGTCGGCCATTTACGGGTAGCCACAAAAGCAAGTGTAACAAACCCTTTTTTTACTATGAGTAATCGTAGCATTTGTTTTTGCGATGTCGTGATTAGTCGTAGGAATGCTCATATTTGTACGTGTCTTGTGTTTTTTTTTTTAGTTTTTTGTAAAGGATCTTTTATTTTATTGTTATAAATTCTCAACAAAATGGCGCGTCAGTGTCAGATTTATGAAAATTAGATTCTATTAATTCCGAATTCTGTCCGGTTATAATCTGTATTATTTGCCCCTGCAGAGTTATAGTAATCAGAAAGAGTAAATAAAAATCATTTTAGTTAACATTTTTATTTATAAGATAACTTCTAAGGATACTATTATTGGAACATTTATAGTTGTCATGGTAGGTGTAGTTATGTTGGTTCAAGCAAAACATTAATAATTTGGACCGTATGCATATTGTTCACTTATTTTTTTGGAATTTGAAACATTTATGTGTAAAATAACATATACTTAGGGCTCCCTCATAAAAGTAAGAAGCAAAAAAATAATCCTGGCATGTCAACAAAAAATATTTCTCTTTCAACAATTAAAGTACTTTTACCTATAGCTGTAATGCAGCATACCAGAATATGTACAACTTGATTAGGCATGATTAAATATAACAAAATAAAATATTTCTTCTATCGCCTCAAATATCATTAATAATAACACATTCTGAGCCTACGCTTTTTCAAAGGCTTCTTTTAATCTTCACTTAAGTAAAAATTTATTAATACTTCAAAGAATTTTTTTTTAATTATTGAAAAATTCTTGCCACATTGTACGCCGCTGGTGTGAACTAATCGCTCCGAATCCTTCCGCGCGGAGTCAGAAATTTAACGCTATCTCTCTCTTCTGTCTTTGTTTCATACGTACGAATATTTGATGCATACAAACAAGCTATTCACGAATTAGTCTATTCTATAAGAACTCTATGGTTACAAGCAATGTTAGTTGTCATGTTACATGCGTCATGTTGTTTCTGTTTGATTATGGCTTCCCATAGAGTCCTAATAAGAAATAAACGGCCGTAGTTGTCTACAATGTCTACCCGCCCCAGGAAATCCATTGTTTTAACTTGCGTATTCTAATACGAAATACAGTAATCCGCTTTTGTCCGGTATGCCACTTTATTTTTCCTTTTAATTAGCGTTTATATTTGTTAAATAACTGTGGATAAACTGCACCAATAATATTAAAGTTTTGAATTCTTTAAAAAAACTTTGATACACCCTCAGTCTAAAATATACAAAGGAGGATGTTACTTCAGCTGAAGTACCATTTGGTATAATATATACCGGGTGTTTCTCAAAAGACGTTCGCCAACTATTCTCTATTTATAGATATTAAAATGAAATTTTGAGATTATGCATAAGAGATGAATTGGCATAATTTTTAATTTGTTAGCACTTCCGGTTTGACCGGAAGTGACCTTGACTTTGGTATTTTAAATGGGACATCTTGTATATTTTTACTTATCGGGATTCAGCATAACATTCTGAGTAAAATACACCTCACTTGTCCTTTTTTGACGTGTTATAACATTTTTATGTTAATTTTTTATTTTTAATCTAGAGTGCTACAAATTAATTAAATTTGTTAATTTAGGTAGTATATGAAAATTAAAATTGTGTCATAATAATGAAATTGAAATTCTAAGTTTCACAAACGTTTAAAAAATGAAATTTTGTTTTCTTGAGGTTTACTCCATTTTGATACCATAATGCTATTTTAAAATTGACACGAAAAAATGTGCCTTAAGTCCCAATCGCAAATTTAAAAGCGTTATGCATTATTGCCGCCCTGTCTTTTCTAAAGAAATATAAAGGCGGCTTTGAAAAACAATGAAATGGTTTTGCAAACCAATATGGTTTGAAATTAAAATAATTGTAATATCATTCGTTTATTAACCCTACATTGTAAATCAGATAAAATGGTTAGTTTTACTAGAAATGAACAAATTGATATGCTCCTAATTTTTGGAGTGACCAGAAAAATTCTTCTGAAGCCGCAAGATAGTATGTATTGTATGTTTTATAAACTAATGGCGTTACAACTTTAAATTAAAGCCTGTTGCTTTTCAAAATCATTCCATTGTTTTTCAACGCAGCTTTTATATTTCTTTAGAAAAGAGAGGGCGACAATAATGCATAACGCTTTTAAATTTGCGATTGGCATTTAAGGCAAATTTTTCAGTGTCAATTTTAAAATAGCATATGATATTAAATTGTTTTAAAAAAATGCTCGTTTTAAATATCCTGGTGAACTACCATCGTTCCATTTGGAAAAATGTAGTAAACGTGAAGAAAACAAAATTTCATTTTTTAAACGATTGTGAAACTTAGACAGTGAATTATTATGACATACTTTTAATTTTCATAATACTACTTGACTATAAATTAACAGATTTAATTAATTTGTAGCACTCTATATAGATTGAAAATAAAAATAAACATAAAGATGTTATAACACGTCAAAAAATGACAAGGGAGGTGTCATTTCACTTATAATGTTATGCTGAACCTAAATAAGTAAAAATATACAAGATGTCCCATTTAAAATATCAAAGTCAAGGTCACTGAACCGGAAGTGCTAACAAATTGAAAATTATGCCAATAAATGCAGACTCATCTCTTATGCATAATGTCAAAATTTCATATTAATATCTATAAATACAGAAAAGTCATAGGAGTGAACGTCTTTTAAGAAACACCCGGTAGGTAATAATCCATGATTATTATACTTTCAGTGCTTAAGTTTCGCATTACGACCATACAGAGTATGCGTTTGCTCGGGGTTGTTAGTATTTTCTTGTTCCTTTTCAAGATAAGAACATTTTTCTTTCACTATTTTACTTATTACAATAAAAATAGGATAGAATTATTTTTAAAAAAATTACAAGACATTAATTATGGTAGTCCAATTTTAGAGAACTTAACCTGCTGATTTTTTTTTTTAGTAAATTATAATCGTAAGATTAGATGGTAGTTGTTCTTTAACCTTTAACATTACATCATCATATAGGTACTTAGTTAGGATATTATAAAAAAGTTTAAAACATTTTGCTTAATTCGTTTAACGTTGTTAGGCAAATTCTTCGCTAATTGTTATCTCTTAGGCCAACGCTGTATAAAACTCGTTTAACAATATACCGAAAGTTTTTAGAACCTTCTGCAGAGTTAGTGTAATTTTTGTACTTGAATCGCCATCAATCAATATGAGAGCAAAACCTGCACGCTCTTAATGCACAATGGCACATTATAATATAATAAATATATCGCTTTTGTGAATTAACGTTCTGGGTCATTCTTTTTAACGAATAAAATATTGCGGCAAATAAATCTTTGGTGACTGAAGATATAAAAATTGCACGTTTCAAGACATATTTTAAAATTATTGTGAAACATATATGGTGTCCAATCTATTAACAGCGGGTTCTACAGGGTGGTTCACATAAAATTCGATCTCAGAATCTATAAGACCTATTAACAAAAGTTAAATGCAAAAGATTTTGTGATTGAATTATATTATTTTCACGTTTACAGAGTAATTGGTTTCTCCTGACCAAGTACCAACTTATTCAGGATATTGTTTTTGTTAAAAATACTGTCCTGTATATTCCTGAGAAAAGAGATTTTAATATTTTAAAACTTCGTAAGTTTATTTTTTTAATTTACTTTCATCATACATTTTTTTGTTTTAAATTACCTATCATCTTGTGAATGAATAATCATTCTTTACTCCTTGCTACTCTAAACAAAAATGGCATATATTATTATGTGACGCATTTAAAATCAGTAACCCCCAGGAACACAAGGATGCTTTTCATTTTCGAATTCTACATTCAATTACAAGCAATGATTCGATTTTAAAAATCAGCCTTTTGAAAAATTACGTGCGTTTATATTCAAAACTATTTGTTTCCTAATATCGTAAATGTATTAGCTTATTTTTTATTCAATTTATGTTTTTTTCCTGAATTAAATCCGAAACAGCATACAGGGTGTTTTTTAGTATCTTAACTTTTTTGAATGAAATATTATAAACATTCTGAATTATGCAGAATTTATTTCTCTATCACCTAACTTATCATGCCCTTTACCCGAAATTAACGGTTTTGAACCTAGTATTTATTTTCAAATAAATCGTTTATTCAAGCTCCGTGTTTTTGTTACTAATTTGGTACATTCTAATATACTGTTTGAAAGCAGGGGCAGGTCCTAAGCAAGAGTAAAGGTTTTGGTGCCGGAGAATTGTATTTATTTACATAAACAATTACGTAATTTTCGTTCATCTTCGATGAACATGAATTTTTGTAAAAATTTTTTGTCGAAATGACATTTCCAATAAATATATTAATTTTTATTCTTGGCAAGGTCTACTTTATTTTTAGAAATATAAGGCGTAATATTATTTACCTTATTAGATAAAACATAGTTAAATATTACTACAGTTAACATTAAGGAAAACGTATATTTGACTGATATAAAAAATTTGTTTATCTACGACTATTTATTTAATAATAGAAGCATAATGTGTTTGTTAGTACATATATAATGTGATTCATATTACCATAGTTACTCATAATCTACAACCATGGATTATGAGATTTTATAATCCACGGTTCCAACAATGAAGGTTATATTGCTGATTCAAAAAAAACTAAAATAGACGCTGCTAATAAAATTTTAAAACAAATAGACTCAAATTTATGCCCATCTACATCTACCACTGTAAATAATGTTAGCTCCGAAACTTTTTCCATTACTAATAAAAACGATATGAATATAAGTAATATTCCTGCTCCCATTCATTTTCATAATTGCTCTAATGTTACAATCAATTTCATGAAAAATTAGAAATAAGTAATTGTATTTTGTTTAATTATTGTTAACATTGTTGAATTGTATTTTTTAGTTAAGAAATACCATTAATAATATTACCTTGTTATGTAAAAATTTCCTATTGTAATAAAATTTGCTCTGAATGCATTTTCTAATTTTTTGAATATTGAATAGTCGTAGATAAAGTATAGTATTTGACTCGCGTATAATGGCTATATTACACTCGGATTCTTAAAACACGAGCCTTCGGCTCTTAGCAACTTAAATATACTAATTTAAGTAGGTAATTGTTTTACTATTTCTTAGTGGCAGTAAGTATTCAAAATAATGAGCACAGTTCTCAGAAATATTCCAGTATCTGGAAAATCGTTAATTTCGGATATAAAGCATAATAACTTTAACAATAAAGAAATCAATGTTTATATACAGGGTGTTCCATTAAAAAAGTTAAGATATTAATAACTATAAATTAACAACTTTGGACCAGCGTTCTAAACACCCTGTATATTCCTACGGCACAGGTTAAAAAAAATCATAATTTTGTCATTTTGCTATTATAGTTTTTGGATACCATATATATGAAGGAGTAAGTTTGAAACATGCCCTTAGGGTCGCGTACCATTATTTTATTGAACAGTTTGTTGTTTATATCTCTAACCACAAAGGAATTATTTTTGTTTCTTTTTTAGGACACCCTATATGTGCTTTTTTTTTCTCACTTATACATGATGGCGTGTTGTGGTAAAAAATGACACTGACACTGCATAAATAAATTAACCTAAAAACGCACTTATAAATAAATTAAATATTATGTTCTTACCTAGTCCGACTTTATATTTACAAATTTAAAACGATGGCGACGCGACGCCGACGGCGACGTTTAAGACAGTTAAGACATAAATATCTATATTACATCGTTAGTAGATATCATTACGCAATTTTTGGCAAATATATGTACAAAACTCTTGCCATGAAAGTACAAAAACATAAAACATTACATTTTTAAAATTAGTTCCTAAAACGTACTATTATGTATTTGTTTTACTTTAATTTAGCTATCACTTTTGTACACACGTTGCGTGCATACATACTGTATACCTTATTCACTTTTTCTATTTGTTTTGTTCGGCGTACTACTACAGAAATTATACTAAGTGACATAGAAACCCGAACACCCAGTAAAAATGATTTAATTTTAATAATATGTTGTATACAAGTTTATCATCGCAAAAGGAAGGTATACTTAAAATTTTAGAACAAACCCGAACAAACCGAATAAACTTAGTCTGTCTTCAAAGATGGATTGAAATTTTAATCATTTCCTTACTATGACCCTCCGGATGTTTATGTAAAATATTATTAAAATTAAATAATTTTTAACGCATGTTCGAGTTTCTATGTCACTAAGTATATATTGATTTTTAGTAAGCTATTCGGTATATTTTGATATGCGGTAAATATCAATTACTTGGGACAACGAACGGAAAGAAGTATTTTACGACAAAACTATAGCTGATTGCTATTGAATTTTCACCATATTTACAATGTATTTTTATGGTAAGTAATTCTTACCTTACAATAATTTAGACAAAAATATTTTAAATGAATAATTTTTAGAATTCAATTTTAAATTAAAATACAAAACAAACCCTTGGTATAGTTTTGTAGAATTTCAATTTAAATTTAGTTTCCCTAATCTCAATTATCCTGAAAACGCCATACGACTTGACAATAGAAGAAAAGTACCGTAATTTGACATAGGTTCGTAATACCGTGCGAGCAAAAATTATTTGCATCAAAGAGGGCTTGGATTAAAAAAACGTAGGGCTTGGTTTAGATTACAATGATATTGGGACGATATATCTAACCATATCTAGGTTAAAATTTTGTCAAATTCATATTATGACATGATATGCCAAACTAATAAGTAATAAAATAAGTAGACAAATACAAATTTATTTTTGTTGTTTACAAAATTACTTGGAATACTTGCACTTTATAATAAAATAAATTTAGCTGCTTCTTAAGAATAGTCCTGCATATTCTATAAGATCTTCCCACTTCTTGGGACAGGCGTCTTATACAATTTGTTGGCGTATTTTGCATTATTTCACGAACGTTTGCAACAAGTTCTTCTGTTCTTACAGATGGTCTTTCTGCTCCTTTTTTGTGTTGTATAGAACCTGTTTCCCTAAACACAGCTACGGTTCTTTTCAAGCAATGATAAAAATCCCCAACAATAAAAGCAACGTTAGGGAAATATTCGTGAAAATTGTCCATGCACATGCACCGGATTGTATTGCCGCTCACCATTTACTCTAACCCCGTTTCGAAAATACGCTTCAACCATGAATGTTTTGTGCTGTTCCGTAAAGCCATTGTGTGAATTGTTCAAGAAATTGGAAAAATTAGCGATGAATCAAATTACTTGTAACGAATGTCAAATATGACGGAATAACTGATTGATTGTTAATTCAGGTAGTTACTGACACCCAACAGGTATTAAGCATTACGTTCTTAGATGCAAGGCCCTCTTTGATGCAAATAAAATTTCTTGAAAAATTCGAGGCGCCATCTAGCGATAACCACCGCAAGTATAAAATAATTGACTCAAACCTCATACTCAAGGAATTTTTTGACCTTTTTTTCGCGTGCTACTAGTACAATTAAAAGCATCCCTAATCGAGTGTATTTAACTTATTGAATTTTTTTTTGTTCCAGCACATTAAGAGGTAAATAAGCTTTAAATTGCATTGTAACCGCGCTCCGCAAAAACGTATTTAGTGACTCAAAAAATATAATTTTTGATTAGTTTAGACGTTTTTTCATCAACATTTCAAGTTATTCGACTATATTGCCTACAATACTATTCACTGACAGTTTTTTTTTGGTCTATAATATGCTCTAATCTTTCCCAAACACTTTTGCACATCTGAAGTTGTTAAATGTTGTAAAATCGTTTTGAACTGAAATGCTAAACGTAATAAATTATTTGGAACCTCTAGTTTTTGGTTTGACCAAATATATGACTTGATATTGTTGGTTTATTTACAATCGATATTAAAGATGATCTGCGTTTTGCGTATGGCGGTATTTATTGCGGCAAGTTTTTTTGGATTTTTCTCGCAAATAGGCAAGATTTAAAAAAAGTTATAATGACCCTTTTATAGGGCACAATGTTTTATGAACAGTGTACCCCCGTATCTTTTTATGGTCGATTTTTCGGATGGGATCTTAGACTATCGGTGAATATTTAATTAATTTTGGATAAAAAACATAATATATTTTGATTTCACGATCAGTATATTACTGATGTTATTTTAAAAATATCCTACCATTCCTGAGTAATGATAGTACTTATAATAATAATAATAATAATAATGTAATATATAGAGAGTCCAGTAATTTTTGCTTTGGTTTTTATATCATTATGGCATCTTCAGGTAGTTAGCAATTGATTTTTCAAATTAATCAACTCTAAAATAAAGTTAAGTTTACTACTGTGTTTCAAAGTAACAGATTACGAAATCAATTCAGTGAAATATTTAATGTTAAACCAAAAATGTGATGATGATTTTTTAATTTAGTTAGTTTTGTCTCGTTGGTAAAATACATATACAGTGACCGGCAGAAAGTGCGCAGCATATGGTAAAGTTTTTTATCTTTACATTTAGAAAATTAATTTTATTTTCGATAGGTTCCGAACAAACCCGAACAAACCCATTAAATTCGGTAAAAGTCTTATGGTATACGAGGTACGATCAAAAATTTGAAATTCCACTAAGAGTAAACAACCTCCATCTTTCATTTTGGAATATTTTTTTACTAAGAGTTATTGTTTTAATTTCAAAGTTATACCCAAATTCCAAATTTCGCTCTTTTTTGGGCTAAAAAATGGATTTAATCGTATTTTCTAATTAACCCTGTATAAAAAATATATGGCAACCGAACAGTACGAAAATTAGATTTTCTGCAGACTTTGTTAGAGATAACCGACGATCATAAGTCCGATAAGTTTGATTTCATAATATTATGGCTTTTTAAAATAAAAACATAAAAATATTAAATATTTTTGCTGCACACCGTATTTTATTTTCTCAGGGAACAAGTTAATTTCATCTGACTGATATTGATTTCCATTGACTTAATGCATCTCCTAAATAGTTTTTTATACATTGAAGTATGCATAAGAAGTTTCCTTTTGATTTATAAAGAAAAAAATTTAAATTAAAAATATATTTTGAACGGATTTTATTCGTCAAGCAAAATAAGGATAATTTTTTTCTTTATTAATCAAAAGGAAACTTGCTATGCATACTTCAATGTATAAAAAACTATTTAGGAGATGCATTAAGTCAATGGAAATCAAAAGATATCAGTTAGATGATATTAAATTGTTCCCTCAAAAAATAAAATACGGTGTGCAGCAAAAATATTTAATATTTTTATGTTTTTATTTTAAAAAGCCATAATATTATGAAATCAAACTAATCGGACTTATGATCGTCGGTTATCTCTAACAAAGTCTGCAGAAAATCTAATTTTCGTACTGTTCGGTTGCCAATTATTTTTTATACAGGGTTATTCAGAAAATACGATTACATCCATTTTTTAGTCCAAAATAAGCGAAATTTGGAATTTGGGTATAACTTTGAAATTAAAACAATAATTCTTAGTAAAAAAATATTCTAAAATGAAAGATAGAGGTACTTTACTCTTAGCGGAATTTCAAATTTTTGATCCTACCTCGTATACCATAAGACTTTTACCGGATTTAATGGATGTTATTTTGGTTTCAGAACATGCAGAACCTATCTAAAATAAGATTAATTTTCTAAACTTAAAGATAAAAAACTTTCCCATATGCTGCGCACTTTCTGCCGGTCACTGTAGATATCTGATTATTTAGAGGACATTTA
Source organism: Polydrusus pterygomalis (assembly GCA_963969555.1). NCBI lineage: Eukaryota > Metazoa > Arthropoda > Insecta > Coleoptera > Curculionidae > Polydrusus > Polydrusus pterygomalis. Next base: position 90,026,118 of record OZ018377.1, on the reverse strand, counting down.
TAAAGAAATAAATTTCATTTATTTAACTTCTTGTAGTAGTAAAGTGCGGAAAACAATTGTTTATCGAAAATTACATTTAACTTCGAGAATAAGGTATATAAAACGAAATCTTACAAAATACAGCACCATCATTTATTAACTTTGGCAATTTCTCAAAGACTAGTAGCAGATTTTCGAAGGTTGGGTGGAAAATTCATTTTTAGCAAAATTTTATTAAATAAAATTTTATAAAATATTGAAACTAATAGTAAATTTTGGTAAAACCTCAAAGTATTTAATAAACACAATTTTAACCTAATAATATATATAAATATATAAGTTAAATAAAGACCACACTAATTATTCAAAATATACTTTTTGTTTAAAATTAATTTGATAAATAAATACTATACCAGACAATTTTAACTCGCTAGATTTGTCACACGTATATTTTTCTCTGTAGTCCATGCAAAAAAGTATGTTATGGAATAAGGAGTTCTTTATATTTTTATTTTCTTACTTCAAAATAAATAAAATTCTTCTAAAAATTTTTTTTAATTGTATAGAACTGTCAAAATGCCTGGTAATAGTAATAAAATACATGTTTTATAAAGCTTCATTTAATAGCACGCGTGTAAGTGCGTAAACATATTTAAAAAAACATGTACTTTATACTATTTTTGCACTGTTTTGTCAATATACGTATTTACATTTAAAAAGAAAATATGCTATACACATTATGTACATTTTTATGTCTAAATTTTATGTGGGCACAGAGAAATAATCGGGCGCCGCTTCTTTTATTTTTACCAAATGTCTAGTCCAAGTTTAATGAATGGCCGAAACAAGCTATGGTAGACGTCAGCAGAATAAAACAATTGATTTATACCATTACTAACTTTTAAAAAATATAAGAAACGTGTACGGGATTTTTCGTCACTACCTTAATTAGAAGAAATACAAAATGGATTTACAGTAATAAAAATTTTATTATTTCATTAATAAAAATCCTTCTTTTCCCTAACAAAACTTGCAAGTTGTCCTTAAGCTTAGGAGTAAATAAAACATTTAAATTTAATAAAAAAAAATTACCCTTACTTAAATAAAATTAAACTAATTTTCAATTTGCCACCAAACCTTACACCCAGGTTTCCAATCAGAAACTCGTTGTCGTTAATCTGCTACTAGTAAGGTCCACTCAAAGAGTAGACCCAAACTCAGAACTTCTTCTATCAGTATTATGCTTAAGGTACGTTTCCGAATAAACACTGCGAGTCCTATCCTCATACCTTATACTGGGCCTCCTCTGATCAATGTAATTGAGATCCGATGGAGGCCTTCGACACAGCGAACAAAAGGCGCACTGAAGGGTGTTCTTAAAGGCTTCCCTGAAATCCTTGTTAAAGTAGGCGTAGATGAGGGGGTTGAGGGTAGAGTTAAAGTAACCGATCCAGAATAACATGGCGATTACAACGGGGGGACAGTAGCAGGTTGTGCAGAGGGAAACGCTGTCGTACCAAAGGAAGAATGGCAACCAGCAAAGTATAAAAATACCTGAAATAAAAAAAATATCAAAAGAACAATAAAGAAGTTATATTATTTCTTTATTAATCACACAGGTTTACAATGATTTTGATGTTCGGGTGGTATCGGTTGTATTTGAATTATTTTGGATATTAAATTCTAGACTCACCTTAGTTTTGATGTATCACGTTCAGATTTTTTAATAAAACAAGGCACTTGTGCTAAAATGTATATTATTATACAGGGTTCTGCACCTCACCTCCCGTCTTCTATAGCTCACTTAGTAATTAAGTTAGAATTTTCATATTTTGCAGACCTTATCTATATCTTGGGGCGCATTTCACGAAAATATTTTTTTTTATACAGGGTGTTCCAAAAAATTTTGCCGTCATAATGATGTATTTTTTTAGATTACATGCCATATATTTTTTTACTTATTTGGGTGTCTCCTATAGTTACCTACATTACCCTAAAATTTTATTGAAATCGATTTAGTATTATAGACGAAAAAAAATAAAAACTAAAAAATATCAGTTTTGCACCACTGGTTTTAAAAATAAATAAAAAATAAAAATAATGCCTCGTTATTAAAATTATACAAATGTACTTATTAAACAAGGTATAACAGTCTCGTCAACCAAGTTTGATTAATACGAATTGTACAGGGTGTCCAAAGTTTAGCGTCAAACTTTGCAAACTTTAAAGCAATTTTTTTTTTCTTTTTTAAATAGGAACCCCTGTATCTTTTTATGTCATTCGAAGCAGAATTAAAAATCAAACATTTTTCCTAATTGCAACCCTATCGCAATTTCTAACGCATCAAGATTTATTTGCAGAAAACTCATTTTATCAACTATTCCAACAGTCATTATTATGAATAAATATCGAAGGTGGCTTTGAAAAACAATGTGTAGGTATTAAAGTTTATTAAAGTGACCAGAGACCATTTTGACTTTAGTAATCTAAAAGTTTTAAATATTGTTAAATTGTTAGTAATTATTCACTGGAAATAATAATCGTGGATATGGTTATCCTTTAAAATTCGTTGAACTGTTCTTTCGATTACATCTACGGCATCAGCGACTGCTTGTTGAGTAACTAAAGTATTTTCTATAACAGATAATAGCACAGCCAATTGATTTTGTTCAGTTCGGATCGGTTTATTTCTCACTGGTTTTGGGTAGTTTACATTTTTCATTGTACCGGGTGTTCCACCTAAGGAGGTAATCGGCTATATCTCAGAAAGTAATAACACAGAACACTAGGACTTTGGGAAAAATATATATATATCGATAAAAGCGGCCAAGCGAAATTGCTGGAAATTATTTTCAAGTTCGAGAACTAAGAGAAGTAAGAGAACTTTCAAAATAGAAATGCCGATTTTCTCTTGATTTTTCTTAATAAAAATATGTTAAAAATATAAGCATTGTATTCTTCATAAAGTTATGCAACTTTATGTTAGGAATCGTTTTTTTCTATTTTCGATAATAAAGTGGTGGGAGGTCAAACCTTTTTTCTTTCAAACGCTGATAGCTCTGCTTTGGATAAACCGATTTTATTCAACTTGGTCTTGAAAAAAAGCCCTTCTTTTCCTCTACACGTAAATTTATTAAGTATACCATATTGATTCTGATTGGGGCCACTAGATGGTGTTTTTCCGTAATTCCTTAATAAATAAGGATTTTCTCAAAAAAATCAAATGTTATGATATGACTTTTTCATCATCTTTTATTTTAGGCTCATAAAGGCTATTAAATAGTGGAATAAAAAATTCAGGTCCGTAATAAAAGTTGATGATGGTCGCTCGAATCCGAAACGTCGGATTCAAAAACTAACCCGATCAGCTTGTAGAGGAGGAAAAGTTACTATAAGGAACTGAAAACCGCAACGTGATATCTTTTGTTAAACTAGAGAAATTAGGGATAATAATTAATATGGAAAAATAGGCCATTTTTTAAAACATTCATTAATCAATTAAATCACTAGTTTAACAAAAGATATCACGTTGCGGTTTTCAGTTCCTTATAGTAACTTTTCCTCCTCTACAAGCTGATGGGGTTAGTTTTTTATTCTGACGTTTCGGATTCGAGCGACCATCATCAACTTTTTTATTTTAAATACGGACCTGAATTTTTTATTCCATTATTTAATAGCCTTTATAAGCCTAAAATAAAATATGATGAAAAAGTCATATCATAACATTTGAGTTTTTTGAGAAAATCCTTATTCATTGAGGAATTATGGAAAAACGCCATCCAGTGGCCACCATCAGAATCAATATGGTATAGTTAATAGATCCACGTGTAGAAGAAAAGAAGGGCTTTTTTTCAAGACCAAGTTGAATAAAATCGGTTCATCCAAAGCAGAGATATCCGCGTTTGAAAGAAAAAAGGTTTGACCATCTCCCACCACTTTATTATTGAAAATAGAAAAAAACGATTCCTAACATAAAGTTGCCTAACTTTATTAACAATACAACGCTTATATTTTTAACATATTTTTATTAAGAAAAATCAAGAGAAAATCGGCTTTTCTATTTTGAAAGTTCTCTTACGCCCCCTAGCGGTCATTTTTCGAACTTGAAAATAATTTCCAGCAATTTCTCTTGGCCGCTTTTATGGACAAATATTTTTTCCCAAAGTCCTAGTATTATTACTTTCTGAGATATAGCCGATTACCTCCTTAGGTGGAACACCTGGTACAAACCTCTATAATATGTTTTGCAGGCTCCGTTTGTCTGGATGTCGTCGTTCCTTATAACGCTATGCGTAAACTCGGCTTGCCAAAAAAGATTTCTTTTCGCATGCTCCTAATATAAAAATCATATCTATGAGCACTTCTTGGTTGTAGTCCATCACAAAAAACCATATAAAGTAATTATAACAGCTTAAATAATTATATTATATATTACTAACAATTTACCAATATTTGAAACTTTAAGATTACTAAAGTCAAAATGGTCTCTGGTCACTTTAGTAAACTTTAATACCTATTAATTGTTTTTCAAAGCCACCTTCGATATTTATTCATAATAATGAATGACTGTTGGAATAGTTGATAAAATGAGTTTTCTGCAAATAAGTCTTGAAGCGTTAGAAATTGCGATAGGGTTGCAATTAGGAAAAATGTTTGATTTTTAATTCTGCATCGAATGACATAAAAAGATACAGGGGTTCCTATTTCAAATTAGAAAAATAAATTGCTTTAAAGTTTGCAAAGTTTGACACTAAACTTTGGACACCCTGTACAATTCGTATTGTTCAAACTTGGTTGACGAGACTGATATACCTTGTTTAATAAGTTCCTTTATATAATTTTATTAACGAGGCATTATTTTTATTTTTTATTTATTTTTAAAACCAGTGGTGCAAAACTGATTTTTTTTAGTTTTTTTTTTTTCGTCTACAATACTGAATCGATTTTAATAAAATTTTAGGGGTATGTAGGTAACTACAGGAGGCAACCAAATAAGTAAGAAAATATATGGCATGTAATCTAAAAAATACATCATTATGACGTCACACTTTTTTGGAACACCCTGTATGAAAAAAAATATTATTCTGAAATGCGCCCCAAGGTACAGATAAGGTGTGCAAAATATTAAAATTTAAACTTAATTACTAAGTGAGCTATAGAAGATGGGCGGTGAGGTGCAGGACCCTGTATAATACATGGGTATACTTTTGAAATATTACTCGTCAAAATAGGGAACATGAGCTACGGTCTGGTATCATTTTATCAAAAAACAAGCTCACATCATTTTCTTTGATTTTTGTGTTGATAAAAAAAAAATCGACCTGTGTCACCTTCATCTGTAAAAAGCTGTATAGGTACTAAAAATTCTCTATTTAAGAAACAAAAAATTATTTTTTCTTTATAATAAACCTGGCATTTTCTATTGCTTTTTTGTTAGCAGGCGGTTGCTATTGGCAGCGGAAGAAAAATTACTTTTTTTAAGACCGACCAGAAAATGTACACTTTCTGGAGAATTTCTCGTCCAGAAAATAACGTTTTGTCGATCAAGATCGGGAAATGGACGTGAGGGACCTGCAAAAGATTTTTCCGGTCCTTGTTTTATCATTTCTCCTATTGCTCTTTGATAATACAATCTACTTTGATTTCGTTACTATGATAACAACATTTCGATGTATTGTCGAGTGACAGTTCGTTGATTTTTAATTTGTTGTTTATGTCAAACTTGTTTCGCGAGTGCGCAAATTTAAAAATATGAATTCAGATTTTGAATTATCCCACACGAAAAATGAGATTCCAGAAGAGATTTTGGCAGCAGCAAGGAAAGCGACTTACGATATATTGCCAGTAAAATCAAAAGCCCGTTACGAGAAGTTGGTGTCCAGAAAAAAAAGTGAGAAATGTAAAAGAAGAAGTCCTTTTGGCATATTTTGCTGAAAAGTTCCAAAAACTGGCTTCTTTACCATTATGGAGCTTTATTCGTTTATCTGGTTTTAGTATTGTTAATAACTTTGTTATATAATATAAAATAAAGAATTAAATGTATATCGAAGTGTCGGTCTAAAAAAAATATTGTACGTCACGCAACCGAAAATTAGTGTTTTGCAGGTCTCTCCAAGCTTCCACGACTCGCCTACGGCTCGCCCTGGAAATGCTTGTCTCAACCTGAGAAACACTACTTTCCAGTATAGTAACGTAAATTACTGTTTTACTTCCGTTGCCAATAGCAGCGAAAGCAAAAGTATGACTGTGTTCTCATGAATCAAATATTTAATTTTGTATTTTTATGTTTTTATATTTAAATGACGTTTAAAGAAAAAATAGTATGTTTTATTTGTAGTAAAAGCAACTTCTTATGACGCGTCTGTAATTGCCGGACTTATTTGGTTCGTCCGGCAAACCTGCAAACTCGTCATAAAGGAATCGCCTTTACTCCTAATAAATCAATATACTCTTTTTTCGGAACCTGAAAGTGACGAATCTTGGTAAAAAAAGAAAAAAAATTGATACTTAAGCTGTCAAAAGTTGACAGCCATATGAATTGTATTTATTATGGAGAACTAGAGGGTAAGAGGCCGATCGACAATGGCAGCATTTTCAATTTCTGTCCCGGTTTTTTGGTTAGTTCGCTAGTTGGCCGATAGATGCTCTCATCTCATCTTTTTCTTTTTCGTTTTTAACTTTTACGTTTATACTTTTGACAATTGACATTTTATTTTTCGAAATAACAAATAACGTTTGAAGGCAAGTCAAGACAAAAAACGTTGTATTGTAATTGATTTTCATATTTATAATGAATAATGGTACAATTTATAAAAGTAAAGTTTGCATTGGGTCGGGTTTGTGTAAGACAGGATCTTCTTCAGAGAGGAAACGCAGCCAAATAAGTCTCTTTCTAGCTCCAAAGGTAAAACCCTCTGGCTAGAATGTTCCTGTATTTTAAAAACGAAGCATTGTTGGAACTTTATACAGGCCGAGTTTACTAATAAGTATAACAAAGTAAGTGTAAATTCATATAAAAGTCCTTATTTGTTCCTTAAAGAACTAATTTAAATAAAAATAGTTATCGCGTCCATAAGAAACCATTTATTTGATAGCCTACTTCGAACACGAGCGCCATCTTACAACTCGTAAAGCTGAATTACCGATGCTAATTTGGAACCGAATCCAGTGCATTTCAGTCGGCCTCCTACCTCAAGTACTCCATAGTATTGATGTAAACGGACGAAGAATATACGTGAGATCCAAGAGGGGGCGTGGCAAATGTGGAAAAAAAAAGAACTAACCATCGGCTTTGAAAAATTGACACCTGTCAAAGATACCATAACTAGAAACGAAGGTAGATGACGAAATTTTTTTTTCCAGTTTGTCAATCTTTAACAGCGGTATAAAGTTTCGTAGGCGAAAAACAAATCGAGGCGGACTGAAAAAAAATTATAAAATCAATATCTCCAACAGTTTCAGTTTCAGTTTATTTAATTAAAAGGCATACATATATGCTATATTATACCTATCATTACAAGAAAACACATATACAATAAATAAATGAACAATAAATACATAAATAAATAAAATTCCATTAAACTAGTCCTACAGACAGGGGTTTTGACAATATGTATGACATGTAACCATAGCATATGTTTAGATAAAAAAAAATTTAGGAATTTATTGTAGCTGTAGTGGGCACACTGTTCGAGGTATACCTTAAATTTTTATTTAAATTTTTCTAATTTTTCTATGATTCTTACGCACTCTGATAATTTATTACAAAATAATTTACCGTTTTTTCGCAGGGTGTTTTGTATGACGGTAGATTGTCAAAATGGAATTTCTAACGCATTTCCTTGTCTTGTTCTGTATGTTTAGATGTCTTAAATTAACGTACTCTCAAGGATACATAGCGCTCATGCGCGTGCAAAGGGAGACAAGTCTGATAAAGTGCGTTTTGAGTTAACTTTAGAAGAGGCCTTTTTAGATACCAAACTATTGTTTGTGCTGAAAGAGATAAATCGATACGTCTTCCTTTGCCTTAGTTTTATTAGAGTGCAAAGAGAGACAACTCGTATTTTATTGTGGAAACAAAGCTATTTTGAGTTATCTCGGTCGACGCTAAAATCTTGTTAAGAGTCAACGCGAATTGTCTCCCAACACACTAATATAATATGTGTAGTTTTCTTGCCGTCTCTTTATACACTTACTAGGTTGTATGAGGAGTATAAAATTTGGATATCGCCCCAAAATCCTGTCAGCAGAAAAATGTACGATTCTATTTTCCAATGAATATATCTATAATAAAAATACAGCAAAGATACTTGCCAGCAGTGTGAGAAACTAACAAGTATGATAAGAAATGAAAAAAGTGAAGTAGGAAGAGAAAGAGTGAAAGACGATTTAAAAAAGCACCAACAGGAAGGTGATGATGCTTACTCTGCAAAAAAAGACGATAAGGAAAAGGCAAAAAATGATAAATCGAGAGCTGTTGACTTGCGTTTGACTTGCAGCAGTGTCTGCCGATACCAAATTTGAGTACTTCGGTGGGGTGGCGTTTTATGAACGCCAACTTTGGACATATAATTTAACAATGTATAATTGCGTCAATAATACAACTACTTGTTGTATGTGGTATGAAACACTGTCTGGCAGAGGGGCATGTTAAATCGGTTCTTGTTTATACAAAAAACTTTTGACCTTACATCAAACATGTACTCTGATACTTGTGGTGGACAGAACAAAAACGGCCACATAGTTGCAATGTTTATGGGTTTAATGCAAAATTCTTTATTTGAGATAATAGATCACAAATTTCTGATACCGGGACATACCAGAATGGAATCTGACACCAGTCACTCAATAATCGAAAAAAAGAAGAAAAAACATGAGAGACTTATTGAAAACTCTAGAGATTGGTACCAGTTGGTAGGGGAGAACCGGGTAAGATGACGAATTATAAGAAAACATATATACATAATATCTGATTATGTGGCAAAAAACAGCCATTTAAAGTTCAAGAAATGAAACTGAACAATTTTATTGATTTCCCTATATTGCTAAAAAGTTGCTTACAAGCACGAAAATTGAATATTAGTGGAAAAAATTTTGTTTGGAAAAATGTAAAATGGATTCGGTATGACAAAATGTTTGGTAAATTTTTTTTACAAGAGCAGTCACAACGAAAATGAACCTTTCAAAACAATGTCATTTTGCAGGAGAGGTCAAATTTCTCCCCCTGCAAATTTACTGAAATGCAAATATCCGAATTGTATTTCAGAGGAGAAGAAAAGTAATTTAATTGAACTATTACCCTAAATTGATGAAGTATTTCACACATTTTACAAGAATCTTCCTACTGAAAAGAATATTAAAGGTATTTTGCCACATTTAGATAAAATGTGTCCAGACGATGATTAGTGTAAAAGGGTTTATTTAAAAAAAAATTATGCATTTGGAGTTATGTTTGTTTTTTTTCTTAAACCATAACGTTTTTTTATTCAAAATTATGTTATTTTATTTTTAAGTACCAAATAAAATATTTACTTAACAAAAAACACCTTCTTTTTTAACGCATTCTTCATAAAATAAAAAATGAAAAACAGAATTTTTGTAAACATGTAAATCTCAATACTACTATTTTCTATCTGTCTCACTTTACACGCGCATGAGCGATAGGTCGAAGACCGATAAAATGTCCAATGTTTTAAACAGGGATGTGCGTTGCTTCTTTTTGGAAAAGAAAAAGTATTTCCATCTATGCGGAGGCTGAGTATAGCCTCACAGCGTTAAGCTATATTGTAAGTGACTTTCAAATAAGGCAAAATACATTTGTGTTGCAGATTTTTTGCCTAGGTAGTTTATTGCTGTATTTATTGCGATTAGTACGGATGTCAGTTGGCTAGTAGCAACCTTTTTAAATTGCTATAAATTGTTACCACCAAAAAGTTGTACTCTTTTACCCTCTGTATATGATTATTCCTGACTTTTATGTCTGGCTTTACGGTTGATGTTTTCCGGTTTATAAGCATGCCTTTGGACTTTTTGATGTTTAGCGACAATCCATTGGCTTCAAACCAGTTCTGAATTATTTGTAGGTTGTGGTTTACAGTTTCTAGCACTTCTATTTCATTGTCAGTACCCCATGTTATTGTTGTGTCATCCGCATGTAGTGTGAAGTATGCATTATTTCGCAAACGGGGAAGATCATGTATGTAGATTAGGAACAATAAAGGTTCCAGTGTTGATCCCTGTACAATTCCTGTATCAACTTTCAAAAGTGACAGGTGTTCTGCGACTTGTCAAAATAAGAATTATAGCAACACAATAGTGTTTTACTTTAGGCAGGATAATTTTTCATCATTTACGTTTATTTTCTAATTTTTCCTGATAGCCAGTTTTATAACATTTTCTCAAAATTTCGAACCTAAATTTCATTAATTTTGGTATCACTGAAAAGCATTTTTTGTACAACTGTTATTAAAAGTGACACTTTTAATCACAGTCAACAGTGTTAAAAGTGATTGTTTACGTGGAAGCATGTTAAAAATATTTTTTCCTACAGACGTGTGGAAAAATCAATTTTCCGCACTGATATCCGTGCGGAAAATAAGTTTTCCCACACTAGTGCAGAAAATTTTTTCGGTACGATTATGTCAAAAATCCGTGCGGAAAATTGGGTTTTCCACACTAGTGCGAAAAAATTTTTCGGCACGATTATGTTAATATCAATAATATATCAATTATTACTTGTAGTTATTACTTTTTTCTCAGAATTAGTTACGGTTACATATGTATGTGATTGTTATAGTTAATTAAAAATTATTAAATTTCTTTAAAATATGTGTTACTTATTTCCACACGTCTGTAGAAAAACTATTGTACCTAATACGTGCGAAAAATGTTTTCCCTGCACTCGGCTGCTTCACCGAACTCCGCTACGCGTCGTTCGGTGAACGGCAGACTCGTGCGGAAAAATTCGTTTTCCGCACTTGTTAGGTAAATAGCTATTAACACTAGCATATTTTTAATAACACTACATTTTCTTATGATGAAATCAAATAAAATTATAATAATAATTTTAGGAAGTGCAAATTTTTATTATCAATATTTAACAATCATTACTTATGAACATTAATATTAATCGTACAACTAGAACAATTGCTAACATTAATGCCTTGCGACTTTAGGGAGCTTCGCAACACATTACTAGAATCCCCAGTACCATCATAACTAGTAGAAGCCGGAAGTACAATATTCGATGATGACTTTCTGCTAGCAAAGAAGCGGAGGATCTGCGATAACAGTGACCTGTATATTGCTTTGGTTCTGGCAGTTTAAGAAATTCGGCAACAGAAGAGGGCACTTTCCCAAATGTATTTATACCTACTGGATTGGCAGTGCATTTATTATTCATGTATTTCAGGAAAAAACGACGATGTTTGATAACAGAAGGGCGCAGTGTAATGTACTTACGGAAATAGTTAACATACTTCTCAATAATACAGAAAGAAGGACTGACTTTCGTTTTTGTAGTTTGGAAGTTTTATGACCAATGATTTATTTGTTATTTGGATATCTTCAACTAATAAATTACACAATTCTTCACGCCGATAGGCTTCAAATAATCCGAAAATAGTTGCAACCTTAACCATCAAGTATTTCTCATCTGGTGCCTCGTTTATAACTTTTCAATTTGTTCATGTGTGAGAATTTTTGATTTTTTGGGACGATATCGTTCACTTTTTCGTTTTAAATATGCTATTACCTTGAAATATTTACTAACATTAACACCATTTTTAACAAGGGCGCTTGACTTTATCATTAAAAATTTGCTCCAAAAAGTTGATAAGCTTCATATTTTTTATTTTTCTTGTAAGTATGCTAAGAAAACAGGTTCACTGAAGTTTCCTTCTACATTTTTTAATTTACACCAGGCCAGGAAATTGGTATATTATGCAATATCGTACTGCTGAGCTGATTTTTTAGGTAGGAGTTCCAAAGTTGCTCTTCTTGCAGACTCTTTAATATCCATAGGAACAACCAAATCAACACTTTTATTAATTATTTCACTATCGACAAACATATTAAGCAGTCAAGAACCAAAGACAAAAATTTAACAAGAACTCAATTTAAATGACAGCATCTTTTTTATTTGTTAGTAACCATAGCGTTGGCAACGTTTGTCATTCACAACAACCTTGTGATTATTTGAATATTAAAGAACTGCAATTTGAAGTTTAATGTCATTCCAAATTCCCCTATTATATTATCGAAATAGGGCAGTTATACAAAAACATTGTATGAAATTTGTGTTAAACTAAATATCACGAATAGTCTTGTTTTAAAACAGATGACAGCGGTTATTTGTCATCGATCAGCTGATATTGGGACATAATAATATCCCTAGATTTGTAGTGGACCGTAATGAGCTCAAACACCGAGTTATGAATTGCGTTTTTGTTAGATTTAATTACATTTTAAAAATTTTAATTTAATTACTTTTGTGTAAGTACATACAATTATTATTCATTTGACCAAAAATTTAGATACAGGTTAAAATTTTTTAATTATTTTTCATTAGGGATCATAATTATTAATGTGTGCCTTGCTCGTTAAGTTGATTTCATCGATAAGTAATAAGTTTTATTTCATCTGAACGCCGTTTTTGTCGAAAAGTTGGTTTGTAAAATTTTTGTTCTTAAAATGTTTGTTCGTTAAGGTTAGGTTTCTAATGTATAATTTTCGCATTTTACATTATCTAGGTATCCTTTACTGTTTCAAGAAATATAAGTAGAAATTAAGTATTTCCCTGACTTAGGTAGGTAGGAGAGAGTTGGACAAAACCGGGTAGGTTGATAAAACCGGGTAGCGCCTAGTTCTACCATATGCCAAAACAGCTTTCCATATTATTAACCTTTAAAAAGCAGCTATTTGATTTTGAAGGAATTATTTTTATTATTGTTATTAGTAAATATTATTATTGTTTGGCAATAGTAAGGTAATAGTAAGTAACATTATGTTACTATAGTAGTTAAAATAGCTAACCATATTAGTATGTAATAGGATAGCGAAAAAATATATAATTCTATTTTCTATGTCTACGTACCTTACATAAGTGAAATTATTATTTGATATTACTATTATTATTGTTTGCATGACAATAAAATAAAGTTTTTAACATAAAGTTAGCCTACATACAAGTTTAGAAATGTAACTGTATTAATAAATTGCATTTTAACAAACAAATTCCATAAAAACCACTTTTGGGTCTACGTACCTTACGTAAGTCAAAAACTGTTAAAGTAGGGTTTCCACTGACAGAAAAATTTAATTCCTGGCTAAACTAAAGCTTTTAACTTTATATTAGCCTACATACAAGTTTATGAATGTAACTGTATTATAACCAACAAATTCTATAAAAACCGTATTTGGGTCTTCGTACCTTACGTTAAGTCAAAAACTGTTAAATTAGGGTTTCCATTGACAGAAAAATTAAATCCCTAGCTAGATTGAAGTTTTTAACTTTATGTTAGCCCACAAACAAGTTTAGAAATGTAACCGTACCATAGCCAACAAATTCTATAAAAAACATATTTGGGTCTAAGTACCTTACGTAAGTCATATATGGGGATTTTCTTGACAGTAAATGTAATAACTTGAATTCAATTAGTTTATGTTGAACTGTAGGTATTTTACCTATAGGTATAATCTGAACAAATAAAACAAAAAAAACCTATTCTAAATATGCGTGACAGAATCCTATTTTAATTTGTGTTTCAGTTAGTTTAGTATTTTTAAGGTTTGGATATTTATAATATTATAAACTTTTTAAATCTATTTTGTCACTTTATCTTTAAACCATATCGAAATTCATGCTTATTACCTATTACCTACCTTAAATTATAATATTTATAAAACATAACTTTCAAAAGAAATTATTACCTATTACTTATTATTTGGCAATATTAAAGCGGTAGAACCGATGAGGCTATTGCATAAATTGTTTTAGAAGGTATCACATGTATAATTTTCAAGTCCGGTCCTGTAATTCATGCCAACTTATAAAAATTTAATAGACCAAAATTGACAGAGTGTCACGTGACTTTGCCCCCATCTTGCGAGAGTATTCAAGATTTTTACTATAAAAGTAATTTTATTTTGTTCGTGAAATTTTTTCACTCACGAAATAAAACATCACTTTTAAACTCACATCATAAATAACTATTTAATAAGCTTTCCAGAGAGGTATCACCAGAGGGTTTGTACGGGTTTGTTTGCTGCTTTTTAAGATTTTAAAGTGGGTGATGGTAGTGCTTCAGGGGTGGGTGATGGTGGTCCGCAAAATACCGTATTTTTATTCATTCGTTTTTGAAGAAATTGTATTTTTGGTTTTGTCTTTGTAACTTTTCAAAAAGTCACACTATTTCTATAATATAAGGGTTTTCCTTTATCGTATCTAGAAAGCCTTACGAGATACAAAAAAATATATGAGCTTTTTGGAATTTGTTCACCCTAATTATCAGAAATCACTTCTTGGAACAATAAGACATGACAGTAATTCTACACATAAACCTATATACCGCAGACTTCCACTGTACTCTAACAACCAAATATAAAAATAAATTAAAACCAAAATATAAAAAAAACTGTGTGCAAATAAGCCCCGCCCACTTCTAAAAACTTTTTAACCATTGCTGGTACTCTATAAGCTGGTTCCTTTTGCCCGATTTTCCAGCAAGAATACTTTTAAACTCTTTTGTTAAAACAAGAAATTTAAAAACCTGTTAAAGCTCTTAAAAGCAAAAATCCCCTCAGGTCCGTAAAGAATTACCAGAACTGGCTGAGATAATCAGCCCTATGCAGTAAGTACCTTGACTTGATGTTAAGGTTTAAATTATGACAAAAAACGACATTTGACAGAAATTTCAATAAACATGGTAGTTTAGTATGTAGGAAGGCACTCTAATCAATAATTGAAATAAGAGTTTTCAAGAAACTGAAATTAAGTCAAGTGACCTTCTAAATTTCAATAATCGGTATGCACTAAGGTAAAAAATTGAAATAAATTCAAGTCAAGATTGAGAAAAGTTAAGAATTCTAACGTGAACAAAAACTTGCCCGTTAGCGAACTTGAAATGATGTAAATTTAAGGAACATAACCTAAAACATTTTGTTTGCAAAGTTAGTGTTTTTGTCTAGTTTAGATATTTTAAATCTTCATGAAAACGGATTAGTATTATTTGTGAAATTACTTCAAAATTAAATTCGAAGGTAAGATAAATAAAATTAAATGCCCAAATCGAATTAGATATTTCTCCAGGTAGGTATATAAAAAAACATATTTTTAAACTTAAGTTTTTTATACTTTTTAAAGATAAAAAAACTTATCTTTTTTTGGTAATTATTATGCTTTAAACAGATCTGCCGGCGCAAAAAAAAAAACTTTTTTTTGGTTTAAACTAAATTAATAAAAAATGATTTTATACAGGGGGTTCCATATTAAATTTTTTTTTTGATCTATATAAAGATTTTTTCTTATTAATAAAAGAAACCCTACTCTACCCTACGTTTTATAGGAATGAATTAAATTTACAACGACGACAGCTTAGAGATAGAAGTGATCCTTTATCATTAGCAATCATAACAAGCAAAAATTATGAATATGTTTTTGTGCAGCACGAATACATTTTATTTATTACCAAATCAGGTTGGTAAAACTGGGCTGATGGGTCACTACAGAAAATCTGCTTTATTATTATTTAATCAAGGGGCCTCAAAGACCCTAATTGGTTTATTTTTTTAAATCTTAACATAGTATAAAACAAAGTCGCTATCCTGTCTTATGTGCTTAAATCTTTAAAACTACGCAACTGATTTTGAAGCGGTTTTTTTTAATAGATAGAGTGATTCAAGAGGAAGGTTTCTATGTATAATTAGCGACCCGCCCCGGCTTCGCACGGGTGGAATTTCAGAAAGTGGCATGCTGGGTACTAATATATAGGGTTTGTTCGGGTTTGTATTTATACCAGCGGGTTGCAACGCATGCCGGGTACACGCTAGTAATATTTATAAAACTTATGTAAAACTTACCTTCCTTGTTTTTTTTTTGTTTTAACTTAAACTTTAAATAATTCAAAAATAAAAAATACAAACAAAAATAAATCGAATACCAAAATTCTGAGGTTATTTAGACAAATATTCTTCTGTTTTAATTAATTAGCATTGAAAAACCAACGTCCAAACTTCACATTCATTTCAATAATCTTTAGTCAAGTGTCGATACTGCATACCAATTTATTCCAATATTGAAATAAAAGTTAATGTTTATTGAAATAATTTCAACATTGACTTTAAAGTCAATGTACTTACTGCATAGGGCTGATTGTAAAAATTAAAGGAAACTTGTCTTACCAAGGGTCACCAATAGCCAATAGCCCCCCTCCCTCCAGATTAACCGGGGGCATGCCCTAGGTATTAAAAATATCCTTAGGGAGAAAAACAGTGTGTACTGTAACTGACATAATATGAGAATACAAAAATTAAACAATAAAGATATTTTAAAAGTAACTAACTAAACTTTTAGAACCAAAACATCTCTCGAAAAAATTTGTAGACCTGTGTAATTATTGTTAAATTGATTTGTTAAAAGTTTAATTTACAAAATTACCCATAATAATTCCCAAAGTCCTTGCTGCCTTGTGTTCTCTCTTCATTCTGCTTATGCTTCTTTCTCGAGTGGGAGTGTGATGCAGCTCTTGCTGGTTGATTTCGTGAAGGGTTAGAGTTTTGGAGGAGCCCCCTGAGTTGGAGCACATATCACCGTTGGTGTTGTTGGCGTGCAGCAGTAAAGCGGCGCCGTGTCTGCTAAACATTTCTTTTTCTTGTCTGTAACAAATGTGATATACAGAGTTATGATAGAGAAACGGATCAGCCTGTTATATAGACTACCGACCACTTGAGGAGTGATTATGCAAAAGTCGATAAATCAATTTTTTACTTTTTTCCAGATAGATATTGATTTTTACACTTCATAGCTTTATCTACGTTTTGGCATACCGAAATTAAACAAACATCTTTAAATCCAATTTAAATTTACAAGCTAAAGGTCGTCGGCCGTTCAAAAGTCGGTATATCCAAGGGCCACTATATACACAAGGCCACTCTTAAATTGAACAGAAGTCGATAAATCCCAATTTTAATTTACCAAAAGTCGATAAATCCAATCTAAAAAGATAATTAAAAATTTATTGGGTAATGTAATGCAATAAAATTAATGCTGCTTTTAAGCACTCCTTCAAGACAAATACATTTATAGAATTTTTTTTAGATAGGTCACAAAAATCTTCATACAGTGACCGACAGAAAGTGCGCAGCATATGGGAAAGTTTTTATCTTTAAGTTAAAAAAAATAATTTTATTTTAGATAGGTTCTGCATGTTCTCAAACCAAAATAACACCCCTTAAATCCGGTAAAAGTCTTATAGTATACGAGGTAGGATCAAAAATTTGAAATTCCGCTAGGAGTAAAGTACCTCTATCTTTCATTTTAGAATATTTTTTACTAAGAATTATTGTTTTAATTCCAAACTTATACCCAAATTCCAAATTTCGCTTATTTTGGACAAAAAAATGGATTTAATAGTGTTTTCTGAATAACCCTGTATAAAAAAATAAATGGCAACCGAACAGTACGAAAATAAAATTTTCTGCAGACTTTGTTAGAGATAACCTAATCGTCGTATTTTTTTATTTACATTGACTTAAAGCGTATCCCAAATAGTTTTTTATACATTGAAGTACGCATAGAAAGTTTCCTTTTGATTTATAAAAAAAAATTTTTTAATTTAAAATACATTTTGAACGGATTTTATTCGTCACGCAGAATAAGGAAACTTTCTATGCATACTTCAATGTATAAAAAACTATTTAGAAGATACTTTAAGTCAATGTAAATTAAAAAATGTCAGTTTGATGAAATTAACTTGTTCCCTCAGAAAATAAAATACGGTGTGCAGCAAAAATATTTAATTTTTTTTATGTTTTTATTTTAAAAAGCCATAATATTAAGAAATCACACTAATCGGACTTATGATCAACGGTAATCTCTAACAAAGTCTGCAGAAAATCTTATTTTCGTACTGTTCGGTTGCCATTTATTTTTTATACAGGGTTATTCAGAAAATACGATTAAATCCATTTTTTTGTCCAAAATACGCGAAATTTGAAATTTGAGTATAACTTTGAAATTAAAACAATAATTCTTAGTAAAAAAATATTCTAAAATGAAAGGTACTTTACTCTTAGCGGAATTTCAAATTTTTGATCCTACCTCGTATACCATAAGACTTTTACCGGATTTAATGGGTGTTATTTTGGTTTGAGAACATGCAGAACCTATCTAAAATAAAATAATATTTTTAAACTTAAAGATAAAAAACTTTCCCATATGCTGCGCACTTTCTTCCGGTCACTGTATATGCGTTTTTTGTCATTTACTTAAAACGGGATATTATGGATTTATCGACTTTTGCATAATCACTCCTCACTTAATCGACAATTGCTCGGACCCGTCAAATAATTTTTTTTGAAATGTATTTTTTTTTAGAAAAAAAAATATACCTATATCGTCGACTGACAATTCTACTGTTCCATATCCACAAAATGGAGTATTGAGATAATCGATTTTGAAAGTTTGGAATTGAAATGCGAAGTTTTGGTTATTTATAGAAATAAATATATTTCATTATCAAATACTACAGA
Source organism: Polydrusus pterygomalis (assembly GCA_963969555.1). Taxonomy (NCBI): domain Eukaryota; kingdom Metazoa; phylum Arthropoda; class Insecta; order Coleoptera; family Curculionidae; genus Polydrusus; species Polydrusus pterygomalis. The sequence continues at coordinate 90,007,392 of OZ018377.1, read as the reverse complement.
GGGTTTACTAATACAACAATAGTAGCATTTAAGTTAAAATATAACAGTTTAATATATAAAAAAAATTAAAGCAGGATGTGCATTTGGATATAGAACACGGCAAGCATAGTTTTGAGAATTGCCGGGATATAGCCTAAAATGTGACAATTATAGTGTTCCATATCCACAAAATGGAGTATTGTGATAATCGATTTTAAAAGTTTGGAATTGAAATGCGAAGTTTTGGTTATTTATAGAAATAAATATATTTCATTATTAAATACTACAGAGGGTTTACTAATACAACAATAGTAGCATTTAAGTTAAAATATATAAACAGCTTAATATTATAAAAAAAAATTAAAGCAGGATGTGCATTGTGCATTTGAATATAGAACACGGAAAGCATAGTTTTGAGAATTGCCGGGATTTAGCCTAAAATGTTTTTATTGTAATAATGAAGAAATTAAAAAAATAGTAACAAAACTCAAAATAGTAATAGGTACAATAACATACTGTATAACCAATTCTTAAAATTAAAAATAAAATTCAGTATTTATTTTGTTTTTAAATTTTTGTTCTTGTTCACATCCTGGGTTTTCAAAAGTATGGTTGTATAAAATTCCCTTTCAGTTTCGGGCATTTGAGGTAGCATTTCCCGAATTGCCTTTTTTATCTTCTGGTAAGCCGGTATTAAGCTGTGTTAATGGCTGCACTTCCGGCATTATGGTTAACTCTTGCTGGGTTATTTTTTTGCCTTTTCGCACAATTTTTACCTCCTTTAGTCCTTGTTCCCACATCTTGTTATATTTCAGGTTCATAACATCCTTTTCGTAGATGGTATGTTTAACCTTGGAGTAAGGTAATAGTTGATAACTCAGTGTGGAAGAAAAGAAGCATTTTGATAGTCCAAATAATCAGAGGTCTGCATCTGCAAAATCTTAAACTTTTTTTCATGTAGTCGGTATATTGAGTACCTAATATCCTTTCAAGAGTAAGAGGAGACCATATTTCCAAATTTTTAATGTAACGTTCAATGCAGCTAGGGGCACTATCGATTTCTTGGAGGTTGCCATGACCCGGTTCGCTGTACTTGTGTTCAATCACTTTAAGGTTTTTGGCATCTTCGACTTTAGAACATGCTGAATAGCGAAAGAAAGAATAGAGTTTCTGTTCTGCGGAACGCAGCTGTCGGACCAAAGTATGATCTTGGTTACATAAGGATGATCGTTTATCACGTTATTTAAAACTTTGATGATAGCATTGGCCATATTTAGGACTACTACAATTACACTTACTTCCAAGCATCCGTAGGACACTCTGATGGCTTGTCAGGAGGTAGTGAAGAAATGTCACTCATTTACAATTATTATTTTAAAAGTCACTCAAAATACCACACAAAACAATGTTCAAACAATTGAAATAACTGCACTGCACGCGCAGTAAAATTTAAAGTACAATGAGACAATGCCACTGTCAACGGATATAGAACATTTTACTTCACGTTGAAAATTTACTTTATTACGATGGATATAGAACAAAAATTTATTGAAAATATTTAAATTGGATATAGCCCAGTGTAAGAGTAAATATTATCCTTTTCTTTTTGGATAAAAAAACAATAATTTACCAGCAGCTTGGATATGGTATAACTTAACACAGAAATTTTAGTGGATATAGATCAAGAATTTTTTTAGAAAATTGTTCATGCAATTAGCTCATTTTCTTTAAAAATGGATATAGAACACTATAATTATCAGCCGACGATATGGTGAAGAATTATTACAGCAAATAGAAGTAACAGAATTTCAAAAAAATACACAATTTTCTTTAATCTACCTTTCTTACCTATTTGCTTCTTTAAATATCTGCAGATACATGTAGATCATAATAGATCCTGGTATCCAAAAACTAATACTGCTACTGATCACAGCGTAGGGTTTGTTCACTACAAAGCTACACTTATCGGGGTGTTGTTGTCTATAAAGTTGGTTTTCGTTGGTGGTGTACCAGCCCATGAAGATTGGAAGAAAGCTGAGAAAAGCGGGACTCACCCATGTATTTATCAACATAAGGGCGACAACCTTTTTTGTCATGTGCAAAGTGTACTTGAGAGGTTTACAGATGGCATAATATCTGAAATTTAAAAAAAAATCCGTTATTTTTGCATACGTTAATAAAAATGCATCTAAAATAGGACCGTTATTTTTTTTCCACTATCGGCGAATAAGTGCTCCAATTTCGGATATACTCTGATACCTATAGATAGCACATGTCATTCATAAACGCTATAAAAATGTATTGACAACATCGTTTGTAGGAGAGAGGTGGTGAAGCGCTGAGTGGGGCAACGAGTATGGATTAAAGTAGATTTACCTTTGAATATGACGTTGCTACTATAGTTTAAACCCATCTTTGAGCGCGGATATTTTACTACTGCGTTGCCATACTGCAGACATTTTATAAGATGTTAGACAAAGATTTAAATCTCCTACATCATGTTAATACTTTACACAGCGTAAGTTTGGCAAAAAAAGTAAAGGGGCGCAATTTGTATGTTGATCTTCTAAATGGAATAGGTTCATTTGTTATTGTTTCATCTATCACGATTAACCTCTATTAAAGATTGATAGACGCATCCTTGTCTTTTTTTGTATCTAATTTTTAAATTTTCTTTTTATTTTATAAATATACAGGGTACTTTTTTTAAAGGAGACAACAAAATTATTACCAGCTTGTCACGTCCTTATAAATAAAACATTGTTATAAAATTTTAGTAGGTTATATGGATGAACTGTGCGCACATTTTTAGTATTTAAACGTTTGCCTATCACTTCCTGTCATACAATTTTGTTATTTTAAAGATAATTATTATACGAAGAATTCGAAGCATAAAACCTGTATCATATCCTATACATAAGACAGTTTCCGTGAAAATGGCTTGGGAATTATGAAATTACCCACACATTTTATTGTTTTTCCAAAAAACCAATAAATATGTTAAAAATTTAATATTATTTTTTACTTCTTTTTCTTCACCCTACAAAAACATAAAATCATTTATCACTATAGTATCCGCAGATTGTGTTGATTTCCTTGGGGACCTAGGAAATAAATTTGATTCTAAATTCTCCTTTAACCAACATGTAATGAATGTCCGTAAATCTTCTTAAAAAATGCTAGGGATTCTCAATCGCACTTGTAAGAACTTCAATAATATTCAGTCGATCAAGATTCTCTATTATTCTTCATAGTTTCCGAGATATTGACTCTCGAAAAGTGATATTTTTGAACTTTGACAGCTTCTAACTTTTTAACAGTATGTCTTAGAGCAAAACGGCTTACATGACCCTATCTTCAATTTTTATTATCTTCCCAAAAAAATCAACTTCCAGTTAAACCGGAACAACTATATTTCCTGCTTTCGAGTTACATCCGGTTTAACCGGAAGTTGATTTTTTTGGGAAGATAATAAAAATTGAAGATAGGGACATGTAAGCCGTTTTGCTCTAAGACGTACTGTTAGAAAGTTAGAAGCTGTCAAAGTTTAAAAATGTCACTTTTCGAGAGTCAATATCTCGGAAACTATGAAGTATAGACTAATAATGCATTTAATAAAAAATAATTATAATTTTATGTGGAATTTGAAAATTTAAAAACATACAGGGTGTACCCTTCAAAAAATGAAAAATTTTGGATTTACGCCCTCTAGCGGTGAGTTTAGAAACTCGAAAATAATTTCCAACATTTTCTTTTGGGCACTTTTACTAAAAAATATTTTACTGAAAAGCTCTAGGACTTCCAGTTTCTGAGATATAGCCGACGACCATTCTTAGTTGTTCACCCGGTACAGGGAAAAATCTAAAAATATTTTTCTTTTGTAACCGATGGATTCTATCCTCCACGAGGTACAGACTATCCTAGCACTACTACAAAGGTTTCAATTTCAATCACTATCTCAACGAATATCATACCTTAGCCTACAGTTCCAACCTTAAGATAGACTGCACTGAGTTACTTGCTGTCTTAAAATTTCGCATCGTCTTAATTTATAAAATATTTTATATTCAACAAAATATAATATATAATTAATAATGCAATAACTTATACCATGCGAGCAAAAATTATTTGCATCAAAGAGGGCCTTGCATATAAGGACGTAATGCTTAGCCGTACAGCTTAATACCTGTTGGGTGTCAGTTACTGCCTGAATTAACAATCAATCAATTATTCCGTCATCTTTGACAGTCGTTACAAGTAATTTGATTCATCGCTAATTTTTCTAATTTCTTGAACAATTCACACAATGGGCTTTACGGAACAGCACAAAACATTCATGGTTGAAGCGTATTTTCTAAACGGGGTTAGAGTAAATGGTGAGTGGCAATACAATCCGGATTTGTGCATGGACGAATTTCACGAACATTTTCCTAACGTTGTTTTTATTGCTGGTGAGAAACAGGTTCTATACAACACAAAAAAGGAGCAGGAAGACCATCTGTAAGAACGGAAAAACTTGTTGCAAACGTTCGTGAAATAATGCAAAATACGCCAACAAATTGTATAAGACGCCTGTCCCAAGAAGTGGGAAGATCTTATGGAACATGCAGGACTATTCTTAAGAAGCAGCTAAATTTCACACAACACCCATACAAAAAAAATGGATGAATAATGAAGTAAAAAATTCCAGCAACTCGCTTAAAGGTCTATTTTTATTGTCCAAAAATTACCCAGAAATTAAACCGTTCTATGATGAGGCAAAAAAAGAGCATAGACGACTTGTTAGTGATACCAAAAAAGCATGTTACCAAAATAAAATTACCAATGCTGAAAATCCTACAAAATGCGCTTGGACTATAATAAACGATCAGTCTAATAAGATAAAAACATATAAAAACATTTCTTTAAAGTCAAACGATAATCTCTGTGTTGAATGTCCATCAGCCGTTGCTGATAAGTTTAACACTTTTTTTAGGGAAGCCCCTTTGAATACTGTAGCACAAATTTCAAATAATAACAATACAAATAATATAAACATTGATAGTGATGTTAGTAACGGATGACGAATTTATTGTTCTTTTAAATAAAAAACTAAAAAATAAGCCGTCAGCGGGACCTGATGGTATACCTGTTTTTTTGGTAAACAAAGTTCTACCTCTTATTACAGGCCACTTGTTTTCCTTGTGAATCTTTCGTTTTGTAACGGAAAAGTTCCTCGGACTTTAAAAACTGGTAAAATAATACCAATCCATAAAAAGGGCGATGAGGGCTGTGTTAAAAATTATAGGCCAATTACATTGACTTCAGTATTCTCTAAGATTTTTGAGTACTGTTTCTTGGACCGTCTAGTTGATTATCTCAATAAATCGAAAATAATATCCCCAAACCAGCACGGTTTTCAGAGAGGAAGATCTACCAATACTGCAGTAGGTACATGATTTTTATGATGAACTAACTAAATTTATTGACGCGACCGAGAGCCCCGTTGGGATTTTTTGCGACCTTAGCAACGCTTTCGATTGTGTCAATCATAAAATTCTTTTCCAAAAGCTGATAAATTTTGACATTAATGGTTGTGCACTTGAGTGGATACGAACATTTGTAATTGATCGCCAACAGTATGTTAGTTTAAGCAACTTTGATGGTAAGTCCAAACGATTGACAGATTCGCCACCCCTGAAAACTAATATTGGCGTTCCACAGGGCTCCGTTCTGGGCCTTGTGTTATTTTTATTATACCTAAATGACATTGATCTTGTGGGACAAGGGGCTCATCGTACAGCTTTTGCCGATGATGTGTCATTCCTGGTTTTAAACAGGTTCTCGAATATCTTGGAGCAGATGTCAAATGGTGTTCTGTCTGAACTTTGTGCCTGGTTTGGGGAGAATTCGATGTTACTAAATGTAGACAAGACCCAGTTTGTTAGATTTCATAATAGACAAAAAACGGATGATAGTATTAATTTATTTATTGATAATAAATCCTTGTGCCAAGTTTAGAGCATCAAGTTTCTTGGTATTCACCTCGACGAATGTTTGACATGGAAGGTACATTGTGAACATGTTATGTCTAAACTCCCTTTTATCTGTTTATAAATTTAAGATCTATGTTAGGTAAAGAACACCTAATTATGTTGTACTACGCATATCGACGGTAACATACTCTGAATTCATGCAAAATGAGATTTCCCGCTTAATCTGTTAATGTAAGTAATCATAATACGTGTGGCTATTAAAATTCTTATTGTCTTTCGTTTAGCAGAATGGGCCAATAAGAGACAAAAACAATATGTCGTAAATCTAACGGGGTTGCAATTTGTCGTAAGTCATTAGTACACTACAGACACGATTGTCAATGGTGTTTTAACAGCAACAGCAGGTGTAATATTATTATAGTTTTGGTAAGTAATACCAACTAATGCATGTATTTTATATAATTGTATTGATAAAAATATAACTAAGTGATTTATTTTTTTTTTTTAGTTAATTAGGTATACATATTAAGTTAATTTTCATTAATAAAAACATGGTCTACTATGAACGTTGAGTTAGGCACCCTTACTAAGTTGTGATATACGACATATTTATTTTACAGTTTTTATCGTTTCCTGAAAAGTATGAGATTTTGAGTTACGACATATTGAATTGTTACCGTCGATATGTAGAATCGTACTTAAGATATGGTCTGACCTTCTGGGGTACTTCGACCCTATTTAAAAATATTTTTGCAAAACAAAAAAAAATCTTCAGGTGTATAGCAGATGTTCCTAATCGGTATAGTTGTAGAGATTTAAAAATTTTTTAATGTACTACCTCTTCCTAGCCTATACATAATAAAGGTGAATTTGTACAAAACAGGGATGTGCACGGTTTTGATACAAGGCATAAAAATAGTTTTCATGCTCCGCACTCTAGAGGATTAGTAGCCTATAATTCTCCTAAATGTCTGGGTGTTAGAGTCTACAATGTTTTGCCCGAAAAAATTAAAGATTTTAATAGTATACAATGTTTTAAAAAGTCATTAAAATCATTTTTAATATCTAAATGTTTCTACAGTTTGGATGACTTTTTTAATTGTCTGTCTTAACGCTTGTACATGTTTTATTTATATTGCGTATTGAAATGTTTGGTTTGTTGTTGTTCATTTTCAAATAGTTACTTAAGTTTCTAGTTTTAAAATTGAAAATGTACCCTGACTATTCCCCTACAATTGTAAATTGTCTCTGGGAAAATAAACGATTTGATTTGATTTGATTTAAAATTTATTTCCTTATAAAGTGCAAGTATTCCAAGAAATACAAGCCGCAGATTTTGAAAGACGCAGGAATTACTCTCAATGGTTTACCCAAAATTTATTGGAAAGAAATGATTTATTACACTTAACATTTTTTTCGAAAAAAGCCTGGTTCCACCTCTCCGTTTGGATATTTTCAACAGGACGGTGCAACCGCCCATACAGCCGCCGAAACTATTAACTACTTACGCAATTTTTTCGACGACAGATTGATCAGTTTTCGATCAGACAATGAATTCCTACCTAGATCACCTTGTTTGTCCTCATTTAAAGAACACTATTTTTAAAACACCAATTTGACAAAATTGTAACCTAGATTTGGTTAGATATTATATCGTCCCCATAATCATTGTGATCTAAACCAAGCCCTACGTTTTTTAATCCAAGCCCTCTTTGATGCAAATAATTTTTGCTTGCACGGTATACGCAGTGGCGTAACTAGCCCTCTGACCTGGGGGTGGCCTAGGGTGGGCCTGTTATTGTGACTTGCAGTGGCGGCTCGTGTAGATGCGGGCCGGCGGAAAGCCCAAATTTTAACAAATTTGGTCAGTAATAATCAACAGTAATATCACAAGACCTCGTTTTTTTTATCGGTTAGATTTTTCAGCTGTCACGAAAACTTTTTGTAAAAATTTTTCGAGTTGAATTTGGATATGTTTATTCTGATTAGATCCCGAGAGCGAAGCTCGAGGGATTTAATTTTTGAATAAACAAGCCCAAAGTTCAATGAGTATTGCCGAAAAAGTTTGAGTGAAAAATGGAAAATTTAACCAATAAAAAAATTATGGTCGAGTGATATTTGGCAAGATTATTTCGTACATCGTTAAATAAACATGCCCAAAGTTCAGCGAGTAAAATTGTCAAATAACTTTGAGGCTGACAACCAAAATACATTTATTATAATTTTATTATTGTATATTTGGTTGCCAGCCTTGCAGCAAAATATGTTAAAGCAAAAGCAATACGTCAAAATTTTAGATTAGTTATACCTATAATAAATGACATTGATAGGTTTTTTAAATATTGTGTAATTTATAAACAATAACAAACTTATTGGAATGAAATTATACATGGGTGTATTATAATATAAAATTGATGATATATTTGCGAGGCGAGTAGCGAGCTTACAAAGTCAGCCTTTTTTTCTGGGGGAGGCCTAGCTACGTCTGGGGGGGGGGCGGCCCCCTAGGCCCCCCTGTAGTTACGCGCCTGGGTATACGGTATACTTTATTATGATTTTGATTATATACGTCTTACAAATGGGGTAAAACTACAAATTATGATCATCAAAAATTAGCATATTTACTAACTCTTTGCGAAAAAACAAAAGGACCCTAACATTAATACCGTTTCCTTATATTTATTTTTTCTCTGTCATTAATATTAATACGATTTGGTCCAATACCTGTCCGATCTGCCAGTCTTGCTAATAAAGATTGGTATGGAAGTGGCTTAATATATTTGCATTGAGTGTCTTATAGAAGCATACCCCATTTTTTAAAATTAAATAGACCGTCGAAAAAGTTGGGTACGGACCCCAAAAACAAGAGACAATACATCACACACTAGATGCCAGCGGTTACCGATTCGAAGATCTACCTTTTGTAAGTAGTTTTGGTGAAAAGTATGGTTTTTTTTTTGACGGGAACATTCCTATAGAGAATATGTACCCTAAATTAATAAAGGAATATAATAGGAATATAAGTGTTTTTAAGTCAGACTCATTTCGCATTTTCGAAACCAGTTTTGGGTACCTAATTGTGCCGGGTTGGATTACGCCAATTGCAATATCTTTGTGCGTAAAGTCGTGCAGCATCGGTTGCTCTCCAAACACTAATAACATATCAACTTTTTCACTCCTTGTAAAACTATTATTTTACATGTTTTTTAAACTAATTTACTTTAGCAGAAGCTATCGGCATGTCAATTTTCTTCAAGGCATGATTTTGTTTTATCAGTTTTGCTGATCACAGGCTACTATATAGATATATTTAAATCTAAATTTATTCTCAAAGGATGCTTTATTTTAGGATAGTTCTAAGTTAACTTAAGTTTTTTAATGACAGCTTTTCTAAAACCTAATAGTGTATGGTATCAAAATAATTGTAATAAAATCCTCTTTTTTCTTAACCCGACGAGCCACCATGTTGCCGTTTAAAAAAAATTAGTTATACAAATTTAAAGATTAAATTTTACATAGCACATGACATTGAATCAAAAATAGTAAAATTTTATTTTTCCCAAGTTTAAAGAACTGAAAAAAGTGATTTTAAGGTATTCATAGCCCTCTACATAAAACAATAAATTTGGAAAAAAAAATATTTTCTTGGTGACAAAAAGTGACAAGTGACACATCGTTTAGAATGTCATACGGAGTCAAAAAAAGGGAAAATATATTAGGTGTTCCATTTAAAAATAGAAAGTTTATGTCACTTCCGGTTAAACCGGAAGTTCCATAATGTTGAGTCAACTGTCCAAAAATGCAGTTTTATTTGGTATACAAATCCCCCGAATTTTATTCCATTATCTTGAAAAACAAAAAAGTTAGAGGGGCGAACCACCTTCCGTGGACACCCGGTATATCGCTATCAAAAAAATAAATTATATCGCTACTGTGCAACTACTTAAAGTGTCACATTAATCGACACATGCTTGTGTCGATTATAAGAGCAATAACCTTTTTAACTGATAGTCTTTCCTTTTCTAACCTTGATGGTAATATGACACGCAGTCCCTCTAGCTATCCTTATTGCTCGGTGTTCGGTACTCACCTATCTATACTGATATCACACAAATGCAAAATAGACACTGTCGAAAAGTATACGTCCAAGCTGTTCCACACGTCACACAACGTATAACCGAACAACCAGCGGCCGAAAATTTCGACACTCGCGTTGAAACTCATCGCGAACATGGCGACCAACATGTCTGCCAACGCAAGTGATATGACGTAGTAGTTCGTTATAACGCGCAGTTTTCGATGCCGCATGACGGAAACTATGACGAGTAGGTTTCCAAAGATGGAGGCGATGATGATGCTGCCCATGATGGTTGCCTTAAAGAAGAGGAGCAGGTTGTCCCAGAATTCTTCCGGCGTTTCATTTTGGTTGTCGGTGGTATTGGAGTACAACATTGAGGTTATGTTTTCTGGAAAAGAAGGTTACAATAAAGTAATAGTTATAGATGCTTAATAGTATATTACATACCGAAGAGGAAAGTGTTTCATTACTGTCGAGAGATTAGTTAGTTATCCGAGACGCAAAGCGTCGAGGCACAGAATATATTATAGCTATTGCGTAGCTATATATTCTGTGGTCGAGGTTAACTTTAATCTCGAGACAGTAATGAAAACTTTCCTCTGAGGTTTGTATACTATTTTATTTACAACCACACCGTAAATTGAAAATTAGATATAATTTGATTTTTTCAAAAAATGTAATAAAAATGTCAAAATATGTCATTTATTATTTTGACGCAAAACCAAAATATGCTGCTTGAATGACAAGAGTAAGGGAAATTGGTGAGGGAAGTGGGTGAGGGAAGTGAAAGAGGAATGTAGACGTAGGTAATGTGACACTTTCAAACTTTTAAAAATGTTGTAATGTCAACATTACATGTATGGTTGTAAATTAAAGTAGCAGTTGATGTTTTAAATGTTATAGAAAATTTCGTAATTTTTTGTTATCTTCAAATATGGGCAACTACCGTGCGAGTAAAAATTATTTGCATCAAAGAGGGCCTTGCATCTAAGGACGTAATGCTTAGCCGTAGAACTTAATACCTGTTGGGTGTCAGTAACTACCTGAATTAACAATCAATCAGTTATTCCGTCATCTTTGACAGTCGTTACAAGTAATTTGATTCATCGCTAATTTTTCCAATTTCTTGATAAATTCACACAATGGGCTTTACGGAACAGCACAAAACATTCATGTTTGAAGCGTATTTTCGAAACGCGGTTAGAGTAGATGGTGAGTGGCAATACAATCCGGGTTTGTGCATGGACGATTTTCCCGAACATTTTCCTAACGTTGGCTTTTACTGCTGGGGATTTTTATCATTGCCTGAAAAGAACCGTGGCTGTGTTTAGGGAAACAGGTTCTATACAATACAAAAAAGGAGCAGGAAGACCATCTGTAAGAACAGAAAAACTTGTTGCAAACGTTCGTGAAATAATGCAAAATACGCCAACAAATTGTATAATACGCCTGTCCCAAGAAGTGGGAAGATCTTATGGAACATGCAGGACTATTCTTAAAAAGCAGCTAAATTTATTTCCTTATAAAGTGCAAGTATTTCAAGAAATACAAGCCGCCGATTTTGAAAGACGCAGGAATTACTCTCAATGGTTTACCCAAAATTTACATGAAAGAAATGATTTATTAGACCTCACATTTTTTTCATGGCATGGCGGTGGCCAATTTTAGCAATATATGTAATTATTTTTCTTTTTCTTTCTGTATATTCTTACTTTGTTAATTTCGTAAACAGCAAAAATAAATTTGTATTTGTCTACTTATTTTATTACTTATTAGTTTGGTATATCATGCCATAATATGAATTTGACAACATTTTAACCTAGATTTGGTTAGATATATCGTCCCTATATCATTGTGATCGAAACCAAGCCCTATGTTTTTTAATCCAAGCCCTCTTTGATGCAAATAATTTTTGCTCGCACGGTAGTAGGCCTAGAAATTCATAATTATTGTGACTTAATTAAAATAAATTATTTCTGAACAGAAACATCGTCAAAATAATAAATTTTTATTGCCTGCACGCATTTAAGTTATTTTATAGTCCGCCGGGCGAGTCGGTGGCTACGACGCCTGAAGAGACGGGTTGATAAAAACATACACATAGTTAAAACACTCGTCGATAGAGCATTCACACTTTGCAACTCGTAGGGAACTTTGACGAAAGAACTTAACAACATCAAGCAAGATCGTTGCATGAATGATTACCCTACGAAACTAGTCGATCAGGCCATCAAAAAGCGTCAAAATCACAAAAATTAGAACGAACAAAGATAATGAATCTGGACCTACCATGAATGTACCTTATGTCAAGGGAATCTTCGAAAAAATTCGAAGGACAGGACAACAGTACAACATCCGAACAGTCTTCAGCTCCAAAGATTCCTTAAAAAGCCACCTGACGAAGACACAATCAACAAATCAAAAGGACATGAAGAATTGTGTATACAGTATACCTTGCGAATGCGGACAATCCCATGTTTGTGAAACCCTACGACCTCTCCAAATAAGGGTCAAAGAACATCGAAAGCACACACTGAAAGGAGAAACAAACAGATCGGGTGCAGCAGACCACGCTTGGACCCACGGCCATCATTTACAATGGGCAAACGCAAAAATTATACTTAAAGAAGAACATTGGCGGAAGAGAAAATTCTAAGAAGCAGCTGTCATAATCCAGAACCCTGACTGTTTCAGTAAACCTTCTGCAGATATAAGAAATATTTGGAAGCTCTTGTTAGATAGGTGTAGGCTCAGATTGGGTAGTGATGCAAGCGTGATGACGTAAGCGGATGACGTAAGCAGATGAATAAACATGGTGACATAAGCAGATGACTCACGACTGCACCCGGTCATACGTCTCTAGCTCCCCCCTAGGTAGTATAAATAGGCTCGTAGCTTTGTAACTTGTTTAGTATTCACATGAAGACGACTGGAGATACTTACCAGTTGAAACGTTGTGATATGAAAAACTAAAGGCAGTGGAAGTTTAAAACACATCTATGACTCAAGATATATCATTGTCTACAACCTTCAAACAAATACTTTTTTTTTTGTTACAAATTACCAATCTTGTGTATGAATAATCATTCTTTACTCCTTGACTACTTTAAGCTAAAATGGCATATTTGTGTGAGGCATTTAAAATCATTAATCCCCAGGAACACAAGGATGCTTCAGATGCTTGCAAAAAAGTAGTTTAGTTGATAAATAAAATGCATACACTTTTATACCGATTCTTAGATGATCATCATGTCGATGAATCAAATGTAGAAAACACTTTAAGGCTTTTTACTTACTTTCTAAGTATGAAGCTACAAATTTTGGCCAACCATGACCTTAATAATCCGCAAAAAAATCATTAGATTTGATATTTCTATACAAGAGATCAGATATAATATCACATAATAGTAAAATTTAAAAAATTTAAATCAAGTAAATTAAAAAATATCTTCGATTCTTCGATCTAAAATAGTAGTTGATATTCATGAGATTATCTTTTACCTGCACATAAAAATATATACGTAGGTATATGAAAAAAAATTATTAACATGTTTAGCTAAATGTACTGGTTTTTTTTTATAGCCAAAAACTATCTGGAAAATACATTTTTTGTATAGCAAGCTTATACATTGTCCACATGGAAAACTTTTTTATGCTTTTTTTTTGCAAGTCTGCTTTTGGCATTGGATTCTGCATGACCCAAAAGAAAACAGAAGCCTAAAACTTTTGACTTGTGACGTGCGTTACACCTGTCAAATGTCATTTAAAAGTTTCAAACTGGCGAAAGTGTTATTTTTTTATAGAAATATTTTAATTCAAATAAAATATTGCTTCTCAAAAGGTTTTAAATAACATATTTTGCATTACTTTATGACAAGGAGAATCGGTTGTATGCCGTCTTTTAACAAATTAAACATTTCGTGTATTTAGCGTAATTTTTAGTATTATTGCCCAGCACTCTTGGCCTATTAATAGGCCATCATCTAAGGTTCTAAAAGAAAAAGACAAACGTGAGTAAAAACAAAGTAGAAACAAACTACAGCTGAATAGGTTCTAACTCAAACCACCCCCTTAATAACAAAATGGCTGCCCTCAACTGTTATATCAAGATATCTCTTATGTCACACAATGACCGTAATAAAGAATTGAATACCATTAAACAAATAGCAATTAGCAACAGTTATTTACATAAAATTGTTAATAGGATTAGAAATATAATACAATTAAAAAAATATCAAAAACGTGCGTTTAACACTCCGGAAAATAACTTACCTAAAAAATATATTTCTATAAGTTTCTACTCAGATAGCCAAAGTACTTGGTAAAAAGATACAACAATCTCCTTTAAAATAAAACACAATATTTCGTCTCATTTAGTCAGAAATAAAGAAAACGTTTCAGATCTTGACAAAAGTGGAGTTAACAAATTATCATGTGATAGTTGCCCAGCTCTTTACGTTGGAAAAACCATAAGAAAACTCGGAATCAGAATAAAATAATATGTCAACCGACCAGGTACGTCTGTATTTGGACAGCAGGTCAAATTTAATAATCATAGTTTCTCGCCAACTTCTAGCAGCAAAATTGTACTTCAATTTTATCATAAAAGCTTCAGAGAGTTGGACTATCTCGAGGACTTTGAAATCCATAGACATTCAATTAATTATCCAGATTCATGTCTGAACTTATAGACCAGTGCTGAAGTCTTTGAAAATGGTAAAAAGTGAAAAAAAATAATAGTAGGATGAAACCCATTGGAAAAGGAAGAGAATAGAACAAAAATGAAAGGAAAAATAAATTTCGGGCGATCCGAGGTCGGGAAGGGGGGAAGGGTAGAAAATGATTTATCTCGATTTCCGGTAAAACTACAAGTCCTATGGAAAAACGTTAAATTGCAAAGTTGTAGGTAATAAAAAGATCTACAACTTTTGTATTTACACTTTTTCCATATAACCTCAAAATGTATGTGAAAAATTCAAATAGCCAAGTTTTTGGTTTTTTATTTTTATCTTTTACAAAAATTTTTTTTTATCCACGAAATTTGGGGAAAACTTACCTTTTCATGTCCTTAACACACTGTAATTTTTTTGATTTAAAATATTTATTTTTTAACCTTATTTTGACTTAATATCGAAAAAACACCCTAATTTTCAATCGAAAATTCTCACGTCAAAATATCTGCTTTTTTAAAAAAGTCGGTGGGCTTTTTGTTCGTTAAAATCTCTACTTTCTGATATTGTTAAAAAATATATACATTACTATGGTAAATGTTCTCAAAAAAATGCAAAGGAACGAAAAAAACTCGAATCCGACTTTTTTTTTTTAGATCAATATGTACAATTTTGAGCTATTTATTAAAATTTATACTTTAATTACTCGAACAACGTAAGATTCCATGTTACATTGATAAAAAAAAGTAGAAATTTTAATAAATAGCTCAAAATTGTACATATTGATCTAAAAAAAAATTTCGGATTCGAGTTTTTTTCGTTTCTTTGCATTTTTTTGAGAACATTTACCATAGTAATTTTTTTTTTAACACTAACAGAAAGTAGAGATTTCAACGAACAAAAAGCCCACCGACTTTTTTAAAAAAGCAGATATATTGACGTGAGAATTTTCGATTGAAAATTGGGGTGTTTTTTCGATATTAAGTCAAAATAAGGTTAAAAAATAAATATTTTAAATAAAAAAAAATTACAGTCTGTTTAGGACATGAAAAGGTAAGTTTTCACCAAATTTCGTGGATAAAAAAAAATTTTTGTAAAAGATAAAAATAAAAAACCAAAAACTTGGTTATTTGAACTTTTTACATACATTTTGAGGTTATATGAAAAAAGTGCAAATACAAAAGTTGTAGATCTTTTTATTACCTACAACTTTGCAATTTAACGTTTTTCCATAGGACTTGTAGTTTTACCGGAAATCGAGATAAATCATTTTCTACCCTTAAAACCCCCTCCCCCCCCCCTTCCCGACCTCGGATCGCCCGTGATTTATTTTTCCTTTCATTTTTGTTCGATTCTCTTCCTTTTCCAATGGGTTTCATCCTACTATTATTTTTTTTGTTTCCAAAATTATCGACCCTGGTCTATTAAGACTTAAAGAAACTAATAACAGAAATTCCATTTTTAGACTCTTTCAACGCTAAAAATTTATTATCTGCCTTAACCTAAACTATATTCACGTTTGAAATACGCCCGATGTAAACACTGACCGGCGCGTGCTCTCCGCAAGCCGAACCGCCAGCTAACCTCGTGGTTGCCAATTCTCGCAACGCTATTGGCCGCGCGGTCCTGCTGTTCACGTGCTTTTGTTGACATAAGGCGTATTTGAAATGTGAATATAGTTTACGCTTGTATGCTTTTGACTCCTTCCATTTTATCAACAATAGGACGGTTTTACACATATACATTGTATATGCGTAAGTTGGCGGCATATGGGAAACTTTTTTATTAATAATTTTACGAAAAAAAGTTATTTTTCATAAAAAGTTCTGCATGGTCCAAAACCTAAAATGCAATCATCAAATATCAAAATTTTCCAGTCATATACGAGGTTTGTCAAAAAACGTGAATTTTTCCCAAAGAATGTACATTTTTCCTAAGAGTAAAGTACCTACCTTTATTTTTGACAATATCAAAAATTGTTATTAAAAAAAGTTGATCAGAACTAAAAACCACGTCTAAATATGCAATAACACGCATTAAATTAATTAAATAATTAAATAATTAAATAATTAAATAATTAATAATAAATCAATAAAATAATTTTTCAACATGAATGCGTATAATTGCACATTTAGCCGTAGTTTTTAGTTCTGATCAACTTTTTTTAATAACAATTTTTGATAATGTCAAAAATAAAGGTACTTTACTCTTGGGAAAAATTCACATTCTTGGGAGAAATTCACGTTTTTTGACAAACCTCGTACATGACTGGGAAATTTCGATATTTGATGGTTGCATTTTAGGTTCTGGACCATGCAGAACTTTTTATGAAGAAAAACTTTTTTTCATAAAATTAATAATAAAAAAGTTTCCCATTATGCCGCCAACTTACGTAGACACACTGTACATATCATATTTTAAAAATCCTGTTTTAAATTATTTAAATAATTGACGTGACTAGTTACCGATTTTTATTTATTTAATTTGATTCATTGAGACGTAACTAATCGTATTCAAAATGGTTGTACCACTGTTCTGTTTTCTATTATGCGTCGTTTTATAGTAACACTTTTTTACCTCACCATTTTATGTTCATGAGTCAAATTCAGGTATCAATTATTAAAATTAGAAACTAATTCTTAAGAAAATTTGTTTGAAAAAAAAAAGGTTTGGAAATTTTTTATTATTTTGATATGTTTTTTGTCTCCTGGACATAATTTGACGAATAAGTATTCTTACTTAGTCAGTATGTACAATGAATTTCAAGGATATATTTATTCTTAACACCTATTCAGCTGTAGTTTGTTTGTACTTTGTTTTTACTCTCTTTTGTGTTTTTCCATGATGGCCAGCTAGTCAATAGTATAAAAATACGCTAAATACAAAAAAAGTTTAATTTGCATTTCTTTTCTTAATTAAAACAAGCAGCAATTTTTTTCATTTTAAAAATGCAATAAAATCGAAAATATTATATTATTGTTGTTGTTCCATGAGGAGCGGAAGGAAGCTCGCTGGTTTACAAGAAACTGCTGTTTTGCTTCGATCTTTAAAATATCACTTTTTGGCCCAGTAACGTAAATTAAAAATTACTAAAATGAAAACAAATAAACTGCTGCACATAATTATCGTTAAAAGAGCATTTTTTAGTCAAATTTGATATCGTGTAATTCCTGATATACTGAACACATTTCAAAAAGCTTGTCACATTTCGAAAGGTATTTTCATCCTCTATTGAATCATTCGTAACAACTTCTTAGATTTTGACCGGGGGCTATAATATAGGGTAAAACAAAATGTCGTGCATTTTGAAAAAAATTTCCCTTGCTCCCCATTTTGCAGGAAGACCATGCTGATATTTTTTGAACCTAACATTTCATAGATATTGATCATACCTCGGGACCTTTTTGGGATTTTGCAAATATCTACTGTGGTTTTCAAAAAAAAACAATTTTTTCGAATTTTTTTTTTTTTAATTTTATGTTTCTACACGAATAGTCGACGACAATGCTCGCTCTCATAGAGCAAGAATCGTGAATGACTTTCTTAGGGAAAACAATATCACGCGTATGATTTGGCCTGCTAGGTCGCCTGACATGAATCCTATAGAGCATGTGTGGAGTAACCTTAAGTTACGTTTGAATCGGGAAGGGAATGAATTTCAAAATTTGCAAGAATTGGTGAATGCAATTTTGTGTGAATGGGAAGCTATACCCCAAAACATGATTACAGTATTAGTGGATTCTATGCCCGAAAGAGTAAGGGACGTCCTTCAAGGTTTTAAATGTTCATCCGCCGAATATTTTTGTTTGAAGCACTCCAGATTATTTTTTTTTACATGAATCATTATAATGAACAAAGACCTGATTTTATTCTTGATTTAAGTTCCTAAATAAAACTATTGTAGGTATATATTCGCAGGGTGAGTTCTTTATTTGAGGAGAATAGGGATAGAAGTTAGCAAAGATAACCTGATTAATGATGCACTTTACAAAATCGAGCAAATTGGTGTAGAAACATAAAATTAAAAAAAAAATTAATTTTTCGAAAAAAACTGTTTTTTTCGCAAACGACAGTAGATATTCGCAAAATCCGAAAAAGGTCCCGAGGTATGATTAATATCTATGAACTGTTAGGTTCAAAAAATATCCGCATGGTGTTCCTGCAAAATGGGGAGCAAGTGAATTTTTTTTTCAAAATGCACGACATTTTATTTTACCCTAAATTATAGCCCCCGGTCAAAATCTAAGAAGTTGTTACGAATAATTCAATAGAGAATGAAAATACCTTTCGAAATGTGACCAGCTTTTTGAAATGCGTTCAGTATATCAGGAATTACACGGTATCAAATTTGACTAAAAAATGCTCTTTTAACGATAATTATTTGCAGCAGTTTAGTAAAAAACAAATATCTACTAGAAAAATATATATATATTTTTTTTAAGACCGACCAAAAAATATACACCTTCTGGACAATTTTTCATCCAGAAAATAACGTTTTATCGATCAAGACCGGAAAATGGACGTGAGGGACCGGCAAAAAAATTTTCCGGTCCCTGTTTTTTCATTTTTCCAATCGCTCTTTGATAATACAATCTACCTTGATTTCGTTACTATGATAACATTTCGATGTATTGTCGAGTGACAGTTCGTTGATTTTTAATTTGTTGTTTATGTCTATGAACTCAGATTTTGAATTCTCCGACACGGAACATGAGATTCCAGAAGAAATTTTAGAAGCAGCAAGGAAAGCTATTTACGATATATTGTCAGTAAAATCAAAAGCCCGTTACGAGAAGTCAAACGACGCAATTAAAAATAATATAAAATAATTTAATGTAAGTATATCGAAGTGTCGGTCTTAAAAAAAATATTGTACGTCACGCAACCGAAAATTATTGTTTTGCAGGTCTCTCCCAGCTTCCAGGACTCGCCCACGGCTCGCCCTGGAAATGCTTGTCACGACCTAAAAAACACTACTTTCCGGTCTTGTAACGTAAATTAAAATGTTAATATATCGAAATCAACTTACTTAAGTTTATTCCAGGATCCATTCCAAACACCTTTTTTTTTATCTTCTTCCTTCACCGCCAAACTCACAAATAACCATGGTGGATTGATGAATATCCATTTTATTGGAAGATTAATTTCAGTTAGTTGACCCTTTGGACTCGTCCATTTGATTGTCTACCGGCTTGATCTGAAATACAAAGAATTAACTGGTCAGATTAATTGGCAATGATTAATTTTAGTCTGGTTTTTGACCGGCCGTAGGGGGTGATTTGTGGAAAAAAGGGTGATTGAACAGATAATTAAATGTAATTTATTGGATTGGATTGTACTGGATGATATATTGTGATATGAGGTTTGTTTTTAATGTCACTCAATTTCCTTAAATATATAAGTAAAATATACAGGGTGTTAATTAATGTCATGCAGATATTTCAGGGGGTGATATTATTCGTCAAAATAACAAAAAAATGCATATATATGCATGGTCTAAAACGCCTTATTTTCGTTATACAGGGTGGCAAAGTTTAATTTTTTTCTCGTATTTTGCGTTTTCTCTCTTATATTTTGCGATAATTTTTTCAAATCTGGAACATCAATTTTTTTTTAAATCTCTATAATAAGGAATAATGAATTCCGGTATGAAATTTGAAATCTCTGTTCCTTTGTTTGGCGTTCTGGTCTCTTGCACTATTCTCGTATCTGTGACCGTTTTCGATTTATTTGCAAAAATAGCCAACGATGGAAATTAAGTGTAGGCGAAATAACGCAGCAGCAGAGTAAAAAGATGTGTAACAAAAAAATTTATTAGTTAATCAAATAAAAATAAAACAAAATTATAAAAACTGTTGAAAATGTCCGCCTCTTGCTAAAATGCTATAATTGCAATTAACTAATTCATATACTTAGCAGCCGAAACCGCTTGTTAAAAAATTTAAAAACAATATTACATACCAAAAAACTAAATATATAGTAATTATATAACGGTAATGTTGATTCTAGTTTTAAATATGGCGTCTCGTCAACCCTTGCACCTAGTATTTTTATAGTGCCGAAACATAAAATAGGTATGTTGAATAACCTGAAAGGTCTAAACTTGTCGTGGCATGTAATTAGTTCATTATCTATTGATAAAAAAAAATTACGATTACTTCTGATGGCCCATTAAGAATATCTGCTATTGTGTTTAAATTCTTAATAAATATTAATAAATTAAATACATGTATCCATTTGGACCTGATACATAAGCCTTTTATTTAAGTTTTATTAATAATTTGAAAGTTTAATATTAACCGTACAATCATCGCTTAAACTTTTAAACCATAACCATCTAAGTAATGAAAAAGTTTTGATCACAAAAATCCTACTAAAAGAATGACATTTTCGAAATTAAAAACACAACTCTAAACACCGCGCTTAATCTAAATGGATTGCTCGTTACATTTTGTTTATGTCTATTTAACAAGGAGTTAAGTCGCTGACTTTTTTTATATTAAAATAAAGGACGGTGGTATTTTAGGTTAATTAAAACAAAAATCTCTCTAATTAGCAAATAAATTAATATGCAGGAGGAATGGTTCGTTATAAATTTTGCCTTTTGCAAGAATAAAGGGGATCTGTAGACGTTTGATGATAAATATTGTGAAACGCATTTTTACGGAAACAATGCGGTTTGCAGAGTTTGAAAGATTGTTTTTCTATTTCACGTTCATAATAAGCTCAGTACGATATGCATTTGCGTATCGTAATTAAGCTATTTCGATACGCGTTTTTTCTTTATTTGATGTTGGTAATATTTAAATGTTTTATTTCATTGACTTGCGCGGCCTTTGTGATTTACGAGAAAACCCATTTTTCGCAGAGGAAAAATAGCTTGATAACTTACTTTTTTATTCTGTGTGGATAACAGTCATGTATGTTGGTTGCATAAATCAATCTTTTGTAGATGCTTCAAGCTATCATTTTCTGCCAAATCAAATCCAAAATTCAATCTACTAACCTTCCAATGTCGATTTTAACTTCAACTTTATTTGAATTTTCCATCTTCCCTATACTAAATTGTAATGCCGTGACGTAACATCACGTCTTTTGAAATTCGAAAAAAAGTAGCAAAATCGCCCGAATTTCCGAACGCTTTGTATATGTACCGAATGTACAAGGATCACACAACGTATTCCGTCCAATTTTAAATCTCATATCGCTAAAATAACTTTAGAATCTCGTGGTAAAAATGGGTCAATAAATCAAAAAATGACAGTTTGCAAAATAATTTTTGTAGTCCAGACTATGATAAAAAATAGTATTACCAACATAAAATTTAGACATAAAAATTTACAAAATTTGAAGGATTTATTTTCTTTTTAAAATGTATTTTTCTTGATTATAAAAGGTGAAATAGAAAAAAATGTATAAAGCACATGTTTCATAAAGCGTTTTAGCGCACGCGTCATTAAAAAAACTCGACACTTTGTGGCTCGTTTTTTAAAATAGACGCGTGCGCTAAAACCGCTTCTTATGAAACGTGTACTTTAATATACTATTTTTGCGAATTGATAGTGTGATACGCCTATGACGTAACCAATGCACTATAATATTATACATGGTGGAAAACAATGCTGTGCAAAAAATTAAAAATTTCAAGTAAGTTATTTTTGTTTGTAGTATTTTTCGTATTATATTTTAGCGTCATTTTATATTCTAAGTTAATATCTCGAGAAAATTTTATTATTTTTTTATTATATGCCCTAACCCTAGGGTAAGAAATATCCTAATCTAATTATTTATTTATTAATTTATTTATTTTACACCATTTCACAGTTACAATGAACCAATTAACAAATGGGTATATAGGCTATTTAAAATAAAATATGTAATAATATAACAATAATTCAAAAATTTGAGATAACAAGAAATTTAGACTTAATTATTATATTGAAACGGAATAATTATGCCTAAAAAGACACTAACACGCTAATTTAGATTTATACTGAATAAACCACAGCTAAGAATGTCAAATCTATTCTGGTGCAGATTGTATGTCTTGCACAATCGATGAATAGGGGAGTATTTACAGATATTGGTACGCGCGGTTGGTACAAAAAAAGTGTGGGAATGACGAGTTCTAGGGACGAGGAATTGCAGGTTTTCTAATATATCACTGCATTCAATTCTATTATGCAAGATATTATGAAGAAATTTGAGTTAAAAACTGTACGTCGATCTTTTAAGGAGCCAAACAAGTGCCTTCACAATAGAGCCTCTTCTAGAATACCGATTTCAGGATACTGACCATCAATTTTAAAACTTAAGATATTTTAATAAACGTCGTTGGACCCTTTCAATGCCATTAAGGTGCACTTGATAATATGGAGACCATACAACAGAAGCGTACTCCAATTTAGATCTTACAAATGCATAAAAAAGTATTTTTAGTGTATGACACTTTAAAAAATCTCTTATTATGTCTTATTATAAATCCTAGTGATCTATGACAGGAGGCAACAAGGTCATTTATGTGGGGAACAAAAGATAGTTTGCTGTCAAATAATACACCCAAATCGCGAAAAGTCTCAGCTCTGTCCAATGTAATGTTGTTAATTTTGTAATCATACACAATGGTATGTCGTTTTAATGAAAAGGTCATTATGTTACACTTACTGATATTTAACGGCAATTCATATACATCATGTCAATGGACAATTGAAGTTTTTCACAGTCTGCCAGGGTACGAATGCGAGCATAGATTTTCTTGTTATCGGCATAAAGAAAACCATCACTGTTAAGATTATTAACTATACTGAAAGAATTCGGCGAAAGCATTTGCAATTTCACTATGATCTTTAAAGTTATTATCACCCATTGTCATTACTTTTGGAAGTTGTTTATTATGTTTCTTATTTTTTATTAATTGCCAAATGTTGGATGGGTCAGATGAGATACGATATACCTTATTTCCGCAATATTGTTGATATGCATATCTTATACTATGTTTAATTTGTCGCCTTAGCTGCCTGAAATCTAACAAATCCGTACGAGCCTTTGTTAGTTTATACCTTTTTCAAGCTTAGAACTTATTTTTAATTAATTTGATAATGGGAGAATTAAACCAAGGAGAATAATTTTTCCTACGTCTAATAGTTTTAGGTACAAAAATATCAAGGGTTTTATAGATTTCGGAGTAATAGCTATTTACCTAACAAGTGCGGAAAATGAATTTTTCCGCACGAGTCTGCCGTTCACCGAACGACGCGTAGCGGAGTTCGGTGAAGCAGCCGAGTGCAGGGAAAACATTTTTCGCACGTGTCAGGTACAATAGTTTTCCTACAGACGTGTGGAAATAAGTAACACATATTTCAAAGAAATTTAATAATTTTTAATTAACTATAACAATCACATACATTATGTAACAGTAACTAATTCTGAGCAAAAAAGTAATAACTATAAGTTATAATTGATATATTATTGATTTTGACATAATCGTGCCGAAAATTTTTTCCGCACTAGTGTGGAAAAACCAATTTTCCGCACGGATTTTTGACATAATCGTGCCGA
Source organism: Polydrusus pterygomalis (assembly GCA_963969555.1). Taxonomy (NCBI): domain Eukaryota; kingdom Metazoa; phylum Arthropoda; class Insecta; order Coleoptera; family Curculionidae; genus Polydrusus; species Polydrusus pterygomalis. The sequence goes on along the minus strand of OZ018377.1, from coordinate 89,983,132 downwards.
CATTTTTTTCCGCACTAGTGTGGAAAAATAAATTACAAGCTGAATTCACGTCATCAACCTGGTCTAGGAAGTCCCAGTTAACATTACCAAACTGGATGTAAAGATCCACAAAATTCGCCCCCTAAAGTTGTAGTAAATATTACTAATTTTCTGTTTATTAAATTTTTTATCAAGTTCCAAATCGCAACACAAGATTAGGGAACGATGATGTCTATCCTCAGGAAGGAGAACATCCTCAGCCCTTTCAACCCTACATGGAAATAACGTTGCATCACACAATACCACATCCAGCAAACGATTGTTATTATTGGTTACAGAGTTATATTGTGTAAGGTTAAAAAATTGCATAAAGTCAATAAAGCTTAGAGTTTTGTCAGTAACATAATCACCGGATATGGTATTAGAAAAATCAGGCAGATTAAAATCCCCCAAAAATATTATTTTAGACTCGTATAGATATTCTAGAGTACTTACAATGTCAAAAAATTTATTATAATCATCAATATTAGTGTTAGGCGGTATACAGGGTGTTCCTAAATTAATGGTACATCCGAAAGTAGGCGATTCTTTGGCTTATTTCATAAATAAAATGTTATATAAACATGGGACCGAAAAAGCTTCGTTTCCGAGATATAATGGCAATTAAATGGGTTATGTGTTTCGAGGAATGTGCAATAAAATGATTTTTATTTTTTACTGGAAAACGGTGCACCATAAGAAAATAAGTCAAAAGACCGAATTTGCTGTAAATTAGACGGGAATTTCAAAAATAATTTTTATTTAAAGAAAAAGCCATGGCGCTCGGAAACGAAGCTTTTTCGGTCCCATATTTATATACCATTTTATTTATGAAATAAGCCAAAGAATCGCCTACTTTCGGATGTACTTTAATTTAGGAACACCCTGTATACGTCAAAAGTAAATAAAAGGAACAGAAATTAAGAGTTATTTCCACCCCAACAAAATCAATACTGGCAGGAATATTATTAACTTTTAAAGTTGAGACAGTGTAATTATTTTTTATTGCTAAAAGTACACCGCCCCGCCCCCCTGGTACGACAAAGTTGCCGATATCTTCTACCCGCGCGGTACACTGAATACCGGTGATCGCACAGTTCGGTGTTCAGAATGCCCGAGTCCAACCACGTTTCCGAAAAAGCAAGTATATCAAAATCTACAGATGGAATGAAGGTAAAAAGATCTCTCGTTTTGCTTCTTAAACCTCGCACATTCTGATAATAAACTGATAATGTAGTTTTTTTTGACCGATTAAAATTGGCAGTAAATTCCACTACATGCGCGGAGGCAGTGTTTACATTACTTCCAAGATTTGAAAATAATTGGTTCGTTTCACATAATGAGTTCAGTGATGGCTATTTGGCAGATCCAAAAATATCGAATCTCACCTGTTTCAACGTTTGTTTGTATGCAAAACAGTTACTGTAATCCCAAACAGGGTGATTTTCAGATATATTCAGTTTCTGCTTTTCCTTTATGTGAAGGCAATTGATACATTTATACCGCTCTTGGGTAACATAGCAATCAGCAATGTCATGCTGACCTGAACATAGAGGACAAGTCAAGGTATTTTGGAAGAATTTGGATGTATGATAAAAACCGTTACATTTAAAACAACGTGGAACAGAAAGTGCCTCATAAACAGTACAATTATCCAAACCAATAATCAGCTTACCAATATCTGTAATTTTTTTGAATGTTATACCGCGTCCAGCTGTACCTAAGTCAACCTGAAAAATTAAATTATTTTTCTTAATAGGCCATGTTTTTAAAAATTTGCACTGCGAGGATGACGTAAAAATTTTGGAATTCTGTGTTCTAATACATTGCAAAAAGGCTTCTTCTTCATATTTTTGAGACAATCCAACAATTCGGACCGCCGGTTGTAGGTACTCCTTTTAATTCCCTGATTTCGTAGTTGTCGGAAAGTTTTAGTGACGCAAGTTCTTTAAATTTGTTGGCGTTATTTGAACTTGTACTGAGTACGAATAAACCTCCATTAGACACCGGTTTAACCTTAGTAAACGTAATATTTTCCGCAGTAAGATTAATGCTATGCAGGAGGTTTATGTAAAATAATAGCTGTTTTGGACATAACTGAAGACATAGCCCGTTGATAAATAAAATAAAAATGGTAACGTCGTGATAGAGTCGATTTACTCAGTAAACCTGCAAGATGGCCGACATGTCATATGACAAAAGTCATATTCCAGCTATATAAAATAAATTTTTGCATTTTCAATGCTTTTTGTCATATGACATGTCAGCCATCTTGCAGGTTTACTGAGTAAATCGACTTTAGCAATTGTTCAAAATGGCCACCATTGACCTCAATACATTTCGCCATACGGTTTACAAAAGACCGTCGGACTTTAAACAAGAGATCTTCATCATTTCTGAGCAGATTAAGAGAATTTATAATTTTTTGATTTAACTCATTATAACATTCACGTAGAGGTATATAATATTAGTAGTATATTATATAACGAGCGTATAATGTAGGGTATATTGCACGAGATTTTAAAACACGAGCCGAACGAATCCGGGTGTAGTATAGCCATTATACGCGAGTCAAATACTATACTTTATTTACGACTATTCGGTATTCAAAAAAATTAGAAAATGGTATTTCTTAACTAAAAAATACAATTCAACAATGTTAACAATAATTAAACAAAATACAATTACTTATATCTATTTTTTCATGAAATTGATTGTAACATTAGAGCAATTATGAAAATGAATGGGAGCAGGAATATTACTTATATTCATATCGTTTTTATTAATAATGGAAAAAGTTTCAGAACTAACATTATTAACACTGGTAGATGTAGATGGGCATAAATTTAAGTTTATTTATTTTAAAATTTTATTAGCAGCGTATATTTTAGTTTTTTTTGTAATCAGCAATATAACTGTGTTACCAGATGCATTACATTCTATTAGAAGTCTACTCTGTACAGCAATTAACTGCACTCCTCATGAGCGATATACTTTCTTCTATTATTTCTTTCTCTAATAACTTTTTCACTTCATCCTTTATAAACAGCATGTCATCTTCTGAATAGCGGCGTGATTTGGTTGCTATGGGTCTGCAATTGTCAGTAATATTGGCAAATAATGATGGTGGATCTACTTGGGCTTCAGCTAAGCAACAAATAGATAAGGGCGGCTTGGGTCCTCCAAATTTGATATCGACTCGATCATGATGCTGCATAATATCATGGCCAACTATTAAATCTGTACATAGATTTGAAAGAACCAAAATTTTAATTTTTTTTGTAAATTTCGTTAAGCATTTTTAGATCTATAAAGCAATATCCTTGAAGTTGAGTCGAATATGAAGTAGACGCCATGGATACTTGACCATGACATTGAAAAATTGGTAATTTTTCTTTAATTGCAAAATTTATGTCTAAAAAGCTGTCTGAACTTTCAGTGTCAATTAAAGCATTTGCAGATGTATCATTTATCATAACTTTAATTAAAGCTTTTGAAAGGCAGTATGGAAATCTTGGAGATGCAGTGGCGATTAGATGAACAGATGCTGAAGTTGATTTGCTTTTGTTGTTTTAGATTTTAAGCATACCTTTGAGAAGTGTCCAACCTTTTGGCAATAAGTACATATTTTATCCTTTGCTGGGCATATAGAACGTGGGTGTCTTCGATTACCACAAAAGTAACATATTTGAACATGCCTAATACTTGCGGATGTTGAATGCTTAGAAGTCAAATTAGTGTCGTTGGAATAGGTAGCATTGATTACGTTTTGAGGTAACATATATGTTTCAGATTGTTTTTGAGAATCTTCCAAAGCTCTTGATTTTGATACAGCGTCATCTAAAGTTAAATTGTTGGATTCTAGTAATCGTTGACGAAAAATTGGTTGAAGAAGTCCGTTGATAAAAGCGTCTCGTATGAAATCGTTCTTGTTTTATTCAGCAGAAACAGATTTAAAATTACAATTTTTACTCAAAAGTCTTAATTCCTGTACATATTGATCAATTGATTCATTTAATTGCTGTTTTCTTGAGGCCAATAAATGTCTAGCAAACACTACTTCATTGGTTGGTTTTATATATACATTTTGTAAAACTTTAATTGCGTCTTTGAATGATTTAGTTTTACTAATATGTTCATATACAGAAGGGGAAATAAAATTGATTAAAAGTTTCAATTGGTCTGCGTCTTCGATTGACTTTTCTTTTGAATTATTATCCAAATTTTTTTTGAATGTTTCATACCAATGTTTGTATTCCTTAGAGGCTGTTGCGGAATTTGGATCTGTTTCGAATCTGTCAGGTCTAAGATACTTTTCCATGTGTTTTATAAAATAAGTATACTGCATAATAAATTGTAATAAACTAAACCTTTACGAATGTAGGCTTTATTTTGCAGAACTTGGCATTAAAAGTTAAAACATGACATTGACTAAATTGTCACCAGTAACACAAATAGAACATGTAAAGTTTATACAAGAATAATCATAAGTATTTATACTACAATAACCTTCATTGTTGGGACCGTGGATTATGAAATCTCATAATCCACGGTTGTAGATTACGAGTAACTATGGTAATATAAACCACATTATATATGTACTAACAAACACATTATGCTTCTATTATTAAATAGTCGTAGATTATTTATGTAACTATTTTTATCAAGTTACCTGTGCTGATCAATAAAAATTGGCTGGTTGCCTAGCCACAAGAAATCACCATCCATGTTATTAGTGCAGAATCAAACAATCAAGGTACCTGCTTTTAAGTAGATTGTTTTAATTATTTACCTTAGTCAATAATAATTAACAACGATTCATAATGACCGTTTTATAGGTTAGTAGTGGAAAAAGTATATTATCGATAAGAACCCTATAAAAATAACATTATATCCAGTAAAATTATAAAGGTCGTCATCTTTCAAGGGTAATATAAAGGATTAGCCCTTATAAGAGCTTAAGCGTTTAGGGTCTATTGCTTTTATAAACTAATTCCTTTCCGTGATGAAAGACCGGAAAGGTCGATCTTTCGCCCCTTTAAAGTGTGTTTGTTAAATATTTCACACGTCAATACGCACTTTAACTTAATTAAGTGTGCTTAATTTTTGTTTAATTAAGACTTTAAACTTTTAGGCGTTTGAATTAACAAAAATTGTTTTTTTAAGTACAGGAAAGAGGAGAAAAATGCTTGTAATATGAAAACGAAAGAGAAACTGGAAGTCTGTTTCCACAAATTTATTATAATAAAATTATACAATGGAGTCTACATGTTTCTATAAAATGATTATATCTATTTAAAATATTTTTACGTTTTACAAAGCTTTAAAGACTATTTTAAAATCTTCTTTTTCAAATGATTTAATTACTTTTTACATACTCAGTGTGTTAAAAATGCAAGGTCAATTTTTTCTTCATTGTTCATTTGTTATAACAAAACATCATTTTCATCATAGAAGCTCCATTAGGTATACCTTTTAAAATTTACTCTTCTGCTAGTAGTAGCAGTAGTAATTGAAAAGAGGTTCCGAAACCTGGCAAGTAGACTATCGGCGTTCCTTTTGCCTACCCGCAGAGTTTTCCCCCAATCACTCTAACTACCTTGGCCCGGCGGCCCGATCCGAAAAGTCATGACCTCCTTATGAAGGCAACTATGTCACTTCAGGCCAGGGCCGTGATTTCTTCCTTTTGGATAACCGCCAATCCTAGCACTTGATGCCTGAATCTTCCCAGGGCCTCATAGGTGCCCAGAAAGTGCAGCGGGGTCTCTTCTTCCTCAAGGCATTCAGCGCAGATTGGGTCCTCTTCGACACCAATCAATGCTAGGTGCTTTTTTAGCTTGCAATGTCCGATGAGTATTCCAATTAAGAGATTTAGAACACATCGTCTTCTGTTTAAAATCTACTCTAGCCTAGCCTTGCTTGGCCAAGCTATGAAGTCCTTAGCTTGTCTGCACCCTTGAACCATCCGTCATTGCTTCTTGGAGCGGCGTTCAGCCCACTCGTTTAGTGCAGATCCTACCTCCTTTTTAGTTATTTCTATGGCCGGCTCAGGTCCAAGGAATAGGGTCTCAGGTCCATTTCTGGCAAGTTCATTTGCCATTACGTCGCCCTGAACTTTCTGGTTTTCGGGAACCCAGACCAGGTTTACCTCTTTCCTTCTCAAGAGTCTATCCAAGGCATCCACGCATTCGCAGACAAGGTTGATTGTGACTCTTGGTTTACAGTTCTCTTCTGTTAACATTATCAGCAAAGCTTTTTCTGTCTGCTGATGAAAAACGTTTTTACGTTCAAAGCATTCAGAGAACTTTAATTGAATAATTATTTTATTCTAATAAATTTGTAAAGGAAGACTTTTAGTTTTCCTTTTGTTTCATTCTTTCAACTTCACTTTAAGCACAAACTATTCTTTCAAATAGTTGTAAAGTTTTAAATAATATTTGCTGCCTGATCCCATTTTTTATAAATATTTTTATCTGCAATCATTTATTAATAGATGCATTATAATTAAGATAGTTAGAGCATTATGTTATGCATAATACCGCAAGTGTAATTATGACTTCATATTAATCCAAGATTTCTATTCAAATAATTAAAATTTGCTGTGTTAAAAAAAGGCCAACATAGGGTATTTCGACTTCGGTTTTATTGTTGTATAAGCCTTTCGTACGGAAACGTAGGACGAAAGGTATGATTTGGGAACTTTTTCATTTTAGTTCAACCAATAAGGGAAAATATAAGTAATTAATTTTTGTATTTTAAATTTTAAAGATGGTCTGCTATTCTCGGGTTTCGTAAAAATTACCAGTTTTTAAATAGCATGCCTTGACATCAAATAATATGTGAAATGTTTCGACAAGTTTTACCTAAGAAAAATATTAAAGATTAAGTCACATAGAAAATAGTTCTCGGAAAATATCCGAAGTGTTCTTTCCGAGCCTGACAGACTTATCCAAGCAAAACAATAGTCCTGAATGTTGTTTGTAATTTTAAGAGTAAATATATTGTTATTATTAAATGCAACTATTTAGAGCAGTAATAATCATGTGCTCGCTGGTAAATCACAATGAATCAATGCAGATTTAGAACTCTTACTCCAAAAGAACCGTGGCTGTGTTTAGGGAAACAGGTTCTATACAACACAAAAAAAGAGCAGGAAGACCATCTGTAAACACAGAAGAATTTGTTGCAAACGTTCGTGAGATAATGCCAAATACGCCAACAAATTGTTTAAAACGCGTTTCCCAAGAAGGGGAAGATCTTATGGAACATGCAGGACTATTCTTAAGAAGCAGCTAAATTTATTTCCTTATAAAGTGCAAGTATTCCAAGAAATACAAGCCGCAGATTTTGAAAGATGCAGGAATTACTCTCAATGGTTTACCCAAAATTTATTGGAAATAAATGATTTATTATACCTGACTTTTTTTCGGATAAATCCTGGTTCCACCTCTCCGGTTATGTAAATTTTTTAAAACACCAGTTGCAAATTTAGAACAATTACAAGAAAGGATCATCCAAGAATGTGGTAACATTTCGCCATAGATGCTGGTCAACACTTTTGAAAATGAAGAGACGTGGCCAATTTCAGCAATTTATGTAATTATTTTTCTTTTTCTTTCTGTATATTCTTACTTTGTTAATTTTGTAAACAACAAAAATAAATTTGTATTTGTCTACTTATTTTATTACTCATTAGTTTGGCATATCATGTCATAATATGAATTTGAGAAAGTTTTAACCTAGATTTTGTTTTAAAGTTATGGAAAGGGTAAATTAATAACGATAGGAAATTCCTACTCAATGTTTCTTTTACCGACGAATGCACCTTCACATTAAACAATGAACCAAACATTTGGAAAAAGAAAATTAAGTAAGGAAAGAAGTAAGGGAATATGCCCAAATCGGTTTTTTGGGATCAAATATAGTAAAAGACAATTTTTTGGAACTTTTACAATATCAAATTGAACTTGCATTAGAAGAAGTTGATCCTGAGAATGAAGATATTTTGTTTCAAATGGACGGCTGTCCTGCACACAATGCAAGAGAAGTAAGGGAATACCAAAATGTTTTCGATAAATGCACAATGGGATTAAATTTAGACCATAGCTTGGTCAGCTAGGTCTTCTGACCCTTCACCATACAACTTTTTTCGGTGAGGTCAGATCAAAAGTGTTATATAAAAAAAAAATTTTATCAAAATTTGGAAGAACTAAAGTTTTTATTTTTTTCATGGGTATGCAAGTATCATCTAAATAATGCATAATCACCACTAACCAATAAAGATACCTTACCCCCTTATTTTATGTAGATTTCCCTAAAATTATAATATTTTTTCATAAGCATTAAAAAATGCCGCTTACAAAAAATATATTACACAATCAAAACGAAATAAGGACAATTCAGGACGTTCTAATGAACATATATGTTAATATCCTGTCTCTAAAATCCCCATCAGCATAGTTTACGGAGTAAGGAATTTCATTTCTAGCAAACTAAAAGAATATTCCAGAGTCTATGTTAAGCCGTAAAGCAGATAAATGGGCATATAGAAAATGAAATGTGGTCGGGACGCGGGCTTCTTATGCACAATACTTTATCTTTGACTCAATAAAAAAGACCTCAAATGTAGGGTAATAGGTTTTCTGGTTTATTTTTTTTTGCTGCCAGCTAGTTTACGAAATAGAGGCGTACAACTAAAGAATGTTGATATATAAGTCAGTTTTCATTTTTCTATGACTCCATAATATAGAGTGTTATCACATAAAAATGTAATGACTGCCGTTGCCTATTTACTTCCTTGTAGAAATCAATTAATTGCAACCTTTTATATTTATTTGCAGAAACGTTAATTATGTTCATTCTTGTTAAACCTGCAGGAACTAATTAGATTACAAAAAAGCGTGCTTTATATCCAAGTACGATTCAACCAGTTTATCTACCTAGTTTTGTTTAAATGTCGCAACCTGTTTACTTCTTGTAGAAATAATTAATTGCAACCTTTTATATTTTTTTTAGAAACGTTAATTATGTTCATTCTTGTTAAACATGCAGGAACTAATTAGATCACAAAAAAGTGGGCTTTATATTCAAGTAGGATTCAATCAGTTTATCTACCTAGTTTTGTTTAAATGTCGCAACCTGTTTACTTTCTTGTAGAAATAATTAATTGCAACCTTTTATATTTATTTGCAGAAACGTTAATTATGTTCATTCTTGTTAAACATGCAGGAACTAGTTAGATTACCAATAAGTGTGCTTTATATCCAAGTAGGATTCAACCTGTTTATCTACCTAGTTTTGTTTAAATGTCGCAACCTGTTTACTTTCTTGTAGAAATAATTAATTGCAACCTTTTATATTTATTTGCAGAAACGTTAATTATGTTCATTCTTGTTAAACATGCAGGAACTAATTAGATTACAAAAAAGTGGGCTTTATATTTAAGTAGGATTCAATTCGTTTATCTACCTAGTTTTGTTTAAATGTCGCAACCTGTTTACTTCTTGTAGAAATAATTAATTGCAACCTTTTATAATTTTTTTTTGTAGAAACGTTAATTATGTTAATTATTGTTGAACATGTAGGAACTAATTAGATTACTAAAAAGTGTGCTTTATATCCTAGTAGAATTCAATCAGTTTATTTACCTGATTTTGTTTAAAACTTCCCAACTTTCTTTGATTCCGCATAGAAATTAGGTAAAACGCAAGACACAGCATTAAACGATCGAAGGGTATTTGCATTCACTGAGCTGTGATTGCTTCCGATTTAATTGAGATCAACGTTAGAATTGCAAATTTATTTAGAATATTCTTTTAAACTGCTTAACTATATTTTTCCATTTGTCTGTATTTTCCGTTACGTGTTTATGTTTTTCAATCTATCAAAATGTATCTTATTTAATAAAAACTATTTAGCGCGATATGGACAATTCACTCGAGCTGTAAAATATCGTTTTCTACCAAGCAGCTTACAAACTTTACACTAATAAAAAATAAGGTTAAAAAATATTTGATAAAAAAAATCCTTATCTCCATGGACCAAAATTTGCACTTCAAAAATGCATATTACTTGCTAAAGATATCCCTTTTCAAGTCACAGAGAAAGGGTAGGAAACGTACGTTCGATTGATTACTGGCATATTTTATACAGATTATTATAAAGCAATGGATCAGCCTTTTATATAAAATACCGCCCACTTAATCAAGAATCGCTCGGATCTGCCAATTTTTTTTTTGAAATGCACTTTTTTTAAAAAAATATATTATAAAAATGCAACGTTTATGAACTATAGTTTTTTTAATGAAACATGTAGATTTTTACTTTTTATATTCTACAATAAATTCTAGACATTTGTCATAAATCATTATACCAATCTTCAACCGTTTACGAAATAATTTGTGCTGGTATGCCCCATTGATATGTTTCTCGACTTAGCGACGTTCTAAACTCAAGTCACAATCTTTTAGGCATTGACAATCACAATTTGCTATTTAATCTATTGATCCATTTTTCTTTAATAAGAGCCTCACTGGAGGAAGGTATCTAAATTTCCTTCGAAAATATTTAATTCTAGCTATTGCCACTCTATTTCCAGATGATAATGATCCTGACTTATCAAGTTTAACCTTATGGGTTTAACAGGATAATGCTCCCACGCATTATGCTTCTCATGCAAAGGACTACTTAAATACAATTTTTCCGGGGTGGTGGATAGGTAGTAGTTAATAGAGTGACCACCCAGATCGCGCGATCTTAACCCATTAGACTTTTTTTTGGAGGGTTACGTCAAACAGTTAGTTTTTAAATTTAATCCCAACTCGATAGATACTCTCAAGGAGTACATTCGACGAGTAATGCAAGAAAAAACTCCACAAGTAGTGCAAAATGTACAACAGGAATTTTTCGATCGATTGATCTAATGAAAGACAGTTGGTGATGGATAACATCTTCTAAAATAGGTTTATTTAAATTAAGGTTTATTTTTTGTCGTTTATCTATTTTCTTTTATAAGTTAATATTTCGTAAACGATTTTTAAGATAGATATAGGGCATTATTTATGAAAAATGTCTAGAATTTATTGTAGATAGAATGTAAGAAAATACAATGTTTCATTAAAAAAACTGTTTATAAATGTTGCATTTTTATGATCCACCTTAGGTATATGTATTATCTTTTTTCTAGGAAAAATACCGTTCATCATCAACCATCATTTTTTGGTTGTATTATTATTAAATAAATATTTATTTTACTTATACACGCACAAACAGGTTCATTTTACGCTTTTATGCGCAACAGTAAACCGACGTCTACTTTATGTTTAAGCGAAAAATGATGCACAAGTTCCCAAACATAGCCTAACAACATTTAAAAATTAATACTAACCTGGGTACCTACTAAACACAAACTGTGATTGGTCAGTGTCAAGCTTATATCCTAACAAGGGTGGTAATAAAATTATATCCATTAAGTGTTATAGCCAACTTGTCAATTTAGTAGATTGTAAAGAAAATAGAAAATGTCCATGTACGAGTAGAAAAACATTTTAGACATACTGATTCAAAATTGATATTCTAAAATTACTATTTTAATTTAATTCACAGTGTATACGGTAAAGTGTTTAAATTAGAAAGCATTCCTTTGTTCTGAAACTAAATTAGGGTTATTTAGGCACACGCACGCTTTATCTTGTTAAAGTCTATAGGCACAGTCAATTTACCCTCTCCCGCATTGTAAGATACTTCTTTAGAACATTCTCTGAAGTCCCATTGTCAAAGAAATTGAAAAGAGGGTGCGTGCTACGTGTTTTTTTTTTTGCTTATGTCTTGTGTTCGGTAATATATGTTTACGTGAAAATGTCGAACATAATTAACGATACGAACGACGCACTTATCAAGAAATAATAGAGTATTGTTAAAAAGCTTAAAATTGTATACGATTATAGAGCAACAACACAAGAATTGGAAAGAGAACGTCGATTCGTATCCTAAAATTAGAGATCCAATAAGTTTTAGATGTACTTAAGTCGTTCTTTATTTTAGCTATATATAAAGTATTGGCCACCTGAACTTACAGTTCGGTTTTAATGTAAAGAAATGAATATAAAACGTACTTGGCGCGAGGTAAAATGAGATTGATCAAGATTTAACGTTGGCAACTTCTATTCGAGAGCAATTCATATTTTCACTCTCGCTGTATTCCCCCTCCATAGCAGCAAATAAGCAAATATGTTCATAAGTACATTAAATATCAAACTATAAGAAGGCCATATAAGCAGATTTCCTAAATCTGCTACGTTAAATTCATAGATGCCACAATAAGTCACCAACAAAAAAGCGTGATCATGAAGCCACTAACGACAAGCCTTTTCACTGCTAAATTAAAACATTGTTGCCGCCTGTCTGTTTGCACAAACATAACTTTTAATTGGACCCCAAGTCGTTGAGATTTTTAAATTTATTTTTATAGCTTATCGTAAAACTTGATTTCACATAAGTACCTACACCTATCTTAGATTTAAGTAGCTTACATTTATTTTCCTACCTATAGTATAGTCTAGACCTAAATATGTCCCTATTTTTAAGTGTTTTGTAGCATATAACATTTTCAACCTTTTGACATTCCAACGTTAATTACATGAAAACATATTGACTGCCATGTTTTCTATTTCTAACAGAATTACATGACGACTCTCACTATTCAATACATACCTAGGCTACAACGTATATGATGTGTAAAATTTGGTTTTTATTTGCAATTATTACTACTTTTCAAAATGGTTAAAATAAGTAGGTTTTACTTTCTTACTTAAGAAACATCCAGTTTGTTTATATTAGTGTAGGGGAGGGTGGGGGAATGGCGGTCACTTAAGCTAGATTACTTATAGTTTAACAAATAGTAGTGTTTTGTTATAAGTAAGTAGAATAGAAGATAGCCTGACCCATCCACTAGATCTTGGTTTTCCATTTAAATCAAAATAATTCACCTCAAAAGAGAAGTTAGGACCTGACAAATAAGGTGTCATTGACCAGTATTCCCCCACCCTGCGGGTAATTCCGGTCAGTCCATTTAATTGCATTTTATATGGCAAACATTACTCTAGAATATATATTTTTTTTAAGAAAGGAATAAAGCACATCCATAAAGTAATATATTACCAAGGGTTTCATTAAGTTCTTCTAAATGTCTATAAAATATAAAAATTAAACAATTAAACTAGAAAATAATACAAAACTTAGACTGGTATTGCCCCATTTGGGTTGACCGGCATTACCCAAAAGGTACTTGCAACAAAAACCATAACCCTAAAATTAATCGTAGTGATTTAGATGTGTACGAACGCAGGAATAATTAGACCAATTAATTCTGAGAGAGTATCATATAAGGGCATGCAAAAAAATACATTATTTTTGTACTTACGTTTGTTTCAATTCGCCTAAAAGTTATAACAAAACAGAGCAAAAAATTTGAGGGTCAATTGGAGCCAGTACAATGGGGTGATAATAGTGAAACCACGTGCATTTAACTCTGACCGTTGTTTATTAGATGGCAGCACGGGACTAAACAAACTGAGTACGTTTACACTGTAGTATTTAACTGTGACCGGAATTCCCCACCTGACTAGAATTCCCCCACTATTACGTATTTTGCTAGTTTTTGACGAAATAAAACCTATTTTAGTTATATTTGCTGTCGCTTTTTATCTAGTTTTATTTGTATAGCAACGGTAATGCAACTGTAAAATTATATGAAAATCTGTCCAATTACCCCGGAGTAATCAGCGTACATATTATTATCAAAAACATACATTCGGCTGGAATTGAGAACCTCCTATTTCATTGTTTGTTAAAAATGCTTAAATCCTTAAAAATTCCAATAAAATACGATATGCGGCAACACCACGACATCACATCAGTGAATTTGAGACATCTGTTGCCGAGGCGCTGCATTTATAACTATAGATTTACGATCAACTTCACAATGGCGGCCAAACCGTCTGCAATACAGTCTAAAACAGGTTTGTCAAGTTTTCTCGAAGATCCGCTATTTTTATCGTTTGGTATTCAATGAGTAGTAGTATCATGTTAGCGAAGCGCCCACTACTATGTTTAATGTTTAACAAAAGTGATTGTCGAACCAAACAACTTCTCCCCTGGCTATATGCCACAAAGGGTATTGAATTATAGGTCGACAAACACCCTGCTAGGTAACGGAATTTTCGTTCACACCTCGTAGGCAGGGGATATTACCACCTCCCGTCCCCTATGCTGTTTTACAGCTACTACAGGACTTAAACGAAGTATTCGCCCAAGAGTGCTTGAAGGATAGACTCTGACGGGTTATACGACCCGACCATCATCAGTTTGCGAGGCTGGTACCCATTCCAGCGGTATAGAGGATACAAATTTTTTACTATTCCCCAAAAACAGGTTGCTCAAGTGGCCTCTATTGGCTTAGAATTTCCCCCCTCAGGAGAACAATAAGGGATCGGAATCCGTGATTCATACACTACTTCGATTCCCAAGTTACACTCTGAAACAAAAACGTGTGCGCGGGTCGCAACACGTTCTCTACAGAGACAAAGACTTGGTTCCTCTTGAAGAGTGGAGAAGAAATTCGAATCTTTTGGATAACAGAAGACTCCGATTTGTACCCCCCACACATAGGTGTTGTGGTTCGTTGTTATACGACAACTACCCACAAACCCAGTGTGGTGCGTGTTTCGCCTCTCGATGTTTAGGCTCGTCAGGTGCACGACACGCATATAACCCATCAGAGTCTATCCTTCAAGCACAATATTTAATGTTTTCTATCTTGACTGAATTTTTCAGGTAAGCGTATGGTGAAATATTTGGCGGTCCGGCGGGAAAAGTAGTATAAGTCGAAAATTGTGTATAATAAGTTATATCTAAATCAAAATCCTTCTAAAAGTCCTCTACGCTTGGGTAAAGCAGTATAAGTCATACGAGCCATACAAAGCGAGTTATGAAATGTGACTTCTAGTATATATCTGCTTTTATACACGATCGCTTTGAGAATATGAGTATATGTAAACTTATCTAAATCTTTTTTTAAGAATTGGTACTAGAAAAAGGTGAATAGTATCACAAATACACTAATTCTATTTGCCACCTTAATTTACATCTTAATATAAAAGGGAATAGGATAACAAGTGCACTTAATATGATTAACCATATAAAGTAAATATATAAATAATGAGAAAAGTAGAATAAATTAACTTATACTAGTGTTCCCTTCTTTTACCCTAAAAGGAAGCTGCCGTATGTAGACTTATATTACTATTCCCATTAAATCCCTATCAGGAAAACTAACCTCAAAAAGTGGTAAATTAATAACTAGTTTAGTTTAAAGTTTAGCAGTTGTCTATTGTTAAGTTTTTGTACTTTTTCTCTTACAATGTGTTCTAAAAGAACGTTGTTAATTATGAGAGAGGCAGAAAAAGTTATATCTGGTTCAAGAGCGAATCACCTTCAAGGTAAGAATACTACTTTTAAATATTAATTCCTAGTTTACAAGTATGATATTGTCAACTCTTAAACTGACAAAATATATTTATCGAATGTTGTTGTTGAATGTTAAAAGTTTGACAGTAAAAAATTATTATATATCCTTGCTCAATTTCAATATTTAATATAAAAAAGGTAATAAAAGTTAATATAATATCTTTCGTTATGACAGTTCCTTGTTCTGAGATGCATCAGGAAGGCAATCAAACATCAGAAAATGGTTATGAACATATTGTCAGCAAACCTTCAGCAAAAATGCTAACTGGTAAGTATAATGTGCAATACGCATACTACCTAATGCATATTGCGTACATGCATTTCAAAGCAATGTAGTTATCAATATTTTAAAAAATGTGAAGATAAGTTTATAAGGCACATTTAATATGCATAAAATAATACTAATTCTTGTTTTATTCTTACAGTATAATAGCTATATAAAGTTCATGTACACTTATCATTCTTTAAAATTTGATATTAATGACTTAAACTAATAACTAATGGCTTCTAAGCAAATTCCGTTAAGGTCATTCTAATGTATATTTTTTTTTCAGAGCTTACGCCTGTAGTATATTCAGAGGTCGTGCCTTACACAAATAGTTCCTTACGAGAATTACCAAAAAACATATCTCTATTTGGTAAGTCTTCCTTTTTTTAATAAATGAACAATTTTCATGTTTATACTAGGTTTACACAGGTACTTCCATCCCAGATGTAAACGCATACATAATACATATAGATACACAATATTTTAATAACTAGCCGACACATAAATTTTAATATACTCGCACGAGATACGCAATATCCCTCTATTTTCATTTATCTTAATTTTTTTCAGAAACTAAAGCTGGAGTTTATAACATCGACAACACCCTGTCAGAAGAAAAAACTATCAACAATTTAGAAAAATGTCTGCCTTCCACGCAACAAATTGTGAGTTTAGAGCAACAATACTATGATGACAGCGACGATTCGGTAAAGGATCGGGATTACATTATAAGTGACAGTGAAGAAGATAGTAACGATGAAGATGTACCCAGGAAAAAGAAAAGGAAAGTGATACAATCAATACAAAATATATTACCTGATTCACAAGAATCCAACGTTAGTCAGACAGTCCATTTAACAGCGGAGAATACGCTCGATGCAGAGAAATCCATTAACACAAAAGTAACTCCTGGAAGAAGAGGTAGAAAGGCAGTTAAAGGCGAAACTCGAAAAGTCCGCGAAGAAAGAAAAAATCTAAGAAATCTTGGCGAGGCATACTTAACTCGAAAAGGAAAGAGAGTAAATGAAAAACAGTTTAGGGACCTTGAAAATTGTAGAATGAAATGCAGAGAAAAACTTGACATAACAAGAAGGGAACAAGTTTTTAAAGAGTTTTGGAACATGGGCGACTTTGATAAAAGAGTATCTTTTGTAGCAGCACTAATATCAACACAAGAAAAAAATGTTACTAAAAAAAAAATCGCGGGCAAGAAACACAAAAATCGAACAGTATCGCATTCTTACTCCATTCCAATTGACGGAGAGAAACTTATGATATGCAAGAATTGCTTTTTAGTAACTTTTAATATCACAAACATGTTTGTTACGGACGTAATAAAAAATAAAAGCTCCACGATTTCTGGGATTGTTCACCCTGACTTGCGGGGAAAAGGTGAGCCGTGGAACAAAACTCCCGAAAATGATATACAGTTAGTTAAAAATCACATAGCCTCAGTTCCAACATATGAGAGCCACTATACAAGAAAAGATTCTAGTAGACAGTATTTGCCGAGCCATTATACTCTAAAAAGATTGTACGATGAATATAAATTATGGTTGCCAGAAGGTAAAAAATCTGTGTCCCAAAGAAAATATGAAACAGAATTTAGAAATCTTGGCATAAAAATTAAAAAACCAAATAAAGACACCTGCGCAACGTGTGATAAATATATAACTCTTATAAAACATGCACTTGAAGAGGAAAAAGAACAATTAATAGCTGAAAGAGATGCTCACCAAGCAGCAGCGGAACAAGCTTACGACACCAAAAAAACAGACAAAAAAAATGCTTCGGATGACTCCACGAAATTAGTCTATACTTTTGATTTACAACAATGCTTGCCAACCCCCGATATCCACACCTCCGTAGCCTTTTATAAAAGACAATTGTGGACTTTCAATTTTACAATGCGTAGATGTGCCGACAAGCAATGCTTCTGCTTCATGTGGCACGAAGCTATTGCTGGAAGGGGTGCCAATCAGATCGCATCGTGTCTGTATAATCATTTTAATACCAATTCGTTTGATGGTATTCGAGAGATTACTCTATACTCGGACACCTGTCCTGGTCAAAATAAGAACTCGCATATTCCAATAATGTTTTTTATGGTTATGAAGGAACATCCAGAACTGCAATATATAAATCATAAATTTCTAGTGCCCGGACACACTCACATGGAGTGCGACGCTGATCACTCAACAATAGAAAAAAAAAGTCAAAATATCCAGTTTCCATTGACCACCCTAGAGACTGGGTTCAGCTTGTTCGAACTTGCGGAAATGTAAAGCCTTTTATAGTAAAAGAAATGCAGCGTGAAGACTTTTTCGAATATTCTTCACTTTTTAAGAACTATTTTGTCCAAAAGAAAGTAAACACAGATGGGGAAAAGGTCGTTTGGAAAAACATAAAATGGTTAAGGTATACACAAGAAATTGGTGTAATAGAGTATAAAACAACCTTGGAGGAAAATAAACCTTTTAGCAGAATTAACTTTATTCGCAAAACTTTACCTGAAAATATTTTACTGCCTTTACAATATAATGCAGCAGTTCCAATAAGCGAAGAAAAAAAAAAAACTTAATGGAGCTGTTACCATACATCGATAAAAATTTTCACCACTTTTATATAAATTTGCCATCTACAGGTAGTATACGAAATACGATAGAGGGAGATAGTGACGATGAATAAAATAGTTTGTAATTTTCCTGGCCAATGCGCAAAGTGATACTTTACCGCACCCAGTGCGAATAGAAGTCTTATCCGCACTAGTACAAAAAAGTGTAACTTTGCATATGGAACTGCGTGCGCAAAGTACTACTTTACGCACACTCGGAGGAAAAGTAAGTTTCGATTAACATCGGCACTATTCGAATAGGTACAACCTATTATTTATTTAAGTTTATTTTAAATAAAAATTTGTTTTAATTTCAATTAACTTTAAACTAAGACGAAGATATTTGGATTTATAGTAGTTTAAAATACAAGTTAAGGTATAAAAAAAAGTGTAAACTAGTTTATGTTAATTGTGACCTGTAAATAAAAGTGACAAATCGTATAAGTTGTTGTTTTTTCTTTAAATATAAAAAATCCCAATTTTTTTCAAAGTTACACAAAATGTACTATTTATTGCCTATTTCATAAAATAAATTACTTTGTACAAAAACTTGTATACTAAAAACGCTACCTTAGTAATATTAAACCTTATCTATCTCAAAACCATGTTTTATGACTTATACTACTTTTCCCGCCGGACCGCCATTTGTTTAATAAACCTTACCAAAGAAGCTACTCGGTAGTAAAAATATATTTTATAAACGGGCCAAGGTATTCTTGGTGGTGTTCATCTCTTCTGCTATATTCGGCAATTTTCCTTTTCTCTTTACTTTAGATATTTTATTAATTTCAATACACAAAAAACTGTCTCTGCACTCGACGACACAATAAAATGAACTGAGTAAGGGTAATTATAATCGTGGAAAAATGAGCAGACCAGAAACGACTTAAAATCATTATCCCCTTCATTAAACGTAGGAAAAAGGGGGGATTAAGCCCTCTAACCATACGAGGCGAATTCTACTGTCAGAAGAGGTCAAATATCTATGAGTGGAAAAAATGATCTGGAAGTTGGAAGTAACCCTGGCAGTAACTAGATTAATGTACGGAAAAACATCACATGGGCTGCATTGGGGACTTTGGGTACTCCGTCTACTTTAAACACGTGACGAGATTGGTGCTTTTCAAATTTTGTATGAAGAATTAAGAAGTGACGAATTTTTTTTTTTAAATTACTTTAGAATGTCTGTTTCGTCTTTTGAAGAACTACATACTAAATTACAGCCAGTTTTACAGCGTCAAAATACAAAAATGAGGAATTGCATAGTTTAACTATCAGGTAAGCGTTTGCACCTTCCTCGCCAAAGTTAAAACAAATATTAAACTACCACAGACTAAACCTGCAGACCATAATCGGACAAGTGTGAACGCGTATATAAGCTGCAATACCTACCCCACCATCACTTCGTCCGGCGTCAGAGAACCGGATGCTCAAGTCGACCCATCCGGCTGCAACCGGTCGCCGAACCTGAACTTGATAGTGTGAAGAGCTATATTTAAACGAATGATCCATTACTTGTCCGGTTTGCTTCAGGTTTGAAACCGGACCAGCTAAACCTGATAGTGTGAAAGAGGCCTAACAGGAAGTTTGCCAGTACGGTTGAAACCAATGAGTAATATACCTCTTTCAACATTGTTCGTGGCTCTTTGTTACTATTGTGTTGTAACGCTGTATGCCGGCTAACGGCAATGTCGATATGCTTGTTAATGTAGTAATGACGGTTTTGAATCTGTGTTTAGTGACAAGTATAGCTAGTAACAATAGTTTCGTTGCTTTGCGCTATAAAAATTATATACACTGCATAAAGGACTGTAATAAAACAGTTTTTTTTATTTGTTTAAACCGTAACTTCTTATAGACGGGTAGTTTCTCGTTAAAAAAGTTAAAAATCGCAGATTATAACGATTGGTAATTAAAATTGTATATTTTGTGCCAGTCTTGGATTTATGAAAAGTAAAATAATTATAAATTATAATAAATTATACAAAATTTTATAAATCATGATATGAAAATCATTGAATTATGGATGTGTAGTCATAAATAAACAATAAATTTGGAAAAATCCTCTTTTTTATGTATAGGAAAGAACCCCAATTTATAGAGAAGTGATTTAAATTTAAAAGTCGAGCATTTAAAACCTTAAAATAAAATTAAATTTTTGGGGTTGATAATAGATGAAGCTATTAACTGGAGTGAACTCATTGAATATATTATAAACAGAAAATAGTTGCACCAGTGGGGATTTAAAAAAAAAATTGTTTTTTTGACTCCAAATTATATGTTACGTCCTATTTATTTTGCTATTATTCACTATCATTTACAATATTTAACTTTAATATGGGGATCAACTTTTCAAAATTTGCCTAAACCTTTACAAGTTTTACAAAATAAGGAAATTAAAAATTTATATTGCTTGGATAGACAATATTCAACTAAACTTTTATATTCAAATTTTAATATTATGTCAATTAAGGATATTCACTTAATGCAAAATATTGTTTTTGTTTACCAAATTATATCAAAAAATAAACATTCAAATATAAAGTTCAATTACAAACGTGACGTATATGTACTAGAACTGTTTTTAATATTGATTTACCTTTAATACACACTAAGGCAGGTCAGAACTTCATTTATTATCAAGGTATGAAATTTTACAACGAAATACCCCAAGAATTAAAATTTTTAATTATAAAACGTTTTAAAATGAATTTTAAACTAAAAAATATTTAAACGTACACTTATTTTATGACTAATTATTCTTTTTGAAATTATTTATAAATGATATCTAAACGATATTATTAGTTCTATTATTTTATTAAAAGGAATAATATTTGAATAATTTTATACATATTTTTATATATCTTTATTTTTTTATTGAATATTAACATTTTAAGTAATATTTTGACTTACTTTGTATTTTAATTAGTTACATTTAACAATTATATTTTTAATGTTGTTATTAGTAGAGAATCCTGCATGAACAGATAGTTTTGGGATTTTATTTGGAATAAATAAAATTTTATTTATAAATTCCAAATTATATATTCAAAAATGGACTTTTTTGGCTTTTATAGTAAAGCGACATTTAAGAATATTTTTCTGCAATTTATTTTTATATCCGTTATAAGAATTAATTAAATATCAATTTTCTATTATTTCTAAATATTCAAAGGGATTTAAAAATAAATTTGCGGGAAGCCCTACTCTTTGTGTTAACCCAACAGCGAAATGTTAGCGCAGAGAAACAGGGGATTCCAGATAAAAGGCATAAAAACAATCGTCAGTCTGATCGAAATCGACACAAAGAATTCTAAACTTATGAAAACTTTTTAAATCCGTTTTCACGCTTTATTTGGTGGAGGCCTTTTAGATTAGGCGATAAGAAGGAAACAGATTTAACAAGGCTTGGCAGGTGGATTTTTTCTAAAAATAAATAAAAGCTTTTCATAAGAGGGTTTTTAAATGAAGGTTCAAAATATACCCTTGTTAGGCACATATTAAAATCAATAAATAAATTGATGCATATTTTTATCGGTCACTATTATTATACCTTAATCTAATGTCTAGGTACTGGGTGGTGCAGTGCCAGCCTGGCTATAAGAAATACCATGTAAAATTTGCTACCCTCAAATATTGGTTCCTCTAACTCATTTTACATTTAAATTTTATTAGACTTTTTTGAAGTTCCTTGCTTGATGTACTCGCACACCTGATACATACCTCGATGAGACGACCAGTAATAATAATACAGTAAAACCTCCCTTAACGAACACCTCTTAATAGCGGACACCTCACTTAACGGACACTTTCATTGGTGCAAAAAACATTTCTATTGTAAACCTGTATAAAAAGACCTCCCAATAGCGGACACTCTATATAGCGGACGCGGACACTTTCTTAAAAACTTCCCTATCTAAAATACATGTATTTTTACCTCCCTATAACGGACACCCCGTAGAATGTTAAATTGTTCATCACTATTTCTGGTAATTTAAAACGTCTATCGACAACCGACACGGTAATTACTTAATAGACCCTTTTATTAGGTAGGTAGGTACCTTTTTTTTCTGGGTTTTCCGTTTCTGTAAAATGGATTATACCCCGTAAATGGTATCATAAACATTAATTATAATCTTACTGCGCTATTCAAAGAAAACATTAGCATAAAGGGCCTTTTTGAAATCCGTCTTTAGTTATTATTTATATCATTTGATATTAAAACTTTGTGTCTTTAAGTCTGAAAATATGTCGTTAAAGAGAAAACGTTTGTCTTTGAAGGAAAAAAATGAAATAATAATGGAAAGTGAAAGCTATGGGGCAAGTGTCAGAAAACTAGCTGAAAAGTTCAATATGGGAAAAACACAAATTTCGTAAATGTTCAGTTTATATAATATGCAAATAATTTTTTTTTTCGACCGACCTTCCCAATAGCGGACACCTCTCTATAGCGGACACTTTTCGAGATTTTTCTGGTGTCCGCTATAGGGAGGTTTTACTGTATTAATAAATAGAAAGGGATAGTATTATGAGATACAGTAAAAAAAAGTTGAACTTGAAATATTCCACTATATTACCAATAAAAATTATGTGTTTCGCTAACACTGTAGCTTCGTCAGATGACAATGATTTAATAAAAGGTAAAAATAAAAATAAAAGGTTGGTGCAATAAAATTATTGAAGATGTAAATAAAACAGTGGAAGGGTTACAATAGCGGGGAAATCCAACAGAGGGTTTAAAAATTAAATTAAATAAGGTACAATATGGGTAATTTACAAAATCTTAAGTATATGGTCAACAGAATAAATTTAGCAAAGGTGAAACATTTAAATCTATTTGACAACAGGTCCGTATTTTTAAGTTTATTTATTTTCATAGATTCCAACAAATTCAATTTTAAGCCTTTGTTTTCTGTATGTAAGATTTGACAGGAAGGATCGAAATTATGTTGATAATCAAGTAAATGTTTAGCATAGTTTGAGTCTGCTTTATTTTTTAGAAAACTGTTATAATGTTCCTGTATTATTTTGTTAAAATGTCTGCCCGTTTGGCCAATGTAGGTTTTAGGACAATCTTTGAATTTTAATTTGTAGACGCCTGATTTTTTGTTTTTATCGCTTTTAGTTTTAATGTTTTTGATAAATTTACTTAAAGAGTTATTAGTTTTGTACACGAATTTATATCAAGTTTGTTAAGAAAATTGCCAATTACTTTGCTAGGTTGCCCAAAGAAAGTGACAAGTTTAAATTGGTCAGAGTTTTTGCTTCTTGGAAATAGCCAGTCAATAGCCTTTTTGTAAGTTTTCTTTTTTAGGATTTGGTCAATCAGATTTGAGTTATATCCGTTGTTAACTGCAATTTGTTTATAAATGTTTAGTTAATTTTGAAAATTGATTTTATTTAGAGGGAGAGTTACCAGTCTATGGATCATACTGTGAAAAGAAGCTAATTTGTGTTGTATAGGGTGGCACGAAGAGTTTCGTAATCAAAAACAATAAAACTAAAAGCTATAAAAACAAAAAATCATGCGTCTATAAATTAAAATGCAAAGATTGTCTTAAAGCATACATTGGCCAAACGGGCAGACATTTTAACAAAAGAATACAGGAACATGATAACAGTTTTCTAAAAAATAAAGCAGACTCAAACTATGCTAACCATTTTTACTTGATTAGCAACATTATTTCGATCCTTCATTTCAAATCTTGCATACAGAAAAAAAGGCTTAAAATTAAATTTATTAGAATCTTTGGAAATAAATAAACTTAAAAATATGGACCTGTTACTTAATGATCAATTAGATTTCAATAATTCACCTTTGCTAAATTTATTCTGTTGACCATATACTTAAGATTTTGTAAATTACCCTTATTGTACCTTATTTAATTTAATTTTTAAACCCTCTGTTGGATTTCCCTGCTATTGTAACCATTCCATTGTTTTATTTACATCTTCAATAATTTTATTGCACCAACCTTTTATTTTTATTTTCACTTTTTATTAAATCATTGTCATCTAACGAAGCTACAGTTTTAGCGAAACATGTCATTTTTCTTGGTAATATATAGTGGAAATTTACAAGTTCAACTTTGTTTTACTGTATCCCATAATACTATAATATGGAATTCCACCTAGTATCGGCTGAATCAATTAATAGAAAGGGAGTTTAAAAATAAATATGAAAGCTTTTTAATACTTATCTGAATTCTGGTTACCTTGGCATTCCCAACACTTACCTACCTACGCTTTCCGAATTCTTAAGTACTCAGACACCAAATTGCTCGAACTAGATAGACTTACGCGCAGGCTACTGAGAAATGTCGAAGTCCACCACCCACGCTGTGCACTTGAAAGAATCTACTTAAAAAAAAACGAATGGGGGAAGGAATAGGCCCCTTTTTGGTACAAGACCAAGAGACTATGAGAAAATACTTTTAAAAATCGAATGGATAACTTCTACAAAAATTGTAGCAACAGACGCTGGATATACATACAGCCATTAACTTACAGCAAAATAAATTACCCAACATAATCCGCACGCCAATAAGTCAATAGCTTTTAACTTGACAAGAGAATGCTCTATATTTCAAATACCCTACTGCACTTCAAAATACACGTAGATAGAGAAATGTCACTAAATTGGTTAGAAAGAGGGCAGTTACACACTTAAATAGAAGGACATATAATAAAAAAATAGCGAATTTGTTACGAGATATTAACTTAGGTTATAAAACGACATTAAAATATAGCATGAAGGACACTACTTACAAAACATCGCTTACTTGAAATGTTTAAATTTTTGCACCGCTTTCTTTTCCACCCTGTATAAAATTAAAATGCATTGATAACGTTATAAACGTACCATATTATTACTCTGCAAAAATCAATCTTTCAAACTCTGCAAACCTCATTAAAATCGGTTACGTCGTTTCCGAACTACAGACCTGTAATAAGGGTGTTAAAAACACAATTTGCCGAACTTTGTGATGAGTAGTTTAGATTGAAAACAAAATTAAATACTACCAATATTTAAAAATGTTCACCTCAATAGCAAATAAGGAGAATCGAGATGAAGGAATGAAAGTAATGGCCAGCCCCATCGACATCAAGAAAAAGAAAGGAAATCTAAACATTTTTAAATTCGTTTTTACGCTTTCTTTACTAAAGGTTTTTAAGATTGAACGATAAAAAAGGTTTCGAAAGTGCAATATTTTCTAATAAAAAAAGAAATAAAAATAAATTTAATTAAACTTCTATAAAAAGTTTTGTGCCTTTATACAAAGAGAAAATAAATAAAAATTGTGGTCTAAAAAAACCAAATTAGAGACTTTTTGTAAACACCTTTACTAATTTTTTAAATGCAAATTCCGCCGCAATCGTCTCTTTCTTTTTAACAGTACCATAAACCTTACTTTACTCCTTTAGGGGAGAGTTTGCACCATACTTGTAAAGAGTTTAATTTGCTTAAATCCTACGAGTTCGCAGAGATGTGACCAAATTAACATTGTGATATGAAAAGTTGCCTATCTGAGTACAACCTGTGGTACAAGGTAATTATTTCTCTGCTTACTTAGAAGTATAACACTAATGTTTAGTTGTACAAGAGAATTCACGCTGATTTTCATTCTCAAAATTTGGTGTGGGCAGAAGTTACTAGTGCTAATTCTAAAGTAAGTATTTGCATATTGGTTAAGTTTTATCCTTCAGTTACTTCGCATTAATGTTTTTATAATTAAACCGTTAAAAACATAGAAAATATTTTTCGTGTGTCAACCGGCAAAGATTTGGTTTTTTGGGGTTCTAAGAGCACATACCAAAATCTTCTTGCAATTCAGATGACGTTCAAGGCGTGTTCCTATACAAAGACTTTAAATGCAACGAACAGAATTACCAAAACCCGTTCAATCCCGTAGAAAAAACTTTGTATTCCGTCCGGTAAAAGCGTTTGTAATAAAATTACAAAAAAAATATGACTATATGCCGGATAAAGAGGTCATAGCGGTAAGTGAAATAATGAAAGATGAACCTACTACTTCATCTGGACATAAAATATAAGCAAAGAAATGGTATTTGACGATAATTCTTTAGACTAGACGACATTGGTTTTGATGACCTTGTTAATGAGCATCAACAAGAAAAGCAGTTTTTGTACTATGTAAAGGAGAAATCATTTGAAAACATTGTTTTTCAGTTTACAAGTGTTGTCCTAAAAATAGGAACTTTTGGTGTTTTTGACTACCAGGGATTGTTATATCATGGAAAAATTGTGTCTTTTGGAAGAATGAATAATTAGCTCCATGGAAAAGTGGTTCAAAATGTGGAAATGGCCGACTAAACTAGATGAAATGCCTTAATTAAACTCTTAACCCAGATATTACTACTGTCCTTTTAAAAGGCATTTCGATTACAGGTTACTTGAGTGGGCTTCGTTTATTTTTTAATCGATGTCGCAGTAAGTACCGCATTGGTAGACATTAAATAATGATACCAGACAACTTATTACATTTCAGCGAGCGTTTTGAACGTGTATAAACGTATTTTAAAACTTTGTTTTTACGAACTGTAATCATGAATGATTGGAGGTAAGCTCATTTACTTATCTAAATATGTTAAGTCTCATTGCGCATGATTTTCAGATACCACATAATTATACTATACTTCTAGATATAAAACATTATAGCTTATTACAATGCATGATAAGGGGTCAAAATGGCACCGTCCTTTTAAAAGGACGGTAGTAATATATGCTACTGCATATTTGTAATATTCTTTTATTATTTTAGAAGGCCATTGAAACTGCATGAGCTACTTGAGGAGCTAGAAAATGTCGACGAAATACCCGTTGCTCCAGATACTATATAATACTACTTTTCCCCTCTGAAAATTATATACATTATACATTTATTGCATAAACTAAAACTAAGAGGTATGAACGCTACAGGAACAATACGCGAAAATCGTTCAATGAAATGCCCACTTTCGAGCTCTTCTGTAATGGAGAAATCAAAAAGAGGAGAGTTTGAGTATCGACTTGACAAAGATACCGGTATCGTTGTATGCCGATGGAACGACAACAGCGTCTACTTTTACGCCAGTTTTCTCTCTGGGCCATGTCAAGCGCTTTTCTCAAAAGGAGAAGAAACATATAACTATTGAACAGTCAAATATGATAAAATCATACAATATCTACATGCATGGGCGGTGTAGACAGGAGGGACCAAAATATCAGCCTATATAGTCTCCATTAGAGGGAAGAAGTGGTATTTTTCCCTGTTTGCACAATGCTTGGATATGGCCCTTCAAAATGCGTGGCAATTACATCGAACTCAAGGGGGGAAATTGGATCAGTTAGAGTTCTGACGAGCGGTGGCTGGAAACATCTTGGAATCCAATCAGAAAGATCTTAAAAGAGGTCCATCCAAGCGAAATCCATTTGAAAATGCTAACTCGAGGTTCGATGAATTTAATCCATCTGATCATTTACCAAGAAAAGGAACTTAAATGTGGAGAATGTCACAACAAGATCCAATTTCGATGTGAAAAATGTAATGTGCCACTTCATCCTAAGTTTTGTTTCAAAAACTGCCATACCCTTTAGTTATAGTTTATTAATTTTATTTGTTAAAACTTGATTTTTATTATGGCGTAAAATAAAACTTTATTTTAGTAACAGTACTATAGTAGGTAGTTCATATTACTACCGTCCTTTTAAAAGAACACCTCATATTTCTGGGTTAGCCATCACAAATGCAATAATTTATCTTTTTGTGTGTATTTATAAAGGAAACCACGTAATATTTGTGAAAAAATATTAGAAATTAAAAAAAAAAGTTTCAGTAATATCTGGGTTAAAATGACGTTCAAGGATCTATGGAACCACCTAGACCGGTTAGTAAAAGAGACATATTTGCAGTTCCGGAATTAAAAGACTTTTTAGATTAGTAATATGAGTTTACGCTATTCTTGAAAATGTTGTTTGTTAATATCACTTATTTTTACTTTTTTTTTTTTTAAATATATTTGAATAAAAAATATTTCAAAACTACTTTTTGATACTTTCATTATCCCGAAATATATTTTGAATCAAAGTCTATCAAATAAGCGGGACGAAATTGCTCCAAATAACGTATACCATGCGTTGCAACGCAATTTTCTAGCTGCGATAAAGTAACCCCTTCCATTGGTAGATTTTGCCCTACTTTTTATTTCTTTAATCATCAAAAATATGCCTGTCTGGGTAATAGAAAATAAGCCCGGAATTTTGAAACAGAAATTTTATTAAAACGTTTACAAAATCAAATTGAACCTGCATTGGAAAAAGTTGCTTCTAAGAATGATATGAAGACATTATTTGGTTTCAAGTGAACGGTTGTTCTGCTCACAATGTAGGTACGAGAAGTAAATAAATATATCTTAACGTTTTCGATGGAAGCACAATAGCATTAAATTACACCATAAATTGGTCAGCTAGATATTGATAAGAAAAACAACAAACAACCATATAAATCAACATATAAAAATAAATAACAGACCGACAGAACCAAAAGAAAAACTGAAATACCTAGGCGTAATAATAGACAAACCACTAAGATTCGAAAATAATACTAATTACATAACCCAAAAATACTACTCAGCAACAACCAAACTATACAGACTTCTAAACAACAGATCACTATCAAACTAACAAACAAACTACTAATTTACAAACAATGCATACGACCAGTACTAACCTACGCAGGACCAGTCTGGTGCAGCATGGCAAACTGCCATTTTAAAAAATTATAAAGATTACAAATTAAAATCTTAAGACAGGTATTATCAGCCTCAAGAAATACACCTATAAGACATTTGCATCAGCCAACAAACATACCCTATATAATGGACTACATAGAAACAAACCCAATAACATTCTACGAAACGCAACCAAAAAACTCTAGGCTCACAGAAAACATAAATGCAACTAGACATGACGATTACATAATACATTACCCATTACATTCTAGACTACCAATATTTCATCAAGACCCATAAAATAAAATGTCCCATTTCCACTATAAACCCATGTGTAGGTACTTTTTGCGACATCCCCAACAAGACCACTACATAAAAAGTTCAAGCTAAATTTTTGGCAAAAACGCGCTACCGTACCTGATAGAAAATATTTCAAACTGGTTTTTTCTAACGCTTTTCCAGTGAAACCCCCAGCCAAACCAAAACATTTAACATAGTTAAAATCTGATGAATCTCAAGCAAAAACAAAACGTATCCCAAATAGCAGTAAAAGATCACTGGAATTGTCTGAACAACTAAATTCCGAGCCGTGATTAGCTTACCAAAGGCTAACATCAGTCACCCAGCGTTGCCTGGGGCGTATCCTCGATTATATTATAATCAAGTGTATTAAATTATGTAAACTAACATGACAATACGTAAAATTATTATGCACAATAAAGATGTTTTTAAATGAAAAGATGGTCAGCTAGATCTCCTGATCTTTCACCAAACGGCTTTTTCATGTGAGATAACATTAAAACTATCAAAGTTTAGGAGAACTAAAGACTGCTATTCTAGGGGTATGCAGCATCATTAAAAATATGCCTGTAGCTTGCTAATAGAAAATAAGCACGGCGATTCCGGAAATTTGCCTTGAAAACTTCAAAAGATCGTCAAAGGATGTCATGTACCCAGTTTAAACAGGCAATCAGCGGTAGGTACATACAAAGCTTATTTCAAAAATAATATTTGTTTGTTTAAAATTGAGGTCGGTTTATTTTCTGGACTACAAGACGTGGTATTTATTACAAAGATAGCGGGAACGCTAAAAGTTTAAATACATATTTTATACCGGGTGGTGTACCGCCAGATTGGCCATGCGAAATACCATGTAAATTTTGCTACCCTCAAATATTATGTCCAGAATTAATTTTACATTAAAATTGTATTGGACTTTTTTGAAGGTTCTTATATGATGGACTAGCACACCAAATTTTATTATTTTCTAATAAGCCAATTAAAAGTTATTTAGAAAAAACCCCTCGTAAAAATCCTGGAAATTAAATACGGCTCTGATACATACCTCAATGAAACCACCTGTAATAATTATGATAAAGTCGAGTAACTGGACGTTATATTTTTATTAGGTTTATAATATTTTATAATATTCAAGAAAAAATAATGATTGTACTAATTTAATAAACGCAAGTATTATAACGCCAAATTACAAGAACTTTATTTGTAAATAAATAAGGTCTCTATTTCCATTTTTAACACACTTTTATTAGCTTCACCTGTATGTTTGTATGCTTGTTTGTAACCGACTTCTTTGAACCCGATTTTGACCCACCTTAAACGGTCAGATTTAATTTAAATTTTGTAGACTTATCAAGAACCGCTGACGATACAATAATTTGATAAGTTTATCTCATTATCCTGATCAGGATCGCAGGAATTAAATCATTTCCTTACAGATCCTCTGTATGAGAGGGAGAGAGATAGAGCTCACCGTATGCGCATGCGTACTATCTACCTACTTTCCGGCTCGAGCATTTGGCTTAATAGTGTTGGTACATTCTTTCGCTATCAGTTGGTCCGTTGGTCGAGCGGGTTTGTTCCGGTTTGTGGACCCAATGCTTTGAATCTAGCCATTTAATTAAAAAAAATGGACCCACTTCTTTAAATCTAGCCATTTCAAAAAGTCATTGTTAAATTAGTGGCAGTATTCCATCTCTACTCCGGACCTCAACTCAAAAAAAAAAATTTTTTCCTAACAACTACTCAAACTAAAAAATAAAAAATAAATACAGTTTAAAAAAAACTAAAAAACACGCTTTAATAATTAATCAAACTAAAAAGCGTAAAATAAATATAGTTTAAAATAATTCTTGAAATTCTTAATATAGGCAGAAAATAATAATGAACTATAAACATTAGTATTATTGTGAAAAAAGCGTGGGGCGCTTTGTGCTATATTTTTCTTAAATCGAGCACCCCACGCTTTTTTATTTTACAATAATACTTATGTTTATTGTTCATTATTATTTTCTGCCTATATTAAGAATTTCAAGAATTATTTTAAACTATATTTATTTTCCACTTTTTAGTTTTGATAATTTTATTAAAGCCTGTTTTTTAGTTTATTTGAAACTATATTTATTATACATAACTACGGCTATACAATATACATTATATACAATGGAAAGTGCAGAAGGTCAGCTTGGAGTATAAAACCTGGAGGTAAGATACTCCCTCTGTTCTTTAGCTTAAGCATGTAATAAAGATAGGCAATGGAAATTAAAAAAAATGATAATCTATGAATTATAATAAAAATAAACAATACCTTATAATAATCAGGAGCAAATAACTGTGGGGCATGAATGAAATCAATATTACAATCATCAAATAATGACATGTGGCAAAGATATACAGAAAATAGTATTTCATCAGCTTCCCTCAATTTGATGTTTTTGTAATTAATACGAACAATATTTATAGTTTTTTAATTTGTGTACCACTATGGGTTGATGCTTTCATACAGTTTTGTTAAAAAGCCTGGTGCTAATTCCATTATTTTCTTCTACATATAGTATAATCTACATTATTTTCTTGGGCTCTACCATAGAGTACATCATTGTTTCTCTCTATGCAGTTGCATTTCTTAATTACAGTACATTTACTCTTTAAATCGCAACAATATTCAGGATTGTTCACTTGCTTAAAATAAGTCCGTCAGGAAACATCGCAGAAAACATTTCGGATATTTAACGGAAACTATTTTCCAGATAGTACCCCTTGATCATTGTTATTTTAAAGCCTAAAGTAAAGTAAAGTAAAGTTCGTGTAACTTGTGGTGCTCAAGTCTGGTGCTAGAGTTTTCAGGTCGCGCAAGCGCCTCTAGCGTGACTTAACGACCAGAGATGGCCGGGACCGACAGCTTTACGTCTCCTCCGAAAGACGATCTGACACCAACCAACTAAAATTCGGTCATACTTTTTTTATTATGCGTATGCCCACTCCGGGAATCGAACCCGGATCGCCACGGCCGTAAGCGGTATCTCTACCACTAAAAGCCTAACACAATTTTTATGTAAAATTAATACTAATATTGGAGCCAGTATTAATTCACAGGGGATTTCCCATGGTCAGTCTGGCCGTGCACCATCCGCTAGGTATATAAGGTGATATTAAAATTTTAAAAAATGCACCAAATCGTACAAATTATATTAATTTAGGTTCCAATAACTGAAATAGTATATTAGTACCTACTATAGAAGGTAATTGTACAAGGAAAATTTCAGGTATCCGTTAAAATAATAGTTAATATATTGTGAAAATGTTCATTTCTGCAGTGTATCTATAAACTGAGGTTAAGAGTCCCAATTTAGAAGAATTGTGTGACAGCAGGCATCGAAAATGGGTTTAATTAACCTCCTTACGGAACTCTTAACATTCATCTTTACAACAATATAAATTAAAGAAAATTCGACAATTCTGACCCTAATAATAACAATAATTGATTTCCCACTTTTATTAAAATTTCTGAATTTATTACCTTCATCGATGTTTACAAATCTTCTTACCTATTATTTGGTAATAAGTACATCAAAGAGATTACTGTTTGATAAACGGATACCAGATTTTCATTTTTCGTTTAAGTACTTTTTATTTCATTGTTGAATCAAGCTGCGAATTTTAAAATAGTTATGACTCGTCTCATTCATAAAGGGAAAGTCCTTAGATTATTCCTCTTTAAAATTCCACCACAATGATGGCAGAATTACTTGCATCGCAAATACGATGTGACTCGAAGCAGCTTTAATCAAACAATGACATTTTACGAAAGGATATTGCTTTGTCTATTTTTAATTCTTTGTTTAAAGTAAAAATACAATCCCGTATATTATGTAAATAGTTTGAAATTAATTCATTATCAAATTTGTTTAGTTTCCACTGAATATTTCTTTATTTTTTTCTAAATTATTTTAAGTTTGAGGGAACAAATAAAGGTATATTATTTTTATATTCTACTATTTTTAATTTTAAAAACAATACCTCATACTATGGGTATATTATATTCATTAAGTATTATTAAATTATTGTTTGTTTCATTGTTATAATCGGCTTTATTAAATCTACAAATTTAATGTATTTTATGAAATTGAAAAAAAATTAAACAGTCGGACTACCGTACGCTCGATTAGGCTGAAATCTTGGTCCATCCAGTACCTCACAATTAATGACTTGTGGAATTATTGGTAAATAAAACAACAATAAATATACGTTTCACTGAAAAAAAAAACTCTAGGTATTTTATTGTTAAATTAAAAAATTTTATATCAAAAACTTAAAATGTAAATACTAAAAGTGGCTTAAACGAACCACCGAGTCCAATATTATTATTCACACAAGTATTAAGAGAACGGAGAGCTTTAGACTTTTATACTTTAAGGCTTCCCACTTGTCTTCCTGCCTACATGATCTTCTACCTGTCATTTTTACCTTTCTCCGAGACACAGATGTCGACTGAACTGTAATTTTTCTAGCCTTTCATTGTAATTTTTTTTGACCAACAGTCAAAGAGCGCGGTAAGTGTTCAAATTTGAAGGCACTATGTAAACCACTCATAAGTGTTGAACTACTATACAGTGTGTAAATAATGTATGAAATAACTTCAATTACAATTTAGGTAAGACGGTTTGAGAAAAACGCTGAAACACGTCAACTAACTTATAAAAATGCGCTTTCTTTGACGCTTACAACATTTATACGGGGTGTCGCGTTTAGAAGATATGATTGTATGGATGTTTTTTTTTAAATGGAATGCCCTGTATATTACTTCAAATTTCGATTCCTTGAAAGAAGCCGCTTTTAAAAACCTAAAACATATAAGGTCCAAAATTCGTTGTTTAGAAACCAGAGCAACTAGAAAAAAATCATCAATTTATATTTATTTATAAATTTATAATTACTTTCGTCTTTTTAGTCAGGTTACATGTATGTTTACTTTCCAGGTATAAACTTATTGTCATGCTTTGACAGTGACATTTCTTTTTCTGTTCTGTTTAAAGTTCATAGAATCAAAAGAAAATGCGTTTATCAGTGACACAAAGAATTGAAATACTCATGATGATTGGGTATGGTGATAGAGTTCGGACACAACAGCAAGTATGTACGTTGTTTAATGGTAAATATCCAGAAAGGCCCATACCTCAATCAGTTGTGAGCAAAATAGGAAGAAAGTTTTGAGAAACTGGATCTGCAGAAGATCGACCAAAAGCAGGACGCCCAGCGCTTGACGAGGAAACCAAATTAAATATTTTATTAACCTTCGAAGAAAATCCTCATAACAGCACACGTCAGGTTGGTCTTAAACAAGAAACCTCTTTTATGTCAGTGCATAATTTACTGAGGATAGAAAAATGGCACCCTTTTAAAGTAAATCTTGTTCAAGGGTTGTCGGATGACGATCCTGATAGAAAAATAGAATTCTGTCAAACATTAATGGACACGTGCAACAGTAACCCATTTTTGGTAAAAAATATAATATTTTCGGATGAGTCTACTTTTAAATTAAACGGCGAGGTAAACAAACAAAATTGCAGATACTGGGCAAAAAAAAATCCTAGGTGGATGCGAGAGCATCATACACAATATCCACAGAAATTAAATGTGTGGGAGGGTATTGTTAGAAATAAAATTTTGGGACCATATTTTTTTGACGGTAACGTAAATGGGCAGAAACATCTTCAGTTTTTGCAAGAATTTCTTGTACCTAAATTGGTTAATTTATTTCCAAGTAGAAATGAACCTGGGGTTCACTGTGAAAATTTATGGTATCAACAAGATGGCGCAAGTCCACATTATCCTGTAGAGGTCCGAGCATTCCTGGATCAAGTTTTTCCCAACAAGTGGATTACGCAGCGTGGTACCATTGAATGGCCACCCAGGTCTCCGGATCTTACTCCCATGGACTATTTTCTGTGGGGTAATTTGAAAAATGTAGTATACAAAAGTAGCCGGATAGTATCGATGATTTAAAAAGTAGGATAAGAATCGAATGTGCCAAAATAAGTGAAGAGGCTATAAGTAATGTGCAACGAGAATTTATTCATCGATTA
Organism: Polydrusus pterygomalis; assembly: GCA_963969555.1. Classification (NCBI taxonomy): domain Eukaryota; kingdom Metazoa; phylum Arthropoda; class Insecta; order Coleoptera; family Curculionidae; genus Polydrusus; species Polydrusus pterygomalis. The sequence continues at coordinate 89,947,593 of OZ018377.1, read as the reverse complement.
TTATATTGTCAGGCGCAAGAGGGAAGACAATTTCAACATCTAATTAATTAATTGTTTGGTTTACCTTTTGTTAGATTTCATGAAAATAAATTGATGATTTTTCTTCTAGTTGCTCTGGTTTCTAAACAACGAATTTTTGACCTTATGTGTGTTAGGTTTTTGAAAGCGGCTTCTTTTAAGGAATCGAAATTGAAAGTAATATACAGGGCATTCCATTTAAAAAAAAAATCTATACAATCATATCTTCTAAACGCGACACCCCGTATAAATGTTGTAAGCGTCAAAGTTGACGTGTTTCAGCGTTTTTCTCAAACCGTCTTACCTGAATTGTAATTGAATTTATTCCATACATTATTTACACACTGTATATTTATATTTTTATGATAATTTTTCATAAATTTTTCAATGGCTGGACTAAAGCCTACTGAATCGGCTTCCAAATTTTTCAAGACATCTTCATTAAAATTCGAAATAAATTCGCACCATTCTTTTTTAGCGTCACGCTGTTGTTTCCACGAGATTTCATGCATTGGTCACTATCTGTGGACACAATACTTTTACGGTCATCAATACTTGTAGATTGTTGAGTGGGCGTGGGTTTGCTCTTAATCACTCACCTCAATTTTTTAACATATTAAATCTGTGTTTTTCTACAAAATCAAAGTTGGGCTATTAAAATTTGGTCGCATGTGATGCAAAGTTTATTTGTTTTTGACCCTGTATAAGGTAACTTCATAAAATAAGTATTTTTAAAAACGTAGTTTGTGTCCGAAAGTAATACACCTTAATATTAAGACAAAAAAGAACACAGTGTCATCAGTAAAGTGTTCGGGTTTGTTCGGGTTTGTTCGGGTGTGGAAAATAAATTTTAGTTTAACTTAACGTAAAGTTTATCTATTTTCAACGATTTAATTTAAAACCCCTTTATTATATTTTTTATTTTTTTACTTTCAGACACAAACTACGTTTTCAAAAATACTTATTTTATGAAGTTACCTTATGCAGGGTCAAAAACAAATGAACTTTGCATCACATGCGACCAAATTTTAATAGCCCAATTTTGATTTTGTAGAAAAACACACATTTAGTATGGCGCTACTTTAAAGAAAATGTATCTGAAATAAAGCATTGTCAAAACTGAGAAGTTTTATGTAGGTTGCGTTGCGTTGAGTCTGATTTGGCAAAAGTCGTGCAATTTACAAAATATAGGTAAAAAATCAAAATTATCTTATGCAGCTGCAATTTTGCATGTGGGCTACAAACTGCATTTAAAAAAACTTTTTTTAATAATTTTTTTCGATATTTTTAGAAATAACCCCATTTTTGAATTATTTTTTGGAAAAAATTAAAATTTGACAGATAGAGCGAATCAAGTGACTACTATTTTTTTGCTTAATTTTCATCTCGATCGAAGCAGAACTTGATGCCAAAGTCAAATTTTGAATAAAGCTATTAATAAAAATAAATCCCATATGATGCGGACTTTACTGGTGACACTGTATAATTGTCTGGCCACTCCATAATTTACATTAACAAAGTAAAAAAGTAAACAACTGACAGCAAACCGTTAGGGAATTTTTCGGAAAATTTCGCAGAACTGGTATCAAGCGTCTGGTATCTTAACAATCAATTGGAATATCGGCCGCTCGTTCTTAGACAGAACCCGGTTAACGCGAAATTACCCGAATGCGGTGTACTGGTGCTCGATACAAAAATGCTTCCGGTTGCCCATACTGCTGACATTGGGAAGTCGTATAGGTAAGTCAACTTAATCTATGATTAAATTACTGGTCGTTTCGTTTGTTTCTTCTTACCATAGTATAAAACAAAGTCGCTATCGCCCGTCCTGTCCCTATATGTGCTTAAATCTTTAAAACTACGCAACGGATTTTGAAGCGTTTTTTTTAATAGATAGAGTGTTTCAAGAGGAAGGTTTTTATGTATAATACATGCATAATATTATAGAGAAACACTGATAAATTAGAGTAGGGAGAACGAACGACCCAACCTAACCGGTCCCCGGCCCGTTCAACGATCGATCCGAAGCCGGAATAGACGAAGACAGACTATGTTTTATGCATGGATGTGAATTGTGGACGGGCCGGCAAACGGTTGAGTTTGAGGTTTGTTCGCCTTATTATCTCACGTCGTATAATGCCGGGCTGCAACGCAGGCCGGGTACACGCTAGTTATAATATATTTTATGATTATTTTTTCATGACACATCCTTTTTTGAGACAAATCATTTTTTTGTAAAACACGCCTTTTAAAAAAATACAGTGTACTTAAGCATCTCCAAATTCTAGAGCCCCAGATTTTACAAACCTCAAGACTCGTTGAAGGTTAAAGATATTTTTAGGGCGTAATTTTTATCAGAATATTGTTATAAAAATCGATTTATTTCGAACTGTTATTTGGTTTTTCAAAATGCTTTTCTCTTTTTAAATTTGACAATATCAGAAATAGGTAATTTAAAGAAAACGTTGAAAAATAAAATAGCTGAAATTGCTACCTTTAATAAAAAGTTATTTAAATTCATTCTGACGAGAATGATAATATAACTAAATCAATTTCCGCCACAATATCCTTCTGTACAAAAAGTTATTACAAAACAAACGAATGCTAAAAATATTATCAAGAAACATAATACTATGTTTAATTGACTAGCAAATACAATAACGTAAACCAGTATCATTTGGCATATAAACAATTTTTATTTTCATGGTTATTAGACTTTCGTTTTTTAAAAATAATAGTATATAAGTATACAGAATATAAAGAATCGCTAGGACCCGTTAAATTAATTTTTTTTAAATTAATTTTTCTTAAAAAAAATATTTTATCAAAATGTGTATCAACTTTAGTTTTTTTAATAAAACATATTGTATAATTTTATGTTCGTCGCCACTTTTAGTTGTAGACCTGCTACAAAATTACTTATAGAATATATAAATATTTTTTGAAATAAATTTGAGAAAACGATATAAATGAAAAGCGCCAGTGAAAATGGCAAACCCAAGGTGTTTAGAACCAAATTTGATATGCGTATTAAAACTAGTTATGTGTGTGTACCTGGTGTACAACTAAAAAAGGACGCCGAGAGAAAATATTTATTACAAAAGCGACTAAGAGAAATTGCTGAAAATTATTTTTAAGTGTGTTGGTAGGCCGCTAGACGGTGTAACTATAGTGGCCAAGCAAGAAGTGGGATTTTCTCAAAAATCCTCATAGTAAACATGTGCCAAAGGTAGCATTTCTTCAATCTAATAAAAATTCTGAATAAGTCTTATTTTTGAATTTTTGCTGTACCTTTTTGTTTAAAGGGGATAGGAGGGACAAATATTGCTATGCAAAAATATTTACAACTTTGGTTTGGCTCATCGAAATTTGACAAATTTGGACTCTCTAAATAGGGATTCTTTTGTTTTATAAATTTTATATAAAACGAAGTCGTTCTGATTTCTGGTGCGATAGCTAGAGGGCGCCATTTAGCAGAATTAAAAATGTCGTCATTCTTCTGAAAAGTTTTAAACGCAACGATATATATTTGTTTACTTAAGCAAAAAGGAGAATAAATAAAAAGAATATCTATAAAAACCGCAAACCAATACCTTTTTTTAAACCGGAGATATGGAAAATATAATAAAATAATAATAATAATAATAATAAGTTTATTTAAAATTTAATAATATAATAAATATGTTTATGTTGTCTTCGATAAACTTATTCTTCAATCCCCTGAAGCTGAGCTTGTTAAATAAAAATGGAAACAAACTAACGTTTTTATACGGTATTTGTAGGCAAGATTACTAACACCATACCATTGTGTCTTCTACAAAACCATCATCAACATAACACTTTTTTAAATAATTGTTTTGTAAATTTTAATTATTTACAATAAAAATAATAGAGGATGGTTACATAAACAAATTGCACTAAAATTTTAAGTAGGCTGTGAAACAAAAAAGGGAAGGAGGTTCTGATTTAAAATATGAAATAGTACGTGTCAAAGTTTTAATAAGTTAAATTTTTATTATTTTCCTTAAAATGTGTGCTGCGTCAAAATGCGGACCTCAATTAAAGAGGCTTTGACGGGCTTAACATTTTAAGGAAATAATTCAAAATGTAACCTATATAAACTTGACACGTACTATTTTATATTTCAAACCAAGTCCATTCCCATCTTCCATTTTTTTTTGTTTCACAGCCAACTTCCAATTGTACCGCAATTTGTTTCATTAATGCAACCATACTCATTATTTCTCTTGTAAATAATTTAAATCTACAGAACATTAATATAAAAAGTTTTGTGTTGATTAGAGCTTTGTAGAAGACCTAAAGGTATGGTGTTTGTAACTTATTGCCTACAAATACCGTATTAAAATGTCAGTTTATTCTTATAAAGCTCACTTTTATATTATATTTTCCATATCTCCTGTTTAAAAAATATATCGGCTTGCGGGTTTCACAGATATTCTTCGTATTTATTCTTCTTTTTGCGTAAGTTTAAAAAGATATACAATTGCCTTTAAAGTTTTGGAGAAAAATGAATAAATCGTTGATTCTACTTTTAATTATTTTTTTTTCTGGCTTTGGCAGATCTGCCATTCAGCCAGCCGCTAAGTTTTTAAGGGTTACAGATAATACGTCAAATCATAAATAAAAGAAAAAAAAAGAAAAGGAATAAACCTAAAAGGAAAGAGACAGGGTTACTCGCTTCTCGCTCTGGGCCGATCAGATCATTTTATAAACAAACAGGAGGGCCCTGGGAAAACACATAACAATAGGAATTTAGGATATCTACATTTCTTAAGGATTCCGATATAAAATTACGATTATAACTTAATGATTACAGTTTAATGTTATTTCTATGTAAGGACATGATAGCCTTCTGTGCCTTTACATTGTTTACCTCCGACAGGACGTGGAGTAAGTTTAGGGGAGCCATGATATGACATTCCGTTATTAGAATATTATACAGTGTGTGTATAAAGTCTGGAAACGGCTTAATAACATCACAATTTACTGGCCGATTTAAACCAAATTTGGTACAGTTGTGTAAGAGGATCTAACGCACCGAATGACGATATTGGCGTTGTTGCCAGCTTTCCACATAAAATTATAATTATTTTTTATTAAATGCATTATTAGTCTATACTTCATAGTTTCCGAGATATTGACTCTCGAAAAGTGACATTTTTGAACTTTGACAGCTTATAACTTTCAGTACGTCTTAGAGCAAAACGGCTTACATGTCCCTATCTTCAATTTTTATTATCTTCCCAAAAAATCAACTCCAGTTAAACCGGAACAACTATATTTCCTGCTTTCGAGTTACATCCGGTTTAACCGGAAGTTGATTTTTTTGGGAAGATAATAAAAATTGAAGATAGGGACATGTAAGCCGTTTTGCTCTAAGACGTACTGTTAGAAAGTTATAAGCTGTCAAAGTTCAAAAATGTCACTTTTCGAGAGTCAATATCTCGGAAACTATAAAGTATAGACTAATAATGCATTTAATAAAAAATAATTATAATTTTATGTGGAATTTAAAAATGTAAAAATATACTGGGTGTTATATTTAAAAATATAAAATTCGTTCGAATTCCAGACAAACTAAAAAGCTGGCAACAACGCCCATATCGTCATTCGGTGCGTTAGATCCTCTTACACAACTTACCAAATTTGGTTTAAATCGGCCAGTAAATTGTGATGTTATTAAGCCGTTTCCAGACTTTATACACACACTGTATATATTGTTGGAGTATTTTCGGCATTCGAAAAATATATGATCCAAATCACATGGAACGGCACAAGTCTCACAAAGTTCTAATTCAACAACATAATTTTTTTAAGGTGAGCAGGATAACTTGCATGTCCAAATTTAAGCCAAACTAAAGTGGTTATGTATCTCCTCGAAACGTTAAAAGTGGAGTGCCAGTATTTTATAGGAATGTCCGGGTGAATCTGTGAAAATCTTGTTTTATTGACCCTTTTGTATCTACTCCATCTATGTTGCCATTGTTCTAATGTTCTAGATTTGCAAATAAGATAAGAATCTGGTATACCAATAGAGTAGTTCATTGGTGAGCCACTAATAATTGCGTGTTTGGCTAGTTGATCTACAGCTTCATTCTAAACAAGCCCTGTATGTGATTTTATCCACATAAACACCACAGATTTATTAAGTATATTGACTAAGCTTTGTAAGGGATTGTTTGATCTTAAAAAGTACTGGACACACACACACTGGGCTTTTAAAACCGACGAGGAGTCCGACAGGATCAAAAACTTGTTATGGTCCAGTTTAGTGCAGTAGTTTAGAGATTCTAGGATAGCGATGGCTTCGCAAGTAAAAACGGAGAAACTGCCATTTAATCTAAATTTGTATTCAATTTTGATTTTGGGGATATAAAAGGCCCCGCCACATCCCTGCTCAGATTTTGATGCATCTGTATAGATGTGAAGGGAGTCTAAATACGTTTCTAGGCTGGTATTGAGAATACACGCATTTATGCCATGGTGATCCGTGAAAGCAGGAAAAGAAAGACTTATTGGGAAAACCAAATTAAAGTACTCTATCTCGAATTGGGAGAGGTGTTTAAAGTTATCTACTTCTTGCTGAAAATTGATAACTTTAAACACCTCTCCCAATTCGATATAGAGTACTTTAGTTTGGTTTTCCCAATAATACTTTTAATTAATTAATAAAACAAACAAATCCCTATTTAGGAAGTTCAATTTTGCTAAATTCCGATAAGCCAAATCAAAGTTGTAGATATATGTGCTTAGCAATATTTGTACGCTCTTACGGCCTTCAACAAAGAAGTAGAGCAAAACTCAAATACAAAAGTTATCCAGAATTTTTATTAGGTTAAAAAAAGTGCTCCCTTGAACCTGGAAACTTAAAAATAATTTCCAGCAATTTCTCCCAGTATGTAATAGTGTCCATGTGTTGTTGTTTCCCAAAAAACACTAAACTTTCTTAACATCTCAAGCACTTTTTCCCTTAAGTGTTTTTAACTTGTACAAGTAATTTAAACTCATGAGTTCCTGGCCATAAAACACGAAGGCAATATTAAAACGTTCTATATATTCGGAGTTTCTAGCACGTTATTTCAATTTCGATTTAATGGTTGTATCAGTTTTCTTCTTTTTCTAGTGGATTCATCCAGCTGCCAGCTCACGCTTTTGTTAAACTTACAGGTTCTGGATTAATGTACTTTTTGCAATACATTTTTCTTTGTTGCAATGGTTTATGTTAAATTAGATAGCAAAACAAATTCTTGTGAAATAATTTTATTTTCTCCCTAAGAATAAAACCAAAGAGTTACGATTTCTTTGATAATTATTATCATAATTTTCACAAACTACGAAATATAGAAATATTATTTTTTTTAAAGGTTGGAGGACAACTAACAGGGTTTTAGAAAAAAAAATTTTTGCTCCTCCATTATCATGATCTATACTAATATATTATAAATAAAGGGCGGAATATATACAAAATGAATATTTTGTCAATTTTATAATAAAATGCATATTTTTCATAAATTATTATTAAAAGAAAAAGAAACTATAGTGGCATATCGGACAAGTGTGTAACTATTTTTTATATTGGAATACACAGGGATCCAAGTTCAATGGATACCCTGGGGCGGGTAGACCACGACGGCCGTTTCGTCCTTATTAGGACTCGACGGGCAGCCATAACCCAAGCAATTCCAAGAATGACGGAAAAATGCACTAAAAGCCTCATTGCAATACCAAGGCGGTCATCAGTGCACCGTAGCGCCATCCCACGGAATTCACTCCAATATAAAAGATAGTTACACTGGTATAATCGAAAGGTAGACAACTAAATAAACCACGAAGTGCAACCACAATCCAGTATAGGGAACGCTATTTGCGTTTTCACCTAAAACATCTGCCATTTTGCAGACAAGAAAACAGATCAACGCTGGCACCCACCAGAATGCGCGCAATCCGTTTGAGTTTTAAGCCATAAAAATGTTTAAAAGATGATATAGTGTCCGCGAAAATAATATCATCTTTTAAATAAATTATTATTTTAAGAGCATATTTTTGTTTTCGGCTTTATCAAAAAATTTAAAACGTTAAAGGTTTAATGTCCAGTTCGGTACTTATTTCAGGGATTTTCCAATCTGAAGATTATACCTAATAATTATATTTATATTTTGGTTATACACAGGGTATTTATTGGGGGTTTCCGGGGTTTGCAGGTGTATTGTTAGGGGTTGTTTATTGTTACTTAATAATGCGTTAATATTAAATTTACCTGCTCGACAAACTCTATTTAAATCGATTTGTAATACATACTTCTGTAGAGTTTAGTGCAAAAAAAGTCTTCTGTAAAGCTTGTACAAAAATTATTGTTTGTGAAAAGAAGTTCCAAATCTATCAACATTTGAAAATACCGCTGCGTAAGTCAAAGTTACAAAAAATGAAATCTGAGCCACTTCAGCTAAGTGTAACAAGCGCATTTCAAAATGTCGAAGAAAAATCGAAATCTAAAAAGGAATTTTTTCAAGAAGACATGCAAGGCTTTGGTCGCAGCAAACATACCTTTAAAAAAATTACAAAATCCGCAATTTAGAGAATTGTTGCAACATTTTAACATCTACTGATGTAATTGGACAATACTGCAACTTAGGTTGCAAAATATAAGGCCAAGATACAACTTCGTCAGATGGTTTACCCTCCTAAATGCTTTTTACTTCAGTTAAGTATTTAAATCCTTTATTTTTTTTACATTTACATCTAATTTGTTCCTTACTTGTCCTTCTACTTTACCGAGAATGTTGTTACATTTAGCGGAAAAAGAAATCTTTTGACAAACTAAAGCAAAAGTAGGTACCTATGTATTACAAATCGATATACCTAAAAACAGTTTGTTAAGCAGGTAATAATAACGCATTATTAAGGGGCAATAAAAAACCCTTAACAATATACCTGTAAACCCCGGAAACCCCCAATAAATAACTTGTGTATAACCAAAATGTAAATTAAGTACCGAACTGGACATTAAACATTTAACGTAAAATTTTTTTGATAAAGCCGAAAACAAAAAATATGCTCTTAAAATAATAATTTATGAAAAATATGCATTTTATTATAAAATTGACAAAATAATATACATTTTGCATACTTATATTCCGCCCCTTAGTGCTAAGTTTACTCTGCTAATAAGTGCTTTGATGTTTTAGGACATTTTGCCCCTAGGGGGTAAGTTTCCAACGCAACCGCTTGAGAAAAATATAAAATATTTTAGATAAATTCTTTGCTGGGAACAAATAAACAGGTCGCATTTACGAAAATTTTGCCCCTAGGTGTGGAAACAGGGGTATAAATTCTTGAAACTCGGTATAAATAGTAATAAATACTTAAAACACAAGTAATGAACCACGTATTTCTTATTTTTTTGAACGTCGGCCCCCAATAGGGATGAAAAGGGGTTATGAAAAATTATATTGGAAAGATAGTTTTTGACAGATTTTCTTGAAATTCAGCATAAATTAATAATTAATTATTATTGAAACACTAATTTCCTAATATTTTGAAAATCGGTTTCTAAAGGGGTGTATAAAAGTTTTCAATTAAAAAAATATTATTTGTCCGATTTTTTTCAAAACTTAGCATAAAGACTATGCTATACAAATATTGAAAAACACATTCCTTATTGTTTTGGAAATCAGCCCCTTAAGGGGATGAAAAGTGGGTATTAAGAGTTATATATTCTCTATTCTAAAATATTGTAGATATGTCAAATTTTCTCGTTTTTTCAAATAAAATTTATATTTTCAATTTATATTTTTTACATCAAATTGTTAAATTGTTAAACCATTGATTAACTGTATAGAATTTTAAAGCTTTAATATATTTTCCGTAACTAAAACTGTTATTACTGAAAGAACATGCTTTTGAAGCGTAACGACAGCACAAAAAGGTTGTGCTTTAAAAGTGTTGTGGAACATAAAAGTTTTTCAAAAGACGTTTCATTATAAAGTACTCTTTACTTTAACTTTTGATTGAGTCAGACTTTTCCGGCTACACCTAAAGTTACTTATTTCTTTCCTGAACAATTTAACTCTGCTCTTTCCTGGTCATAAAGCGTGAAAGTAATCTAAAAGTTTCTGAAAATTTGGAGTAATTGTCCCTGTGTGGCCGATGCCGATGCAATAAAATAATGGTTATGCGATTGGTTTTGCTAGCAAATTAAACATTTTCATATTAGAATTAACTCGATTATCCTGGAAGTGTATAAGGGTAATAATTATATTATAGTAACGTTGGTTACTTGGTAATTCAAAAACTTTAAAACTATTTTGCCCGTCAACTGTCTTTGACATTACAGACACAATTTATTCGTGAAATCTTTTATTTTGATATCTTATTTAAAAAAAAATTAAATTGCGAAAAGCGCTCATTTAATTTTTTTTTGTATAGGCGGCAAATACCGGGTGTATAATTAAAAGGTGGAGTGTATCTTGAAAACCGTATGTAGAAACCCTAACTAGAAATAGTGACCAAGGAACATGTATATAGTAAAAAAAGTTTTGAAAAAAGAAACTAACTAAACTGAAATTTGTTGTTTTTGTTACACACTTCAAATAACAATTATTGTTAATAGAAAATAAACATCAGTAAACTTAAAGCATGCAAACTTTAGGATATATTATATTAAGATATTTATATTCAGATATTATTCTAGAAAATATTTTTCTAACCACCTGAAAAATCCTTATACAATAAGGTTGCATTTCATCTAACAGAGTTAGATATTTAAAATGCAGATTCAGCGGATTGCAAAGTACTACTAAAAAATTGAAAGTCAATCATCTCAATAGGATGTCACCACCTGCAGACCGGTTTCGAACTCTTTTGTTCTCGTCAGTACAGGGAAGGTGTTTATACCTTTGATCAGACAATTTTCGTACTAAATACTATCATATCAACCTTTGTCGGTTGTATATAGCCTTTAGCGCCATCTTTTAGTAGTCCATACAATCTGAGCAGACACACGAAAATATTAAAATAAATATGGCCAGAAACTTTTTTAGGAAATGTCCAACACGAAAGATATGAAGAAAATAAACACAGGTCGCGGAGTGTAAGCTTGTTTCTTTGTAATCATGGAGAACGGGATGGACATCATGGTCGCCTGTACCTTCTCTTGCCGTGTATATTCTAGGGGTGGCTATTTGATACTGGAACTGATCCGTACCAATGCGCGGGCTCGGTATACTCGCGTGTACTCGGTTCGGTGATACAGCTTCGCTTATCGCTTTGCAGGGTTAAGCGATTCGACAGTTTCCATATACCAGTACCCTACTCGAAACTGCAGCTAATCCGCAGACTAGATACTTACGACTTTGGGATCAGTTTCGGACTGATCCGCAAAAATTTTCGGATCAGCAATCCCTAGACGTAACCGCGTCTAAACAAACTGCGAGTTCGCGAAATTTCCTAAAGCTAACGAGTAGTATAGAAGCTAACCTTTTTAAGAAAAACAATCTACACAAGAACAGCATGATAAATTGTTCTGTAGTGTTCCATGGCCACGCTTTTAAGCATATTGGAAATACGCTAAGAAAAGTAGTACGGCTTAGCGGTCAATTTTTGAATTTTCCTACAGTTTTTTTTTACTTTTTTATTTAACTTTTAACCGGTTCCTAAAATAAATTTATCATTGTTTAAAAAAAAATAGAAAAAAATATCAAAACTCCAAAACAACAAGGCGACACTAAATTCGCACGTTTCTTCTGACATTAGTTAGCTAAAGAGTCAGTTCCTATTTTTATTATTTATTAAAGTTTTATATTACATTTAGGTCGTAATGTCATCGTGTTTTTTTAAACTTTATTTTTTTTTTGTTAATATTATTCTCGGGGACGCCACATCTATTCTAACAACCGCTATTTCCAAGCGGTCACCCATCCAAATAATAGTCGCGCATGACGTAGTTTTTAGCGATGTTTTTACTAAAACCATATATTATGAGGTTGCCTATAAATGTTTTTATAATTAATCCTAATAGGTAAAATAAGTGTCTTGTAAATGTGATACTAGTGGAAAATAAATATAGGGGTAACTCCACAAAATTGTCAACATGTTATTTGGGAGAAACCATATATCCATCTATACCTATACGTACATACAGATTAAAAATTATAAAATTAGACCATATTTTAAATTTTGTTATGGTAATATAAATTTCTTATTGTAATTTATTACAAAGGTAGAGCACCATGAAATTAGAACAATTTTGATAAAAAATTTAAATAAAATTTTAAAATATTATGTAGGTATAGATTTTTTAAACCCTATATTAAAATACTCAGAAAAGTAAGCGGCGAGAGTTATTGTACTTTGTCACACCATTGGGAGTATATAAAGCTGAGTGTAACACAATGAGGTAGAAAATTTTCCACATAGTATTACAGATTGCCACCAATATGGGGAAAAATCTGAAATTCCGAAAAAAACTATCGATGAGACGTGTTATACGAGTGCGACTAATGACGGGAACCGTCTCGAGTCGATAGAACGTAAAGACGTGGTACGGCAAAGCAGGCGGGATCAGCTCATTATATAAAATAAACTCTTTTTCTTCTTCTTAGGACGCCGACTCCCTTTGAAGGTTGGCGATCCAACTGGCTATGATGGTGCGTGAAACCGCACCTCTGGAAATCTCTATAGATGTCCGCCCGAACTATTGAGGCGGATCCTTAAGTCACGAGTTCTGCCGTCTGTCTACAGATCGTTTACCCTCGATCTTTCCCTCGATAATGAGTCGGAGGATCTCGTCACGCTCTCCCCTCATAACGTGTCCAATGTTTTGGAGCATTCGTTCTTTGATGGTTGTCAGCAGCTCTCTACCTTTGCCTATCCTCCTCAGTACTTCCTCGTTGGTTATCCTGTCTACCCAAGATATACGCAGTATACGTCGATACAAGTACATCTCAAATCCGTCAATGCGGCTCTCCATTGATTGACTGAATGTCCAGCTCTCGGAGCCATAGAGTAGCACTGGGAAGACTAAACTCTTACACAATAGAATTAAAACAAACAAAGATACAGGTAATAAAAACTATTTATTTTTACATACCAGTAACTGAAACAAACCAAGGTTAAATAAAGATATGTACGGTTCTGAGATGGTAATTACCCCTCTACTCTTCCCATAATATCTACGTCGTTGACTCTTAAGTAATCTTCTCTAGAAAATAGCAGAGAATGTCTAAATTTACCATTTTTTTAAATTCCTTTACCTATATGGCGTATTTTAAAATAAACCCGTTTAAAATTTACTAAGTAATATTTCCCAAAGAGTCTTTTAACAACTTTAAAACCTTGTTTTAAATTACTCTAAAGTCATTATTTACAATGTACGTAAATCCAGATATGAAATACCCTCACGTACTTGAACATACGGGAGATAAAATAAAATCCTGCAAATAATTTTCGTGCAAATTCCTGCTGCATCTAATCCCGCATGCTTCTCGCTTTTCGTACTCGAGGCGAATTTAACTTTCATACAGGACCGTAGCTATGAGAAAGGGATAAATGACACCCCTCCCCCCTTAGTTAACACAAAGAAATATAAGCAACTGCCAGAAATGAACATAGAAGAAACGTAATATTTTTTTCATTTCATCAATTTTTCAACATGTATACTGGGGGGCCAATTCTCAACGAGAGGTTCCATAGCATCTAAACTACTAAACTTTTAATATTTCTCAAAAACATAGTTATAGGAAGGCATTATTACGATTACAAATACAATTTTAAATTAATTTGAATTACACGCTGTCCCAAATAGTTAGAGCATATACAACATTTTTTTTAATGGAACACCCTTATTAGATATTGGACCCCACAGGTTAAACTTCCAAACTACCATTTGGGAAGCCTATGGAACTGTTCGGAGCCCGAAGCTCACAATGCAGTCAGTCAGGCATCAGTCTGCAATACACGTCAGTAATATTATGCTATTTTAAAAGTGTTTGATCAATTTTAATATAACATATTGTATGTTTAAATATTATAGTTTTTAAGTTATTAATAATTTATTCTATCCGTAGAACAGATGAAATAAAATTTGGATTATAAAATATGAATGTTAAGTAGCGACGAAGGCATATTTTAATAAATTAGAACATTTACCAGAGCCTACTAAAATACATTTTTTAATGTATCAATTTAAAAAATTCTAAAAGTATGTTATTTAAAATACAACCTCTATTATTAGTTGCATCATTGAGTACATAAAAGAGGAAATCCTCGGAAGTACTCACGAGCAGCTTCGATTTTAATGATTTTTTTTAAATTTTGTTTTCTATATTATTTAAAATCAGAAACCTTTTGGAGGGGGGATAAAAGTATATATATTGTTTAATCAATATTTATGCTATTTATGCAAATAGACATTATACGATAACCATTGAAAACTTGGAAACAAGAGATATTCATGTTATTTTTGGCATATTGCTATTATAAATAGTTTTAAATTATGTAAATATGCCAAAAAATTAAATTATCAAGTAAAATTTGTTTTAAAAAATATGTGAAAATTGGTTACTGGATAATAAGACTGAAATTCAACTTCAAATTAATAAATAATTAAAATTATTATATTACAATAATTAAATGTTCATTTAAAAAATTAAATTTTCATATAACTGAGTAAGTTTCTTTTTAATTGTTTATCTATTATTCTTTAATTTTATTGTAAAAATAATGTTATTGGGTTTGTTAAAATAATTCGTCTATTGGTACATAATTATTCATATTAATTTTTTTTGTTTATTTTTACTTTTTCCAATAATTTTAATTATTCTTCTAGTGAACAAGTATTTAGGGCATAGGTGATAGGTTAAAAGTGAGTGGGTTACAGCTAACCCTCACACCTTATTTATATTTCCCCCAATAGGTCTAACCTTCTGATGAAGTTAATAATGGTATTGGGAGAGACATTTTTCATGTTATCCGGCAGCAGAGCCACCTCGCCAAATAGGGCGAGTCTGATTCTTCCTGCTGCGGGGCAAGCGCACATTACGTGTTTAGCTGTTTCTGCATCTTCCATGCAAAGCCGGCATTCATCAGTTGGGGCTATACCAATTTTATACATAATAATTATGGTGTCGCAGTCTGCAGTGGCCGGTGTACAATCCCGCTAGTGCTTTAAGGCATGACCTGTTGAGCACTTGTAGTTCGTCAGTTAGCTGTTGGTTTATATGGCTGTTTATAAATGCTTTTGAGTGTGTTAGACCTGGTAGATTTAACCAGTGTCTTTCCCATTTGCTTTTTCCTTCAGCTAGTATTGTTTTCTTGGCCGTAGCATGAGATATACTTATTACCGGCTCGGGTCCTGGGAATTTTAGTGCTGCACCTCTCTTGGCGAGCTTGTCGGCAGCCTCATTAACCTCCAGACCCATGTGTCCCGGTATCCATATTAAGGTTATTTTGTTGTGCAAACTTAGTTCGGATAGTGTTTCGTGACAGCTCCACACCGTTTTAGAGGTACACCATCTCCATTCAAGAGCTTTTAATGCAGCTTGACTGTCAGAGAGTATCTTGATTGACCTATGTGCATTATGCATATCAGCAGTCTTGCACACATTTCAATTGCATGAACCTCTGCTTGGAACATGGTTGTCATAGTTCCCAGGCCGATAGTTAGTTCTATTTTTGGGTTTTTGGAATATATTCCGGCTCCAATACCTTCTTTAGTTTTGGAAATTTTCCAAATTCCGCCTTTAGTTAGAACAGGTATTTAACCTAATCAAAGAAAAAATTAAAATTATATTCTTTTAATATTATTAGTACCTACTATTATTTATATAATTTTTGAAATTGTAAAATTAATAAATAAATTTTTTTTTTCAAGTTTTCAATGAATATCGTAAAACATTTAAAAAAAGAAATGTCATGAATATTATTTAACAATATAAATAGTTTCGTCCTCCCTTCAAAATGTTTCTAATTTTAAATAATATGAAACAATAAAAAAAAATCATCAACATCGGAGCTGTTCTTTAGGAATTCCGAGGAAAAGGCTTCATTGACAAGGCTGTGTTTTTTATGCCTAATCAGAAGCACGTACAATTTTAATTAACCTAGGGTTCCCTGCGGCTATCCTTTACGGTTTTCTCTAAAATATTTAATTTTCCATTTACCACATAAGCTTTACGTTTATTTTCTCAAAGAACACATTGGAATTTAAAGTAATTTTAATAATTTTTTCCTCTTAAGAAAAACTTTTCGTTATTAAAGATATTCTTAAATAAAAATTTAATTTTCAAATACGTTATTATGTCACTTGGAATCATGTATGATTAATAAAATAAACAATTACCATCGATTTGGCATCCATACACACGGTGCGGCACCATAAACATTTACTTTTAGATAAGCAAACAATAATCAAGAAAGTGGCAAATTTATGGCCTTGCGCATGTAAACAAAACCACACAGAAATAGGCATGCGCATTGCAAAATTATCGTTTGACGAATTGGAAAATAGATAGGTCTCAACTTGTTTATGTGGCCTAGGCCTAGTTGGATGTGTTTAAATTAACTTTCAAAATGTCTGTATTCCAAACTAACTTTTACAGTTCATTACATGGAAAGTGACAACATAATATAGAAAATTATAACCATAAAAAAAATAATAATAAAAAAAAAAATGGAAGTTAATCCAATTTAAATCTTTAATAAAATCAATTTAAAAAAAAATAATATAAATAAATTAATTTAGTAAATATCTCTTTAATTGTTTTTTAAAAGTTGGCAATTTTTTAATTTTTCTGATATTTTTTGGAAGATTGTTATATTTTATTTTATCGTCATATAAAAGCGATTTTTTTCCGAAATTACTTTTTACTGGTACAGTTTGATAATTTATACAATGTCTGGTGTTATGATCATGTCTGTAATGTCTTATTCTCCTGAAGTGTTTTGTTTGATTTTTTTTTATTTTAAAATAATAGAGTGAATTAGAATACAAACTTTTAATTTATAAATGTTTTGAACGTGTAAATACCCTTTCGGTCTATATAGATTTACAGTTGGTTCTAAATGTGGTAATTTGTGTATACATTTAATAACTTAATTTTGCAATTTTTGTAATGGTTTTAAGTTTGATAAACAAGCAGATCCCCCTGCAGAAGCTAAGTATTGTAATTTTGAATATATTAATGAAAAATATATATTTTTTAAGTATTTCAAAGGAATGATATATCTAGCTCTGTACAAAACAGATACCAAAGGAGATATCGAGTTGATAATATACTGGATATGGCATTTCCAATTTAAATTTTCGTCTAAAACTAATCCTAAAAATTTTGTCGTTTTTGAATATTGAATATTTTTATTATTAAATGTTAAGGGTTTAATAATGGAATTTATTTTATTTTTAGTTATTAACATAAAAGAAGATTTTTTAAAATATAACGTAAGCTTATTTGATTGAAGCCAAGAAAGAAGTATTTTTAATTCATTATTAATATCAAAATACATTTCTGCAAGAGTTTCAGCAAAATAAATAATTGTTGTATCATCTGCAAATAGCTTTATAGTGCCCTTTAAGTTCAATTTAGAAACAGAATTATAGTAAATTAAGAATAAAAACGGACCTAATATTGATCCTTGTGGAACTCCACATATTATTTCTTTTTCCGAACTTTTTCTTTCCCCAATTTGAACAAATTGTTTACGATAGCTTAAATAACTTTGAAGTAGTTTGTGTCTATTTCCCCTTATCCCAATACTGTATAATTTTATTAATAAAATATCATGGTTTACGGTGTCGAAAGCTTTACACAGATCTAAGGATAGTAAACAGCATTTTTTACTGCTGTCGACATTAGCTTGAATTTTTGTTATGATATCTCCAACAGCTATTTCTGTATCCTTAGATCTGCGAAAACCATACTGGTTAGCAAAAAGTAAATTTTGGCTTTCTAGAAAGTCGCATAATTTATTATTTATTATTTTTTCTAATATTTTTGAAAAGATTGGTAAAACAGATATTGGGCGATAATTGCTGCATTTATATCTCTTATCAGTTTTAAATACTGGAGTTACTTTAGCAATTTTTATTTTTTCTGGAAAAATACCTGTTTTTAGATATAATTTAGTTAAATGAAATAAAATTGGAGTAATTTCATTTTTTAAACGCTTTACAATTTTAACCGATATATTTGCTTTTTTTGTCTCAATGTCGTCAATAATTTGTTCTATTTCGTTTTGGGATATTTCCTCAGGATTAATAAAAAAAAATTTCTTCTGTCTCCTCGATACATTTTTGTACTTGCGGAATTTTCTTAGCCAGTACTTGTCCTACGTTTACAAAATGATTGTTGATTTCTTCACATATAATTTGCTAATCTTCAACTTTATTTCCATTAATTTCAATGTAATTAATCAATGGCTTGACTTTCTTATGTCGATTTGTAAAAATAAAGTTTAAATTTTCCAAGATTCTTTTTTGATTACTAGTGGAAAATTGTTCCTTGTAATAATTTTCTTTGGTTATCCTAATTTTTTTTTTACGAATTTATTATAATTATTATAAATTTCTTTATAATATATACTGTTAGGATTCTTCTTTTTCTTGGCATAATGTTTATCACGAGTTTTAATAAGTTTAGCTATTTCTTGTGTAAACCATTGTTCTGAATCTTCTTTTATTTTGATTGATTGCGTAAATGAACACTTTTCAAAAGTTTTTAAAATAGTATCATAAAAATAATTTGAATCTTCAAATAAATGTATATTATTATTTATTAGCATCAGCTCAAGCTTTAATTTATCCATGTTGAATTTTCTACAAAATATAGTTTTACTTGTTGCTTCTTTGTTACTCGATAATATTTCCACGGGAACAGAAATAACTTGAACTTTATGATCACTTATAGAACTTGTTTCTAGTTGTATATTTATTTTTTGATGCATATTAGTTATTGCATGATCTAATAACGTAGAGGTATTACCAGCATCTCTTGTGGCCATGAGTTTGTTACACAATTGATAACCATTGGTTGCATACACATCTAGAAGTTTTTTAGTTTAACTATTTTTATTTAGTACATTAATGTTTATATCACCAACAATAATTAATCATAATAAAATAAATTTATATATCAAGAACTATCACTACTTACTGAAAATACTAAATACCCACTATTTTACCCCTATTTGGGCAAAATAAAATCATACAATGGTCTAGTCTATTAGTCATTGTATCTAAGTCAGTATCAGCAGTGTTGCCAGTTTGTAATCAAAATACCCCAGTAAGGGGATTGCAAAGTATTTTTTTTAAATAAAAACAAGCCAAATTTACCTAAACAAACGCAGATTTATTTATTTTATTATAGGCCGCCCGAGAGATTGGATTAGAGTAGAGATATTCAAATTTAGAGCAGCTGCTACTCGCTAAAAATTAGTAAAGTAAAAATCAAATTTGTAGACCTTAACATTTAACTTTAAACTTACTTCTCTAACTGCTGTCAAGGGTAATAATGGACCTTTGTTTTTACGTTCTTCATCAAAATAGCTTATTAGAGAAGCTATTAGCTCTTTGCACTGGCTACTTAAATGCTTCGGCATTTTTCAATAAAGGTAAACAACGTAATCAACAGAAATCTGTATGTATCCCTTTGTTGTTCTTAAAAGAACAGTTTTTAATCCTATTTATAAAAGGATTTGCAGTTTTAGTTAAAAACGACTTAAATAAACTCACGAAAACACGAAATGAAAACAATAAACATCAATCAAAATTCGACAAGAAATAAACTGGCATCACCGATGCGTTGACACTTCTGTTGCCACGTTGCCAACTGTTAGCCCAAAAAATTCAAATGATATTAATTTTTAAAAGGTTAAATTTAAAAAATATTTCCTTTAAGCGGCTTAGTATCAAAGAAGAATACATTAAGTTTCTTTTACATTCAATATCGCATTAAATTTATATATTTTTTGCCCAAATTTAATTTTCTTATGTTTCCTGACCGATTTTCAATTATCAGCTGATTGATGACGTGCAACGGAAATTGTTTTGATTTAACTATAATATGGGAACTTAGCATCGTTTATGCAGCAACAAAATTTTTGTGTCAATTCCACCTGCAGCGTTTGTAAACGAATTTTAATTTTTTTAGTGGCGAAGATTGAAATTCTATCATTCGGATTTATCGTCTTTAGTAAACTATCCCATTGGGGTAGAATTTCAATCTTCGCCACTAAAATTAATTATTCCGATACAAACGCTACTTTTTGACGTTTTTATGCTGCAACTTTTTCCTCCAATTTTTTGGAAATTCGTATATAGCAGGTAATTTACCCCTTTAAGGTAGTTGGCTAAAGACGATAAATCCAAATGGCATACATTGAATCTTCGCCACTAAAAAAAATAGAATTCGTTTACTAACGCTACAGGTGGAATTGATACGTACCCCAAAAAAATTTCGTTGCTGCATAAACGTTGCTAATAACCATTGCTACACATATCAAGAAATCCACAGAAAAATGTAATATACCACAACAAAAATGGCGCTGGAGTATATTTTGAAGATGTCGCTAAACAAGGAAAACTTAATAACGAGAGGGTTGTGCGCATGCCCAAACCTGTAAGCCGGTAAGGCGTGTGACTGAAAGACTATTCGTACAAACGAAGTTTTTCACCCATAAACATCGTGCGCAAACAAAAGTTAGTTTGCGCACGAGATAAGCTGTACGGATCTACAGGTAAATGTCAATGTGCGGTGCTCTATGAGTAAATGAGAATTAAATTTAAATGGTAAATGGTAAATGGAAAATTAGCTACTTTAGGAAAAACCGTAAAAAGTAGGTATAGAAAACTTTAGTACCGTACGAGCAAAAATTATTTGCATCAAAGAGGGCTTGGATTAAAAAACGTGGGGCTTGGTTTAGATCATAATGATATGGGCACGATATATCTAACCAAATCTATTATGATATGCCAAACTAATGAGTAATAAAATAAGTAGACAAATACATATTTATTTTTGTTGTTTACAAAATTATAATACTTGCACTTTATAAGGAAATAAATTTTGCTTCTTCTTAAGAATAGTCCTGCATGTTCCATAAGATCTTCCCACTTCTTGGGACAGGCGTCTTATACAATTTGTTGGCGTATTTTGCATTATTTCACGAACGGTTGCAACAAGTTTTTTGTTCTTACAGATGGTCTTCCTGCTCCTTTTTTGTGTTGTATAGAATCTGTTTTCCTAAACACAACAACGGTTCTTTTCATGCAATGATAAAAATCCCCAGCAATAAAAGCAACGTTAGGAAAATGTTCGTGAAAATCGTCCATGTACAAACCCGGATTGTATTGCCACTCACCATTTACTCTAACCCCATTTCGAAAATACGCTTCAACCATGAATGTTTTGTCCTATTCCGTAAAGCCCATTGTGTGAATTGTTCAAGAAATTGGAAAAATTAGCGATGAATCAAATTACTTGTAACGACTGTCAAAGATGACGGGATAACTGATTGATTGTTAATTTAGGTAGTTACTGACACCCAACAGGTATTAAGCTCTACGGCTAAGCATTATGTCGTTAGATGCAAGGCCCTCCTTGAGGCAAATAATTTTTACTCGCACGGTATAATTAAAATTGCCTATCGATTAGGTATAAGAAATAATAAGGGTTGTATTTAAAATAATAGACTTTTAGAACTTTTTAAGTATTCAAAATTAGAAAGTAATTTTAAAAGGTTTAGGCAAATATTTTTTTAGTTTAAAGTAGGCTTTCCTGTAACAATCATATTCCATAACCCAAATTTTATGAAACTCTGTCGTTCTATACTACCGACAGGTGCTCAAGTGCATATTGTTAAGAATTGTAAAACACCAAATTAAAAAAAAAATCGTTAATAACTCAAAAGCTATTAAAACTTACCATAGGATACCTATGTTATACAAAATGTTTTTAATGCAAATGTAAATGGCACAGCGTTTGATTGGTAATCGAGAGGTTCCCGGTTCGACTCCCTGCAAACGCATACAAATTTTTCAATAAAAAAAAAACTTCTCTACACTCATTATTATTACATTTTTCATTTATAATATTATACATGGTTGGCAAATGTTCCGGAACGGCTTAATTACAGGCGAACGAAAAGTGATATCGGATCCGGGTTTTGGGCAATCTATAGGACTAAAATTTTACTATTTTACTATTATACCATATGTCAGTAATGTCACCAACTGTCAAGTTTTGACGTTATTTTTTTTTTAATGGAACACCCTGTATATTTTTACATTTTTAAATTCCACATAAAATTATAACAATTTTTTATTAAATGCACTATTAGTCTATACTTCATAGTTTCCGAGATTTTGACTCTCGAAAAGTGACATTTTTGAACTTTGACAGCTTATAACTTTCTAACAGTATGTCTTAGAGCAAAACGGCTTACATGTCCCTATCTTCAATTTTTATTATCTTCCCAAAAAAATCAACTTTCAGTTAAACCGGAACAACTATATTTCCTGCTTTCGAGTTACATCCGGTTTAACCGGAAGTTGATTTTTTTGGGAAGATAATAAAAATTGAAGATAAGAACATGTAAGCCGTTTTGCTCTAAGACGTACTGTTAGAAAGTTATAAGCTGTCAAAGTTCAAAAATGTCACTTTTCGAGAGTCAATATCTCGGAAACTATGAAGTATAGACTAATAGTGCATTTAATAAAAAATAATTATAATTTAATGTGGAATTTAAAAATGTAAAAATATACAGGGTGTTCCATTAAAAAAAAATAACGTCAACACTTGACAGTTGGTGACATTACTGACATGTGGTATAATAGTCAAATAGTAAAATTTTAGTCCTATAGATTGCCCAAAACCCGGATCCGATATCACTTTTCGTTCGCTTGTAATTAAGCCGTTCCGGAACATTTACCCAACCCTGTATATTTTAATTTTTGTGGTATTATTATTATAGACACTTAAAACCTTAATTATAATTAACTTTAGTTAACTCATTATTTTTTTTTAATTTTAATTCGCAATTTAAGAAATTAATTTCTGATTACTATCCTGCTTTATCGGGAAACAGTTGGGAAATGTTTGGGATTCTTGGGTATAGGCATAGTATGTTAAGTACATAGATAGTTTAGAACATTTTAGAGCAGTAATTTGTTTATACATGATAAAGTTGGAGGTTGATTGAATTTTATTCAACCCGAATCAACCCAGTATAAATACTAATAAATACAATAGATTCTCCTTGTCTTTCCCTTGACAAGAAACATTTTAGATATTAGAAATCATTTGCTCAAAATGCCAATAAAGTTTTCTAAACTTAACCCACTTCTTGACCCCAAAAAACGAACAAAATATTTATAGGAAATCACGCTTCGGCTGTGCTATCGGTTCGCGATAACCCAAATCGCCCAACACGGACTCAAATGTATTGCACCTGATTCTGCGTCTAAAATTACACAAAAAGGTCGACCTTACCCTTTTCAGAAATAAATGCCACGATATCTTGAGGTGAAGTAACGGTTACAGCATCCGGATTTAGATCTTAAAGGGATTCTTACTTTCAAAAATAGGTATAAATTTGGAGGTTTTTAAAAAAGGCATTGTGACTGATCCAGTTATCGAAAGTTGCTGAAAAAAATATACCATGTTGTTTTAATAACTTATACTGAGAGCGTTCTTCATTCAGAATTTTCAAAAAATTAATAGACGGCCTATTAAAAAAAATTTAAATTTAGCCAAAACGCGTCCAAGGTCAAAAAATAATTAGCAGTATATTTTTGCAAATTACACTGACTTAAAAAATCTAATTCAACCGGTTTGCTAAGACATGGAGCCTAATGAATAAAAATGTAGCAATTGCTTTTTCTTATAAAATCGAAGTAATTTCTTCAAAGCCAATGAATAAAAACTAAAGTAATTGCTTTTACGTGCAGCAATTGCTTAAAAGTGCAGGAATTGCTTCTAGTCAATGCTTTTTCTTAAAAAATAGAAGTAATTATTGCTATCGTTTGATTAAAATGTGATGAATAAATTAAGGAATTGCTTTTTCTAGTGTAGCAATCGCTTTCAACTTTTTAAGGTAGGTCGACCCCTGCATCATTTGCTTGGTACCAGTCAACTTTAGTATTCCGCGGCATACACGTGCGTTGCTCTTAATGTATGTCTTCAATTCTTCTTCATCAGCCTTCCTCCATCCACTTCTGAACATGGGCCTCTTCGTATCTTTTCCAAGTCTGTCGATCTCTAGCAATTCGGGACCAGTTTTGTCTTCAATTATGGCTGAATATATGAACGTCCGTAAAAGAAAAATCTATAATGTACACCTAGTTTCACGACCAACTTCCAGGTGAAATATTAAAAATATGGTGGATTGTTCATATAAAACGCACCATATATTGCCGAGTGTGACCGAATACCGAATATTAATTCTTGGAAGATCAGAACGGAATGCAGCGAGCAGTGTTGCCAAAATGTTCTAAGATAAATCGTAAGACTCGGATACTTAAAATCATGAGATTCGTAATATTTAAAAAATTCTTTAAAAGGGGTCAAAGTAGTGTAAAAAAAGAATGAGTTATAAACAACAAATATACCTATATTTATTTTCTGTATTGAAAAACCAAACACATTTCTAAAAACTTAAAAACTAAAAAAAACTTGCGGTATTATGTATATAGTATTGAAAAATGTAGTGGGTAGTAAGTTAGAATCCGAATTGCTAGAATCATGTTTTCTATGCAAATATAACTCCAGTAGCGGCAGTAATAGTAGCGAAAGTCGTAACACAGAAAATCATACGAGGATTTTTATGTGAATGCAATAAATTTTGTTACGTTTGTTATGAATAAAAATGATTTTTAGTTACTTATGATTGACATACGATAAAAAATCGTGACAAACGCGACGTGATTCGTGAAATCGTGAGATAATTCCCAAAATCGTGTAATCTCACGATTAATCGTGAGTTTTGGCAACATTCGCAGCGAGTCAACGATGTTTTTAATATTGATAATGTGCAATGTTGCCAGGTATATCGTTTTTGCGGTTAATCCACTATTTTGATGAATGAACTACCGTTCTATCGCTATGCTAACAATTTTTTCCTCTTAACATTCACTCGATTTAGTTTACGTTCTTAAAATAAGCAATCTTTTCTCTCTCTTGTCCATTCTCTGATTAAAATTGACATTTTGGTTTCGGTAAATCTCCCAGTTCGAGACGACGCGTACTCTTCTTTTCAATATTTCTGGTCGCTTTGCTGTATTATATATAATATGTCTAATTATCATCCGTTTAAAGTGAATATTATTGGCCATTGGTTGAAAATATGTATACTTTTTTAACTAACAAAATAATTTATTATTTTTTTTTTATATACTTAATATATTTATTAGCTTAATATATTTTTAAATCTATCGCTTTTTTATGTCAGACTGCTTTCCTTATTTTTGACCTGGCAACACTGATAATATATTAATTTACCCCGATTCAGTATTGCCAGAACAGCAGTCTTTTCTGCATTTAGCAAAATTTTTGAAAGCGTATTTTTTGCAAAGTTGCAGAATAATTTTGTAATTTGCAGATTTTTAAAGAATTTTTAATAAATAAGGAATTAGGTATTTACCAAATAGATTAAAAAAAATTCAATAGGTATTCAATGAAAATATAAAAAAATAACAAACCAATAATAAAGGTAAAAATAGTGTTTTTTTACGAAAACGTTGAGATTGGAGGTCGAAGTAGGGGCAACAGGTAAATACAAATATTTCTGATATTCAGACCTTGGTGCAGAATTCAACAGATTTTTTGACATACTCCACAGAATAATTCGTTGGCCAGTCTGGCAACACTGCTTCGATGTTTGCGCTGGC
This sequence comes from Polydrusus pterygomalis, assembly GCA_963969555.1. Lineage (NCBI taxonomy): Eukaryota > Metazoa > Arthropoda > Insecta > Coleoptera > Curculionidae > Polydrusus > Polydrusus pterygomalis. The sequence continues at coordinate 89,921,678 of OZ018377.1, read as the reverse complement.
CGACAAATTGTCTCGTCTTGCCTAGACGTTCTTGCGCGATCGTCTGCGGCCTTCGTTAAGACCTCGGTTAAGACCTTGTCTTTTCCACTTGTGATTTTTCCACCATAAACGAATTTTGTAGCTGCGCGAATAGATATTTCCATGTTTGTAGCAATTTTTTTTTTTAGAAGTTATACTATAGAAAAAATAGTAATATTTTACAGATAGCAGCATTTTCAGCATTATAATACTAAGCGGGGTGCAGAGTGCATCTGCAAAACTGTCGAAATGACCTTTGGTGCTCAAATAAGACCATTTCGACAGTTTTTTTTTTGTGACATCTAATTTTCTGTGTAGCTGTAGATTTGTATTTTCGTGACATTTTCTGCATATATCTTTTTCAAAAACTTTTTTTTTTAAATTATACGGTGATTGCACAAAGTACCCCCCCTCCTTGCTTATACGGCCTGAGATATATTGTTCAAGTTCGGTGTGCGTAAATAATAAGTAAAATACTTTTGAGGAGAATAATTGTTTCGTTATTCAAGGTGGTGGAAAAATTGGAACATATTTTTAACTGAAAAGGCGTGTCCGGGTGATACTTTATTTTAAAAGTATTTACAATTACAATTTTTAGTGTTCCAAAATGACCCGCTTTAACATGGCGAATCGGAAATAATGCAAGAAAACAACATTAATTGGAAGTAACAGTCCATGCTTAAAATGAAGTTGCAAGTATGGGAATGAAAGAAAAACAAAAATATATTTGTGGAGAAGACTTCTTGTTTTTCCTTCCCACCAGAACAACAATATTTAAAAAAAGTTAAGCAGCTTACTTATAATTTATACTGATAAAATTATTGTCTTGTTTTTCAAGATGATAGAGATCCTCCAAAAATATGGTTGTTTTCTCATATTTTTCGGAATCGTCATTTTAAAACATTAAAAATGACAAGGTTACCTATATCAAGCATAAAAAGACCTTTAAAATGAAGTATTACTCGACCCCCTTAACATTTAAAAGATGGCGCATGTCCGCCGTTTTGAATAACAAAACAACAAAATTTTCCTTAAAAGTAAATATTTTACCTATCATTTACGCATACATACCGACTTTGAATATATCTCAATCTTCCCAAATTACCAAAGGGGGAGGGGGGGGGGGGGGGGGGTGGACAAATCGAAATAAAATATTTACAAAATTTGATATTGGGCTGCAAAAAATTTCGTATTTCTTTCTTCTAACTTTTCCGGTCACAGTCTGTTGACATTTTTGATAACAGAAGTTTTTGCTAATATATTCTAAAGTAACTCATTCACCGTATTTGATTCCATAGTTCACTGTATCAATATATCGTTTATCATAAAAATTTGACCACAGGACCTCTCAAACTTTTACATTGTATTTTTTGGCGCATGTTTCCCAAACTCACCTGGTCAGTCTATGCTTCCATATAGTTTGTTTCATCAACATCACTTACACGATAAACTTTTGACAGTAACATTTTTGGGTACTTCTCTCAAAAACTCCCAGTCATCATCTCATGCGGCTATATTTTTTCAATAACTAAAATTTTGATCGGACGCCCATGCAATAGTGCGCCACCCCATGTATATTACTAAAAGGACAAGCAATAGAAATTTTTTTTACGCGTGAAGTCGCCCATCACTCCTCCAATCAAAATAAATTAATTTAATACTTTAACAGTTGAACCCCCCCCCCCCCCCCCCTCCCTCCTTCTACCGCTTCTCGTGTCCTCAAGTCTATTTAAGTCATCGCAAAGCATTAAATCAAACTAACTTCTTCGATAGTAATAAAAGGCGTTTCTTTCTTTGTCTTATGCACGGTAAAGAGGCTATAAGACGAAGTTTCCCGACGTAAAAATATATAAGCCGTTGCTGCTAGAAATTGCAGCGATTTTAATTCACCTGGAAGTTGGTCGTGAAACTAGGTGTACGTAAAAAACGATTTGACTGCGAAAATGTTGAGTGGTTGGCAAATTATTTTTTGACTGATACTGGTAAAAGGCGGAGGGGTGCACTGTCGCCTTTAAAGTCTTTCTGCGGAAATTGTCGGATCCGGGCTTTCAAAATTCTGTAGGTGAAGAACTCGGTGTTCACCAAACTACTGTCTGTGAGACATACACTTCTGTAATGAATGCAGTTTTGGAGAAGGCCAATATTTTTATTAAATTTCCTACAAGTGCTGAAGCTGTTGTGGGACCTAAACAGTTGTGGTCAGAGAGATTTATTTATATTCCTTCAATTTGTGAACGAATATCAATTGCTTGTCTTTAATTTCTTCATCACTACTATCACTTTTCTCATTTTCACTGAAATCTGCCATATCACAAATATAAGTTTCCTATTTTCCACAAAAACGTAACAGATTACTATTGTACTAAATAAATAGACCAACTTTGTTGTATTTACGTAAACTCTTTTGCAAATTAGGCACCAAACTGAACGTAAAATCTATAATCTGAACAAGTGGATATGCAACGTCTGAACTTGTGTTAAATAAGCATTTGCTACAGAAGTGTAGGAAAAACAGCAATTGCTTCAAAAGTTTATTCGTATTCAGATCTAGGAATTGCTTTTACTTATAGCATTTGCTAGTCAAGCAATTGCTTTTACTAGAAAGTAATTGCTTCAAGTAACTGCTTAATTTTTATTCATTAGGCTCATAGTTTGTATTGATAGCTTATTTTTTATTAACCGAATTAAATAATTTGCTAGTGTATCAAAGCCGCTTAACTGTTATGTCAATTCCAGATTTGCTAGAATAGTGTTTTTATTGGTAGTAATCAGTTCCATTAGCGCACAGTATTGTTAAATAATGAACTACTTTTTATTAATTGCTGTATTAACAATTTCGTTAAAAAATAAATTGTATCTTTTCAATGCGACGCATTTTGTTCCCATTAAAGCGCTTCCTCTGCAATTAAAAGAGCAAAACAGTGTCCCCAAAAACGAATTGTATCCGTTCGAACCTATAATCCACAAAACGTTGGACGGGGTTCGTAGCGATCGGCAATCGCTGCGCGCCGTAGTTTTAGTTGTAACGTATTTGTTGCGTAGGCCACATCGTTGTTCGGAGTCTTCTAGCTGTCCCGTCTGAATTTGAATTCCAATAATCCAACCAATACCTGTTCGATTAAGTTATTTTTACTTTGTACATAAGTTTTTTAAAACTTTGCAGGTCAGATAAAGCAATAGAATATTCTTATTTCGCACAACCCATCATTATTATTGGACTTTATAATTTATGGACGACTTTTACGATCTCAGTAAACCATGTAGCTTAATAGATAATCATATGCAATGTTAAACGACAATAACAGTATCACACTAGAAGCTATTAATATTTTTGAGAACTACAGTTGTGTGTGATTTTAGGTGGTAAGTATATGCTTTATTAGCCGTAGAAAGCAAATATTATTATGATTAATGTCAAGTTTCATTAGAACTGCCAGTCGGAACTAATACGGCATATAAAACCAGATTATACCCCCAATAGAACTTGATAATTACTGAGAGTATTCAGAGCAATATTGGCTATAAATCATTCAATGGTAGCATTAACTCCTATTTCCTATTGGCTTTCCAACAGTCTAGCAGTTTTTGTTGTCTTACAGTAGGAAAGCGCGTTACTGTCACATGTAGCAGTAACAGTTGTATAAAGAATATGTGAATTCTCATAAGAAATAGAAGACTTTTTCTCAGTGTATCATAACATGGAAGATGAGAATCCTTTTTTCACATATTTAAAATGTGCTGTTGAAAATCTGAAACAATTTGATGCGAACTGCCACAATTTCTATTAAAATTATAAATGTTTTTGATGTAAAATCCAGGCGTTTACGCTTCTAAGCCGCCAGGCGGTAACAGCACGCGAGGAATTCTTTCATAGATGTTTGCATAATTTTATATTAAATGATTTATAATTAAAAATTACTTTTAAACATACATTCCACTTAAAGTATGGACTATTTCTTTAAGTACAATAAATTTTTATTTAAAAGATAATTTTATTAAAATAAGCCTTTGAAAAAGCATAGGCTGTAAATATATAGTTTGTGATTATTAATGAAATTTTAGGCGAGAGACAATAAGAAATATTTAATTTTTTTTATATTAACAACCACGTAAAGGATATTTGTACATACTTTGGTATGCTAAATTGCAGTGATGGGTAAAAGTACTTTTATCGTATTAAAGAAAGTAGTTTTTAGAGAGAGGTATCATTTTTTTGCTTCCTTCTTTTATGAGGGAGCCCTAGGTGTATGTTATTTTCTACTTGAATGTTTCAAATTTCATAGAAAATGAATGAATTTCATAGAAAATGAATGAAATATTTGCATAAGATCCAAATTATTAATTTTCTGCTTGAACCCATACCTACTACCATGACAACAATAATTGTTCTAATAATGGTATAAGTACTTAGAAGTTATCCCACATCTATAAATATTAACAAGAAATAATTTTCTGATACTACACTGAATGGGCAGATTTTATAAATTATAACCTTACAGATTCCGGATTAAAAAAATTTTAATTTCCACAATAGTGACACTGACGCACCATTTTGTTAAGTAATACATATAACAATAAAATGAAAAATCCTTTACAAAAAACACAAAACACGTACAAAAACGAGTATTCCGACGACTAACCACGACATCGCTAAAAACAAATACTACGATTTTTTGCAGAGAAAAAGAAGGGTTTATTCGATTACTACAGCTATTACTATCCGTAAATGGCCGACGCGTGAAAAGAAAAGAGAGGTTACCGTTACGTTACGGCCCAGTTATCCCGGCAGGAGTCAAAACTTACACATTGTGTGCAAAAATTGAAATTTTTGCACACAACTGGGCCGTAACAAGCCTGGTACCCCAACAGTATTTTATTTCAAGCTAAATGGTTAGCCAATCTACCTCATCTTATTACATTTAATTTATTACATTCCATTTTTTTAATCTTTTACAGAAAGCATCTGCATGACTTTTACGAAAAACATTTTTTTCTTTTTTCTTTCCCTCTTATTTTACCACTTTCACATGTCTCCGACATAGTTGAATTAAACTAAAGATTTTTCATCACTTACACTTAAAAATGATTTTTACAAAGTCCCCAATTTTTCTTTTTTCTCTTCATTTCCCACCCAAGACAGTGGATTTGCACTAGTCCTTGACTCTTCAGTATGCTGAAGCTGTCTTTTGACTATTCAAATTTTTTCACTCCTCGTATGTACCATTGAAAGCTCCATTACGGCTTAGTCTCACTTGTTATTTTCTCTACTGCTAAAAACATCAGCATTGTACGATTTACTTCGTTTTCCTGATGATGAGTAAGTAAAGTAAACAATTTAATTTCTTCTATAAGAACTCTATGTTTTGCACCATTAGCCGTTAAGCATTAACGTCCTAAATTTAGAATTATTCACGAAAATAATTAAGCGTCGGGACTGATAATTATAAATATGAATAAATAGTCTGGTGAACAGGTAGGTAGGTGGGGCCATGGCACTGCTCTACTATATTGTCGGTCTCCCCACGTAGTGGCGTAACTGCCAAAATTGAAATTTTTGAGTTACGCCACTAGAATACATAATTTAACATGCTCCATAACCTCAAGCAGTATTACATGTAGAGGCGTAGCTGTTTTGCTGAAATTCAACTAATAAATTTTAACTTAACTGCAATTTAACGTAATATATTTTTCACGTAGAGGCGTACCTGCGCCTTACGCCCCTACATGAGATTGAAAATATTTTCATTAAATAATTTATTGATATTATGGTGTAACTGCAAGTCATAATAATTTATGGATATAAACCTAACCTAGAAATATTTAGTTTGCCGGTGTGTTTGTAAGTCGTCTTAACAATTGTTTTTCGCATTTTATTTGTAATATTTTACAAAAATGGACGTGCTCATATTATATTTTTGTACCTATTAGTTTTTTATTACGAGTGTAAATTGTCACTTTCCAAATAAAAGCAATTATTTTTGTTCGCATAACTAGGTACGTTTTTTACAAATATTTTTAAGACATCTATTTTGACGTAACAGAAAATCTCCAAAAAAATATTGTCAGGTAGTGGCGTAACTAAATAAAATATTTGGAGTAACAGAAAATCTCAAAAAATAATTTCTCACGTAGCGGCGTAACTGAATAAAACATTTTTTTTTTTGCAAAACGTGAAACAATTACACATTCTTAACGGTGCCTATATAAAGCTTAACTATTAAGCAATTGACTACCAAAACATCGTTAGCACAACTCGAATATATTTTACTGTACGACTTATTAATTGGGTGCAGTTTTTGTTATTCTACCCTCTTGAACAATTTATAAAATGCTAGTTACGCCACTACGTGGGCAGACCGACGATATGGGCCGCCGCTGGTCTGTAGTAATTTCCACTGGGGCTTGTGGTCAATTTTGCAAAGGGTTCATATCGGAATTTACGTAACATGTAACTTTGGCGGGAAAAAGCTCGTGCTGTTCGAGTATTATGAATAAACTGGCTATAGGGAAAATATTTGCGCAGTATATTACGTATTTTATACCATATTAGATTACTCGGAAAAATTAATGCCAATAAGAAATTAAATATTTTTTAAACATTTCAAATATTTAAAAAAAAAAAAGAAAAATTATTTAGGAATATCGTACAATGCTGATATACAGTGTGACCAGTAAAGTCTGGATCATATAGGATTTTTTTTTTTTATAGCTTTCGAAATTTGACTTTGGCATTAAGTTCTGCTTCGATCGAGATGAAAATTAAGCAAAAAAATAGTAGTCACGTGATTCGCATTAAGTAGGTATCTGTCAATTTTTAATTTTTTCCAAAGTGGGGTTATTTCTGAAAATATCGAAAAAAGTTATTAAAAAAAGTTTTTTTAAATGTATTTTTTAGCCTACATGCAAAATTTCAGCTGCATAAGTTTGATTTTTTACCCACCACTAAAATTTATTTTCAACTTAATAAACACTTTACTGATGACACTGTGTTCTTTTTTGTCTTAATATTAAGGTTTCAGGCACAAACCACGTTTACAAAAATATCTATTTTATAAAGTTACCTTATACAGGGTCAAAAACGAATAAACTTTGCGTCACATGCGACCAAATTTAAAATAGCTCAATTGATTTTGTAGAAAAACACACATTTAATATGGCGCTACTTTAAAGAAAATGTATCTGAAATAAAGCATTGTCAAAACTAAGAAGTTTTATGTAGGTTGCGTGGAGTCTTATTTTGCAAAAGTGGTGCAATTTACAAAATATTGGTAAAAACTTAAAATAATCTTATGCAGCTAAAATTTTGCATGTGGGCTAAAAACTGCAATTAAAAAAACTTTTTCTAATAACTTTTTTCGATACTTTCAGAAATAACCCTACTTTTGAATTATTTTTTGGAAAAAGTTTAAATTTGACAGATAATGCAAATCACGTGACTACTATTTTTTTGCTTAATTTTCATCTCGATCGAAGCAAAACTTGATGCCAAAATCAAATTTCGAATAAAGTTATTAATAAACAAAAATTCCATATGATGCGGACTTTACTGGTCATACTGTATTGAAAGGAGCTTAGGTATAGGATTTATGTCTGCTGAGCTGTTTTTATAAATATTATTATAAACTGACTTTAAGAATAATTATTTCTGCACACAATAGCCGCGTTCGTAATTAATGTCAGGCCGCTCTGGTTACTCAGAATCGTTCTTTTATGCGTATACCTGCGACCTACCAACCGGCGTCAATTCACCAGTTTCCATGTTTGCCGACGATACCAAATTATATAATAACCTCTCCTCACACTATGAATCACTCAACAAAGACCTGATTAAAATAGAACAGTGGTGCACGAAGTAAAATTTACATTTAAATAAGAGCAAATGATGTGTCATTCATGTCGGCTTCAACAACCCTGAACGAACTTATACACTTAAGGGAAAAATAATAAAATCTGTAAAATGTCAAAAATACCTAGAAATAACAATAACAAAAGACCTCAAATGAGCATTCCACGTGGAAAATGATTAAAAAAGCAAACTCACATGGTGTTACGAACTTTTGCAAACCTCTCTCCATGCCTGCTTGAAAAAATATACAAAATCTACATAATACCAATCTTGGATTACGCAGCCCCAGTGTGTAATCCATACTTTGCCAAAGACATTCACGCACTGCAGCAAACACAGAGACGAATCACCAGGCTCTGTCCCACTATAACACATATGTCATATCCAGAAAGATTAAAAATACTTAACTTAACATCACTGAAACAAAGAAGACTTAGAGGTGATGCAATAGAAACTTTTAATAGTATATTAAAGTACACGTTTCATAAGAAGCGGTTTTAGCGCACGCGTCTATTTTAAAAAACGAGCCACAAAGTGGCGAGTTTTTTTATTGACACGTGCGCTAAAACGCCTTATGAAACATGTGCTTTATACATTTTTTTCTATTTCATCTTTTATAATCAAGAAAAATACATTTTAAAAAGAAAATAAATCCTTCAAATTTTGTAAATTTTTATGTCTAAATTTTATGTTGGTAATAGTATTTTTTATCATAGTAGCCTCTGGAAAACAAAAATTATTTTGCAAACTGTAATTTTTTGATTTATTGACCCATTTTCACCACGAGATTCTAAAATTATTTTAGCGATATGAGCTTTGAAATTGGACGGAATACGTTGTGAGAGCCTTGTACATTTGGTACATATACAGAGCGTTCGGAAATTCGGGAGATTTTGCTACTTTTTTTCGAATTTCAAAAGACGTGTTTTTACGTCGCGGCATTGCAATTTAGTATAGGGAAGATGGAAAATTCAAATAAAGTTGAAGTTAAAATCGACATTGGAATGTTAGTAGATTGAATTTTGGATAGGATTTGGCAGAAAATGATAGCTTGAAGCATCTACAAAAGATTGATTTATTGATTTATGCAACAAACATACATGACTGTTATCCACACAGAATAAAAAAGTAAGTTATCAAGTTATTTTTCCTCTGCGAAAAATGGGTTTTCTCGTAAATCACAAAGGCCGCGCAAGTCAATGAAATAAAACATTAAAATGTTACCAACATCAAATAAAGAAAAAACGCGTATCGAAATAGCTTCATTACGATACGCAAATGCGTATCGTACTGAGCTTATTATGAACGTGAAAGTGAAAAAATACTTTAGGGGCATTATTCGGTAGAATTAAACGTATTTACTTTAAACACTGACCAAAGACTGAGAGGACATACTTGCAAGTTGGTTCGAGAACTCTTTAAAAAACTTTGCAGATAGTGCATATCCAACAGAGTAAACAGAGAATGGATTAATCTGCCCAATGATTGTGTGACTGCCGATACAATCAACCCCTTTAAAAAGCGCTGTGATTCGTATAAAACCGAAAATATTTAATGTAAATTACTGAAACTGTGGTGATAAATACTTGAAATGTACTCAGTGAATAATAGTTTTAAAGGCATAGCCGCCTATATTAATAATAAGAATAATATTAATAATAATAATAATAATAATAATAATAAAAAAAATATTATAAATACTTTGAAAAAGAAGTCTAAAAAAGAAATAATAAAATTTAAAAATGTGTTCTAGTTTTCGAATAAAATCATTGAAATATCTTCCAGAATAATATTTTTTAAAAATCGGCATTTGTGTTTTAAACTAGAAGTACTTTATAAAGTATATATTGTTATATTATATAATTTTTTTTTATTTGAAACATTCTCAAAGTTCATTGTTTTGTCAATTTTTTTGCAGATACCCTTAAATTAATGTCAATAACACCCTGTATATCCCCACAACAAATATCCAGGTTTGATATTTCTTTTGAAATTATTGTCTACCTCATAATATCTACATTGTTTTGTAACTCTACGAGTTAAGGCCTTGTTAAAGACAAAAAATTCGCCCACCAAAGAAATGTAACTTCTACAACAACCATTATTCTTTACGGTGCAGTAAAACGTGTTAGACGTTTCCAAAGTGTTCAAAAGCGGCGGATTTATATTCTTTAAACGCCTTTTCTAGGATTTCAACAGGCCATTACGAATCGCGATAGTGTTCCTGACCGAACGAAAACTGCCGCAATGCGCTAATTCCGGCTAACCTGAAACCCAAAGTCGTTATTTGCATGGAAATCACCACCGCACCAGGAAGTTTAAAGTTATAGCGATTGTACAAAATGTACTAATCTAGCATTGTAACAACTGCAAAGAGAATTGTTTGCAACGCAGTGGTCAATAAGACTGAGGGAATGATAACTATAATGAAAGAAAATAACGCTGTTCCGGGATACTAGTTGTTTCAGGTTTTTACGTTTTCCTGTTATGTTACTATTATAAATAAATAATTTTCTTATTAGCACTTGGTTAGTAATAACAATTTACATGATTAACACTAATTTTAAAATCTATGACGAATATGTTATAGTCAACGGGCAGAAAGTCTTTCAGTTAACATGTTTAATCTAGGCATTCTTAACATTATTTGGCAGCTCACAATTATAAAATATTTTTTTTTTTTTCTAAAAATAAGTTAAATAATAATAATAATAATAATAATAATAATAATAATAATAATAATAATAATAATAATATTAATATTAATATTAATATTAATATTAATATTAATATTAATAATAATAATAATAATAATAATAATAATAATAATAATAACAATAATAATAATAATAATAGCCGTGGATTCAAAATAAGTGCCAAATACTTTATCTCAGAAACCTAATCATTAGTGTCACAGTTTATGTTTACGAGTATTATTAAAATTATAACAAATCGTTTTGGAACCAACAATTATATATTTTGTTTTGGTATTATTTAACTTTAATTTATTTTTTACACAACCATTCCATAATATCTTCAAATCATTATTCGAAGCTTAAACGATTGTTTCAAAATAGAGACATACGTTTACTGTTGTTTAACTTAATGACCCTTCCAGCCTTTCTAGTAAGGTTAGATTAGGTTAGAGTGGCAGATCTCTGGTATTGTCCAAACAGTCACACGTAGTCCTATAAGAACCGTTGTGGTACCACACATGTTCCGCGGAACCTATCCGTATCAGCTTCCCGATGGTTAACGCGACGTAGACCGTAGAAGAATCTTGACAGCTTATTTAAACCAGCCACTGCCGTTAATAAACTTAGTGAATAGACCCAGGCTGCTTACTCCCTCTAGATCATTAAAGAAAGGTTTGCCCACGGTGTTAATCCTTCTTCTCGCGAGGGCGAGGCATTCCCATAAGAAATGCTGAATACTTTCCCCCTCTTCTTCATCTCTGGAACTTCTGCAGAAGTCGTAAGCTGGTATTTGCAAACGTTCGGCGTGTCTACCGAAAAGGCCATGTCCGGTGACTACGGCAGTGATATTTATTAGATCCTTCCGACTGTGCTGTAATAACGCTGCGGATTTCCTGCCGTCAAGTAGGGACACAATTGCCTGGACATGCTACAGGTTGTCAGCCCAGTCCATCTGCTTTGCGCAAGTTGTTTGGCTATCCGATCTATCTCCTATTTGACTGATCCCAGTGGTCTAGCCACAATATTATCTGCTAGTTCGACAGACATTCTTGCGCCCTTCCTGGCGAGCGCATCAGCGGTCTCGTTGCCATTTATATGGCTATGGTCAGAAACCCAAGACAAGGTGATGCTGAGCACCAAATGTGCAGAGATTGTTCTGACAGCGCCTTAATTTTGATTTTGTATTGCTGGAACAAATTGCCTTTATGGCTGCTTGACTGTCTATATAGATAGCTAGAGACGCAGCTCCTCTCAGACCAGGGTGATCCCGAAGGATATTGACTGCTTTACTCATTGCAAAGATGTCTGCGAAGATATCAGAAGATACCAGGTCCCACCCCGACTTCCATTTTTAAACTGTCTGTGAAGATCGAGCGATCCATCTCCATTGTAACTTAATTGCCTTTTCACTTTTCTCTTCCCGGAATGAGCATAGAAAAGCCCCTTCCAAAGTCTGACAGCGAAACAGTATAATCGGTAAACTCTCGCAAATTTTGGCCTGGATATATCCTTAGTATGATGCTGTGTCCGCAGTTAGTAGTGGTCCAGCATTTCGACTCTTTCAGTCGCAGAGCACTTTTTACAGCCACACTTTTTCCGTAAATATCCACGGGTAGCAAATGCAGCATAACTTCCAATGACGCCGTCGGTGCGTCGTGAAGGGCACCAGCCACTACTAAACAAGCTGCCTGTTGTACCTTCGTTAGTTTCTTAATGTGTATCTACTACTTTTTCCAAAGCAGTCCATCAGACCACGACACTGTAGGTTAGTATAGATCTCACAATGGCTGTATAAATCCAGTGTACTATGTGTGGTTTCAATTCCCACTTCTTATCAATAGCTTTTTTTGCAGGCGTAAAATGCCTAGCCTTTCTAGTTACTAGTCCATTGATCTCATACATCAAGCATTCATTATTTTAATACAAAGTTATAATCGAAACAAATATTGTAAACGCGTATGACGAAAATAAAAATTGGCACAAGTCCTATACATTTGATTCTAAAAAACTCGTGTCTAAATTTATCTCAACGTTTTTTAAAATAACCAAAATATTATTGTCACAAAATACTGTGAGTTATTTATATGTTTAAAATCTATTTCAGAATAGTCGACACTATTTCGAGAGGTGATGATATTCGTACAAAAAATTAAGTGGGATATTAAGCACGCGTTTAAACATTTAAATTTATTTATTTTTCGAAATTTATGTGAATTTAGAAGGAAACGTGTTGCGTTGGTTTGTTTTTAGATTTAAATGCATAATAAAATTAATTATTAATAATTTTTACTTTTTTTTTACGCGCCTTTACTAGTGATTTTCTCTAACCATTTATTGATACTTATTTTAATAAATTTACTTTAGATAATGATAATGCTTTAAGAGTGCATCACCGCCTGTAAAATAAACCCAATTTTTGCCCTCCGCTGTCACCGATCTTCTACGAAACTGCACATAAAGTCTGTTCAATGACCGCTGACCGTTACGGCATGTTCTCCATATTACCGATACGATATCTATACTTGGTTTACTAAATATATGGCTATTTTGATTAATAAAAGCTGCTTCTTTAAATTTTCTTTTCTGCCAGTGTGTCCAAAACCTTGGCTTCTGACCACTGTATATTATGGTGGTTGGTCCAAACATGTCCCGTTATACCTGATCTCGAAGTTTCACCTCTTTAGGTATGTTTCTGATTTTCTTTAACTCGTAGGGGAACGGGTCTTTTTGGTTCTCCAATATACGAGTCGTCACACTCGCAAAGGATTCGATAGATGCAATTTTTTGTGTTTTCATTACTGCGGGGTTTTACTTTTATATGAAAACATCTGAGCGTATTTCCGAATTTTAAGGCTGTTTAATATTAAGACAAAAAAGAACACAGTGTCTTCAGTAAAGTGCTTTCTAAGTGAAAAATAAATTTTAGTTTAACAACGTAAAGTTTATCTATTTTCAACGATTTAATTTAAAACCCCTATATTATAATTTATTATGAAGCTACTCGTATATCATAATAACGTTAACGTGTATTACTCCCAATAAACATTTTCCGTAACTTATAGTAACACCAAGTTATATAATGGTTATATAAAGGTAATAGAGGTATATAAGAAGGTTTCGGAGTTTTATAATCTATGCCTTTTGGTAACCTATTATTATAACGAGTTTATAAAATCACTATAACTTACAAGTATATAAGAAGGCAACGTAACTGTTTCCATCACCATTTTATAAAACTTGTAGTAATCGTTACTAATGGTTTTATAAAGAGGTTATATAAGGTTTGCCGTAGCCCCATTTATACTTTTAGTTATGTAGAAGTACTATTGATCACCATAATAAAAACTGGAAAATGATAGTGTTGGCTATGGTATAATATGAAACTCTTGGTAATATATCAGTAACGACCGCTTCTTCTATACAACTTCGCAAACACTATAAGTAAAACAAATTACCCCAATAGGCCCAATAAACCTTCTTGTCTATAAAATGGCCGTCTGTCATATTTGATCGCAAACACGTAAGGTTTTTGATATTTCTCGTATTTCACAATGAATAATTGGAAAAAATAAAACACAGCACTTCATATCGCAGTAAAATTTCGAAAAACTTTAAGCAAATTTTAAATTCTGTGCTATCAGGCTCCTCAACCAGGATTATTAGTGGTTATAACCTTAAAATCCGTTCGCAGTGTCAAGTTAAAAAAATAATTTCTACTGCAGATGCAAGTCCATGTAATGTCTTGGAAGATGTACCAACCAAACCGTATGTAGGAGAAAATGCTGAGACCATAGACGGACACACCGAATATAATAATAAATGGTTGATTTAATTTGACGATGACAATTCTGTAATTTACAAAGAGACATTATACCAAAAATATTACCGCTTAAGAAATGAACTGAGAAAATGGGCTTGTGATTTTAATATAACACAACGAAGTTTAAAACAATTAATAGGAATTATTAATCATCGTTTACCAAATATGTTGCCTGTAAATCCGAGAACATTGCTGGGAACTCCAATTACAATAACAAACAATAATAAAAGCCTTCGCACTTTGTCAAGTATTTCCATAAATATAAGAATGGATGGCTTCGACCGTTGTCAATAATTTTACTATTATAATAATTTTAATTTCATTTTTCATCAATATCTTTGATTTTGAGTATTTTTATTAGCAGTTTAAACCCGTACGACTAATAAATACACTCAATTTTTCTGATACGAGAATAACGAAGGTTGCCTATCTAAAAGATAATGTTAAATTACTTTAGGTAACATAATGGTGTTAAATGTATAAAATGTTACTATTCGTTATATAAGGTCATCATGGGTGATATTATGCATTCCAACGTTTATATCGTTACTACATTGATTCCGCCATGATTGTTTAGTTAAATTTAGAACTATTAAAAAGGGACGTTACAAAAACACAAAATTTAACAACAATCAATACGAAATAAACGCTTACTTATCCAATGGCGGCATATACTAATAACATTTGGTGTTAAATCGTCGTAAATTAAAAAAAAAAACATATATATTTACTGAAAACCTGACCTGAATTTGATTGTTATTGGGTATTTTAAGGGCCCCTGCATTTTTTGGAAGTATTTCTTCTATTTTTGCAGTAAATAACTGTTCCCAACTAAATTTTGGGTGATACGTGAGTACAAAGCATAAAATCAAACTACCTATACAGGGTACGCCAAACTCGATGGCACCTTAGAAGTATCTAGACAATGAAACAAGTTAGGAATTTGAAATTTAGGATTTGTCCATAGGAGGTCATGATCTCCAATTTGAAAATAGTTTTAACATTGCGGCGTTGCCAGATCTACTCTTACTACATACCAACTTTGTTATTTCAAATGTAATGCCCTGTATATTTTCACATTTTTTGATACCGCTGGACATTCTAAACCTTTCCTGTATAACCGATAGTAATACCTATCTAGAGCCGTTTGACAAATAAAAATTATTTATTAAGAAATTTAGCAACACGCATCCCTCAATAAAAAAACTAAGATTTTTCGCAACGGACAAAGGCAACCGACTGAGATTTTGGCTGTTGTTCCTTAATAGGTTGTTTTGTCATAATATGTCAGGCAAATTAAATTATCTCATACAGGGTGTCCACAACATCATATTCATTTCGTGCAACATAAAAATTGTAGTTATGCAGTAATTTTAAATGAAACACCCTATATTTTAGAGTGGTAACTAAAAGATCTATTAATTCTCTATCTAAAAGTATTATGTGATGTCATACCTAATTTTAGCCGTTTTGGACTTATAAGCAAAAAACCAAAATAATGTAATTAATGTAAATATAATTTCTTATTAGCAGAAGAAGTAGGCTATGACTTCAACCAAAAACGTTTGTCAAAATGTCACTGTCTATTTGGCAAGTAAACGCTGTACTTACGTTCGTAATCTATTATCTGAATATGGCGAATTCTTATACAAACGAGGAAATTTTAAAACTGTTCTACATTCATGGCGAGTGCAACAGAATTATTAATAGAACATGCAGAACATTTAACGAACACTATCCACACTTAGTCCCAATGAACAAAAAGAAATTCAATAGGATAGAAAATAACTTTAAGAACAATGGTCAAATAAAGCAGGAAAGAACCCAAATTAAACCTGTAACAGGTATGCATGAGGAAATGCAACAAAATATGCAAGAACATTTATTTCATTGTCTTCGTTACCTGTTACAGGTTTAATTTGGGTTCTTTCCTGCTTTATTTGACCATTGTTCTTAAAGTTATTTTCTATCCTATTGAATTTCTTTTTGTTCGTTGGGACTAAGTGTGGATAGTGTTCGTTAAATGTTCTGCATGTTCTATTAATAATTCTGTTGCACTCGCCATGAATGTAGAACAGTTTTAAAATTTACTCGTTTGTATAAGAATTCGCCATATTCAGATAATAGATTACGAACGTAAGTACAGCGTTTACTTGCCAAATAGACAGTGACATTTTGACAAACGTTTTTGATTGAAGTCATAGCCTACTTCTTCTGCTAATAAGAAATTATATTTACATTAATTACATTATTTTGTTGTTTTGCTTATAAGTCCAAAACGGCTAAAATTAGGTATGACATCACATAATACTTTTAGATAGAGAATTAATGGATCTTTTAGTTACCACTCTAAAATATAGGGTGTTCCATTTAAAATTACTGCATAACTACAACTTTTATGTTGCACGAAATGAATATGATGTTGTAGACACCCTGTATGAGATAATTTAATTTGCCTGACAGATTATGACAAAACAACCTATTAAGAAACAACAGCCAAAATTTCAGTCGGTTGTCTTTGTCCGTTGCGAAAAATCTTATTTTTTTATTGAGGGATGCGTGTTGTTAAATTTCTTAATAAATAATTTTTATTTGTCAAACGGCTCTAGATAGGTATACTATCGGTTATACAGAATAGTTTTAAAATGTCCAGCGGTATCCAAAAATGTGAAAATATACAGGGCATTACATTTGAAATAACAAAGTTGGTATGTAGTAAGAGTAGATATGGCAACGCCGCAATGTTAAAACTATTTTCAAATTGGAGATCATGACCTCCTATGGACAAATCCTAAATTTCAAATTCCTAACTTGTTTCATTGTCTAGATACTTCTAAGGGGCCATCGAGTTTGGCGTACCCTGTATAACATTTTCTTCTATATTTATTATTTAATTTAACGACCGCCATCTGTAATAGTCTGTTCAAAATGTGAACACCAATACCGATTTAATATTGTGGAAACAGAAAAGGACAAATAATAATTAATAACGTGTACCTAAGAGAGAGAAATATATTCGCCTTCAATAAAAATAAGTGACAGATGGGAAATGACATAACAGATAAAAGTGATAAAATTTTGGTAACGGAAATATTTCGAGAACCTTTATACCACTAATTTATATCACTAAAGGTTATTTATGATGTTATATAGTGCTTACTACAACCTTTCTGTTACTTTTAGTTATATTACTTTAATTTATATAGCGTTACTAAGCAAAGGTTTCCGCAACCTTTATAAACTCCCCATTTAAGTGTTTTAAGAGTTCTATAAGAGTAACAGAATTATTACTATTACTTAATATATCACTCTAAGTTATTTAGGGTAGGTGATATAGCATTAACTGTAAATAATATAGGTACGACAAAAAATGTTTATTGGGCTTTCAGACACAAACTACGTTGTCAAAAATACTTATAATATAAAGTTACCTTATGCAGGGTCAAAAACAAATAAACTTTGCATTACATGCGATCAAATTTTAATAGCCCAATTTTGATTTTGTAGAAAAACACACATTTAGTATGGCGCTACTTTAAAGAAAATGTAAAACTTTAAATTATTTTTTGGAAAAAATTAAAATTTGACAGAAAATGCGAATCACGTCACGACAATTTTTTTGCTTAATTTTCACCTCGATCGAAGCAGAACTTGAGGCCAAAGTCAGATTTTGAATAAAGCTATTAATAAAAAAAAATCCCATATGATGCGGACTTTACTGGTGACACTGTATTTGATGCTGATATGATTTGGTGCTGATGGACGGTAAAAAAAAAAAAGTTTACCTGATAGATATTTTTTTTATCAAAATCCTTTTATTAGAAAAAACCTTGTAAGCGGGTAGTTGTAAAAACACTGGAACACAAATGCAACACATTAACATATAAATTTAAGATGATCAGGACGATTTTCTGCAGTAGCAGTATTGTAAAACTCGCCTTTAGTGTTTTTACAACAACCCACTTGCTTATGTCCCACACAAAGACAAAATGAACCGGCGCCGTGCGAACGATAAGTAACGTTCAAAGCCAACGACTGACTGGCACCTATTGACGTTCCACGGGAAATTTGTGGGATTATACTTCCCATGATTAAAACGTTGCGTGTTTCACATGCGTCAGCAGCTTACAAGGCATCTTAAAATCCCTCAAATCAAAATAAAAAGTTGGCATATTTTATACAATTGATCAGTATCGATTTAAAGTAAACCAATATCATTATTTTGTGTACCTAAATAATGGTGTAGATCATACAACAAAAATTTATTAAAAATTAAATTGAAAATTATAATACAGTTTTTTTTACTGTGTATTGAAAATAAAATCAACAATATTAGAATTAATATTTAAAAGAACACTTAAAAGTTATTTTAGGGCAACTCTAACAAAACCCTTGAAGCACTTTTCGGGCAAGCCAAAAGGCAAAAATGTATGTTAATATTTTAATCCACCTAATGCCCTTTACCAGAATTAGCCGGCTTAATAAAATATTACAGATAAAGGATGAAAGTCCAAAAAGTTGAACAGCTTTTGTATTGACAAAGTTTGAGGCTCTAATTTGTGGCGCTTCGGTTGGCCGGCCTAATCAAATTGAAATTAAAAAGTAAAACATTTTTAAAAAATTTCCCTTCTGACACGTGCTGCTTGCAGTTGAACTTCTTTAACAAAGAAAAGTTTACTTTTCTAAGGTGTTCTAGTAAAACCAAAAAAATTCAAAAAATCATTTAAATCTTTTAAGTTTGCACTTAACGTGTATGCGTTGACTCCTGCCGGGGTAACTGGGCATTAACAAGCCTGGTACCCCAACAGCATTTTACTTCAAGCTAAATGATGCTTTGAATTTTACGAAAACCAGTTTTTTCTTTTTCTTTCCCTCTCATTTCACCACTTTTACATGTCTACGACAAAGTTTAATGAAACTTAAGATTTTCACTACTTTTATACCTAAATGATTTCCACAAAGTCTGTTAAAACTATCTAATTTTTTTTTTTCGCTATCTTCATTTTTCTGCCCAAGACAGGGACTTTGCACTAGCCCTTGACTTTCCAGTATGCTGAAGTCTTGTCGGTCTTCTGAATATTTATTTTTTACACCTCGTGTACACCATTGAAAGCTCCATAAAGGCTTAATCCCACTTATTATTTTCTCTATTGCTAACAACATCGGCATTGTACTATTTACTTTGTTTTCCTGATGATGAGTGTTTCTACACTCGAAACATGTCGAGTTATTATGAATTATTCTAGTTTCACCCAGCAATTCTAATAAACTCGTGGAGAAAGAGTTTGTCCTTTTTTTTTATATTTTTAAAACAGTTACTTGAACTACTACTAAAGTCGATAAAACAATTTGAAAGTTAAACGACGATATAAATTTAAAGTGATAATAAACTAAGTAAAATAGAGCAAGAAGCAAAATTTGTCGTATAGCTTCAGAGTTTAAGATCGTCTATAGCTATCTATATAGACAGTCAAGCAGCAATAAAGGCAATTTGCTCCAGCAGCACTAAGTCAAAATTAGTAAGGCGTTGTCGCAACAATCTCTGCACACTTGGTGCTCAACATCGAATCACCTTGTGTTGGGTTCCTGGACACAGCAACATACATGGCAACGAGACTGCTGATGCGCTCGCCAGGGAGGGCGCAAGCATGTCTGTCGAACTAGCAGAGAATACTGTGGCTAGACCACTGGGATCAGTCAAAGAAGAGATAGATCGAGCAGCTAAACAACTTGCGCAAAGCAGATGGACAGGACTTACAACTTGTAGCAACTCCAGGCAATTGTGGCCCCTACTTGATAACAGGAAAACCGCAGCGCTATTACAGCACAGTCGGAAGGACCTAAGAAACATCACTGCCGTAATCACCGGACATTGCTTGTTCGGTAGACACGCTGAACGTATGCGAATACCAACTAACGACTTCTGCAGAAGTTGCAGAGATGAGGAAGAGGAGAAAAGTATTCAGCATTTCTTGTGTGAATGCCCCGGCCTCGCGAGAAGAAGGTTCAATGCACTGGGTGAACCATTTTTTAATGATCTGGAGGAAGTGAGCAGCCTGCAACTGGGTCGACTTACTAAGTTTATTAACAGCAGTGGCTGGTTTGAATGAGCTGTCAAGATTCTTCTACGATCGTGTTAACCATCAGGAAGCTGATGCAATAGGTTCCGCGGAACATGTGTGGTATCACAACAGTCCTATAGGACTACGTGTGACTGTTTGGTCAATTCCAGAGGTCTGCCACTCTAACCTAACCTAAGATCGACAACCGTTGTTATAAGCCTTGAATTGGCAATTTGCTATGAATAGCCCAAATCTATAGCTAATTCCGCTATATCCAAGTACTTGAAAGGGTACTTTTTAAACAATTAAACAATTATGTTCGTAGAAATATCAGTCTGCCCTGCACTAAAACTACTTTAACCCGAATTACCGATGATTTAACCAACAATATATAACAAAAAGGCTACAGCATTGGTCTTATTGGAATTTTCTAAAGTCTTTGATGCCTTCAGTCACGACATTTTACTTTCTAAATTGAAATACGTTGGCTTTCGTCACAATGTCTCTCTGTTATGAAATCCTATCTTACTCAATGATTCCAAAAAATTTCCTTTAACAATATTTTTTCTTCTGTTATTTCCGTAACATCGGGAGTTCCTCAAGGTTCATTTTTGGGTCCCATGCTCTTTTGCTTATATACTACTGATATTCTAAATAGCGTGCAATTCTTACATATTCAAGCGTATGCTGATGATACGCATGTAGTTGCATATTGGCTTTGATTCGAGTGATATAATTACTACATGTGCCAACTTGAACGCGAACCTGAAAACAAATAGATCCCTACGTCACAACTTAGTTCTTAACCCAGCTAAGTGCATTATCAATATATTCGCCGAAAAAAGCGGGAATAATTTACTTAATAAATTCGCTGCTGGAATTTAATATAAAGTATTGCGTCGGGATAGTGCGAAGAGTTTTGGTTTAATCTTAGATGGAAAACTAAAATTTACTCAGCATATCAGCAGCTTGTTTTCGCGGCTTACCTTTCGCTTAAGCTTTTATATGCAAATATTAACCTAAAAAAGTTCTTTGTGACACTTTTGTGTTAGCTGTGTTTAATTACGGCGTTGTTTATAGCAACTACACGCTTCTGATGAAAAAATAATTCAAAAGGTACAAAACGCTTGTAGAAAGTATATTTTAGGTTTAAGCAAATCCGAGCACGTTTCTCCTTGCATATCTCAACTTCACAGGCTTAATATGCAGATCCGTACAAAGCTTCTTTTTCTCACTTTTGTGCATTGAATCTTACTGATTAAGCAACTATTTTATCTCCTTACCAGATTCTCAAGGCTGCTGGACTGTCACTCTGTTAATGTCAGATCACGAGATTTGCTTCATATTCGTCGGCACCGAACAGCCATGTTTCAGAAATGTTTTTCCTACTGTTTCGTAACTATGTATAATAGTCTAATATTCTACCTTTTTGTACAGCTGATAACCTAAATGTTATAATTTTTAAGAAATTGTTAAAATTAATTAGAAGATGATATAATGTCCGCGAAAATAATTAAAGAAAGAAACTCTCTGGTGGGTGCCAGCGTTGATCTGTTTTCTGGTCTGCAAAATGGCGGATGTTTTCGGTGAAAATGCAAATAGCGTTCCCTATACTGGATTGTGATGCACTTCGTAGTTTATTTAGTTGTCTACCTTTCGTTGTACCAGTGTAACTATCTTTTATATTGGAGTTGGTTCCGTGGGATGGCGCTAGGGTGTATTGAGGGCCGCCTTGATTCTACAGGGAGGCTTTTAGTACATTTTTCCGTCTTTCTTGGAATTGCTTGGGTTATGGCTGCCCGTCGAGTCCTAACAAGGACGAAACGGCCGTCGTGGTCTACCCGCCCCAGGGTATCCATTGAACTTGGATCACTGTGTATTCCAATATAAAAAATAGTTACACACTTGTCCGATATGCCACAATATTTTCTTTCTTTAATTATTTTCGCGGACATTATATCATCTTCTAAACATTTTTATGGCTTAAAACTCAAGCGGATTGCGCGCATTCTGGTGGGTGCCAGCGTTGATCTGTTTTCTGGTCTGAAAATGGCAGATGTTTTCGGTGAAAATGCAAATAGCGTTCCCTATACTGGATTGTGATGCACTTCGTAGTTTATTTAGTTGTCTTCCTTTCGTTATACCAGTGTAACTATCTTTTATATTGGAGTTGGTTCCGTGGGATGGCGCTAAGGTGTATTGAGGGCCGCCTTGATTCTACAGGGAGGCTTTTAGTACATTTTTCCGTCGTTCTTGGAATTGCTTGGGTTATGGCTGCCCGTCGAGTCCTAACAAGGACGAAACGGCCGTCGTGGTCTACCCGCCCCAGGGTATCCATTGAACTTGGATCCCTGTGTATTCCAATATAAAAAATAGTTACACACTTGTCCGATATGCCACAATATTTTCTTTCTTTAGTTAAAATTAATGTTATTGTCATCTAAACCCCAATTGTAACTAATTTCTCTATTGTTAAGTTTAACTTCTTGTTTCTTTAAGTTTAAGCTGTGTAAAGCTGTGTTTATAATCATTCATAAACATATTTTTAGTTTGTAGTGATAACTTTAGTGCATAAGCTTAAAATAAGCGTAAATCACAGGATCATATGAACCAGTTTATAAGGATTTGCAATGCATAAAACATAACTTTATTCGCTAACATGCGACCTTGATGCTTAACTTTCAACTTTTAACGTTAGATACTAAAAATTATGAAAGTTCATTTATATATGCATGCGCAAAATCCTCCGACAGATAAAATAACATAACCCCAAATTCTCATTTGAAATTTGAATGTCAATAAAAGTTCATTTTCATTCATATTATTCAGAGAGAAAATGAATTCAAGTTCAATTGATGAGGAGGCTTTGTTATTCTTCATCCCACTCAAGTTACTTCATTGCATGAAATAATGTAACAAAAATACCTTCATGGGTCGCACACCAAATCTTCTCACTCTTCGTTGCTTATTGGCAACTATAGCAGATATAGCGGTCACCATGGTTAAGTAAAGTGGCACTACGGCCAAGGCAGTAACAAGTTTATTATTTATTTTTATGTTTTCTAAACTAGTAAAAATTTAAGCACAACGAAATGAATACCTAGTTGACTTTATGTCTACTGAGTGTCAGTTTAAAACTTAAAATTGTTAAAAATTAAAAATCATTATAAACTATAATATGTGTGTCTTACGTTTTATGTTACGTATTAAGTTTACGTTTATTAACTATGCATTTAAGCTATAAATAGTTATAAACCCGGCTTAAGTCATAAAGGTTAAGTATAAAAATAGCCGTTTCATCTCTTGACTCTGCGAAATTTCGCCGTTAAGGTTGAATTCTCAACGTCATTCAATCTATTGCCAACCTATAACCTATTTCGCGTTGATTTTTTGAGTTTATTATTTTAATAACTAACATTTAAAGAAACTCAATATCGTCTGTACATTATTTAGGTAGTATCTGATATATTACAAAAATATCAATTTATTTCATTGCTAATTTTGGGAGAATTGTATATTGAAAGAACAATGAGTGACAATGACATAATAATGTTAAAAAAAATCTTACCCGATATTTTTCCCTATACAATTCTCCTAAAATAAGTTATGAAATTCCTTGATATTTATTAAATATGTCAATTATTACCTATAGAACATCAAGTCGATACTGATTTTCTTTAAATTTTGTATAAAAGCTAGAAAACATAAATAAATCTACGCGAAATAGGTAATAGGTTGGCAAGCATGTTGATACTCCCACCTTAACCCTGTTATTACATGCAATTTCTAATAAAGACGTTTTTTTATTTTTATTTTTATTAATTTTATTATTAATATTATAAATTATCAGTGTATGCCGCAAAAGGGAGAAAGGGAAGAAAAGCAGGAAAAACGAATGGAATAACATCGAAAGCACTCACGCCAATTAAATTAAAAACAGGTAATGAAGATAGAGTTATTTGATCTGTTTCTAATCTATAAATACTGTAAAATCTAATAAAAGTAATTCCTTTCAAGATTACGATCCTTTTCTTTTTGCTTAAAAACCGAATATACCAAATTTAATAGATGGAGGATACCTCAAGCAAAAAAAATATTAACCTTTTACAAGAATACATTTCTTTGTTAACCTCGTTTCAGTAAGAGCTACTTACTTCGCAACCCAAATCTCCCCCCAAAAAAAAAATTCAGAAAAAAACACCCTTGACAATCAAAAGGGGTTTTTCCATTTTCTTTTTCAATACTTTAAGGTCTTAAATGGCCCACTTGACCTTTATATCTTTTTTGTAAAAGCACTGAGGGTGAAAATTGGACCCTCTTGTCTAGTGTGAAAAAACCCGTCTGGTTAAATGTACAATAAAAAAAATATTAAATTAAAACTGCTGTATGAAAACAAAGTAACTATTAAGTTGCTTTTGATTGTCAAAGGTGTTTTTTTATGAAGAATTACATTCTTAAAATGGTTATTAAAAATAGCCTAAATCAAATGCTGAAGAATGTCATATTTAGATATCTACAATTGCCTACATCAGGAAATTAATTTATTGTAATGTTATGGGGATTACAGTCGGTATGTCTTTATCGCCGTTATGTGGTTGCAATTACGATCAACCATAATTTAGTTTTATGTTAGTTATTAATATTTTATATCATATTTTGAACTTGTAATAATTGAACCGTGTTCATTAAGCAACTATTTAATTTTTGGC
This sequence comes from Polydrusus pterygomalis, assembly GCA_963969555.1. Classification (NCBI taxonomy): domain Eukaryota; kingdom Metazoa; phylum Arthropoda; class Insecta; order Coleoptera; family Curculionidae; genus Polydrusus; species Polydrusus pterygomalis. The sequence goes on along the minus strand of OZ018377.1, from coordinate 89,896,527 downwards.
GACCCTGTATATTAATTTAATTCAATTTGTTTTTAATAACTAAATTCTCGTAAACTAACACGTTTCAGTTTTAATAACGAATTTAGCTAAATTTCCACATAATTTGGGACACCCGGTTACATGTATTTTATTTAAAATACTTTACTAAAAATTAGTTATAGCTCCTGTTTACAAAAAAAATTGATATCAGTACAATACATGCTTCGTTTGCTTAGGTGTCTACGATTCAATTTATGTGTTAAAAACAGCTGCTTGTCAAGAAATTAGTATAATTCCAGTCCTAGGATTTGAAATAAAAAACTGCCAAAAAAATATCTTAATTCAAACTTTATAGATTTGAATAACTCTATTATCCTAATATACAAAGAAAACACTATATTGTGTTAAATTCCACTATATTCAAAAAACAAACAAAAACATTTGTTGACTCGACATGTTTCGCTACACTGTAGCTTTATCAAGAGTGAATAATCAAACCTAGGTGTAAGTATATATACCTTAGATTGGGTTTTCCAACAATTCAAAACAAATTTAATAGGGGTGGGTTATTAAGATCTAATTGACAATTTAGGAGATTATTTGTATTTTTAAGTTTATTTATTTCTAGGGATTCCAGTAAATTAAGTTTATTACCCTTATTTTCTGTATGAAGAATTTGGAAATTGTAATTAAAATTATGAGAATATTCTAGTAAATGATTTGCATAAAGGGAGTCTGTTTTTTCCAACGTAAAGCTAGAACTGTGTTCTCGAATTCTTTTTGAAAAGCTTCCACCAGATTGACCTATGTATGTTTTGGGGCAATCCTGACAAGTTAGTTTATAAACACCGCATTTATTGTCATTTCTTGTTTTAGTTTTATTGTTTTTAATAAATTTCCCTGTTGAGTTATTGGTTTTAAATGATACTGTAATATTATATATTTTTTTAAAATTTGATATATTTTGGCTTGCTTTACCAATATACGTAATTGACTTATAAATTCTTTTATCTTTGGTGAACGGATAGACACTATTTAACGTTTTTTTGTATAATTTTTTATTTAAAATCTTATCTATTATTTGGCTTGTATAACCGTTATTAATTGCAATTTGTTTAATTATGTTTAATTCTTTTTGAAAATTAATTTTACTAAGTGGTATTGTGATGAGTCTGTGAATCATACTGTGAAAAGCTGCTAATTTATGTTGTATAGGATGATTAGACGTATTGTGTATTGTAGTGTCTGTGTGTGTAGGTTTATGGAAGATAGAAAAGGTGTGTTTATGATTTTCTCGTGTTATAGTAAGGTCAAGAAAGTTAAGAGAATTGTTTGATTCCTTTTCTATTGTAAATTTTATATTAGGGTGTAAGTTATTAATAAAATCAAAAAATTGAGATTGTTGTCTTTCTGTACCAGTAAAGCAAGCTAATACATCGTCTACATATCTATACCAGTAGATAAAATGTTTAAAGTGTGGGTGTTTGCTAATCTTATTTTCTAAAAAGTCCATAAATATTTCAGCTAATAAAGGACTGAGAGGGTTTCCCATAATCAGGCCTTCACTACTGGAATATATTAACCCGTTAAATTCAAAATAGTTTTGTTCCAAACAAGTTTTTAGAAGTAGTAAAATTTCTTGTTTTTTAATAAAATTGGTGTTTTTAAAGAAAGAAGCTTTTCAACAAGAATAATAGTATCTTCTGTGGGAATGCTAGGAAACAAGTTACTTACATCGAAGGAAATTAATTTTGCATTTGTTGGGAGTTTTATTTTTTCGATTTTTTTAATTAGGTCTATTGAATTTTTAATTTGAAATTTTGCAGCGAAATTCGTGTATTGGTTAATAATATCAAATAAACGTTTAGATAGTTTATAAGAAGGGGCTGAAAAAAAATAAGACAACCGGTCTAATAGGATGATCTATTTTATGAAGTTTTATAAAAGAGTATAGTTTCGGTGATTGGGGGTTCATTAACATTAATTTGCTGACATCTGTATCATTAAATAAACTTTTACAAGTTTGAATTACATTTTTTACAGTTTTTTGAAATAAATCTGTTGGATCTTTTTTTACAAAATCCTAAAAAAAGATCCAACAGATTTATTTCAAAAAACAGTAAAAAATGTAATTCAAACTTGTAAAAGTTTATTTGATGATACAGATGTCAGCAAATTAACGTTAATACATCCCCAATCACCGAAACTATACTCTTTTATAAAACTTCATAAAATAGATCATCCTATTAGACCGGTTGTCTCATTTTTTTCAGCCCCTTCTTATAAACTATCTAAACGTTTAATTGATATCATTAACCAATACACGAATTTTGCTGCAAAATTTCAAATTAAAAATTCAATATACCTAATTAAAAAAATCGAAAAAATAAAACTCCCAACAAATGCAAAATTAATTTCCTTCGATGTAAGTAACGTGTTTCCTAGCATTCCCACAAAAGATACTATTATCCTTGTTGAAAAGCTTCTTTCTTTAAAAAACACCAATTTTATTAAAAAACAAGAAATTTTACTACTTCAAAGAACTTGTTTGGAACAAAACTATTTTGAATTTAACGGGTTAATATATTCCAGTAGTAAAGGCCTGATTATGGGAAACCCTCTCAGTCCTTTATTAGCTGAAATATTTATGGACTTTTTAGAAAATAAGATTAGCAAACACCCACATTTTAAACATTTTATCTACTGGTATAGATATGTAGACGATGTATTAGCTTGCTTTACTGGTACAGAAAGACAACTATCTCAATTTTTTGATTTTATTAATAACTTACACCCTAATATAAAATTTACAATAGAAAAGGAATCAAACAATTCTCTTAACTTTCTTGACCTTACTATAACACGAGAAAATCATAAACACGCCTTTTCTATCTTCCATAAACCTACACACACAGACACTACAATACACAATACGTCTAATCATCCTATACAACATAAATTAGCAGCTTTTCACAGTATGATTCACAGACTCATCACAGTACCACTTAGTAAAATTAATTTTCAAAAAAAATTAAACATAATTAAACAAATTGCAATTAATAACGGTTATACAAGCCAAATAATAGATAAGATTTTAAATAAAAAATTATACAAAAAAACGTTAAATAGTGTCTATCCGTTCACTAAAGATAAAATAATTTATAAGTCAATTACGTATATTGGTAAAGCAAGTCAAAATATATCAAATTTAAAAAAAAATATAATATTACAGTATCATTCAAAACCAATAACTCAACAGGGAAATTTATTAAAAACAATAAAACTAAAACAAGAAATGACAATAAATGCGGTGTTTATAAACTAACTTGTCAGGATTTCCCCAAAACATACATAGGTCAATCTGGTAGAAGCTTTTCAAAAAGAATTCGAGAACACAGTTCTAGCTTTACGTTGGAAAAAACAGACTCCCTTTATGCAAATCATTTACTAGAATATTCTCATAATTTTAATTACAACTTCCAAATTCTTCATACAGAAAATAAGGGTAATAAACTTAATTTGCTGGAATCCCTAGAAATAAATAAACTTAAAAATACAAATAATCTCCTAAATTGTCAATTAGATCTTAATAACTAACCCCTATTATATTTGTTTTGAATTGTTGGAAAACCCAATCTAAGGTATATATACTTACACCTAGGTTTGATTATTCACTCTTGATAAAGCTACAGTGTAGCGAAACATGTCGAGTCGATAAATGTTTTTGTTTGTTTTTTGAATATAGTGAAATTTAACACAATATAGTGTTTTCTTTGTATATTAAAATGGAGTTCCACCAAGTAAAGGCAGAATCAATTCAATCTATTATCCTAATTTTATCATACTCTTTCTAATTTGGGACACCCGATAGATTTCCTAGGGCTATTTATTATTTTTCTTGTTAAGAAATCAACCAAATGAGTTCATTTATCGGTGCCGGTGAAGTCGGTTATCGAAAGCGAAACAAGTCCGGAATTGAGAAATAAGGATTTACGTGTTCAATGTCAACGTATCATTTTAAATATTTACGCGTGTTTAAAAAAATAAAATCCCGAAAAGACTGATTATGCGCTAGTTACAAGAATTAACGAATTAAAAAAACTTGGGTTTACGAGTGTTTATAACGTAACTAAATTGGATACTGTAATCGATCATTCTATAAAGCGAAAACGAATAAATCAAAAATTCAAGACGGTTGACAATGGTGCTAAGGATTTTATTCGACGAACTATTTACAATTTTTGTAAAGATACTAGGTATAATGTCAACTTTAGAGCTAGTTCGTGATAAATTAAGAGGTTACCCTTGTTATAATTACCAATCTTTAGAAACACTGCGAGGTGTTTTATTGAGTTGTGGCTTTAAACATAAAAAAATAGACAATCGAATAGTTATAATGGAATCTCGGCGTATTGTGGAACTACGACAGGAGTATTTGCGCAAAATAAAAGGGTACCGGGCATCAGATAAAAATATAATCTATTTAGACGAAACCTGGTTCGATGTATGCGCATGATGTTGTGAAGTATGGTTGGGTAAACAGTTCAAAAAATTGTACTTTAAATACACTGTGTTCGAGGGGAAAACGTGTTATTATTCTTCATGCTGAAGGTAAAGATGGCTTTGTGTCTAATGCGTTGCTCTTGTCGGCAAAAGATATCACTCAATCTTCCGCTGATTATCATGAAGATATGACTGCGGATTTGTTTGAAAAATGGTTTGCTGAACAGCTTTAACCTAACTTTAATTTTTAGTCTTAATGTATACAGGGTAGCCAAAAAGTGTATTTTCTTAAATGGGACACCCTTTATTTTTTTCATTTTCAGGTTTGTATTAGTGACCTTTAAAATTGTTTATAATTTTATTTAATTTTCTTTGGTAGGTTCGGAGTAATAAATTAGCAACTAACAAGAAGTTATGCAGCCCAGAAAAATAAAACATCTAAAAGCATTTTTTTAATTATGAGATGCCGTAAAACTAGTTAAATAGGCCGAGAAACACTATAAATTAAATAGATTTTATTTATTTTATACAGGGTGTTCAAAATAAGGTATCAAAAATGACACATTTTAAACTAATTTTTCTCAGGTATTCTAATGGTAGGTATAGTATTTTACTGTTTTATGAAAAATTTCAAATCAAATAATTTTTGTTTCTGTAATTAATTAAAATTCCAAACTGTTTTCAAAAAACATGGGTAAATGGCGCTATCCATAATGATATTTTATAAACAAAATAGCTAGGCCACCATGGGCAAACAATTAAATTATACATTTTGACATTATTTGTCAGAAACAAGTACTTAATTGTTATTACCATTTAGAATATTTTGGTAAGATTTCAGTGTGAATAATTATTGATCTTTGCATTATACAATTAAGTGAAAAACTATAAGTGGGATTTAATAGTAAGGAAATTGCCAACAAATTGTTTTCTTATAAGTGGCTGACTGTAGTATTATGAACTTTACAATTTGTACCAATAACATTAAGTGTTCTTTTAGTTCGTTAACGTAAGCATTATCCTTAGCCTTATCGCAGTATACGTTTTTATGGTACAAATAAGGTAATATTAACAGAATTGATTCGACTTTTACTTGGTGGAAATCCATTATTAATTATGTAAAATAAATTGTAAAAAAATATAATTTTACACTTTTCACAGATTTTTATTTTGACTCGACATGTTTCGCAACACAGTTGCTTCTTTAAAGGAGTACTTAAAAATGGTATTTTAAAAGTTATAACTTAGATGTAACAATAAAATTGCAGGTAATTTTCAGGTTGTTTAAATTATTGGAAAAACCAATAATAATGTTTACAGGCTAATTAAAGAGATTTAAAAGAGGTGATCCGTTCAAATCCAATTGATCATTAAGAAGAGTATTGTTATTTTTAAGCCTATTTATTTCTAAGAATTCAAGCAAATTTAATTTTGTACTTTTGTTTTCAATGTGCAAGATATTGTAGTTATGATTAAATGTATGATTTGCTTCTAACAGATGGTTACAATAATTTAAATCTATTTTGTTTTTTTATAAAACTAGCGTGATGTTCATTCATTCGTTTTTCGAAGTTTCGGCCTGTTTGTCCGATATAAACTTTAGAGCAATCATTACATTTTAATTTGTAAACACCAGATTTATTTTCTTTGTTCAATTTACTTTTATTATTTTTAATGTGTTTCCCTAGCTAGAGTATTGTTAGTTTTGAAAGCAATATTAATATTTAAGTTTAAAAAAAAAATTATTTTAGTGCTAATATGACCTATGTAAGAAATAACTTATAATAAGAATTATTTTTATTATTGTTATCTGTTGGAAAAACTAAGTTTATAGCCTTTTTGTATAGGTAAGGTAATATTAATGTTACATCACTAGTATGATAACTCCTTATTTACTGACTTATAAACGCTTTGTTGTAGATAATATAATATAAAAACTTTTTAAGAAATCCATAAAAGATATCCTTCCAGGAAATGCTTCAGAAAACAAATCCGCTTCTGGATGTTTTTGTGCCAGATGGATTTCTTGCTTAACGCGGCCGGATGGTGGAAACAATAAATTTTCAGACTGGATTAAGCTTGCGTGGTAAAATACCCAATGTAATGCACCTATATCTGATTTAAAGTGTATCAAAATGTTTTTAAGGTTAAAGGTTGCAAAGTGTTCTTTATTAAAAATATAAATACTACACGCGATTAGTAAAATAAATCAAGAGTAAATTAATAAACTTTGAATCGTTGAGGCCTTTACTTGATGGAAATTCATTATAACTCAATGAAAGACAATTTATTTTGTCAATTTTCCACTTTTATTGAAAAAACTTTTTCTTTATTACACGACGCGTTTCGCTGCATTGTAGCTTCTTCGGGTGTATGGTGCTAACTAATTTTATTTCAGTACAATAACAAAATGGTCTAGATACCTATAATTACTAAATTCAGGTGTATACACATTACAAGCTTACTTATTTAATTATATGTTCTTAAAACTGTTTAGGTATTGTAACCTTAATAGTATGGTCGGTATAATATATCTTAATCTTATGGGAAATCCAAAGAACCGTATTTAGATTATTGACACAGATTTAGCAAAGGGCAACTATTTAGTTCTAATTGGTCGTTTAATAATGCACCGGAATTTTTTAATCGATTTATTTCTAAACTTTCCAAAAGATTTAGTTTTTGACCCTTGTTTTCAATATGTAAAATTTTAAATTTCTTATCAAAATTATGTTGTTCCTGTAAAATATGATTAGAATAAGTTGAGTCGGTTTTATGACTGAGAAAACTTCTTCTATGTTCCAAAATTCTCGTTTTAAATGATCGACCTGTTTGGCCTATATAAGTTTTGGGACAAGAGCCACAATTTAATTGGTAAACACCCGATTTATTATCCTTGTTGATTTTTGATTTATAGTTTTTTTTTAATTTTCCCAGAGAATTGTTAGCAGGGAACAGTGGGAGAAGAACGAAGTAATATTTTCTGAGGACGCTATGGTCTGCTACACTGAAGGATAACACATAACTGGAATTTAGTACAAGGAAGCTGGTGTATACTCGAAAAAAATTGACATTTAAAGAAGCTACCCTTATGTTATGCTGGACGATTATAAGAACAATATTTCAGACAGAGGTCGATACCATTTTGATTGTTGCATGTATAGATGAGGTTAGAGAGTACCAACAGCGGGTAATATATATGTGCTCAGAAATTCAAGCAATCTTCAAGGCAGTATGCAAGCCCAGGATTCTGTTACTACTTGTCACAGAGTAGGCTAGATACCCTAGACATGATTTTAGATGCAGACAGGCGAAGGATTTTACAACAGGAGCCGACAAAACCAGATTGGAGTGGCTATTAAACAGGGGACGGTGGAACCTTAATTAATTAATAGGGATTTTGACTGGGCACTGTTGGCTGTGAAAACATTACGCTAATTTTTGTGGAAGAGGACCTTATTGGTCCTGGGTATCAGGAAGAGGAAGAGATATAGCTGAACTTTATAGGGACGCGTGAGGCTCTGGGGAGACTGAGGCATCAGGTCGTTAGATCGGCAGTTCTCCTAAGAGATAAAGTTACCGACCTGGCCTGGAAGGATATCCTGACTATCATAACGAGATCGGAAGGATTCAGTGAAGGCACAAATGGTTATTTGGAGAGAACAAACTTAGTGTGGTAGGTAGATTAGTTCCTTCAAATTCGACAGCGCTTTTAAAATTAGTTTATGCTAGTTCACCCGATACAAAAGTATCGCATAAGAAACATTTCTGAATACAACTAAATATAATCAAATATTATTTAAGATTAAATAATAATATAATATTAAATTATCACTAATTTAAATCTTAAATAAAATCTAAATCTAATTATATCCTTAATAAAAATTGATTAAAATATATTCAGTAAAAATTATTATATTAATCAGTTTTAAGTAAGATAGCTTGTTCTTATATTTATTTCTTTGATTTAATGGTTATACAGTGTTCATTTTCTCATCAGTACACTTAATTTTGTTTTAATATTTAATAATTTTATTCAAGTATGTATGTTCATGTATTATGAACACACTAAGGTATTTACAAAGTAACTGGTCTGTATAAGCATACATTAAATGTACGAAAAGCAAGGATCAGGTGTTTATTGAACAATACCCTTTCAGTTTTATAAAATAGCCTATTCCCAACAGAGTCGAAAGGGTTTAACCATAAATGCTGGCGCTGCAAAATTGCTTATGGCAACTAAATATTTAAACAACAAGCATTGGGCTGTTTGCTGATGGTATAAGTGGTCAGCTTATAGAGTAAATATTTACAATATTTCGTTCCGTATTACAGTCCAAATTGTACACATAACATCAAAATTAATATTAGTAACTATCATAAAAGCTCATTTGATTTGATTTATTATTGATAAGATTATTAAATAGTATACATACTTGCCGCTATATGTTCATACAGCCAAAACACATACCTGTAACAAAAAAAAGTGTTATTAATAAAATCACTAAATTGTTGGTACTGTCGTAATTATCAACAGAGGATTTAAAAAATAGCGATAAATCGCTAATTTGGCATGTCTGTAACCAATGAACGACACTTGTTTTCTGCATTTTTTAAACCGAATGACAATTTTGCAGAACTAAAGAAATTTTTCATCTCATAAAATAGTAATAAAGTTATCGAAAAAAAAACGTACAGGTACCTGCTATTTCCATTATTAAAGCTTTACGCTTTTAGAAAAGGTAATATACTTCGCCTTTCAGGTGCGATAAGCTCCTGTAATATATGAAGGGGTTTTGGGTAAATTAGCATCGCAGTTCGGGAAATAGGGCCCACTTAACCAGCTAAAATGTGTAAATTACGTTATCGTTTTACAAGATTACATGCACATACATTTATGTATTTAGGCGTGCTTTATTCGGTTCTGTAAAGATACTTATATGTATAGTTTTTTAATGGATTAAGTATATAATAATAATAATATATTAGTAATATACATTTATTGTTATAATCCATTCTTTAACATTATTACATTGTTACAATTATGTAGGAAATATTGCAAATTGAGTGGACAACAATAGACCTTAGCATGGTAGCCATCTAGATTCAATAAAGATACTGTTCAGGCCCTAATTTATATTAAATAATTGAATATGTAACTAAAATTAGTAAAATAATTTAAATTTGAGAAGCGCTAATAATTTAATTAATATTATATAAGTGAAATATTGCTTGTTCAAAGGAAAAAGGCATGGGAAGGGGAAGAGAACGGGTATAAACTGGATCGTGTTATGCAAGAGGGATCCAACCCACACGATGGGCAATTTTGAGTTATGGACATTTTACATTAATGTAGATGTGCTGCCATCTATTGAACATAACCTAAATTTTTTGATAGTTGTCTAAAATTTAATATTAAATAATACAATTATTATTATTTCTGTAATCAAGGATTTGCATTATGCAATATAGATCCAATAAACCTCTTGCCATGCAAAAATAAATTGCAAATAACAAAGTTAAAATCGCAATATCGAACCAGGCTGATTAGATTACTTATGAATTATCTACATTAGAAAATAAAATAAAAAGATCCATGTGGCTTGAAACCTTCTCCTAACTTTTATTCAGCGTTAGAATTTCTGCAACAAGGAACCAAGCCACATGATTCCCATGATTCAATTTGCAATAAAGATCCAACCCACATTTTTTCTAATTATAATATAGATAGTAACAATTTAAGTAATAAGATATGTTTATATACAAACGAACATATATTAGACAAAAAAAAACTACAAAAATAATAATTTGTGCACATAGCAAAAAACTAATATTCTAATATTTTAAACGCCATTTTCTCAATATAATGCTTTTGTGGGTTGGATCCCTCTTGCATAACACGATCCAACTGATAATCTGATATCAATGCAGAAAATAAAGCCACTCACTACTGTGATCGTAGTAGGCGTTTTTTACTTTGTTTTTAAATGATAATGTAGACTTATCTGTATGAAAACAATCAATGGCGTTAACGGTAAAGGCAATGTTATACGTATGGAGGGCTTTAGGTTATATGTTAAGGACTTTTTAAAACTTTCTTTGCGATGGCGGGGAATTGTTAGATGCTTTCTGCGCAGAGCCAAGTTATGGACATTTGTACGAAACGTAATTTTATTATATAAGTAAAGAGGTAGTTTAAATTTAAGTAATTTAAAATAAAATGTAGTAATGTGTAATTTAAATCTGTTATACATACTAAGCCATCCTGACCTAGCCAGGTAAGGGGTAATATGATTTCTTCGTTTAACACCATAAATCAGTCTCAAACACGAATTCTGAACTTTTTGAATCCGAAAACGGTCCGCAGCATCTAAGCAAGGCATGTAAACTCCACTACAGTAGTCAAACTGTGACAATACCAAAGAACCACATAAGAGTTTCCTGGTTTCCTCGGAAAGATAATATCGGTTACCATATACAGGGTGTCCCAAAAGTAATGGGACACAGAGCAACAGCAGACTCCTTAAGGCGAAATAATGGGATTTATTTAAACTTGCCTTATCCCAAAATTGATAACAACCAAGATACAGGGTGTCAAAGTTTTAATTTTGTTTTCGTTTTTTTGCGATTATTTCTTAACGAAACGACATAGCAGCACAAAATTAAGTATTTTGGGGTTTTTTAAGGTGAGGAATACAAAATTATCCAGAGTTCTTGTGTAACCAGTACGGGGCGCTGCCTACAGCATGGCCTACCCTTTTAGCTGGCATAACTTTGTTTAGGCTTTTTATATTGATCCGACTATTAAAAAAATAAGTTACTTTACTTCTTTTACATCAAAAACGTATAACTTATTAAATCGCATTTCATATGTCCTATGCAACTAAGTACGTGGTCCAAAAGCAATGGAAAATCAAGCAACGGGGAATTTCTGACTTAAAATTATTGTAAATCAGCTACCTTTGCTAAGTGTCGAAGTTAATGTAGATACTAAAGGTTGACTATTTTTTTCTAATAGAAACGTTTTTTCGTATACGGAATTAAGTACTAATTTTATTCTAATCAAACATTTTATTTAATACTTAGTTTAATAACATATAAATGTAACAAATTAGAAATAAAAATGGTAACGTCGTGATACCAATTGTTCAAAATGGCCACCATTGACCTCAATACATTTCGATATACGTTTTACAAAAGACTGTCGGACTTTAAGCAAGAGATCTTCATCATTTCTGAACAGATTAAGGGAATTTATAATTTTTTGATTTAACTCATTACAACTCGTTTTAAACATTGGTTTTCAAATAACCCTAAATGCAGAAGTTCATTGGATTCAAATCCGGACTTCGCGCCGGCCAAGGCAAGGGGCCACCACGGCCTATCCAACGTTCAGAGAACTGTTCATTTAGATAATTTCGCACATTTCCGCATTGGAAAATATATTATGTCGAGGCATTACTAAAAAATTTATAATATCTACGTATTGTACGTAGAAAATTAATAACTTTGACAGATGATACTTTGTGTAACATGTTGTTGCCTTAGAAACGCCGTTGAATTTAATCAAGGCCAGCTGTGATAAATAATACTAATACGAATAAACAATTATTTTAAATATTTTAGCATTCTTGCAATAAAAATATCGAATGCGATTATCTCGAAAATGGTTGCTCCTAGCGACTTCAATAAGTTATGCGTTTTTGATGTAAAAGAAGCAAAGCAACTTGTTTTTTTAATATTCGGATCGATATAAGAAGCCTAAACAAAGTTATGCCAGTTAAAAGAGTGGGCCATAGGCAGCGCCCTCTACTGGTTATACAAAAACTCTGGATAATTTTGAATTCCTCAGCTCAAAAAACCCCAAAACTCCTTAATTTTGTGCTGCTATGTCGTTTCGTTAAGAAATAATCGCAAAAAAACGAAAACAAAATTAAAACTTTGACACCCGGTATCTTGGTTGTTATCAATTTTGGAATAAGGCAAGTTTAAATAAATCGCATTATTTTGCCTTAAGGAGTCTGATGTTGCTCTGTGTCCCATTACTTTTGGGACACCCTGTATAAGCTTGAGGTTACCATACGCAATTCTTAATTTGACAGTAACGTGAAGAAGAAAATAATTTTTCAAACCACCTGAAAAAATCCTTATTCAAAGAGGTTACATTTCATTTAAAACAGTTACTTATATACTAAAAATCATGATACAGATTGGAAGATCCTGTCGGTAGGATGTCACTAGTTCGCCACTTGGAACAGGTTTCTAACTTTGTTCTCTTCCAGTTAAGTTTTCATACTATTGCTACTTTAACTCTCTCATACTTTAACTCTTAACTCTAGTAAAAGGACAATTCGAATTCAAAATATAGCAGTATTCGATTCTGGCATGTATTTTCGAATGCATTAGATTCTCAACTTTTAACTTAACAAAGTATTATATTATTAAAATCTTGCACGTTGCGTGTCTAGAAGAGTTAGCGGCTACATATTGCCACTGTCGGTGTCGAACTGCCCGGTCGATTCTGGGAGGACGCGAGAGATGCGGCATTCGAAACAACTGTGCATTCGAATGCAAAATGCATTCCGAGACCGAGAACAGTGCAAGACTTTGATTTTGAAGAAATTGATCTTAGGTATAGTACAGAAAATTCTTAAGCCTAAACTAAACGAAGCTGATTTCGATTATAGATTAAATTACTGCCACTGGCTGAAAAACATGATCCGAGAAAATCCTCACTTTTGTCCCAAATACTGTGGACAGACGAGGCCTCTTTTAGCAATACCGGCCGGGTGAATCATAATATGCACTATCGGGCAGAGACTAATCCGCATTGGATGTGAAAAGTTGATCACCAGCATCGCTGGAGCGTTAATGTCGTGTGGTATTATCAATGGAATGATAATTGGTCCGCATATATTTGAAGGTAGTTTGACGGGCGAAATGTACTTGCACTTTCTAACATTTCATTTGCCGTGATTACTCGATGATGCTCCTTTGGAAATACGACGACATATGTGGTGACAGCAGGACGGGTGCCCAGCCCATTTTTCCCGCATAGTACAAAACCAGCTAAATCTTTAATTTCCCGACCAGTGGATTGGTAGAAGCAGTTTAATTTTCCTGGCCACCTATGTCCCCCGATTTAACATGCATGGATTTTTATATAAAGAATATAGTGTACAAAACTCGACCAACAACCCGGGAAGATATGATGGGTCGAATTCAACTTTAGGAAAATACCTAAAGCGGAAATTGAAGCGGTTTTTTTTTAATCGCAGAAGGCTTAATCACTGCATTCAAACTAATCGACAACAGTTTGAACATTTGAGGTGAATGCGTTAAGTAGTTAAAAGTTATTTTGTTTGATTTATGTTAGTTTTATCAATTTATAGCAAGTTAATTCTTTATAGAAAATTAAAAAATACTCTAATATTTTTTTTTAATAATTTTTAAACGAAAAGAGATAACAACCTCGGGTTTTCTGATCTCTTTTACTTAACTAATAGTCTATCAACAATGGTAAAAAGAGATATATGGTTGTATTTAAATTACTTGTGTAAAAAGACACTTGGTGTCGAAACAATTGTTATAATTAACAACAATAAAAATAAGTATACGACCTTATACGTTTGTGTTTTTAAACTACCTATTTTGACTTCAGGAGTGTCATTTAACATTGAACATATATTATCTGGACACCCCGTATATAATATTCAAAATTATGATGTAACTATTTCTTTATACCTACGGACTAAATATACAACGAGTAGGTAATAAAAAGGAATGTGTTTTCAGTAGAGTAGGAAATTGGACCCTAAACAAACACTTTTATGAGGTAGAGTTGGGAATATCCTTTACAACGGCCAAACGAGCACCTGGCACAATGGTCATAACTTATATATATTATCACGGCCGTATTGTTCCATGTAAACCAGGTATGTCATAAGTTTTAGTATTCTAGAAACATGTTTATTAAAAAATAAGGCAGTAAAGTCAAAATGTAAATTGCACGGCAAAGTTAGTTTTTATACAATTTTAAAATACATTTATTTAAAAATATGATGGTATGTATTTTTAGATTCCTTATTTACTGAATTTAAATTCAATTTATTTGTACATTTAGTCAGCTATTAGTCTAAAATAAAATTCTATAATTTGCAGCTGTAACATTTTACTCATTGAAAGTTTATGTCAAAACCTAAAAAGATAGGTCGGTTCACCAAAATAACATGACCTGAATTGTCTTTACAATATTAAGTTTGATGACTCTTATATTGATTGTCGGTTGGATGAAGTTGAAAAATACGTTTTTCTAAAATCGAAATCTTTTACCAGTATCAAGATAGCCGAGATTTTATTTTCCATCCAACGGTTACTATAGGTATACAGTGTGTCCGAAATGCAAGTCTCTATATGGGTATCTCGCTTAACAGATGAGATAGAAAGTTGGTTAAATGGAGAATATTTTAGAGAATTTATTGCCGATCTTGAATCCTTTTTCAAAATTATTAAAAGTTTTGTAGTTTTTCACTTATTAAACAAAAACTAAAAATGGCGTATTTCGTTTTTTTTTTAAATAGGGGCTTAACGGTTAATTTGACATATCCCAAAGTGTTACATTCTTAAGACAATTTTTAAGGAAGAACTGAAATCTCATTTACCAGTGTTCTAGGTACATTGATTTCTGCTCCGATGCATCTTACGGAGGCGGATGGGTCTCCTTCCTCATTATTTTTACTATAATTACCTCGGGTTTGTTCAAAAGCACCAAAATTAATTAAATTTATTACTAATTTCCTGTAATAGGTTTTATGCGGTTGATGTCTTTCTGGATAAAATTCCAAATATCTAGCAGAAGCTAGTTCAGCATTTCGGTGTGATTGCAAATAAAGTGCCAACATAACAAATTTTTCTTTATTTAAAATTTGTGCCATTTTCAACATAAGATAAGATGTAGGTAATATGATACAATTTAAACCAGTTTTTAGAATCTTCAATGATAAATAAATAGGCACTTCATTTTTTCTAATATTGCATACCATGGCCTACCATGTAAAAATATCATGGCCTTTTTACCATGCAAAAATATCACGGCCTACCATGTAACAATAATCCTTCCGTTATTATATGATTATACCAAATAATTTTAATGTAATAATACTTAGGTTTGGCAAAATTAAAAAAGGTTTGCATTTTTTTTGTTTGTAAAGTTTTTATTCTGATCTATTTTTTCTAATATTTGTACTAAATCGCGGCGTTGCCACACCTATTTAAGACCGTAGACAAAAATGCGTTAATTATTTTATTGGCTAGAAAACAATGATTATTTGGGGCAGAAAATGTTTTTGTTATTAAACTAATACCCTTGGATGTACCCACAATCCACATGCTATGTTAGATGCATGCGCTGTTGCGAAGTTAACGATAAAACTGGCTTTTTAATAATTTAAGAGTATTTCTCCAAAATTTGGGTAGCATGTGGCACATCGTTCAAAGAGAAATAATTTTATGTGCAAATCGAAGATGGCCGCCATAAGAAATAACAAAGTTACTGTGAGTAACTCACAAACAAAAGACAATATGCATTTTCTTTTAGTACAGAAATGTTCTTCCCTAAAATGTGTCTTGAGAATGTAACACTTTGGGATATGTCAAATTAACCGTTAAGCCCATATTTAAAAAAAAAACGAAATGCGCCATTTTTAGTTTTTGTTTAATAAGTAAAAAATTACAAAACTTTTAATAATTTTGAGAAGGATTCGAGATCGGCATTAAATTCTCTAAAATATTCCCCATTTAACAAACTTTCTATCTCATCTATTAAGCGAGATACCCATATAGACTTAAATTTCGGACACACTGTATAGCTGACGCTAATTAGCTAGACTTCGCCCATTAGGACTTAATAGTTATTTATGTATCAAGGGTACTAAGTAGATGATTATGCCCTGAGAGCGAAAGTCTTACAAAGCCGAGGGCCTCTGGCCCGAGGGTTCGTAAGACTTTCGCTCTCAGGGCATAATCATCTACTTAGTACCCTTGATACATACAAACTTTTATGTCATACCAGTTCGTTTTGAATAATAAAATTTTTTTTTAAATTTAATTTGATTTACAAACTGGTTACGCCATCGGCTAAGCCAACTTTGCGTCGATAGGTGATCGATGGAAGACCGAGATCTAACTTAAGTTTGCATTTGGTTGGTTGTCTTAATTGCGCTTTGTTCGATTGATTTAATTCCATTCCAGTATATAGCAAATGTTGCGACAGCGGAAAGGAATTTAAATGTGAATTATTTAGACATAATATCTTGTCTTTCTATATTGGCGAAAAAAATTCCATAGATGCCTTTTGTTTGTCTCATGTTCTTTCCTGAGAATGCTTACTTGAATGTGTTTAGTAACTCTTTAGCATGGCGGAGAATAAAAACGCCCTTACTCGCCAGCTCGTGATCTTTTACAAAATAATTACCCCCTTGAAAAACAAAAAATCTCCCCCCCCCCCCCCCATTAAATGTACTTTTCAGGTAGCTATTATGCTGATGCCCTCCTTTAGGGTACAAACACGATCCGCCTACAAAATATGAGCTTCCTACGCCTTATATTGTTAGTAGGAGCTGT
Organism: Polydrusus pterygomalis; assembly: GCA_963969555.1. Lineage (NCBI taxonomy): Eukaryota > Metazoa > Arthropoda > Insecta > Coleoptera > Curculionidae > Polydrusus > Polydrusus pterygomalis. The sequence continues at coordinate 89,879,424 of OZ018377.1, read as the reverse complement.
TTATATTGAATTATTATTAAAGATGATAGTTTAAAAGAGTCAGCGATGTAAGAAATCGTTTTCACTTAAACACTAGTTCTGAGGCCTTATTATTTTATAATATACGGTATCCGCGAAAAAGTCTGCACCATATGGAAAACTTTTTATGCTTTTTTTTGGAAATCTGTTTTTAGCGTTAGGTTCTGCATGAGCCAAAACAAAAGCTTAAAACTTTTAACTTGTGACGTGCGTTACACCTGTCAAATGTTATTTAAATGTTTCAAACTGGCGAAAGTTAAATTTTTTTATAGAGATAGGAAAAATGTTATAAGAAAATATTGCTTTTCATCATATTTCCTATAGTCCATACCAAAATTTTTGTTTCAAAATTTATACAGGGTGTTCCTAAATATCATGTAAATACGAAAAGGGGTAATTCTTTGGCTTATTTAATGAAATTTATGAAATATTAATAGAATAATATAATTTTATGAAAAATGCATATAAACATAGGTCTGCAAACGCTTCGTTGCCGCTCTACAGGGTGTTGAATTTTCAAGATTTTTTTAGTTTTTTCTTTATAGCTCTTGTAGTTTTTCAGATATTTAGCTCTAATTTGGAATATAGGTTACGCTGTAGGACTTACATCATTGGGAATACCAAATGGTTTTAGGAATCTACGGGGAGATATTTTTTCAGGGGTCATGCCCCCTTTTCTCCCCATGAACTTTTTTTCGGTGCGCCGCTGATGGATTCTAAAATACAAAATGCATTTTTTGTTTTGTTCTAAAGAATTTTAATCTTTTGTAGTTTTTTCGTATTTACCACCGTTATCGAAAAAAATAAATAAAAGGTTTTCTGTGTTTCGCTAGATGAAATACAATACAAAAATATCAAATAATAACAATAACAAGGAAACTACGTTATAAAAATTGTTGAATGTGACCTCCGCCTACTATTATGCATGCGCCAGCTCTTCTTCTCATTGATGCCCGTACTTCTTTAAATACCTCCAGAGTATTTCTTATTCAACTGTGAAAATTAATAAAAATAAGAGATTACCCAAATAAAGCCAAGGCATACTAGACAAATTATTTAAAAAATTTTTTATTTCATCTAGCGAAACAAAGAAAACCTTTTATTTTTTTTTTCTCGATAACGGTGGTAAATACGGAAAAACTAGAAGAAATTAAAACGCTTTAGAACAAAACAACAAATGCATTTTGTATTTTAGAATCCCCTGAAAAAATATCTCCCTGTAGATTCTGAAAACCATTTGGTATGCCCAATGATGTAAGTCATACAGCGTAATTTATTTTCCAAATAAGAGCTAAATATCTCAAAAACTACAAGAGCTATAAGGAAAAAACTAAAAAAATCTTGAAATTTCAACACCCTGTAGAGCCGTAACGAAGCGTTTGCAGACCTATGTTTATATGAATTTTTAGTCATTAAATAAGCCAAAGAATTATCCCTTTTTGTATTTACATGATATTTAGGAATTCAACTTTGTCCCTTTTTTATATTTTTTTATGTTAGTTTATTTAAAATAATTATTTTAAATCAGACTAACTGCATTTTAAAATTAAGTTATTGCACAACCCCCTTTTATAGCAAAAATATTTTTTTGCTATAAAATGGGTTAAATTTCCAAAAAAATGAAAAAAATATTTTTTTACATAATATAAATTTTTAAACAAAAATTTGAGTATAGACTTAAAATATGAGGAGAAGCAAATTATAACTTTTTATCCTATCTATATAAAAAATAACACTTTCGCCAGTTTGAAACATTTAAATGACATTTGACAGGTGTAACGCACGTCGCAAGTTTTAGGCTTTTGTTATGTTTTGTGTCATGCAGAACCTAATGCCAAAAACAGATTTAAAAAAAAACGCATAAAAAAGTTTTCCATATGGTGCAGACTTTTCCGCGGACACTGTATGAGAAATGTATCATATTTAATCAATTTTAATTTTTAGCCAACGGGTTTTGGTAATAAACTACTGCAACCAAAAAATAAAATAAAAGTTAACTTGAATATCTAAAATCTATTACACGGGTTTATGACGACCAACAGGCGATGACCAACGACCGCACATTTTGTGACAAAGTAACAATTTTATATGCAAAGTTCTTGGAAAACAAATACATTTTTCAATTTCGGCTGAATTATTTTAACAATATGGTGGTTTATGACGCGCATATTTTACCTGGCTGTAGTTTTACCAAATTTTAAACAATTTGAAGGTATTTTTATGATAAATATTCGATAATTGATAATGGACTACTAAATTTTTGGGCTTGTTGCTCATCTTTAAGCTGTTCGTTTCTATTTAAGTGATCGAAACAAATATAGCATTATAATAGGATGCTTGACTGGCAAACATAGAATTGTGGGTAACGGAATGACGTATTTTAATTTTTTCTACAAAATTCAGGATACTAGAGCTGAATATAAAAGTGAAAACCCATGGATGTATTATGGATCTTAAAATATTTTTTATAAAATATAAAATTTTATTAGGTTAGTATTAATCATAGAACTAAAAATGATTACTTTCTTAAATCTATTAATAACATTACGCTGCACACAGGATATGACATATTATGTCACTAGTAAATTTTATGTATAACACTATGGGCCAATTGAGGGGTTTTAAAAAACCTACTTTATAAGACAAAGTTTCACTGGTACAAGAATGCCTTTCCATTGATTTGTTTCTATTATTTTGTCTTCAACTTCCTTGCATAAATACCCTTCTACACAGAGAACAGTGTCGTCTGCAAAGGATATCACATTACCAGAAATATTTCAGGATAGTAGATTATTTATATATGCATTAAATAAGATGTGACCCAAGACTGTCCCCTGAGGTACACCATATTCTATACCTTTAGTACTATAATTATTCATATCTGTACCGTTTGTAAGCGTTTATCAAGGTAGCTACATAAAAGGGAGACACAGTCAACAAGTCGTTTTTTAGCGCTTTTTCAAAAAAAATTTCCTACGTTTAAAATTAGGCTAATCGGTCTATAGTTCTCTGCACTGTTTTTTTTTGCCTTTTTTTATATCGGTTTAACAGCTGCTATGCTTTGAAATGTTCAGGACATGGTGTCCCACGAAAATATTAACTTTATTAGATGCGTCAGTGGTTTAGCTATGTATATCGCAATGTTTTTAAATACATCAGATGTGATCTGATCTATTCCAGGTGATATATCTATTTTTAGTTTGTTAATAAGGACTTTTTCTTCCATATCATCTACTGGAGTTAGAAAAATAGATAGAAACCGGTTACAAAAAAATAGTTTATTGGTTTGTATGGAAGTTTTTGTGTTTTGGAATGATAACCTGCTATGCTTTTTGAAGAGACCTAAGGAATAAAAACTTACTTCCCATAATAAACACTAACTTCTCATGAAGGTACTATTTATTGGTAGTCTATGGGAAAACGTTTTTCGAAGTCCTCTTGCTAAATGGATTGTCAGAAAATATTATAACCTTAATATCGATAGCCAAAAAATTATCTTTGGGTAAATCATTTCATATTAAAATCAAAATCTTTTAAATCGTAAAATTCCCGAAGACAATTTTTTACCATCAAAAAATCCAATTCTTGCTCGGTAGTTTTATTCGATTTTGGTCTGTGAAATATTATATGGCCTGACTTGCGACGATTTGGGATATCTCGAGTTCAGAGGCGTGGAAAATGGAAAAATTATTCTTGGGAATAATGGAGAATGTGGGTATTTTGATGTGACGGAGAATTCATTAGGAAAATAAAGTCAGATTTACGCTTCGAAAAATGTAGGTCATTCGTCGTTGAAAGGTAAGATTTATATTGTAACTCTTGCAATATTTTTACTATAATATAATGATGATTATGCAGTCAGAAAAAATTGAGTGGAGGCTTTGTCCTGAGTTTTTCCCAAAACGCAGTTGAGGAGCTGAATACCGTCTCACTTTAATAATATTTATACCGGGTCCTGCAATAGTGCGTCAAGCTTCCATATCTCCTATACGAATTAAGTAAGTTCCAAAAATATATTTTTAAAAAGTTTGCTTTGTCATGCCATAAATTCAGACGTTTTATATTTTGTGTGGTTCCTGGTTGGGCCAACTTCAACAAGTATATGAAAGCAAACTGAAAGCTTATAGGAATATAAAAATTAACGAAACCAATCCGTCTACAAATTTGATTCTTATTCATACCTATTGCTTGATGTTATAACAAAATAATGCTCAACAAATTTACAAAGAAATGCGTAGGGCTATAGGTGTACATAACATACAATGGATAGAAACACACTAATAAACAAATATTACTGAATTAAATTTTATTTGCCATCATAATCAAAACCCATTCCAACTTCAACTACTTGACAGTAACCCATAACTTGGCCTAGCTCATAGACAATGTAATCAGCCCTTTTTCAAAATCATTCAAAACAAGAGGATATCTTACTGGAACGACAAATTTGGAACATTTTTTGGCCTATAATGTAAAATATAATTTCTTTGGTCACAAACCAATATTTTGCCCAAAAACTTTGTTTTATGCAAATAAAATATAAATTTCTGTCGAGGAACGTCGTCGACCTATTATTCCTCTGTGACACAACATTGACGCAGTTCAGGTTTGTTAATTGACTTGTTTTCTTAAACAATGGTAATAGGAACCTGTAAAATTCGTAACGAGAGAATAAAAAAATTTGTAGAAAAAGAAAATATGAAGACATTTGAATTAATAAATGTCTCACGACCTAGGTATTTGCTCAATAAAGGTGTACAACAAATTTCGCTCGAGTCTGTAGTCTACACCTTTTTTGGTTTTACTTTGAAAAATGCTCTTATCTGGTTGAAAAATTGTGTATGTTGCCAAATCTAATTTTCCTAAAAATAGGAAAATTTATGACTACTTAACACAAACTAATCAGGGTACCGAATTTCTAAACGCGTCGAAAATAAAAATCACTAATATTATGCGATTTTTGAACAATTTTCACTAATTCGATACGCCTTAACTATAAAGGTAAATTATTGTTAATTATTGTGGTCGTTTGTGATGACATTAACAATAACCTCCTCAGGATTTTATTTAAAAAACTTTGACGTCCATAAAAAAATTCGCAATTAATTAATAGATGGGTAAAGAAAATGGGAAATCTATCAATCAAGTTAACATACTAAATACAAATATAAGTAAAATAGTCTACATAGCGTAACTGTCTATGTATTTTGCCCCTTCAACCGCAGTAAAGATGTTTTTATGTAAAAAATTGTTATTTTACAAGAAGACATAGTGGACAATCGTAAGAAAAACCTGAAAAAGTGTTGAATTGCGCAGGATACATAGGTTTATAAACATGTATCTCGATATTGTTGAAAATAGTCAGTTATTAAAACATCGGATTTTAAATGCTAGTCTAAATAGTTTGGCTTTCACATAGTTTTAATAACTAATGTACTCTTCTGATAAACTACAACAAACCTGATTATCGGTTAGTATTGTTGCATTATACAAACTATATGGAAAAACACCTTTCTTACTCATTAAACTAAATTAAAATAAACATTCTCTTCACTTCTGACTATATAACGCGGCCTGTCGGGCTTTATAGTAAAAACATTAGGTGAAACTCACCTTTTTTAGACGATAATTGTTTGTCGGGATGGGACACTATAAACTGCACGTAATTTATTTTTAAAAAATTTGGCTAATTTTGCTGTAACTAAACCACAGTGTGACTGCAAATTAGAAGTGCATGAATGAATTCGCAAAGCGGGGAGCGGGAAAATGAGCTTTCTGCATAAGGCTGTTGGCAGCAGTTTACAATAATTCCAGAAACCCGTAATATATCCCTTCCAAAGCGCACGATATAAAAGTATGTGTTGCTGTTGGCGCGTGTTTGTTCGTTTGTCTTAAAACTTGATTGCATCGCATTGGCCAGCAGGCCTTTTCCGCGACCGTTTGATCGCACCGCGCGAACAAAAAGTGCATGTGCATCCCAGGTGTCAAGAAGTGTCAATAACGGCTTATCCCATTTAATATTCAACACTCGGTTAAAAGACTAAAGCTACTAGGTTTTTTTAGCGTTTCCTTTTTTTAATATTGAATTTTATTTTAATTTTATTCGTGGAAAAAGTAATTTCTGGTAAACAATATAACACGAATACTTAGGAGATAATAATTGATTTCGCTGGGCTGGCGCTACTGTGTATTAAAGGCCGCTGGACTTTTGCAAAATGGCTTTTAGTACATAGTGCCGCTATCTGTGGAGTTGCTTGGGTTATGACTGCCCTTACAGTCGGCCGTCGTGGTCTACCCGCCCCAGGGTATCCATTGTGCTTGGATCCCTATGTATTTCAATTTAAAAGACAGTTACACAGTTGTCCGCTATACCACTATTATGTTGCTTGTAATAACAAGAATACATTCACTATTGCCAGTTGTATAGGTTCTGTTTAATTTGAACGCTAAAGATAAGATTAAGCACCACTTTAAGGTTAAGATTAATAAAATATATCAGTTTTATAAGTCCCAGTTAAACCAAATAGTCGCTAACTTCATAGCGAATTTTAAACTAAAAACTGAACTTAACCTATCATATGTTACCGTTTTACAATTTGTAGCCTTGAAGGTATATTATATCTAATAATAAAATCACGTCATCATCATATTTTATAATATAAGTATTTTAGGATTTTTAGGTTATATGTTAGAAGTATGTCATATTTTAATCCTAGGATTGATTTTTAATGGGTGCTTTTTGGCCTGTTAAATTATCTGTTAGTTAAACCCCAAGTTTGGCGCTAATCGCAAGCTATAATTCGAAACCAACGGTTAATCTGAACATTTTTAGATAACCGCAACCTATAACAATGAAATGCCGATTAACCGGAACCTATACAACTGGGCATTAGCCTCTTTCTATTGTACAAATAACACCAATCTAGGACTAGCGTTCTCTCAGTAGAAACGCCAGGTATCCGGTATGACACCAGGCTATTAAAGCAGGCTTATTTAGTTTGCTCGATCACACCACCATCATACGCAGGACTGTGGAATTCCATGGATTTACCAAGCACCGACCACTGCAAAACTGTGCAATCACAATGTATACCAAGGTGATAAACACTCTTGGAGCCTATACTTTACCATTGAATATCAAACTATAAGAATAGCGGATCTTCGAGAAAACGGGACAACCCTGTTTTAGACTGTATTGGAGACGGTTTGGCCGCCATTGTGGAGTTGATCGTAAATCTATAGATATAAATGCAGCGCCTCGGCAACAGATGTCTCAAATTCACTGATTTGATGTCGTGGTGTTGCCGCTTATCGTGTTTTATTGGATTTTTTAAGGATTTAAGCATTTTTAACACACAATAAAATAGGAGGTTCTCAATTCCAGCCGAATGTATAGTGCATATAATAAATACTATTTTGTTAAAATATATTGAAAAAGTTTGTACATATGCACATGACAACTTCGTAGGCATAACATTATTGCACATTTTTTTAATAAATCACTTTAAACTTCGCCATTTCTTAAAACTGGGTTTTACTCAAAACTGTCAATTTTGACTTAATGCATTTTTGCACTAAGCCGACGATATATTATGCCAGTGCAAGGCAATCCAGGCACCGCGATGCGCGTGACGGTATGGTTATGGTAGTGGGAAGAGGATCATGCAGCAAGTCAAACAGACAGGCGGCAACAATGTTTTAATTTAGCAGTAAAAAGGCTTGTCGTTAGTGGCTGCATCAACACGCTTTATTGTTGGTGACTCATTGTGCCCATGATGGCCTTTTTATAGTTTGATATTCAATGACTTTACTAATATCAATGTCATTCAGGTCCACAAGAGCATATTGTTGACCAACGATGACAGAGCAACATATACATCTCATTGTCTTTATTATAACCGGCCGACAATACGTCAAATGGAAAAGTCTACCACGCAAAAATGTACACCTATTTTTACGTTAGAATAATACGCTGTTGCCGATAATTCCAACGATTCATCATTCAAGTTGCAATTTGTAGCTATTGAGAATTTACTAGTATTATGGCGGCGCATAATGCAGTTTTCAAAAAAACTGTTGGCTGGCAGCCAATCAAAAATTTAACTATACAGTCAGAATGGTAGGTATATTATTTGGAATATTCAATACTGGTGTAAAGTACGCAAGACGTGTTAATGCCTTCCTCCTAGCGGTAGCAAGGAGACATTAAATATTAGAAATATAAATATGTTAGGTTGTTTTGAAAATAGTAATGAAATTTTAACGTGTGGTTTAAATATCATAACAAACGCACATGACAACATAGTTTTTACTTTTTACTTTACTGCCAGGATTTTTATTTTACAAATAAGTGTTTATTGACATGTTATAAGGTAGAATGTAATCTATAAACAGTGATATCTCGGCGCAAATCTGTGATCGTCGTCGTATAAGACCATAGTTCGTTGAGGTATATGTGGATAAGAAATGAGACAAGACTATGAATAATAATATTACTTCGACTTCGTATACTACGGGTACTTACATCCGATCAAACTGACCGGATGCAGTTACACCCATTTGGAAATCGTGGTTTATACTTCTATTAACCAAATTTTCAAGTGGATAGAGCTACCAAGTCAATCCTCTATTGTTGGGATTGAATTGAATAAAGTGGATATAGAAGTGCTATAAATCATAAATAAAAAATTTGAAATCAAATCGACTTGAAACACAAATGACAGTTGTCAGTTGGGTGTGTAAACGGAACAGCATAAAAGTTATTACAGATTAATAATAGGTACTGTTGTTTAATTAATGCATTATATTATTATAGAAAGAAATAATGTTGTTCAAAAGTGCACTTTTAATTTTAATTTTTCATTTTTATTTTTCATCAAATAAAACAATAACGAAAAAAATTGATTATAATTACTCGCTCTTCTTTTGTTTTCGCTATCTTTTTTTTCTTCATGCGATTCCCTCTGTTCTTTTTTAAGGATTGAAGTGAAATTAGAAAAAGCTTTTGAATCGGATCGACTAGCTCACAATAAATTTAGGTTTGATTGAAAAGACCGTCCATCCACTCGGTTCAAATGGATTCTATTTATGCGTTGTATACGTACTCATAGATAATAATTGTAGGTTTCACTTGGCTGATGATCATTACTTAGACTTTACAGTAACATTATTTGATTATTGTTGTAGTACATTTCGTTAGAGTAGATAAAAATTTTATTTTAAACAGCCAGCATTAAAGTTAAGATGATTAAACAAGATAATACAAAGTGCATTACCAGCGTAACTAAAATTCCGCAGTGATAAAATGCATTTCTATTATAGGGACCCCGGTTTACCGGTTTATATGTAGTAATTTAATGTATGTACGTTTTGTAGTGAATACACACTTCTACTTGTTTTCATACACGACAAACCTACTATCGCCATTGTTTGTGCTATAATTACATGAAACTTGCTCAGAAATAATAGCTCGGCTGCTGATTTATAGCTTGTGATGTTAGACATATATCGCAACGGGCAAATAAATATAACGTTAACAAAAGTAAAGTAGTTATTTGTACATAGAAGAAAAATTGGGTAAATTTATTTCAATAATAATATTTAAAAAAATAATAATAAAAAATATAGGTAGTAGGAAAAAAGTCTTCAAATCCCATAAACCGGATCAGCTTCTATAAGTTTAGAAATATACGTAACAGGCTACGTAAACTTTTGTTTAATAAAAAATGTTATAAACAAATTGTAATAAAATGTTCCATAATACAAAATGTTGTTCATAAATTTAGAGCCACACTTACATCCATAAATATAAGAAGAGTGTAGTAACGTTATGCACCGATAATTCAGTTTTTATGTAAACAAGCCATCAAAGTTATAGTACGTTGTTAAATCTTAAACTATCGTTTTACGGATATTTGCTAGCTACGAAATGCTAAACTGCCTCTTTAATATTATATAAACACTTTTAGAATCCCTATTTCTACTTTACCCACTTTATTATAAAATAAGTATCATTATATTATGTTTGTGCAGGATACATACTGCATAACTAAGGGCTGTATCTTGGAATATTTATTACAAAAGTGACTAAGAAAAATTGCTGGAAATTATTATAAGTTTCTAGGTTGGCGCTAGGGGGCGTAGCCTAGTAACCCATCAAAAAACGACATTTTCTCAAAAAACCTCATATTAAAACAAGCGTCCAGATACACCCCAATGATATCGATTGATGTGATTCGAGCATTTGTAGTTTGTTTTGATTTGATTGTACGTTCCTTCACGTGTCATTTTCCGCCGTTTATGTTTCTACCGGTTTTGTGGACGTATGGATGACAATGGAACTGTGTGGGTGGCTCTCTGTCGTGTAATTGGATTGTCATTATTAGTTTTTGTTTTTGTGTTGCTTATATTCTAATTGCCCGATCGGACATTAATTTGAAATAGGAGTGCCGTAACTATGAAAAGTATTTACAAAAACTTAACCTGAACAAACCCGTTCCAAATGATATTCTAGTGCCGCCTTTATAATAATTTTTACTAAAATTTTTTAAAAAATTATACCACCGAAAATACTTGAACCAGCCACTTTCTGGTCGGAAATCTAGCGTCTCGCCGTTCAAGCTAAAGGTCCTTACCAGAAATGACAATAAATATCCTTTAGTAACGTCATAAGAGGCCGGAGCCTAGACAACTGGCATCTGCATCGACATTGGGCTAGTTATAGTGCTGAGACATCGAAACGGACCATCGATGTTAACATTGAAAGCTACCATCGATGGCTTAAAAACATCGGTTGTAAAACATCGATGTTTTCTAAACATCGATATTTAATAAAGTTGGAAATAACCGACGAATTATTTTAATAACCGACACTCCTCGAATACTAATAAAAAAAATTTAACTTCTAAAAAAATCACACAATTAACAAATCAACAAATTGTATAAGACGTCTGTCCCAAGAAGTGGGAAGATCTTATGGAACATGCAGGACTATTCTTAAGAAGCAGCTAAATTTATTTCCTTATAAAGTGCAAGTATTCCAAGAAATACAAGCCGCAGATTTTGAAAGACGCAGATATTACTCTCAATGGTTTACCAAAAATTTATTGGAAAGAAATGACTCAGAACACACGCATGTGGAGTAGTGAAAATCCCCATTTTTTTGTAGAGTCCACATTGCACCCTCAAAAAATTGATGTCTGGTCAGCTGTTTCCCGAAGAAGAATTGTTGGTCGTATTTTTTCCATGACACAGTTACAGCAAAGCGGTATAGAGACAATATTTTGAATCCATTTTTGGAGCAATTACTTGGTGACGAACTACGTTTTGGATATTTTCAACAGGACGGTGCAACCGCCCATACAGCCGCCGAAACTATTAACTACTTCCTCAATTTTTTCGACGACAGATTGATCAGTTTTCGATCAGACATTGAATTCCCACCTTGATCACCTTGTTTAACGGTTATGGATTACTTCGTTTTTCCTCATTTAAAGAACACTATTTTTAAAACACCAATTTCAAATTTAGAACAATTACAAGAAAGGATTATTCCAGATTGTGGTAACATTTTTCCAGTGATGCTGGTCAACACTTTCGAAAATATGAAGAGACGTATGAATTTATGCTTGGAGCATGGCGGTCGCCAATTTCAGCAATTTATGTAATTTTTTTTTTCTTTCCGTATATTCTTACTTTGTATTACTCTTTTCACACCGTACGTACGCACACGCGCCGTATGCTACTTGAGACGAGCGAATATATGTAATTCTAGGCAATCTAGGTTAGTCAAAAATGCATGTCTTAATACGTGAAAATCCCTTAAATTTTTTAAATCGTTACAAAATCCTAGCCATCTTTCTCTAAGATTATTTGATACGGGTTGATCCCAAGTAAATTTATCTTTTCATAAATCTTGTATATTAAGTTTGGCTATAATGTTAACTGGTCCTAACAACCCCAATGGATCAAATATTTGACTTATTATTGACAGAATAGATCTTTTTGTTACGTGAATTTGATCATCAAAGTCGCGAATATGGAATTGAATAGTGTCATTATAAGCATTCCAGTATATACGTAAAGTTTTGTTAGATTCGTTTTCACCTAATTTTACAATACACGATTCTAAATTATGATCTATTTGAAGTCTTTCATAAATTTCCTGCTTATTTGTTAACCATTTACGTAGTTCAAAACTTGCAGTTTTTAAAATGGTAACAATGTCATGTTGCAACTTTAATACTTCATCTAAAGAGTCATGACAAGTAAGAAGGTCATCATCATAAAAATCATTTTTAATTACTTTACTTGCTAACGGATATTTTTTCTCATTCTCAATTGCTAATTGATTCAAACAACGAATTGCCAAAAATGGAGAAGCCGCCATTCCATACGTTACGTTGCCAGTTGGTAACATTTTATATCGCTGTTTGAATTCTCACGCCAAAATATCCTTTGATATTTTTGATGATCGGAATGAATTAAGATTTGCCTATACATTTTCAAAATGTCAGCGTTAATTACGTATTTAAATTGTCTAAACCGTAAAAGAAAAGATAATAAATCATTTTGAATTACTGGTCCAGCATACTGGACGTTATAATTTAGTGATAAACCACTATCACTTTTTGCGGATGCATCAAACACAACTCGCAATTTTGTAGTTAAGCTAGATTCCTTCACTACCGCATGGTGAGGTAGATAATAGACATTATCTTCCTCAGAGTCTTCTATTTTAGTATCGAGTTAAAACATATGTTTCATGTCTAAATACTCATTCATAAATTGAGAATATTGAATTCTTAAATTTGTATTTTTTACAAGCCGATTTTCGAACGTCGTAATGCCATATCTTTTGTTTTGCCTAAGTGTAAAATATTCTCTTTAAATGGAATCCTTAAAATAAACCGCCCGTCATTATCACGTTCGTGATATGTTTTAAAATGTGCCTCACAAATCTCGTCCGATTTTTGCGCTTTGTCAAAGCCTCTATCTACTTCCTCGATATTCCAAAATTTAATTAAACTGTCATTTAATAATGTTTCGATCGAATGACAAGAAACAATGGAGTGATTGGTTAATACAGATATACCAATTTCTCCTCCGAGAATCCAACCAAATTTAGTATTTTGTAATATAAGACCTGTGTCTAATTTCATTTGGGTCATTAACAAGATATCATAAAAAACCGTAATACCGCATAACATGTCAATGTCTTTTTGAATATATATTAAACTCGGGATCAGCTAACTGTATGCCACTGGGTATATTAAGAACAGTATCGTTAAAATCACACATTGGTAAAGGTGCTGTTATTATTGGTAAAACTAAACAACTTATTTCTGTTTCAAAGCTGTTAATTCGCGATAAAAGTTTGACATTACTTTTATATTTAGCTGACAAAGGATTATTATTGCCTACCCCACTAATTTGATAGTTAATTGCTTGTTTTTCTAAGCCGTAATTACTTTGAGAACCCTGATCTAATAAAACACGGGCCTTAAAAATATTGCCAAATTTATCTTTTATGTTAGCTTGTAGCGTTGAAAGCAATGCATATTTTTTGTTTAAAATAGCCGACTGCGAATTATACACTCCATTTTGCATTGAAACAGTATAATTCGGATTTTCCATTTTATCAATACCTCTATTAAATTGAATATCTTTATTATCAACTGTTTTTTGAACATGCATTGCCGATGTTGATTCACGAATTCTTTCGTCAACATTTAATTTATAAAATTTGTCACATTTGAAAATGGAATGATCACCTTTGCAAAAATAACAAGTAAATTTAAATTTGCCTAAGCTACGAGTGCTTTACTTTGATAATACTGATTTTGAGGTCGCCTAAATTGTCTAGGCATATCAACTTTGGAAATTTCTAATTTTTCTAACAACTCGCATTTATTTTTTAAAAAATCTTCCATTGTTGGAAGATCAGATTTTGTTTTAAAACTTTCCCAGTCCCCTCTGGTTCGGTAATCAAATTTGCTTGTCAACAAATAAAGAAGTAATGTGTTCCACTGGTCTGTAGGTTGTCCCAATAAATTTAAATAACGTACATTTCTATTAAAGCAATCATATAGTTTACGCAAATCACTATATAATTCCTTTGTTAAGACAGGTGCATCAAAAAGAGCCTTTACGTAATTATAAATAATTAATTTATTGTTTTCATATCTTTCTGTCAAGAGAGACCATGTCAACTTATAGTTTGAAACAGTGACTTTAATGGAATCGATCAATTCAGATGCTTCACCTTCCAACGAGCCACGCAAATAATATAGTTTTTGCACATTGTCAAGACCATTTTTCTCTACCAAAGACATAAATGCATCCCGAAATTCAAGCCATTTGTCAAATGAGCCAGAAAAGGTTGGTAACTTTAACATTGGTAGGCGAATAAAAGCATTCCCTGAATATTAGGGCTGGTGATCGTTTTCATTAAATATCCTTGTATTTTTCTTACTTTTATAACTCGAATTATTATCGTCAGAAATATGCCCTGTTACAAAAAGAAAAAAAAGAGCCCGGTCGTAGCTCAGTGGTAGAGATACCGCTTACGGCCGTGGCGATCCGGGTTCGATCCCCGGAGTGGGCATACGCATAATAAAAAATGTATGACCGAATTTTAGTTGGTTGGTGTAAGATCGTCTTTCGGACGAGACGTAAAGCTGTCGGTCCCGGCCATCTGGTCGTTAAGTCACGCTACAGGCGCTTGCGCGACCTGAAAACTCTAGCACCAGACTTGAGCACCAGTTACACGAACTTAACTTTACTTTTACTAAAGAAACAATTTTAAAATATTCAGTCTCATAATACTCTCTTTCAAGATATTTTTTCTCGAGAGAATCTTTGTTGTTTTTAACTATATTTTCAATGTGAAACTGAATATCTTCAAACTCATTTAAATTTGGTTCTATTTTAATTAATTGCACTTTTAATTCAGAAGCTGTATCGTCAGCGAGATCCTAAAAATCTATTTTTTCTACAAATTTTTTAAAACGTGTAAGTGCGCTTTTTAAAATCCCTCGTTTAAACTTATACAGTGTGTGTATAAAGTCTGGAAACGGCTTAATAACATCACAATTTACTGGCCGATTTAAACCAAATTTGGTAAAGTTGTGTAAGAGGATCTAACGCACCGAATGACGATATTGGCGTTGTTGCCAGCTTTTTAGTTTGTCTGGAATTCGAATGAATTTTATATTTTTAAATATAACACCCAGTATATTTTAACATTTTTAAATTCCACATAAAATTTTAATTATTTTTTATTAAATGCATTATTAGTCTATACTTCATAGTTTCCGAGATATTGACTCTCAAAAAGTGACATTTTTGAACTTTGACAACTTATAACTTTCTAACAGTACGTCTTAGAACAAAACGGCTTACATGTCCCTATCTTCAATTTTTATTATCTTCCCAAAAAAATCAACTTCCAGTTAAACCGGAACAACTATATTTCCTGTTTTCGAGTTACATCCGGTTTAACCGGAAGTTGATTTTTTTGGAAAGATAATAAAAATTGAAGATAGGGACATGTAAGCCGTTTGGCTCTAAGACGTACTGTTAGAAAGTTATAAGCTGTCAAAGTTCAAAAATGTCACTTTTAATAATTTTAATAATTTTTATTGAGAATTTATATCTTGTGGGATTTTCGATGTTTTATTGAACTAAAATAGGCCCTCAGTGTTTAGTCTACGCGTGGAATTGTCTCCCAAGTATTTTCGGTTACCTTTTTCTTTAGCTGTTTTCCCTAGGATTTTCGGTGACTGGAACGTTTGACAGTTCCGGGTCCAATCGGCTATATATACGAGCGCTTCAAGAATGCTGATTTTTTCACCTATCTGAATTCAAACGAGAAGTTATCGATATCGTTAAGGTGATTGAAAATCTACCATGAGGCCGCACAACAACCCAGGTATTTAATAAATTCTTTAGTTTCCCACTTCCGTAGAATCTCTTATTAGAAAGTCGAATCCTCGATATGCAAATTTCATTAGTTTGAAAATGTTTCTCTTTCCATTGCAGGCCTCGTACTTCTACTCGTACTACTACTCGTACCCTTACTCCTACAATAGTTTCGCTATTAAGTTTCGTCACGTCCAGAGTAAGACAATATTCGTTTAGACGAATGATCGTCTCAGGTGATCCCGACTCCAGGCTCTAGTGGAGAAGCCTAACAGGATGTAGCCCGTCTAAGTCCAAGTGTGCCACCTACCGTGTGATGTCTACCAGTGTGAAAGTCCAGTGATCGTTAGCCTTCCACTTGTAAGTCCCGTCGCCGTTGTTTATGTGCAGGATGTCGGACCCGAGAATGTAACCATGACTTGCTAGCTGCAGCCAACAGCCTTAAAAGGTCTTAAGACCTCCAGAGCCCTCAACTCAACGTGGGACCTAGGGCAGTGGCAACTAACCCGCAAAACCATTTCCTAATTCTTGTAATCGTATAAACCTCTTAATGCCACTATATTTTTCTCATAACCGTTTTTCTTTACAGTAATTAATTAAATAAAAATCACCTAATCACATTGTACAGTCACGTTATAGCCTGTTTATTAACCATTTCTTTCAGGCACAGGTATTACTGAAAGGCAAATGCGCATTTATTTGAAGATACCCCCTACATACTATGAACTGTTGATTGTATTTCCATTAGGGTATTTTTCTAGGCTATTTTAGTGACTCTTTGCTTTTATTTCAGGATTGTATGCCAAAATTTAATACCTTTTCTTATATTTTAAAATCATAATTCTATTTTTTTTACAAACGTTTCACCCCCAATTTGTTGAATCATATTTCTTTCATCTTTTAATACTTATAATTTTTTTATAATCATAACCTCAAAGGCCTTTAGCCTGGTGCCTATTCGGCATTTGTCAACCATATCAAATGTATCTTAAATGTTTTATGTTAACGAATAAATGTATCATTTAGTATAATATTGTTTTTTTACTCGTTATTTGGTGTCACAACTTTGTTGTTTATTTAGTCCAGTTTACCGAGTTCACTGAGACAAACTGAAATCTTTATTAGTGAATATATGCAGTCAGAGAAGACTTGGTTGGCGCCGTCTCCAGTTAGGAAAAAGGAAAAGGGCAATTTTCGTCGCCCACGACCCACAGTCGCCCTGTGTTAGCTTGGCATAACATCGGTGGGCCCCATTTGCCCGAAAAGGGGTAACAAGTTGGTTATATACAGTGTGTCCGCTTGAGTTCTGTACATATGGAAAACTTTTTTATTATTAACTTTACGAAAAAAAGTTATTCTTCATAAAAAGTTCTGCATGGTCCAAAACCTAAAATGCAACCATCAAATATCGAAATTTTCCGGTCATATACGAGGTTTGTCAAAAAACGTGAATTTTTCCCAAGAATGTAAATTTTTCCCAAGCGTAAAGTACCTTTATTTTTGACATTATCAAAAATTGTTATTAAAAAAAGTTGATCAAAACTAAGAACCACGTCTAAATGTGCAATAACACGCATTGAATTAATTAAATAATTAAAAAATTAAATAATTAATAATAAATCAATAAAACAATTTTTCAACATAAATGCGTACAATTGCACATTTAGCTGTAGTTTTAAGTTCTGATCAACTTTTTTTCATATCAATTTTTGATAATGTCAAAAATAATAGTATATTATTAACCAAGGTTTAGACAGCCATCATTATTGCCCGAGCGTCAAGTTTAAATCACGAGGAGCGAAGCGACGAGGGATTTAGGGCGCGAGGGCTATAGGCTGTCTAAACCGTGGTTAATATAATTTTTTTTCCACTACTAACACTTTTATTTTGTACAGTATTAATAAATTATAAAAAATATTAGGTAGGTATAAATATATATTTTAATCAAGTTACCTGCTTTGGCATATTGGCAAGATAATTTGTTTTCTTGTCAGTTGGCTTTGTTGACATATCACCTTTCATGTTATTTGTTGGGGAATTAACAAATCAAGTTACCTGGTTTTAAATAGATCGGTCAATAATGGATTTCAATGCTTTATTATTGACCGTTGTCAATAGCAACTGAGAAGGGAGAGAAAAACGATTTCTGGCGTTAATTAATCGGTCAATAATGGCGATGTTATAGGTTAGTAGTGGAAAAAGGTACTTTACGCTTGGGAAAAATTTACATTCTTGGGAAAAATTCAAGTTTTTTGACAAACCTCGTAGATGACTGGAAAATTTCGATATTTGATGGTTGCATTTTAGGTCTTGGACCATGCAGAACTTTTTATGAAGAATAACTTTTTTTCGTAAAGTTAATAATAAAAAAGTTTTCCATATGTACAGAACTCAAGCGGACACACTGTATATCGTCCCCATATCATTGTGATCTAAACCAAGTCCCACGTTTTTTAATCCAAGCCCTATTTGATGCAAATAATTTTGGCTTGCACGGTACAAAAGTGTTACAAATAAAAAAAATTGGTGAAAAATCTTTCATTCCAAAATGTTTAACCATGAGCCGAGATTTAGGAGATATAAAATGCAATACATTTTTTGATAAAATGGTGATAAAATAGTCAAAGGTACAACGAAGGCTGGCAGTAAAGCCACGGGAGCAGTCACGAGTCAATGGACCATAAAAGTGCGTCCAGGCGAAGCGGGCGGGACTTGCTAGTTATTTTATATTACTCAATAAAGGTAGATAAATAAAATCTGTGCAATATTTTTGTTGTAAATTCATATTACTACACTTGATGCTTTATCAAACGAATAGTCAGAAGACTGAAACATCTCGTGCTGTAATATAAAACTTCACAGCACTTATATCGTAAATAACTATCTTAAATCCTCAGTAAAACTGGTTTACGGTCGATGTTATATTACCTTTGAAAAATATTATATAACATTCCATTTTACTTTGAGATACAAATCTTCAAAAATATCATACAATAAAAAATTAATAAGACGTAATACAGCAAGATAAATTAGATTTTTTTGCTTTGGTAAGCAATTTCGAAATTCAATTTCCTTTAAAAGGATGGGGGTGTCAACCCTTTTCCCCATTTTACAAATTGGGGTACGTTTAAAATTTAAATTTTTGTCTGACGATCGTACAACCCATTTAAAATTCATCTTATTAATAAATACGAGCGATGACATGCGTAACAAGGCGAATGGATTATTTTTAAACCAAATATGGTCCTTGAAAATTTTAAAGGTTTAATATTCGTATTTTATAAAATATATATTTTTAAGATAAAGGGTAGCAAGTTAACCTTTTGCACCCACACCTGTTATTTTATTACATGGAACCCACAGTGAGATGTATGACGACCCAAGTCTAATACTTACCAATGTTTACACTTAAAGGCACATTCATTACATTTGTCACATCTTTTTGGTGTAACTAAGGTGTTAATTGTAAAAAAAAATTATCCAATAAAGAAACAAAATGAAAACAGGACGCGAAAAATTTATTTTATTATTATAATCATAAAAAAAGACAGAAAATGTATAATACGTTTATAAACTATTTAATTAAAAAATTCTGAATTTTTTTTAAACGGAAATTTGCGCATGTTAGCTCGAAACGTTAACCTTAACAAAACACCAATAGTTTGCATTAAGTACAATAAATGTACATCATTCGACACATTGAAGACAGCTCATCTGATGACAATGTTTGAACAGTTTCTTTGTTTTTCAGTCCTTCTTTTTTTCACAATAACCGCAGCGTGCATATTTGTTCAAAACTGACCAAGGTTCTTGCACTTCATCAACACCTAATATATCTCTAATAATTTCCTTTAAACCCCTTTTTAGCCATCATGACTAGTATCTTTAGGAAAAAGGTCTATTGTTATCTTTATTTGCCTTAGTGATGAGTATTATTGCATTTATTTCACTATGCTTAACATTTAACTATTTCCTTTGACTTAACACTTTGAAAACAGGTCCGTTAAGCGCACACTAGGGTGTGCGATACACAGATTTTTCTAGTTTCGATGCGTATTGATCGATCGCCGATTAAAGATCGACTGCACTAACATCATATTAGTAGTAGAAGGTATGAACAAAATTTAAGCCAGCGGTGTCAATTTAAATTTCCAAGTAAAGAAACTACATAGTTTTAAAATTTATGGAGTGCGTCACACCCCGGTGGGTATTCCAAAGGTTACGACAAAACCTGGGGAACTAGTAGTAATAGTTGTAAGGAGGTGAGAGCAATGACTTTCTCTTTTTGGAGCACTACCGAGCTAAAGATCTGATGTATCAATCCTCCCAGAGCATCACACGTATCTAGAAAGTATAGTGGTGTCTCCTCTTCCTGACACACAGGACAAAGTGGGTCCTCCTTCGTGCCAATCAGCGTCAGATGTTTCCTCAGATGACAGTGCCCAGTTAGAATCCCTATTAATGGTTTAAAGGCTCGTCGTCTTCTATTCAGGAGCCACTCCAATCTGGATTGGTATGCCTGTTATTACCTGTTATTAAGTCCTTGGCCCATGTATATCCTTGAGTTTCCCACTATTATTCTGTAGAATGCCGTGTGACCCTCTCCTTGAGTGCAAACCCAACTTGTTGAGTTAAAATTCCTATTGCTGGTTCCGGCCAATGGAAGGGAGTCTCGGCCTCGAGTCTGGCGAGCTTATCTATTCTCCTTTTTCCCTGAACTCCTTGATGTTCCGGGAACCAGACCAGTTTACGTTTATTGATATCTGAAAGCGTTTTCAGGGCATCAATTTACTCTTCCATGAGTACTGATGTGACACTGGATTTACATACCACCTTAAGCTGTCTGAGTAGATTTATATTACCTGCTCTTGGCACTCCCTGACCTTATCTAGACTTCCAGTTGTCGGTATGGCGTAGACCTCCACCTGAAAAATTGTTGTATAGCCGCCCAGCAAACAGCTTCTATGGAAAACAAAATAATTTCCGTCTTGCTAGGGCTAACAGACAGTCCTGACTCCGGGCACCACCTTTCCACTATCTTACAGGTAAGCTGTATTCTGTTGCAGACCACATTCATAAAAGAGAATTAGTCCATCGTTCGAGTAGGACTGCGCGTAGCAGACAGCTTCTGCGAGCCTCACCATCCCGTCCATAACTAAGTATCATAAATGGGAAGAAAGGCATCCGCCTTTAACCCTGATGTTTAGTAGGCTGGGCCGAAAAAGTAAAAAATTGGAAATTGCAAATGATATATTTGCCAATATCTGACTATACATCTAAAAGTAATTTCTGGAAAATTTTATTAAAATTTGTAATGTTTCGCCGCGCCCCTGTGACCTTGAAAATAAGTAAAAAGGCAGATTTTTCAATATTTAATATTTTTTAAATCCAAAATTATCATTTTTTTGTGACTTCTTGTGGATGTGGGAATGTGTATAGAAATCATTTTTTTAATAAAATATTTTTCTGTTGGATGGAAATTACAAATTTGTCTCTGAAAACGTTAAATTACGTTTAAATGAAGATTTTGAGGACAAATATGTAATTTCCATCCAACAGAAAAATATTTTATTGGAAAAATTATTTTTATACACATTCCCACATCCACAAGAAGTCAGAAAAAAATTATAATTTTGGATTTAAAAAATATTAAATATTGAAAAATTGACCTTTTAATTAATTTTCGAGGTCACAGGGGCGCGGCGGAACGGATTTTAATAAAATTTTCCACAAATTACTTTTAGATGTATAGTCAGATATTGGCAAATATACCATTTGCAATTTCCAATTTTTCGGCCCGGCCTAATGTTTAGCCCAACGTCCCCAATGGCGGCAATCACCTGCCGCTCCTCCAATACAGTTTTGACCCAGTATACAATCGTTGGCGCTGCACCCCTAGCTCTTAAGGATTCGCAGATCGTCAACGGTCGCCTTATCAAAGGCCCTTTTTACGTCAAGAAATACTTCTAGGGTTATGTTCTTATAGTGTAGGGCTCTTTCTACCTTTGCTACTACGGCATGTAGAGCGGTTTCCGTTGATCGCCCTTGCCGATACGCGTGTTGACTATTGTGAAGAGGGTGAATTTAAAGCACCTCTCCAAGAGATACCTGTACTAAATGTTATCATCAGAAAGAAGGTAAGACTTATCGGCTTTGGCAATCGAGTAATCCGTCATTCCTTTGTTTGAGATAAACGTCACCCGTGCTGATAGTCACGGTTTTGGGGCATATCACATAACGATTGTGGCCCGGAAGATTCTCTTCAACTTTGGGAAGATGGCCTCCAAGCCTTTTTGCAGCCAAGGGAGTAGTTTAGTTTTATATAAAAAAAATATTTTGTTTTTAGGAACAAAACTTTTCTATAATCCCTCGTAATTTTCTGTCTAATAACAATATGGCAAGACCCTTCCTAGAAACTCATTTTTTTTCTGCTACGATTCATTTATTATGAACTCGTAAACTTTTTGCTTTACCACAGCAATCACTTTTGGCAACGTCCGGACAATCGGTTCAAAATTATACATATTATTCGATTTAGGCCCATAAGGGTCATTCTCAGATAAAGAGCACTTATTTGTACTCGGTAACTATATTACTAGAAAACGTCATTTTATAGTCTTAAATTATACCAAAAATCATTATCAAATGGAACGAACGTTTTTAAGAAATTTGGAAAAAATGTTTATCTTTGACTGGCTAAACAAAGCACTTTCGAAAGTAACCCAGTTAGCTTGAATTAACATAATATGTTAACGTCAACAGTCTGCCATCAAACGTTCTACACGTATTTTCCTGATACCGTGCATAAAGAAGGAAAACAATAAGAGGACACATGAATTTCATTTTAGGTAATAACCCAACTATTCGCTTTAGGTCCATATGGACCAATGCCCAGGGGTATATTCAAAAATAAATCATGGTTTTTGCTAGGCTTTCAAGAAATAAATCATTTTGTTATATTTATGTATATACAGTTTTGGCGAGGCATTGAATTATGGGCTTTAAATTGAATTTTTTTTTGGTAGATTTGGAAATTTACGTTTATTAAAAAATGTAACTTTATTTATGTTTATTTTACCTACGTGGTTGGTCGTTAATGGCACAAACGACCAGTTAATGTAAAAATAAGGAAAAATTGGTTCTATACAAAATAACCCAACGAATTCAGAACTAGAATCTTTGAACATTCTAAAAAATTTTACAGTTTTTGTACAGTAACTAAGAAAGTTACTTATAAATATTTAAAAAACATGGTTCTCACAAAATGTTTAAGGAAATATTTTTTATGTCAATGACACTGTTCCTATACATAACGAATATCGATATACGGACGAATAATTTCCCAAAATAATATTTTAGATATGCAATATATCTGTGGCGCAAAATTATTTTGATGAAGGTAAAAATATAGTTATTCTGCACAAAATATAATTCTCCTTTTAATTTTACTGTGGCTAAAAATTAAAATAAATTAATTTGTTAATATATTATAATAGAACTACATAATAATGGATCAAACTAATGATCCTTAAGTAATCTCTGGTAAGAAACAGGATTTAGTGCCTAATTAACATATTATGTTAGGTTTTTATTTATTTTTTTGGTGTCAAGTCAATTATTGTAAAGCTTTTGAGTAAAGGCCTATAGTAAATCCAGTTGGTGGTCCATAGTTTTTCAACTCCTCAAACAAATAGTCATGTAGTTTCTCCGCTTGAACATTACCAAGCAGATAGAGCAGTATATTTATAGGAATGGAATACAACAACTAGAGTTCTAAAAAATTTTAGGAAGCAAAAATCGAAATAAATGTTTTAAAAAGAAAATTTTTATGTTAAATTAATAATTTCTTTTTAAAAAGAAACTTTCAAATAAAATAATTTCACATTTCCGTCCATCTAAACTGTACTCCTAAAATTGTATAAATAAGTTTTCCCTGATAAACCAAGTGCTAACCCTCTTCTTTAATCCTGCATAGTGCATATTATTGACATTATTTAAATACTTTGCCGAGTAAAGTGTACACTGAAGTTGGAAACAACATTTTTTATTCGCAAGTTTCTCCATTGGCAAAAGACGTATGTACCAGGTATACAACAAAAAAGGGACGCTGGCTGTATTTTGGAAACAGTTCACCACACGGTGGAAAAAGTAATTACTACAAAAGTGACTTTGAGAAATTGCTAAAAATTATTTTTAACTTTCTAGGTTGGCCGCTAAAAGGTCAAACAAAAAACGGGACTTTTGAGTCGTCATAGTAAACATGTACCAAAGGTAGCAAATCAAATGTAAAAAGCAAAAAAGTAGCAAATGTGCGACCATTAATGCTCTAGTAACGAATAACTCAAAGAGTATGGTAAGATGAATAAAAAACAAAATCATCAAATAATACGCAATCTGAGATGATCCTTCAGTTTCCTCTTAAACGTTTTGACAGAAGAGCAACTTTTGATATTTGTTGGGAGGGGATGAAAATATTTAACCGAATTAAAATTCTTACCGTTTGCGGGATTCCAATGTTAAGCGTGGAATTTATAACATCCAGTAATATGTTGTGTACAATGATTACTTTCAGCATGTATTGTATTTAAGGCTCAAAATATCGCATTTAGAAATATTGTTTATTTTTATAACCCAGTGCCGCCGTTTTATTTACCTGATCAAAAGTAATATTTTTGAACGAACTACCTTTTGTTTCCTTTATTTTATGATCCTGGATGCCCTAAATTGAGGCTTCCAATATTTTCATGCCGAAAAAGGAGATGTTTATCCAGAAAATGTTTTTTGTTTACCGAAGTGATATTGTGCTTTACCTACAAGTTCCCCCCTTTTAAGGGTTCTTTATCACTTCAATGCCCCCGAGGAACAGAAGGAAATGGGAAGTTTTTTTACGGTTATTTCATTCATATATTCGTAAATAATGAGAATTCTTCCTTATTTATTTATATGCAAAAGACCTTTCCAGAAAAATTGTTCTCCGTTCAAGAATTTTTCTGCGCCTTCATTACTATGTACACCGACGAGCAACTACTCTTATGCAGATGTGTAGACTTTTTAATAACAATCAGCATGGATATCTGAGAGGAAGATCGACCTCGTCGGCCATTTTTAATTTTACAAATGTAATTCTAAATCACCTCGAAAACAAAAACCTAGCCCTAGGCATTTTTTTAGATCTAAGTAAAGCGTATGATTGTGTAGATAAAGACATATTACTTTTAAAGTTAAGAAAATACGGAGTTAGAGGAAATGCGTATGAATGGATGCGATCATACCTCTCAGATAGAATGCAGAGAGTTGTTATAAGGGAGGAAAATGAATTAATTAAGTCTGAGTTTAGGGAGAATATCATGGGCATAGCTCAGGGTAGCATATTGGGGCCGATTTTATTCATAATTTATATAAACGATCTTTATGTAACAAAGGAAAACGTTTCAATAACAAAATATGCTGATGACACTAACCTATTAGTACCGGGTACCACGTTCCAGGAAATTAAGAGTAACGCAGAAACGGCCTTAATAGATATAAAAAATTGGTTTAGTCAAAACAATCTTGTATTAAATGAAGATAAAACTAACGTAATTGTGTTCAGAACCAAAAACAGTAAGGCAAAGTTACCCGATAGCCTTGATATTGGAGAAACCACTTTCAACAGGGAAACGGAAACAAAGTTTTTGGGTCTTAACATAAGTGAGTTCTTGTCTTGGGAATCACATAACATAACAACATAAATGCGTTATGTCTGAGGCTTGGTACTGTGGGCTATGGTATGAGGGTGGTGTCATCATATATGAATGATCAAACTATTAAAATTTTATATCATGCGAATTTTGAATCGGTAATGAAATATGGCATTATATTTTGGGGTGGGAGTATGGAAGTACAGAATGTATTTGTAATTCAAAAAAGGATAGTAAGAACAATGCGAAAATTAAGATTTTTGGAAACGTGTAGAGGTGTTTTTAAGGAACTAAATATAATGACTGTATATGGACTGTACATATATGAATGTTTAATGTTTGTGTTTAAAAACAAAGAACAATTTATGGGACTAAGTGACCACGAGTATAATACAAGAACGCTAAACTTGTTGTATCCACCTCACCGTTTAACCGTAACAGAAAAGAGCCCGTACTATATGTGTATTAAATTTTATAATAAATTACCTAATTCTATTAAATGTATAAACAATATTAGGGCTTGGAAAAAAACTATTAAGAAAATAATAATCAAGCTTGAACCGTATACAGTAAAAGACTTTTTTGAGCATGATATTGTATACTTTCTGATTTTGCTAATGACGTCATTTCATTTGTATATTACTTGCTGTATGTGGGAAATGTCATTTGAAATAAAGAAGTATTATTATTATTATTATTATTATTACTCCATCGCTATTTTAATCATAACCTCAAAAACTGACGCTGTACTCGTATTTTTTGGGATGCTAGTACTAAAAGACGTAATTAGGATTTGATTGTCCTTAAAAAGACGTTATCCAGCATTGGCAGGTTTTGTAGATTCTCAAGCAATTATGTTGCTTGTAATTGGATAATGGCAAAGACTATAATATTATATTGAATATAGAATACATAAATATATAATATAGAATATAGAATATAGAATATAGAATATAGAATATAGAATATAGAATATAGAATATAGAATATAGAATATAGAATATAGAATATAGAATAAAGAATAAAGAATAAAGAATAAAGAATATAGAATATAGAATATAGAATATAGAATATAGAATATAGAATATAGAATATAGAATATAGAATATAGAATATAGAATATAGAATATAGAATATAGAATATAGAATATAGAATATAGAATATAGAATATAGAATACAGAATATAGAATATAGAATATAGAATATAGAATATCTGTACTCCAGAGGTAAAGTGTAGTATGTCACATAAAGTTATTTTTACAGAAAAGCGAAATAAAGAAACTCAACCATGAATTTAGTCTACTGCTGTTTTATACAGCTAGTTAGGGATAAGTAGTTTACACTAAGTCCATAAATATGTATTGTTTTATGTACAATAAACTTAGTTTTCAAAAAAACCTTTTAGTTTTTTATCGAAAGGACTTAGTATATTTTACCACTGAAATTTTTGGTAACCAACGTGGACTTGGTACAGTTCAATTTATATAATGAAAGTTTTTTCGGATCAAAAGTCATAAATGTTAAAAAAAAACGTTTATTAATCATATTTTATTTAACCCTTACTAAGGAACGAGACTAAACTTAGGATTAACAAAAATATTATACATAATATAAAAGTATAAAAAAGTAAAACAGTACTAAGTCCATGGGTATTGGACATATTATATGAGTGATACAACACTATGTCCAATTAGTATAGTATGTGGTATAGTTTACCTCTGACTGTTGTTGTGACTTGGTATTATTTAAAACTAACTAACTCCTCAACAGACGTAATAAGGTGTTCAGAATATAGAATATGGAATATGGAATATAGAATATAGAATATAGAATATAGAATATAGAATATAGAATATAGAATATATAATATAGAATATAGAATATAGAATATAGAATATAGAATATAGAATATAGAATATAGAATATAGAATATAGAATATAGAATATAGAATATAGAATATAGAATATAGAATATAGAATATAGAATATAGAATATAGAATATAGAATATAGAATATAGAATATAGAATATAGAATATAGAATATAGAATATAGAATATAGAATATAGAATATTTTAGTACTGTTTACAAAATAGCAGAACTTCAACGTCAAAAATTTGGTAAAAAAATTCAGGTTTATTGACGTTTGAAGAAAACCAATATATTGTTTCTTCACCAAGTTACAGGAAACAATGGGCCTTGTCACTATTACATAGTTTATTATATTTAGCACTGATATCCTGAAAACAATTGAAACGGCGCTTCAAAAGCATAAAGTTTGAAAACATGAGATCAGTAGTGCGACCGATTATAATGGTATCTTTGTTTCGATAACTTAAATAGAAAATAACAAGAGACAGAGTTGAGATATTATTGAGGTAGATGCCGCAGGGTCGACCTTTTGTCCGAAACACTGCGATTGGTCGATTTATTTGTTACGTAGGTAGCTAGTTTCACGAGTTTTTTAAAATTAATTTCAATCATTTTTAGTATATTTTATTTTAAAATGCAAAAAAATGGTTTATTTATTAAGTGATTACTTATTCATTATATTAAAATATGTTGCCATACCCTACGCCAATGGTGTAGACTGATCCCTCGGAACCCTTGAGTCATTGCCATACCGCACGGAGTCTTAATTTTATTATTCTCACTGTCTTCTGTCTTTGTTCCACATGTACGAATAGCGGAAGAATAAGTTTAGTATGACTGTGTTTTCATGAATAAAATATATAATTTTGTATCTTTATGTCTTCATATTTAAACAATGTTTAAAGAAAAACAGTACACTATTGTTTATAAGATACACTCTTTCTTATTTGTACTTTTTCAAACTTGGATATATTTATTACAGACATAAAATTGAAAACCGGTAAATGTGTAAGTTTACATGACTTTACCGAAATTAATGAACATAATATCCTTCTTGTGATAAACAAATAATATTTAATGAAGATTGAACTAAAATAATATATTAAAAATAAATTCGCCAAAGAAGATTGATTTTAACCATGCTATTATAGTAAATTCTTGTAAATCATGAATCAAGCATTGACAGAATTGAAGGGACTTTTTGTATTCTAGTTTTAAAAATAAATAAAACTGACGTTACGGACTGATTTAATCCAATAAATCTCAAGGGTTTAATCTATCTAAATACAATGTTTTGATTTATCTTTCGAAAGTCCAACAAAAACTCCGAACGGTGATTTATACATCGATATAGTATGCCTTTGGGGCTTGGGCTTAATCGAATAGCCATATTTTTCCAGTAAATGTACGGTTATTGCTCAATGAGACGTTTGTTGGGATAAATAGTGATTAAAAACGTTGCTTAAACGTTGTAGTTTAAAAAAAATCAAGGGGTTTAATTTGATGGAGCAGTTAAAAAAACAGGGTTGTTTAGGTTAACATGTAAATTTTATGTGAATTCACTGGCAGGCTATTATATTTTTACATTGTTATCATTCTAGCAAGAGAGAACGTTTTGAAGGGTGAAATTAGTTTTTATGATGTCATTATCAGATAATGACTTTTTACTGTCACAAGATCCCGAAAAAGCACCAATTTTCCTTCAGTTTCTCTGTTTGCTTACAAGCTTAATTGTAGTCAAAAGATATTGAAATCCTTAGAAACTACTTGACGGAGAATGAAGAAATTTTGAATGTCGATTAGGCGTTGAATCTGCTCAAAACTAGGTATAATTTGTGTTTACTATATTATTATACATATTATTAGTTTAACTTCATTAATATTGCTTAGTTGAAGTATTTTGTAAATTCGTAGTATTAACATGTTTTATTTAGCAAAAAGCTAAAATTAAATATTTTTTAATACACAACACATTTTTATAGGTTTATTTTTAAATTTTAAAACGCAACCTTCTTAAACAAAAACAGATAGAAAAGTTAAACATTTTGCAAATTGTATCAAA
This sequence comes from Polydrusus pterygomalis, assembly GCA_963969555.1. NCBI lineage: Eukaryota > Metazoa > Arthropoda > Insecta > Coleoptera > Curculionidae > Polydrusus > Polydrusus pterygomalis. The sequence goes on along the minus strand of OZ018377.1, from coordinate 89,849,871 downwards.
TATTACGTATCATTTTGTTTTTTAATTAAATGTAGTTTTAAAGTTTTCTTAAACAGTTAATGATTTTTGAGATTTAATAGAATTTTCCAAATTATTATATTCTATCAAACCTTTATAAAAAATATATTTATAAGGTAATGTTTTTAGACACTCTATCCATATAAAAATTTTGATTAGCTCTTGTTTTATAATTATGATGGTCATAATTAAAAGAACAAAAATTTTTTAAACAATCAGGCAATAAATTATTTTTAATTTTATGTATAAAGATACATACTAAATAAAAAATTAAATTGCTGACATTCAACCAATCTAAATTTTTCAAACATAAAATTAATTTTTGTATATTTGTCACAATTTAAAATAATCCGCATTGCCTTATTTTGTAAAATTTGTAATTTATCAAATATTTCCTCACTAGCACAATATAAAATGGAAGAACAATAAAGAAAATGTGGTAATATTATAGTATTTTCTTTTAGAAAACAGACTTAAATTAGAAATGATTATTTTAAAATAACCTACTTTCCCGGCAATCTTCGATATAATACTGTCAAAATAATTTAAAAATTTTAATTTTGGATTAAAACATTAATGTAAATTAAGGTGTCATCAGCAAACATTTGTAACTTACACATTTTTTAAACTAAAGGCATATCGTTGATGTATAAAATAAATAATATTGGACCTAGTATACTTCCTTGAGGAACTCCTATATTATTTATTTTTTTATTTGAATATGTTTTTGATATTTTTGTGACCTGTTACTTAAATAAATTTTAAACCATTTATAAACGTTTTCGCGAATACCATACTGATACAATTTACTCAATAATCTAGCCCTGTCAATTGTTTCGAATGCCCGCTTAAAATTCAAAAATACAGCTATAACATTTTCCCCTTGATTAATGGTTCTGTTCAACGTCTCGATCACACATTGAATGGCTGTCTCTGTAGAGTATCCTTTTCGAAAACCAGCTTGAAAGGAAACTAAATTTTGTTGGCATCAATGAATAATTCTAATAACTGTTCATATACGACTTCTTCTAATAATTTCTCAACATCCCATAAAATATGAGATCTCATCCCATCTTTTAGTGTTTTTTACTTTTGGCACTGGTGTTATATAATGTAAGAACATTTTAATTCATCAGGCATAAACAAGACTTTATAAAATTTAATAATGGGTAACTATAGTAACCAATGCTGCGAAATGTTTCTTTTAACACCTTTTTATTCAATATATTATATTTTATTTAATTCTATAGGCATTTTCAACGAACATATTTATCTATACTGGGTGGACCTCGAGAAATTGCTGGGAATTATTTTCAAGTACCTAAATTTACCTCTAGTGGGAGTTTAAACAATGACTAAGAAGATTATCGATAATATATCGTGTAGTAATAAAAACACAAAAAATTGCATATCGAATTCTGTGCGAGTGTGGCGAATCGTACCCCAACAAACATTTTTTGTTAACCTTACTTTTATTCGACCTCAAATATTTTGCATGACCAATTATACAGGGTGTCGGGAAAAAGAAGTTCAATCCATTAAGAGTATATTCCTGGAGCAAAAATAATAAGACTTTTATAATGTCCTTTTTCATTTTTAACCCTTATGTTCGATATACAGGATGTTTCATTAACGGGGCCACCGGCCATATCTCGGAAACTACTAAGCATTGAAACTTGAAGAAAAATTTTTTATGATTAAAGTGGTTATTAGAAAATTCTGGAAATTATTTTTAAGTTCCGCATTTCGCCACAAGGGGGCACAATTGAAAATTAATTTTTAAAATTCTAAATTTCTCCGAAAATCCCTATATTATGGTATACCTCTGGTTACGTCATTAGAAAGACTAGACAATTCTGCATCATTTTGGTTTAAGGCTCATTGGCGTACCGATCTTGATAAGAGTGGGGGAAGCTATTGAAAGTGTAATCATTAAAATCGCCATAACTTTTAAATGACTTATCTGATGGTACTAAATTTAAGCTTGTTTGGAAGAGAAAGGTAAATGCTTTTAATTGCCGTAGTCAATAATAGTTAAAGGTATGTAAAAAACGTTGTCCAAAGTTTTTATCATACAGGGCGTAAAAAAAATGGACACATTAGTGTCACAGCTAGCCCGTCCCTGCAGCTGTGAATAATTCGCAACACTTTTTGGGACAGCAATTTGTATACATGAAAAAAAAATTGAAATATACCTGTTGTTTTAATAATTATGTGTCAAAAACTTAATTCCATGGGAGCTCTTTGGGAGCCCATATCTGCGAAGAGGAGGCCGATACGAAAGAAGTTTATATGAACTTGTAGTATTCTTTTCACGTTTTTTTTTCATATCCGGGAGATTTCTCCTCACATTTTCCCGGACATCCTGTATATTCAATACAGTATAACATTATACACGATTTCCACTTGAAAATGGGAGGAAAGGGGAAAAGAAATGCAAAACTATATTTGCTTTCCTTCTTTATAGGTAAGGTATGTAGAGATTTTTGAATTTGAATAGACTCTATACAGGGTGTTTGGGGAGGAAAGGGCAATATTTTGGGAATGTCTTCAGAGGGTAAAAATAAGAGAAATAAACCCATATGTTTTAGTTCGCTTCTCAACCATTTCTGAAATAATCGGTTCTGAATTTTTTTATATTAGAATAATGAAGGAGGCTTTAGTTTTAAACGTCCGATACATTTTGATTGATAGTTTTGACATACAGAGTAGTTGTCAGTTAGCTTCATATTGAGCGTATCGACTTGAACCACAATTTTCATACTTACAATGCCCCACACATTCAGTCACAGGGAGTATGCCGACATGATATTCGTGTATGGTTATTGTAACGGTAGTGCGATGCACGCAGTTAATGAATATCGACGTCGTTTTCCAAATCGAAGAGTTTCTAATAGAAGAGTTTTTCAAAAAGTATTTGCAAGTGCTCAGGAAACTGGAATGTTTCCAAGCGTGAGAATTGTTTCTGAAACAGTGCAGGATCTAGATGTGGAAAATGAAGAAAATGTTCTGGATATTGTGGCAAAGAACTTAGGTATAAGTACAAGACGGGTTGCAAATGAACTTCATATACCATCACATCCAGCCGTATGGGAGTCACTTAGAAAAAACGGTTTAAAACCTTTTCACGTTCAACCCATTCAACATCTTCTAGATGGTGATCCTACTTTAAGGGTACAATGTTGTGAATGGATCCATCAAAATCGAAGTCTGCACAAATACATTTTATTTAGCGATGAAGCTCAGTTCACTCGTGATGGAATTAATAATTGCCACAATGAACATCGGTGGTGATATGAAAACCCTTATGCTACATTTGAACGAAACTTTCAACGTCGATCAGTATTAATGTCTGCTGTTGAATTCTCAACGACCAGTAGTTTGGTCCATTTGAAATGGATGGGCGTCTTACTGGAGAAGGATATTTACGGTTTTTGAAAGACCATTCGATACACATTTTGGATGATGTTCCGTTAAATGTTTGACAACGAATGTACTTCCAACATGATGGAGCCCCACCTCATTTTAGTCTCCGTGTGCGAAATTTCTTGAATTATCGTTTTCCTAATCGCTGAATTGGCAGAGGTGGTCCGCAAGTTTGGCCACCGAGGTCACCAGACTTAAACATGCTTGATTATTGCCTTTGGGGATGGATGGAATCGCTAGAACATGAAACACGAGTGGAAACGAGAGAAGCACTCCGCGATCGAATTTTCAATGCTGCAGCTTTTATAAAAAAAACAATCCTCACTCAATCCAAAGTGCTACCAGAGCGATTAACAAACGTGCCGAAAAATGTGTTGAAGTTAATGGAGGAGTTTTTGAAAATATTCTTCAAGTTGGTTTGCACTGCAGTACCTGCAATTATTCGCTTTTCAAATAAAAATTAACTTTAGAACCTATTATTTCAGAAATGGTTGAGAATCGAACTAAAACATATGGGTTTATTTCTCTTATTTTCACCCTCTGAACATATTCCCAAAATATTCCCCTTTCCTTCCCAAATGCCCTGTATATACACTATTTTAAAAACTATGAAATCCGGCGGCACGGCAACGTGTGAACATAAAAGGAATAATATTTATTTTTATAAAAGTAATCACAGCGGAAGGCTTAACACCAGCGAGAACGATGAGGGGCGATGCGATGTGGTGGAAAAACAAGCCCATTTCTGTTCGCTTTGCGATAATTTATATTTCTTAACTCTTCTAACTTATAACTATATTAAGGTTTAAGTCAAAAAAATCCTTTGCCTTTATAACACACAGCACAACAGGAATTAATAAATCCGACATTTCAGGTGCCCTTTAGGATTTTTAGTTAAGTAAACATTTCACAAATTTTATTTTAAAACTAAATTTAAATTGACAAAGTTTATTCAAAATACAACCCTTCCTCACAATTAACAACTGATTGCCCCCAAAAAACAACTCGCGGAATTTATTGTGAGAGAGTCTTAAGGGACTGAACGGTGTTCGGTGTCCAAATGAAATTCCTTTAATTTAAATGTGCTCTACGTTCGAGGACAAAACGAACAATTCAATTAATGCGATGGTTCGTAAATGTATGCGTGGTGTGGGATTTTTAGCTTGTGTTATTTTTCACTAGAATGTTCTATTTGTATATACATATATTTAAAATAAAGTGGTTGGTTTGTTTTTGCAATCGATTTATGCTAAAATACATAATTTGTTGATAGTGTTAACTAAACAATCAATTGATCATCTAAATAAAACAAATTATGTAAGGAGATTCTCACTTTTACAAATAACTGTAAATTTGATAGGTGTAAATCTAGCAACGTTTATCAGCAATGTTTATGCAGCAACGAAATTTTTATAGGGTGCGTGTCAATTCCGCCTGTAATTAGTAAAGTAGCGTTTGTAAACGAATTTTATTTTTTTTAGTGGCGAAGATTTAAATTGTACCATTTGGATTTATCGTCATTAGTAAACAACCTTAAAGGAGTACCTAAATTACCTGCTATAAACGAATTTCCAAAAACCCTGAGGAAAAAGTTACAGTTTTTTATTTTTTTTATCATTGATAGTCCACCAAGCTACTACTAAGTTACCTTTTCTAAGCTCCTTCGCCAAAATGGTGAGGTTTCTTCACCATTTAAGTTAGATTTAAAAAAAATTTACATTCGGTGACATATTATATTTTATTATATTTCTTTACTTTTCTCTACCGAAAGTAAACTGACGTTCAGACTTAGTTATCTGGGTAGGATTGTAGTTTAAAGAATAAAAATGTATATAATTACAATACTTTTCAACCTATAGGTAATTTTACCCAGACTATCACCAATGGGAAAATAAAGTAAGGAAATCATACTAAAAAATAAAATGGCGAACAAGTTTTTACGCAAAGAAATTTAGTTCGAATAAGGTTTGATAAAAAACAAAAATAAACTACAATGTTTATTTATTTTTTCCACTACGTAAGACCAAATAAGATTAGTTTTTATTTATTATAAAGCATGTAATATCAACAGGTGTTTAAATTTATGGTTAACGGAAAATGAACAGAAATAAACATTTAATATAAGGACACGCCGACAAAACACTTGTATCAGGATACATATTAGGTATGCAGTCATGCACTTGCAATAAATCAGGCATCAATCACCCACCACGAACGGCAAATAAATTAATAATAATAATAATAATAATAATAATAATAATAAACGTTTTTTTATTATGATAAACAAAAAAACAATTACAAAGACTAATAATAATAGGCAGACAAGCAAAAGCGGGGCGCAGTCTAGTCACAAAGGCTACTCTACTGAACCCCACTGTGCTTGCTTAAATAATAATAAAAAAATATAATATAAAGAATTATGAATGCACAGATATTATATAAATATCATAAGAAAGGAGAAATAAAAAAAAATATTGGCTCAAATAGTTAACATTCTAGAAAAAAGACAAACACGCTACATTCTAACCTGATGGAGAAAACGACAATTTCGAATAATGACCTGCAAAACATTGATAAAAATAATAATTTAACAAAAATAATTAACGAAGTTGTTCATTTTGAAAACTGAGTAGATATTTTTTATATTCCAATTTAAATTTTTTACTATCAAGGAAAACCACTTCATTAGGTAAGGAGTTGTACAATTTAACAGATTTGTAGGTAAATGATCTCTGAAACATGGCACTCTGATGCTGAGGCACCGTCAACCTATTAAGAAATCTCATGTCACGGGAATGTATATTTTCACGAAATACAAACCTACTTTTTAAAGAAAGAGGCAGAGCCGGATTATTTAAAATTTTAACAAAAAAATTCCCCAAATGTAAAGTTCTACGGTTGTTCATTACTAGCCACTTGAGATTTTTAAACGCATGAGAAATATGATCAAATTTTCGAAGTCCAAAAATAAGGCGTGAGCATGTATTCTGTACCCTTTGTATCCTATTCCTATCTGCTACATCAAGGTAAGGCCCATAAATGAAGTCACAGTAGTTAAAGCTGGATAAAACGAGACTCTCACACAGCATTTTACGTAATTTAAAATTTAGGACATGACGGTTGTTGTATAATACTCTTAAAGACATATATAACTTTTGAATTCGTCTTTTGACATACTCCCTAAACCTTAGTTCAGTATCCAGGATTATACCCAAATTTTTAGCTGTTTTAACTACGGGGAGCCTAACACCATCAATAACTATATTGATATTATCATTCAAAAAGTCAATTTTGTTCTTATTCCAAAAAGCATCAAGGGTGACATCAATGGATTTAAGCTTAGATTGTGATCTAGAGAAAATTGACTTGACATGCTTAAATCTTCGTTAAGCAAATTCGATGCGTTTATATAGTCTTGGTAGTCGAAATGAAGGTAAATTTGCGTATCATCTGCATATGCCTGAACCTTACAGTGCTTTAAAGATTTTAAAATATCTGAGGTATAGATAATAAATAGAAGTGGTCCAAGGATAGATCCTTGAGGTACACCAGACAAAATTTGAATTTGTTCTGAATAATTGTTTTTATTGAAACTTTTTTGGCACCTGTTGTTGAAATAATATGATCTAATAAGATTTAAGGATGATTCTTCAAAGCCATAATATTTTAATTTTGCCAGCAAAAGTATATTATTAAGGGTATCAAAGGCTTTTGAAAAATCGAAAAGAACTAACGCACAATTTAATTTCTTATCAATTGCTGCCATTATATCATCTGTAGTCTTAACCAGTGCGACAGCCGTATTAAAGTCCTTTCTAAAGCCACATTTACCATTCGGAATTATTTTTTTAATGACACAGTATTGAAATAATTGACCATATAAAACTTTTTCAAAAATTTTGGAAAGCAGCGGCAATATACTTATAATTCGAAGATCATTAAAAGTAAAAGGATTATTAATTTTGGGCAGTGGTTTACCAACAGAAATTTTTCATTGATCTGGAATACCATCTGCACCAGATGCATTGGAAGTGATGGAGTGAATTATTTTGTGAATATCTGGTATTTCAGCCATTCTAAAAAAGAAAGTTAGTTTATTATTAAATATTCTACTATTATAAAAATTCTCCTTAGGGCTGCAGTCAGAAGCAGTTTTCAAATACCTACCAAAAAATTTACTTATATCATTAGGATCGGATAAGTTATCGGGAATATTACAACCTTTGCTCGAGCTTATATTAAAAGACCTTAAGGAGTTTTTTTGGAATTATTTTCTGCCCAAATATAATTAAGGTACTGCCTTTTTTTCCTTCTCACCACAGAAACAGTAAAGTTTCTTAAGCGTTTATACCCTTCCCAATCATGAACGTCTCGGGTCTTCTTAAATTTCTGTAATGCGCGATCCCGGTTTTTATGAAAACTCTAAGGTTAGGTGTAATCCATGTTGCTTTAGGTTTAGTTATTCTAGACTCCTTGTAGGGGGCATGTTTGTCAAAAAGAGAGAATGCAAAGTTATTAAACAAGCTTATTTTGTTATCTATATTTTGTTCGTAAATAATGTCATTCCATCGAAGTGCCCGAAGATCAATAAGAAATGAATCAAAGTTAAAAGTTTTGAAGTTCCTATACTTAAATTTTTGGTTCCATGTAAGCTTTTTTAATATTTTAACAGCAATAGACGAGAAGATGATCAGAAACATCAGCCAATATTAGAGTACCAAAATTATCCACCAAAGTATTATTGGTGACAAAAATAGGGTCCAAAAGGGTACTAGCCGTTCTTGATACTCTAGTACTATTGGGATGGTTAATAATCTGAACAAAATTTTAGTTTTCAAAAAGTGAAGTTAGGGAATTATTCTCCTTAAACAGGTTTATATTAAAATCACCCACACAAACAATTTCATCCACTGTTGGATAGAGAGCAGAGAAAATATTGTCAAAGTCATTAATAACACTGTTAAAGTTCGTGTTTGGGGGACGGTAGAAAATACAGAATGCATAATATTTATTTTTTATTTTAATTTTTATCGCTAAAAACTCAAGAAAATTTGTATCATTAAACTCAAAATTAAATACTTCGGGAACTAAATTATTTTTTACATATACCGCCACCCCTCCGCCTCTACCCCGCCTGTCCTTTTGAATAATGTGATAACCTGGAATACCAAAAGTAGCAATGTCGTCACCATCAGATAGCCATGTCACCGTAAGAAAGATAAGATCGAAGTCGTCATCTCCAATTAATGACCTAAAATCGTAAAAACCTGTAAAAATAGAGCGTATATTGAATTGAGCAACTTTAAATTTCAAATTATTCATATATTTTTCCCCAAAATGAGCAAATAACGATTAAAAAAAGCTGTAGAGTTAACTTTTATAAATAAAGTCAATAAGCACCAAACCAGAGAACTCCTTTATGCATGTAACAAGAATAAATGCACAAATGTGATATTTATGGGAACGAAACATTAACTTGTCGATAAAGATTTTTGTTTAACTAAATAAAAAAATTATGCATAATTAATTGTATTAAATTTGCTTCCTATTTCATTGGTCAAACCTCGAGTAAGAACTTTAAAGACATTGATTCCTTTCAACTTAAACCACCCTAAAAAATGACAGATCACTGTTAAAAATCAGTTCGTCCCTCTCCGTCACGCTAAGCACTTAAGAACAAATTATAGTGCTCACTGAAAGTTACCTGAACGATTTCCTCATATTTTAAAAAAAGAAACTGTTTAGTTCATAAAAAGCATATTTTAGTTATAAAAAAATGAATTATTTTTATTTTATTTTTTGTGGTTATTAGATAAATAGATAACCTTGTTTGAATTAAAAAGTAATTTTTTAAAAATATTTTATTAGATACATATTTTTATGGTTAAATACATTTTGTTACCAAAAAACGTATCGAATAGACGCAAGTATATGTTGTTAAAAAAACTACTTCGTTTAACGAAATATTTTAGGGATAAAAAAATTTTTTTTGTTGCCATCCATACATAATATTCAAAACAACAACTTGTATTGAATGATTTTTCTCAGTTTATTTATCAAATGCTGGCCGACGAACATGTGGTGGCGGCATGCGATAAAATTTATTATACAGTGGGAAAATTTTTGATGGAGAATTGTATGATTTACTAATTTAATAATTTAAACGACTTGAAAATACGACGACTAGAAAACGTAAGAATCTCCATAAAATAATAATTGTAAATTCAAAAAAAAAAATAAAGATATTTTTGCCCGACATTTTTTTATGATTATTTAAGGTCACAGTTTTAGTCCTTCGAGCTTTCCCTCTAGGCCTTCGAATAATTTATCAGGTTACCGTTTCCTATTTTTCTCAATAACTTATTTATGTACATGGTATTATACAGTGTGATTGTTTACATTTTACTCAATGAATATCTCGGTTAATATCGGTTTCCCGTGGCCTAGATGATCTCAAGCCCATTGATCTCTCGATCTCTCTCTTGTTGTAGCCATTCGCCTCGAACGCAGATTTAAGGTGTTCAAGTTCCGCCTGGAGGTTCTCAGGTTCGCAAATCCTTCGAGCTCGTTCTGTCAGGGTTTTGATGACTCCATACTTTTGACTTGGGTGATCGTTGGAAAGAGCTTGTAGGTATCTGTCCGTGTGTGTTGGTTTTCTGTACACTGTAGCCAACCTCTTCATGGAGAGCTTTGAAAAAAAGGCGATCAACACCTCACAGTACAAGCCAACAACATGGTTCCGGTACGTGGATGACACATTCGTGATTTGGGGACAGGGTATGGACAAGCTCAACGTTTTTCTGCAGCACCTTAACAGTCAGCATCCCAGCATCCAGTTTACCATGGAAACTGAGAAAGACCAACAACTGGCATTCCTAGATGTGCTAGTGAGGAAGCGGGGAGACAAGCTGGGCCATACAGTGTACAGGAAACCAACACACACGGACAGATACCTACACGCTCTTCCCAACCATCACCCAAGTCAAAAGTATGGAGTCATCAAAACCCTGACAGAACGAGCTCGAAGGATTTGCGAACCTGAGAACCTCCAAGCGGAACTTGAACACCTAAAATCTGCGTTCGACGCGAATGGCTACAACAAGAGAGAGATCGAGATATCAATGGGCTCGAGATCATCTAGGCCATGGGAAACCGAACGAACATCCACCATCTCTCGGGCATATCTGCCATATGTTCCTAGAGTCACGGACACGATTGGCAAGTTTTGAGAAGACACGACATCGGAACAATCTTCAGGCCAACAAAGAAGATCCAGCAAACCATTAGATCAGCAAAGGACAAGAGGGACCCACTTTCAGCTGCAGGCGTCTACCGCATACCCTGTTCCTGCGGAAAGGTCTACATTGGAACCACTAAAACATTAATGGGAACGAGTCTCAAGGAGCATAAAGCAAGCTGCCGACTAGGACGAACTGAGAAGTCTGCAGTAGCCGAACACGCACTGAGTAACGGGGACCACAGGATACATTTTGAGAACTGTAGGTTACTAGCTTCAGTCGATGGCTATCACAACAGGCTCGTCAGAGAAGCCATTGTGATCCACAAACATCCTGACAATTTCAACAGAAAAGAAGAGACCCTCAGGCTCAACCAGATCTGGAATCCTATCCTCAGAACCTCTCGAGTAATGCCGATAGATATCCCGAAGTCAACCGAAGCGGAACAAGCTCCGCCCCCTGCCCACCAGTATAAATACAACCTGCGCCAGAGAATTCGTCAGTCTACTTCCAGCACCGAAGATGAAAGAAGCTCTGAAGAAGCTCGCCACTGGTGCTAGCGAAACGTTAGGAAGCAATTCCAACCGACGACGGCCTTTAGACCCGAATGATGACTACACTAGCTCACATTTGGCATTTTCACAAATTTTCTTTTTTAAAATAAAAATTTTGACCGAAGCCAGTTTATAATAAAAGTTACTCTTAAATAAAACAAACCCACATAATATGTAAATGGTTGTAGCCATTAACCGATAACTGGGTAATTCGCTGTTCCCGGAGACAAATACGACACACGATGCGACCGTTCGATAATGAACGACACCGCGCCGATTAATTTAATCACCTCAATTATTCCTGTTTCGTAAAGCTCATTGTGTGAATTGTTCAAGAAATTGGAAAAATTAGCGATGAATCAAATTACTTGTAACGACTGTCAAAGATGACGGAATAACTGATTGATCGTTAATTCAGATAGTTACTGGTACCCAACAGGTATTAAGCACTACGGCTAAGCATTACGTCCTTATATGCAAGGCCCCTTTTTGATGCAAATAATTTATGCTCGCACGGCACTTAAAAATTATAGCTGTGTTTTTAAACGAAATAATTAGCAATGATTATGTCCACTACATCTTTTAGATGCCTACGCCACTGGTCATGGACACGACCTAGACTATTCTATGACTCTGCAGTATGGTACAAGAACGAAATAAAATTTTATGTAGGTATCTAATAAAGTTATGTTAGTCTAACGGAAAATATGCTTTAATGGAATTTAATTTTAATTTATATGAAAGGTGCGGAAAAAATGATAACATAAATTCCTAACGCTTAAATATGACGATCTAACTCAATTTTCCTCAGTCGAAAAGTGGATGATTTCATTTCATTCATTTATTCAAGTATTACAATCACATACACGAAGTGAATTTTTTAAATTCATATATCTCAATGACGGCTGCTCAAATCAACTCTTACCACGTATACCTTTCTTAGGTAAAAGAAGTTAAAGAATAAGAATGAATAATTAAACGTTCAAGCCAGAATGGCTCAAAAAAGTTATTTCGTTTTAAATATGCCACCCCATGTGGCGTGCTCTAAATTTTACAATAAAAATGGGAGCAGATTTTAATTTTTTACTCCATAAAGCTTAGCCGTATTATACACTCACCGGCACAAAATTCCGCCACCCTGAAATTTTGGCCAAGTTTTATGTTTTATAACTTATTTATTTTTTATCCGATTTTGGTGATTTTCTTATCAGTTTGTGGATTAATTTATTCTGTTCTTCTTTAATTATTTTATAAAGTATAATTTTTCGATTAGGCTATATTATACAGGAGGAAATCAAAATATTGTTTTTTGTCGTAATTTTAAAACACCCTGTAGCAAAATTGAGGTGGATAATTTTGTTTACATACTGTTTCTTGTAATCTCTAATGTATTCTAAACATTTCTTTTTTTTATTCATTCCATTATCTCATTTGCGCTGAGAGCTGCAAAATTTTAAATGAAACGCTGATTTGAAGCCCACTTTTATTAAGAAAAACAAACACTAGGTATATCATAAAGTTAATTAACAAAAACAATTTAATAACGTTTATTTCCTCCTCTCGCAGCAATGACAGCTTGCAGTCTTCGTGGCATCGAATGAATAAGGTCACTTATTCTTTCTTGAGGAATAGCTTGATATTCTTCGGTCAGCGCCAGTCTTAAGTTTTGCAAGGTTTGTGGTTGTACAGGACGACGACGAACGGCTCTTTTAAGTTGATCCCAAAGATGTTCGATTGGGTTGCAATTCGGGCTACATGCAGGCCATTCCAATCTTGGAAGTCCAACTTCATCCAGATATTCGCTCACTACATGTGCAACGTGAGGTCTAGCATTATCATGCATTAATGTAAATTGGTTCCCAATAAAAGGAGCAAATGGAACAACAACTTCTTGGAGGATTTCCTCAATGTAACGGTGGGCGGTTAGAGCTCCATTTTCAACAAATACAAGATTGGTGCGTGCTTCGGTAGAAATACCCGCCCAAATCATGACAGAACCTCCAAGATATGAGATTCGTTCTGATATGGTGCAGTCAGCATATCTTTCATTTCTACGTCGGTATACTCGCTCACGACCATCCGGTGACCTTAAACAAACCCTGGATTCATCCGTGAATAGTACGTTTCCCCACTGTTCTAGAGTCCAGTCAGAATGCGATCTTGCAAACCTCAGTCGGTGTTGTCGATGCCGTGGAAGTAATCGTGGACATATTGTTGGCCTTCGTGAACGAAGCCCATCTTCTGCCAATCTTCTACGTATCGTTCTTTCACTTACATTTACTCGCCGAATCATTTGTAAGTCATTTTTTAAACACACAGCAGTAGTTCATCGATCTCTTAAAGAACTAATGGTGACAAAGTGATCATCAGCTGCAGTGGTCATTCTCCTTCTGCCAGAGCCTTGCCGTCTAGTAAACATTCCCGTCTGTAAATACCTATTCCAGGCATCACGACCTGTAGACCGCGGAATTCTTAGAGTACGGGCGACATTACTTTTGCTACGGCCATCCTCTATTAACGCAACAATTCTACCCACGTCTGCTGGAGTTAATACCATATTGACACACAATAAGTTATAATATTGTCACTGTCAAACATTCTGCCTCAATAATCGCTTCCTAAGCCAACGTGGATATTTTTTTACCGAAAGCTTGACATACATTTTCAAAAAATAACATCGTTACATTTAAAATTTTGCAGCTCTCAGCAAAAATGAGATAATGGAATGAATCAAAAAAATAAATGTTTAGAATACATTAGAGATTACAAGAAACAGTATGTAAACAAAATTATTCACCTCAATTTTCCTACAGGGTGTTTTAAAATTACGACAAAAAACAATATTTTGAAATCCTCCTGTATAATACAGCCTAATCGAAAAATGATATTTTAGAAAGTAATTAAAGATGAACAGAATAAATAGATCTACAAACTGATAACAAAATCATGAAAATCGGATAAAAAATAAATAAGTTATAAAACATCAAACTTGGCCAAAATGTCAGGGTGGCGGAATTTTGTGCCGGTGAGTGTATATTATGACAATGCACCAATTATTAAAAAAATTGTTTATGAAAAACTAAAACCAAATTGAACTTTTGACATACTTGTATCTTCGAAATCATCCACTTTTGGAGTGATGTAAGTTGAGATAGATCGTCATATTTAAGCCTCAGAAATTTGTGGTAGCACTTTTTAGAGATAGAGATATATAAAACTGAATGTAACAAGAAGAACTGTGTTTTTTTGGAAATGAAAACCGACTCTCAGATGAGTGGGAAGTTCAAATTTTCCACATGTCTAGATAATGGTAGGAACATCTGAAAAAATCTGAAATTTAAAATTTTTTAACAATTATCCGAGTTATACAAGTTGGAAAATGCAATATATTTATGGCTTGAAACGAAGGCCGGCAGTAAAGGCTCGAGACCCATCTTGAGTCGATGGACCTTGAGAGTGCGTCTCAGCGAAGCGAGTTAGGTAACAATAGATTATAATATAGTAAAATTTATTACTTATATTAAAATAAAAAATAAAAATAATTATGACAGACGATTATTAAGATATTTATTTATGGTTTACTAAGATTTTTCCGATAATACGTTTTGAACAGTTTGTGTAGAAATTTTAAAAGTTAATATTTCTTTAATATAAATTTAAACATAATATACAGGGTGTCTCACGGTCGATGGTACCTTAGACGTTTCTGACGAACCAGTAAAAAAATCATTCTGAAAATTTGGTCGCGCATAAACGGACATGCCCTACCAACCTAAAATATTTTTAACAATAGAGTGTTGCCGCTTCCACACAAAAATAATAGTAACTTCGATTTTTTAAATGCAACACCCTATAATTTATTTTATTTTCGAAACCCCCATTACTTTCCTTACAATTTTTATTAACTCTACTCTATACTTATCCCTTACCGTTTCTAAGATATAAATTAATTTCCGTTTTTTTTGTCCGAAAACGTCACTTTTAAAAATGCTTATAATTTTGAACTCTTAAACACTGAAACCCTGAAATTTGGTAAATAGTTAACTAATACCATACTGCTCTTTGCCCTAGTCCCAAATCTTAGTTGCAATATACAGGGTGATTAAAAATACACTTTTTCTGGTAACTTGAAAAAGTGACCATAAGTCCTTTTTTTCAAATGTAACACCCTGTATATTATTACGGATTTGAGAAGCTGCTAAAGTTTCCCTTAATTCTTGTATATCATACCTGTACCTAACTAACTAGTTTAACCGTTTTTTTGACGTATTAAGCATAATTTGTAAAATTTTCTATACAATTCAATTCTTATTCGGTTATTAATTAGTTAGCCATGACAAAAACTGATGTTTACGTATGTTACTATGGTTATCGTTTTGACATTTCATTAAGTTTAGATACAAGATAGAAATACAGTTTAAAGTCATGGAAGAAAACTATACAAATGTTCTTATGAATTTATTTATTTAAGTTATATAATAAGTTACTATTATTTTTGTGTGGAAGCGGCAACACTGTATTGTTAAAAATATTTTAGGTTGGTAGAGCATGTCCGTTTATGTGCGCGACCAAATTTTCAGAACGATTCCTTTACTGGTTCGTCAGAAACGTCTAAGGTACCATCGACCGTGAGACACCCTGTATAATTAAATTTTTTTTTGATGATAAATTATAGATTTCTGTACAAGATTTGAAGAAGGAATATGTAAAGATACAAAATGTCCTAGAAGGTATGATCAATAATTTGAAATTAAGTAGATTTGTTAAAAATAAGGTAAGAACTTCATATAAAATTGTGTATTATTGTCAAAATACTTTTGAAACCTTTGTAGATATAAATGTAATATTTAGATATTTTGGTAAACTTTGTACGTTAAATAAAACTGTGGTTTTAAAAATGTCGATATTAAAGAAATGTAGCCAGAATTATAGAGTAGTAAGATAAAAATAGACATAACTTCTTTTTACGCTAACATTTCTACAAACATGACATATTTTCCAAAAAAAAGGTACTACTGGTAAGACACGATTCTAGTAAAATTTATTTAAAAATCACTTTGCAACCAAAAAATACGATAGCATACTGTTACGGGGGGTTTTCGGGGTTTTCCTCAGAAAAGAAAAATATGCGTCGTGGAAACTGATGTCTTTTATTTAGCAAAACTCATTCAAATAACAACTAAAAAAAAACCTGTAAGTAACCCGGTCAAAAATGGCCGCACATTGCATATTACAATTTTAACTTGTAAAGTTACATATTTAAATTAATCAAATTAACAACTTAATGTTTATCTAAAACGTTTATTATTACAATAAAATTACTAAAGGTACCACCTACCAAATACCAGGGATGAATCCCGTTGTTAAATTGTTACAAACACCTGACCAAACCCAAATGGCTATTAGCTGGTAGATGTGTCCTGCTTAAACACTGGCAGAAAAAAAACCTGCTATCTGAATCTGGATGCCAGCAGCGAGTAGACAAAAAACCGGTAAGGGAGTTTTTTGTTAGGTTCAGTACTGGCGTACCACAATTGCACAAATCATTAGCGCCGAAGTCGATAGTTTGCACACAACCGCCGCAAATTATCAGATCACCACAAATTTGATAAAATAAAAATAAATTCCTATGGGAGTTATTTTAGTACGGTATTGTAGTAACGGGTTATTGATATTTGACTACTTAATAGCATTTTATTTAACGTTGAATCGTAAATGAATTTCATACATACCTAAATCTTAAATTTTAGGATTTGTTAATTTGTTTGTTGTAAATAATGCATAAATTAGCGAGTTTTTCAAATAAAAGTTAATTTTTAAATAAATTTATCTAGGAAACGGCACATCCAATGATGTCTTACCAATAGTAAATTATTATCGTAAAAAAAGTTATGTCTATTTTAACCCTTAACTACTGTGGTGCGGTCATCATGACCGATGCCTATAATAACACCTCTAGAAGTTACCCCCTCCCTAGTTGTATTGCCTTGAGCGTCTCTGTACCTTTAGGCCAGTGCATTTTAAAAAAGCAGTCGGAGTTTACCGTATCTCACGCGCTTATTTATTGAATTACATAGAGTTTAAATTATTGTGCGCCTGCGGTCATAGTGGCCGCAGCACAGTATTAGTGAAACAAATTCTAATAAATATTCCTGAAGAACGGCTGGAACAAGTCGGCATGGAGAAACTTGAGAAAAGAAAAACCTGTTACACTTGTCGTTCAAGGATAAAAAGAAAAACGTTTCACTTGTGTTACATGTGTTCTAAGCCCATTTGTGTCGAATGTTCAACAAAGCCATGTATTAACTGTAAGCATAATTTGTAACTTTTTGTGTGTGATTTTTGTGAAAAACATGTTGTTTTCTTTTTAATGTTCTTTTTTGTAAGTTCATACCTTGGTCTTAAAGAAAAATATCCCGTCTCGTCTTAGGATTATTGGTTTTCGTTTAATACTTAATTAAAAATATGCTGACAAATTTTGTTAAAAAAAAATGTTCTTACCAAGGAAATAAAATTATATCAAAAGAATACCCAGTTTTTAATGGTTTGTGTTTGATTTCTATTAAAAACCATCCCAAATATAATAATTAATAATAAAACAATACAAAAAACACAAACATCTATTTTTTACGGTATTTATATATGGCGGTCATTATGACCGCACTACAGGCTCAACGTCATTAAACTGGCACCACAGTAGTTAAGGGTTAACCCCACTATCCCCTATATCTATATCGACATTTTTAAGATCACAGTTCTATTTGGCGTACAAAGTTTACCAATATTACCTAGAGTCTAGAGTTTAAATTTCGTCCTATTGCTGCCAAAAAACACTAACTTACATTTTTTTACTTTCAAGAAAAACGCGTTTAAATATTAATGGCATTGTACAAATCGGTAGTCCAATTTAATGTTTTATTTTTTTATTAAGAAGTACCTGATGGTCTTGGTTATCAATTTATAGAATTCTTTCGATTTAACAAAAATTTTCAAGGGTAGAAAATCAAAAAAACTGTAGATAGTGAATTTTAGCAAATAAAAAAATCACAACATTAGCAGTTAACAACATGTTTATTTAAAAAAGATTACTTTAGTGATACAGGTTCAACATAACGATAAACTCTTATAATAAAAAATAATGAATTAATGAAAAAGAAGAATATTCAGTTTTATCGATCTTGATAGGACTCTTCACCTAATGCTGTAAAAATTTATAGTATTCCAGTAACTAGTCACACTTTTAAAGTCTTTAACTACGTCTAACTAGAGTAAACTTGCACAAAATCTGCAACCGGATGTTAACTTGACCATGGAAAATCACTAACTGCGCATGTCAACAAAGTAACTTAACAAACTAACTTAACTCACTAAGTGCTGCTAGTGAGTTTTTGCACTCACGTTTCGACTAACAACCGCAACAATCCGCTTTCAGCAAAAATCACTAAATCACTTGATTAATTTTGCTTTTAGATTATTTTACTATAATGTAACTTAGTGATTATTCGGTATTAAAATAAAGCATAAATAGCAAGAGGTTGTAGTTAGTGACTTATTCCATAGACGCTATCCCTCAAAATATAGTTATATTGACTTTTCAGATTTTTCCCAAAAATGTCAGTTATTGACTTTTGGCGGCAATAGGACGAATTTATATCTACGAAGGCTTTGAAAATATTTAGAAAAGAACATCTACTTAATCCCAAATTATGGACTTAACCTTTTAGGACACCATATATTATTAAATTAAAGCCTCATCCTGTATCGTAAGTAGGTAAACATATATTATTTCTATGTATTTCATGTATCTTCATCTCAAATAACTACGACTTTTTAGTTGAATAAATTCTTTGTGTACCGTTGTACGTGACACAGGTGCAGAAAGAGAAATCTCCAAAGAAATCGAGAAAAGAAATATGTCCCCATTACGATGTCGATCTAAGGGTTTCCAGAAAAACTGTGTAATTTTGTAGATATTGCCTGATGTTGTGCGTTCCTTTCTGTATTTTATGCGTTTAGGTTCTTGTACTGAAAGAAATGGTTATTTATGATACAAGTTTATAAGTTGTATTTTAGGTAACCGGGAAAACTTAAGAGAGCGATAAGGCGGAATAGCTAATATTTTCTTTTTTATCCAAGTATTTCATATATTTGATGTAATTATACAGAGTGACTCGGATTTGAATGTACATACGTCACCAGGAGATAGTGGACACCTTGGGGGATCTTAACAATCTACCTTTGGTAGGTATGTAAATTGAATGTAATGTGTAAGAACATTTAGAATTTGGTCAACAGTAAATTTATTACCGGAAACTATAGTGAAGCAGTCGTCGACATAACGATACCAAGTAAGTAGTATTTTTTCTTTAATTAATTGAGATATACAAGGTGATCCATTAGTGCGATAATGGCCAATAATATCTCGTCTATTTCAAAAAATAGAAAAAATCATTTTATACAAAAGTTGTGCGGAAACCTGACGTGCATTTTTAAAAAATATTACTTATTATACCTTGTGGCCAAAAAAAGATACAATCCAAACCTAGGGGGACACCCTATATCTTTTATGATTTTCCGATTCCCCAGTTAATTTTAGTTATATTTTATTTAACATACCCTTTACCTAAACCTAATAGGTTTTTAGATATTTAGGGTTTTGTAGGAAAATCTTAATAGTTTTGACCCCTCGTATGTTATAGAAAACAAGTGAATATAAGTAGTTTTCTATACAATAAATCATGTTCATAATGTGACAATTACTTATACTTATTGAAGTCTCGCGCACCCTCCTAATTCTATACAGGGTGACACAAAACGCAAAAGTACTTTTTCCCAACTTTTTTAAATGAAACACCCTGTATATTTTTACATTTTTGAATTGCTCATACAATTATAAATATAATCCATGTAGCATACCCTATACCTAAAATGAACGGTTTCAAAAATATTTACATTTATATTTTAAAATATTGGCTTATTACTTTTTTACATAAAGTACCTACTAAAATATTATGTTAGTATGAAATAATGGCTTTTTTTTTTCGTTCGTATTGACATCATATTAATACTGACTAGGGTAGTTTTTGTTACAAAAAATGACTTCTGATCTTCTGATAGATATTACAAACATTTAAATACAGTAAATAGAAGAATAGATCGTTTTTATCTATGAGTTTATTAGCAAACAGCAAAAACAATAATTTGTTAAAGCCGGCTAGCCAGTAAGCACTTTATAAAATGACAATAATGAAAATGTATTAACAAAAACAAAGTAAAATAAATTAAAGAAAGCAACAAAATATTAAAATACAACAAATGTTCAATATGACCACCATGTTGGTCAACACACAGTTTCATACGATTCAGAAAAATGATCGGCCCACATCTCTAAGCATATTGACAGAAATATTTTCAAATATATGTAACGAGTTCTTGCCTTCACATCTTCTTTAGTAGTTGAAGGAATCTTTTATACTACGTCTTTTACATATCCCCATAAAATATAATGAATTTTTGTTAAGTCGGGTGACTTTGGCGGTCATGCGACTGGTCCACCCCTACCAATCCATCTTTCCGGTAACTCATTATTAAAATAATTATGAATATTTACTGTATGGTAAACAGGGGCACCATCGTGTTGAACCCATGTTATTTCTTTAATATAATTAGGAATATGCTTCATTATCGGTGGTAATTCATCCTGCAAAAACTGAAGATAGCGCTGCGCATTAAGCCTTCCTTAAAAAAAATGGTCCTACTACAAAGTTTCCCACAATACCTCCCTATACATTTAAAGACCATCTAGTTTGACTGTGTACTCTAATAAAATGCGGATTTTCTGTCGCGTAATAATGAAAATTATGTAGATTAACACTACCATGCAATTCTTGTAATAACTGAACATGGTATGGGTGGAACTTATTTTTTTCGATTCTCTGGCTATAACACGTTGACCTATACCAGGATTCTCCACAACCTTTAAATTCAAAATTAGCTAATTTTCTTCATTAAAAACTTTCATTTTGTTTTCATTACTGGCTTCAACAATTGTTTTTGCTAA
Source organism: Polydrusus pterygomalis (assembly GCA_963969555.1). Lineage (NCBI taxonomy): Eukaryota > Metazoa > Arthropoda > Insecta > Coleoptera > Curculionidae > Polydrusus > Polydrusus pterygomalis. The sequence continues at coordinate 89,828,575 of OZ018377.1, read as the reverse complement.
TAAACTCATAGCTATCGAAGATAAAGACGATGTATTGTTCTATTTACTGTATTTAAATGTTTGTAATATCTATCAGAAGATCAGAAGTAATTTTTTGTAACAAACTACCTTCGTCGTATTATTACGATATCAATACACATGAAAAAAAACCCTTATTTCATACTTATATAATATTTTAGTAGGTACTTTATGTAAAAAAAGTAATAAGCCAATATTTTAAAATATAAATGTAAATATTTCTGAAACCGTTCATCCTTAAGGCTAGATGACATAGTAGAAACTTAACTGCAATGTAAAGACTCTTAAGGTGGCGGAGCTTATCATAAAATAGGTGTGATAAAAAAAAACTGGCGTGTAGAAGAGAGACAGTGCCATTTGAGTATAGTAGGAGGAGTCAGGATAAGAATGTTTATAAAAATACTTGTTTGTAATTGGTTGGAAGAAGGGGTTCCTTTTTTGCTGTGTTATGAATTATTTTCCAAAACTGTAAAAGAGGGGATTTTCCTGGATGTACTACTATGTACTATTCAAAATGGAACCCTTTATTCCAACCAATTACAAACAAGTATTTTTATAAACATTCTTATCCTGACTCCTCCTACTAAACTCAAATATCACTGTCTCTCTTCTACACACTAGTTTTTTTTATCACACCTTTTTTATGATAAGCTCCGCCACCTTAAAAGTCTTTACATTGCAGTTAAGGTTTTACTATGTCATCTTGCCTTAAGGATGCCAATCCATATCAGACAATATTAGGATAGGGTTTGGTTCTTTGCATTAAAATTTGCAGGTAAAATGTATAAATGCCTATAATAAAATATTAAAAATTAATCATGTTCTTGAAAATTTTAATAGGCCAAAATACTTTTATAGGCTGGCACCCAAAAATTTTCCCCTTCTGCGATTAGCCTGCGGCGCTTTTTGTATTTGCTTAGAATACTAAATGACTCCTCATTTAAAATAAGCACGAGCCTCCACTATACAAACAACGTTTAAACCATACTTATATTATTAGCAGTTAATTGTTGGGAGCAAATTCCCTGTAAAAAAGCAGCGCTTTATTTTTTTACTCCTTTCCTGCTAATAAAAAATTAAAAGCAATACAAACAGGAAATTTAATATGCTTAATGCTTATTGTAAACACAATATCCGAAACTGCAATAAAAGTAGTATATTTTTTGAAGAAGTAGTCCATACTTAAAGTGGAGTTGAATGATATAGGAAAAAGAAAAGCACGCCACAATTTTTAATTCAATAACTAGGCGAACCTAGGGTAGAATCGACATGTTTCGAGTGTAGAAACACTCATCATTAGAAAAATGAAGCAAATAGTGAACAGCTGATGTTGTTAGCAGTAGAGAAAATAAAAAGTGGGACTAATCCACAATGGAACTTTCAATGGCACGCATGAGGAGTGAAAAAACTTTTTGTAGTCAAACGACAGAAAACATATCAGCACGCTGAAAGGTCAATGACCAGTAAAAAGCCACTGTGGGTGGGAAATGAAGAGAAAAAAATTGGGAAGTATCAAATAATGGACTTTGTAGAAATCATTTTAAGTGTACGTGATAAAAAACATTTTAGTTTGATTCAACTATGTCGGAGAAGTGTGAAAGACATCAAGTAAGAGGGAGAGAGAAAGAAAAAATATGTTTTTTATAAAAGTCGTGTAGATGCTTTCTGTAAAAGATAAAAAAGAGGGATGTAATGAATGAAATGCATGTAATAAAATAAGTTAGATTAGCTTACCATGTAGCTTGAAATAAAATGCCGTGGGGGTACCAAGCTTGTTACGGCCCAGTTACCCCAGCAAGAGTCAAAACTGACACATTTAGTTTAGAAATAGGTTTAAGACATTTTTCAAACAAATTTTTTTTAAAAAAGTTTTGTTTTTCAAGAACATCTTTATAAGAAGTTCGCTGCTTCGTGCTGGTTGGTGTATATTTTTGTTTAGTAGTCATATTGTGTCTTAACACTTTCATAAAATATTTGGATTGAATATATTCAATATTCTATAAACGAACCCTCCATAAATACCCCTAAATTCCAATATCCTGACAAATTTTCGCAAGACGTATCAATACACATACTCCTTAAAATTCCACAGTGTTGCTGAGGCTCGTAAAACGGCTTTTAATTTTTCAGCTTTACTGCTTTACTAAATGCTATAATAAATTGTTATAAGAAAATGTGTTACCTTGTTCGATGCTTCATACAATGTTCCCTTTAAAGAATCCCGGGTAGCAGACGGTCGTTATTCTGACGTCGTTTTTTAGGCACCAGTTACGTTAGACTGACCAATAGGATGACTTAAAAAAGACGTTAAAGAGATATACCTAAGTCATAAACCGTTTACGTCATATTACGGGGTCAATTTTACGGAAGTTATGTACTACGTCAAATGCAACGTAAAAAATATTTTCTTAAGTCGAGATATAGTCATTTGGTATTGTAAAAATGACCTTTTCTAGAGGACATAATATACGTGATAAGTGACGTAAATATGACGTTTTAAGGTCGTGCATTTGGACTGGTCTTATAACGTGTAATAATTGTGTGCAAGACAAAACCTAAGACAAAATTCTGCAATTGTAAAGGTTTTTAACGCAATCAAGCTGAACAATATACATTTAAAAAATATATCTTTATTTGCTCAAGTAGAAATAGTGGCCAAGTAACTAACATTTATACAGTAAAATTGTTTCAAAAACGAAACCTTAATAAAATAAAAGTTGTTGTTTTTGTTACACACTTCAAATAATAATTGAAGACCTCGGTGCAAAAACCAGGTAAGTCCAATTTCTATGAAATTACTTTTTTGCATATTCTAAGTATTCAGATTACTGCGTATCGTTTGGTTCTAAAATCAGGTAAGTGCAACGCTTCTAATGTAAAATAGAATTGAATTTCACTTGCCTGATCAAGTATTGGCAGCATAAACCAGGCAAGTCCAGAAAATACCTGGTTATTGCACCGAATTCATGTTTAATTTGGTTTGGACTTGTCGGGATTAAACTCTAGCAGAGTATTGTTCGCGCTGCAACAAGTCATCTTAGGCGCGAAAATGTCCTCAGAAGAAGAACCTTTTCAATCGTCATGGAGCGAATATATACCGAGTGATGAAAATATTCCGGGTCCTAGCAGTGCTAATCCGCGCCTTTTTTTGTACAGAAAGAAAAAAAAAAGTTAGTAAAGAAAAAACAAAATATTGACGTCCCTCCTAAACAAGGCAAGAAACGCATTCGCTGTCCTGACAAATGGCAGGAAAATGTGAGAAAGATTAAAAAAGCAAAGGGGAAAATGCATGTGTAAGTTTTATACTTTTTATTTGGCTTAAATAAAGTTAGATGTGTATTTTATTATTACTAATGAGAGAAAAAAATAAGCAACTTATTTATTGTTATTATTATTATTTTTTTATTATTAATATTACTATGTTTGGGGCAAAAACCAGGTAAGTCCAAATTTCTAACAAAAAAAATAAAAAATTTGCGTTGATGTTTTTATGAAATTTCGTATTAGGCGTATTTTTAATTACCTTCCCTACACAATAAAATAAATTGGTTTTGTGTTTCCTATTTTTAAAGAAAATAATACGTTTTTTTAAATTTCTCAAAACTTTTTATAATGTGACTTACCTGGTTTTTGCACCGAGGTTTTCAATTGTAACAGTTTTTAGAAAAACCTTCGGAAAAAACTATCAAAATTTATAACATATCTTTCAAATTAATAACAAATATAAAAATAATATTTTTTACAAATTTCGCTTGTAGAAAAATGTTAAATTATCTTTTAACAATATTTTCCATAATATCTAGGTTTTGTTTATAAATAAGCTTTGGTATTGCAAAATTGAAAAAAAAATTATTTAAAACATTTGTTTTTGCTCCAGTTTATGTTAAAAAGGAAATTTTTAAAGTCCCAATGGACTTTTTAAAATTAACCTCTGGTTTACTGAGCCCAGCAATGCTTGATACCCCAACAGCCAGATTTATACACTCAACAAGAGTAAATCAATACCCTTTTTGGAAAGTTTTTTTTAAAATGGTTATTAAAGTTTTATAAATTGATTTTTTAAATCTTCATTTAACAAATTTAATTTTTTCTTTCCCTTCCATCCAGTTGGTTTGGACTATTCTTACTAAATGAATTTTTTGAAAATATTTTTCTACAAACTTCATGTGTTATACAAATACACCATTTTATCTTCCATAAAAGCTTCATTAAGGTTGGACACCATCTACCATTTAATCTTCTGCTAATACCATCAACAAAGACGTTTTCCTGTCTCCTGATGATGAGCGTTTCTTCGTTTGAAACATGTTGAGATCTTTAAAACAAAATTTTTTTATTCTAATAAAATTGTGGAAGAAGACAAAAGTTTTCTTTCGTTCCCACATTTTTTTAAAATTACTTCTGTACTCGGGAGGCATACTACGACACTATGTGCCATCAGCTCGATTTGTGGATATTTAGTAAAAACAATAAAGTTTAACATAATTTTGGGGTTAGTGTTGATTTATGAATGTATTATCTTACTTTCACTACACAAATTATTTAGTGTTTCTTTGTAAATATTTTTTTTTTAATATTAATTTTTATAATTTGTATTTTGATGGACATAGTGCTCTATACCTGTAAAAAAATGATAAGCCATAATTCTGCACTCGGGGGGCATACGACACTATGTCCAATTTTTACAAAAAATGAGTATATTAAATGGAAATGGTATGCATTTTGGTAAAAGGAAAAGTAATAATAGACAAAATAAAAAAAATTTGCCGCCTAAATGCCGAAAGTCATACTGGCATTTAACATGATATGGAATTCCCACCTACTATTATTATAATATAGATCTAGTTAGAGGCATATAACACCAAATGATTATAGTTCTATGCCGCTAAATGTGTGGCTAAAGATATTACTAAAGATCTGAGGCATACAGATATTATTACCTTGGTGTCTTAGGCCTCTGAATAAAAATGCACATAGTGTTAAAAGTCTACTCTGTTTCTCAGCTACCTTAACTAATTGGACTTGATGTTGTATGCCGTATGCCCCACAAAATAGTTTAATTTTCTGAATAAAACTACATAGTTACCTAACTTTTTGTAAAAATGGGACATAGTGTCGTATACCTCCCGAGTACCGACTTATTTCTTAATTTAGGGTCATCATGCAGAATACCTCTGTCTTCAGGCTTAACCTAGAATGGCGAAAGCAATTTTTAAATCAAATGAACGAAAAGTTTTTAAATAAACCATTAATGTAACACAATATTGATTATAATATGATATGGTGACTCTTAAAGCGACAAACGAATCTTACAAATTGAGTTCATATGAAATAACTATTACGATTCTATACACAGCCCGACGCTTTTAAGCCCATGCTTTACAATTCAAAGTAAATCGTCTATTTTTGTACGCTTGAAAAAAGAAGAGTTATGGGATATATTTTTCTCATGGGATATAACCGTGACCCTTTTCTTTAATGGTAGGTTTCGTTTCGTTACTACTAAAAGAGACGTTTCTTTAAATAAATTTAATTTTGCATGAACCTTTTTGAATTACTCTGGCTGAAAAGGTGTAGAGAAAAACAAATTTGTTATGTATTTTACTTGTTTATTTTTATTTTTGTTTAAAAAGAAAAAGGGCCACTTGCAAGTTTTTCTAGTTTCGGTCCATATAAACTGCTCCTCATAAGGTTCAACAAATTGTTTTTAACACCTTTATTACAGGTATGTAGTCAGGAAACGACATCATACGGATTTTCATGTAAACATTTTGCTTATTTCGATAAAAACGGTACCTAGCTTTGGCCGCGCTACCTAGGCCTGGTATCGATAGCAGGGATTGAAATGCGGGGAATGCCGGGGATTCACATGATTCGCATAACTTTTATTGCAATGCAGAGTGCAGCGGCGTCATGCGGTCTATCTTTATTTGCGATAAAAACTGACATTTAGTGGTGGAAAAACCGGTTCCACGTCTGGAGCGTTCCAATCGCGAACGCTTCAAAAAAATACCGCTCCAAAGTAACATTGTTTTGGAGCGGAATTTTCCAACCGCGTGCTTATATAGGCTACAATATGAAACGAACTGTTAAAATCCTAAACAACCCATTGCAATTTTATGTAAGGGTCGCCGTGACGTGTGCAGTATGGGGATTTACATGATTCATGATTTTTATTATAGTATTTATAGGATAACTTTCATTACGATTTATTTACACAACTAGGTATATTTCTTTAGAAATATAAAAATCGACGTTAAACAAGTGTTTCTACTGTTTATTTATTCTTAAACTTAAAGAATATAAAAATGTTGGTATTATATTTCATTTTTACTATTCTTATTATATTAACAGTAAAATTCGGTAAATCTAATAATCTAAAAGTAATTATAATAGCATCAGTCTTTTATCAAATTTAAACCGCACAGCAAGACATTTTTCATAGTTCCACGTTGCAGCGCGATTCACTATGGTTCGCTCCTGAAGTTTTGCTCGCTTCAGCCGGAACGTAGCGTAGATTCCGACGAGTGCAGCGTCGCTTCGACCAGAGTGACGCTCCAGGCCACTACAAATCGCCTGATACCTTGTTTTATTATGCGTATTTAAGGGTATACAACCAGTCCTAAGGATGTATTTTATGTTGCGGTCCAACAGTAGAATATAGCACGTGGGCTAGCCAGATCTTACGCTCCGCTCCAAACCGTGAAACGTTGCTGCAAAGCGGCATTGAAATGTAACGCAGAATGCAGCCGTCGCGTCGCGTCCTCTGTGAACGGTCTCGATCGTTTCGTTCTGTAACCTGCGGCTGACGTTACCGTTGCCTCGGTGTCGCTCCACGGTAACTAGTTACTTAGTCGTTGTAAAGCGCGTTGGAGCGTTATCAAAATATACCGCTCCAAAATCGCGTTATCTAAATACTGACCCACCTCTACACATTCGTCCCTGGTCGCAGCTAGATTTAATATAAATAATGATAATTATTATTTTTGTTATTATTAATATATCATGGTCAACATTTATTATTAAATATCTTTACCGTTCTCAGTCCATGCATATTTTGCTACCCCTTAAATATTGGCTTTCCCCTTTTAATTTTTCATCAAAATTGTATGAGACTTTTCTTAAGGTCCTTGTATGGTAGACGAGCCGATCAAATTTTATTATTTTCTAATAACCGAATTAAAAGGTATCTAAAAAAAACTGCTCCTAAAATTCTTAAAAATTAAATTCTGCTGTGATACATACCTCAATGAAACCTCCAGTTATAATTATGATAATGTCAAATGTTACTAGACGGTTTATTTTTTATTAGTTTTAACATGTTTTCCAGGATTTAAAAAAAAAATTATTGTGCTAATGCAATAAAAGCAAGTACAATGTGACCAGTAAAGTCCGCATCATATGGGATTTTTTTTATTAATAGCTTTATTAAAAATTTGGATTTGGCATCAAGTTCTGCTTCGATCGAGATGAAAATTAAGCAAAAAAATAGTAGTCACATAAATCGCACTAACAACATTAAAAAATGAGCTTCGTGTGTCACTTCAGGAAGAATGGAGGAATATTACCCAGGATGATATTCGCGGACTAATTGATGGCATAAACCGACGTGTACAGGCAGTAGTAAGGGCTAGAGGAGGCAATAGAAATTATTTAGATGTGTTTAAGTGAAAAAGTTGTTTTCGGTACATGTTAAGTTTGTTTTGCGAAAATGTTATTTTTTAAATCTTAGGTATACGCACCTTTTTCCGCGCGTAAATTTATTTGTTTATTAAATCTTGATTATTACAATAACATTTTGTTTTTTTGCATTTTAATAGTCTATTTTATTTTGAATGCAATGGCAATGAAAAAATTATGGAAAAATTTAAATTATTGACATTCAATTCAATTTTCAATAATTAATTCAATTCAATATATTACCAGTCATTATTACATCGTCAAGATTATTTTGGGTGAGAACAAATGCACGCATTGACATGAACCAAAAACAAAAATTCAAAGAATATTTGCGGCTTAATTAAAATTGATTTTTTGAAGTACTTTTGCTTCTTAATTATTTCACAGGGTGTTTTGACACTAGGCAAAAAAACAACTTTTCGATTTCCTTGTATATTATGTCAAAAAAACAATTTATTTTAAAATTTGTAGAAGTATATTAAAACTAATATATGTATTTTTAAAGAAGCAGTCCATACTCAAAGTGGAGTTAAATGTATAGAAAAAATAATAGCACAAAGTCTTTCTCCACAATTTTTTATTAGAATAACTAGGCGAACCTAGAATAATTCATAATAATTCAATTCGAAATGTTTCGAGTGTAGAAACACTCATCATCAGGAAAACAAAGTGAAAGGTATAGTGCTGATGTTGTTAGCAAAAGAGAAAACAATAGTGGGATTAAGCCGTAATGGAGCTTTCTATGGTGTACAAGAGGTGTAAAAATTGAATAGCCAAAAGACCGACAATCAAGACTTCAGCATACTGGATAGTCAAAGGTTAGTGGAAAGGCCCTGTATTGGGCAGAAAAATGAAGAGAGCAAAAGAAAAATTAGGGAGTTTTACAGACTTTGTGAAAATCATTTACTAAGTAGTGAAAAATCTTAAGTTTTATTCAGCTTTGTCAGAGACATGTAAAAGTATTGAAATAAAAGGAAAAAAAAAAAGAAAAAAAAATTGTTTTTCATAAAAGTCAAAGCATCTGTAACCAAACCTGTTACCTGTTATGAAAAACATTTTTTTTTCTTTCCCTCTTATTTCAATACTTTTACATGTCTGTGACAAAGCTGAAAAAAAAAGATTTTTCACTACTTAATAAATGATTTTCACAAAGTCTGTTAAAACACCCAAATTTTTTTTTAGCTCTCTTCATTTTACTGCCCAAGACAGGGCCTTTCCACTATCCTTTGACTTTCCAGTATGCTGAAGTCTTTATTGTCGGTCTTTTGACTATTCAATTCTTACACCTCTTGTACACCATTGAAAGCTCCATTACGGCTCAATCCCACTATAAGTTTCTCTATTGCTAACAACATCAGCATTTTACCTTTCACTTTGTTTTCCTGATGATGAGTGTTTCTACACTCGAAACATGTCGATTTGAATTTTAAATTATTCTAGGTTCGCCTAGTTATTCTAATAAAAAATTTTGGAGGAAGACTTTGTGCTTCTCTTTTTTCTAATAAATGTATCTATAGCTTACTAAAAAATTACTTAAATCGGAGCAAAAATTAAAAAGTTACAAGGCCCTAAACTTAATCCAAATTTTAGTGTGCCCGCTTTTTTGTACAGGGGTATAATAAACAGCAAATTGAACGTTTAACACCGAGATTGCTCATTCAATATCACTTATTTTTCATGATAAAAATTAAAAAAAAAAACATTATATTTCATTATATTTCATCCTCTCTCGCATTTACTACAATTTTCCAAAGCGTTAAACGATGCTTCCGGGAAAAATAATTATTTTTATTAGAGCGCCGATGGTAGTTTTCGTGTTGCTTGAAGCACTTTAATTTATTTTTTAATATAATAATAATTTGAAGTCGTTTAAAATTCATTCCTATTTTTATTGTCTTAAAAGGTTTATTCATTATATGAGATGGAAACAAATCAAATATAGCGGACGGTATAATAATATAATCAACTCAGTTCAACAAAGTTATTATTTTGTACATCGTTAAATAAATATCAATTTTTGTAATTTTAAATCAACAACAGTTAAAGGCGTTGTAAAAACGTATAAAACAATTGAAAAATAAAGAAAATGGTACGGTAAAATTTTTGAATATATAATAATACATTTATTGTTTACTCAAATGTAAATTACATAAAGGGTTAGTTATTTTGTTAAAGATGAGAGTAAAACAATAGGCCTTAGTGGGGCAGACATCCAGTCCAAGGATCTGAATACTGTTTAAGCCTTACATTATTTAACGTTTACAATAATTTGGTGCTGTAATAAACATCTAATGTTCCGAATGTGCAGAGCATGATAAAAAAGTTGAAGATATTTGTGATTTTATGGGAGGAAAAGGAGGGGAGGAGGAGGTAGGGGAGCAGGTAAATGTGACTTATAATCCACATGGATGGTAACGTTTAGTTGGAAACTACTGCGTGCGGAGACAATGATTTTTTACTGATCTTTTAAACGCTGGGTTGGATAAACCAAAGTTAATATTATTTAATGAATTAAGAATATAAGCAATATTAAAAGAAAACGATCTTTCAAACATTTTTTTTCTGCGTGGTGGTACAGTCAGTAAACAACGACTGCGCAGATTCCTATTATGAGCATCAGCTCTAAAATATATTTTTTTGTACAAGTAAGCTGGTGTTTTATTCGTTATAATCTTGAAGCTAAAAAGTGACATATGCAATCTATACCTGTTAAACGTGTTAAGCCATTTAGATGCCCGAAGAAACGGTGTTATGTGGTTTCTTCTTCTTATGCCATATATAAATCTGAGACATAAGTTTTGAACTTTCTGAATCCGGTATCGATCCGTCGCGTCAAGACAAGGATAATATACGCCAATGCAGTGGTTAAATTGATACAGGACGAGAGCATCGCATAGGAGCGTTCTGACCCCCTTTAATGTCTTTTACTATAAATCAATTTTAAAATTCCGTAGGCAGCTCTTAGTTTCGATGTAACATGTTCTTTAAAATGAACTTTACAATCAAGCATTAGTCCTAGACTTTTGCAGGTATCGGAATAAGGTAGAGTATCAATGTTGAGTTTAATTTTAACATTATTTTTAACAAAGTCGGTCTGGGCTTGATTACCAAAAATTATTACGGTTGATTTGTTGAGATTAAGTTTAAGTAAATGATACGAAGCTACTTCATATTGTTATAATATGATGTTGCCAATAATTCTGTTACAATAGTCTCTTTACTTACGTTTTAATTTTGATATTTGATGATTTGGGATAATTGATGTCTTTTATATACCCCTCAATATTGACACGTTGACTAATAAAGAAGACGTAGAAGAGGAAATGAATTTGTCAGAGGTGTAAAGATATTGTTGATATTTTTGAACTGCAGTTACCTCAGTCATCGACCAAAGGAAGCAAACCTTAGAAACAATATTCTGACTTGGGACTTGGAGGTGACGTTGTGATGAGTTTATTATTTAAGTATTTCTCACCTTATAATGTCTTTGTACATTTAAAAAGGCGGGTTATTCTGCTACGGGTATGTATTATAAGAGAAAACAGAACAAATAACGATCCTCTTGAAAGGACAAAAAAAATTTTCTTAAAAAAAGCGTGGTTCATTTATTTCTGTAGGTATACGATAATGAATCGAAAGTTTCTATTGTACGCTGGAATGACAGTATCATTGTATCTGAACGCTGTTTTTGGCGAAAACTTAGTTTTTCTTTTTAAAATGTCTGTTCGCAAAGGTTAGGTCTCTAATGTATTAATTTTTGCATTATTTAGGTAATCCTTTTCTGTTTTAAGAAAAATAAGTAGAAATGATTTTTTTGACTTAGTCCTCGCACCACGCCATAGTCATAAAAAAATAATAACAATTTTTCATGCTATTAAACTTTAAAAATCAGCCATTGGAATTTAAAGGAATTATATACAAGACATGTTTTTTTTAAGGTTTTTCTAGTTTTCATCGGTCTTTTATGATGTGGCTATTAAAACTATCTTATTTCGTTTCATAAAAGCGATAAATGTTAATTTAACATTAGTTAGATTTGTAGGGAAAGAAGGGAAGTTACCACAATCTTCGAGCTGTACGTAAACAGGTAGGTAGGTATCCATACTAAAAACTGTGATAAAGGAAATATCTCTGCTATTTAAAATGAAAACACTGGTTATTAGGTCCAATTTAAATTTTAATTCAAATAAGTATTATTACCATTATTATCATTTGTATGAAAAAAATAATAAAGTCTTTAACGTCATGCTAGCATACATAAAAGTTAAGAAAGGTAATCGTATCAATAAATTGCATCAAAACGACCAAATTCTATAAATACCATTTTTGGGTATATGTACTTTACGTAAGTCAAAAACTGTTAAAGTACGGATTCCATTGACAGAAAAATTAAATCAGTGGCTAAATTGAAGTTTTTAAATTTATGTTCCAGACAAAATATTTAAAATTGCGTTTCAATTGATTAGTACCGTGCGAGCAAAAATTATTTGCATTGCATTTGCATATGGATTAAAAAACGTAGAGTGTGGTTTAGATCACAATGATATGGGGACGATATATCTAACCAAATCTAGGTTAAAATTTTGTCAAATTCATATTATGACATGATATGCCAAACTAATGAGTAATAAAATAAGTAGACAAATACAAATTTATTTTTGTTGTTTACAAAATTAACAAAGTAAGAATATACAAAAAGAAAAAGAAACATAAATTGCTGAACTTGGCCACCGCCATGCTCTAAGCATAAATTTACACGTCTCGTCATATTTTCGAAAGTGTTGATCAGCATCTCTGGAATGTTATCACATTATTGAAATACTTGCACTTTATAAGGAAATAAATTTAGCTGCTTCTTGAGAATAGTCCTGCATGTTCCATAAGATCTTCCCACTTCTTGGGACAGGCGTCTTATACAATTTGTTGGCGTATTTTGCATTATTTTACGAACGTTTGCAACAAGTTCTTCTGTTCTTGCAGATGGTCTTCCTGCTCCTTTTTTGTGTTGTTTAGAACCTGTTTCCCTGAACACTGCTACGGTTCTTTTTAGGCAATGGTAAAAATCCCCAGCAATAAAAGCAACGTTAGGAAAATGTTCGTAAAAATCGTCCATGCACAAACCCGGATTGTATTGCCACTCACCATTTACTCTAACCCCGTTTCGAAAATACGCTTCAACGATGAATGTTTTGTGCTGTTCCGGAAAGCTCATTGTGTGAATTGTTCAAGAAATTGGAAAAATTAGCGATGAATCAAATTACTTGTAACGACTGTCAAAGATGACGGAATAACTGATTGATCGTTAATTCAGGTAGTTACTGACACCCAACAGGTATTAAGCTCTACGGCAAAGCATTACGTTCTTAAATGCAAGGTCTTCTTTGATGCAAATAATTTTTGCTTGCACGGTATCTTTGAGGTCTGGGTACATTACAAAATAACGAACATAACAAAGATAAAATCAATTAAAATTGCCATTACTTATTATTAAAGCCTTACTGGTAATTATTTTAAATATAAATAAAAACTAATACTTAACTGATTCGTTTCTTATTATACTTATATTATAGCCAATGAAATTTTTTCAAGCAGTTTAAAACACCTCCAAATAAGAATTATCTAATTACTCAATATCCACAATCTATTCATATTCACATAAACTTAACCTTCAACTCGATAAATGCGCAGTTCATTCAACTTTATTTTTTTAGTCTTTATCTAACTACGTTTACACCCACACAGGGTGGAAACAGATACTACAGTATTTTACTATGACACCTACCATGGATTTGCAATATATTTTTATTTATTGTAGAACATTTCTCAACAATTCGGGGTTCTTAACCCCTTGATGCTCTTTCCCCCTTTACTTATGCACCTAGTGTCTGTACTATATCTTTATTTCTATGTTCATAAATATATATTTTTATCATTAAAGATAACGATACCTTTTAAAAAATATTTCTGTCACATTGGGGATTTTTCTTGTCTTCTAACGATGATAAACTGCTATGACATAACAAAATAAATGCCAGCAGGAAAAATCCATGTAAGTAAGAAAATGTTCAAAAATTGCTCAAGATGTTTAAACTTTAGAAGCTGACGCTGGGGATAACAACTCTAACAAGTATGACACTTAAAAAGAATTGGAAGAGATTTATTCTACTAACACAGAAAAATGTTTGTTTGAAATCAGTTTGTTTTAAGACGGGATATTTCTTAGTTGCATATCAGAATCACAAAATCAAATGAAAATTGTCCAAAATTGGCAATCCAGGAAGTTTCAAAAGTAGCGTTTTAAACAATGTGTTTTATTTCTATGTTTAGAAGCAAACATTTGTGGCGTATTCGCCATTTTATATTTCGTTTATTTTTCGTTTTCTCCAAAAATTCATTACTGCCATCAATACCTGAGCAATACTACTCATTCAGAAATCTTAAATATGCAGACACCAATTTGCACGGACTAGATGTAAGTCTATCTAGCGAAGGCTGTTGACAAAATTTAGATTTCACCACCGCTTGCACTTGGAAGGATCTACTTAAAAATATAGGAGTGAGGAAAGGTGTCATTAGTATATAGGGTGGAATATTTAACTGAAATAAATTCAGTATTAAGAGGCTTCTTTTTTTGCTAAAAAAATTCAGAAGCGTTTAGTTTGACATACTTTTTTCGTGTCTTCATGAAATTGATCCCTCTTTTTAGGGTAGAAATCGGCCCCAACTTTTTTTTTCAAATCTAAAGGTATGTATGCTTGTTGGAAAAGGCATAAATATGTGAATACGACCCATAATTTACTTGTACATTTCGGTAATCTACAAAGCCAGAAAAAACACTGTCCATTTTAGCAACAAAAATTGATCCTACAATTTGAATTTTGCCAGCGCAGACTGTTTAAGAAAAAAGGAACTAAACAATTAATTGAATGACATGAATGAATGAAATTAACTAGGTTGTTTATTTACTGGATGTCGCATTCCAATGGTCTATTTATTTTTGGTTTAGAAGAAGTGGATAATTCTGTTGTAGTATTTTGTGGTATTTAATCTACCCGATCTACCACCAATTTCCCAAGGCACCATCAGCAAAATTGAAAGAAGTTATCGTAAAGTGGGTCACATCAGGAACAAAACAAGAAGAAGGCAGCCTGGAAGGAATAATGGATAAGGACACGCAATTAAACGTTTTACATGCTCTTTAAAAAAATTATATTACTTCATTTCGACAACTTGCAAAAGAAAATAACATAAACGATCTGCCTTCAAGTTAGAGAAATTATGTCAAATACGTCCTTATAAAATGTTAATGGTACATAAGTTACTGGAAGATGATCCGGACCCCCGCGCCGTCTTCAGTTTTGTGAAGTGATGAGAAATGCCCTTGATCAGCATTTAGTAGATTTGGACTGGATCCTTTTTACAAATGAATGCACTTTTATACTAAATTGTGAAGTCAATAAACCGAACTGTCGATATTGATCCGCAGAAACACACACCCAGCTTCCACAAAAACTTAATGTTTCGGCCGGCATAATTTTTAACCATGTCATTCGGCCAACATTCCTTGAAGATAACTTAAATGTCCATAATATCTGGATTTTTTGTAAGGAGAACTTATTCCAGCTTTGACTGCTTTATTTCCTCACCATCCATAAGCAGATCTTCATGATGATCGAATATGGTTACAGCAGGATGGTGCTCCACCTCATTCCGCCATAAATGTTCGACAATATTTAAGTGAAGTTTTTACAAATAGCTGGATAGGAGAAAGGGGTACCATTGAATGGCAGTCACGACCGCTGGACCTTAATCCTCTAGATTATTTCTTTTGGGATCACCAAGAAAACAAAGTATACGGGACAAAACCAGAAAAATTTAGAGGAACTTAGGCAACGACTCATACACGAAATTCGCCAAATAACCCTGAATATGGTACATAATGTTAAGAATTAATTTTACTTTATATTAGGGGTTTGTCAAGAACAAAATTGCCAACATTTCTAATTATTTTTACAGAAAACAAATTTCATCTATATTACCGAAATGCAAAAGTAAATAGTGGGTCATATTCATAATTTATAGTTATTAATTTTTTACAGTTAAAAATTCCACCCTGTATTTACGTTGTATACGGGCCAGGCCCTCCCCGATAAAGTTGTAGTTACGCCAATGCATAACATTTTACCATTATAGCTTTTCATTCTAGAGAGAATGACTCAAATACCAAATAATTCTAAAAATAAACACGTTTATTCATTTAAATCGCCAACCCAAACAAAATAATATTTCATATGGGAAATATGGCAATTTCCGTCACGCAGTGCATACAGATGGCCTTTAATTTGAATAATTCAATAAAAAATGTCATTTGTACAAATTGTAAATTGCACTTGTGTCTCATTTCGAATTAGTAACATCATATGAATAACTTTTTGAATATTTCGTGTTTTTTGCTTTGGAATATAAATGAGTATTGTGCATTTAAAATTTTGTTAATCAACAATACTTGTAGAACAATTAACCGTAAAAATCAATTTCTTTGATGCAAGTCTCTCTCATATTTTGGAATTTAATTAAAAAAAAATTTATAAAATATTGAACCAATTTAAAAAAATGTTTACTGCAGTTTATAATAAAATAATAATTAAAGCCCTTATCATCAAGAACTCGGTATCAGAAGAAGGGCTAAGCTCGTCTCAACACGCCTCTACTAAAGCCAAATCAGTGGAAGCAGCGCTTCATGAGGTAGAAGGCGTAATTCAAAAATAATTGTGTTTGCTTAAGACCACACGACAGAAGTGAAAACTTCAACAAGGTAAAATTAATAATATCAAATACAATTGTTCGCAGACGAGCGTCTAGACAACGCACCACTAACTGTTTCCACGTCGATACGTCGAAACTGAATGCGACCGATGGCGGCCGTTCATTCGGGTCAGGGTCAGTTCGGATTGAATATAGCAGTTGAATTCGCGCGTTACACATCCGAGCGTGACGGCTCAGTTTAATTCAGTGCCCACAAAAAGTGCTAAACGCGCCTAAAGAACTTTTCACTTCAAAAATCACTTAGAAAGATAGAGTTCATGGAACCTTCCTGGATATTGAAGGGGCCTTTAATAACGTCACGACCGAGGCAGTTTGCCATGCCCTAGCAGAATCGGGGGTTGAGAACTACATCTGCCGTTGGATTTATAAAATGTTGAAAGGCCGTCAAATCTGCTCTAAATTGGGAAGTAGTGAGATAGCCAGAATTGCCGGAAGAGGAACCTTGCAAGGAGGGGTGTTATCGCCAACTCTGTGGCTAAGACTAATAAACAAAATTCTTATAGCGTTAGAAATTGCTGGATTTATATAGTTAGATTATTATTAAATATATAGTTAAATATTTAAATACCATTAGCGATCTAACAGAAACAGCGCTGCGAAAACTCGAACGGTGGGCTGCGAAATGTGGTTTGATAATCAACCAAGAAAAAACGGAGCTGGTTCTATTCACACGCAGAAGGGTAATTTAGAACTTCAGGCTCCCAGCCCTGGACAACAGTAGGCACTTTAGTGCTGAAGGAAAGAGCAAAGTATCTAGAATTGATACTCGACTCCAAGCTTAACTGGGGCACGAACTTACAAGAACGAGTCAAAAAGGCGTCAGTGCGTTTTATGCCTGCAAACAAGCTATAAGAAGTGGGAATTGAAACCTCACATAGTGCACTGAATTTATACAGTCACTATAAGACCTATACTAACCTACTGGGTCCTGGTTTGGTGGACTGCTTTGGAAAAAGTAATACACATTAAGAAACTAACGAACGTACAAAGGGCAGCTTGTTTAGGAGTGACCGGTGCCCTTCACTCAGCACCGACGGCGACACTAGAAGTGATGCTGCATCTGATACCCGTGGATATTTACGGAAAAAGTGTGGCTACAAAAAGTTCTCTGCGACTGAAAGAGTCGAAATGCTGGAGCAGTACCTACTACGGATACAGCAGCATACTAAGGATATATCCAGGCCAAAATATGTGAGAGCCGACCGATTACATTGTTTCGCTGCCAAACTTTGGAAGGGTATTTTCTATGCTCATTCCAGGTAGGGAAGAGTGAGAACGCAATCAAGTAAAAATGGAGACGGATCACTTGATCTTCACAGACGATTCCAAAATGAACGTCTGTTTGGGAGCTAGTATCTTCTCCGAGAGCATGCTAATACAGAGGTCGTATAGACTCCCTAACTGCAGCATTTTTCAGGCAGAAATTTTTGCAGTGGATTAAGCAGTCAAAACCCTGTGGGATCACCTTGGCTTGAGAGGAGCTGCGTCTGTATAGACAATCAAGCAGCCATAGAGGCAATTTGCTCCAGCAGCACAAAGTTAAAATTAGTAAGGCGCTGTCGCAACAATCTCTGCACACTTGGGGCTCAACATCGAATCACCTGGTGTTGGGTTCCTGGGAGGCCAGAGAGGGCGCAAGCATGTCTGCCGAGCTAGCAGAGAATACTGTGGCTAGACCACTGGGACCGGTCAAAGAGAAGACAGATCGCATAGCTAAACAACTTGCGCAAAAGAGATGGACAGGGCTGACAACCAGTAGCATCTCCAGGCAATTGTGGCCCCTATTTGACGGCAGGAAAATCGCAGCGCTATTACAGAATAGTCGGAAGGACCTACGAAATATCACTGCCATAGTTACCGAACATTGCATGTTCGGTAAACACGCTAAACGTATGCAAATACCAACTAACGACTTCTGTAGAAGTTACAGAGATGAAGAAGAGGAGGAAAGTACTTAGCATTTCTTGTGTGAATGCCCCGGCCTCGCGAGAAGAAGGTTTAATGCCCTGGGCGAACTATTCTTTAATGATCTGGAGGAAGTGAGCAGTCTGCAACTGGGTCGACTCACTAAGTTTATTAACAACAGTGGCTGGTTTGAATAAGCTGTCAAGATTCTTCTACGATCTACGTCGCGGTAACCATCAGAAAGCTGATGCAGATAAGTTCCGCGGAACATGTGTGGTACCACAACGGTCCTTATAAAACTACGTGTTTGGATAATGCCAGAGGTCTGCCACTCTAACTTAACCTATAGCCCTCATCACAACCTACATCAGAGTGGAGATAAGAAATTGTTTAGTCTTTTATACAGAGTAACGCTTACTTGACCGAGAATCGCTGAGACACCTCAATTTAATTTTTTTGATTGATGATTTTGATTGAAAATTTTGTACAGCATGAAACAAAAAATGTTATTTCCTCAAGGATCTGTACTGTAATTTATGATTTATCTTATGATTTTTATTTATCGATGAAACATGGTAATCGATTAGTTTTTGTTGATGATAAACAAATATATCACAAAATAAAAAATTATAATCTTCTACGTTGGTTTTTATTGATAAACGAGAATCTTTCTAATAGTTCCAAAGTAATAAAGGATTATGGCTTAAAACGTAATGGAAGTTTATTTTTAATCGGTCTAAAATGTACTCATTTAAAAATAATAATCAACGCTGATTTCAAAGTTGTTCTTAATAATTATGCGAAACCGTTGGTAACATCCGCTAGAAATCTTGGTATCATTTTTTTTTACCTTTGAAGCTCATATAAAAAAACATATTCAAATTGCTTATTATATATAGGATTTTCGACTAGCCTTCAAAAATACGACCATGTAACTCCAACCTATAGACAACGTAATATTAAGTATAGAACTTGAGTTTAGACGTAAAATTCATTTAAATTGTTTTATTTATTAAAAAAATTATACTTAAGAACCAGATTACTTATATGAAAAAGTTCGATTTAGAGCTACCCACAGCATGAACACTAGAACTAAAAATAATTTGAAAATACCAATACATCATAATAAAGAAAATTATAAAACTTCTTTTAAATAAAAATATAATAATATATAACAATATAGAATCTGATATAAAAAAAAACTAAACTATTCGGCTTTTAAAAGTAAATTTGAAACACATTATCTTACGGTCGAATTGAAAGACTGATTAATTGTTAATCAAAATTCTACCTTTTGTGCCAACTAGTATATCTCCAATATTTATTTTTAGTTGTTATATTTTATAATTTTTATATTTTAGCACAAATAAATATATATACTATTACTATTATCATAATAATATTATCAAATAACAGACGCTGTTATTTTGACAATTTGAGCGTTACATTTCCTAGTCATAGTTAGCAGAAATGTGATACAAAGAAAAAAAAAATGAAAGAAAAATTCTTCTTATTTAAATTCTCTTTATTAAATAGAGGCAGCCTCTGGTGCACAACACTGTACATCGTCCCAATATACCTGTTGATAAAAGTAATATTAACACTGTTGCCAAGCAAATAAAACAATGTAACAAAATAATAATTTAATCCCTAAGAATTAATTAATATTTAACAAAAGCCACACGCCTCTTTTGTTTCGAGGCGTTAGTTCGTAAGCCCTTGAAATCTGTGACATGCACTTTGTTATAAAGCGTTTTAATAGGGACAAAATTAATAGCTGTGTTTGGGGTCGAATCGGATAAAAATAGATCGAAGAATAGAAATTTCCTCACTATATTTTAGATAAAGTTATATTTCCATTTATACCTGGTTTTTAACACACGTAGCTTTCAATAATAACCCTATAGAAAGTTTAAGCGCCAAGATATTGTTACAACTATATTGTTTATTTCTATTTAATTTAAATTATAATTAATAACTAACGGTCATTCCTGTAAACTTCATAACAGCATTGGCACTTAATGCTAAAATATTAATATTAAATTTCACTTACTTTTCTAATAAAAAATCCAGGAACATTATGATCAAGCTAGAACGATTTTTATTATCTTCACAGAAACTTTAGCAACCCTTTTAAAATCAACAAGAAACTTCCGGTATGTAAATACAAGGTTTTGGTAGACATTTTTTTTTTATATAAATCGACTATATTGAGCCATCTACTGTAGTATTGAAACTGACCGACCTCCGGTGTGTTCATAACCTGCAGAAATCCGTGCAGAAATCCGTCACTCTAGCTGTAATCGTCAAATACTGTGGTACGACCCTGTCTACGTTGTGTTTATATTCAGGTTCTTTTAAAGTTTGATACAACGGTAAAAGTTTGTCCGGTTTTAAGATTTTTTAGCTTTAATCTTGTTCTGACTTTTTCCCTATGATGTGGTATTCCGCTCCCAGCAAATGAAAATTAAAGAGGTTTTAAAAACAATCGATCTATTATAATAGCATTTTGGCCATATAGGTACAATTTATGAACAATTTAATCAGATATACCTTAAATAACATAAAGAATAAAAACCCTAATTATTATATTTCATAAAACTTTGTTTAAGACGGCCTATCTCCCATAATTTAGCCCATTTGCACCAACATCTGTCTGCGA
This sequence comes from Polydrusus pterygomalis, assembly GCA_963969555.1. NCBI lineage: Eukaryota > Metazoa > Arthropoda > Insecta > Coleoptera > Curculionidae > Polydrusus > Polydrusus pterygomalis. The sequence goes on along the minus strand of OZ018377.1, from coordinate 89,807,484 downwards.
CAGAACGGTGACACATTTCTCAGATATTACCTATTATGTTTGCGACTATAATAAGTAATGCTGTTTTACCTTTTGTTACCAATTACGTCTGCGACTTACCCCTTTTTTATGATTATCTTTGGTCTGCGACCACAGTCTGTTTTAATTGGTTCCCCGTTAATCTGCAATTTATTTTGTTACATATCGCCCCATTTTCGTGTACGCATGATTATTAAAATTATTTATCATTTTAGTTACAGAGTATTTTAATAGATTTACGTACACGTTTGGTTTGGTATAAAGGTACTACGTAGTTTGGTGGAAAGCCGAGCGACAACGGTCTTCAGTAGTGGACACTCAAATCATTCCTACTGTCGGACATTTCAAACATATCTTAATCTTAACATAGTATAAAACAAAGTCTCTATCCTGTCTTATGTGCATAAATCTTTAAAACTACGCAACGGATTTTGAAGCGGTTTTTTTTAATAGATAGAGTGATTCAAGAGGAAGGTTTTTATGTATAATTAGCGACCCGCCCCGGCTTCGCACGGGTGCAATTTCAGAAAGTGGCATGCCGGGTACTAATATATCGGGTTTGTTCGGGTTTGAATTTATACCAACAGGTTGCAACGCAGGCCGGGTACACGCTAGTAACTTATAAAAGTGTAATAAAAGTTAGGAGCTCACCCGCTTTCTGTATGTGTCACTTTTCTTCTCAAGCGATGGAGGGAGGGTGTGTGTGTGTGTTTTTCATATTACTAGTAAGCCGAGCGACAACGGTCTTCAGCAGTGGATACTCAAGTCATTCCTGCTGTCGGATATTAATTTTAAGAAAACCCCATCACACCGTTTTATGTATACCAATAATTATAAATTAACGTTCTACAGGCAACATCATTCCAAATAATTATAACCCTTTCTGATAACTTTACTTGTAAATTGTCAATAAAATATAGCTCTTCTTTAACCCTCCCCCATTTCTTTACCTAGCATTGTAGATTATTATTATTACTTTATACATATTACTACGTAATAATGGGTAATATTTGTTCTCAAGTACTACAAAATAAAATACCACAGGGAGACAAAACCACATCTCTTACAAGTTACCCAAACAAAAGGTCTGTGTCAATGAACTTGACCCATATTTTACGACCCTTAGAAAGCAAAAGTGTATTGATTTTGTTACTGTTACAAATAGTACCGTTTACCATACCTTTTTATTTTAAAACAATTAAGAGCCAATTTTGTCTTGCAGGCGTGTTGGCTGACCTTTATTTGCAATTCAATTCCCCCATTTAGTTATGTCTTGATTAATTTCTAATTAGAACTTTTGAGAGAAATATTTGTAAAAAAAAAATAATAAATACACCTCATAATTTTAATCATAAGTTTTATAATTGCCGTCTTGAAATGATCGGAAAATATTTTCTTATAATTTAAAAATTACATCTCTAGTCAAGTTTTATATTTTTTGTATTTAATCTTCTCAAAACAGTAATAAAAATTAAAACTTTTATTTATTCAATACTGTACTTTCCTTCTATTTTAATAAAAGGAACTATGGGCCATGTTATTTATTTAGTATAATTGAATATTGGGCCAAACAGATTTCTATTTTCAAAAATAAATATTAATTTAACTCTGGTTTACAATCCGAAACAGTAGAATTCCCAAAAATTGCAATAATTGTAAATTTTGTAGCACTGCAGAATACAACGTCCTAATTTTATTATCTATAAATACTATATTGACAGACTAGGAGAAAAATATAACAACATTTACTTATTTCTTTTAGTGTTTATTTATAAAAAACAAAAATAGTTACCTAGGTATTTATTATACATGGGAAAAAGTAATAAATATGTTGCGAGGAATAATGTAGAGACCAAGCGCTAAAATCTTACGTTTTCCCTGTATAGTAGACAATTATTTTCTGTGGTGGCTGCAAAATGTTATCTAAACTAAGGTTTAAATAAAATAGGAACTAAGAGATGTTACATTTACCTGTCAAGAGGAAAAAAAGGGATTTCTTTTTTAATCAGACAAATATCGTTTTTTCTTAGAAATCTTAATATTAAAAAAAAAAACAAAAAAAAAACATATTATTATATATGGTGGACGTAGTGCGGTTTCAAAATTAATGCATACGTGTACCATATCGCAACTAAAAAATGTAATTACAGCTTCGTGCCTAAAACCGACTTGGCATAGTCCCATGAGCAAATTGTCAATGTCTTTGTTTATCAAAAAAGCCAATTTTAACTACTGGATAGGAAGCCATTAATAACAGTACGATTAAGAGAGGCTGTAAGAATAATAATAACAGATGAACTAAATATTAGTAAAAATTTGACGGCTGTACCAATGGATGAGATAGATAGTGTCCTTTCAACATTTATTTTAACGATTATCATCCTACACTGAGAAAATAGCTCCAAATACACTGTGGTAGCTGGAAAAAGTTTACTTACACCGGCTAATATTTCATTTATTATAGAAATTTAGTTTATTTAAAGCAAGTAAAACAAATTAGCTACAATCGGTTTAGTTGGATCTAATAAATTAGTAAACAATGTTTATTTGTTTTTAGTAAACATATAATTTTTAAGTATACTATATACCTAATTTCAATTTGTGTTTACTTGTTTTGGGTGAACTAAGATATGTAAAAAAGTTTACTTAAAACTGGCAAACCAAATATTCATCTCAGTAAACTTGGTGCTTAAAACAAGAGTCTAGTTCACTAGACTTCACTAGGCCACCGTCGGTTCGCTTTTAACAGCTCGCGCATCGTTTCGGCAGAATAGTCAGATCAGCCATGTTTGTAAAGACGTTTGAGTGCTGTTCTCGAGCACTTCTAAAAGTTTGCCACAAGAAACCTTGATTATGCACGAAATCAAAAGAATGCAGTAAGAATTTTAAATGTAATATGTTGTTAAATTCGCGTGCGATTTTTTGGATTAATCGGCGCATCTACAATAAATAATAGATTTTAGTACTTAAGTGGTGATTTGTGGTGAAGTGCTTCGTCCTCCTAATTTTTTATAGTGTAGGTACTTTCTCTTTCTTCGCACATAGAGTTACTGTGTGTCTATATAATGTATTGTAAAAATAATTTAAATCTTATTAATAACATACGAGTTTTATTTTTATCCCAAACACAGGCGACAACGCCCAACCAAATATATTTTTAAGCTTGCCTAAATGAATGAGATTACCTTCTTTACGTATCTCCTTCATTTATTCTAACTAAACAGGTTGCCTGTTTTAATTAAATAATCTATTTGTTCCATACATAATTTAATAAATGGAAAACTCATTCCTAGTAAACAGTTCATTTAGTACAGATAACCAATTTTTAAATAAGCCTGTTTACTAGTTTTAGTTAATCTGGTCCAGCATTTTGCATTTCCTTAGACCAAGTAAGCACTTCACTTGTCACTATATGTGGTGAACTTTTAAATTATAGTAGGTGTACTTTCACCTAGATCTAACAAACTTTTTTCTCAGTGTAGACTACAGTTTACTGTAGAATGTGAATCGAATAACAAGATACCGTTTTTGGATACTATAGTATACATAACCGATTCCGGAACAATTAAGACTAACTGGTATATGAAATAAACCAACTCTGGTAGACTTCTAAATTTCCATTCTTGTCATTCGGCATCACAAAAGGTTGCAACAGTTACTAATTTATTGTTTAGATCTTTCAATTTGTCTTACGTATCCTTTCAAGCAGAGAATATAATTAAAATTAAACAAGTTCTTAATAATAACAACTATCCTTTAACATTTGTTAATGGCGTAATACAAAGACAGATTGGGGGGTAACGTTAAAAACAAAGTGTCTAACGGCGGTCGATTCTTTAAATTTCCTTATATTCCACAACTGTCTAATAAAATTAAAAATTGCTTTCAAACTAATGAGTGTAATATAGCCTTCTATAATACAAAAACAGTAAATAACTTATTCACCAAATTGAAGGATCGACTACCATTGGACTATAAATCTAACATAGTTTATGGCATTCCATGTAAGCAGTGTAACAATACTTTTTATGTTGGCCAAACTAAACAACTGTTGAAAGACATACTTAGACAACACAAGTATGATTGTAGTAGGGTAGACAAATCAGACTCAACAGCACTGAGTCTTCATCACCATCTAACGGGCCATGACTTTGATTTTTCCCACCCACGAGTATTCGACAGAGAAAGTAATTACATAAAGAAAAATATTAGTGAAATGATTTATATTAACTTAACTAATTCAATTAATTTTAGAACTGACACAAATAATTTGAGTGCTTGCTACTCTGGGATCTTAAATAAATATAAAAATGTGTTTAATGAGAACGGGAGACATTACTACCTCCAATCTTGTGGCGAGGGAGGAATCAACTTCACAGTCGGTTGTCTCGTTTTGTAATAATTGTCGATTTTTCAAAACATACCATTGTTATTACGGAGCTCGTTATTAACTTGACCGAGGAGTCCAATTGCAATAACTATCTTTAATTTACATCTAACTTCATCTTTAAACTTCACTGTTTCGTTTTACTGTCAAGGTAGTATTGATAGTTCGGATATATTCTTATATCCAATGTGTTTTCTTCTAGAAAATGTGTGGTTATATTCCGCATTATAAATATACATACAGGCTTAAAGACCTTTTTATTGGTATGTACCTAATGTGTATTTGTTACAAATCATATTTTTCATGTATAATTTATTTAAACAACAACTATTTATTTTATGGCCAAAGTTGTGACGTATTTATATATTGATTAGGGACCTACTGCCTCATTTTAATTTTTGCTAGGACTGTTTTTGTAATTTGAATTTTGTTCGCATTAATTTATTGTAATTGTCTTCTCTTTCTCTTTTCAGACCCTTGAGAAAGTTTTTATTAAAAACGAAACGTTGGGATAAATACAGTTGTGTCATTTCGTTGCCTGCCCTCATTCCCGCTATACTTATTCGAATTAGTAAAAATAATAGCAAAGCAGCAGATAAAAATAAAGGAGAAATTTATTTATTACCTATCTCTTGTAGCTGAGCTATCTCTGAAATATATAAAATCCAAAAGTAAAATGTTTAAAGCACACACCACCAAAAACAGCCAGAGAAACAGTTAAAAAAAACCAAAATCGGAAGAAAATAATATGACGCAAACTGACGCGTGAACTTGCTACGGCCCACTACTGAACTTAGAACTTTTACGACGAAACCAGATCCGTTAATAATGTCAAGTCTCGTTGTCTTCTGTCGAAACCAACGAAATAATAATACAAAGGAAGTAGGGTTTTGCATAAACCGCCTAACAAAATTTGCGACGGAAGTCGGCCATCTTCAGAACCCACAAATTACTCCATGTTTGTTTTGGTGGTTGACAGGTCCGAGCTGTGATTTCTGCTTTCTTTGCTGTTTTTGAATTGATTTGCATTTGAATTAGTTAACAACGATATTTTATCGAATTCTATTAAACTTATAATTTAGTTTATTGTGACAGTGGACTATACTTTTAGCGCTGGACAGCGATTAAAACATTTTATTTAGGTTGTGTTCCGTATTATTTAATTAGCTATCAGTATGGTTAGTTGTGCTGCTTGTGGGTGCTCCCAAACGCTAAAGAATAAAAAACTGGACATAACATTTCAATCATCGGTAAGTTTATGTTTAGATATATAAACTTTTTTAATCTGTAGAGAAAAAAAAATGTTATTTTAATTTAATGTCAAAATACACATAACCTCGCATGTCATTCATGACCTCATGGGCGTTCGTCCTATAAAACCAGAAAAATATTATTTATTTATTAATCGACTGGGTTACCCCATTTCTACAGAAAAATTTAAATAGCAACTAAAATATTTACCTATGTAAATATAATATCACAATTTCAACAATAATTTTATAGCAATCGGGAAAAAAAATGTGCAACAATTTAGTAACTTAAAAAATTACATAAAAATTTAAAATAAACAATACTTTTCGTGAAAACAATTTAAACCTAAATCAAAATTTAAAATATCACCGATAATTTACAATATTTGATCTCATTTTCAGAAACCTTGGGAGTAAAATCTTAGGAAAGCAAATTAAAAATACTTACTGGTTTTTAGTTTTCCAAATAATTACCTAAGAAAAAAGGATGGTTGAAATTTGTAAACCGAAGTGATTGGGATCCTACACGAAATAGCGTTCTTTGCTCGGAGCATTTTTCTGAAGATTGCTTTGACAGAACTTCAAGATTAAAAGTTTGATTGGTCCCAACTGCAGTGCCTACTTTTGCAGTAGCCAGGTTAAAAAATGTAAGTTTTGAAACTATTGTATCGGGTCATTACATAATAATATTGGAAAATATGTAGGTAGGTAGGTACTTAAGAATATGAATACAAATAATGCTGCATTATTTATGCTTCTAAGGAAGCTGCTTTGTTCCTCTTTCGTAAATTATTTATTGAGAAATGTTTTAATGGTTTAATCTATTTTTAAAATTTTAAAGCCATGGATAAAGAATGTAATAAAATATGGGAGTGTAGGTATGATAAACAAAGAAACTCATATTTAAAGGTTGAAGACAATGATGTTTCTAGAATTTCCCAAATCCCAATATTCACCTGAGGACGACTGGATATACCAGTGATTAAAAAAATAAATTCAAAGCCAGTCCCAAACCTTCTATCATTCAAAGAAATTCATATCAAAATATAAATAATTTTTTTACAAAGAGAGGTAGTAGTCTATAGGTTTCAGTATTTTATTTACGTTATAGGTACTTTTGTGTTATTTGGTAAAGGTGCTAAACAGATAATTAAAAAACTTATATTTTTTTGGCAGGTACGTTCCTATGCAACATCTTATAAGACACCATGTGAAACCTGCCTGAAGATAATTATCCTACTGTGAATCTAACTGGAACACCTTCTGGTTACAACCTATATTGGACATGGCTCTCCCAGGACATTTTACTATCCAACAACACACCTAAGATTTTAGTATCTTCCTTTAATCTCATATGACAATCATTAATGGTTACGGTTTCCGGATTCTCCAAAGTGTATTGGTTAGTCTTAAACAAGGTGATACCGGTCTTTGATTTATTTAATATTAGTTTATTTTTAGAAAACCAATTATTTACTTCAATCATAAATTGTTGAATATGTTGCTCGAGAAGCTCAAGGTCTTTATATGACAATAAACTGTTTGTATCATCTGCATAGTTTATCATTTGACAATTTTCTTGAATACTAGAAATCTCATTAATATTATTTAGGTACATATTATATAATAAACAGGATTATATATTATATTTTATTATTTTTTTGTGATTTGGTTCATGAAGAAAGAGTAAGGGTTTCTGAAAATTTTATTTTTTAACATAGACGTTTTGGCAATAATTTTGCCTTCATCAGTATTTAATATCTGAAACAGTTTGTTTTCTGCAATTTTTTTTAATGTATAATAACATGTGTTTTTTAGTTATTTAACCAGATATTTACGAAGGACCCTTTCGCCTCCGTTACCTTATTTAAATAAATAATTAAAAGAAATAGTTGTATTGTTTTATTACACCAACCTTAACGTATCTTATAGGTATATATGAATCTAAATATTTTTTTTCTTTTCTTCGCCAAATAAAATATCATTAATCATTTTATTATTACCATTTTAATGATACGCCACAGGTGGACCGGAAACAGTTGGGCGCGCATGCGTCAAATGTTGCCGCCATCAGCACCCATCCCGGACAACTGTCAATCTACAAAACCCTACTTCCTTTGTATTATTAATTCGTTGGTCGAAACGCTTTAATTTAAGAAAAAGTTAACTCTACGACACTCTACGTTACCTTGGAGTATCCGCCGTTGCAGTCCCCGTCGCCCGTAGACTAGACAGCCATTCAAGGCGTGTGGTATGTGGTATAATAAACGACATACGTTATCGTATCTATTTTCCTTTTCTTGTTGTAGACAAACAAGGATAAGACAGGTACTATTGCTAATGTTTGCTGCTATAAAATTTTTTGATTTTACGAGAGAGCTGATTAGTTGGGTGTTGCGGTAAGAACAGAATTTTACCGTAATTTAACCAATGAGATTTGAAAAGTGTGGATATTTGGCCAATGGGAATTTGAGAACTGGAATAGAAAAACAATAGTGCTAGTCAAAGTGGACTTTCAGAATGGTATTTGAGTATTTTTATGTTGTTGCCTTTTGTAGTTGGTAAATAGTACCGACTATTAATTCGCTTTACTTTATTATATTTGAAAAATGGTGTGTTGGTAGTTCTGTTTGGTAGTTTTAACTTTTTCGGTAGACCTTTTCACTTTTTCCTTTGCGTGCAATCATGGCAAATGTCTGGAGACCTTTTGAGTCTTCAGATCAGCCCCGAATATGGCGAACAATTTGTGACAATTTTAAACTTTGGAGACCGTTTCTTTGTCCAAGTGCAATTAAACACACAAATAGTGGTGAATAAGAGAAAGTGAATGAACATCATTCGCCAACTTATAATCTACATAGCATAACATATATCTTGGAATACATCTACCTCGCTACGTCAGTTCTTTCCTTACTCGGAAGAAAACCATTCAAGTATTACATTTATGGCCAAGTGCACCGACGTTTTCAACCCGGGGTTAACGCTAACTCACGGATTAACGATAAATTTCTAGTGCACCGAGTTTTAATCCTTAGGTTAAAATTCTAACACGGGATTTTATTTAACTCGTCAAAAACGGCGAGTTAAACGCAAGTTATTAAATCCTTTCCGGCATTGTGGTTATTTATACGTGTTTATTGTTTATAACTTCCGTATAAGCAAATAGAAATCCAAAATTTGAAGGATATATTATTCAAACAATGCTGCAATTCGAAGTGGAGGACAAGTTAATATAGAGGGTCATACTTAACTGCGGCAAGGGGAGAGGAAAAAATCTTTGTTATGCTTTGCTTTGCTATTTAAAATTAACGTACAAGGACCTCGGCTAAACCACAGCAAATTAATTCCCAAACCTTATTTATAGCTTGAACACACGTACCATCGTTTTTTTTTTATCCTCAATAACTGCGCGATGCTTATGTGCTAGGTTTATTAGCAGGTTTTTTTCTCCCAGCGAAAAATTGCCTCCTCGGGCTCTTTTTTGTTCATGTTTTGACACCGGTCTTGTTTTAAAAAAATAACAATATTAAATTTTAAAAAATAATCAGAGAAAAAATTTAGTTATGTTAGGTTAAGTAGGTCACAAACGAAACTGTTAAAAAATCGCCCACAATAACTATTCCCACTACACTAAACCAAAAATTCCCTAAATTTTGCGACGTTGTCATGATAAAATTATATTAACTTCAGATTAGGTAACTCAAGCGCGGTGCATTTGAATTAAAATTAATCACGAGTTAAGTTTAACCCTCGGGTTATGTATTACTCGAGTTATAGCCAATCGGTGCACTTGGCTATGAGTATCTACATTAAATTGGGTCATGCTTATATTTTTTTGTTAGAATTTTTAATGAGTACAGTGCACAGTGAATTTTAACCAAAAGTATTTGGAGTTTAAACTTATATTACTGATTGTTGCCAAATATTGATTAATTATTAAAAGTAACAATTTCCTTTACTTACTTTTTGTCATAAGGAAAAAAAGTAGTGACATCATTACTATATTAACAATAACTTAGTACACATACATCAGTACCTTATCAGAAAACTGCAATCGGTCAAGAAATATTTGTTTTCACCATTTTACAGCAAATAAAATAAACTATTCATAAATATACTGAATATGTGCAAATTTTCAGGTTTATTTATTATATTTTTTGTATGATATTTTTGTGAGGAAGACTTTTTCGATAATTTTGCGTTTATATTGTTCGTACTCATATAATATATTATGGCGTACCTACAATCCTACATATTATAATATAAAATATACGAATACATCTATTTTCTGTTATATGCGAATAATTCTCAATTCTCTGGGCGCTGAAATAAAGAAAAAACTTTTAACGTTGGTCATAATTCATATGCGGAAACTGGGAATTTGTATATTTTCAGTTGACCTATTATAGTACGCTGTAAATGCTGTTTTTTTTTAGAAAAAAAAAATGTTTTGATATACTTATTTGTAGTATTCTGATACTTTGTTAATTACCAATGGAGTAATACCACAAAGGCCCCTTTGATTAAGATTTGAACAGCCGTATTCACTGAACAGTTTTAAATTTCAAACGTTTCTAATTTCACAATAATTATGGGTTTTAAACGACAAGCTGGATTTTGTAGCTTAAATTACAAAAATATATACACACAACCTGAGTTAATATGAGGAAATGATTTGAAAATTCAGGGGGTCCGGTAAGTATGAGGCCAACTCTCGGGAGCGTATGGGGAACATTAATATGTGTCTAGTGTTTCACATACAGTTTTCTAGAGTGCCCTATCGCAGGGATATCAGACCCCACAGTTGGATCAAAAAACTTCCCTGGTTTTATAAAACACGTGATTTTTTCTAATTTGGACAACGCACATTTTTAAATCACACATATTCCTATTCTATCGTTTGTTCAATAGGTATACACAGCTAACTGGATATAATAGTAGTAACGTAACGTAAATTTTAGGTTGCTTTACTTATGTTGTACAATGCCGAAGTATTGTGATATAATATATGATTATTTCCCTCGTTATCAAATAGACCAATCAGACACCATCATTTTTGGAATATATTTGTTTAGATAACTGATTAATTCCCAAGACCTGTTTAACCGCGGTTAAACTTTTATCCTCCATATTGGTTTTTGTTTTATCGTTTATCACTAATTCTTACAATTCTCGGCAACAGTTTATAAAGAAACATTAATTCCTTAGTCGTCTGAATAACCTAATATTGGTTTTTATCAGTAAATACGCCATTTTCGATAGAATTTTTATACAAATATTTTGACATAAGGCGATGAAAATATGTCAGAATTTGTAATATTTACATACACAATTTACTATTCAAAAAATAATCTAGCCGTATACCACTCGACCTATAAATTTAATCGAACTATGCAACATATTTTGATCATGATTTTACTTTTTGGTAAATAGTTTCATGCACAATAATTTGAAAATAAAAACCCTCGACCGCTTCGCAGTCTCGGGTTTTTATTGAGTTATTAAGCATTCAACTATTTTCCAAGTAAAATCATGATCAAAATATGTTGCATAGTTTAATCGATTAAATTTATAGGTCTAATGGTATAATATATGAATATTTCTTGTAATGGATCCATTATGGATTAATGTGGTTAAACAATATATTAAATTACGTCCAAAAACTGTGACATCACGATTTTTTCTTACATACAGTGTCCCCAAGAAAGCCCGCATCAAATGGGATTTTTTTTTATTATTAGGTATAGGTAAAAATTAAATAAGCAGTTAGTTTTTGCTTACCTAAAAACCAAAAATGACGTATACCACCTGCAAGCGTAAGCACCTGCACGACTTGTGTTACTTGTCAAATTTGACATTTTTAATAAAATAGGTTCAAAAATGCCCTTATTTATCAAAATATCGAAAAACTTTATTCGAGAAAGTTGTTTATTTAGGCATTTTTAGGCTTTGTACGAAATTTTGACAGTCTAATACAATTTTTATTTTTTGCCAGATTCTTGAAAATTTTGATCAACCCTCGTAGATTAACTTTTATACATCGATGTAAAACCATTTGCCTTTACTTTATTTGTAATCTTAATGCAATTTTGTGTAAAATTTTTGTTTCCAATTATTTATTTTGCTTCAAAAACTGAAATTGTTATTGATCAGTATGTAATGTTTGATGCAAAGTATATCTAATTACATCAGTTTTGTCAAAACCGACGTTTCTCATTTTTCTTAAGTTAGTAAACAGATGTACGAAAAGAAAATATTAGGAAGTTTTCGTTGAAATTTTACTTAATTATTATTGGATCATAAAGAGTAAATAATATTAATCGCTCGAAACATTTTATTCAACAAAAATATAGTTTAATATAATTAATTTAATTTAATAATAATGATTAAGTAAAATTTCAACAAAAGCCTTCTAATATTTTTTTTTGTACATCTGTTTACTAACTTAAGAAAAATGAGAAACGTCGGTTTTGACAAAACTGATGTAATTAGATAAACTTTGCATCAAACATTACATACTGATCAATAACAATTTCAGTTTTTAAAGCAAAATAAATAATTGGAAACAAAAATTTTACACAAAATTGCATTAAGATTACAAATAAAGTAAAGGCAAATGGTTTTACATCGATGTATAAACGTTAATCTACGAGGGTTGATCAAAATTTTCAAGAATCTGGCAAAAAATAAAAATTGTATTAGACTGTCAAAATTTCGTACAAAGGCTAAAAATGCCTAAATAAACAACTTTCTCGAATAAAGTTTTTCAATATTTTTATAAATAAGTACATTTTGAAACTATTTTATTAAAAATGTCAAATTTGACAGGTAACGCAAGTCGTGCAACTGCTTCAGTATACGTCATTTTTGGTTTTTAGGTAAGCAAAAACTAACTGCTTTTTCAATTTTTACCTATACCTAATAATAAAAAAAAATCCCATTTGATGCGGACTTTCTTGCGGATACTGTATAGCAATGGTTATTGCAAAAACTCACGTGTAAGTAGAAATATGACGGAAAACATTCCAAGTCTCATTGCAAAAAACCTTGCAAGCCAAAGCCAGAATGTTTTACTGGATACTGTTTTAAGCGGTCGTGCGTGACCGAGCTCGCTAACACAGAAAGCGATTTTTAGTTAACCCTAGAACCACAAGGTGGAGTTAATGGAACAATAACCACAAGGTGGCGTCGTATGCGACACCCACATGAAATAGCCTTTTTTTCTACATATTACGTAAAAATGGCCACCAAAAATATATATTTTTATTTTATTTATGGCATAGTAAATTCAAATAACATTGTAAAATTTAAAAGTGTACTATATATATGTATATTTCAATTTCAATTTCACTGTTAGTATACTTGACCATAAAATCTAAAAGCTCATCTGTAAAAAATAAATCCCAGATTTTTTGTAGAGGAAAGGTGCCTATTATCGCATAGGTTCCTAATATCGCATAGTAAGGTATTTCTTGAACTAAGTAGCCCCATCTACCTGTAGGTGCCTGTGCTAATACTACCCCAAGCTGCTTAGATTCTACAAGAATTACAGATTTCTGCGGCAAGTTTTTGTTCGCTATTTTATTTGTTTATATAATTCATGGTGAATGAAAATTTTACCGCTGCAGATTAGGGGTCAAATATTATTAGAAGGTAAGTTTAATTAATACTCTGATATACACCAGTCGATTAAGCATATTGTAAGGATTTATTTGATATATAATTTATTAGGTTTGGTTTATTTTGTCTTTGCTTGGACGTTACATATTGATATATGCCCTAATATCGGACACAATCGGTTGCCCAATACCGCATATCCGATATTACGAACCAATACTTAATTGAACTTGAAGAGTCTCTAGCTAAAAAGAATAAATTAAAAGTTGTTCCTAAATACGTTTTTGCCGACCCTAGCCAATCAAAGAAAACAGGAACCAAACAAAGCTCCAAACCAAAAAAAAAAAGATCGAGATTGCTTCAAGTTCATCCAGCGAAGATAATGATGATGTGGAAGTGGAGCTGATAGACACCGATGATGACATGGATAGAGATGAAGAAGATGCGGAGTGTCTGTACTGCACCAATCTCTATTCGCAGGATACCAGAGGAGAGTTATGGATTAGATGCAACATGTGTTTTCGTTGGTGCCATGAGGAGTGCGCAGGCACTAACAAAAAGGACGCTTATATCTGTGATCTTTGCCTAGACGGGTAACTCTTTTTGACACAAAGATCTCCATTAATGCACAATTTGATTTTTATTTTATTAAAGCAGTGACTTATTATTCCAAAAATATTATGCTAGTATATGTTTTTTATTTGATTAAAAAGTATTTAAAAAAAGCTTTAACTTTACTATCATCGGTTCCAAATATAGGACATATGCGATATTGGGATCACCTCCTATCCGATATTAGGAAACCATTTTTGAAATTGTGAATTTTGCATTCCAAAATATATTTTTTTTTATCTCAGAAATAAATTAAGTTTGACGCTTGAAATTTCATAATATTAAAAAGTATAGGTTTTGCAATGGTATACGAAAACATACTCGTGATAGGTAGCTGAAAACTATTTTTCATAGGTCAAAACAGAAAAGTACCCGATAATAGGCACCTTTCCTATATCTGTAATATTTTTATCTTTGCCTTTTGGACCAGGCAAATGATTAACTATATTTTTCTGGGAAGTTCAGGAGGTTTTGGCATGAAAACTAGTTAGGTACCATTTATGCTTATTTTTAGAGTACATCACACTTTTTGCTTGCACAGCTGGGTCAGGTAAAATGGGATCGTCTATATCTGGTATTATAGCATCAAACTCATCATCGGCGATATCATCAGTTTCTGTAGAATCTTCGTTTTTACTCTCCTCGCTTTCCAATATGTCACAGTCATTTATATCTTCATAAAAGTATTTTTCCAGTTCAGAATCTCGTAAAGGGCGTGTTCTTTTATAATATGTACCAGAACTTGTTTCGGGATCATCTAATCGAGGTTTTTTTGACTCCATTTTAGCGCAGGTAAATAAAATAGAAAAAAAAAATAAGCAAGGTTTGAAAACATGCAATAAATCATAACACATACCTTCGAAATTTTTTTATCATAGAGCACAAGGTGGAGTCGTATGCGACCGGAACGAAATAGCTCAAAACTATCAAAACTACACGAACCGTCTCACTAAGCCATCAAAAGATTGCTAAAAATGTGGAAGGTACTTAGGCGCTAAGAAACGAGACTAAAATGACGTCAATGCGAGTGGGGATATTGTATTTTGACGGTCGCCGGCGACGCCACCTTTTGGTTCTAGGGTTAAAATAAAAAACAGGGGGGTGTAAGTCCTCAGTCATGGCTAAGGGCTACATTGAAAAACGAAAATAGATGTAGCGCAACGGCTATTGCTCTATTGGCTTGTTCTTCATCTACAATACACAATATTTAAAGAAATGCTTCCTTATCATTAGCTGAATTATCAACATCAACAAACGAAGGTATAGAAACTGTTTTCGCACTTATCTTTTATGAACGTGGATTGGATTCTCAAATAAACATTAATCATAAGCAAAACGTTTTAAATCCTCAAACGATGCCCGATTTTAAGGTTACCGCTTCAGACACAAGTATAGAAAATATCACAAATTCTCTCGTTTTAAAACAGACAGCAGAAATTTGTCATCGATCAGCTGATATTGGGACATAATAATATCCCTAGATTAGTAGCGGACTGTAATGAGCCCAAACACCGAGTTATGAATTGCGTTTTTGTGCTTTTTGTTACAATTAATTACGTTTTCAAAATATTTAGTGGTTATGGTGCCTTTAATTTTTACTTTCATTGAATTTTAATTACTTTTGTGTGACCGCTAAGTACCTACCTACAATTATTATTCATTTGACCAAAAATTTACAGGTTGAAATTTTTTAAATTCTTTTTCATTAGGGAAGGGATCATAATTATTAACGTGTGCCTTGCTCGTTAGTTGATTTCAGGGATAAGTAATAAGTTTCATTCCATCTGAACGCCGTTTTTGTCAAAACGTTAGGGGAGGTCGCCCTTGATAGCATACTTCCCATGATGGCATACCACAGGTATTTCTGGAATAAACAGGTTTAGCGTCATACCGCATAGTTAGACGGGCGCGCATATTGACTGTTCAGTTGTGAGTCGAATTTCAGTCGTGAGGGACGTTTTTATGTAAAGTTATATAATTTATATTGTTAAGTGCCGAAGTAATCTTAGCCAGTTTTTAAACCAAAAATTTATTATGTTGTGTGCATTAAATTAGAATGCACGATTTTTTTCCGATAACTATAGCATATAGATGTTACATTGCTATGATTATTTTAAATTAACAAAAATATTCCTTTTACAGGTATGCGTCCTTCAGATTTTTGCATTTTACTGGAGTATATGCCATCATAGGCAATGCAGTTGCCTATGATAGCATACTTGGTGATTTTTTCTTTTCAATTTTTTTTACCAAAAAAATAGTTTTTGTATATTTTTAAAGTTTTATAATGAATATTTAACTAGTAACAAATATTTTAACCTGGTTAAATTGGTTAAAACCTTTGAATTAAAAAATATATTAGGTGGTAAAAAAAAAGATGCCATCATTGGCGACCTTCCCCTACTATGTGAAATTTTTGTTCTTAAAATGTTTGTTCGTAAAGGTTAGGTTTCTAATGTATAATATCTGCATTTTGCATTATCTAGTAGCTATCCTTTTCTGTTTCAAGAAAAATAGGTAGAAATTATTTCTCTGACTTCGGTAGGTAGATGAGAATTGGACAAAATCGGGTAGGTTGATAAAACCGGGTACCGCCTAGTTCCGCTAAATTCCAAAACAGCTTCCCATATTATTAACCTTTAAAAATCATTATTATTATTATTATTATTATTATTATTATTATTATTATTATTATTATTATTATTATTATTATTATTATTATTATTATTATTATTATTATTATTATTATTATTATTATTGTTTGGCAATAGTAAGGTTGAAGTTAACTATTTAACATTATATTAGCCTATATAGTAGTTGTAAAAGGTAACCATATTAATATGTAATAGGATAGCGAACAAATTAGGTATAATTCTATTTTTTGGGTCTACGTACCTTATATAAGTAAAATTATTATTAGATATTACAATTATTATTGTTTGTATGGTAACATAATAACGTTTTTAACATTTAGTTAGCCTACGTACAAGTTTAGAAATGTAACCGTATCAATAAATTGCATTTCAACGTACACATAAAACCACTTTTTGTCTACGTACTTTACGTAAGTAGTCAAAAACTGTTAAAGTAGGGTTTTCACTGACAGAAAAATTTAATCCCCCGCTAAATTAAAGCTTTTAACTTTATGTTAGCCCACATACAAGTTTAGAATTGTAACTGTATCATAACCAACAAATTCTATAAAAACCGTATTTGGGTCTTCGTACTTTACGTAAGTGAAAAACTGTTAAATTAGGGCCTCCATTGACAAAAAAATTAAATCCCTGGGTATATTGAAGCTTTTAACTTTATGTTAGCCCACACATACAAGTTTAAAATTGTAACTGTATCATAACCAACAAATTCCATAAAAACCACTTTTTTGTCTACGTACCTTACGTAAGTCAAAAACTGTTAAATTAGGGTTTCCATTGACAGAAAAATTAAATCCCTGGGTATATTAAAGCTTTTAACTTTATGTTAGCCCACATACAAATCTAGAAATGTAACCGTATAATAGCCAACAAATTCTATAAAACCATATTTGGGTCTACGTACCTTACGTAAGTCATATATGGGAATTTCCTTGACAGTAAATGTAATATCTGACTGAATTCAATCGGTTTATGTTGAACTGTAAGTATTGTATTTTACCTATGGGTATAATCTGAACAAATAAAACAAAAAAAAAATTCTGTTGTAAATATAAGTGACAGAATCTTATTTAAAGTTGCGTTTCAGTTAATTAAGTATGTCTAAGGTTTGGATAATTATAATATTATATAGTTTTTAAATCTATTTTGAAACTTTATCTTTAAACCATATAAAATCTCATGTTTATTATTACCTACCTTAAATTATAATTTTTATAAAACAAAACTTTCAAAAGAAATTATTATTATCTGTTGGCAATATTAAAGCGGTAGAACCGATGAGACTATTGCATCAATTGTTTTAGAAGGTATCACATATAAAATTTTCAATTTCAGCCCTGGAATTCATGCCAACTCAATAAAAAAAAATATAAATAAAAATTTAATAGACCAAAATTGACAGAGTGTCACGTGCCTTTGCCTCCATTTTGCGAGAGTATTCAAAATTTTTACTTTACAGTAACAATACATGTTTATAACAACTGCACTGTTAACAAATTATGATTAAAGTAATTTAGTTGGTAGTTCCATTGATTAGCTTCTAAGTGATATTCTTAAAATTTTATTTATTATTATTTATTATATATTAATTATTATTTATTTCTGTGTCAATAAAATTAGTAGGTAATACGTGTTTTTTAATTGAATTTATAATGTATTAAACAATAAACATAATTTATAGATTAACGCAACCAAACATACATGACTACATAAAGCCTGTTTCAAAGCATGCCGGTCGTTTAGTAGCATCTTTACCGGTTAATTTAATTTGCTTTTACGTGGGACGGTCACAAAACATTCATTTGTAGGCGTAGGTACATGGCGTAGGTCCTTTTATTTTTTATCAAATATTCAACGATAAGCATTGAGCTATATATTGGTTTTTTCATGGATCACAGCCTGCTATGCCAGACGTCAACAGAACAAAACATTTAATTAATATTATGATATTGCCAGTGGCGGTTCGTTAATGAAGGGCTCTGGGGCGCCGCCCTCCCTGCAATTATTTCAAACAGAATCCAAAAATACTTTACTTACAAAACCAATAAAGCAATCTATGTAAGCAATCCATTAAAATAATTCAAACCAAACATAGCCCTATTCCAACGGGCAGGTTATACTCATAGACAAGCGAGTTGCGCGCTCTCAATGTTTTTTATACTAAGCGCGGGCGGGCGACCGATTATCCGTCCCGATTCAACGCGGCTTCTCGATGAGTTGCCATGACGACAGAGGCATGACGTCACCTACACATCGCACAACGAGCGGCCACGATAAGCTCCAATTTTCCGCGCCCAACAACAGCTGTTCGCGATGCCACGGTAGAATAATCAATATATTATGTACTCTGGCGAGGCGACCTGTCGATGCCGCTAGGCGCTAACGTTTTGTTTATTTGTTTTGATTTGATTTATTAGTTACGTCGTTGTTGTTGAAAAATGTCGTGTAATATGAAGGTCAGTGATTTACAGAAGCTTGTGTTTAGTTCTCTGAGCTTAAGTGAAAAAATTGACTTAAAAAATGCAGGGCGGCTACTAGAAATTGAACATAGTACAAGTGCAATCAAAATGGAAAAGTAAGGCACAGTTTACGCGTAAGTTTGACAAAGAAATATATAATAAAAAATCCTGGATATGCGGTTGTGAGGACAAAAATTCCTTTTTTTTTGTTTCGTGTGTATTATTTTTGACGGGGATGATAATTGGACTATAAATGGGGTGCAGGACTTAAAACATCTTTCAGAAAAAATAAAAAAACATGAAAATAGTGCAAAACATCGTCATAATGTGGTACGTTTTGAGATGTTAGGACAAACTAATATTTTAACTTGTTTAAGTAGTGCTTATGCAGATGAAATTAAAATTCACAACGAGAAAGTTAGAAAAAACAGACACTTACTTTTGACAATAGACATTTTAATTTTTTTTTTATTTAAAGCCAGCGCCCCCCCCCCCCTGACTCGCTAGTCACAAGCCGCCACTGGATATTGCCACCTTTAAAAATAAAAAATATAACGGTTTCGTGATAAACTTGTTTCGATACTGAACAGGATATCGTAATAGATTTTATATGAAACAAAATTAGAAAAAAGTAATTTTGCTACGAGATAAAATTAAAATAGCATTAACACAATAACTTATTAAATGTCTGTCTATGAAATACGAAAAAATTATCCATTCCTGATGCCAAGAATTGCCAATTTTCGATATGACGTGGGTGACAATTAATCAAGTTGCCTTGTCAACGTTAACAGGGGATTTTGTTGGTCATCAAAACTTATAACACCGGGCTAAATTTAATTGACATTCTGTCTAGCCATTGAAAAATTATCGAAAAAGAAATGTCTTTGTCCACCCATGTCTTTTCAAACAATAGGCCGATTTTCAGGCGCTACAATTGGGTAAAGATCCGACAAGAATTTTTTTTCTTTTCCCAAAGGAGATTTAAAGGACACAGGAACTTTTTCATTAATTTTGCAAACTGTTTGGAAGGTACAAAACGAGTCTTCCTTTTGATACCGTAATTTACTATGAAAATAAAACCTTATTTTTCTAATTTCTACACAGAAAGAAAATTATCGTTGAATACAACGTAATAAATTCGTATCTTTTTCTCCAGAAAATAGCCTATCAGGTTCATTTGATCGGAGATATTTTTTTTAAATAGGGACCTGTTTTTTTTTAATAGGTACGTTTGAGCCTAAAAACAATGACGTATCACTAAATTTTATTAACTTACGATTCGGTACAAATTATAGATAATCAGAAAAGCTGTAAACATATTCTCAGTGTGGTACAGCTACAATATGTTTATTTTAAATGAACAAGAAGTACAAAATTTAAACATTTAATCTTGATTAAAAAAAAATATTTTACTTAATAATAAAATTTAAAATAAATTTTCTAAATGCAGTAGGTACTTAACTTTCAAACTTTCAATGGTTGGTTCCTTGTTCAACATCTTCTACACGGATGTGTTGGCCTACCTTACTATGTTGGATGCAACATTACGGGTTTAAGCCCCAAGTAAGCACAGACTATGGAGAACTAGAGGGTAGGAGGCCGATCGCAATGCATTGGATTCGGTCCCAAATTAGCATCGGTAATTCAGCTTTACGAGTCGCCGTAAGATGAAGCTCGTGTTCGAAGTGGGCTATCAAATAAATGGTTTCTTAGGGACGCAACAACTATTTTTATTTAAATTAGTTCTTTAAGGAACAAATAAGGATTTTTATATGAATTTACACTTACTTTGTTATACTTATTAGTAAACTCGGCCTGTAAAAGTTCCAACGATGCTTGGTTTTTAAAATACGTTCAAACTTATTTGTTATTTCGAAAATAAAATGTCAATTTGTCAAAAGTAAAAAAGTAAGAAGAAGAAGAAGAAGAAGACGACACCATCCCACTTGCGACGCGAGAGCATCTATCGGCCAATAGCGAACTAACCAAAAAACCGGGACAGAATTTGAAAATGCTGCCATTGTCGATCGGCCTCCTACCCTCTAGTTCTCCATAGTACAGACAATGCTTTGCAAGAAGTAAATCTCTTTATTATAGACGGCTTAAATACAAATCTTAAACCGGTAGTCACATTTTTAGATCTTAAAAAAGCCTTTGACACAGTTGCACATCCAATACTACTGGAACGCCTTAAACGTATTGGCATCAGAGGGGTGGTGTATAGTCTATTATCATACTTAAAACATAGAGTACAAAGAGTAAAGATTAATAATGTATAAAGCGATTTCCAGACTGTAGAGGTGGGAGTACCACAGGGTACAGTGTTAGGTCCAATTCTGTTTTCAATATATGTTAATACCCTGTTAAACATTAAGGTAAGTGGAAGAATAGTATGTTATGCAGATGACACCGCACTATACAGGTCACTGGAAATTCGTGGGATGAGGCATTCATAAAAGCGGAATTGGACCTGCACAAAATTAAATATTGGTTTCACTCAAATCAGTTATCTTTAAACATTGATGAAACTAAGTTTGTCTCGTTTTCTATGACTAAGCGCGGAAGGGCAAATAAGGATTTCTTAACGCTACATAATTTGACTTGCGATACATCTTTGCCTTGCAATTTCAATTTAAAAAGTCGCAAAAAATCTTGCAACTCTATTAAATACCTAGGCGTTTTTTTTTTAAATTAGGAAACTTGTATATAAGTTCTCACAAATAAGACATATTTTACCATTAAAATTAACAAAAATGGTTTACTCAGCCTTGGCTGAATCAATTTTAGATTATGGTATTATGTGCTGGGGTTCCGCATGCGACTTTGTTTTGTTACCTTTAAAAATAGCTCAAAAATATGTTATTAAAACACTATAGATTAAGGTAAGCCAAAAATGTATCAAACCGAATTACTATCCTCTGAATCAGGATTCCTTAGCATACGACAATTATACTGTATACGACTTATTCAATTCTCCCTTCAACAAAAAATGTTTAAATCCATTGTGACTCACCCAGTTTAAACAAGGGCTGTTACCAATTTAAATTATTGTACTTCCATTCAGTACCTACTTTTCTTCTATACACAAAGAAATATTTACTTTATTGGACCAGGATTGCCCAATCTTTTACCAATAAATCTCAGAATTAGATCATTAAATAAATCAAATAAAAATAAAATAAAATATTGGGTAAAACATAATTACAAAAGTATAATGAATATAATAGTCTGGCTTCGGTAAACCACTAAGCTACATTTTTATAATTTATAGACAGTTTAATCTATATTTAAGTTACCGTAGGGAGAGGCACACACAAATTTCCTAAATTCATCGTGTTCCTAGTTAACACTATTATTTTAATGTAATATTATGTAATTTGTTTACTACTAAATAAAAATAAAAAAAAATAAATAAAATAGATTATCGTGAATCTTATTACATGAAGTGTAATAGATCTTGTCTGATGAGTTTTCCATACATTCTAGGAGAACATCGAATGATTTAACTATCTAACGATTTAACGATTTGACGCTTTAACGATTTAACGATTTAACGATTTAACGATATAACGATTTATCGATTTAATGACTTAATATTTTATTGATTTTAATAATTATTAAAAGATTTATTTTTTTTTATTTCCGAATTAATTTTTAACTTGCACTTATTTTTACTAAGTTGTACTTAAGTTAAGTTTGATTTAATTTTTTACTGATTTTTATGGAAATTTGTTGCACTTTTTAATTTCTATAACGCGGCTCATGTGCAAAATTTTGAACGTTCAGATTTTTCACACTGGTACCATTATCTCGATAATATATGGGGAAAATTTGAACTTCTCACCACATATGGAAGTCGGTTTTCTTTTTCGAGCAAACACAGTGTTTGTTACTTTCAGCTTTATATAGGTTGTCTCCAAAATGGGCGGAAGAAATGCTTTTTACCTCAATCCCAAAGTAAATGATTTCCAAGATATTGAGTGTGAAAAGTTCAATTTGGTTTTAGTTTTTCATATGTATGGCCAGATCTAAATTATTGTAATAATTGAACACAATTTGAACCGAAGGCGTTAAAGTAAAATAACTGTAACTAAAAACTAAAAAAAAAATAATTAAATAAATGTGTTGTTAATTTTATTCTCTAGTAAAAGTAGTCAATAAGAGATTTATCAACAACAAAAATTTAATTTTATTTAATTTAAAAAATAATGCTTTCCAAGGGCAGGAAATCTAATAAGTTTGGTAATTCGTTTCGCAGATGTTAAGATGATAATTTTTGCCATTTAGTTGAGGTGATAAAACTCATGCTAATGATTTACTGCTGACATGTTCATTTGGGCAAATTAGTTATGTCACTCCGCGTGAAACAGGCTGTGAATGAAATTGTAAGTGTCAAGTTCTTGATTTCTGTGTTCTTTAATAAACCGGCAGAAAGCTAGGCGTGATTCAAAATTATGGGGTAAAAGATCTTCCATCCACTTTTGGACTGTTTGGGTCAGATCATAATATTTAAGCCTTGTGGTACCATTTTTTCCGCACCTTTTGGAGAAAGAGTATATTATGTATAGATTGAGGCCGAAATGAAAGTAAATAGGGTTAACTGATATATCATTGTATTAATTTGCCAAAGGAACTCTTAAAAATGAGGTAAAAATATTTATTTCTGTATTTAAAAAAATTAAGTTGACAATGATTGTTGGGGAATACCCAGCAGCAGTGTTCAATCTCGAAGGACCAGCAACTATTTCGATTGCGAATTGTATTACCATAGGATGTGGGGCGATAAAAAACACTTTAGTTCGGTAACAGGAACACAAATATATTTACAACGTTTAACAAATGAAAATCAATGTTAAATGACAGATATTACACAATATAGTACAGTAAAATGACTATATTATGATGTTAAGTGACAAGAGTAACTGCCGAAAATTACCCCAAAAAAAAGTAGTCCCTTAAATTGTACAGTGAGTACAACAAAAAAATATAACCCGTAGTACAGGGCGAAACCGAAAGCTGTGCGCTTTTTTAAAACTAAATCGACCGTATTTTTCGAGGCAAAAGGTTGCACTGGTTTTACGACCGTTTGGTTCGGGTGAATTTTTGTTACCCCGTCTTGTACCTAGAATAACTGACGTCATGGGAAAGTACCGACCTATCATAAAACGACCCAATGCCGAAGGCAATTAAATTTTACAAGAAAAAGGTTCTTAATATTTTAATTTTTATAACTTAACCTACAAAACAAATTCTAAAAACTACATGGAGAACTTTAATTTTGAATAATGATAACACCTTTTTAACAAATAACATAGGCTATGTTATGTTAAGATGGAGTAAATATTTTTTTTTGTTATAAATTGAGTTTCATGTTAATGATATGTCTATAGTACAAGGTGTAGAAAGGCTGTATCTTGGACATAGTTTACCTCACGGCTTGAGGAAAAAATATTTATTTCACAAGTGACTAAGAGTAATTGCTGGAAATTATTTTGAAGCTTCTAGGGTGGCCTCTAGGAAGCGTAACTATAGTGACGAAACATAAAGCAGGATTTTCTCAAAAATCCTTATAGTAAACTGGTATCAAAGGTAGCATTTTAAATATTTTGGATAACTTTTGTTTTTGAGTTTTTGCTCTACTTATTTATTTAAGGGAGTAGGAGGAAACAAATAGGTATGGCTATGCAAACGTTTTCACAACTTTGGTTAATCTTATCGAAATTTGACAAATTTGAACTCGCCAAATAGGGATTCTTTTGTTTTATGAATTTAATAAATAACGAAGTCGTTTTGAATTCCGTTGCGACAGCTAGAGGGCGCTATGTAGCAGAATCAAAAATTTCTTCACATTTCTCAAAAAATTTAAAAGCAACGTTTTTTAACTAAAGCAAAAAGAAAAATAAATAAGAGAAAATATGTATAAACCGCAAGCAGATTTTTTTTTAAAACCAGAGATATGGAAAATATAATATAAAAATAGCTAATACGGTATTTATAGACATTTGGGTACAAAATTATCATATCCTTGTGTCACAACACTTCCATAAATTAATGTTTTATAAATTTAAATTATTTACAACAATAATAATCGAGGATGGTTGCATTAATGAAACAAATTGCAGTAAACTCCTAAGTGGGCTGTGGAACACAAAAAAATGCAAGAAAACTTTGATTTAAAATATGAAATAGTTCGTGTTAAGTTTAAACCTAATTTTGATTTATTTTTTTAAAATTGTAAGCACGTCAACGCCTCTTCGTTTGAGGTTGAATTTTGACGCAGCATAAATTTTAAGGAAAGAAATCAAAATTTACTTATTAAAACTTTGACACATAGGTACCATTTTATATTTTAAATCTTAAATTTTTTTTGTTTCAGAGCTTATTTAAAATTTTACGGCATATTAATGGCATAGCCAATGGTAACACCCTCTAGCTATCGCAACGGAATTCGGAACGACTTCGTTCTTTATTAAATTGATAAAACCATAGGATCCCCATTTAGTGAGTTCAAATTTGTCATTTTTCGATAATCCAAACCAAAGTTGTGAATATTTTTGCACAGCAATATTGGTCCCCTCCGGTCCTCCTTAGACAAATAGGTTGAGCAAAAACTCAAAAAAGAAACTTATCCAGAATTTTCATTAGATTAAAAAAATGTCACCTTTAAACATATTTACTATGAGAATTTTTGAGAAAATCCGATTTTTTATTTGACACTATAATTACGCCCCTAGCAACAAACCTAGAAACTTAAAAATAATTTCCAGTAATTTCTCTTAGTCACTTTTCTAATAAATATTTACTTCCGCAAGCCGCACGGTTGTACACCCGGTAGAAGAACAGGGATACCTGTTAAGTTGCAATTTACCATTGCTAATTTTCACTCTTATAAATAAGTACTAAGTCTGCCAGTTTAAAACAAATTTTTAACTACTATAAAAGTTACAGCATATTCCTCGAGTGGTTTGTAAATTCTCAAGAAATTCCATGTAATGTTGTATAGTATTCCTATGCAACCTAACAATTTGGCAACAAAATTCCCCCAGCGATCTTTAGAATAGTTCGCTAGTTCCCAGCTGTAAATTCTAAAATAATTATAATGTAACAGCTTGGAGAGATTTCGGGTTGTTTAGTGTTTCTAAGGTAGTTTATTGCCTCCTAGACTCTGTTTTCGCCGTAGGGAAGTAGAGTTATCCGCGATAATTTAACTACCTATTTTGAAAACCCGTATTATTGAAGCAGTAACAGTAATAATGTTACAGACTTAATGATAATTTTACGTTACTCAAGTTACAGATTTGTCATATACAGAGAGAAATCGACTAATTAAACAGAATTGTTAAGAATTATCTTATATCAATAGCAACATTTTTAATAATTACTATTAAACAATCTGTAAATACAACAAAAAAATTAACCAACAAACAACATTTAGAATTGCTCTCGTTATTTATACGTACAATAAGACAAAATAATACTTGAGTAATTGAGACATTACCAAGGAAGAATCCATCACCCTGTCTAAATTACGGAAGGATACGACCATCAAGATTCTACCCGCAGACAAGGGAAATGCAACCGTCGTGATGGATGTGGACACCTACAACCAAAAAGTCGAAGAAGTTTTGAAAAAAGGAAACTACCAGAGCATTCCAAAGGACCCCACTACCACCATTGAGGGAAGAGTATACCGAAAACTTAAGAAGCATGAACGACACATTCCGGAAAGGACACGAACACGCTTAACACCGCATCACAGCAAACCCCCACATCTATACGGATTGCCAAAAATACACAAACACAACATGCCTCTACGACCCATTACAAGCTCCCGAAACTCTCCAACTTACGAACTTTCCAAGTATCTGCTTCCAATATTACAACCGCTCCAAGGACACAGCGCATCATATGTAAAGAATTCACAGCGTTTCGTCGAGATGATAAGTGAAACGGAAATTCAACCAGAGGACGACGTGGAAAGTCTCTACACTAACGTCCCAGTGAAGGAAACACTGCAGATCATTAGAAGAAAACTTGGGGAAGACCGAACACTCGAAGAACGAACGTCGCTACCCATCAATGCCATAATGGAGCTTCTAGAATGCTGCCTAAATAATTCTTACTTTCAGGATAAGAACAGATTCTTTAGCCAAAAGGACGGACTACCAATGGGCTCATCCCTATCACCAGTAATAGCCAACATTCACATGGAATGGTTCGAGGATCAGGCGATAGACAAGGCGAATATCAAACCAAAGCTATGGCTTCGTTACGTAGATGACACATTCATCATTTGGAATGGAAGCGATGACGAACTTCAAACCTTTCTACAACATATGAACAACCTGGCACCTACAATTAAGTTTACCATGGAGAAGGAGGATAACGACAGATTACCGTTCTTAGACGTCGTAGTACAGAAAATCGGGAGCACCATCCAAACATCGGTATATAGAAAACAAACCCACACAGGTCAATATCTTAACTACGCCTCAAACCATTCAAACAGCACCAAACATGGAATAGTCAAAACACTCGTCGATAGAGCATTCACACTTTGCAACTCGCAAGGGACTTTGACGAAAGAACTTAACAACATCAAGCAAGACCTTGGCATGAATGATTACCCTACGAAACTAGTCGATCAGGCAATCAAAAAGCGTCAAAATCACAAAACTAGAACGAACAAAGATAATGAATCTGGACCCACCATGAATGTACCTTATGTCAAGGGAATCTCCGAAAAAATTCGAAGGATAGGACAACAGTACAACATCCGAACAGTCTTCAGCTCCAAAGATTCCCTAAGAAGCCACCTGACGAAGACAAAACCAACAAATCAAAAGGACACGAAGAATTGTGTATACAGAATACCTTGCGAATGCGGACAATCCTATGTTGGTGAAACTCTACGACCTCTCCAAACAAGGATCAAAGAACATCGAAACCACACACTGAAAGGAGAAACAAACAGATCCGGTGCAGCAGACCACACTTGGACCCACGGCCATCATTTACAATGGGAAAACGCAAAAATTATACTTAAAGAAGAGCATTGGCGGAAAAAAAATTCAAAGAAGCAGCTGTCATAATCCAGAACCCTGACTGTTTCAGTAAGCCTTCTGCAGATATAAGAAACATTTGGAAGCCCTTGTTAAATAGGTGTAGGCTCAGATTGAGTAGTGATGCAAACGTGATGACGTAAGCGGATGACGTCAGCAGATGAATAATCATGGTGACGTAAGCAGATGACTCACGACTGCACCCGAATTCGTCACTAGCTCCGCCCCCCCTAGGTAGTATAAATAGGCTCGTAGCTTTGTAACTTGTTTAGTATTCACCTGAAGACGACTGGAGATAATTACCAGTTGAAACGTTGTGATATGAAAAACTAAAGGCAATGGAAGTCCAAAACACATCTATTACTCAAGATACATCATTGTCTACAACCTTCAAACAAACAAAATAATACTTACTACTAATAACTGACTAATATAATAATAATATATAATATAATAATAATAGACCAACTGAGCGAGCAAGAGCGAGCGAGAGCAAGATCATGTTTATATGAATGCTCACGTGGTGTAGACGGAGTTTGAGGCGAGCGAATTCTTGCGCGCTCGCGCTCTATGATGATCGGCGCAGTGTCGGTACTTCAAAGGAAAATCGCGTTCTTGCATGTTCAGTCCGGACGAAATTTGAAGGTTATAAATTCGCTCTTGACAGATTTTTTGGATATTTGTTTAGTTTTGCAGTAGAAAAATGAAGTGGTCAAATGAAAATGTCTTGCAATTAATAGCAGGATATAGAGCGCGACCTGTATTGTGGGATTCAACAAACAAATACTTTAAAGTTTAAATAATTTATAAAAAATAATAAAAGAAGCACATGCAACGATTTTATCTGACATAATGGCAACTAAGAACCTCGATCAATGGCGAACATCAAACTAATCGCTGGGTATAGACGGAAGCAGATCATGTGCTTGCGAACACCAGCAATCGTGAGAGAATAATCGCTCTCGCTCGCTCTTGCTCGCTCATTTGGTCTGGACCCGGCTTAAGCCAGTTATTATAAGAATGTGTTTCAGTAAAATATTCTTATTGGAAATAAAAAATTCTTTTAGGATTATACCAACGATAAAACGCTTAATTTGGGGTATTATTTAAAACAGTGGTT
Organism: Polydrusus pterygomalis; assembly: GCA_963969555.1. NCBI lineage: Eukaryota > Metazoa > Arthropoda > Insecta > Coleoptera > Curculionidae > Polydrusus > Polydrusus pterygomalis. The sequence goes on along the minus strand of OZ018377.1, from coordinate 89,778,302 downwards.
CATATTAAGGTGGGAGTATCAACATGCGTGCCAACCTATAACCTATTTCGCGTAGATTTATTTATGTTTTCTAGCTTTTATACAAAATTTAAAGAAAATCAGTATCGACTTTATATTCTATAGGTAATAATTGACATATTTAATAAATATCAAGGAATTTCATAACTTATTTTAGGAGAATTGTATAGCGAAAAATATCGGGTAAGATTTTTTTTAACATTATTATGTCATTGTCACTCATTGTTCTTTTACTATACAATTCTCCCAAAATTAGCAATGAAATAAATTGATATTTTTGTAATATATTAGATACTACCTAAATAATGTACCGACGATATTGATTTTCTTTAAATGTTAGTTATTAAAATAATAAACTCAAAAAATCAACGCGAAATAGGTTATAGGTTGGCAATAGATTGAATGACGTTGAGAATTCAACCTTAAACATTTATTAACGGGTATGCAACACACTTCTATTTCGCAATGAGTGGGGGAAACTTCAAACCCTTACACGGGACATGGTGGCCGTTTGCTTTGTTCCCCGGGCTCCGCGGATTGTGTGTTCTGTGTTTAGTGGCTGGACTTTTTCTGTATGCATAAAATAATAAAATATGGATAACATATTCAACTGTACATAATCATGTTAGGTATAGTTTGCAAAACTCAAACCCAACCCCATTTTAAGGGGGTAAGTACCTAATATTATTTATGTGCGGTTGGTTTATCGTAAAATTCACAAACATTGGCTTTGGCATCGCTTTCGTATAATATGACTGATGATGACTGATATCTATAGAAAATAAGATTACCAGTCTTATAAATAGTTTATAACGATTAATCAAAAGATCTTTTAATTTTGTAAAATTGTTAACTTAAATGTTTTAATGATTTTAAAAATCTATAACTGTCAATTAATTTTTAATATTTTTTATAATACAATGCTGTAAACAATAAAATAATTTAGACTATAATAATAACTTACAATTCTAATCCTACAATTCCAAATCAGTAGCTATTTTATTTTATTTTTCTTTGCAAAATATATAAATAAAATTGGACGAAGGGGAATAATTTCATACGTATGCCCTAGTTAATTTTTGTGAATTTTGAGATAAACTAGCTCATAATAATATCCCTAACTCACTTATAGTTGGTTTGGGTCTTAGTTTTGTAACGTCTGTATTTAGCAATTTGTAAGCGACATAATAAAGTGTAAATATTTTTAGTATTTTTGGTAACCTATGTAACCTGTATTTATGATTTCAGATTTTTGTTGTTCCTTAGAATTTTTTGTAAGCGTTAAGGAGAAATGACCTTATTTGTGTTGTTTTTGTTCAAGTTTAATAAAGATGTTTACCTATTTTTTTTTGTGATCCTTTCAAATATATACTACCACATTATATTGTATATAGGTAAGTACCTATATTTTTATATTATATAAATATCGATATCTATTAATTCTGTGTAATAGAAACATATAAATTTTGCTTTACCTATAAGATTTAGGAACAATGTTTGGTCTTGGTATTTGCGCTTTTGTCATTAGATTTTGTTAATTGTATCAATTATTATCTGTTCTGTTAAATTCCAGCAACAAGCGAAGTTCTGATTAAGATTGCACATATTTTATAGCCAAAAAAAATATATTATTTGTCTCAGGGTAAAACCAAAAAATGAAATTTGTGGATAATAAATATATTGTAATATTTCTCTTTTTTTTTTTCTGGTAAGAAGTAGTAACTTTCCTTGATCTTAGAACGTGCAATCATATCCAAAATTTCGCTTGTTTCTTGGAATTTGTATAAGAGATAAATTTATCAAAATTAGTTTTGGAAATGCACAAGCGCAAATACCAAGCAACTGGACTTTGCTCTTAAATGTATAAAAGGACAAAATTTTAAAAACCAAAAAATAGTATAAAACCGTTTTGTAGCAACTTAACAGTTTTATACCTATTATAAAACTGTTTTGTATTAGGAACTAAACAGTTTTATACCTATTATAAAACTGTTTTGTATTAGCAACTAAACAGTTTTATACCTATTATGAAACTGTTTTGTATTAGCAACTAAACAGTTTTATACCCATTATAAAACTGGATTATACTCATTTTCAACTAATGTATAATGGGTATAATACGTTTTATATTCGCTATGGAACAAACCTTTATGGTTACAATCCATGTCATATAAACAGTATAACATAGCTATTTGCTCTTTTGCACTGGTCTTAACTATATCTGGTGTATAATATATGCTATTAGCATAGCCAAATAGTATTAAATATTCTTATGATGTTTATAAGAATTCTCATAAGGGTTATATTGCATTTCTCTCAGTGTACAACACAATATTCTTACTACATATTTAAATCAAGTTTGCCTGTAAATTCCCAAGCATAACTCTCGCTCTTATTTTAGTCAGGCTCAGAAGATTTAGAAAATTACCTGCTTTGCCTCTTTATTATAAAGGAATTTTCTGGATAGATACAACTTCTTGTAACGATATTTTGCTAATTTATTTTACTTAGACATAAATTAAGCTAATTTAATTATGCTGCTAGCAAGAGCTAGCCTGCTGAAGTAAGTATTTTAGATTGATTACGCAAATAATATCCGGCTTAATTCATTTTGCTTTTTGGCATTTACATTGCAATCTTGCACCATTCTATCTGAAAAATAGACCAACTTATGTTCAAATAGATAAAGAAAAAACTATCCAAAGGTACACCTAAAGTATGGTGTTCCTCAAGGAACAATAATTTTAGGACCATTATTTTTTAATATTTATATTAATGACTTATTTAGTATAAATTGCGATGGGCAAATTCATAGTTTTGCAGATGATACTACAATTTTTTATACCGATACAAATTGGGAAAACTTAAATAATAAAATTAAAAAAGATTTTAAAATTATAAAAAATTGGTTTGATAACAATTTGTTAACAATTAATTTTAATAAAACAAATTATATTCCTTTTACTTTAAACCTAAATAACCTACCAAAAAATATAAATAGTATTCAAATAAATGACGACATTCAAATTTTTAAAGTTAATAAAATAAAATATTTAGGAATTATTTTTGACAGTAAATTAAATTGGAATTTTCACATAGTTTATAAATATATTATAATAATTAAATAATTAGGAAGTTTACTACCGATTTTTAAAAACATTAAAAAATTTTTAAATGTAAGACATATGGAAATATTATATTACGCGTTAGTTAAAACTCATTTAAATTACGGAATTTTAGGTTGGGGAGGAATAAATAGAACTTTAGTTAAAAAATTAGAAATATTACAAAAAAGGTTTCTAAAAATTTTATACAATAAAGATTATCTTTATCCTTCAAAAGAATTATATTCAGAAACAAAAAAGTTGAACATAAGACCACCTTACATTTATAACATCTTAATATATATATTTAAAAATAAAAACCTTATACAATTTAAAAACCATAATCATAATACACGTCATAAAAATGAAATAACCATAAAACCTAAAATAAATAAGTCCATAGGACAAAAAAATTTCAAATATTTATGTTTTTATTTAAAAGATTATTTACCAACAAAAATTAAAAAATTGATTTCATTAAAAAAATTTTAAGTCGAAATAAAAACATGGATATTAAAAACAGTCAATTTGAAAATATTTTTAGAAATGCTTTTATTAATTAATATTGTTCTGAATAATTTATATAAGTAATTTTTTTACTTAAAAATTATAAATTAATAATTTTATTATAGGTAATATATTTCTTCAAAAAAGCTGCGTTTATACTATAAATTAACATTTTAACTTTAAAAAACTTGATTTTTAATACATATTTATGATTTATGATTTTACATACTAAAACAAAAAATAAGATTTGCCCCTAACAAGCTCAGCTTCAGGGGATTGAAGAATAAGTTTATAGAAGACAACATAAACATATTTATTATAATATTAAATTTTAAATAAACCTATTATTATTATTATTATTATATTATTATTCTGGTGGAAAGTCTAGATGTATGGTTCTCTTCTAACTGTTTAACTTTTTAAACTTTAATGGCCAACGAAACGTAAAATTGTGCACCGTTTAACTCATTTTTATAGCCCATACTCTAAAGTTAGGGGCAATAACATTTGGGCAATTTGTTATTTTGCGGGACAAAACCGTGAAACTCCTGTCAATTGAATTGAAAATCGGGAATTGCGAGCCGAACGACTGTATCACTGAAACACAATGCCAGAAAATATGGAGCTTGATTTCCTGCGAAGGTAGAATGAAAAGCGATATTTTTACTGCAGGATAAAGGGAATAATTCTATAGAAGTTTTTTTTTCTGCAATTCGACTTTTATGCGATTTTATGTCAATAATATATGTTGATATAAAAATCAAGCATGGTATAGTAAGTAGTTAATATACTAGGTAGTCAACTAAATATATTTGTGGCTTAGAGAAATTCAATTACCTTGATTTAAAAAAAAAAATTCTTACCTATTGTAGATTCTTGTCTCATTTTTTAAATATAGCAGAATCGTCTTGAGGACATCTGTAACAAAAATAAATATTTAAAATTACATCTTTCAAAAATACATGTTAAAACTAGAGAAATGCTTTTTAAAAGGTGCAAATAATAAAGTCCACAAAGTTACAGTATTTGTACTGAAATCCGAGAACATGGACAACTTCTTTAATTTTTTTAAAGTTGGGTGCTCATTGTTCTTATATTTATATGCAGGGTGGTTTACAGTGGATGGTACGTTAGACATATATATATATTTTATTTTTAAATCCCCTATTAAATATTCTTTTAATTTGAAGAAGTAGTCCATGTTTAAAGTGGAGTTGAAAGTATAGGACAGAAAGAAAAAACTTAAAGTCTTCCTCCACAAAATTTAATGGAATAAAAATTCTTTAGGGATCTCTACATGTTTTGAACGTAGAAACGTTCATCACCAGGAGAGAAAAAATATATTTAATGCTGATGGTTTTAGCAGAAAATAAAGTGGTGTAGAACCTTAATGGAGCTTTTATGGAATTAAAACATTGTTGAGTAGAACAGACATGATTTTAAAAAAATTAATAAAAGTTAAAACATACTGAGTATGTGAAAAGTCAGTAAAGGAGGTCTAAACCAACCAAATAAACTGGGGAAGAAGAAAAACCCTTCTAAAAAGAAGTGTGAGTGCGCGGAGTGCTTCACTGCAGCTGCACGCGCTAATAAACTTTATTGACGATTTTTGTTACTTCGGCGTGTGGTAATCGGCAGATTATATTTTTCCCGTTATCCTTGAATTCTTTACTTCAAAATAAAAAAAAAAATTGACCGCGCTTGAGAATGTCCATGTGACGTTTTTTTTTTAAGTTTGTGACCCTCCCACTCCCTTACGTCACGCCCAAATCGTCAGATTATTAAAATGCAGACTCTTTAGCATGTAATTAACCCACCACACCTTAATCTGACATGCTCGAGTAAATCCAGCTATCGATTTTTTTTTACTATTCTGATCAGCTGCCGTACACGTGCGGCACTATATAGAGGGCTTAGACATGGCAGAGGTACTCAACAGGGTGCAAGGTATCCCCCATATGTTAATCTGCCGCGCTTGAGTAAATCCCAAAATCTCTGTTGGGCTCCCCTACTATTAAAAAAAACATCAAAATGGGAAGAAAAGCATATGACACAACATGACGCGTGAGTTTGCTACGGCCCACTGCTGATCTGGAAACTTAAACAGCGAACCCAATTAGCTGTTAATGTGTGTCTGCTTTGTTTTAAGTAAAAAAAAAGTTTAAGAAAAGGTTAACTCTAAATTGTATAGAAAACGCCAACATAAAAAATACAAACCTGTACTATAATAGTGTAGGTAGTATTTATACATAGCCAGTAGACTATCTGTTAAAAGATCGTTCAAAATATTGAAAACATTTATCAATTAAATATCTGCGTAATAACCTTTTAAAGGATAATAATCCATTATCCTGTTGAAGACAATCTGGGAGATTATTAAAAATTTTGAAATCCAGGTTGTCCGGATACTTTTTCCACAATCAAGTCTATTTAATGCCACTCTAATAAAATTATTTTTATTCCTAGTAGCAAAAGTGTGTACATCCTTATTTAAGACAAGAATGATCTATTCTTGAAAATGTAGACAGACAACTCGTATATGATGATCGACGTCATTGTAAAAAAAATTTGTTCTACAGAAAAAATGTCCTTCAAGTTTCGCTATACTTCGCATCATTCCTTTTTGGTGAGTGAAATCTGCGAGGCTGCAGAAGGCGCCCCTCTAAAAATAAATCCCGTAGTGAAAACGTGAGGCAATCTAAGGGAAATATACCCACAGACGATAGTTGATCGCGAGTAAAAACATACCTCAATAATAATATAACGCATCAGATAGCACTGATATTATAATTTAGAACAGAGAGTGCCACAGTTTTCCCTAGAACTCAAAAGCATCATCCACTGTTATATCCAAATATAGTGTTGTAAACCGTATTCTTGATTATTAACCTAAATATTGGGATAATTCATATTTTGTCTTGAATTAAAAAGTACACACTTTGTTTCTGTTACATTTAAAAATAGAGAATTGTCGCTAAACAATTGCCGATCTTCTCAAGAAGCCATGTCATGTCCTGATGTACTCAAGCGAATGCCCTGCTAAGATCACAAGAAACCCAACAGAACACTCCTTGCCTTCATCTGCTCGATAATCTCCGTAAGTGCTGATATTATCTCCACTTTTTTCAAATAGAATAAATGGAATAATTTCGATAATAAATACATAGGGGCGAAAATGTCCGAAAAATTCACAGATCTTGCATCTTAACCAAGTATCATAGGCGTATTGAAAATACCTACCACATACAGTGGCGAGAAGGAAACCATTATGTCACAGCACAGATTACTACTATCTGTGAGTATGTAACGTGCCGCTATCACGCGTTATTATGACGGCATGGATGCTCCGATTTAGTTTAAAATAATAATTAAATTATTATACTTAGAAATGTGTAAATTATACTTAGTAATGTGTAAATTTGACTGTTTTGTTAAAATAAAAAATATAGGATAATCTGTATATTAGTACATATTAAAGAGAGCTCAAAACCACCTTTTCAAAAATAGCGACAAAATTATTTCTTTAGCTATACACAGCCATTTACCTGCTGGTCCTTGTACTCTTTGTTCATGAATTGTCTAAATCTTAAGTCGGCTATGAAATGTTTTGGATTGGTATATCCATTTTCTCCCGACTTTCTGTGTAATACGCCAAGACCGCCGCGCTATTTCGCTTTGTTTCAGCGACATTCACTACTAGCCACAAAGTGGCGAGTTTTTTTATTGACACGTGCGCTAAAACGCCTTATGAAACATGTGCTTTATACATTTTTTTCTATTTCACCTTTTATAATCAAGAAAAATACATTTTAAAAAGAAAATAAATTCTTCAAATTTTGTAAATTTTTATGTCTCAATTTTATGTTGGTAATACTATTTTTTATCATAGGAGCCTCTGGACAACAAAAATTATTTTGCAAACTGTCATTTTTTGATTTATTGACCCAAATTCTAAAGTTATTTTAGCGATATAAAATTTGAAATTGGACGAAATACGTTGTGTGATCCTTGGACATTCGGTACAAATACAGAGCGTTCGGAAATTCGGGCGATTTTACTACTTTTTTTCGAATTTCAAAAGACGTGATTTTACGTCACGGCATTGCAATTAAGTATAGGCAAGATGGAAAATTCAAATAAAGTTGAAGTTAAAATCGACATTGGAAGGTTAGTAGATTGCATTTTGGATAGGATTTGGCAGAAAATGATAGCTTGAAGCATCTACAAAAGATTGATTTATATATTTATGCAACCAACATACATGACTGTTATCCACACAGAATAAAAAGTAGGTTATCAAGCTATTTTTCCTCTGCGAAAAATGGGTTTTCTCGTAAATCACAAAGGCCGCGCAAGTCAATGAAATAAAACATTTAAATGTTACCAACATCAAATAAAGAAAAAACGCGTATCGAAATAGCTTCATTACGATACGCAAATGCGTATCATACTGAGCTTATTATGAACGTGAAATAGAAAAAATTATATATTTATTCATAAGAACACAGTCATACTTTTACTTCCGCTACTTTTGACAACGGAAGTAAATAGCTATTTTTGTATTAAGAGCTCAAAGTGATAATATAATAATAATAATAATAATAATAAAAAGTTTATTCAATATATTGTACATATAATAAAATATTTGCAAATTTTAAATTATAACTTTGAATAAACTAAAATGAAATATAATGAAACTCACGAAGTCTTACTTGTAGTGAGTAATAATTATGGTATTATAATTTCATATCCATGAATATAATGAATTTTATACATATTATGTATCACAATAATATAATATAACATAATATATCACAACAATATACGCAATCATATATAATATATTTTATATTTTAAAATATCTATCCATAATATTATTGAAAAAATATCTTTGATTTTTTATTATCCATAGTTTAATTTCTTGTTTGTATTTAATCATAGATTTAATTGTTTTAATCGATTTTGGGAGAATATCAAAAATATAAGGAATTATGTTTAAAAAATGTTTTTGACCTATAACTTTGTTGATTTTATTTTTTAACGTTATATTATTTATATTTCTAGTGTTATATTTATGAATATTAAAATTTAATTTATTTTTATTTTTAAAAATATAGATTAATATGTTATAAAAAAATAATTGTCGGGTATCCATTTTTTTGCTTTCTTTATAAAGCATATCAGAAGAGTATAAATATTCTTTATTATAAATAATTTTTAAAATCCATTTTTGAATAATTTCAATATTACGGAGATTATTTTTATTTATTCCACCCCAACCTAATATTCCATAATTTATTTGCGTTTGTACTAATGAATAATATATGGTTTCTAAATGTTTAATATCTAAAAATTGTTTAAGATGTTTAAATTTTGGTATAAGTATTCTCAATTTTTTAGTAATATATTCACTATGTAAATTCCATTTTAAATGTTTGTCAATAATTATTCCTAAATATTTAATATTTTCAGCTTGTTCAATTTTTATATTATCATTAATATTTATAGTATTTATATTATTTGGTAAATTACTTTTATAAGAAGTAAATGGGAGGTATTTTGTTTTATTATAATTTATTGTTAATAAATTATTATTAAACCAGTTGTTAATTTTAATAAAATCATCAATAATTATATTTTTTACAATATTCCAATTCAATCCTTCATAAAAAATTACAGTATCATCAGCGAAACTGTGTAATTTACCTTGACAATTTAGTTTAAATATATCATTTATATATATATATTAAAAAACAATGGTCCTAAGACTGTGCCTTGTGGGACTCCATAGTTAAATATTTTTGGTATACTTATACTTTTACCAATTTTTACATGTTGTGGTCTATTATTTAAATAACTTTCAAATAAATTTAATACATTTCCTCGAAAACCAATTATTTCTAATTTTTTTAAAAGTATTTCATGACTTACAGTATCAAATGCTTTTGCTAAATCCAAAAATATACATATGCTTTGCCTTTTATTATCAATTGAGTTATATATTTGAGTTGTTAATTCACAAATTGCATCTTGAGTAGATTTATTTTTTTGGAAACCAAATTGTTTTTCTGATATGATTTTATTTTTATATAAAAATTTGTCTATTCGATTTTTTAAAACTTTTTCAAAAACTTTTGCTAATGATGAAATAAGTGTGATAGGTCTATAATTTTCTAATTCAGTTTTGTTGCCATTTTTATAAATTGGTTTTATTAAACCTATTTTAAAAGCATTTGGATATATTCCTGTTTTAAAGATAGTATTTATTAAATAAGCTAATGGTTTGGTGATATGTGAACTAATTGATTTTAATATTTCGGATGTTATTCCGTCAATACCAGGAAATTTTTTAGGTTTAATATTATTTATAATGTTTTTTATTTCATGATAATTTGTTTTTTTTAGATAAAAGGAATTTAAGTTATTTGATACAGTTGCATATGAAATATTATTTTTATTTAATATATTATTAGCTAGTGATTCTCCAACTTTTGAATAATATTCAATAAAGTTATTAGATATTAAATCTTGATCATTAGTTACTTCTCCATTTGGAAGTTTCATGGACTTTATTGAATTATCTTTTTTATTTTTTTCATTACATAATTTTTTAACACATTGCCATAACTCTTTTGATGAATTACATTTATTTTCTATTTGAGATTTGTAATAATTTATTTTAGCTTTTTTAATAATTTCGGTTAATTTATTTTTATAATTTTTATAGTTATTTATTACGTCTTTATTATCTGTATTTCTCTGACTTTTATAAAGTTCATTTTTTTTGTTTATTGATATTAACAAACTCTTTGATATCCAATCTTTTTTTGGAACATTTTTCTTGTTTTTAATATTAATTTTACATTTCTCAACATTATTTTGAATTGTTTTGATTAAAAAATTACTTAAATCGTCCGGGGTATTCATTATAAAAAATTCATTCCAATTCAATTTACTTAAACATTGATTTAATTTAATGTAATTAATATATGTTTTATATTTATCTATATCAGGTTGTGTATTTTGAGTTGTATTTGAAAAATTTTGTAAAATAATTGGATAATGGTCTGTAATTTGATATTGAAATATGAATGATTTAAAATTTGACAAATTTTGTTTTGTATTAATGAAAATATGATCTATACATGAAGATTGATTATTTATTTTTCTTGTGATATCATTAATAAATGATATAAATTGATATTCATTTAAAATATTTAAATATTCATTAGTATGTATTGTATTTGAGAGTATATTAATATTTAGATCTCCAATAAATATTGTTGAATTATCATTTTTAAATTTCCTATAATAAGCGTTAAAAAATAATTTCAAATCATTATTAAATTTCGTTATACATGTAGATGGAGGTCTATAAACTGCAATAATATTAATTTTCATAGTTTTATTAATAATTAAATTTATGTATGTTATTTTTAAATCACCAATTGGTATTATTTCATAATTATAATTAAGATCATTTTTTACAAACACAACAATTCCATCATTTTTATTTAAATTACCATTATTGTATATTAAATTATAATTAGGAATATGAAATAAATTTTTATTCAAAATTTGCCAAGTTTCTGTAAATATTATAATATCAAATTTTTCTTCTAAATTATAAATAAATAACTTACTTTCATCAATATTTTTAGCAATACTACGTATATTATTGTGATATATCGAAAATGTTTTGTTATTAAATTTAAGATCGTTATATTCATTTTTACTACTTACCAGTTGCGCTTGAATGTTATTTATTTTTACTTCGTTTAAATAGTTCATTTTTTTTTTTTTTTTCAAAATTGTAATTATTATTTAATAATATTAAAATTAAAAAAGTTAATTTAAATGAATTTTAACATATAGGTAAATTTATCAGTTTCTTTAATTTCTCTTCTGAATTAATATTTATAATTTCTTCTTCAGCATTTTTTCTTACAAGAATTTTCCCATTTTTAATCCAAATATATTTAAATCCTTTTTTTCTTAATTCTTTTGTTTTTCCAAATAGGTACTTCATTTTTTGAGTTAATTCTTCATTGATGTATATGATATTATTTTGATGGTTTTTTAAATTAAGTTCATTTGTTGTCAATTTTCCTCGATTTTTAAAATATTGTTTCGACTTCTCTAAAATCTTCTTTTTTATATCTTCATTTTTTAGCTCGACCTTAATAATATTTCCGTTATTATTTTTATTATCTATTCTTTTTATATTTATTATATCTTCTTTTTCAGTAGTTATTCCTATGTGTTTTAAAATTGTTTTTGTTATTTCTTTATCATTAATATTTGATTTTTCCGGTACGCCTTTAATTTCGATATTATTTTTTAACAATGTTTGTGATTTAAAATCGGTTTTTTCTTGAATATTTGATATTTCTATTTGTAAATTTTCCACATGCTTTTTTAAAGATTTATTATCTTTTTTTAATTCGTCTTGATTTTTATTTACCTCTAATAATGTTTTTGACATTTTCTTATTTTCTTTATATAGTTCATCATATTTTTCAGATAAAAAATTGATTGATTTTTGGAGTTCCTCAACATATTTTTCAAAATAACCTGTAGATTCTGGTGTACATTTTCCACATATCCACTTTAGTCCATTTTTCTTTTTTTTTTCATTAATGAAATTATCCAACAATTTAACATCTAATTTTGAACATTTTATATGAAACCAGTTGTTACAGCAGCCATTACATTGTATAGAATTTTGATTTGGTTTTATATTCATTCCGCATTCTGTACATAGATTTACCTTTGAAGATCCTGCTTCTTGTTTGTCTTCTTTGCATATCTTAAATTTATTTATTTTTTCATTACAAACATTTTGACTGGCTCGGATTGGATATCTTAATGGTAAATATCCTTCTTCTTCATCTGATGTAAATTGTTCTTTCAGGTGTTCATTTGACTGATCATCATTTTTGATTTTGCTGGTATTTTTTTTAATACTTTTTCTTGTCATTTTTGACACAAAAAGTCCAAAATTTTATTTTTAAATTTAAAACAAACCTTTTTTTACAACGTTCTTCTCTCTTCCTTTAATCTTCTTCTATAAAATGTGCTTTTTGATATATGATGTACTAGTTTTTTAAATTTTTAATTGATTATTTCTTGTATAAATTTAAAATAAAATAAAGAATACAACAGCATACGTGCAATAAAGTGGACTGTATATTACTTGATATGAAAACACTACTTTGACTACAAAATTAAATCTATTTTCTCATTTTTGCAAATAATGTCACATATTACGACAAATTAAAAACTTCTTCTTGACAGCATATCAATGATTGACTGGTCCTGGTCACTCTCCTGATATATTGTTGCATTGAGCGAGAAGCTTCACATATGATTTTTTCCACAACCGGTGCTTTTATAGAAATGTTTGGTCAAATTTAGTAATTATTGATAGATAACTTCAAATTGACAGTTCAGATTTCAAAATTTACGGTTTTTGATTGTATGGGTCTTTGGCCAATAGCTTGACGTTTTAAGAAAGCCAAGATTTTTTTGTTTTTCGCTGATGTTTATATTATTTTTTGGTGATATCGTAGATCTAAGCAATGAGTATATTGACCAAGGTGTAGAGGATTTCATTACCTTGGATTTCTCTGCAAAATACCAAAGAAAATATTTTCTGAAATCTTCTTGGTTTCTTAAGATTCGCACCATTTACTAAAAACTTCATACTGCTTTTTATACTTGCTTCTTGACTTCTCTGGCAGTAAATTAAGAACAACTGATGTTGCAGCTTGCGCAATTTTCGGTGGAATGCACATAACTTTACTAATTTCATTGATTTTCCTTAAATTTTCACGGACAAACTTTTTTATTTTACGAGAACGTTCTTAAAATTACGCGTTGGTCACAAAATTGTCGACACCTGTCAAATACCATCAACGTCTACGTTTGTGTCAAAAGTCTCTAATATACTAGACGTTTCTTTGTTGGGGTTTCCATGGTATCTAAGCGAGCGTTTTTTTTTAATATGTCGCACGCCGAGCTATTCGAAAAAGTGCCACTTTGCGCATTTTCTTGAATGTGCAAATTTGTACTTTGCGCTCGCTTGTAGAAAAAAGTACTTTTTCTTCTGCTGCAACCGCCGCGCCGTCTGACAAAAAAAGCGGAACTTTAACGGCAAAAAATTTGTAGAAAATTGTCAAGTTTATTGACGTTTGAAGAAAATGTACATTTTCATTAACCCAAACTACATAAAATGCTATAAAAATTTTATTATTTCAAAGCATTCTCGCTTTTAACTAACTCCAATGGAGTACAGACAATTATACATTTTACTTTGCGGATAAAGGCATTCCAAACAATGTAATTCGCTTCTAAAAAGTAACTTGTTAATATCAAAGAGAAATTTTGCATTTAGTTTGCAACTTGTACATTCCAACAATTTCGAATGTAAATCTGGAAACCCCTAAAACCGGCACGTGATAATTTAAAACACAAACGGGATGCAAAATTTAAAATTTTATCTAAATGTATTCAGTGTTTTACTTCCTTCAGGCATCTTGTGAACAACCTGGAGTACACTAAGGAAAATCATTCAATACAAGTTGTTTTTGAATATGCAGGGTGTTCCTTAATGACGTGCTAATATTTTAGGGTGTGATTCCTCAAGTCATTTTATAAAGAAAATTTCATATAAACATATGTCCTAAACGGCTTAAATTTTTTGCTACAGGGTGTTGAACTTTTTCTTTTTAATGCGTTTTTTGTAATATCTCCGGAAGTACTTTAGATAATATTTTTAATTTTGGCATGTGCTAATAGGACATAAAACCACATGTTTTAGTTATAAAAGTTATTTTTTTGTCCCACCAGTGGCGTCCTTGCAAACATTTCTTCTGATTTTTTTAGAAAAAAAGTGGTACACCAATGACATTTTTCCATGTGGATATTATTTCTGATTAGCCTGATCAATTCTACATAAAAATTGTCTCTTTTTTTCTCCTCAGACAAATACGCAAATGCGTATCATACTGAGCTTATTATGAACGTGAAATAGAAAAAATTATATATTTATTCATAAGAACACAGTCATACTTTTACTTCCGCTACTTTTGACAACGGAAGTAAATAGCTATTTTTGTATTAAGAGCTCAAAGTGATATATTGTTGCATTGAGCGAGAAGCTTCACATATGATTTTTTCCACAACCGGTGCTTTTATAGAAATGTTTGGTCAAATTTAGTAATTATTGATAGATAACTTCAAATTGACAGTTCAGATTTCAAAATTTACGGTTTTTGATTGTATGGGTCTTTGGCCAATAGCTTGACGTTTTAAGAAAGCCAAGATTTTTTTGTTTTTCGCTGATGTTTATATTATTTTTTGGTGATATCGTAGATCTAAGCAATGAGTATATTGACCAAGGTGTAGAGGATTTCATTACCTTGGATTTCTCTGCAAAATACCAAGGAAAATATTTTCTGAAATCTTCTTGGTTTCTTAAGATTCGCACCATTTACTACAAACTTCATACTGCTTTTTATACTTGCTTCTCGACTTCTCTGGCAGTAAATTAAGAACAACTGATGTTGCAGCTTGCGCAATTTTCGGTGGAATGCACATAACTTTACTAATTTCATTGATTTTCCTTAAATTTTCACGGACAAACTTTTTTATTTTACGAGAACGTTCTTAAAATTACGCGTTGGTCACAAAATTGTCGACACCTGTCAAATACCATCAACGTCTACGTTTGTGTCAAAAGTCTCTAATATACTAGACGTTTCTTTGTTGGGGTTTCCATGGTATCTAAGCGAGCGTTTTTTTTTAATATGTCGCACGCCGAGCTACTCGAAAAAGTGCCACTTTGCGCATTTTCTTGAAAGTGCAAATTTGTACTTTGCGCTCGCTTGTAGAAAAAAGTACTTTTTCTTCTGCTGCAACCGCCGCGCCGTCTGACAAAAAAAGCGGAACTTTAACGGCGAAAAATTAGTAGAAAATTGTCAAGTTTATTGACGTTTGAAGAAAATGTACATTTTCATTAACCCAAACTACATAAAATGCTATAAAAATTTTATTATTTCAAAGCATTCTCGCTTTTAACTAACTCCAATGGAGTACAGACAATTATACATTTTACTTTGCGGATAAAGGCATTCCAAACAATGTAATTCGCTTCTAAAAAGTAACTTGTTAATATCAAAGAGAAATTTTGCATTTAGTTTGCAACTTGTACATTCCAACAATTTCGAATGTAAATCTGGAAACCCCTAAAACCGGCACGTGATAATTTAAAACACAAACGGGATGCAAAATTTAAAATTTTATCTAAATGTATTCAGTGTTTTACTTCCTTCAGGCATCTTGTGAACAACCTGGAGTACACTAAGGAAAATCATTCAATACAAGTTGTTTTTGAATATGCAGGGTGTTCCTTAATGACGTGCTAATATTTTAGGGTGTGATTCCTCAAGTCATTTTATAAAGAAAATTTCATATAAACATATGTCCTAAACGGCTTAAATTTTTTGCTACAGGGTGTTGAACTTTTTCTTTTTAATGCGTTTTTTGTAATATCTCCGGAAGTACTTTAGATAATATTTTTAATTTTGGCATGTGCTAATAGGACATAAAACCACGTGTTTTAGTTATAAAAGTTATTTTTTTGTCCCACCAGTGGCGTCCTTGCAAACATTTCTTCTGATTTTTTTAGAAAAAAAGTGGTACACCAATGACATTTTTCCATGTGGATATTATTTCTGATTAGCCTGATCAATTCTACATAAAAATTGTCTCTTTTTTTCTCCTCAGACACACCGGTCTTAATTAAAATAATTAAGTTAAATTAGCTTTACTATTTATTATTATTACCATTGATAATGCAAAATTTTGATTTATAAAAATTATTGGAAATGACCCCCTTCACTTAATAGGCAAGCTTTCGCCCGTCTTTGCATCGAATAGCGCACGCGTTCAAATATTCCAGGCGAATTCCGTATTGTTTCACAGAAGGCAAATATTCTCTCCATTAAATTTTCTAAAGTGTTAATGGGAGTTTTATACACTAGAGTTTTAAGATGACCCACAAGAAAAAATCCACACTATTGAGATCAAGGAATCTTGCTGGCCATTGTTGAGCACCTCCGCGACCTATCCAATGATTCGGATAAACTGCATCTAAATGGTCGCGATGATTACACTGAAATGAGCAGGAGCTCCATCATGCATGCACCACATTTGATTCCTTAGCGCATATGGTACATCTTTAAATAACACAGGTAGTTCTTCTTGGAGTAAATGCAGATAAGACTGCCGTTAAGGCGTTAATTATGTTTTGAAGAACACCGTTCCAGGATAACTAGATTTATGTGATCAAAAATTATTCGTCAATAATGCAAAATGAAGCTAATTTAATTTAATTATTTTAATTGAAGAGAAAAACGCAAGAGACCATTTTTATGTAGATTTGATCGGGCTAATCAGAAATATTATCTACATGGAAAAATGTCACTGGCGTACCACTTTTTTTCTAAAAAATATCAGAGGACATGTTTGCAGGGACGCCACTGGTGGGACAAAAAAATAACTTGTATAACTAAAACATGTGGTTTTATGTCCTATTAGCACATGCCAAAATTGAAAATATTATCTAAAGTACTTTCGAAGATATTACAAAAAACTCATTAAAAAAGAAAAAAAATCAACACCCTGTAGCAAAAAGATTAAGCCGTTTACGACATATGTCTGTCAACTTTTCTTCATAAAACGACATGAGGAAT
This sequence comes from Polydrusus pterygomalis, assembly GCA_963969555.1. Lineage (NCBI taxonomy): Eukaryota > Metazoa > Arthropoda > Insecta > Coleoptera > Curculionidae > Polydrusus > Polydrusus pterygomalis. The sequence goes on along the minus strand of OZ018377.1, from coordinate 89,760,916 downwards.
CACACCCTAAAATATTAGCACGTCAGTAAGGAACACCCTGTATATGGGCATTGAATATCAAACTATAAGGCCATATAAGCAGATTTCCTAAATCTGCTACGTTAAATTCATAGATGGCACCAATGAGTCATCAAAAATAAAGTGTGTTGATGCAGCCACTAACGACAAGCCTTTTCACCGCTAAATTAAAACATTGTTGCCGCCTGTCTGTTTGACTTGCTGCATGAGTTTTTTAAATTCTTTTTATAGCTTATCGTAAAACTTGATTTCACATAAGTACCTACACCTATCCTAGATTTAAGTAGCTTACATTTATTTTCCTACCTATAGTATAGTCTAGACTTAAAAATGTTCCTATTTTTAATTGCTTTGTAGCATATAATATTTTCAACCTTTTGACGTCCCAACGTTAATTACATAAAAACATATTGACTGCTATGTATTCTATTTCTAACAGAATTAAATGACGACTCTCACTATTCAAAACATACCTAGGCTACAACGTATATGCTGGGTAAAATATGAATGATGTGCGGATTGTATAACTTGTTTTTTATTTGCAATTATTACTACTTTTCAAAATGGTTAAAATAAGTAGGTTTTACTTTCTTACTTAAGAAACATCCCGTTTGTTTGTATTAGTGTATTACGTATTTTGCTATTTTTCGACGAAATAAAATCTATTTTAGTTATACGTGCTGTCGCTTTTTATCTACTGTTATTTGTTTAATATTTAACACCTAATGCAACGGTAAAATCATTGTGAAAATCGGTCCAATTACCCCGGATCATTAAAAATTTCAATAAAATACGATATGCGGCAACACCACGACATCACATTAATGAATTAGAGACATCTGTTGCCGAGGCGCTGCATTAAAACGACAGATTTAAGGTTAGAGTTACAATTAACTCCACAATGGCGGCCAAACCACCTCCAATACGTCTAAAACTGGGTTGTCAACTTTTCTCGGACATCCGTCATTCTTATAGTTTGATATTCAATGATATGGGTTACCAAAAAAGGAAATCCTTCAATCCCCAAAATATTTGGTTTAGACACACACGAGGTCGTTTTTTTGACAACATATTTTTGCGCCTATTCGATTTTTTTTTCCGGTAACAAAATACCGTTTAACCATTAAAATATGTACCGAATAAAATATTTTTAATGGATGATTTTTTAATTCCTTCAAGGTTATCCAATTATCACAAAAAATAATCCCTCTTTTTATAACTACATTATATTTTTTAGGAACTAAATAGTTTCTTTTTTAAAATATCGAGAAATCGTTTAGGTAATTTTCAGCGAGCTCAATATAGTCTATCCCTTACTACAACGGAACAAAGAAGGACGGACTAACTTAAAACAATTATCTCTCGTTGCTCCGCGTGATTAAACTTTAACAAAGTAAATCAAAACATATCATTCGATTGCCGTTGTTGGTGGATGATTGATGTCTGATGTATGGTGTACTTTTAGTGCAAGTGCGAGGTGCATGACTGCAACTTAATTTTGTTTTCCGTGATTTAAGTGCAGCACCTATCTGGTGGGGTGCCACTAAATAATATGGTATTCGCCACATTTTAAATTGAAATTGACAGTTTGTGTTCAAAAACATTGTGAAGAAAAAGGATATTTCTGTTTTTTTAAGACCCAGAAAGCTTGTGGAAAAGTGTCTACCAATAGGTAAGTAAATTTACTTTCAATATGTACTCTACACAAAAACTGCAGGAAAATTACACGAAAACCCACGTTTAGATCTTCATTTATTTAGAAATAGGCGACAGCGAATATGCGACTATTTTTCAAATATTTCTATTTAAATGTATTTATTGCAAAACTTTAATACATTTTAAATGTACAAAAGTTACTGCAATATCTTTGAAACGACAGATATATCCTGAATTAACTATGAAGGCTCTAGTGGTTTTTGAGACGTCATAAATGGCACATGTCCAATAGCAATCCTTCAGCAGTATATTATGTACGATAAGGTCAAAGGTCATTAACGCTATTAATCTACAAAGAACAATCTTTCAAAATACGCAAACTTCTTTTAAATATTTGTGGTTAGACAACAGACGTATAAAAAAAGTTTATTGAACTTTTCGACACACAGTTTTTGAGCTCAATCTTAATTAAACTTTGATAAAGTAATTTTCAAGTTTGATTTAACTATAGACGAGACGGTCGGAGAAACAAAATATTCAAGAAGAATCGCTTTTTGTTTAAATATAATTTGCATTTAAAAAACGAATAATTGAATTTTAGACAGCGCACATAGAACTATTTATGTTAAAAAACAAAATTATCTCTAGGTTTCATTTACTAGAGAATAAAATAAAAAACCTCTTAGTCTTATTTTACAACAATTTCGTAAATAATGCGACTTCGCAGTTAAATCTAGTTTAAACTAAGCATTTTATCGATACATGATAGCCATTGTTCATTGTTTTTAACAAAACAGTCCCTATTGAATAAAAATTAAGCAATTACTTGAAGCAATTACTTTTTAGTAAAAGCAATTGCTTGACTAGCAAATGCTATAAGTAATAGCGATTGCTAGGTCTGGATATGAATAAAGTTTTGAAGCAATTGCTGTTTTTCTTACACCTCTGTAGCAAATGCTTATTCAACACAAGTTCAGACGCGGAATATCCACTTGTTCAGATTAAAGATTTCATGTTCAGTTTGGTGCCTAATTTGCAAAAGAGTTGACGTAAATACAACAACGTTGGTCTATATATTTATTACAACTGTAATCTGTTACTTTTTGTGGAAAATAGGAAACCTTAATTTGTGATCTGGCGGATTTCAGTGAAAATGAGGAAAGCGATAGTAGTGGTGAAGAAATTAAAGGCAAGCAATTGATATTCGTTCACAACTTGAAAGAACATAAATAAATCTCTCTGACCACAACCGTTTAGCTTCCACAACCTCTTCAGAACTTGTAGGAAATTTATTAAAAATATGGGCCTTCTCCAAAACTGCATCCATTAGAGAAGTGTATGTCTTACAGACAGTAGTTTGGTGAACGTGAACATTGAGTTCTTCACCTACAGAATTTTAAAAGCCCGGATCCGACAATTTCCGCAGAAAGACTTTAATCTTATTTAAAGGCGACAGTGCACCCCCTCGCCTTTTACCAGTATCAGTTAAAAAATAATTTGCCAACCACTCAACATTTTCGCAGTCAAATCGATATAACTTTCTAAAATCATCATATCTGCAATTTTTACGTACACTGTAGATTTTTAAGGACGTTCATATATTCAGCCGTAATTGAAGACACAAATTAAGAGCAACGCAAGTGTATGCCGCGGAGAACTAAAGTTTACTGCTACCAAGCAAATGATGCAGGGGTCGACCTACCTTAAAAAGTTGAAAGCGATTGCTACACTAGAAAAAGCAATTCCTTAATTTATTCATCACATTTTAAGCAAAGGATAGCGATTGCTTCTATTTTCTAAGAAAAAACATTGACTAGAAGCAATTCCTGCATTTTTAAGCAATCGCTGGACGCAAAAGCAATTACTTTAGTTTTAATTTATTGGCTTTAAAGATATTACTTCGATTTTATAAGAAAAAGCAATCGCTACATTTTTATTCATAAGGCTCATTGTTATATTTAACAGTGGTCCATTTTCTCTTAAAATTGCTTTTAAAATAACTTCACGAACGTCGATTTTTTGTGGTTTTTAGGGCAAATCGTAATTCCTATTGGTCTTTTTTTAGAAAGCATCATTATTTTAACAATTTTTTTATTCTAAAATTGCTCAATAATATTTAGTTATGCTTTTATGTACAAAAACATAATACAGTTTTTCGTTTATCATACAATATTAATTTATGCTTTGTAATCCCATTTCACAGAATATAGAGCTACGCATTTTGTGCCTATTTAAATTAAATCGTGAAAATAATCGCTTTGAATTTCCTTAGAAGAGAGTCCCTAATATCGTTTTTAACCGAGCAAAAGCGGGCAGACCAACAACAACTCCTTTGAATTACTAAAAAAGGTTATACAGTGTGACCAGTAAAGTCCGGATCATATGTTTTTTTTTTATTAATAGCTTTTTTCAAAATTTGACTTTGGCATCAAGTTCTGCTTCGATCGAAAAAATAGTAGTCACGTGATTTGCATTATCTGTAAAATTTTAATTTTTTCCAGAAAATAATTTAAAAGTGGGGTTATTTCTGAAAATATCGAAAAAAGTTATGAGAAAAAGGTTTTTTAAATGCTGTTTCTAGCTCACATGCAAAATTTCAGCTGCATAAAATAATTTTGATTAATTTGATTTTACACATATTGTGTAAATTGCACCACTTTTGCAAAATAAGCAGTGCTGGATTTACCATTAGGCTGAGTAGGCTGGAGCCTAGGGCGGCAGATTTTAGGGGGCGGCAAATTTGGCCCAAAATTTTTTTTTTATCTTACAGAAAAAAATGGTACAATCTTTATTCGTGGTCGACGGGTAGTATTTTTTTAAATAAACTTTATTGTTGGCCGTGTCTGTTAATGGGAATAAAAAAAGGTAGTTGAAACTTTACTGGCTTCCCAGTAAACCAAAGCTGGCGGTAAAAGTTCGGCCGCCTTCCGGCACTGACGGGAAATCGACGGCTCTTGTTGCCGATTACTGGCCGCTTCTGGCTATCGCGTTACCTTCTATGCGTCGAACTACCACGGCTAATAGTCTACCACCCGATGGTGGTAGTAGCGCAGCACATGAGAAATGGACCTTATCTTTCGAATCGGACACGGTTAGAAGATATCTCGCCGGTTGTGACAAAAGAGTCGAAGTGCCGTGTACCACCCGCGCGCGGGTAGCTCACTGCTACGTTCCTCGTTTTACTTGTTTGGCTAATCGCAAGCCTGCCGCGTATTTTTGAAATTCGCGCCGTTGTGCTTCTGCGAAAGAACTGACACTTGACAGGTGAATGACGGTAGACAGAACATTAAAATTATTTTTCCACGAGCACGAGGCGTTCCTTTATTATTATAAAAGCTACATTTCTCAAGAAGATTCAGTGCCTGTAGGCAGAATACAGGATTCATCATTAGACGAACTTTTACTGATTTGCAAGATAAAAAGACACCCCTCAGACAGATAATTCAGTACCAGAGAAAAAACTATAAGTGAGTTTAAGTTTCATACCTATATAATTTTATGTAAATTTTTTTATACCTCTGTTACTCTCATAATATGTAAAGTTGAAAGTGTTAAAACAAAAAAAAATAGTGCATGCTTGGGTATTCTTTGTATGCAGTATTTTATAGTACTTATATAAACTTAACCAAACCAAATGGTTTTTAGGTGCTGTACGAAGAAATCCAATAGCGTCCAATGCAACAAATTCATATATTGTTCTGACCATTAGAAACTGGATAAAAATGCTTCCGACAGAGAAGGCGGGCGGATGAGTCGCAAAAAAAAATAATAAAAAGTTATGTGTAAATGAATCAGAATATATAACGTCTTATATTTGCAGGGTTTGTTAAACAATAAAACTGTTGTTTTCTACTTTACGGTGAGTTTTAATGGTAAGACTTCCCTCTAACAATGTGCGGTCCCTCGCTGGTATTTAAATGAATTGCCAGCGAACCGTCCGCGGTCTCGTGAGATGCCGCGCGCTAACCAAATCTGTTCAGCCCGCGGCTCAGTGGTAAAAAGTAGCGTCTGTACCGCACAACCAGGTTCGTTATGTAGCTATTAAGCCGCCCGGCGGCCGAGCGGTCATGCCCTACCTCCACGCCGCCGATATTGTAGCTGGCGCCCCGACACCGACGTTTCGGCAATGCGCCTTCTGTCCACCTCCGAAGCTTTTATGTCGTGTTTACTGGGTTTACAGAAAGAAATTTCATTTTCAATAAAATAAGTAGGTAATCATAAATTTTTAAAATATTTACTAAAAATTATTGACCAAATTTGGGCGTGGTCGTAAAAAATTTTCGCCTGCGGCGCATTTCGCCTGCAGCAAGCTTTTTCTTTCCCTAACACTTCACCTGTTTCACAACTCACGAGCCGTCACTGGTATAGGGGCGGCAAAAATTGAATTGCCTACTAGCGGAAAATTTGTAAATCCGCCCCTGAAAATAAGACTCAACGCAACGTACATAAAACTTCTTAGCTTTGACAACGCTTTATTTCATATACATTTTCTTTAAAGTAGCGCCATATTAAATGTGTGTTTTTCTACAAAATCAAAATTGGGCTATTAAAATTTGGTCGCATGTGATGCAAAGTTTATTGGTTTTTGACCCTGTATAAGGTAACTTCATAAAATACGTATTTTTGAAAACGTAGTTTGTGTCTGAAAGTAATACATCTTAATATTAAAACAAAATAGAACACAGTGTCATGAGTAAAGTGTTCATTAAGTGGAAAATAAATTTTAGTGACAAGAAATAAAAAAACGACAAAAATTTTCAAAAAAAATTTGTCAAAATTTTATTTTGACGGGTAGAAAATTTTTTATAATTTTTCTCTATTCTAAGCGACAATATCTATACGATCCCACGTTTGTTTTATTACTATAGGTTATTGTAATAATTCTGACATATTGACAGATGTCAAATTTTGACAAGAGAATTTTTTGCGTATTTTTTTCAACTTTCCACGGTCAATATACATACGACCTTATAGTTTTTTCATTAATATTATCTTTTTTAAACGATTTGACATATTGACAGCTGTCAAATTTTGGCAGGAGAATTTTTTGCTTATTTTTTCCGAGTCTCCGCATCAAATACTATACGATCCCATCATTTGTTTCGCCCAAATCGCATCTTCGTTTTATACCTGACAGCTGTCAAAAGTTAACAGGGAAACTCGAAATTCCGGTTGTGGTATTAAAATATTATGGTGCTCAATAATGAATTGTCAAAAAATGCAGTTTAAAATACAGGGAAGTGGAAAAAAAGCAATAAGATGTTGGTTTATTAAATAAATAGGCGAAAACATTTTCTACCGGTCCATTAGAATGTCCCCATGATACTATAACTAAAGAAGATAAACCCACGCTCCATCGATAAGCTCGTGTCTCTCACACGTCTGAATACTTTCTGAAATATTCTAATGGACGTTCACCATGAGACACCCTGTATAGTAGCTACTTTTTAGACCTGTTAGTTAGCTATTTTAAACCACCTCCAACCTCTTAGTCCTTTACTAGCTGAATTATTTATGAATTTTTTAGAAGATAAAAAAAGCAATCATCCTCTTTTCAAACAATTTTTTATTGGCCTATACTTAAAACCCAATATTATAGGCAGTGACGTATCATTCGAAACCATGGAAACGAATGCAAACCGCCAATGACCATACAGTATTTTGGTCGTTTCCATAGTTATAAGAGCTACGTCACTGCCTATATTTTTGGTAATAGACTATAGGTATGTTGACGTCTTAACCTTAACATGTTTTGAAGAAGTAGTCCATACTCAAAGTGGAGTTAAATTATATAGAAAAAAAGGAAAGCACGAAGTCTTTCTCCGCAATTTCTATTGTTCGAATAACTAGGCGAACCTAGAATCACATTGACATGTTTCGAGTGTAGAAACACTGATCATCAGGAAAACAAAGTGAATAAAGGTAAAATGCTGATGTTTTTAGCAAAAAAAAATAATAGATTGAGCCGTAACGGAGCTTTTAATGGTGTACAAGAGGTGTAAAATTGAGTAGTCAAAAGACCGAAAATCAAGACTCCAGCATACTGAAGAGTCGAGGGTTAGTGCAAAAGCACACTGTGCCGTGCGGAAAATGAGGGGAGTAAAAGAAAAAATTAGGGAGTTTTGAAAAACTTATCTGTAAAAATCATTATTAAAGTACTGAAAAATCTTGAGTTTTATTAAGTCTTGTCAGAAACATGTGAAAGTATTAGAGTGAAATGGAAAGAAAAAGAAAAAAGTTGTTTTTTATAAAAATCTTTTGGTTTAAAGCAGGGTTGGCTGGTTTAACCCATAATTTAAACCATATGGTTTTTTTAAAAAAACCATATGGTTTAAACCAAAAACCCATTTCTTTTTTTAAATTTTTATTATTGGCTTTTGAGTTTTTATTTTTAGTAAAAATACCCTTCTTACTACTGGCAATGCGAACACGTCCCTGTGTTAAATGAAAATATCTTAGTGTTGGCAACACTGTGTGTTTATTTTACCTCCACCCCACCAGCCAGTCCAGCCCCGCTTTATATTTGCATTCGGGTATTCCCCTATTTCCCATTTCGTACGTGCTCGAGAAATAATATTATGCATGTTTTTGTTTTACTTCCATACTCTATACCATATCTTTTTTACATACTAAATATAGTATTTTACATTGTTATTTAAAAATACTGGCTTAAATAAAAAAAAAACGGTTTAAACCAAAAAAACCTGGTTTAAACCAAAAAAACCCGGTTTTTTGTTTTTTTTTAGAAAAACCGTGTTTTTTTTCCAACCCTGGTTTAAAGTAAAAATCTGTTGGGGTACCAGGATTTTTACGGTCAAGTCACCCCCTTTTTTTCGCACGGCACAGTGTGCTTTTGCACTAACCCTCGACTTTTCAGTATGCTGGAGTCTTGATTTTCGGTCTTTTGACTACTCAATTTTACACCTCTTGTACACCATTAAAAGCTCCATTACGGCTCAATCTCACTATTATTTTCTCTTTTGCTAAAGACATCAGCATTTTACCTTTATTCACTTTGTTTTCCTGATGATGAGTGTTTCTACACTCGAAACATGTCGATGAGATTCTAGGTTCGCCTAGTTACTCGAACAATAAAAATTGTGAAGAAAGACTTCGTGCTTTTCTTTTTTCTACTTAACATGTGTTCTTGGAACTGATAGACAGTTAAAAGTATTTTACAATAAATTAACAGCCTAGACAATAATATTCATTTACAATAAAATACGAAAGTAACAATTCTATAAATTTTCTGGATTTAAATATTAAGAGAGAAAATAATAGACACATTTTCTCCGTTTCCATAAACCATCTCATACACAACTCTTCGTGCCACCCTATACAACACAAATTAGCTTATTTTCACGGTATAATCCATAGACTAGTAACTCTCCCTCTAAATAAAATCTATTTTCAAAAAAACTAAATATTATAAAACAAATTGTAGTTAATAACGGATATAACTCAAATCTAATTGACCAAATCCTAAAAAAAGAAAACTCAAAAAAGGCTATTGACTTAGTTTTTCCTAGAAGCAAAAACTCTGACCAATTTAAACTTGGCACTTTCTTTGGACAACCTAGCAAAGCAATTGGCAATTTTCTTAACAAACTTGATATAAATTTGTGCTACAAAACTAATAACTCTTTAAGTAAATTTATCAAAAACAATAAAACTAAAAGCTATAAAAACAAAAAATCAGGCGTCTTTAAATTAAAATGCAAAGATTGTCCTTAAACATACATTGGTCAAACGGGTAGACATTTTAACAAAAGAATACAGGAACATTATAACAGTTTTCCAAAAAACAAAACCGACTCAAACTATGCTAACCATTTACTTGATAATCAACATAATTTCGATCATTCCTTTATTAAAATCTTACATACAGAAAACAAAGGCTTAAAACTAAATTTATTAGAATCTATGGAAATAAATAAACTTAAAAATATGGACCTGTTACTTAATAATCAATTAGATTTAAATAATTCACCTTTGTTAAATTTATTCTGTTGACCGTAATATATTTAAGATTTTGTATATTACCCATATTATACCTTATTTAATTTTTTAAAACCTCTGTTGGATTTTCCCGCTATTGCTTCCACTGTTTTATTCACATCTTCAATAATTTTATTTTATTGCACCCCATTTTAATTTTCATCTCTTATTAGATCATTGTCATTTGACGAAGCTACAGTGTTAGCGGAACATGTCATTTTCTTGTTAATATAGTGAAAAAGTTCAACTTTCTTTTACTATATTCCTTAATACTATATTCTAAACCACTTAACAGTAGAGACTATGACTGGTTTTGTTAAATAGACTTTTCGCACTTTTAAAAGTAAAGTGACACAACTCGAAAATTGTATATTTCTAAGATTAATCATAAAATGACACTAAATACCACCCCCTATTAGCTGCCGCTTGACCTAATACCAAATCGCTTCTCCCAAATTAGAGGAACCTATTTATGCCTTTTTCATATTAACGGTATTCGCGCGTCTTTTTAATACTAAAGAGCATCATTTCAGTATGTTGTCGCATGCGACGGAAAATTGACACTGCTTTACGTCTAAACTGACTTGATTCCCAACATTTTACAAAAAAGTAACTGGTCTTTAATAAAAAAATTATATTATTCTCAAATGACTCGCTGAATACAACGACAATTTTAATTTTAAAATGACATAATTCCAAATAATTCGTTCGTTGTTAAAAATAATTTGGCAGTAAAAAGACATAACTTGTTTTTTATTTTTATTTTTTTTACTATTAAGGGTAGGTTTCAATATCAGAGGAAAAATAGCTTGATAACCTACTTTTTTATTCTGTGTGGATAACAGTCATGTATGTTGGTTGCATAAATCTATAAATCAATCTTTTGTAGATGCTTCAAGCTATCATTTTCTGCCAAATCCTATCCAAAATTCAATCTACTAACCTTCCAATGTCGATTTTAACTTTAACCTTATTTGAATTTTTCATCTTCCCTATACTAAATTGCAATGCCGTGACGTAAAATCACGTCTTTTGAAATTCGAAAAAAAGTAGCAAAATTGCCCGAATTTCCGAACGCTCTGTATATGTACCGAATGTGATGGATACACAACGTATTCCGTCCAATTTCAAATCTCATAACTTTAGAATCTCGTGGTGAAAATGGGTCAATACCTCAAAAAATGACAGTTCGCAAAATAATTTTTGTTGTCCAGAGGCTACTATGATAAAAAATAGTATTACCAACATAAAATTTAGACATAAAAATTTACAAAATTTGAAGGATTTATTTTCTTTTTAAATATGTGTTTTTTATTGAAAAAAACTAAAATTAGAAAAAATAGTATAACTTACGTGTTATATAAAGCAGTTTTAAGCACTTGTCGCGTTATAAAACTCGCTCGTTTTTTAACATGAACGCGTCCTATAAAATGATGCTTTATAAAACGTGTACGTTAATATACTATTACAGTTTTTCCTGTTTTCTCCAAAACTCTATTTTTTGGATTGTGTCACTTTAATTTGAAGGGTGCTTTTTGTCCGGATTTCTCGCCAAAAAACTAATATGCAGCGTGCATTTACTTTTACATTATCAAAGTAAAAATCGTGTTTAAAACTTCGTTAATTTTCTTGGAAATTGCTCTACTTATCATTTTTCCCTTATTAATAGCATAATTCTGTCTCTGTTACACGTCGCCCTCTTTCCCGAAGCTATTAAATACCTGTTTCTTTGTCTTATCCGTTATTTATTAGGCGAGGCGTGGTGACACTATGAGAAATTAGAAACGTGGGATAGCGGAAAGAAGAAATATGGGTTTACTTTGATTTGCGAGACGGGGAATATTTTTCTTACTTTTAAAGGACAGCATTAGGTTTAGCTGTATTTTCTACAATCCAAAATAAAGTTATTCTAGATTTGTGACCTATATAACACCTTTTATTTTTATTAAAATATTTTATTATTGTTAATTCCATAGAGTTGCCACACCGGTGTGTCATATTTTGCGCCTAAACATTAATGAGTATTTCAATTACATTATTTTAAAAAGTAATTTATAAAATCGTGCGAGAAAAAATTATTTGCTTCAAAGAGGGCCTTGCATCTAAGGACGTAATGCTTAGCCGTAGAGCTTAATACCTGTTGGGTGTCAGTAACTACCTGAATTAACAATCAATCAGTTATTTCGTCATCTTTGACAGTCGTTACAAGTAATTTGATTCATCGCTAATTTTTCCAATTTCTTGAACAATTCACACAATGGGCTTTACGAACCAGCACAAAACATGCATGGTTGAAGCATATTTTCGAAACGGGGTTAAAGTAAATGGTGAGTGGCAATACAATCCGGGTTTGTGCATGGACGATTTTCACGAACAGATTCATAACGTTGCTTTTATTGCTGGGGATTTTTATCATTGCCTGAAAATAACAGTGGCTGTGTTTAGGGAAACAGGTTCTATTCAACACAAAAAAGGAGCAGGAAGACCATCTGTAAGAACAGAAGAACTTGTTGCAAACGTTCGTGAAATAATGCAAAATACGCAAACAAATTGTATAAGAGGCATGTCCCAAGAAGTGGGAAGATCTTATGGAACATGCATGACCATTCTTAAGAAGCAGCTAAATTTATTTTCATATAAAGTGCAAGTATTCCAAGAAATACAAGTCGCACATTTTGAAAGACGCAGGAATTACTCAATGGTTTACCCAAAATTTATTGGAAATAAATGATTTTTTAGACCTGACATTTTTTTCGGATGAAGCCTTGTTCCACCTCTCCGGTTATGTGAATTCTCAGAATACACGCATGTGGAGTGGTGAAAATCCCCATTTTTTTGTAGAGTCCACATGGCACTCTCAAAAAATTGGTATCTGGTTAGCTGTTTCCCGAAGAAGAATTGTTGATCCTATTTCTTTTCATGACACAGTTACAGCACAGCGGTATAGAGATAATATTTTGAATCCATTTGTGGAGCAATTACTTGACGACGAACTTCGTTTTTGATATTTTGAACAGGACGGTGCAACCGTCCATACAGCCGTCGAAATTATTAAACACTTTCGCAATTTTTTCGATGACGGATTGATCAGTTTTCGATCAGACATTGAATCCCACCTAGATCACCTTGTTTAACGGTTATGGATTACATTGTTTTCCTCATTTAAAAAAAAACACTATTTTTAAAACACCAGTTACAAATTTAGAGTAATTACAAGAAAAAATTATCCAAGAATGTGGTAACATTTATCCAGAGATGCTGGTCAACACTTTCGAAAATATAAAGAGACGTGTGAATTTATGCTTGGAGCATGGCGGTGGCCAATTTCAGCAATTTATGTAATTATTTTTCTTTTTCTTTCTGTATATTCTTACTTTGTTAATTTTGTAAACAACAAAAATAAATTTGTATTTGTCTACTTATTTTATCACACATTAGTTTGGCACATCATGTCATAATATGAATTTGACAAAATTTGAATCTACATTTGGTTAGAAATATCATCCCCATATCATTGTGATCTAAACCAAGCCCTACGTTTTTTAATCCAAGGCCTGTTTTATGCAAATAATTTTTGCTCGCACGGTATACCGGAGCACAACGTTGCCCAATTTATGTTCTGACAACACTGCGTTGTGGTGTCTAATGATAACACGTCAACCCCTCATGACTTAAAATAATGAAAGTACCCATTTACCCATACGTATAAGTGCCACTCTTCAGCTATGCCAATTCCCCCTTATAAACCTTTATCTTTGATGCCAAACTACTCGTCGGCGCAGGTGTATTATCTACTGATTGGACGAATCATCTTAATTGACGTCTTCGGACTTATGAGAAGAAGAGTCGTGGCTGATTTTCTTTGGATTTCGCAAGGGTTTTCCTTTTATAATTTTCTTAGGATTTGTAGTTGACTCTGGCATGTACTTTTTTATCGCCTGAGCTTGTTTTCCTTTTTCGATGTACTCTGATATAGTGTTTCTCCGGTTAATTTAATGACATAAAAAAGTATTAAACTCCAAACCATAGGGTTCGCCATCCAAATAATTATAATGCGTAGGGTATTGTTTTAATTCTATAAGATGATAATAATAAAAATAAAGCAACTTTAACATAAAAAATTATTAAACACCTAATCATAGGCGTCGTATCTCCAAATAATTAAAATGCATGGGGATATTGTTTTAAATTTTTAAAATAATAATACAATATAAATAAAACAATTTTAATAGGTAACACGTTGTAAACGAACCTAATTGATTTAAAATGCAGTAACAATTGAATTGATGGAATCATCATAATTTTCAGAAGTAGAGTCGTTTTCAGGTTGCATCACTATTGGTGCTATAGGCGATAAAACAGGGATATTCCATTTCTACAGTAACATGAGCTTCGCAATTTTTCCATACATCGCTACTCATGTCGTTAATTACCTGCCAAATATTATTAAGGACAGCCGCGCTTAAAATTAAAATAATACGTTGACATTGAACATGTAAATATTTGTTTCTTAATTCCGGACTTGTTGCGCTCTCGAAGGCCGACTCCACCGAGCATGTTGGCACCAATATAATTCACCTTGATCTGCTGTTTAAAATGATCGCTAAAAAGCCATTGCTGATCATAAAATCTACCAAGTAAAAACGTATCTGTCCAAAACCACACAGTTATAAACCAAAATTAAATAGGTACGTAAATTATAGCAAATATTTTAAACCACCTACTCCACTGTCCTTGTCCTTAAGAAACTATTAATACCTGACATGACAGTGATGATGGCTCAATTATCTTTTTGCAGGTAGATAAGAAATATCGTGATTCGCTGAAAATATTCCGGCTTTCTTGTCTAGAACATATAAATTTCCAATTGCGTTTGTCTTAGTATCATTTACAGATTAGGAGACAGTGTTCGAGCATATTCGAGACGTGCATAAATTATGCACGATTACCAGTTCTACCAAATTTTCGGGTTTGTTAATATAATATTATATAAGTATACGAGAAACAATTATTTGTTAATTAGTTGTTTTTTAACAATGAAAACCCTTTTTATTTTAATTTTAATTCTTTTTTCAAAAAAATATTTTTTCTTAAGGACTAAAAAACCTATAATAATATTAATGTTCTTCTTTCTTTCACACTCAAAACTTCTTAGTTTAAAGTATATTTGTAAACTAGCTTTCAAAGAGAGTTACTGACTAACAAAATTGAATACTGATATAAAAAGAACATTTTTTATAAAAAGAACTTAAAGAATTTAAAAAAATAAATCTGACAACCCTGGTTGTGAGGTCGGTCTCTTTGAAGCCTGTTAAACGCTTTTTTATGTCATCAAACTGAGTTTGGATAAGTTATAGGAAATAATTATTACTTTATAGTTAACTCAAGCCACTTTATAAAACAATGTATTAAGAACACTTACGCAATGGAAGCAAAGTAAACTGGTTCTGGGGCAGTACCTTCCATACTTTCACTAAAATAGAGAACTGATACTTTGAATAGTTAATCAAACAGAGGTTTCCCTTACACTTCAATACTTTTTACAACTTTTCCCCGTAAATCCTCTTTCGAACTTATAGTGTTTTGTAACACCTAGGGTAAACATACCAGTTATTGGACAGTTAAGCTTTTTTTTAATTTCATGTCGCTGCCACTGGAGTATTTTTCAACGGACATTATTCTGCTTATGCCAGATCCTAGTACATATATCATATTTGAACTAAACGGGTTTTAAATATTCCTAATGTTACAGTTCTTTTAAAAAATTTGAAAAAACCTGAAAAGGTTCCAAAAAGTTAGTTATTGGACAAAAAATTCAATTACTGGACACAACATTTTCAGTTAATGGACACTGGCAAAGTTATGACTAAATGCCAATAAAAAATTAAAATCAGTGTTCAAAAACTTTGATTAACTTAAAACTACATTCACTTATATTTTTTCATTTCATTTTGGTACATGCTAAATACTCTTTCGACATCCAGGTCGTCATTTGCGTTATTTTCTGACATCTGGCCCACTTTTCTTCTATAGTCTTCAAAATCTTTGTCACTTCCCATTTTTGGTTCCTCATAAATTTTGCTATCAGTTTTCAATTGATCGTCTGTATCGATTCCTTCTTCACTTTTTATTTTTCCCGGCGAGTTTTCACAAATTGGGCTGTTGGTTTCATCTTGCTCATCTACTTTATAACATTCACTACTTTCTTCTTTTTTCGATTCATCGCACAATTTGCTGTCATTTTTTTTTCTGTACGTTTATTTCATTACCTTTCTTATTGTCAATTTCTTTTGTTTCTTGATCAGCGTTATCTTCGTTTCTTTCTATTTCTTTCGGGTCTTCATATATTTTGAGGTTGGATTCTATATGATAATCTGTTTCGATATCCTCTTCACTTTCTATTTCTTTAAATCTTTTACACATTCTGCGGTCGAGTTCGTTTTCATTATACATTTCGCCGTCTTCTTCACTTTCTATTTCTGAAATATCATCATCATCACTTTCCTCAGTATAACACATGTGACACATGAATAAACCTTACAAGATCAGACTCCTCCCTTGCTGAAAGAATTGGATTTGGGCCGCATGTATCCTTATGACCAGGATTTTTTATTTTAAATTCCAGTGTTGATTTGGGTACACCGTATTTGTGTGCCGCATTTCTATATGACGTTTTGTTATTCTTGACTTTATTTATCGCAGCTTCCATCGATTCCGAATTATATTCATTTTTCTTGGGCATGACTGAAAACTAACATAAAAAAACTCATGTTTTAGTTATAGGACAGATTGTAACCAGTTATGGGACGGGCGTCCAATAACTGGCTACACTTTGAATAGTGACCCAAAATCGGATATGCCGGAAACAGAGAAGACGCACTAACGTTTCACACAAAAACTGTACGAGCTTTGCAAAATGCAGTTATTGGACAGGTGTCCAACAACTGAAAATAATCATATTTTAG
The DNA here is from genome assembly GCA_963969555.1 of Polydrusus pterygomalis. Taxonomy (NCBI): domain Eukaryota; kingdom Metazoa; phylum Arthropoda; class Insecta; order Coleoptera; family Curculionidae; genus Polydrusus; species Polydrusus pterygomalis. The sequence continues at coordinate 89,744,279 of OZ018377.1, read as the reverse complement.
GTCAGTTATTGGACACACTTGTAAGACATAACCTAGTTTAAATATATTGATTTAAACCTTAAAAATACTTAGCTTTACTACACCAGTACCTTGTATATTTATACGGAGCACTTTGAAACAATTTCACCACTAATTATGACACTAAAATTTACCTAAGACTTCTTAATATAAACTTAAGAAAACCGTATTTCTTGTGCATGACCAAAGAATGTCACATTTGGCGCCAAAACAGAAACATCAATCAAATGTAATTTATGTCAATATTGATACTAATAGTACAATGGCGACATCCCAACAAAACTTAGCGAACTACTGAATACAGAATTCTTGTTTTATGCTGATATAATTGGGTGTCCAATAGCTCCCATGGGTCCAATAACTGGTATGTTTACCCTACTAAGTAGAAGAAGGGTCAGGAATTATTTTCCAAACCTGGCAAAGAGGAAATGTTCCTGAATATAGTAGTGACTAGTGTACTATTCAAAATTGAACCCTTTATTCCAACCAATTACAAACAATTATTTTATATAAACATTCTTATAACGACTTCTCCTAATAAACTCAAATGTTTTTGTTTGTGTTTTATACACTAGTATTAAGAGTCTTTTTATTACAATGAAGTTTTACTGAGTCATCTAGCCTTAAGGAATGCAATCGAAATCCCAAAATATCATTATTATCAAAAAAAATAGACTAAAAATAAACCCTCTCTTTATAACTAAAATACTCTTTTTATAGGAACTAAATAGTTCCTTTTTCAAAATATGGAGAAATGGTTTAGGTAACTTTCAGCTAGCGCTATATTGTCTATCCCTTACTATGACGGAACAAAGAGGGACGAACTGAATTAAAACAATAATTTGTCGCTACTCCGCGTGGTTCAAGTTGAACGGAGTAATTCAAAACATATTATTTGATTGCCATAGTGGGTGATCGATGTCTGATGGTACTTTTAGTGCAAGTGCGAGGTGCATGACTGCAAACCTAATTTTATGTTCCGTGATATAAGTGTTTTGTAGATATGTCCTTATATTCAAGGTTTATTAATTTGTGTTTATAACTATATGCCGGTCACAATATAGTCGGTCAATTGGACAATGGACTTTATCACAGGTAACAGTACATTACGTACCAAGGTATAAAGTTCATTACTGTTCAGATATATAGTTGATAGTTAACCGAGGCGCGAAGCGGCGAGTATAACTAAATCTCGAGGCAGTAACGAGGTTTGTATGTTATTTTATTTACAACCACTTCATCCACTTCTTATTGCTTTCAATTAAAATTATTATTAAAAGCGAAATGTCATTTTGACTTTTCCATTTAAAAACCAGACATTATTATTTCAAATAACCGCAGGTGGTAAAATAACATAGATAATAATACATATCAAGATGGTAATAGTAGGTGGGTGATTAATAATCCAGACACTAATTTGTTGAGATTATTAGTCGCTATTTAATATACGCGTTAGTTACAATATTTTTCCGTCGATTGTCTTGTTAATAGATATTTTTTTTTTAATTTAGAACCAAACTACATATTATAAGCGTTGAACCAACAAATTTTTGAATTTCAAACTTATTGACATCGACCGAAACTATGGCAACGCCATTATGTACGCGGCAGTGCGTGCTTTGTAGTATGTTTGGTTGCCTAAAATCGTTTATTAATAAAGAAAAATCATACATTAATAGGGGCCATTAATGTATGATTTTTTATACATTAATTAAGGTTGTAAATACACGGTCGACGGAAAATATAGTTTAAAAAATATGGTTTCCATGTTACTACACAATATATAATTTTTTGAAAACGTATGTTGTGTCAACAAACATCGAAAAAATCACATGAGGAATTTTAGTTTGCTGCTACTCCACCCGAAATACGGAAAGCAGCAAAAATAGTAGAAGAAGATCTTCTGCCAACTAAAAGCCGTCCGAGATATGACAAGGCATATCACAGTTTTAAAGAATGGTGCATGTGTCGTAGGCTGATAGTGAAATCCGTCATTTCATGAAAAACCTAGTCATATCATGCTGCACGCTAAAAGGTATATTTGCAACTGGTTTATTCGTTGTTACCCAGAGCATTTTTTTCAATTTTTTTTTAATTTAATTTAAATTTTATTTTTATAAAATAATATTAGTTGAAAGAATTGAAAAAAAATGCTCTAGGGAACAACGAACAAACCAGTTGCAATATACCTTTTAGCCACGCTTCATGATATGACTAGGCGTTTCATAAAATGACGGATTTCACTATCAGCCTACGACACATGTACGAAAAACAACGTTCATAATCCTGGCTCTGAATCGGCGCTATTAGTTTATTTAACCGAAAATGCTAAGACAAAGAAGATATCAACGCTTTGGTCAGTATATTCAATGCTGATGACCACTCTATGAATAATGAAAAAGTAGACAAATCTAATCACGCAAAGCTATTGGCATTTTTAAAAAAGCAAAACAAAGGATTAAAGCCGAAAAAATCAAACACACTGTCTATGGAAAATATTGAATTTTTTTTAGAACAAACACCCATGAAATTTCTTGTTCGAAAGATATAGATAAGTTATATAAAATATTTGAACTAATTTAACAATATCATCTGTAAAAATTTTTTATCAGTCACTATTTTGTTTTTTAAATAAATAATTTTTCAATGATTTTTTAAAATTTTTCAAAGAGGTCTGTGATTTAATTAAAATATTTAAGTTATTATATTCACTTAATCCTTTATAGAAAACTGATTTATATGTCAAATGTTTTGATACCTTACCTAGACAAAAATCTTTATTATACCTGGTTGAATAGTTATGATTTTTAAAATTTTGAGTTATAAAATCTTTCAAATGAGAAGGCAGTAAGTTATGTTGTATTTTAAAAATAAAAGTACAAATCAAAAGAAATATTAAATTTTTAACATTTAACCACTGAAGTTTCTCTAACATTAAATTTATTTTCGTATATTTATCCACATTTAAAATTATACGCATAGCTTTATTTTGCAAAACTTGGAGTCTATTAAAGACCCAATCATTTGCTGTGTATAAAATAGTAGAACAATATAAAAAATGAGGTTAAATTATAGTGTTATAAATTGTTTTTCGTGAAAATAAACTTAAATTTTGACTAATTCTTTTTAAATAATTAATTTTTTTTCAAATTTTCGATACCAGAATTTCAAAATGTAATTCAAATTTTAACTTAGAATTTAAAATTACTCCCAAATATTTAAAAGAGTCTATAATTTCTAATTTTTCATTATCAACAAAAATATTTATGTCTGTATTAATCACGCTATTTCCAATAACCATAAATTTTGTTTTACAAACATTTAATTTTAATTTATTTACCTTTAACCAGTTTGATAACGTTTTTAATTCAAAATTTAAAATGTCTATACAATCAGGAATATTTTTACCCTTTATATATAATAAGGTATCATCAGCAAACATTTGAATAAAACTTTGTTTTAAAACATTTGGCATATATATAATTATACAAAATGAAAACATCAGACGTACACTTTTTAGAAGAAAAGATCGCGATTGAAGTGCGGAATAGCAAAACGTACTAGCCACGATCATTTATGATAACTGATAAGAAATGGATTGCAATTTATATAATAGTTTTGCTTTTTACCCGGGTGGAAAGAGCTCACTTTACACCCGAGTGGAAAGAAGAAGTCAAAAAACTTTCAACCTTTTAAAGATAAATTAAAAGTCAATATTACATGCATGGTTGTAAATAATAATTATTAATTATTTTAATTGTCTATTTTTATCAGCATTGTTTTTAACCAAAAAGCTTCTAATGTCTTCTTCATATTTCAATAAAAAAAATCTTCCAAGTTTGGTCTAAGTCAGGCACTTAACGTCAGTTTTTGTTCGCAAACTTTTGCTAAAATTACTTTTCCTAATTACTTTTTCCTTTTCGGAGCCCTTATCACTTCTTTGTCATAACGCTAATGTTTTACCCTTTCTGTTTTATTACCTTCTTAATTACGTTATCTTACTTTTTACCATATAAATTATTATTTTACCCCTTTTTTCTTGTTATCCGTTTATAAAACACGTCTCTATTACTATAAATTAAACCATGTATTTCTTGTATTAAAATTCCCAAAGGGACACTGTTTTCTTTTTTCTTGCGTTTCTTATCTTGATTTAAATATTTTTAAAAGATATGGTTTTGTTGTTGTACCTATCAATAATGTTGCCCTGGAAACCCATGCAAAAGAAATAAAAGTTCCTGATTTTGTTTTAATTGCCACAGTAGGTACCGTGCGAGATAAAATTATTTGCATCAAAGAGGGCCTGGCATCTAAGGACGTAATGCTTAGCCGTAGAACTTAATACCTTTTGGGTGTCAGTAACTACCTGAATTAACAATTAATCAGTTATTCCGTCATCTTTGACAGTCGTTACAAGTAATTTGATTCATCGCTAATTTTTCCAATTTCTTGAACAAGTCACACAATGGGCTTTACGGAACAGCATAAAACATTCATGGTTGAAGCGTATTTTCGAAACGGGGTTAGAGTAAATAGTGAGTGGCAATACAATCCAGGTTTGTGCATGGACAATTTTCACGAACATTTTCCTAACGTTGCTTTTATTGCTAGGGATTTTTATCATTGCCTAAAAAGAACCGTGGCTATGTTTAGGGAAAAAAGTTCTATACAACACAAAAAAGGAGCAGGAAGACCATCTGTAAGAACAGAAGAACTTGTTGCAAACGTTCATGAAATAATGCAAAATACGCCAACAAATTGTATAAGACGCATGTCCCAAGAAGTGGGAAGATCTTATGGAGCATGCAGGACTATCCTTAAGAAGCAGCTAAATTTATTTCCTTGTAAAGTTAAAGGTAACTACAACAGTTGCAAATTTAGAATAATTACAAGAAAGGATTATCCAAGAATGTGGTAACATTTCTCCAGAGATGCTGGTCAACACTTTCAAAAATTTGAAGAGACGTGTGAATTTATGCTTGGAGCATGGCGGTGGCCAATTTTAGCAATTCATGTAATTATTTTTCTTTTTCTTTCTGTATATTCTTACTTTGTTAATTTTGTAAACAACAAAAATAAATTTGTATTTGTCTATTTATTTTATTACTCATTAGTTTGGCATATCATGTCATAATATGAATTTGACAAAATTTTTACCCAGATTTGGTTAGATATATCGTCCCCATATCATTGTGATCTAAACCAAGCCCTACGTCGTTTAATCCAAGCCCTCTTTGATGCAAATAATTTTTGCTCGCACGGTATAACGATTTAAAATAAGGGTATTTCATTGGCTTAAAAAAAAGTTGTGAAATATTCATTTAATAATTGAAGCATGTGCGTGGTATTCAGTAAGAAAATTTCATATCCAAATTAAAATTAATATCAACTTGACATTTCGAATTAAAAAAAAGTATAATATACATTACGTTAGGGTACGCAAGATGAGAATAGAAAATTAGACTTCTCGGGTCTATAATATCATTAGCAGGGTCCCAAAGGGGTCGGTTCTGGGCCCATTGCTGGTAATTGTATATATTGCAGATCTAGCTTGAGAGATATTGTCCTATCCTGTAAGTTCCCGTTTGCCGATGATACCAAGTTTTTTTGGAAACTAGCTAACAAGCTATGACACCTTGTAACTTGGAGAAGCTAGAATTGTGGATTGCAATATGGCAACTTAAACTAAATGAGACGAAATGGACCATATTACATGTTGGTAAAAACAACACAAAAACTACTACCTCAATAACACTGCACTATCACATGTCAAGGAACGAAAAGATCTAGGAATAACCGTCACGACAGACCTCAAGTGAAAATGTCACAAAAATATAATCTCAAAACGGGCTAACACTTTCTTGTACATGATTCAAAAAGCATTAAAAAACAAGACCTATGTGAGACCGATTCTGGAAGATGATCACATTATTTGGAACCCGTATTACATAAAGGATATTAAATTATTGGAAAGGGTTCAACGTCGAGGCTACAAATATTCCACCAAAAATTAGTAACATGTCCTACAGGCACCGTATTAAGCCTTTCAAAATTTCTTTAAAGTAGGCACTTGAGAGGATGCCCTCCTTGAATCATAAAAAGTATTAAATGGCCACTATGGTGTGGAACTTTCTATATTACAACTTAGCCAGAACGTAGATCTTGGAGAGCATGAACTAAATCTCACAAAAGACAAATGTGCGAGATTACCGCGATATAATATTATTGGAAATAGGATTGTTTACCCTGGAATACATTAAAAGAGCAAACAGTTTATACTAGTATAATTAATTTGTCTAGAGCTACATGCTTGGTAAAACTGTTGTTCCATTGCACAGAAAGAAAAAAAATAATAACTAATTGTTATGTTTCACAAATTTAATCGGTTTCCTGACACGTGTTTCGGCCCTTTCGGATAATTTTCAAAGGAGTACAAAGGAGTACAAGAAGATCTTATTGAAAATGATCCGAAAGGGCCGAAACACGTGTCAGGAAACTGAGTAAATTTGTGGAACATAACAAGTAGTTATTATTTTTTCTTCCTGTGCAAGTTTCTACTAGGTCTATCAACAGCTTTAAAAATCCAGTGGACCAGGACATCAAAGCTATAAACGCTGCCTTGGTACATTACATGGGATAGAGCCTTCATCAACCTGACACAGTGACTGTGATAGATGATCACTCTGATATCTGCTTGTCACATTGTGATAATTAACCCAAATTTAATTAAGGAAGACAATTTAAGTAAAATATGTGCAATAACAGTTTCATCGGCTCTGCTGCCTAATGTTGACGAATAATAATATTAATAATAATAATAATATTATAATTAATAATAACCTGCTAAGTTCATTTTTTAGGTGTCATGTGCTTTCAACATTTTCATAAATATTTTAATTTTCTATTTCGATTCGTTAATCAGTTAAGTCGCTTAGCTTACTTGTTTATATTTTTTCAGCATTTTTTAAAATTTATTTTAATAATTTTAATCAACAATAATCCCTAAAAAATCTTTTTTTACGTCTCCTGCATATAATTGTGTAAAATGGACTTAGCAGGTTAACACTTTAATACTACTACTACTACCAAGAAAAACGTTATCGGGTCTAGAAAACATTATTTGATTGGCTTGCCTTGTTTATGTCCCAACGACATTATTCCATAAAAAAAATTATGTTTGTCTTCAAAATAACAGATGAGTACAACACTAAGTAAAAAGACTAAAATTTCTATATTGTATTTAAATTTCCGAGTAACTATATGAACTAAAAATAAAATAATTCAACATTTTAAATTCTTTTTCCCGAGTTAAGTTGTATTTGTGTTTATTTTCTTAATTATTACCATCATTCTATGACAAATGTAATGAAAGATCAGTCTCATAGTTACGTGCTTTAATCAATATTCTAAAAATACACAGTAGAAAATGGTTCGAATTGGCCCATTATACTTAATTTATTTCCTTCGTTTTATGTTTTATTCGTAGCAAGCGTTGACGTTTCCCTAAATTGTTGAGAATATAGAGAATAATAGAGATACGGAGCTAAGCTGACATAGAAAGGAAATAGAAAGGAAATTAAAAAGGCGAAAAAAGTTAAGGTTTACCGTAAAAAAGTACACTAATTATACTTTTTAAAATATGACAGACATGCTATTACACAGTAATTTTTTTAAAATGATTTATTTTATTTATTTATAATTATTAACATAAAAAAAGATTTTGAATTTTCTACTATTTTTGAATGGGTAGGTAGTAACATCACGGTTCAAGTCAAGTCTCAAGAGACAGGTCAAACTTAATTTATTAACTTCATTTGAGGAGAGTGGAGAATAATGGAGAGTTCTTAATTTTTTTTAAGAAGTCTGGGCCAATGGACAAAATTTTTTTAACCAAACAAGCAACAAATGAGCTAAATAATATTAGTTCGTTCGTATTTACAGATCAATCGACCACGATGCCCTTAAACCTGAGATTTAGCAAAAGAATGCCATACTTTTACACATTTTTTTACGCTCAAGTGTAAGTAATTACTGGAAAAATAACAACTATAGAAATTAGATTACACAAAGGAACATATAAATGGTAATCCTAACAAAAAGAAATTACTTGAGAGACCTAATAACTGTTCTGGCCTGAATATACGGTGTTTTTGGCCAAAATTTAGGAATATTTGTTTGCCATGTGAAAGAAATTCTTTGAGATCGGCATAAAAAGGGAAAAAGAATATATAATTTCAGTAGAAAGCCTGCACAATAAACACAATACAATAAAGTAAAGGATCTCACACATAAACAAGTGTAGACACCGTATACTACGCTTATGAGACTGCTTGATTCCTACACACTTTAAAATAATTGGTATTCAACAACAAGACCTTTGTAGCTGTGAAGATAAAGCAACATTACTTTATAACCTTCGTTCATGTCTCTACAATAATAACCCAAACAACAACCTATTCCTATTCTGGATTGTTGCCAAACAATATTTTCCTTATAGCAGCTGTGCTGTCAACATACTGGACCCACTCAGAAGCTACAGTACATGGCTAAATAGCCATACTAGCTTTAGCTGCGTGACTTTAGTCATCATCAGGCAGTGAAAAGTGAAGTGAAATACAAGCGTCATTTTGACTTTTAAAGCTCTCGTTAGTGTTGTTTTGTGAATTTTGTGTTTATCATTTGTATTTTTGAAAATGTGACTTTATTTGTTTTAAATATATGGAGGACAGGGTTGACATTCCACTAATAGAAAAAGCTCCTTCTGGTCTGAATTTGTATTTTTATATCTAAGTTTTAGACGAAATATAGCCTTATAGTATAATGAATTTTCAAATGGTTAGAAATAGTATATTACGTACCGAGGTGGAAAGTGTTTCATTACTGTCCAGAGATTAGATAGTTTACCGAGACGCCAAGCGTCTCGGTAAACTATATCTCGGAGACAGTAATGAAACTTTTAACCGAGATTTGTATACTATTTTATTTACAACCACATCCTACATCCGCTTCTTATAATTTTTAATTAAAAATATTATTAAAAGAAAAATGTCATTTTGACGTAGTATTATAGAATAGTAGATTTTGTAACGAGGTTGGAATAAAAATTCGATCCGAGTGGAAGATTCCGAACGCGAGCGTAGCGAGCGTGAGGAACCACGAGTATCGAATTTTCATTCTAACCGAGTAGCAGACTATATTTTCTCCACGACCATCCAGTTCCATATCTGATTCATCCGATTTTTCACTCATTTTTTGACTTGCACTAAAATTTGTCTGAAAATAATTATTACAACGCAGCCATTTTTATCTGACACTGACAGTTTCGAAATTCATGGCAACCTATGTCGTTTATATCAATTACAGAATATTCATTCCGTATCTTGTTATGGAATGAAAACACACGCAAAACGCATAAGAAGCAAGTATTTCACAATAAATATTCCAACTCAAGGGCGAAAATTTTTACATTCTATTATCAAAAATGATTTTGGAATTATTGCATTCAGTAATGGTCGTGGAGAAAATGTATATTAAAAAAATCAAATAAATTTACAAGTAGGCATATTTTCAAATTAGACGACGGTTGTCAAGGAAACGTTTGTTTTAAATTTAAACAATAAACGTCAGTTCAAGTCTGATCTTTTGCGATCAATACGATAAAGTTTAAAAATTAATGGAAGAAGAATCAATGGAGTGTACCCCGCCGGAAATTAGGGGAGCCGCATGATGAAATTTTAGTTAAAATATTACATTTTAGTGGACTGATAATGACGGCGGGGAATCAGGGTGGGAAGTCAGGGCGGGAAGTAGAGGTAGGTAATGTGACACTTCCCAACCTTCAATAAAGTCAGTAATGTCAACATTACATGTACGGTTGTAAATAAATTATTTTTCTTGCATAATTGTTAATACCGTAGGTATGTCTCAAACGTTTTGGCACATATTACTTTAGAACATTTTATACCCAAAAATAATTAAATTTCAATTTTTATTATACTCCATCCTTAACAATATTACAAATAACAAAATTAACAAATCAAATTAAATAAAGGTATCCGTGCTCCTCAACAAGGCGCAATGTTCTGCGGATATCCCCCTTTAGATTTCGGACGGCAGCGACATCTATCTCTCGAATTTTTCTTAACTCTCTTAACTGCTCTTCATTTTCAGCTTCCCATCCTCCGTTGTATACCTTTCTATACAAAAGTGCTCAAAAATCTCCAATTGGACGAATCTGTGGCAGGTTAGGAGGGGCGGTTATCATTTCTCGGAACAAACGGTATATTTTGAGCATTTAGCCAATTTTGAGACTCTCGTGCGTAATGGCATGATGCTAAGTCTGACCAAAATATTGTGTCATTTTCATCATGATTCTCGTGTAAATCAGACAATTTAGTCAGACAGTTTTGAATATAGCGCTGACTCTCTAGTGTTTTGCCGCTAAGCCGCCCCACCTGAGTCCTTTATTTATTTATTCCTGCAGTATAAATCGCGCACCAAACTAAAATTTTGTTTGCGAATTTTGCCTTTTTTTATATTTTACTTTATCTGGGTATGTTGTCGGTATAAAAACTTATCTCTGAATTGTCCAAAGTGAAATACTTTTCACAACAATGATTCTCTCATCATCGTAGTATCCAGGCCAACTGGTTTGCCGTATATTTAGGACATTTTTTCTTTTTCGATATTTTAGAACATTTTTGTGTCAAATTTCCTCAAAATTGTGGCCTTAGAAGTACGGTTTATTTTAAAACCGATAATCTGCCTGAATGAATTTTCAAAATAAAGGTAAGCCATTGCAGATTTTTTGTTTTCAAAGCCAACTATGTTGTTTATAATTATCGATTATTTTAACTTGAGGGAATATTGTGCCAAAACTTTTGAAACATACGTTATAAGATGTTTCCGTTTGCTGGGTTTTCTGTAGACTAGAGGTTATTACATTGTAAATATTTTAAATAAAAGAATACCTTATTAATTATTACTATTAAGAAAAGTGTGTACCTATACATCTTCATATTTTTTAAACTTGAAATTAGGAAACTTATTTACAATATAGGAACGAAAGAAAAAACTCAAAGTCTTCCTCCAGAAAGTTTAATAATAAAATTATTTAGCAAAAGTCTCTACATGTTTCGAACGTAGTGACGTTCATCATCAGGAGACAGAACATAAAACTTAGTGCTGATGGTTTTAGCAGGAGAGAAAATGGTGTCGAACGTTAATGGAGCTTTTATGGAATTAAAAATTTGATATGTAAATCAAACCTAATATAAAGAAATTGATGAAATTTAAAAACATACTGAGTATGTGAGAAGTCAGTTAGTAAGGTCTTAATCTCGGTCTTAACCAACAAAATAAACTGGGGGGGAAAGAAAAAATATTTTTCTTAAAAGGTGTGGTACTGAGGTTTCAAACTCAGTACCCCACTAAACAAATTTTCTTAAATGCAACATTCATAACCTACATGTAAATTCTAATTTTGTCCTCACAATGATAATTTCCTACTTAATACTGTTTTTTAAAAAATTTTAAATATTCTTCGACACCTTTTTAGAAAAAGATTTTTTCTTTCCCCCCCAGTTTATTTGGTTGGTTTAGACCTTACTAACTGACTTTTCACATACTCAGTATGATTTTAAATTTCATCAATTTCTTCATATTAGGTTTGATTTACATATCAAATTTTTAATTCCATAAAAGCTCCATTAAGGTTTGACACCATTTTCTCTCCTGCTAAAACCATCAGCACTAAGTTTTTTGTTCTGTCTCCTGATGATGAACGTCACTACGTTCGAAACATGTAGAGACTTTTGCTAAATAATTTTATTATTAAACTTTGTGGAGGAAGACTTTGAGTTTTTTCTTTCGTTCCTATACTTTCAACTCCACTTTAAGCATGGACTATTTTTTCAAATTATTTACAAGAGTTAAATTCTTTTAAAGCTCTAGTCAAGCTCATTTCAACAGTCATCTTAATTAAAAAAATATATTGTGGCATATCGGACAAGTTTGTAACTATTTTTTATATTGGAATACACAGGGATCCAAGTTTAATGGATACCCTGGGGCGGGTAGACCACGACGGCCGTTTCGTCCTTGTTAGGACTCAGCAATTCCTAGAACGACGAAAAAATGTACTAAAAGCCTCCTTGCAAAATCAAGGCGGCCATCAATACACCGTAGCGCCATCCCAGCGGAATTAACTCCAATATAAAAGGCAGTTACACTGGGTAGACCACATACCCGCCCCAGGGTATCCATTAAACTTGGATCCCTGTATATTCCAATATAAAAAATAGTTACACGCTTGTCCGATATTATTATGCCACAATATTTTCTTTTAATTATTCCGCGGATACTATATCGTCTTCTAGTTAATTTAAAATTAAATTTGCCAGTCGTTACTAAGGAAATGTTGGTCCCATAAATATTAACTGTCAAATAATATATGTATAAAAAAATTAGCTGTTAAACCTGGTCAAAAATTTTAGCATTTTATAATATCCAGCATAATTGCTTTATCATGGCATATTTGATTAAACTTCGGTTTCTGCGCAGTAAAGTATGAAAAAACTACGTGAAAAATGATCATTCAGAAAGCAATTTAAGCCACACTATAACGCAAGATAGATAGACTTCGCCTCAGCATAGATACATAAAAATTTGAGACACGTACGCCTTTTAGAGGAAGTGGGTTTTTGCAAGGTAATTTACCTTATTTGTCGATGAAGAATACGTTTACTGGAAACGGGGACTATGCCGACTAGTCTACCATACGAAACGTTCTGCATGCCCTGCATTTTTCTTGAGGGATTTTTTTTTATATAAAAAGGAATAAAGGGTGGAAAATATAAATTTCGCGCGGCAGCCACGTACTTAGGTTTTACCTCTTTTTACCTCTGTTTTGAATAATTGAAGCGGTTATTGTATAAAAGAAACAAGTTCATATTTGTACAAAATTAAACTAACATATACATTTTGTAAAATGGAAGTCAACCGATCACTGATTCTATAAAGGAAACTTCACCCGCTCGCCATATAGACCTTTGAAAATGGTAAAAAGTGAAAAAAAAATAATAATAGGATGCAACCCATTGGAAAAGGAAGAGAATTAAACAAAAATAAAAGGAAAAATAATTTACGGGCGATCCGAGGTCGGGAAGTGGAACGGGGTGGGTTTTTAAGGGTAGAAAACGATTTATCTCGATTTCCGGCAAAACTACAAGTCCTATGGAAAAACGTTAAATAGCAAGTTGTAGGTAATAAAATGGTCTACAACTTTGTATTTGCACTTTTTCACATAACCTCAAAATTTATGTGTAAAATTCAAATAACCAAGTTTTTGGTTTTTTATTTTTATCATTTACAAAAATCATTTTTTTTTCACGAAATTTGGTGAAAACTTGCCCTTTTATGTCCCAAACACACTCTAATTTTTTTGATTTAAAATATTTATTTTTTCACATTGTTTTGACTTAATATCGAAAAAGCACCCTAATTTTCAATCGAAAATTCTCACGTCAAAATAGCTGCTTTTTTTAAAAAGTCAGTGGGCTTTTTGTTCGCTGAAATCTCTACTTTTTGATGGTGTAAAAAAATATATACATTACTATCGTAAATGTTCTTAAAAAATGCAAAGAAACGAAAAAAACTCGAATCCGAAATTTTTTATTTAAATTATTATATACAATTTTGAGCTATTTATTAAAATTTATACTTTAATTACTAGAAAAACGTAAGATTCCATGTTACATTGAGTAATTAAATTATAAATTTTAATAAATAGCTCAAAATTGTACATAATGATTTAAAAAACAAATTCGGATTCGATTTTTTTTCGTTTCTTTGCATTTTTTGAGAACATTTACCATAGTAATGTATATTTTTTTACACCATCAGAAAGTAGAGATTTCAACGAACAAAAAGCCCACCGACTTCTTTATAAAAGCGGATATTTTGACGTGAGAATTTTCAATTGAAAATTAGGGTGCTTTTTCGATATTAAGTCAAAATAAGGTGAAAAAATAAATATTTTAAATCAAAAAAATTACAGTGTGTTTGGGACATAAAAAGGTAAGCTTTCACCAAATTTCGTGAAAAAAAATTTGTTTGTAAAAGAAAAATAAGAAAACCAAAAAGTCACATAAATTTTGAGGTTATGTGAAAAAAGTGTAAATATAAAAGTTGTAGATCTTTTTATTACCTACAACTTTTCCATTTAACGTGTTTCCATAGAGCTTGTAGTTTTGCCGGAAATGGAGATAAATCATTTTCTACTCTTAAAAACTCACCCCCTTCCACTTCCCGACCTCGGATCAGCCGTAAATTATTTTTCCTTTCATTTTTGTTATATTCTCTTCCTTTTCCAATGGGTTTCAACCTACTATTATTTTTTTCGGTTTTAAAAATTATTATCGACCCTGGTCTAATACGCGAACTATCATAGGATGAAATTTTGTTGAGTGTGTAAAGGAAACTAGTCCGGGACTTGTTACCTTTATACAGTCATTTTCGAGGTAGCTACTTTTCTGCAGGATTATATTAAACAAATTCCAGATAATGTTACGGAATTACACGTGTTTAGTGACGCTTGCGGGGGTCAGAATCGGAATTATACTGTTGTTCGATTTTTCCTAAATCTTGCCATGAATGGAATATTTACAGTGATTTATCAATATTTTCTTGTTCGGGGGCATTAAATTATCCCATGCGATAGAGACTTTGGAGCTGTTAGGCGCCATGATCGCATTTATATACCAATGTAATACGTGTCACTAATAGCAAATGCAAAAACATCGATGCCACGTTTCACTGTAAAAGTGGTGTTAGACTTTAAAGCATGGTGGCCAGCTTATTTTAAGAAAACTACGAAGAAAGTCGGCGTAGGTAAGAAAAAAGAATGTTTTAGTTTTGCAAAATATAAACATAAATATTTAACTTATGCAAGTGACAGTCCCGGTTTTATAGTAGCACGGGAGTTCATAGATGAAAATACGTCATTTAAGTTTCATTTATCAAAAAATGTTGCAGCTCCTCCGTTTCCGAATGTAAGGGCTTATGAAGAAATTGTACCAATTAAGGCCAAAAAGCTGGAGGATCTTATGAAACTTGTAACCTACATTCCTGAGGAAGAACAATAATTTTTTGAACGGTTTAGAGAATGGCCAAAAACCAAGAGAATATGATTCTGATTAGTTTTTTGGAGTTTTAAGATGTGGGATAGGTTTTTATTATAACATTCAACATATATCTTTATTAATAAAATAATTAACAGTACAGCAGCATTTTTATTTTATATTTATTCATTTATTATAATATGAAGGAAACAAGTCCACGTCTTAAAAACATCTTTTTAAGCTTAGTATTTTTAAAAATTCATTTGGCTTTATAGCATATTATCATTCTGGTAGCCCATTCCTACATTTCATCTATAGAACATAAATCAATAGGGTTTCAAGTTTACAAACAAGTTGGTTTTTTCATTTTTCTCAAAAATAGTTATCAGGGACTTGTTCCCTTTAAACAATAACCGTTTCAAATAAAAAGCACTTTCCTCTAACGACTTTAGTAATCCAAAATACAAAAACAGAAATTGCTGAACTGCTTTTTAAAAGTGTTAAGACAACAAAGGTTTAGACGGTGACTATATTACTTTAATATGAGGCAATACGCTACCCCCCCCCCCCCCCCCGTAGTAAGTATACACACGTATTATGTAATTATAAAGATTATCGCTACCAAATATTTTTCCATCACTCGAAGCTCAGCGCTCATCCTACATTGCTTTCTTGTTCGCCAGTTTATATACGGCCTAAAGTAGCCCACAGATTGCGGTTTTGCCGGCTGCTTTGCCCGACGAGCCTATCGACGAACATTCTACGCGAATAAAAAAGACGCAGAATATTCTACAGTAGAGGGCACCCGAGGGAGCCTCTAATATTAGGACTTACCCAAAAGAAACTTTTTAACTTTTGATTTTTAAATTTCTTTGTATTGTCTTTGATTGTATCACACTCCTGCATATTGTAATTAGAAATAGGTGAAATTGTCAAAATAGCCGTTGGCTGTGTTGAAGATAATTATATTTGGATGCACAAAGATAACAAAGAAAAGGACATAGTGGTCAAAGGAATATATTTTGAAGATAAATCAGTTTTTTATATTAACTTATTGAAACAGCTAGAACCTGGAAGCGTGTTATTTATTTACGAATGGATCACGAAATATACTGTACTCTTTTAAAATTAGTAACGGCTCCTATCATCAAATATGATACGTTGTTAATGCAAGTTATTACATCACATGAGCGACTTGCAGCAACTTTAAGGTTTCTTGCTGCAGAAGTTACGAAAATTAAAAATTTTCCATTATATTTTAATAGCTGTTATTTGGACAATTTGAGCAATGTGTTCCCTTTACTTTTCTTTTTGCTGTAGCTGTTATTGTTTTTTTTTTTATTCAGTTCGGGTAGTTTATGTTTATAGCGTACTGAAACGTCATAAATTGTTAAGTACGAGATTTGTATCGACTGTGTTACATATTTGGCAGGAGAAAACTCGGAAAGCAAATAGCAGAAAGCTGGTGCCTCTGTGTTTTTAAATAGGGGATTTGTTTTTTCCATTCGCTTTCGGCTGTTCATGCGGTTTTATACTTATTACAAAATTATGTATAGGATTTAGGATATT
The DNA here is from genome assembly GCA_963969555.1 of Polydrusus pterygomalis. Lineage (NCBI taxonomy): Eukaryota > Metazoa > Arthropoda > Insecta > Coleoptera > Curculionidae > Polydrusus > Polydrusus pterygomalis. Next base: position 89,727,573 of record OZ018377.1, on the reverse strand, counting down.
GATAATGCCAAACTGTGATGTGGTGATTTGTAAGTAAGTACATAAAAGGCACAAACATAAAATATTTTCGGTTTTCAAAAATGAGAATGTGTCAATACAGTGGACTATTGCTTGCAAAAAAATGCAATTAATTTTAAAGAATGGTATGTAATAACTATTTTTGTAATTACCTATTAAATGAAATAACTAAAATGAATAAAAGCAATAATATATCGTTTATATTGTAATTATAAGGATTATTTTCTTAAGCAAACACTTCCCGCCCATTAAATAATTTGTCCCGTCATTTACAAAGCATATTCTAAAAGAAATCATGTTCACTAGTCCTAATTATATCCTAAAACAATGCATTTAATTTTATGGCCATAACACCATACATTTGAGAAGCAATTGATGATTTTTTCCAGACAGATGTAATTTAATCGGACTTTTACCAAGGCATTTGTACTGACTACAACATCGGCTTTTCTCTCAGAAACTATCTAATTTTGATTATCTTAGTTCACTAGATGCACTGCATAATAAACAAAAAATAATGTGTAAACCTAACGGTCAGTCATTTAAAGTATGCGGACGAAATTAAATTATATAAAAGGCCAAAGAATATAGATGACTGTATCGAACTTCAATCTAACCTGAATATGATTGTGGAATGTATTGAAAAATAATCTGCAGCTTAACGTTAGAAAGTGTAACGTTGTATCCTTTACTACTAAGTAATCAACAATTTTATACGATTACTTAAAAGATAAAATCGCTGAGTTCCACGGGTCGAGGAGTTAAAAGACCGTAATATAACTCTTAATTCGAAACGTTCTTTTTGTTCTCACATAAACAATGCTATTTCTGGGGCTTTAAGGGCTTAGGGCTTCATTCTGCGATGTACAAGAGACTTCATGAATATTCAGGCTATTATCACCTTATATAATTCGTACGAGAGATCAAAGCTACTGGAGTATGGTGTGGTCTCCAGGATACAATGTTCATAATAGCAATTAAGAAAATATTTAGGGGAAATTTCTAAAATCTTTAAAGCAAGATGGAGTTTACCCTTATCAAGATTTTCCACATGAGCAATTATTGCTTAAAATGTTTCGTTTCTCTTCTTTAAAGACCGGCGTAATTATTTCCTTTTAACAACTCTGTTTAAAGTATTAAATAAAACAATTAACTGTTTGTATTTTTGCAATGTCTATACTAGAATGGTCCTTAATTATCAACTTTTTTTTTAATGGCCACCCCCTCTAGTTATTTTCGTATTAGCAAAAAACCAGCACTAGAAAAATGTTAAATCACTGGGATTATTTAAACTGGCAATAACAAACCGATAAGACCGCGTAAATTAAGAAATAAATAACCCATACTTTCAAAGCCAACAGGCCAAAAATAAACTCTCATAGTAATAAAGGGATTCCTACCGTGAACTGGCTGTTAAATAACTAAGAAAAATTATTTTTCTTATACCAAGGGTAACCTTACCTAGCTTTGCTCGGGCGTATCTTAGTTACCGTGCAAGCAAAAATTATTTGCATCAAAGAGGGCCTTGCATCTAAGGACGTAATGCTTAGCAGTAGAGCTTAATACCTGTTGGGTGTTAGTAACTACCTGAATTAACAATCAATTAATTATTCCGTCATATTTGACAATCGTTACAAGTAATTTGATTCATCGCTAATTTTTCCAATTTCTTGAACTATTCACACAATGGGCTTTACGGAACAGCACAAAACATTCATGGTTGAAGCGTATTTTCGAAAGGGGATTAGAGTAAATGGTGAGTGGCAATACAATCCGGGTTTGTGCATGGACGATTTTCACGAACATTTTCCTAACGTTACTTTATTGCTGGGGATTTTTATCATTGCCTGAAAAGAACCGTGGCTGTGTTTAGGGAAACAGGTTCAATACAACACAAAAAAGAAACAGGAAGACCATCTGTAAGAACAGAAGAACTTGTTGCAAACGTTCGTGAAATAATGCAAAATACGCCAATAAATTGTATAAGACGCCTGTCCCAAGAAGTGGGAAGATCTTATGGAACATGCAGGACTATTCTTAAGAAGAAGCTAAATTGATTTCCTTATAAAGTGCAAGCATTATAATTTTGTAAACAACAAAAATAAATTTGTATTTGTCTACTTATTTTATTACTCATTAGTTTGGCATATCATGTCATAATATGCATAGTTAACTTTTACCTGTTTCTTTTAAGCTACGTTTGACCCTTTAAAAAACTTTTCGATGCGGTAAACGCCGATTTAGAAAAGTATCAGAATAAATTCTTCTTGCCTCCGCACAATTACCGAGTGCTGGTCCATAAGTTACATTCATGTGAGCATTAATGAGATGTAATAATTTATTTAATTATTTTAGTGCGTAGTAATAATCTTAAAATTATTTGATTAGTTATTGTGTTTAAATAGCTTATGTTAATAAACTTGATGATTAAATAAATTTCGAATCATTGCTTAAACGTGATATACAATTATCTTATTTTTCTCGAAAACCGCTAATTCCATTGAGACAAATGTAGAATATCTTATTTAAATAAAAACAACTAAAGTATTTAAAAAATCAGTTTTTAGCTCTGTAAAAAGACACCTGTGAAAATTTTGGCTCAACGAGTATGGTGGCAATGAATTTGACAAAATTTTAACCTAAATTTGGCTAGATATATCGTCCCCATATCAGTGTGATCTAAACCAAACCCCACGTTTTTTAATCCAATTTGATGCAAATAATAAAATTTTTGCTCGCACGGTTGTATAATATCTATGTGAAATAATAACTGTACAAGAATTGGACTTAACATGCAAATGCTAATTAAGATATTTTAAAATAATATGAAATTAAACTGGTGCCCCAAGGGCTTTGAATATTGTTACTTAATTTGCAATTTTAGATTTTTTAAAATATTCTTTAAAAAAGTTGAACCTGAAATAACATTAAGAACAATTGAAGCGGTTATTGTATAAAGGAAACAAGTCCACATTTGAACAAAATTAAACTAAGATATACATTTTGTAAAATGAAAATCAACGGATCACTGAGTCTATAAAGGAAACTTCTATCGCTCGCATTACGCTAAATTTTATGGGATGAAATTTCGTTTAGTGTATAAAGGGAACTAGTCCATAGATGGCATTTCCTCGTTCAAGTTTCATTTATCAAAAAACGTTGCAGCTCCTCCATTTCCAAATGTAAGGGCTTATGAAGAAAAGGTACCAATTAGGGCCAAAAAACTGGAGGATCTTATGAAACTTTTACCATACATTCCTGATGAAGAACAAGAATTTTTTCAACAGTTTAGGGAATGCCCAAAAACAAACAGGGAATATGATTCTGAATAGTTTTTTTGACTTTCAAGATGTAGGCTAGGTTTTTTTTTTATAAAATTCAACCTATTTCTTTATGAATAAAAAAATTAAAAGTAAAGCAGCAGCATTCTTATTTTACCTTTATTCGTTTAATATATAAAGGAAACAAGTCCACGTCTTATAAATCACAATTTCTAAGCTTAGTATTTTTCAAAATCCATTTGGCTTTGTCGCCTATCATTCTGGTAGCCCATTCCTACATTTCATCTATAAACCATAAACCAATAGGTTTTCAAGTTTAGAAACTAGTTGGTTTTTTTCAGTTTTCTCAAAAGTAGTTAGCAAGGATTTGTTCCCTTTATACAATAACCGCTTCAATTATTCCCAAACACAAAATATGCTTCATCATAATATTGTAAGCATCCCCTCCTATGTTTGAATCCAAAAATAAAATAAAATTTATAAACAGCCCACACAATCTATATCTATATTCTTGGATATTTGCGGAGCAAGCATATTATCCTAAATGACTTTCTATTTTTTTCATGTTAATGTTTGTTTGGTCGTAAACCTTAAATCTGTTTTTGCCTTGAATAAAACGAAAGGGTGTATTATTTTCTGCCGCAAAAAGTCATAAACTCAGACCCACTACTTAATTATTACTTCACGAAATAAAAAGGTCATAAAGGGGAGACCGACTAATGACACAAATGACCATATCATCCCTTTATTTATTTGTTTTTCAAACGATCCGGCATCATTGAATGAAAAACAGCGCAAATTGGCTTATCGTCAATAAAAGCAATTAAGTGAGGCGAGGGGTTCAAATTCGGTGAATCCGCCATTATAGCGCTTTGAATAGCGCAATAACGCTGGAACATGGGCTTTCAATTTCAATTGCCCTGAAGAACTACGGACGAGGAGGATAAGCACTCTTTGAAACAAAAGAAAGGAGGAAAAACAATTTGTGTTCATTATTAGGAGGCGCGAATTTTGCTTTCCATAAAACGGTTTTAATCCGGGAGTAAATAAAATATTTTTAATTTACTAAATTTTTTTAGAAAGAACTATCTTGGCCAGTGAATGATCTGCATTGCTTTGTAGAGGAGGCGGCTTGGTTATAAGGATCAAACACTGGGTGGAGGTAATCTACCTTCCCAATTTAACAAAAATGTTGGAAATTACATTAAACTTTAAATAGTAATTTACGTCACAAGACCGGAAAGTAGTGATTTTTCCATTGGAGAGACCTACAAAACACTAATTTTCGGTTGCGTGACGTACAATATTTTTTTTTTGAGCGACACTTCGATATACATTCTTTATTTTATTTTAATTTATATAACAAAGTGATTAACAATACTAAAACCAGATAAAAGAATAAAGCTTCATATTGTTGAAGAAGCCAGTTTTTGGGACTTTTCAGCAAAATATGCCAAAAGAACTTCTTGTTTTACATTTTTCACTTTTTTTTTCTCGACACCAATTTTTAAATACGTCGTATGACTTCTCGTAACGGGCTTTTGATTTTACTGGCAATATATCGTAAATATGAAAAGGAGAGTCGGTTGTACGCCGTATTTTAACAAATGAAACATTCTTTTGTATTCAGCGTAATTTATTTAATATCGCCTAGCGCTTTCGGCCCATTATGAGGCCATCATCAGGGCTTAGATTCTAAAAGGAAAACATAAACAAGAGTAAAAAACAGCAGGAACAAACTACGTGAGAATACTTACTTGTCAAATTATGTCCAGGAGACAAGGAACATACTAAAAAGATTGAAAATTTCTTAACAAATTTTCTTGGTAAAGGTTTCAAATTATAAACAACACCTGACTGACATTTGACACATGGACACAAAGTGGTGAGGGACATCTCAGATAAAAACATAGTTACTATACACAAAATGACGAATAATAGAAAACAGAAAGGTGGTATAAAAACCTTTAATAAGTCATAATGAATAAAATTGTATAAAAATGTAGGTAACTCGTCAATTGTTTAAAAGAAAATAATTAAACAGGATTTTTAAATTATGATATCTGTATTCTGCAAAATCGTCCTATTGTTAATAAAATGGGAGGAGTCGAAAGTCCACAAGCGTAGGTTAAGGTAAATAATAAATTCTTAACGCTGAAAGAGCCTAAAGATTGGATTTCGGTTGTTAGTTTCATTGAGTCTTAAATTCAGACATGAATCTGGATAGTTAATTGAATTTCTATGGATTTCAAGGTCCTCGAGATAGTCCAACTCTCTGAAGTTTTTATGATTAAATTGATGTACAATTTTGCTATTAGATGTTGGTGAGAAACTATGATTATTAAATTTGAGGTGCTGTCCAAATACAGACGTACCTGGTCGGTTGACATGTTCTTTTATTCTTCTTCCGAGTTTTCTTACGTTTTTTCCAATGTATAGAGCTGGGCAACTACCACATTCTTTTGTCAAAATTTCTTCTGGAATCTCAATTTCCGTGTCGGATAATTCATAATCTGAATTCATATTTTTAAATTTGCGCATTCGCGAAACAAGTTTGACATAAACAACAAATTAAAAATCAACGAACTGCCACTCGACAATACATCGAAATGTTGTTATTATAGTAATGAAATCAAGGTAGATTGTATTATCAAAGAGCGATTGGAAAAATGAAAAAACAGGGACCGGAAAAATCTTTTGCCGGTCCCTCACGCCCATTTTCCGGTCCTGATCGACAAAACGTTATTTTCTGGACGAAAAATTGTTCAGAAAATGTATATTTTCTGGTCGGTCTTAAAAAAAACTTACTCTAGTTCTAAAAGCCCGTAAAACTGGTGTTTATACCCGTACTATGTAAAAAGTCATGATAAGGTATGTCCAAAATGTGGATATTTGTCATTACTGAATGCTTGGAAATGCTTGTCTCGACCTGAAAAACACTACTTTCCGGTCTTGTAACGTAAATTACTATTCCTTTCCGATTCTCCAAAAGTGAGCAACTACTAACCGCAGAAATTGATAGTGGTCAAATTTCAAATTTCTAATTTAGAAAAGATTTATTTTATTTATTTTATTTATTTTATTTATTTTATTTATTTTATTTATTTTATTTATTTTATTTATTTTATTTATTTTATTTATTTTATTTATTTTATTTATTTTATTTATTTTATTTATTTTATTTATTTTATTTATTTTATTTATTTTATTTATTTTATTTATTTTATTTATTTTATTTATTTTATTTATTTTATTTATTTTATTTATTTTATTTATTTTATTTATTTTATTTATTTTATTTATTTTATTTATTTTATTTATTTTATTTATTTTATTTATTTTATTTATTTTATTTATTTTATTTATTTTATTTATTTTATTTATTTTATTTATTTTATTTATTTTATTTATTTTATTTATTTTATTTATTTTATTTATTTTATTTATTTTATTTATTTTATTTATTTTATTTATTTTATTTATTTTATTTATTTTATTTATTTTATTTATTTTATTTATTTTATTTATTTTATTTATTTTATTTATTTTATTTATTTTATTTATTTTATTTATTTTATTTATTTTATTTATTTTATTTATTTTATTTATTTTATTTATTTTATTTATTTTATTTATTTTATTTATTTTATTTATTTTATTTATTTTATTTATTTTATTTATTTTATTTATTTTATTTATAACAAAAATAATTTTTTTATTCCTTGGTGATACGAACAATTTGTAGGTACATTTATATAATTCACTGTTTGCAAATTATAAAGTTTTTAATAATTATATGACTTTAGTGTTTTTAGGCAATAAGATCATAACAAAAACAATTTTAGTAGTACCTATACATAGTACTTACTCGGCATTGAGCAAAGTTACTTTGTACAAAAACTGGCGTGGTTTTATCCTAATTAACCTGATCTTCAGATTAGTGATCTTATTGTTTTTTAAAAATTGAAATACTTAATTGCATTATAGGACTGCAATGCAGTATCTTAAATTTTTAAAAACATTTGGTATAGTAGAGTGACCGGCATAAAGTCGGCCTTATTTATTATATGCATAATTGGTAAATTAAAAATTCATTTTGACTTAAAGTTTGCCACGAGACCACTTGTTCAGTGAGAAAAATGATAAAAAAAATTCTGTCAAGAAAATTATTTAAAAAAAGTGTTTAGATTTTAATTATATTTTTGATTCTAAAGTTTTACGCAAAAAATAGCTAATATTGATTTGATGTAATTTTAGTTATAGATTTTTATTGTTTCTGAAAGTGTTTACTGGTGTATAACTGGTAAATATTAAGTTTATCAGATACAGGTGCTGACTGTACTAACACTTTCAAGTACTGGGTGTAAAATAATTAAGTTTAAAATCTTATACCTCTCACCACCTGAAGATGTTCTGTATCACATAACAAAGTTTTTCATCAAAATTGATTGAGATTGGACATCGGGAAATGTTGCATGTAATAGCACAGATAATTTATATAAATGATAAATAGAAGGGGTCCAAGGACGGATCCCTGTGGCACACATAAGGTTAAGGGGAACACCTCTTATGCCATTGTGGCGTAGTTTTTTTTGAATAATGACATTTAGTTGATTTATTCAAGATTTATAAAGATCATATATTTCATTTTCAAAACTAACCAATCTGGCGAACCAAAACAAAAGCTTAATAAAGTTGAAAAAAAGTACCTAATTTATCTTTAAAGCCAACGTAATTGTTTTGCAACAGAAAACGAATATATAAAAAACAAAAAGTTCACGTAGAAGTCAAATTAACTTAACAAGGGTTTCTTTTGTACATTAATTTTCGAGGGCCTGAAATTAATAAGTTATTTGCGAACAAACTATGTTAAACATACAAAAAGAAGGTTGTTTTAGGTTGCGTATATATCTGCAACAGCCCTAAACAAGAAAGGCTATAATTTAAAATATAGTCAGTGCACAACCCTGCTCTAAACTATGTTTAATTTAGGAGCATAATAAGCGCCTAAGTGTCGCTAAGTAGAGAGTAACGATCTACATACTTAATAAAATTACTGCCTTTTAACCACTTTAATGAAAGTTAAAGCGGGAGTTATAATAAATTCCGGAGTCGTTTCTCCTCACTTGATAGCTATTTTATTTTCCTGGGGGAATTTTAACTAATTAAAAGTTTATGGGAGCTTCTTCCTCTTTTTTAACCCATGGGGCGTAAACGCACCACAAATAATTATTATTTATTGATAAGTGCAAATTTTTTATAGTTTGAATACTAATTAGACATTTTACTCTATAATAAAAAACATACAGGGTGTCCGGAAAATGGAAATCAATCCGTCAACAATATATTCCTTAAGCAAAAATAATATGACTTATACGGGTGTCCGGTAAGTATATGGCATACTCTCGGGAGCGTATAGGGAAGGTCAAAATAACTCTACTTTGTAATATAAAAAAAACCTAAAGGAAGTACCCAGCGACTTACCTTTTCGGCTCTAACTTTTAAACCGACATGTATAATTTAATGAACTTTTAGTATTTTGTGTAGGCCATATAGAGACTCATAAAACCGTACTACATTAGATGTTTTACATCGTCAGGGAAGTCAAAAACGGACTTGCCACCACACTCGTCGGGCCAAAATTCGAGATAAACTCGAAATGTTGTTTAGAGTACAACAAAAAAACATCCGTCGGATAAGAAAATGTATAGATATTTCGAAAATCTGCTCAAGTAAATAAGAAGCAAAACTTTTACATTTTTAACATTCTTGCGTTTAAGTCATTTCCGAAATGTCAAAAAGTTTAGTTTTAGGTGCTTTTCATAGTTTAACTTTTACCTGTTTCTCTTAAGCTACGTTTGACCCTTTAAAAAGTTTTTCGATGTGGTAAACGTTGATTTAGAAATGTATCAGAATAAATTCATCTTGCCTACACACAATTACCGAGTGGTTGTCCATAAGTTAGATGCATGTGAGCATTAATGAGATGTAATAATTTAATTAATTATTTTAGTGCGTAGTATTAATCTTAAAGTTATTTGATTAGTAATTGTATTCAAATAGATTATGTTAATAATAGTATATTACATACCGAAGAGGAAAGTGTTTCATTACTGTCGAGAGATTAGTTAGTTATCCGAGACGCGAAGCGTCGAGGTTAACTTTAATATCGTGACAGTAATGAAAACTTTCCTCCGAGGTTTGTATACTATTTTATTTACAACCACACCGTTAATTGAAAATTGGATAATATTTGATTTTTTCAAAAAATGTAGTAAAAATGTCCAAATATGACATTTATTGTTTTGACGCCAAACAAAAATATGCTGGTTGAATGACAAGAATGAGGGAAATGGGTGAGGGAAGTGGAAGAGGGAAGTAGACGTAGGTAATGTGACACTTCCAATCTTTTAAAAATGTTGTAATGTCAACATTACATGTATGGTTGTAAATAAACTTGATTATATACCTCAATCCCAATCCGATTCTGACCAATTAAACGCTGTTTTGCGACCAATCAGATGCATATTATACTGAATATACCCCGCATAAGTGGATATACCCCGGGCCACCTGCCACAACAATGCCAATGCATAACAACATCATAACAAGTTTAAAATATTTGATGGTTGCTATAGACCGTTTCTATAATAACAAAAATCCCTTTCAACAAATCAAGTTTTTGATGTTGTCAGATTCATGTCACATTTTTTTAAAAATGGAATCTTGCCGATTCGGTAATGTTTCAGTCGAAAATATAAGAAAAAACGCTGAAAAGACTATCCCAGAAAATACAACAAAAACAAAAAAGTATATATGGACTCAATTCGAGAAATTCTGCGAAACACGGCAGTATATATTGACCAAAAATACAACTATAATACAGCTTGCCGCTATATTGGAAGACTGGAGTTTTAATATGAAGAAAAAAGATGGTTCTGACTACAAGGAAGGGGTTATCAAGACAATGTGGAACCAAACAGCCCAACTGCTTCAAGAAAGGTACTTCAATAAATACAACATTAAATTTGATCCTTTTAAAGATCCTGAAAAACACTATTCAAGGTTTAAGAGGTCACCCTCCAACTAATGGGTTGGACCAACACGAAGCTCCAGTCTCTTGTAGCTCGAAGAGTTTCCAGCAACACCAGCAAGCCACTACTGTTTATTATAATAACTGTGTGTTTAACAATAATACTTATAACTAATTTTCTGTTAGTTTTATTACTTTGTCAATTGTTTAGGTTTTGTTTCGTTTTGTCCGTTTTTCTAGTAGCTACATAAATCATTTTAAAAATCTTGCATTTCGTTGTATTTTTCCTTTTTTTTTTGGTATATAATCTCAACATATGCCACTCGAGGTAAATATTTTATTTAGAATATTCACCTCTTGTGATCTAACTTATGATTATTAAATAAATTTCGAATCATTGCTTAAAGATATACAAAAATCTTATTTTTCTCGAAAACCGCTATTTCCATTGAGACAAATGTAGAGTATCTTATTTAAATAAAAATAAATAAAGTATTTAAAAAATCAGTTTTTAGCTCTGTAAAATGACACCTGTGAAAATTTTGGCTTAACGAGTATGGTGGCAAGTCCGTTCCTGACTTCCCTGACGATGTAAAACATCTAATGTAGTACGGTTTCATGAGTCTCTATGGCCTACACAAAATACTAAAATTTCATTAAATTATACATGTCGTGTGTGTAGGTTTTTTTTATATGTAAAAGTGGAGTTATTATGACCTCTCCTATATGCTCCCGAGAGTATGCCATATACTTACCGAACACTCTGTATAATGCCTTTTTAATTTTTGACCGTCATGTTTTATATTTTATACGATCTATGATGCGGCATCAACTTCTTAAATTTTAAATTAGTCCCAAAAATAATTAAACGTTTGGAGACAAAACATCAATTATGAGAATGAATAAATAGTTTGATGGACAGGTAGGTAGGTAAGTAGGGCGTAACGTACCGTTTTCCTAATTTTCCAGTTCTTTCACAACTTTTTCCAATTAGACCTATTGTTGTTGGGTAAAACACATTTTAGATGACATTTTTGCACCAATAATTTTTTTGCTTAAAAAATTCTTAAATATATTCTCGATATTAAATTAAAATGCACTACTTTAAAAAATATACCTATAAATGCAATATATTTATCAAATTAATATAGAAATAGAATATATAAAATAAAATAAAAAAGTCCAACAAAAATGTTCAATACATACGGGTAGTAATTCACTCTCGGCTCGCCTTTTCTTGTCTCGTTCTCGCGAGACGAGACAAGAACGAAATGAGAGTTGTCCGGTCTCCCGCGAGACAAGACAAGAGATTTTTCTGAGAAAAACTCGTGAGACGAAACAAATATATACGAGCAAATTCTTAAGTTTTTATTAGGATTTGCGATAAACTTTAAAAAGAATATCGTTAGTATCACTCGAAGAAAAGTTATCTTTATTACCGAAATTGCATGGTGGCGAGAGAAAAATCGGGACACAATGCCAAAAAACAATAGAAAAAAGAAACAAAAAAAAATTAACCTTGTTTTTATAACGTCTACAGTTTTTGTCAAAATCAGTAACATATAACCCCTCCCCATAGTGCTCGCTATAATATGGAATATTTAAAATGAACGCTTTACTAATAGATTAATTGCCACTAACGGCCCCATACGGTGGTCTACGCATTCTCCCGACTTTACACCCTTGAATAAGCTGACGTTTAAGCCGCCATTAGAAGAATAACTCCAATAATGTTAGAGAACGTAATGGATGAAATTGTATATCGTTGCTACTTTATGTTTAGAAGAAGAAGGTGGCCATTTTGAAAATCAAATTAGATAACGTTGATTGCTGAAAACACTGTTAGCTATTTAGTAAACTTGTTGTTTGAGTGGTAACTAGTAGTAAACGTTTTTATGGGTAGCCACGAATAAAATGGCATTTAATTTTAATAGAAAAATAATTTCAAAATACAAATTTGGTTTTAAAACCCATGTATTTAATGAAGATTTACTGTAAGTTGGCTTTGAAAACAAAGGAATGTTTATACAACATTAAATTGCACTTATTCTTATTGATGATTACTTTTTAGGTGCGAAACGTGTTATTAATACTAGGTGTGATACGTCGTTGAATTTTGAATGAGGAGGGAAATTTAAAAATAATAAAATAAAATTTTCCGACTATCTAAAAAAACGAAGTTAATTGTGGTTGTGAGAAAACGACATGTCAGATTGAAAATCTAATTCCACCATCTTATAAAGGAGAAAAAATGGCAATGAGAATGGAACCTTTATTTTGAGATATCTTTTCAAATAGTGTCAGAGGAAACTACAGTGATCGGCAGAAAGTACGCACCAATGGGGATTTTTTTTATTTCAAAACTTACCAAATTTTTTTGGTGGTGGAAAAGTTCTGCATGTCCCTAAACAAAAAAAAACATAGACAAAACTAGATAATATTGCGCCGTATACGAGGGAGAGGTGAAAACGTTAAATTCACTGAAGAATAAATTGCCCTTATTTTTCACTGTGGATTTTTTTTTTATTAGGAAATGTTGTTTGCACTTAAAAGTTATCCATAAATACCAAATTTCAGCTCGGTAGCACAAATATAAATATTTTTCATGGCAACTAGATTTAAATTAAAACGAATTTTATTGTAAGGGTTTAAACTTTAATTCATGAACCAATGGATTTAAGAGTTTTTGAAAAATTCGGAACGGCAAAATATTGTTAAATGTATGAAGTAAACCCTAATTTATTTTGCATAAAGTTATTCCGCTTATCCATAGAATCTACGGTGTACACCAAAAAAGTTAGATTATTTTTGACGTTATTTTATTAAACGTCCAGTTCTCGCGTATTTAAACAAATTTAAGTAAGTGATGTGTCTAATTGCCCACAAGCTGTTAAAAAAATGAATTTATAGGTCGCATAGCTTCTATCGATTCGTTATACGAGGGGGCGTAAAAAAATAAAAACACTTTTTTTGTGCTACCGAGCTGAAATTTGGTATTTATGGACAACTTTTAAGTGCAAGCAACATTTCCTAATAAAAAATTTTCTACAGTGAAAAATAAGGGCACTTTATTCTTGAGTGAATTTAACGTTTTTACCTCTCCCTCGTATACAGCGCAATACTTACTAGTTTTGTCTATGCTCTTTTTTGTTTAGGGACATGCAGAACTTTTCCACCGCCAAAAAAAATTGGTAAGTTTTGAAATAAAAAAAAATCCCCTTTGGTGCGTACTTTCTGCCGGTCACTGTATAAACGAAATCACGAAAATTCGGTTTTGTCCAAATATCTTCGGAATTCGGAATAAGAATAATTTATTTATTACTTTTAACCAGTGAGATTAAAAAAAAATAATATAAACCAAGAAAAAATTGGTCGGTAATCAAAAATAAATTCCAAAAGAATCGCCTTTTTAAAACGTAAATAACAGAACAATAATTTTTCGTTCAAAAATATGTATTTTGCTCATTGTTTACGGATATCACGTGAGTTCTCCGTACAATTTGACTTAAACAAGGATCTGGACGTCCTATATTTTTGTTAATTTACCTAAATAAATTTAATTTATTATCAAATAAAAACTTTACAATCATTTTTTTTTATATTTCTCAAGCGAAAAATTAAATGACTGAAATAAATTTTTCCGAGTGAACGAAAAACCGTTTAATTAAAACTTCGCTTTTCAGATACTGCTTGAAGGGTTAAAAAAAACTTTTCGAAATGAACGTAAACTAAAAAACTTTTTGTTGAGTTCCTCGTTGGTAGCGAAAAAAATAATTGCATGAATAATAACAAGCGTTTTGCATTTTCCAAGTGAAAATACTTTTTTATCCGATTGTGTCAAAAAATGACGTTTTATAGATCAGATATTTGTACGAAAAGGTAACCTTTTCAATAAGGTATTGACTATTGCGCTAGTAGCTAGGTAACAGTTTTCGTCCCAGGCCGAAAAATATTTTTCAACAAACTGTTTATTTTATTTTTAATTATTTACAATATTTATATTAATTTTACAATTAGAACAATTTTAAACAAGAACAGGATGCTGTAAATTTGATTTTGAGAATGTGTTATTATTTTTGTTCTCCGTTATGATAATATTATCCAATGTTGAACTCGATTGGAAGACGGATTGCGATACCTGAGTCGGTACTGATTGCAGTTTAAATTGTGGAATGTGGAATATTTTCTAGATTAGCTCTAACTTATTGCTTAAGGAATCATCTATGTAGCCGTCGGCTACTTCAGAAGACTTCCCGCCTCCATGCCGTTTTAGAGAAGTTATGTCTGCTCCCGCATCTACAAATAATATGTCGCCGATGGCCGATGTTCTTCGGAAACAATGTCCCGTGAATTCCTTGTCATTCGGAAGTTTTAGGTAAGACGCTATTTCCTGAGGTATGGAGCCAAATTTGTGTATACCGACAACTTGCTTATAGCATTTTCAATTGCGATAAGACACAAAAAATTGCCCATCAATCACATTTGTTGGACGTAAAGCCATATACTTTAAATATTCTCCCGTCACCGTAAATGATCTCGGTTTGTTTGATTTATTATAGGGAATTATTATTAACAAAGCCGTTCCTAAATCTTGTATGTTATCAATTATTGTCATATGAGCCTGTTCTTCTCGATGACATGCGCCCGCGATTCCGAAAATAGTTATAGTTATATTTACCTTCAACATTAAGTATTTGTCATCTGGAGTAAAGCAAATGAATGTTTGAAAGTTGTAGACAATGATGTATCTTGAGTAATAGATGTGTTTTGGACTTCCATTGCCTTTAGTTTTTCATATCACAACGTTTCAACTGGTAAGTATCTCCAGTCGTCTTCAGGTGAATACTAAACAAGTTACAATGCTACGAGCCTATTTATACTACCTAGGGGGGCGGAGCTAGTGACGAATTCGGGTGCAGTCGTGAGTCATCTGCTTACGTCACCATGATTATTCATCTGCTGACGTCATCCGATTACGTCATCACGTTTGCATCACTACTCAATCTGAGCCTACACCTATTTAACAAGGGCTTCCAAATGTTTCTTATATCTGCAGAAGGCTTACTGAAACAGTCAGGGTTCTGGATTATGACAGCTGCTTCTTTGAATTTTCTCTTCCGCCAATGCTCTTCTTTAAGTATAATTTTTGCGTTTTCCCATTGTAAATGATGGCCGTGGGTCCAAGCGTGGTCTGCTGCACCGGATCTGTTTGTTTCTCCTTTCAGTGTGTGGTTTCGATGTTCTTTGATCCTTGTTTGGAGAGGTCGTAGAGTTTTACCAACATAGGATTGTCCGCATTCGCAAGGTATTCTGTATACACAATTCTTCGTGTCCTTTTGATTTGTTGGTTTTGTCTTCGTCAGGTGGCTTCTTAAGGAATCTTTGGAGCTGAAGACTGTTCGGATGTTGTACTGTTGTCCTATCCTTCGGATCTTTTCGGAGATTCCCTTGACATAAGGTACATTCATGGTGGGTCCCGATTCATTATCTTTGTTCGTTCTAGTTTTGTGATTTTGACGCTTTTTGATGGCCTGATTGACTAGTTTCGTAGGGTAATCATTCATGCCAAGGTCTTGCTTGATGTTGTTAAGTTCTTTCGTCAAAGTCCCCTGCGAGTTGCAAAGTGTGAATGCTCTATCGACAAGTGTTTTGACTATTCCATGTTTGGTGCTGTTTATCAAAAAACTTTTAAATTTCTAACGCTTTTACAGATTTGTTTGAGTTTCCTTCGATTTGTGACGGGCAAAAATACGTACTTATATATTATGTTTGAGGCGTAGTTAAGATATTGACCTGTGTGGGTTTGTTTTCTATATACCGATGTTTGGATGGTGCTCCCGATTTTAGACGTCGTAGTACAGAAAATCGGGAGCACCATCCAAACATCGTTATATAGAAAACAAACCCACACAGGTCAATATCTTAACTACGCCTCAAACCATTCAAACACCACCAAACATGGAATAGTCAAAACACTTGTCGATAGAGCATTCACACTTTGCAACTCGCAGGGGACTTTGACGAAAGAACTTAACAACATCAAGCAAGACCTTGGCATGAATGATTACCCTACGAAACTAGTCAATCAGGCCATCAAAAAGCGTCAAAATCACAAAACTAGAACGAACAAAGATAATGAATCGGGACCCACCATGAATGTACCTTATGTCAAGGGAATCTCCGAAAAGATCCGAAGGATAGGACAACAGTACAACATCCGAACAGTCTTCAGCTCCAAAGATTCCTTAAGAAGCCACCTGACGAAGACAAAACCAACAAATCAAAAGGACACGAAGAATTGTGTATACAGAATACCTTGCGAATGCGGACAATCCTATGTTGGTAAAACTCTACGACCTCTCCAAACAAGGATCAAAGAACATCGAAACCACACACTGAAAGGAGAAACAAACAGATCCGGTGCAGCAGACCACGCTTGGACCCACGGCCATCATTTACAATGGGAAAACGCAAAAATTATACTTAAAGAAGAGCATTGGCGGAAGAGAAAATTCAAAGAAGCAGCTGTCATAATCCAGAACCCTGACTGTTTCAGTAAGCCTTCTGCAGATATAAGAAACATTTGGAAGCCCTTGTTAAATAGGTGTAGGCTCAGATTGAGTAGTGATGCAAACGTGATGACGTAATCGGATGACGTCAGCAGATGAATAATCATGGTGACGTAAGCAGATGACTCACGACTGCACCCGAATTCGTCACCAGCTCCGCCCCCCCTAGGTAGTATAAATAGGCTCGTAGCTTTGTAACTTGTTTAGTATTCACCTGAAGACGACTGGAAATACTTACCAGTTGAAACGTTGTGATATGAAAAACTAAAGGCAATGGAAGTCCAAAACACATCTATTACTCAAAGCAAATGAATTTTTGAAACTCTTCTTTAGTTAGGGTCTTTGATTTATTTGGGCAATAATCAACACTTTTTCGTTTCAATAATGCTCGTAATCTCATGTATTTTCATATTATATCAATGTTGTGTTTAACATTCACCAATGCACGTAGCATGGAATACTGTGACCACAAAGTAGATGACTTCACAGTTTTCGATAAATCCGCCATATACACTAAGAAAACGTTTTCCGAAAACGACTGTATACTTTTTCTTGCCGGTAATACATACATTTTTTTATAAGCTCTTTCATATATTTCCTTAGATTTTTGTGGCAACAAATGTAACATAACTTCATTGGCAGTTTCTCGAATATCAGGTGGCGTACCTACTATAAGATCTTCAATTTCATTTTATATTTCCATTTTTGTGTTTTCAAGTTTTAAAACTATCGCCTGATTGACAAAACGTCAAATGATATTATTAATTTAAGTAATTATTTGTTATATCTAAAGATACGCATATTACAGGTTTCATTGTTAACCGACAAACAATAAAAGGGACAAATTACCGTGCAAGATGAAATGTATTGGTTTACTTTATTTTTACATCATTTTATAATCAACAGTAATATCACAAGACTTCGTTTTTTTTATCGGTTAAATTGAGTTGAATTTGGAAATGTTTATTCTGATTAGATCACGAGAGCGAAGCTCGGGGGATTTAATCTTTGAATAAACATCCCAAAGTTCAACGAGAAAAATTGCCAAAAAAGTTTGAGTGAAAAATGGAAAATTTAACCAATAAAAAAATGATGGTCGAGTGATATTTGTCACGATTATTTCGTGAACCCCAAATGTCCCATCCATATCTATTGAGTAATAATGTTTTATATATTTCTACAGGTAGCCTGCGGTGTATTACTTGGAATAGTTATTTTTAGTAAAATTGCATAACATACCATTCAACGAAAACTGTTTAGTTTACCAAACATACAATTATAATAATTATTGTATGTTTGGTTGCCATCCTTATAAGCAGAAGTCAGAATTTTAGATTAGTTCTATAATAAATGACATTTGATAAGTATTTTTAAAATGTGGTGTAATTTATAAAGGATAGCAACTTTATTGGAATAAACATAGGCATGGGTGCATTATAATATAAAAACAAGTATGTAAATAAATATAGTACTAATGTTATCGTATTAAAATATCAGAAATTATCCGAAAAAGTTATAAAAAAATATTTGACATTGATTTATACTTCGAAATATTGTGACAGAACTAGACACGCTAATGGCGACGTTTATTCGATAAAATCTCACGTAGTTTTATCACTATTATACTAGCTGATTGGTTAAAACAAAACGGTTTGATTGGACAAAAAGGCGAAATTGACAGGTGTACGAAATAATCGGAACAAAACCACAATCGGATAAAAAATATCGTATGTCACGGACGAAATAGTATATTATTAAAGTACACGTTTCATAAGAAGCGGTGTCAATTAAAAAACTCGCCACTTCGTGGCTCGTTTTTTAAAATAGACGCGTGCGCTAAAATGCCTTATGAACCACGTGCTTTATACTATTTTTTCTATTTGTAGGTTTTTCAATAAAAAATACATATTTAAAAAGAAAATAAATCCTTTAAATTTTTATGTCTAAATTTTATGTTGGTAATACTATTTTTTATCATGGACAACAAAAATTATTTTGCGAACTGTCATTTTTTGATTTATAGACCCATTTTCACCACGAGATTCTAAAGTTATTTTAGCGATATGAGATTTAAAATGGACGGAATACGTTGTGTGATCCTTGTACATTCGGTACATATACAGAGCGTTCGGAAATTCGGGCGATTTTGCTAATTTTTTTTTGAATTTCAAAAGACGTGATTTTACATCAATTTTTCAATTTTTCAATTTCAATGTTACCAACATCAAATAAAGAAAAAACGCGTATCGAAATAGCTTTATTATGAACTTCATTTCAAGTTCATAATGAACTTATTATGAACGTCAAATAGAAAAAATGTATTTCGGACTATGCGGGCTACCGGCCTCGGCTTTGCCTCGTCCGGCAATCTCCCGCATTACGTCCGAAATACTACATTTTTAGTCCTTGTAATATAATATACTATTACATCCAAATAAAAATATGATAATTTTTTTTATTACATCAAAGTCAAATAAGCGAAACCGCGTAATAGATTCCTACCCCTCGCTTGGTGGTAGCTTATTTACGCTAGACAACAGGCTTGTTGCTTTAGTATAGTTACTACAAGAAAACCCTGACTCTAATGCACTGAAATACATTATAGGATGATGGCATATTTATCATAATTTCACAGCTGCTCTAGTTACAGAATAGCGTTTCCTCTACCCTCAGGAATTTTTAGTATATTACACTTTAAGAGTTCATCAGCGCACGTAAAATTAACTCAATTTTTGCACTCCGCTGCCACCGAATTTCTCCGAAATCGCACATACGATTTACTTCAATTTAATAATAATGAAATACCTATCCTTAAACTCTGTTTCTAATGTAACAGATTTTCCGATTACCCTTTCGCTTTCAAAATAAACTATACAGGGTGTCCGGAAACTTCGTTCGTATACTTTAAGGGGATATTCTACATATGAAAATATGAAAAAAAGGTCATATGAATGTAGGTCCTTAAATGACTTATAAGGAAGCTATGAACGTCCAAAGGAGACCTCTAAAGATTAGTTTCTATTTTATATCTATGCAACCGCTTAAGGTACCGGTGTGCTTTTTGGCACACAAACTAATATTAACAATTGCCAATTTATGATATTGAGAGTTATTATGAAGTTTAGTCAGGGACGTTCTTATCGTGAGGGGGGGGGGGGCTTAGTTTATTTATTCCTAATTTTTTTACACGACACATTTAAAAAAATTTACCCAAAAATTATAATTCCAGTGATTTTTCTACACAAAAAAAGGTATTCTTAAAAAACATTATTGGAACAATGTTTTTAGGAGAAAAATCGATTTATTTAAATCATTGCATAAACTATTATCGAATTGTGTTTAAACTAAAACATCAAAGTAGTCTTATGGCTAATACAAATTTGAAGTAAAAAAACATCAAGAAGCCCATGGTTAACGTTAAAATAAATTGACAAAGACGTGATTTATTGTAGTGATCATTGATCAAGTGCAAAGTGTTTTTGATTAATTAAGGTGCAAATTTTAAAAAATTGCAGGTTATTCATTTGCTGAGTTAGCTGATATGCATTTTATGTATGGCAAAGCTAATGGTTGTGCTCGAGAAGCTCGCAGGTTGTATCAAGAATATTTTCCAAAACGTCAAATTCCTTGTGAGATATTATTCATTAATTTACATCAATGATTAAGAGAAACCGGAACTTTTATGCCAAATATTAATGAAACTGGGAGAAGCCGTACTACTAGGACTCCACAAGCAGAAGAAAGAGTGCTCGAATGTGTTGCAGCCAATCCGGGTATAAGCACAAGAATAATTGCCTTAGAAGAGTACAACATGGGAAATTTTCCATGAACAACTTCTTTATCCACACCATATATAAAGAGTTCAGACACTTAAGCCTCAAGACCTACTTCCTCGTGCAGAGTTTTGTCAGTGGATGCAGAGAAAATGTCATCAAGACCGTTTTTTTCTACATAAAGTCTTGTTTACTGACGAAGCAGGGTTTACCCGTGAAGGCATCGTAAATTTTCATAATAACCATGTATGGGCAGAAAAAAATCCCCAAGCAATTTTCGAAAGTCGATTTCAAAATAAATTTTCATTTAATGTTTGGGCAGGTATATTGGGCGATCGATTAATAGGACCATACGTTATGCCTCAACGTTTAGATGGGCCCGCATATTTAGATTGTTTACAAGACTCTTTGCCTGTTCTACTTGAAGATGTGCCGTACCAGCAAAGACTTACAAACTATTTTATGCACGATGGGGCTCCACCTCATTTTAGTAGATTGGTTCGAGATCATTTAAATCAAACATATCCAGACCGATGGATAGGCCGAGGTGGGCCCATTTCCTGGCCTCCCCGTTCATTTGATCTCAATCCACTGGATTACTTTCTTTGGGGATATCTGAAGTCTCTGGTATATTCAGTACCTGTTGGGAATGTACAACAATTATTGGAACAACGTGTTTATTGTTGCGAGGAAATTTGTAATAAGGAAGGAGTTTTCGCAAGAGTACGAACATCAATGAGAAATCGTTTAGTTGGTTGTACTGATATGAATGGAAACCATTTTCAACATTTGTTGTAACTTTTCTACTTTTTTAAGATTATTCTTGTTAAACCGACAACTCTTAATTTATTTTGTTTAAAAATGACAATAAAACAACGTTTTCACTTAATTATTATCATTGTACAATTTATTTTAACACTAACCATGGGCTTCTTGATGTTTTTTTACTTCAAATTTGTATTTGCCATAAGACTACTTTGATGTTTTAGTTTAAACACAATTCGATAATAGTTAATGCAATGATTTAAATAAATCGATTTATCTCCTAAATCATTGATCCAATAATTTTTTTTAAGAATACCTTTTTTGTGTAGAAAAATCACTGGAATTATAATTTTTGGGTAAACTTTTTTAAATGTGTCGTGTAAAAAAATTAGGAATAAATAAACTAAGCCACCCCCCGTAAGAACGTCCCTGACTAAATTTCATAATAACTCTCAATATCATAAATTAGCAATTGTTAATATTAGTTTGAGTGCCAAAAAGCACACCGGTACCTTAAGCGGTTGCATAGATATAAAATAGAAACTAATCTTTAGAGGTCACCTTTGGACGGCTATAGCTTTCTTATAAGTCATTTAAGGACCTACATTCATATGAACTTTTTTTCATATTTTCATATGTAGAATTTCCCCTTAGATTATACGAACGAAGTTTCCGGACACCCTGTATATTATTATGTACGTATACATATACAGGGTCAGTCGGGAGGAATGGGCCAAACTCTAAGGGTCATCTGTGAATCAAAATAATAAGAAAAAACCCAAATGTTGTTACCCAATATTCATTTGTTTTTAAATTACAGCCTTAAATAAAATAATAATATTGTTAAATCAAAATGTTATGCAACATTAACATTATTTTAAATAAATCATTGGCTTAGTAAATTTTCAAAAATACCGCCATTGACTTCCAAATATTTCCTGCTTCATTTACGAGAGCGCGCGTGGCCCTTCTAATTGATTTGTGCCTTTCTTTAATATTGAGTGCAGCATTTCTAATGCGTCTAATTCATCTAGTATCTACTTTTACTTTGTGTACCGCATTTTTTAACCAACCCCATAAATTATTGTCCAACGGTGTGCGGTCTGGCGATCTAGGAGGCCAACTAATAGAAGCATCGTGACCAATCCAAACCTCTGGAAACTTTTGGTCCAAATATTGCTTGACCCGACTATCGAAATGGGCAGGCGCTCCGTCGTGTTGATAATACATTTGAATGCTGATGTTTAAAGAAATCTCCTCCAGTATAGTCCTTGCAATTCATTGTGTAAAAAACTTAAGTAGTGATCCTCTGTAAGGCAATTTCCCAAAAGAAAAGGGCCAATTAAATTATTGTCGATCATGCCGCACCACACGTTTACTGAAAACTTATGTTGAAAAAATTTTTTGACTATTGCGTGAGGATTTTCGTCCGACCATACAATAGGAGTTTCGATTATTGTTGATGCCGTCACGGGTGAATGTAGCTTCGACGATTATTAATTATTCACTCTCAAAATTGCATACGCTTGGCGTAGTTTCCAGGTTGAAGATTCTGTACACGCTGTACATCGTACGGGTATAAGCTTTGCTCGTGAAGCGTATTGATCACTTTTTTTGGGGAATCCCCAACTGAGTTCCAATTCTTCGTGAGCTGGTCGTTGCATCTTCTTCTACTAAAGCTAGAATATTTTCTATTTCTTCTAAATCCTGTCGAATGGCTCGTTCGGATGTTATATTAGCACTTGGAAGAATTCCGGTCTAGCACAGTTTGTTGAAAACTTTGATTAAGGCCTTTCTGTTCGGTGTTCTTTGATGTGGAAATCGTTGACGATATTCCCATTATACAAACCATAAATAAAAACCATATTGGCGTATTCGAGATGTGTATAAACGTATGGCATTTTATAAAATTTAAATGATACAAATCCGAAAATTAACGGTAAATCAATGTAAAATTCTTTACTGACACTAACAGGATTATGACAGCACAACAATCAACAGCGGACAATAATACCATTTAATATAGGAAAGCTAAATTAATGCAATATTTTGTTTTTGCGTTATAATTTAAAAACAAATTAATATTGGATGACAACATTTGAGTTTTTTCTTATTATTTTGATTCATAGATTAGAACCTTAGAGTTTGGCCCACTTCTCCCGACTGACCCTGTATAGGCCAACTTTAATAATTATTTTCTGTTGCATGACAAACAGCGTTTAAACCTTTCGCTATTCAGTGATAACAAATTTATACCTGCTCAATTTATAGAAGTAAAATTACTTAATTATTACTACATAAAAATATTCTTTATATTATGCATTATAGCTCCGATGCACTGAAATAAGTCAAACTTCATCTAATACTTTCAGTCTGGTAAATTTATCATAGTACCACAGCTGCACTAGTTACGGAATAGTGTTCCCTCTGCTCTCATGAATTTTTAAAATAATACTCTGTAACTTCTGGAAAACTGCATGCTTGTTATAACGAGCATTTCAGCACTTTATGTGCATTATGTTGGTCGGAAGGATGGAAGATTTAATGCATTGCGGCTTGAAATAAAGATAAATTTAGGAAAAAAACGACGATTGGAATCATTTAAATATTTACATTTTCCTATTCAGAAATTCTCTATATACTTTGTCCATTTTATCTTGAATAAGCCCGGGTTCCCATGGATTAAATTTGACAGCGTACCTATTTTCTTGAACTCGATTGATTGATTACCGCCATTTTTTAAAATGTCGGCCGAATCGACCAATCTCGTCACACTGAGGCCCGTTGCACACTTACACCATCTTAACGGCAACGTTTATATGGTTAAGGGATTAGGCAGCATATTATTATGTGACCTTTCACATGCACCGGCACCGTGTACACTGTACACGGTTCCGTTCCACCGCGATGCCACCGTGAAGCCCCATTACAATTCACGGCGACCGTTACTGTGTTAACGGAGAGCCATGCCCAGTAGAGTTTAAGATTTAATTGGTGCTATGGTGCTTGCCCATGCACCGCGCTTACGACATTGGCGGAAAATTATTTTATTAGGTATATTTTATCATAATCATATCTTTCGTAATGGCAGTAGATATAGATATGGATATGCTTATATCTTTGGTGGAAGCAAGGCCGGTTATTTGGGACAAACAAGTTCTATTATAGGGACAGAAACTGCACAAGAAGTGTTGAAGCATTATAAATTATTTCTGAGGAATTATTGCACAAAAATGTGATCGCTGTTTTAAAAGCAATATTGTTCGTTTTGCGCTTGCTTTATTTTAATGCAACACGTTGAATGTAACAAGGATGAAGATAAATCCTATTTCTTCAATGTGATATGTGCCAAATGCACCAAATATGTGGCAGTTTAATTTGGTCTGTGGATTGACGAATCTGGTGAATTTTTGTTCAATGATTTCTCAATTTTTCTCAAGATAAAATGGAACAACCATTGATGTAGGGAAGTCTTGCACCTTAACTAACTTCAAAGAAATCAAGGAAACGCATTGTTTAGGCAATAAATGCTTGTAGTACAACTTTTTCAATTTATTTAACATTAATCTTCAATACGAAAACGTGGAAATGGTTTCACATACCACATCGGTTTTACAAGAAACTTTTCGTATACAGTAGCATCACGTATTATGATATGTTTTCCACTTCCAATCCAAATACCGCCTATATATAAAAGTTTTTATGGTTTCGTCAATACCAAAACCCCGGGATATAATTTTAGATAAAAGAAAACTTGATCCGCGCATTTTCCGAGTTTCTCTCCAATTCCTTGGGTGGCTATAAATAAAAGCTAAATCGACACTGTTTTTTGGTTAATATATATCATGTAAAATTGGACATTTCATGTCGTTTGTGATGCTAGAGGCGCATTTTGATTTAGAATGAAAGCTATTATTGGGATAAATGTTAAAAGTTTGAAAACGATTTAAACCACATAGTCAGAATTTGAAACTTCCGTGTAAATTTTTTTACACAATTGTATAAAATAGTATATTAACGTACACGTTTTATAAAGCATCATTTTATAGCACGCGTCCATGTTAAAAAACGAGCCGCTTGCGGCGAGTTTTATAACGGGACAAGTGCTTAAAACTGCTTTATATAACACGTACGTTATACTATTTTTTTCTAATTTGTAGTTTTTTCAATAAAAAACATATATTTAAAAAGAATTCAAATTTTGTAAATTTTTATGTTTAAATTTTATGTTGGTAATACTATTTTTTATCATTGTAGCCTCTGGACAACAAAAATTATTTTGCGAACTGTAATTTTTTGATATATTGACCCATTTTCACCACGAGATTCTAAAGTTATTTTAGCGATATGAAGCGTTCGGAAATTTGGGCGATTTTGCTACTTTTTTTTGAATTTCAAAAGACGTGATTTTACGTCACGGCATTGCAACTTAGTATAGGGAAGATGGAAAATTCAAATAAAGTTGAAGTTAAAATCAACATTGGAAGGTTAGTAGATTGAATTTTGGATAGGATTTGGCAGAAAATGATAGCTTGAAGCATCTACAAAAGATTGATTTATAGATTTATGCAACCGACATGCATGACTGTTATCCACACAGAATAAAAAAGTAGGTTGTCAAGCTATTTTTCCTCTGCGAAAAATGGATTTTCTCGTAAATCACAAAGGCCGCGCAAGTCAATGAAATACATCGAATTGAGAAAACAAAGGAAGTAGGTAGCATAAACCGCCTTACAACGCAACCGACGGAAGTCGGCCATTTTGAACCCCCATCTAATGTCTAACTATGACTCCATGTTTGTTTTGGTGGTTGACCGTGGTTGACACTAGTTGACAGGTCGAGCTGTGATTTCTGCTTTCTTTGCTGTTTTTGAGTTAATTTCCATTTTAATTAGTTAAGAACCATATTTAGAGAATTCTAGTAAACTTATAATTACTTTAGTGTGACAGCGGAGTATACTTTTAGCGCTGAATATCGATTAAAACAGTTTAATTGGTTGGTATTATGGGTTAATTAATAAGCTATAAATATGGTTAATTGTGCTGCTTGTGGGTGCTCCCAAACGCTAGGAAGTAAAAAACTGGGCATTACATTTCATCGGTAAGTTTATGTTTAGATATATAAACTTTTTTAATCTGTAGAGAAAAAAAAATGTAAATATTTTAATTTAATATCAAAATACACATAACCTCCGAACCTCGCATGTCATTCGTCATTCATGGGCGTTCGTCTTATAAAACCAGAAAAATATTATTTATTTATTAATCGACTGGGTTTGTTCATTTCTACAGAAAAGAAAATTAAAAATACTTATTGGTTTTTAGTTTTCCACATAATTACCTAAGAAAAAAGGCATGGTTGAAAATTGTAAACCGAAGTGATTGGGATCCTACACGAAATAGAGTTCTTTGCTCGGAGCATTTTTCTGAAGATTGCTTTGATAGAACTTCAAGATTGAAAGTTAGATTGGTCCCAACTGCAGTAGTGCCTACTTTTGAAGTAGCCAGGTTAAAAAATGTAAGTTTTGAAACTATTGTATCGGGTCATTACATAATATATTGGAAAATATGTAGGTAGGTAGGTACTTAAGAATATGAATACAAATAATTCTGCATTATTTATGCTTCTGAGGAAGCTGCTTTGTCACTTTTTCATAAATTATGTATCGATAAAAGTTTTTAGATGTTTTATTGGTTTAATCTACTTTTTAAATTTTTAACCCATGGATAAAGAATGTAATAAAATATGGTAGTGTAGGTACGATGAACAAAGAAATTCCTATTTAAAGATTGAAGACAATGATGTTTCTAGAATGATAAAAACATTTTCCCAATATTCACCTGAGGACGACTGGATACCATTGATTAAAAAAATAAATTCAAAGCTAGTCCCAAACCTTCTATCATTCAAAGAAATTCATATCAAAATATAAAAAAAAATTTACAAAAAGAGGTAGTATCACGTTATAGGTACTTTTGTGTCATTTGGTAAAGGTGCCAAACAGATAATTAAAAAACTTATATTTTTTTGGCAGGTACGTTCCTATGCACTATCTTATAAGACACCATGTCAAAACCTGCCTGAAGATAATTATCCTACTGTGAATCTAACTGGAACACCTTCTGGTTACAACATATATTGGACATAACTCTTCCAGGACATGGCTCTTCCAGAACATTTTACTATCCAACAACACACCTAAGATTTTAGTATCTTCCTTTAATCTTATATGACAATCATTAATGGTTACTGTTTCCGGATTCTCCAAAGTGTATCGGTTAGTCTTAAACAAGGTGATAACGGTCTTTGATTTATTTAATATCAGTTTATCTTTGGCAAACCAATAATTATTTACTTCAATCATAATTGTTAAATATGTTGCTCGAGAAGCTTATGGTCTTTATATGCTAGGATTTATTATAAGAACTTGTAAATACTTTAAAAATGTTAACGCCATAATAACTTTATATTAATCCCTGGTAGTTACAAAACTTTAGTATGCATGCACTATTTGGGATCCTCAGTATGCCAATAAGATTACTCTTTTAAAATATATTCAGCGTAAATTTTTAAAATTTTCGTACTACAAGTCATTTTCAGTTTATCCGCCAAGAGGTACAGATCAAGGGCTTTTGTGTAGTTTGTTTAATTTCCCTTCTTTAAGACTATTGCGTATAGAAGCAAGAATTATTTTCTTATATAAAATAATTAGAGACAAAATAGATAATAAAGAGTTCTTAGGACTGCTTCCGTTTAGAATAGGCTTAGTCAATACTAGATCCGCACATGTATTTTATATTCCTACACCGAGGACAAATCTATACAAAAACTCATCACTTATAAGACTGTGCTCTATTTTAATAAATATTGTGGAGACATTGACATAATATATAATTTAAACTATGAAAAATTAAAATTGAATCTATGAATGAACTGCTTAGGCAAATGCTAATTGAATATTTATTATAGCTTAGGATAGCTTTTAGAAATGGGGTTTATGTATCTATAATTAACTTGTTAAGTTGTTGATACTAGAAATAAATAAAATGTTTGTATTATCTGCATAGTTTGTCATTTGACAATTTTCTTATATACTAGGAATCTCATTAATATTATTTAGGTACATATAATAAACAGGACTATATTATATTATATTATATTTTATTATTTTCTTGTGATTTGGTTCATGAAGAAATAGTAAGGTTTTTTAAAATTTTATTTTTTAACGTAGACGTTTTGGCAATAATTTTGCCTTCATCAGTATTTATTATCTGAAACAATTTGTTTCCTGCAATTTTTTTTTAATGTATACTAGGTGTTTTTTAGTTATTTAACCAGATATTTACATTAAGGACCCTTTCACATTCGTTACCTTATTTAAATAACTAATTAAAAGAAATAGTTGTATTGTTTTATTACACCAACCTTAACGTATCTTATAGGTATATATGAATCTAAATATTTTTTCTATTTTCTTCGTCAAATAAAATTTCATTAATCATTTTATTATTACCATTTTAATGATACGCCACAGGTGGACCGGAAACGCGCATGCGTCAAATGTTGCCGCCATCGGCCCCCATCCCGGACAACTGTCAATCTACAATACCCTACTTCCTTTGTATTCTTTATTCGTGGATGAAATAAAACATTTAAATGTTACCAACATCAAATAAAGAAAAAACGCGTATCGAAATAGCTTCATTACGATACGCAAATGCGAATATGATACAAAATTAGAAAAAACATTTTAAAGAACGGTGTATGAGGGACTCGCACACCACATTTTAGGATTATCTAAAGGACCAATTAAAAATTTAAAAAAAACTCTTCATAGAATTCTCAAAATTAAATACGGCTATGATACATACCATACACCCATAGACATTTACCTTTAGATCCGTACCAATTATCTCGTGCGCAGTTTTATTGGTGAAAAAATTCGTTTGTACGCATAACTCGTCAGTCACACGCCTTGCCGCCCTACAGGTATGGGCATGCGCACAACCCTCTTGTTATCAGGTTTTCCTTATTTAGCTATATCCTCAAAATACACTCCAGAACCGGCTAGGCGCCATTTTTGTTGTTTTACGTTTTGTTTGTGTATTTATTGATGTGTGAAGTTCGCAATTTTTATGCAGCATTTTTTTTTTTGGCGTACGTGTCAATTCCACCAGTAGCGTTTGTAAACGTAATTTAATTTTTTTTTGTCCAACACATGACAGTTATGACTATCATTATCAATGTCATTTTAAACAAGTAAACTATCAAGTAACACACTAGTGAGTTATAATCCATAATTCACTAGTTTAAATGAAAGGAAAACGCTAACGGTTTATTCGAATTTGAAGTCATTGTAAAATTCGTTGGTTCATTGGAACCAGACGCTCCCATATCTTCAAGCAACCCTAATCCCCATGTCCCCATTATCAAAGCCACTTTCATCAACAAGTACTCGTCGTCGGGAGCTTCGTTCAAAAACTTCTCTGTTTCAGGTGGTTCTAATGTCTGTGACTTCTTTGGTTTGTGTCCCTGTGATTTGCTTTTCAAAAAGCTCGTTAGTTTGCGATATTTGGAAATGTCGATTTTTTTTATAAAGGTGAATAGTCGAGCGAAGCATCGAGTATTTGGTCCACAGCGACGATGGGGCTAATTTTTTTTGCAAATGTAACAAATAAGCCAATAGAACATTTATTAACAAAATCTGCATCGCTGCTTCTTCGCTTCCGTAAGGATATCCTCAGGAATGAAATTTTCATCGGTTTCCTCCATTTTCTATAGGTTTTTTTCCTTCAAAAAAGCTTCCCCTTTTTGCAGGTAACACTGACAAGTGTCAAAATTTATTTAAACATATGGTAACAATGTATCATGCCCGTGGCAACCAAACAAATCAACCAACTTTGACCAAAATGTAAAAAAATCACTGTCAAGTCATTCTGGCATTTATAGGCTACTGAGACGCAAGTAGCTTTGATTATTTTTATTTTGATTATTAATTATTATCTCATAAAAAAACGATTTCTTCCACTTGTTGGATAAAACATTGTATGCCACTCGTGTGTTATGTTTCCTAAGTCACTTGAGTATTTATACGTTTAAATCTTTCTCGCGTGACTTATTTTTAACATAACACACTAGTACCATAAATAACTATTAGTGGCGAAGATTGAAATTCTACCATTTGGATTTATCATTACTAGTAAACTACCCCGTAGGGGTTAAATTACCTGACTTACCCTACTAATTTTCCAAAACCCGGAGGAAAAAATTTAGAGGATAAAAACTTCGAAAAGTAGAGTTTGTTAACGACTTTTAATTTTTTTTAGATGCGAAGACTAAAGACGATAAATCCAAATGGTAGAATTTCAATTTTGGCCACTAGAAAAATAAAAATTCGTTAACAAACGGTACTTTTCAAAGTTTTTATACCGTATTTTTTTTCCTCCGGGTTTTTGGAAATCCATATAGAGCAGTGAATTTACCCCTATGGAGTTGTTTACTAAAGAGGATAAATCTAAATGGTAGAACTCCAATCATAGCCACTAAAAAAATTAAAATTCGTTTACAAACGCTACAGGCGGAATTGACACGTACCCCAAAAAAATTTTCGTTGCTGCATAAACGTTGTTAACTTAACACATTATGGTTTCTTGTTTTTGTGTAGTGAATTGTGTTTGTACCGTTGGTGACTCGGATACAATAACTAGTAAAGACCATTGAATAATTTTATTATACCCAAATATGGGTATTTTGTATCTTCTGTATGAAGAAGTGATAGTTCTTGATATGTAGTTTTATTTAATAATTATATATTTAAACACATGCAACTAGACGTGAGCCACATAAACAAGATGTTTAAGTCCGAACCTGTCTATTTTCCCCATTCGTTAAATAATAATTTTGCAGTACGCATCCCTATTCCTGTTTAGTTTTTTTGTTCATGCGCAATGCTGCAAATTTGTTACTTTCGTGATTGTTTGCTTATTTAAAGGTAAATGTCTATGTACATACCTTAATGAAATCACCAGTAATAATTATTTATTATGATAATGTAAAAGTTAGTAGACATTTTATCTTTTATTAGTTTTAACATTTACAGTATTTAAGAAAAAAATAACAATTATTAAGTGGTACTACATGGAAAATAGTTCTTGGAGAGTATTCGTACTCCGAATCTGCAATGTTTAGTGACATACTTATTCCAAGCAAAAGAACAGTCCTGATTATTGTGCATAATTTTGAAAGTAAAAGAACTGTATTTAATTAATGCAACTGACTTAGAGCACTATGATCTGCTTGATGGTAGAGCACAAGAAAATATTGTGGATTTTAAATTTTTACTCTGTGTGTAAGAAAACAGAATTAGCACCAGACTTCTTGGGAAACCTGTAAGAAAGCGTTATTCCACAGTACTGCGCAAATTAGTATAAATATCATCCGTATAAATATCAATAAATCAGAAATTGAAGAAAGGTCATGAAATATGAAGATAAACTTTTATTTTCAAGTTATGGAAATGATAAATAACGATAGAAAATTCCCACGCAATGTTTGTTTTACCCACGAATACACCTCCACATTAAACAATGGGCCAAATGTTCCAAAAAAATTATTATTCATGTAATATCATTGTTAATTTTTTATGAATACTATAAAACACGTTGAAACTAATAAATCATAAAACTTCTAGTAACATTTCACATTATCACAATTGTTACTAAAGGCTTCATGAAATTAAGCATCACTTAACACTATCATTTAATTTTTAATAATTTTACGAACAGTTTATCTAAATAACTTTTAATTAGCTTATTAGAAATTAATAAAATTTGGTGTGCGAGTCTACCTACTGTCACGAAACACTATTTGAATTAAGTCTGAACAAGAAAATAACCTTATTATGGATACCGGGACACATGGGTCTGGCGGGTAATGAAGCTGCCGATCAGCTCGGCAAAATAGATGCAGCACTAAAATTCACAGGACCCGAGCCGGTAATAAGTATATCTCATGCTACGGCCAGAAAGACAATACTAGCTGAAGCAAAAAGCAGCAAATGGGAAAGACACTGGTCAAATTTACCAGGACTAACACACTCAAAAGCGTTTATAAACAGCCATATAAACCAACAGTTAACTGACAAACTACTAGTGCTCAACAGGACATGCCTTAAAGCACTAGTGGGATTGTACACCGGCCACTGCAGACTGCAACACCATATGTATAAAATTGGAATAGCCCCAACTGATGAGTGCCGGCTTTTCGATGTACTTTTTCCTGCAGAATTCAAAAATGAAACCAAAAATTTATTTGAACCAGAAACAAAAGAGTTACGCTATGGATAAGGTGTTTTTAAATGGAACATAGCTTTTTTTATACGATTTTTGGAACGAGTGATTTTTTTTTGTCCGTTCTGATTAAAATATTTAATATTGTGACAGCTATTTTTATTAAATTTTAATGTTTTATCCAGTATAATTTAACTTTAACCTGTTTGAAACATACACTAGGTAATAAAGGTATAATCACCTTTGAATCCTTCAAAGTCAAAAAATTTGACAAATTTACTATAATATTGCCGAAATGACTTTGAAGGATTCAAAAGTGATTATACCTTTATTACCTAGTGTATGTTTCAAACAGGTTAAAGTTAAATTATACTGGATAAAACATTAAAATTTAATAAAAATAACTGTAACAATATTAAATATTTTAATCAGATCGGACAAAAAAAAATCGCTCGTTCCAAAAATCGTATAAAAAAAGTTATGTTCCATTTAAAAAACACCTTATCCATATCGTAACTCTTTTGTTTCTGGTTCAAATAAATTTTTGGTTTCATTTTTGAATTCTGCAGGAAAAAGTACATCGATTGGCTATTTTGGATTTTTCTTTAAATACAAGGAAGCTCAAAAATGAGCCCCCGTTCAGTCCTCGTTGGAAGACCCTGTACCTACAAGCAAAAAAAAATATTCGTAATAGGTGCTTACCTTAACCTATATAACCTAATTGTTTTAACCCTTTATGTATACCAACGGGACGAAACTTTCAAGTCCCACCAACTTTATTTATTTATTTATGAGTGGAACAATAACTCATATTTTGTTATATTCGAATAATAAAGATCAAACTATATATTTTTCTGTCAGCTCTTTAGATCTATGTACCGATCATATTAAACAGGAAAACAATAATGTTATTTAGATATTGGTTTACAGAAAAGTATGTAAGGGTTTTATGGCAATTACATAACACTAATTTGGTTTCTCCCTCAGGCAGGTATCTCCAAACACTCTGGTGTGAGGGTATGTAGCGTCGGACATACGCGCGAGCGCAGGCATGGACGACCATAATAGGCATAGCTGGGAACAGTGGGAACACGACCGGCAGTCTGTACCTGTCCATCTCATAATCTGTTAGTTATAAGTTAAGAGATTGTGTTGTTAAAACTTGACCAGTACATTACCCTGTATAATAAACTACTACTATGTAAAGCGGGTATCTTTTATTACACCTCGGATACCACAAATTTAACCTATTCATATTTTTAATTTCAACCAATGATATGGTAAATTTAATCCTTCTAATGGATTGTAACAACAATATCAAATTTTTAAAATGATACAAGGTTACAAGGATATGGTAAAAAGAACCCAATGATATTGTTACTTCAATCATATTATTTGCTGTATAATATATCTTCAGTGTGGTTTAAATCAACCAATCATTCGATTGATTTGATCATACCAAGTTAATCATTTCATATAATTGATTTAACCAGATCATTGCGTCGTTGCTATTTAAACTGATTATTGGGTTAAATCAAACTTATTTGCGTTAATTCAATCTTTTACTTTTTTCTGTGTATGTAAAATGAAATAACGTTACAAAATGGAATGGGTTTACCATTCCTTGTCCAAGAAGTTTTTTTACTGTTTGTTTCCACTTTCACAAGCTAGTAATTGATTTAACGTTATATGGCAGGTTGTTATATAGCTTGATACACATATAATATGGGTTTTTTTCTGTTATGGTTAGGCGGTGACGAGGATATACTAAGTTATTTGTTCTTGTGTTATTACTACGTATATTAACAGTTTCAAACCTATTCTTATTCTTAAACAAAAACATTAAACACTCAAAAATATATTGACCATTCAGTGTAAGTATATTCATTCTTTTAAATATTCCTCTACAGGAATCCATAAATTTCATTTTATTGACTATCCTTATTGTTCTTCTTTGTATTACAAAAACTCTTTGTAGTTCAGAACTACTTCCCCAGAACAGTATGCCATATCTCAGGACGGATTCAAAATTTGCATGGTACAAGATTTTTAGGGTGTTAAATTTCATATAATTAGCTACTACTTTTATTCCATAACCTATACTACCCAGTTTTAGACACAAACTATCAATATGATTGACCCATGATAAAAATTCTTCTATAACAAACCCGAACACACCCGAAAATTTCTTATCATTATCCAGAATAAGTTGTTTGTTACACAAATTCATTTTATCAGGTTTAACCAATTTGTTTTGTTTAATTCTAAAAAGAATTAGTTTAGTTTTCTCGTCATTTAAAATTAATTTGTTTTGTAAAAGCCAGTTACTAGTCATGACAAAAGCAGTTTCTACATTGTTAATAAGTTCCTGGATATTTGATCCCGAAACAAGAAGATTTGTGTCATCTGCATAATTTATTATTAAAAAATTGTTTTCCATACTACTGAGATCATTTAAAAAGATAATGAATAGTATAGGGTCCAATATACTCCCCTGAGCTATGCCAATACTGTTTTCTTGTAAATCAGATTTGATTTCTGAAAACTACTCTTTGCACTCTATCTGACAGATAAGACTTTATCCACGCATATGCATTTCCCCTGATGCCATATCTATTCACTTTAAACAATAGCAAATCCCTATCTATGCAATCATATGCTTTGCTTAAGTCCATGAACATACCCAAGGTCAAGTTCTTATAAGAACAAAACAGCTATCAATGTCTACCCGGCCCCAGGAAATCCATTGTTGTTGGCATCTTTGTGTACTTCAATGCAAACAGGCGCCTATTTGTTAGTTCACTAGCCAAGATACTATATTTTAAGAGCAGTTACGTTGTATTTATTGTAATTAAGTTGACTAATGTTCGCTGAGCTGGCAAGATATTAAAATAATTTACCTCGCCATTTCTCTAAGTAATTAAACTAATCCCAACTAGGTTAGTTAAACTTTGTCCTCAATAATTCACCAAGTGCACCGCGAGCACAACTTTTAGCAGGTAATATGTAGTCAGTGAAATAGTTGTTTGCGCGTTGCATAAACTTCCTAATCAGTGGTTAGCAAATTGTGATGGGTACATTTTACTGCTGATGCTAAATCATATTTAATTTACATCATCGCAGTTGCGAAGACGGATTTGCAGCTTTACCCTTTGTTTATTTAACTAGACGTTTTGGGTACATTAGATTATCTATTTTAGTTGATGTAGTAGTCACTACTTGAGACCATTGTAAGGTTTACATGAGTTAACTAATGAGACCGTCGAAGACCGTTTTTAAAAAACATTTATTTTACTAAAATACAAATATTTGTCGTTTGAACATTTACAATAAAATATGTTAACTTAATACAGGCTTCTAACTGACTGGTGTCTTCTTCCTTAGCTGCACTATATATGCGGAGATGATAGTCAGCAAAATCTAGGGCTAGACGGTGATATAAGTCATTCAATAATAATTGCTCGGTATAGATTTATTGAACTATCTACAATAGAAACTTTTTTTTGTAACAAAAAAAAACACATTTGTAACAATTCTCTTAACTTAAAAGGATTTTTCCATTCCGATGGATAGGGTAAAGAACTATAATTGAGTGGCCGAAAAAATCGCCAGATCTTAACGCAATTGATAGGAGGAACTTTAGAGGCAACGAATAACACATGAAATCTAACAAATAAATTTAGAAATGGTACGCCAGATTACAAATAAATTTTACCATAAATTTCATAGGGTTTTGTCAAAAACAAAAATCGTGAATATGTTCAATAATATTAACAATAAAATATTATATTTAGAAGATAATAATAGTGTCGCGAAAATAATTAAAGCGAATAATTGTGGCATATTGTGTAACTGTTTTTTATATTGAAATACACAGGGATCCAAGCACAATGGATACCCTAGGGCGGGTAGACCACGAGGGCCGTTTCGTCTTTGTTAGGACTCTACGGGCAGCAACCCAACAACAGCGCTAAGATGTATTAAAAGCCTTTTACAAAAGTAAAGCGGCCATCAATGCACCATAGCGCCATCCCAGAGGAATTAACTCCAATACAAAAGGCAGTCACACTGGTAATAATCGAAAGGTAGACAACTAAATAAACCACGTAGTGTATCACAATCCAGTATAGGGAACGCGGATGCTATATTATCTTTTAAACATTTTTATGGCTTTTCTTAACGGATTGCGCGCATTCTAGTGGGTGCCGCTGCGTGATCTGTTTCTAATCTGCAAAACTGCAGACTGTTTCGGTGAAAACGCAAATAGCGTTCCAAATACTGGAGTGTGATGCGCTTCGTGGTTTATTTAGTTGTCTACCTTTCGATTATTACCAGTGTGACTGCATTTTGTATTGGATTTAATTCTTCTGGGATGGCGCTACTGCGTATTGATGGCCGCTTTATTTTTTTAAAAGGATTTTAATACATGTTACTGCTGTTGTTAGAATTGCTTGGGTTATGGCTGCCCGTAGAGTCCTAACAAGGTCGAAACGGCCGTCGTGGTCTACCCGCGCCAGGGTATGCTTGTATCCCTGTGTATTTTAATATAAAAAAACAGTTATTTAGTATATTCCGTTTTTTACGCATTTTTCCGCGAGTTAACACAATTTACATTTTTAAAAATGTGGGATCAGTTGTCATTACCAATAACATATATATATACGACAATACCAACCTCGCCTCGCAACAAGCAGTGAGATTGCGGTATCACGATACCGTCTCAGACTAACAATAATCACACAAATTGAGATGCCTTTACATATTAAGCGTATTTAAATCTTAGTAGCATATAATTCGTCAGCAGAGGTAGTAATTCGGATCCGGAAAAATGAAGACACACGTATAGTAATGTTATTAAGAGAACTTATATAGCAATTTTTAAACCTCCGCTAGTTGTAGTTTCTAAGATAAAAAAAAATTCTCATAGCAATTTCAACTTCCGTTTTAACGCCCTTAGGGTTTGGTGTTTAGAAAATCCCTTCTTAGTGGATGCCTACGTAATAAAGAGAAAACATCCTCGAAATTTCATGATTCTATGATTAGAGGTTTTTGTTGTCTGGGCGCTGATAAATCCAGTTCAAATTCAAATTCTTTGCGGCCTCTGATCTCCTGCGCTGGGCAGACAAAATTGTGACTGCAATCTAATATTGTTTTTTTTGTATCATGAGACTGAATCATCATACACGGTCTCATTGCTTGTTGCGAGGCGAGGTATCGTATTGTTTCCCTTAGTTAGCCGAGTACCCTGTGGATATTCCTAGCGAACGTCTAAGAGTCTACCATCGCTTTTAGTCGCGACATACAATATTTTCTGTTTTAGTGGTTTTTTTTTATTGGAATCTTTTTATATTTCATTTTCTGGCTTTTCCAACAACTTCCCAATAATATACAAGGTAGTATGAAACATAATTTGTGTACAACTAATAATTATTGCTCTATAACAAAATATTCACTTTATCAACAGAACAGGCATAAATCTGATACTTATATGAATGTCCTTCCCTTACAGGGTTCACTCTTATTGCTTTACCAGTAGTAGGTATATATTATTAACTAAGTAGTTATGTGAGAATTGATAGTATGCTCTTTTGCAGTGGAAGGATTAAGGATTCATACCCTGCCACAATGCAGCTTTACCCACTAGCCTGTATTATTCAGTTTCTTGATAAGTAGCTGGAAATTAATGGATTGGTCTGTTGTATACGAAATTAAATACAGGGATGCAATGGAGAACTAACTTCGGAAGGAACAATGTGGATGCAATCTTAAAATTCTTACTTAAGGTTGAGTTTAGATCTAGGGCTCGTTTGCCTATTTATGTTTAGATACATAATTCGTTTTTTCTTTCATTTTATTCAAAAAGCAGCCCGACCCGATAGAAGACTCTTACAAGGGCGTATACAAAACGTTAGCTTCAGCCGGTACTGGACCCCCCCTATTTTGATAATTTGACGATTGTTAATTGTTTTTTTTTTTCAAAATATATAACTGTTTATGCTGAAGCAATGTACCAAATTTGTAATCAATATCTTATGAAATATGCAAGTTATTCAAAGAAATCAGTTTTTATTTTCAAACTTTGACGCCCTATATCGAACCTGAGGGTCAAAAATGAAAAATGGAATTATAAAAGTCATATTATTTTTGCTCCAGGAATATATGGTTAACGGATTGACGTCTTTTTTTCGGACACCCTGTATATAAATAATGTATGAATGTAAGGGACAAGGAGGTAATTACATTAATTTTCTTCCTCCCTTGATTTTGCCACTGGACTTTGACTTTTAGACCAGGGTCGATAATTTTTGAAACAAAAAAAATTAATTGTATGATGAAACCCATTGGAAAGGAAGAGAATATAACAAAAATAAAAGGAAAAATAATTTACGGGCGATCCGAGGTCGGGAAGTTGAAGGGGGTGAGTTTTTAAGGGTAGAAAACGATTTATCGCGATTTCCGGCGAAACTGCAAGTTCTATGGAAAAACGTAAAATAGCAAAGTTGTAAGTAATAAAAAGATCTACAACTTTTGTATTTACACTTTTTTCACATAACCTCAAAATATTTGTGAAAAATTCAAATAACCAAGTTTTTGGTTTTTTATTTTTATCTTTTTCAAAAAAATATTTTTTTTCACGAAATTTGGTGAAAACTTACCTTTCTATGTCCCAAACACACTGTAATTTTTTTGATTTAAAATATTTATATTTTCACCTTATTTTGACTTAATATCGAGAAAGCACCCTTATTTTCAATCGAAAATTCTCACGTCAAAATGTCTGCTTTTTTAAAAAGGTCGGTGGGCTTTTTGTTCGTTGAAATCTGTACATTTTGATGATGTAAAAAAAAATATACATTACTATTTTAAATGTTCTCAAAAAATGCAAAGGAACGAAAAAAAACTAGAAACCGAAATTTTTTTCTTAATCATTATGTACAATTTTGAGCTATTTATTAAAATTTATACTTTAATTACTCGAAGAACGTAAGACTCCATGTTACATTGATAAACAAAAAAATTACAAATTCATAAAACATAAATATCCCAAAAAACATGCGAAAATAGTTGTTCTAAATATAATTAAAGGTAGGATTTAAAGGGGATTTCATCACATTTATCATAGTAATGTATATTTTTTTACACCATCAGAAAGTAGAGATTTCAATGAACAAAAAGCCCACCGACTTTTTTAATAAAGCAGATATTTTGACGTGAGAATTTTCGATTGAAAATTAGGGTGCTTTTTCGATATTAAGTCAAAATAAGGTGAAAAAATAAATATTTTAAATCAAAAAAATGATAGTGTGTTTGGGACATAAACAGGTAAGTTTTCACCAAATTTCGTAAAAAAAATTTTTTTGTGAAGATAAAAATAAAAAACCAAAAACTTGGTTATTTGAACTTTTCACATAAATTTTGAAGTTATGTGAAAAAAGTGTAAATTCAAAAGTTGTAGATCTTTTTATTGCCTACAACTTTGCTATTTAACGTTTTTCCATAGGACTTGTAGTTTTGCCGGAAATTGAGATATATCGTTTTCTACCCTTAAAAACTCACCCCTTTCCACTTCCCGACCTCGGATCGCCCGTAAATTATTTTTCCTTTTATTTTTGTTATATTCTCTTCCTGTTCCAATGGGTTTCATCCTACTATTATTTTGTTTTCACTTTTTAATATTTTCAAAGGCTTTAGCCCTGGTCTATTTATGTTGTGACCTTACCAGTTTTGAAACTAAAAAATTTGGCAATGTAAAATGCTCTATTTAATGTTCTCTGAAAACTATAACGATAAAAGTATAATTATCAAGGGGTAATATTAACTAGACCCTTAATTAAATTTTTCCGCGCT
Organism: Polydrusus pterygomalis; assembly: GCA_963969555.1. NCBI lineage: Eukaryota > Metazoa > Arthropoda > Insecta > Coleoptera > Curculionidae > Polydrusus > Polydrusus pterygomalis. The sequence continues at coordinate 89,686,997 of OZ018377.1, read as the reverse complement.
TTCTGACAACAAAATTAACTACGAACGATAAAAAACTCGACTGAAAACTTTACTGCCCTCAGTAATTAAAATGGAACTTTACATCCTTAAGCGTTTTCTAAATTTTAAAGTTTTCTAAAAGTTTTATAATTAAAAAGGGGAAAAAGTAGGTATTTATTTCGATTAAACAGACTATCAAAAAGGATCCAAATAAAATTACGGAAAAATGTTTGGTGGACTGCAGACACATTTTTTTTCAAATTTAAAAACATCTTGCTTACCGGAAAAATCTTCTTACCAATAATTGTCCCGTACAATTTAAATGTTCGAACCAATGAAAGTCGTTTTCGGTTTAACCGGAAGCTCTATTAACTTAACTGATGATTAAATTCCCTCTATTTTAAAAAATTTATATTCTACATAAAATATTTGGTACAAAAACATCTTTAAGCTATCTTTGACAGTTGTCGAAAAAAGTGGAAAAAAATATAGTCCGGTTCAACCGGAAGTACTACAAAAATTACCTTTGGTTCTTAAATTATTTTAATAAATTTCGAGGGGCTGCTAACTATCTTAAATCGTTGTATAGCAAAGACCTCTTATAAATAGACCAGATAGATTACATTTTTAAGTAATCAAGAACTTAACAATGTGTCTGGTTAATTGTCTATTATACTTAGCACATGCATAAAAAATTACAAACGTTGTTAAGTTAAATATTATTAGATTTATACAATTAATTAAGGAAATACACGTTTTACAAGTATAAATTAATTTATTGCCGATAAACTACGAAGGTTAATAAGATATTATTGGTAGAACAAGTTTTTGTTTTGTTGGTAAATAAAATAAATATGTGGTATTTAGTATCACGTTTTTGTATTTAACACCTACTTAATTTAATTCTATGGTGACAAAATCTAGAATGACAATGGCAACGTCGGTTTTCGTTTTCACGCGTCGGCGATTCTTAGGCCCGTTGCACACTTACACGGCCGTCATCCTAACGGTACCGTTTATACGGTTAAGGGATTAGGCAGCATATTATGTGACCTTTCACATGCACCGGCACCGTGTACACGGTTCTGTTCCACCGCGATGTCACCGTAAGCCCCCACTACAATTCACGGCGACCGTTACCGTGTTGACGGAGAGACATGCCAGTCAGCGTTGCCACAGGTGGCTCGTTCGAGCCAGATTTGGCTCTTTTGGACTCAAAGCTACTCGTTGGCTCCTCTTTATTAAAACTGACTCTTTATTAGAATTCGGTTAATTTTTTTGTTGATTTCGAGGTCGATCTGTTGAGTTTTACTATTTTAAGTATTGCTGAAGTGAAATTGAACTGAGTGATCGCAGAATGTCGCAGTACGGATCGTTGTTGGGATGGAGTAACATAACATAACGGTAACGAAACATATTCACGAACACACCCCGCCGAGCAACCGGATCAGGTCAGCTAGAGAGCAAAACCGCGAACGCACCCCAACCGCTGTGAGCTGTCAGCAGTGTCACTTGTCTTGTCAGCGTCATCTGTTTGACATTTTATGATGATGTATGTTTTGTTTTCACTCAAATTTTCGGGAACCGGTATTAATTTAAAATTCAACTTAAAGACTGAAGCAATGATCTGAGGGACTGAGTTATTTATTAATAGTTGTTAAAAATGAAAGACTAGAATACCTACCTACTAGGACTTACAGTGTGATAGAATTTACGTCATTCATGGCGTAGTTGGCCACTTTACAATTTAACTTATAATGCAAAAAAAGCATCTGTCAAAGTGACTGAAATCTGATAGGATTTTTTGAAGTCGCGCATTCAGTGTGAAAATGTGTGTACACAGCATTCTGGGTTTGCATGTTGGGTCTGTTCACTGTAAGGATTTGAGTCTGCGCATGCGTTTATTTCCGAATCCGTTCTGAATACTTACCGAAAACAATGAATTCTGTTGAATATTTACTTGAAATACAAGCTAGTCATATGAGTACTTAAAAATATAATATTTCCAATTCCAAAAATCACTAATAAATATTTTTTGTTTGAAAAAGCTCGTTCCGGTATGAATTTGGCTCGTTTTCTTCACATCATCTAACTCGAAAAAAAATGCTTGTGGCAACACTGATGCCAGTGCCAGTAGAGTTTAAGATTTCATTGGTGCTTGCACCTGTACCGCGCTTACGACATTTTCTTGGTTCATTGGCGGGAACATTGTTTTATTTAGTATATTTTATCATAATCATATTTTTCGTAATGGCAGTAGATATAGATATTGTAACCTTACGGCCCCCGGCTCGCATGACCGGAGTAAAAAGCTGAAAGAAATATTAATTAGTGGGTTATTAAAATAGGTTAATTAAATTAATAATAACCTGCAAAGCTGAAAAATAAAATTAGTTTTTTATTATTATTATTACAACAAAAAAATTGTGCCCTTGGAGGTCAGATTTAACACAAAAGTGTTATTTGCACGACTCATGGTATTGAGTCTATTCACCTATTCCAGAATTCTACATGTGACATTCAAATACATAAAATAATGCATTAGCATGTCTCACATACAATAGAGAAATAGGCTCGGACGTGACCGTCTAGATTCGGGCAAGAATCTATGGCCGACCCTACGTTGTGTTCGTCAGGTTCGCTGAAAAATACTAATTGAAGTATTATACTGAGTGGACAAAATTTTAACCAAAATCTATTATGGCCGTTAGTTAAATAAACACTATTTAAAAGAAAACTTTAAAACACGACAGGAAGGCAGAATTCTTCGCTATTAAAAAAAATATAAAAGAAAATTCAAAACAAAAGTTGTCAGTTGTGCAAAAGAAAGCTCCTGTAACGCACTCTCGACCACGTTTCCAAAGGTTTCCCTACCCTGTGCACCGGACGAGACTATGGGGCTGTCGCCCAGGGCAGTAGCCCTTCTCTATAGGTTCCCCTCATACAGTTGCTGGTCCCGGCTGTCGGCGGGCTGTCCCACGTTGAAGGAAACATTGTGAACCGACAAGTCTGTATCAAAAGAACGAGTCATTCACTGTTCCCTGTACAACCTCCAACAAAATTTAAGGTTTAGTTTTAGTTTTTAAAGTTACTTATAAAAGAAGCAAAAACTGCCACCTGTTATTTAAACATCAGAACGCTGGTATCGTTGCTTCAGACTAGCACATAACATAAGAAAATGAGAGGGCTTTTTCCTGCCTGATAAAAATCCCCACATCCCCACGAGATTAATCTCGTTGCTACGTCCAGCGTGAGGCTGTCGGCTCCGTAACAGCGCGAAGGGAGAGCATGGTAATAGGATAACCCTGAACTTAAATCATTTAGGAAAACTCACATAAACTCAGTTATGAAAAAAAAACAATTAAGGTTCTTTTGGTTTGTTAATCGTGAGGTTTGTTGAGGTTTATTTCATTTGGTCTTAACAACAGATACCAAAAAAGTAAATAAAATAAACTTTGTTACTGTTTTAAAGCCATAATTAGTTTTGGGTAGAAATAAAGGATAACTATAATCTTAATTATCATTTAAAATTGCTAACCTGGAAGGTCAGTAAAACTGTTTCGCTCCCTTTCACCTTCTGAAGTCATTTTAATAACTTAAATTTTTGTTACTCTCTAAAAATTAAAATATAAATTTTAAGATCGTTGTGAAATAGATAATTAGTATCAAACTTTCATTATGGTATTATTTAATCTTTTACTCCCCTTTTCTTTCATTTAATTTAGGTTGATATAGTAAACAACGTAAAATTGATTAAGAATTTTGTTGCTATAGGTTAATTATTTTTCTCCTTTAAGAGTGAGAGAAAATATTATATTTCTTTATTGTTTATTTAAAGACATAAGCGGTGATATCCAAGACAAACGGGATAACCGAGCAGATGTCATGAGATTTATTTATAATTTGTTTATTTAAAGACATAAGCGGTGATATCCAAGACAAACGGGATAACCGAGCAGATGTCATGAGATTTATTTATAATTTGTTTATTTAAAGACATAAGCGGTGATATCCAAGACAAACGGGATAACCGAGCAGATGTCATGAAATTTATTTATAATTTGTTTATTTAAAGACATAAGCGGTGATATCCAAGACAAACGGGATAACCGAGCAGATGTCATGAGATTTATTTATAATTTGTTTACTTAAAGACATAAGCGGTGATATCCAAGACAAACGGGATAACCGAGCAGATGTCATGTAAGAAAATATGAGATTTATTTATACTTTGTTTATTTAAAGACATAAGCGGTGATATCCAAGACAAACGGGATAACCGAGCAGATGTCATGCAAGAAAATATGAGATTTATTTATATTTTGTTTATTTAAAGACATAAGCGGTGATATCCAAGACAAACGGGATAACCGAGCAGATGTCATGAAATGTATTTATAATTTGTTTATTTAAAGACATAAGCGGTGATATCCAAGACAAACGGGATAACCGAGCAGATGTCATGAGATTTATTTATAATTTGTTTATTTAAAGACATAAGCGGTGATATCCAAGACAAACGGGATAACCGAGCAGATGTCATGAAATTTATTTATAATTTGTTTATTTAAAGACATAAGCGGTGATATCCAAGACAAACGGGATAACCGAGCAGATGTCATGAAATTTATTTATAATTTGTTTATTTAAAGACATAAGCGGTGATATCCAAGACAAACGGGATAACCGAGCAGATGTCATGAAATTTATTTATAATTTGTTTATTTAAAGACATAAGCGGTGATATCCAAGACAAACGGGATAACCGAGCAGATGTCATGAAATTTATTTATAATAAAGAAAAATTAGTAATTTAAAATTATATTCCTATATCATTAAAATAAATTTTGTTGTTTACCATAACTACCGTCTGAAAAATATATTTTGCCCTGTATAAAAAAAAACCAACCAGTATTCCCAAATTAGAGTAACCCAACAAAATAAAAAACTAAAGAAAATAAACTTGTTCTTTAAGAACTTAACACCCTTTTTAAAAAAAAACATCCCCTGAATTTTAAATTGTTACACAAATTAAATCAATAAAAATTAACAAAGTAATACAAATAAAATTAAACTTATTTAACCCAATGCCATTTGTTTTGCTATTTGAATTTTTGTATTTAGAAAAATTAATTTTAAAGAAAATCTGCAGAAAATAAACTTATGATGACTCTTGAATTTAGGTGCTTACCGTACCTATCGAAGTTAATAAGTGTTTCTTTAGAAATTCTCTGTCTAGCAGCTAACCCATCTTCTCCCCCACCAAAGTCTTCGTTTTTGCGTTTTAAAACCCTGCGCCGTTTGTAATACGAAGTACGACGTTGGCTGCTATTAAAAAATCAATAATTGCGGCAAAGATGTGAACGGTCCAAAGTTCACGCGTCCTCCTAAATATCATCGGAAATATACTGAGGAGTTTATTTTCAAGACTGGCTACCTAAATAGATTTTCAGGGCCGATATTTGGAAATGAAAAGTTATTACACTTTTAATAAAATATTTTTCCAGTATTGCAGGGTAAATTAAAATCATAATATAATTTAAATCAAATATAAATAATAGAGTAAAATAATTAAACCTCAGGGCGTAACATGGGGAAAAGAATAAGTTTACCAAATAAATAAATTAACAAAAATAGTGAAAAAAAATTCAAATAAGGGCACCTAGGTCTGCTCTGTCACAGTCACCCCCTATTATTTTGAGCGAAAAACAGGGTTATGAGCGAAAAATAATACCAAAAAAAAAAACAGTACAATTAAAAAAATTTCAATCCTGAAAAAAAAAAACCACATCAGTACAATTTGAAAGAACTTCAATCCTGGTCACGGCACCACTGTAACCTTACGGCCCCCGGCTCGCATGACCGGAGTAAAAAGCTGAAAGAAATATTAATTAGTGGGTTATTAAAATAGGTTAATTAAATTAATAATAACCTGCAAAGCTGAAAAATAAAATTAGTTTTTTATTATTATTATTACAACAAAAAAATTGTGCCCTTGGAGGTCAGATTTAACACAAAAGTGTTATTTGCACGACTCATGGTATTGAGTCTATTCACCTATTCCAGAATTCTACATGTGACATTCAAATACATAAAATAATGCATTAGCATGTCTCACATACAATAGAGAAATAGGCTCGGACGTGACCGTCTAGATTCGGGCAAGAATCTATGGCCGACCCTACGTTGTGTTCGTCAGGTTCGCTGAAAAATACTAATTGAAGTATTATACTGAGTGGACAAAATTTTAACCAAAATCTATTATGGCCGTTAGTTAAATAAACACTATTTAAAAGAAAACTTTAAAACACGACAGGAAGGCAGAATTCTTCGCTATTAAAAAAAATATAAAAGAAAATTCAAAACAAAAGTTGTCAGTTGTGCAAAAGAAAGCTCCTGTAACGCACTCTCGACCACGTTTCCAAAGGTTTCCCTACCCTGTGCACCGGACGAGACTATGGGGCTGTCGCCCAGGGCAGTAGCCCTTCTCTATAGGTTCCCCTCATACAGTTGCTGGTCCCGGCTGTCGGCGGGCTGTCCCACGTTGAAGGAAACATTGTGAACCGACAAGTCTGTATCAAAAGAACGAGTCATTCACTGTTCCCTGTACAACCTCCAACAAAATTTAAGGTTTAGTTTTAGTTTTTAAAGTTACTTATAAAAGAAGCAAAAACTGCCACCTGTTATTTAAACATCAGAACGCTGGTATCGTTGCTTCAGACTAGCACATAACATAAGAAAATGAGAGGGCTTTTTCCTGCCTGATAAAAATCCCCACATCCCCACGAGATTAATCTCGTTGCTACGTCCAGCGTGAGGCTGTCGGCTCCGTAACAGCGCGAAGGGAGAGCATGGTAATAGGATAACCCTGAACTTAAATCATTTAGGAAAACTCACATAAACTCAGTTATGAAAAAAAAACAATTAAGGTTCTTTTGGTTTGTTAATCGTGAGGTTTGTTGAGGTTTATTTCATTTGGTCTTAACAACAGATACCAAAAAAGTAAATAAAATAAACTTTGTTACTGTTTTAAAGCCATAATTAGTTTTGGGTAGAAATAAAGGATAACTATAATCTTAATTATCATTTAAAATTGCTAACCTGGAAGGTCAGTAAAACTGTTTCGCTCCCTTTCACCTTCTGAAGTCATTTTAATAACTTAAATTTTTGTTACTCTCTAAAAATTAAAATATAAATTTTAAGATCGTTGTGAAATAGATAATTAGTATCAAACTTTCATTATGGTATTATTTAATCTTTTACTCCCCTTTTCTTTCATTTAATTTAGGTTGATATAGTAAACAACGTAAAATTGATTAAGAATTTTGTTGCTATAGGTTAATTATTTTTCTCCTTTAAGAGTGAGAGAAAATATTATATTTCTTTATTGTTTATTTAAAGACATAAGCGGTGATATCCAAGACAAACGGGATAACCGAGCAGATGTCATGAGATTTATTTATAATTTGTTTATTTAAAGACATAAGCGGTGATATCCAAGACAAACGGGATAACCGAGCAGATGTCATGAGATTTATTTATAATTTGTTTATTTAAAGACATAAGCGGTGATATCCAAGACAAACGGGATAACCGAGCAGATGTCATGAAATTTATTTATAATTTGTTTATTTAAAGACATAAGCGGTGATATCCAAGACAAACGGGATAACCGAGCAGATGTCATGAGATTTATTTATAATTTGTTTACTTAAAGACATAAGCGGTGATATCCAAGACAAACGGGATAACCGAGCAGATGTCATGTAAGAAAATATGAGATTTATTTATACTTTGTTTATTTAAAGACATAAGCGGTGATATCCAAGACAAACGGGATAACCGAGCAGATGTCATGCAAGAAAATATGAGATTTATTTATATTTTGTTTATTTAAAGACATAAGCGGTGATATCCAAGACAAACGGGATAACCGAGCAGATGTCATGAAATTTATTTATATTTTGTTTATTTAAAGACATAAGCGGTGATATCCAAGACAAACGGGATAACCGAGCAGATGTCATGAAATGTATTTATAATTTGTTTATTTAAAGACATAAGCGGTGATATCCAAGACAAACGGGATAACCGAGCAGATGTCATGAAATTTATTTATAATTTGTTTATTTAAAGACATAAGCGGTGATATCCAAGACAAACGGGATAACCGAGCAGATGTCATGAAATTTATTTATAATTTGTTTATTTAAAGACATAAGCGGTGATATCCAAGACAAACGGGATAACCGAGCAGATGTCATGAAATTTATTTATAATTTGTTTATTTAAAGACATAAGCGGTGATATCCAAGACAAACGGGATAACCGAGCAGATGTCATGAAATTTATTTATAATAAAGAAAAATTAGTAATTTAAAATTATATTCCTATATCATTAAAATAAATTTTGTTGTTTACCATAACTACCGTCTGAAAAATATATTTTGCCCTGTATAAAAAAAAACCAACCAGTATTCCCAAATTAGAGTAACCCAACAAAATAAAAAACTAAAGAAAATAAACTTGTTCTTTAAGAACTTAACACCCTTTTTAAAAAAAAACATCCCCTGAATTTTAAATTGTTACACAAATTAAATCAATAAAAATTAACAAAGTAATACAAATAAAATTAAACTTATTTAACCCAATGCCATTTGTTTTGCTATTTGAATTTTTGTATTTAGAAAAATTAATTTTAAAGAAAATCTGCAGAAAATAAACTTATGATGACTCTTGAATTTAGGTGCTTACCGTACCTATCGAAGTTAATAAGTGTTTCTTTAGAAATTCTCTGTCTAGCAGCTAACCCATCTTCTCCCCCACCAAAGTCTTCGTTTTTGCGTTTTAAAACCCTGCGCCGTTTGTAATACGAAGTACGACGTTGGCTGCTATTAAAAAATCAATAATTGCGGCAAAGATGTGAACGGTCCAAAGTTCACGCGTCCTCCTAAATATCATCGGAAATATACTGAGGAGTTTATTTTCAAGACTGGCTACCTAAATAGATTTTCAGGGCCGATATTTGGAAATGAAAAGTTATTACACTTTTAATAAAATATTTTTCCAGTATTGCAGGGTAAATTAAAATCATAATATAATTTAAATCAAATATAAATAATAGAGTAAAATAATTAAACCTCAGGGCGTAACATGGGGAAAAGAATAAGTTTACCAAATAAATAAATTAACAAAAATAGTGAAAAAAAATTCAAATAAGGGCACCTAGGTCTGCTCTGTCACAATATGGATATGCTTATATCTTTGGTGGATGCAAGGCCAGTTATTTAGGACAAAACAAGTTCTATATATAAGGACAGAAACTGCAGAAATGCCTGGAATAAAATATTTTTGGAGGGAGAGGTCAATCCTGATTTTAATTGTAACAGCCAACATATCCATAGGCTGCATGCACTCTTTCATAAATGTATCTTGACGTTGAAGCGTTTAATCGTTCGTGTAGGTCATTAAAGCTGGATATGGACATCCTAAAATAGTTAAAAAAGTTTTTTTCGTCTTCCCTCAACTGACCAAATAGTATGCACCGAATTGTTTCCTTCCCATATTGATGGGATGAACCCACAAAATTCTCTTTCGTGCCTTTCTTCGTTTTTGAATACGCATGTGAGACATTAAAATCGCCACAGCACGTTTATGATCCATATTCGAATCAAAATAGAATAAAACTGACGAAAACGAACGCGGTAAATCGCGTAAACGGTGCCGTTAGGACGGTCGCCGTGTAAGTGTGCGAAAGGCCTTAGGCAGCAACTTAAGCCGCTGTAGTAAGCGTAGTATTTGTTTTTGCGATAGTGTGGTTAGTGGTCGGAACACTTTAAATTAGTTATTTGTAGGTGTTTTGTATTTTTTTTTTAGTTTTTTGCAAAGGATTTTATTGATATACTTAAGAAAATGGTGCGTCATTGTCAAATTTATGGTAGATTCGTTTCGTCCTAAAATATATTTTCACTGTTAAGGTAACAATCTATATTGTGGGATTGACTAGTTCGTTAATTTCTGATATTCATCATAATCATCTGTTAGCGCTACAACCCTGCGTGGGTCTCGGCTGACTGTACAACTTTCCTCCAAATGGCACGGTCTTCCATCAGTCGGGGGTCAAGGCGAACATTGATTTTTTGCAGGTCAACTCTGCAACGCATTCTGGGAGGTCAGAGTGGTATTTTCTCTGTTGGGACCTCTTCCCATGCTAGTCTTACCAGCCTGTCCTCATGAAGCCTTTGCACGTGGCCTGCCCATCTCAGTCGTTGTGGTTTAATCTCTTGCGCAATATCGCTGTCATTGTAGAGCTCTTGTACTTCGGCATTCGTTCTGATACGGTATTGGTCCGTGGTTGAATCATGATGGGATCCAAAAAAATTTCTGAGGATTTTTCTTTTGAAACGTCTGAGTTTTTCCTCGTTTGCTCTGGTCATTGTCCACGTTTCGCATCCATATGTTATTATTGGCCTTACAATGGTTTTATATATTTTCATTTTTGATGTCATTGTTAGACTTCTCGACTTTATGAGATTACTGAGTGCATATAGACAGCGGTTTGAACATTGAATTCTACCTTTGATATCCTCGGTAACGTCATTGTCAGCCGTGATTGTGGCTCCAAGGTATTTGAAACGTTCTACCCTTTCAAAGTTATAAGTGTTAACTGTAACGTTTTGTCCTACTCTGCATGTCTCTTCGTCCCGTTCTGTTTATACACAATGACATATACTTCTCTTGTTGTTTTTTTGATTTTGTTGAATATGTCTTTTACGGTTAGAATTGTATTTCCAATGTCATCTGCATATGCTGGAAGTAAATTGGGGCCTTTCGCTGTTAGCAGTTCTGTTTTTATTTCGGCTGCTCTAATGGCTTTCGCTAGGACTAAATTAAAAAGTAGTGGCGATAGGGCGTCGCCTTGCTTCAGTTCACTATATATTTCGAAACTGCTGAATATGTTGTTGTTTACTCGCACTTTAGATACTCCTCCCTCCATGCAAACCTTAGCCATTCGAATGAGCTTCCCTGGTATTGAGAATTTCGCCATTGCGTTCCAGACTTGGCTTCTCTCTATGCTATCATAATATGCCTGTCGGAAGTCTATAAAGAGAGCACTGTTCAATTGTATTCCCATCCTTTTTCAAGGAGCTGCCTTAGTATGAACAGTTGGTCTATTGTTGACCTGGAGGTTCTAAACCCGGCTTGGTACTCGCCCAGGATATTTTCTGCATATGGGGTTAGTCTGTGTAATAGGATGTTTGAGAGTACTTTATATGCTGTGTTTATTAGGGAGATTCCTCTAACGTTGGAGCATTTTGATTTATCCCCTTTTTGTGTATGGGCACGATAATACTATCCATCCATCTTGTTGGGATTTTTTCCTCTTGCCATATAAGAGTTATTAATTTATGGATTGGTCGATGGAGTGCTTCTTCCCTGTGTTTCAGAAACTCTGCGGTCATCATGTCCGATCTAGGGGCCTTTGAGTTCTTTAATTTGTGTAGTGCCTTCTGCGTCTCTTCTAGGGAGGGTTCATTAACTGGCATGTCCATTGTAATATAAGTTTCTCCCTTGTGTGGTTCTTCTTGTTTTATGGTCAGTGGTTCCTCAAAGTATATTTTTTACTCTTCAATTAGTTCTTCCTCATCTCATTGAATATCATGTGTCCTGGTTCCACTTTTTAGTTTAGAAGCCCTAAGAATAATAAATCCAATTTAAACTGGGCTGGAGTCTGCGACCATCTGGTTAACTATCACATAGTAAACATGTCAATACCTTTTTGTAAAAACATTTATTTTTCCCTAAAAAGTACTTAACAGCAGTAAGAATTATTATTTGCTATATATGATACGTCGTATCGTGGAAAACTTTTCGTTTCAAAAGTAGGTTTCTAAGTGAAAGTATCCATATGACTCGATATCGATTAAATTATTTTGAGTAATCTATTTTGGCGTTGATCTACAATAAGCTGTACGTAAGCTATAAGAAAAATAAATATTTAAATTGTATTTATCCACCAATTTAGGCCCTTGGCCAAATCGATAAACCCTTCAATCCCATGTCAAAAAAGATATAAAAACATCTAGACTTTCTTACTTTTATATTTCTCGGTTATTCCTTTGATATTTTGGGGTCAAAAGCGATTCGGCTGTCACGATATTATCAATTCATTTTAAATCTCTCCCGCAGGGATCGGGCTGGTCCCCGGAAAGAGATTTGCCGATAAGGGCGATCGAGGAAAACGGGAATATATCGAAAATCCAAGGAGAAAAGCAAAGAGATCAGACATATTTGCCTGTCAGTTCGGACTTTGTTAAAAATTGTTTATCATTTAAAATTTATTCAGTATTTTTTTCACAATGCTATGGAAACAATATCTTAATATTTTGGCCTTCTTTTTAGGGGAAAATGAGTACTAACAAACTAGTAGCAGCTTTTTATCAGTCGAACAGATGATCGCAGGCAAGGAATGCTTATGTTTTACCAGTTTCCTTTGACTTTTAAGTTCCTAGAGCTTTTCAACTAAGAAGTAAGCTCTGTCCATAAGTAGAATATGAAAATACGCAATAAGGAAGTAAATATTGAGATAAGCTTCATTGAATTTAGTTTAGAAATTAATATTTTTTGTAAGCACAAAAACAAATGTGATCTAATTAATAAAAAATCTATACAAAAATATATAATATACAGTGTCACCAGTAAAGTACGCATCATATGGGATATTTTTCTATTAATTTATTCAAAATTTGACTTTGGCATCAAGTTCTGCTTCGATCGAGATGAAAATTAAGCAAAAAAAATAGTAGTCACGTGATTCGCATTATCTGTCAAATTTTAATTTTTTCCAAAAAATAATTCAAAAGTGGGGTTATTTTTGAAAATATCGAAAAAGGTTATTAGAAAAAGGTTTTTTAAATGCAGTTTCCAGCCAACATGCAAAATTTCAGCTGCATAAGATAATTTTGATTTTTTACCTATATTTTGTAAATTGCACCACTTTTGCAAAATAAGACTCAACGCAACCTACATAAAACTTCTTAGTTTTGACAATGTTTTATTTCAGATACAGTTTCTTTCAAGTAGCGCCATATTAAATGTGTGTTTTTCTACCAAATCAAAATTCGGCTATTAATGTTTGGTCGCATGTGAATGCGAATGCAGACAAAAAAGAACAGTGCCATCGGTAAAGTGTTCATTAAGTGGAAAATAAAATTTAGTAGGCCAATTTTGATTTTGTAGAAAAACACACATGTACTACTTTAAAGAAAATGTATCTAAAATAAAGCATTGTCAAAACTAAGAAGTTTTATGTAGGTTGCGTTGAGTCTTATTTTGCAACAGTGGTGCAATTTACAAAATATGGGTAAAAAATCAAAATTATCTTATGCAGTTGAAATTTTGCATGTGGGCTAGAAACTGCATTTAAAAAAACTTTTTTTAATAACTTTTTTCGATATTTTCAGAAATAACCCCACCCCACTTTTGAAATATTTTTTGGAAAAAATTAAAATTTGACAGATAATGCGAATCACGTGACTACTACTTTTTTTGCTCAATTTTCATCTCGATTGAAGCAGAACTTGATGCTAAAGTCAAATTTTGAATAAAGCTATTAATAAAAAAAAACCTCATAGGATGCGGACTTTACTGGTCACATCACTGTATATACAGAATATTACCTATACGTTACCGTGCTAAAGAAGTAAAAAATAGTGATAAATATGAAAAACTACTGAAAATGCGGTTACAATAATATTATAAAAAACAAAATCATGACGGAACTAATAAATGTTAGGTAAATTAGAGCTTTTCATAAATGAATAGTTAAATTATGCAATATTATTTAACTAATTTATTGAAATATTAAGCGCCACATTATTTAAAAGGAATATCAAATAACCTGGCCTTTGATCCAGGAGAAAATTGGAGTTTTTACTGGAATCCAATTATTAGACTTACTGGTGGTAACAAAATAAGCTCCAGACTGCCAGTACCATGCGTTCTAGTAAAGAAGTATGATGGCCTAACGCTAAGAGAAATGGAGATCACAGTCTTCCAGGCCTAAAAAAGGTATGTACTTAAGTAGATTTAAGCCCCATGGACACACCCAGTAAATAACAATTAAATACCAAAACGTTCCGAAAACCAAAGAAAATAATTTTAGCTTACCTCTAGTAGACTACGTATACATGGCTATATACTTCGCACGAACAGCTTGGGACTTATCCTACGGAAAACAGAAAAAAAAGACATAATATAATGCTTAAAAATTACCTAATTATAACATACTTGGTCTTAACGTAAGGTACGTAAAATCCCCAGAAAAAAACTAAACGTAAGCCGCTGAAGGTACTTGGTCTTAAGGTGGAATTCTCAACGTCATTCCATCTATTGCCAACCTATAACCTATTTCGCGTTGCTTTTTTTAGTTTATTATTTGATTAACTAACATTTAAATAAAATCAATATCGTCGGTACAATATTTAGCTAATATCTGACATATAACAAAAATATCAATTTATTTCATTGCTAATTTTGGGAGAATTGTATAGTGAAAGAAGAATGACATAATAATTTTTAAAAAAATCTTGCCGGATATTTTTCGCTATACAATTCTCCTAAAATATTTAATGAAATTCCTTGATTTTTATTTAATATGTCAATTAATTCCTATAAAAAAAATATGAATACGATAATGATTTTATTTAAATTGTGTGTAAAAGCTAGAAAAATTAAATAAGTATAAGCGAAATAGGTTATAGGTTGGCAAGCACGTTGATGTTGATACTCGCACCTTAACGTAAGAAATCGGTACGTAAAATCCACAGAAAAAAACTAAACTTAAGCCACTGAAACTAAACTTAAGCCACTGTAGCTCAGTAATCTGGAGACACAGGACAACATTTTATATAAAGGTTTGTTTCGTCTGAATCTAGCTAATGCCTGATTATTGACCACATTTTTTGGGACATCCTGTATATTGTCTTATAAAAAGTACCTATCTTATTAAAGCCCGTAAACCCTGATATAAAAACACATTGCAGGTGAAAACATTTAAAGCATTGTAAGGATATTACCCTTACCAGTATATTAGTACGTTAAGTTAATGTAAGGTGGAAATGGGATAAATATAAACTATTATAATTGAGTTATTTCTTAGCTTTTATTTACACTATTGAGTTATTATTTATCCTAATAATTTTGCTACTGGTGGAATATAGACACATCGTTATGCGATGAAATAACATGTCAACACTAGATGCGTAGAGGTAAATAAAAATTAAATCTTCAAGAATCAGGACTGCCACTAAATATACCACTGCGGCCAAAAAATACTGGGACAAAGAAGTGTGGTTTAATCTCCTAGACTAATATTTTAAGTTAGAGGGAAGTCGGTGAATTGTGCGCACCTAAGAAAAATAATGGATATTTTTTAAAATATGGTTCAAGGAATTCTGAAATTTGGCATAGATGTTCTTCTTTGTATAGGTTACGGTCCAAATCAACAAAATATTACAAAAGAAGATATTCTGAGCCTAGGGACAAAATAAGATAAAAACTGCCACCGCGCACGATTGTCCACCCTATGCGATTAATTCTGCGCACTAATAAGGGCAATCGTGCGCAAGCAGAAAACGCTTAAAAACTATATGATGTAAAAGGTAGAATAAAAACAAGTGATACAAAATACATAATATATTTATTGCAAAACTTAAAAACCATAAATTCTTCGTAAAGCTTCTTCAGATTAGCAAAGAATTTAGTGACCTGTATACTTCGTTGAATGCAAATATTCGGTTTATGCTTGTTGGTTCTGGTTTTCTTAGAGAAATTTGGTTGTTCCTTTTTAAAAACTGATAGTACCAATCTTTCCCTGTCCTTTTCGTTGTAGCATTGAAGTTGTTTGGGATATTATTAGCTAATGAATAGGAATACGCTAATCGTCGAAGTTGAATTCTTGATATACCATAAAAGAGTTTGGCCATTTTTAATACATGACTAGCCATATCCTGTTCCTGCTTCTGTGAAAAAATAGGATGCCGTCCCATTTGAGGTCCCTCAATATCACGTCTTTCATTATAGTCTTTCTTCCTTTTGCGAATTGTGGATTCAGGTATTCCAAACGTTCTTCCAGCATCTCGAATTGCCCCACCATTTGCAACAAATAATAGAGCTTTTTTCATTTTATCTGCGTCCCATCAGGTAGCTTTATTTGTTTTGCGGGTTCAGCATCTAAAACAATAAAAGGAACATGTATTTTCATAGTAAATTCCACTAGAAGTTCTAAGATTTAAAAAGGCGGCTAATTGGGCGCATCGCGCACCATTAACCGACAGGGACATAATGGTAACAAAAATTCATAAAAATAAAATTGTACGATTTGCTACAATAACAATCTGAACCACACTGATTATTTTAGTATACTTATTTTCACACGCACAAATAATAATGTAAACAACCCGATAAACCGCCAAACACGATGATCGGCTCGTTTTAGCAGCAAATCGCACGAACCACAGCGTTTCTTCTAAACCCGTCCAGGAGGTCGCGCCACGTATACGGATTTGAACGAATAAGAGGCGTTTACGATTGGTATTACGTTGCGCACCGTTAGCCGCCGCGCACAATTATCCGACTTCCCCCTACTGTATCAGGAGAAAAAACATTCCACACACTATAAGCTCGGTATTATCCTTACAGTGCATTGACAGGTGTTTTTTTTCAGGATCAAAATCAATATATACAGGGTGTTCATTTGAAAACTTCCCACCTCGATTTTCCTGCTTTATAATGGAAATGTGGAAAATCGCTCGGACCCGTCGATTTTTATTTCGAGGGGGACATCTTTTGCGTATATTCTCAATCTTGTTACTTCAAGCCCCTAGGAGGGAGGGGGGTAAGATCTAAATCTTAAATGGATACCCCTATTTTATATATTTCTTTTGGATTCTGCATAAAATTCTGAACATTTTTTAAAGAAAGCATTATTAGTCTATACTTAACAGTTTCCGAGATATTTACTCTTGAAAAATGACATTTTTGAACTTTGACAGCGTCTAGCTTTCTAACTGTACGTCTTAGAGCAAAACGGCTTACATGTCCCTATCTTCGATTTTTATTATCTTTCCAATAGTGTGAACTTTCGGTTAAACCGGATGTAAGAAATATAGTACTTCCGGTTTGACCGGAAGTTGACACTATTGGAAAGATAATTAAAATCGAAGACAGGGACATGTAAGCCGTTTTGCTCTAAGACGTACAGTTAGAAAGCTAGACGCTGTCAATGTTCAAAAATGTCATTTTTCAAGAGTCAATATCTCGGAAACTGTTAAGTATAGACTAATAATGCTTTTATTAAAAAATGTTCAGAATTTTATGCAGAATCCAAAAAAATTATATAAAATAGGGGTATCCATTTAAGATTTAGATCTTACTCCCCCTCCCTCCTAGGGGCTTGAAGTAACAAGATTGACAATATGCGCAAAAGATGTCCCCCTCGAAATAAAAATCGACTGATCAGAGCAATTTTCCAGATTTTCATTTTAAAGCAGGAAAATGGAGGTGGGAAGTTTTAAAATGAATAAAATAAATAAAATGGTATATGAATTTTGAAACTTTTACTTAAAATACAGAGCTATCTACACGATTGCTTTTAAGCTAAAAATCACCAGAATAACCTCACTGATATATTAATACGGGGTTAGAATTGTCCACTTTTTACATTACACGCACTGAAGAACCATTATTATTACAATACACAAAATACAAACAAAGATACCACTAAATAGTTATATTTTTACAAAAAGAATAAAAATCAACCGAAAACCACCAAAAGCAGCTGAGCAACGCTGCAACGTTCACAAATAAATAAATATGAAAAATTCTGCGTCACGCGTAGTAGAATTTGAGTAACATGGAGTTAAACGCCCACACAACGTTGCCACGTTGATCTCCCTAAAATATAGGTACACATGACAAATGCATTTAATAGAATTACTATAACCTTAGTTTTCAAACACAGTCGGTAGATCTAGGACAATCAGCAGTAATTTGTCATCATTGATTTCTGTTAAAACTATTTCAGATCAGGACCAAATATAACAGTGGCAGGTCTGTGGTAACATGTCAAGTTGCAGGTAAGTACGTTTTAATTTGTTGTCATCAACGGGTCAAATAATGTATGTAATTGCCCTTAATATATGATATAAGGAAAGATAATAGCAGCAGAATTTTGTAGAGAATATCTCAACCAGAATAGTTTATGGGAAAGAGTAATATTTTCTGAGGAAAAAACATTCCAATCGTACAACCACGGCAAAATTCATATATATAGACCTAGAAACATGAAGGGTGACGAGAGATATTCTAATTAAACTTGTTGTTTTGCGATTAATATTTAGGGCTGGATTGGTGCTAGGGGCCTAGGAGTTTTACAAATTGATCAGGAAGACTGACGGCTGCTGTTTATCGATATATTCTTCTTCGAGTCATGATTCCATTGATTGGAGTGGTATATGGAGAGAATTGCATCTTCCAGCACGATAATGCATCAATCCACATGACAAGAATTGTTCAAAAATTCACCCTAGAGAATAACGTTTAGGTCTAACCGTGGAGTTTAAGAGTCCAGCCCTTAATCCTATTGAGAACGTTTAGGGAGAAATGACGAGATGCCAAGAAGAACTCCGACAGTACTAATGCGACAATTTTTACATAAATATGAGTTGGTCAATATATGTAAGTAAATGTTGCTTCATCAGAAAAAAGTATCCAAGCTAAATCAATTTGTCTGTTATCCAATGCAGCCATCATAACTTCGCAAAATTTCCTTCTCTCTAAGTCATCCTCCAATAACTCTTGTACATGCATTTTGAATGGCTTTATCCCAGTAGACTTTGTGATTTTTAATACCGTTTAATGATCGATATTATTGTGATCACGAGATAATTGCCTTGCTGGTGTAGTTGGGTTTTCTTGATAGGTCAATATGACATCCAATTTAGTTTCATCTGATACTTTTAGGGGTCTTCTTCGAAGGACATGTCCCAATTCTCGAAATTGCTTTTTAATTTTACTGACTGTATTTCGCGACAGAGGTGGCAAATCGGGATGACTTTCATGAAACAATGCAGCAACTTCTTCTTGACTCCATTTTTCTCCAAACCCGACCATCATTAATATTTAATTTTTTAGCGTTTCAGTTAAATACATTTCTAAAATTTCTAAATTAAATGGATGAAAATTAAACAACTTGTCAAATGTTACAAAACTGGCTGTATTACCATGGAAACAAGGTAATTGGCGTAGGTACATTTTCAATAATTGTTACACTAAAAAAGTGGCATTACAGTTGTCGAGTTATTTTATGTAATTATTTGCTAAAAATTAGTTTTTATTAAATTTCGGACACATGGTTTGACAGATGTAAAAAAGAAGAATATGGACAAATTCCTTTTTCAATAAGCTTCCCAAAATTGTGCCACAAGTGGTATCGTCTAATTTGGAAAAAGAAAGTTGGTTAGGGCTGCTCCCTCCCTTTGGGGGCCATTTTTTTTTACATGACAAAAGAATGGCGCATAAAAAATCTTTGAGGACGTATTTTCGGATTTTAGAGAAATCTTATTCTCAGAGCCGCTATAAGCAGCGTTGCACCCCCCACCCTGTATGTTTTATTGGACAAGAGATAATGGCTTTATTTTACAAATGAACTATAATAAAAGATACATGTATCACGTTAAAAAAGACAGAAAAGCTTTTTAAAACAAAATGCTTTGGGGCATTTTGACAACCTGCATCTTTACCTCCGTATACTTCCTTCATAATAGCATAGGAACAACATATTTTCATTTTATTTTTGTACCAGTATTTTTTCGTTGCAATGGTATGGTTCGAGGAAATCTCATGCAAAATTTAAGGTGGTCAAATACTGGCAACATTGTTTATTTTAGACCCATAACTTCTATTCATTTACTAAGGAAGAAATATGAAGAACTAGCTAACAAAATTTTAATAAGATTTATTTGGGATAATTAAAAAAATCTAAATCTAAAATTGGCCAAATTAAAAAGTATGAATCTAAAAGCACCAGGAAAAGTTAATACGTGAAATGACAGCATGACATAATAATTAAAAAATTGATTAAACTTTTGAAGTTGACACTGACAGAATTATTAAAATATTT
This sequence comes from Polydrusus pterygomalis, assembly GCA_963969555.1. Classification (NCBI taxonomy): domain Eukaryota; kingdom Metazoa; phylum Arthropoda; class Insecta; order Coleoptera; family Curculionidae; genus Polydrusus; species Polydrusus pterygomalis. The sequence goes on along the minus strand of OZ018377.1, from coordinate 89,666,836 downwards.
GCTGCTATCTTCATATTAAATAATTCTGACCCGTATTTAAAGAACATAAAAAGGTAATATTATTGTTCAAATAACTTTGGATAGATGACATGTTAAGTATTAAACTTGACTACCTGTATTTTTTTATATGTTGCACTAGCCGACGAGTCACCATAATAAATTGGAAAAACTATTTCAACTTTTTTTTAAATTCCACATTTGGCATTTTAACCATACACGATAAAAAAAACTCAACGATTAAAAACAGTTCTTTATGCAGAGTACACACTCTTTTGTAGGAATGCCTTTTCTTAGTACTTACAACAATAATTTGCTATTTTTACTACTTTTTAACGGCTGTTAGACTGCGACCGATTGGCGCGGCGATTCAACTGGCCCGGGATGCGGATGATAAGAAGACAATAATGTTCCCACTTTTGTATGGAGCACTAGACTTGGATTAAGGGGTCCCAGGGGTTACCCATTTATATAGCCAAGCCAATTATTTTTGTTATGTATTATAATAAAAAAAAATGTTAAATAAAGCTTAATTAAAATCCCTATTTTAAATGGAAATTTATTTTTTTCTCCTTTATTAACTATTCTAAACGCCATCGCTAGCGGCAAAAGCCCCGAAAACTTTTGAAAACAAAGTTTTGGCAAAGTATTAAGAATCTTTTGTTTTTCCTAGACACGTACAACAAGAAAATACCATCCGTAAGCCTGGCTAAAAAGTTTATTTTTGAGATTAGTGTAATAGTTAACCCTTTTTTTGTGTGTATCATTTTATCGGAAATACTGGGCCTGATTGTAATATAATAGCATGTCATAAACATGGAAGAACATTTTAAGAAGACAAAGTTCAAACTATATTCAAAAAACTCAAAGGAGTGTCCAATACCGATAACGAAAACGACACCGATAACATCGGTGTGTGTGAAACCGCGCCTAATGTCTTCATTCACATCACCGGAAACCGGAATGCTGCCTATGGTATTTTAAATTTTATTTATAGTAAAAGGCAGAGTAAAAAATCTCCTATGCGTCCTGTCTCAATTTAACCTCTGCATTGGCGTATATTATTCTTCTTGCCTTGACGCGGCGAATCGATACCGGATTCAGAAAGTACAAAACTCATGCCTCAGATTAATTCATGGCATAAGAAAAATAAACCATATAACACCGTTTCTTATTGCATCTAACTGACTTAACATGTTTGTGTAACCTCAGGTGCGTAACAGATATAAATTGCAATTAGTCACTTTTTAACTTCAAGATTATAGCACATAAGATACTTACACACTGTTATAAGGTATTCCCTGTATTTTATTATTTTTGTTTAGTAAAAGCAAACTAACACATTTATAAAAATAATGTTTTCTGTTTACTTTACATCTGATTTCGACAGTTAGTTGATGAATGATAAAAGGCAACGTTTTACCGATCATGTTACGGTAGATTATGATTCCATGGCTGTGCGGAAAATTCGGTATGATTTTAACTCCTGAAACACCCAGTATTTTCTCTAAAAAGCAAAACAATTTTTTTATATCCCAGTCATCAACCATACATACAATACATATACATGCACACATTTCTTGATATAGTCCTAATTTTTTTAATGTCTGTCGAACTAGCAAAGAATACTGTAGATAGATCACTGGGATCAATCAAAGGGGAGATAGATTGGATAGCTAAACAACTTGCGCAAAGCAGATGGACAGAACTAGTACCTGTAGTATCTCCAAGCAATTGTGGCCCCTACTTGATAATAGGAAAACCGTAGTCGGAAAGACCTAAAAAATATCACTGCCGTAGTCACCGGACATTGCCTGTTCGGTTGACATGTCGAATGCAAAGTCCAGCTAACGACTTCTGCAAAAGCTGCAGATATGAAGAAGAGGAGGAAAGTATTCAGCATTTCTTAGGTGAATGGCCTCGCGAGAAGAAAGTTCAATGCCTTTGGCGAACCATTCTGTAATGATCTGGAGGCAGTGAGCAGCTTGGAACTGGGTCGACTCACTTAGTTTATTAACAGCAGTGGCTGGTTTGAATGAGCTGCTAAGATCCTTCTACGGTCTACGTCGCGTTAACCATCAGGAGGCTGATGCGGATAGGTTCCGCGGAACACGTGTGGTACCACAAGGGTCCTTATAAGACTATGTGAGACTGTTTGGACAGTGCCAGAAGACTTTTACTCAAACCTAACCTATGTATTGAGTAAATATAAAAAACGGCGCTCGTTTCTGTGGTTCATAATTTTGGCGTTACCAAAACGAAATATAATAAATCTGTTAAAAGAAATGTGATTGATTGGTACTAAAGATATTATTAGTTAAACGGTTTTAATAGTAGGTATTTAATTTAAAGAGTGTATAATGTAGACCATAATAAACGAGGATGATTATAATACTTGGGGTGTTTAGGTTCATTATATGCGAGTTAAATACTATGCTTTATCTACGGCACGAATCGTAAATTATTACTACGTAAATATTAATTTTAGCCTTATTTTCACATTTCATATTTTAGATATAATAAAAATAATAATAATAATAATAATAATAATAATAATAATAATAATAATAAATTGCGTGAATTATTTTACAGGAAAGCCGAAACATCGGGTCTACATCGAGTTATATCCAAGACCGATAAGGATTACTCACCTCTGAACCTCGCCTCGCCTGGAGCAGATTTCAATGGAGTTTCAGATACTGAGAAGCTCAAATAATGGTCACAAAAGGCATTGCACGGACGACATTATTACGACCTCAATCAGCCTCATATTGACAAGGAAGCATCAAATAAATGGCTTACCAGCGGTACCCTCTACCCAGAAACTGAAGGCTTTATGATCGCTATACAGGACCAGGTTATTAGCACTAATAATTATAAGAAGTTTGTCATCAAGGACCCCAACACCCGATCCAACAAATGCAGGAAGTGTCAAGAATCATCAGAGACTATTCAACATATAACAGCTGGCTGCACCGTGTTGGCTAATACTGACTATTTGCATCGACACAATCAAGTGTGCAATATCGTTCACCAGAAACTGGCCAACAAGAACGGCCTTCTCAACACCTATACACCGTACTATAAGTATCAGCCGCAGAAGGTTCTCGAAAATGACAATTTCTTCCAACATTTTTGTTTGAAAGGCTTTTATAACTTTAAAAACCGAACTCGAAATACCCCATTTTACCCTTTTTTTTGACTGCGCAAATTGTTTCAATCGAGATCTTTGATTATCACGAATTCATAATTACACTTGTGATATTATGCACAGCATAAAGCTCTTATTATCACAAGAAGTATTATGCAAATATTATTAAATTATTCTATTACTAACTAAATAATGGGGCTATTATGTAATGTATTAATTAAAGCATTAAATATTATATCGTGCGAGCAAAATTTATTTGCATCAAAGAGGGCCTTGCATCTAAGGACGTAATGCTTAGCCGTAGAGCTTAATACCTGTTTGGTGTCAGTAACTACCTGAATTACCAATCAATCAGTTATTCCGTCATCTTTGACAGTCGTTACAAGTAATTTGATTCATCGCTAATTTTTCCAATTTCTTGAACAATTCACACAATGGGCTTTCCGGAACAGCACAAAACATTCATGGTTGAAGCGTATTTTTTAACGGGGTTAGAGTAAATGGTGAGAGGCAGTACAATTCGGGTTTGTGCATGGACGATTTTCACGAACATTTTTTTAACGTTGCTTTTATTGCGGGGGATTTTTATCATTGCCTAAAAAGAACCGTGGCTGTGTTTAGGGAAACAGGTGCTATGCAACACAAAAAAGGATTAGGAATACCATCTGTAAGAACAGAAGAACTTGTTGCAAACGTTTGTGAAATAATGCAATATACGCCAACAAATTCTATAAGACAACTAACCCAAGAAGTGGGAAGATCTTATGGAACATGCAGGTCTATTCTTAAGAAGCAGCTAAATTTATTTCTTTATAAAGTGCAAGTAGTCCAAGAAATACAAGCCGCAGATTTTGAAAGACACAGGAATTACTCTCAATGGTTTACCCAAAATTTATTGGAAATAAATGATTATTAGACCTGACATTTTTTTCGGATGAAGCCTGGTTCCACCTCTTTGGTTATGTGAATTTTTAGAATACACGCATGTGGAGTAGTGAAATCCCCATTTTTTGTAGAGTCCACATTGCACCCTCAAAAAATTGGTGTCTGGTTAGCTGTTTCCCGCAGAAGATTTGTTGGTCCTATTTTTTTCTATGACACAGTTACAGCACAGCGGTATAGAGACAATATTTTTAATCCATTTGTGGAGCAATTAGGTACTTGACGACGAACTACGTTTTGGATATTTTCAACAGGACGGTGCAACCGCCCATACGGCCGCCGAAACTATTAACTACTTACTTACGCAATTTTGTCGACGGCATATTGATCAGTTTTCGATCAGACATTGAATTCCCACCTAGATCACCTTGTTTAACGGTTATGGATTACTTCGTTTTTCCTCATTTAAAGAACACTATTTTTAAAACACCAGTTGCAAATTTAGAACAATTACAAGAAATGATTATCCAAGAATGTGGTAACATTTCTTTAGAGATGCTGGTCAACAGTTTCGAAGATATAAAGAGACATGTTAATTTATGCTTGGAGCATGGCGATGGCCAATTTCAGCAATTTATGTAATTATTTTCCTTTTTCTTTCTGTATATTCTTACTTTGTTAATTTTATAAACAACAAAAATAAATTTGTATTTGTCTACTTATTTTATTACTCATTAGTTTGGCATATCATGTCATAATATGAATTTGACAAAATTTTAACCTAGACTTGGTTAGCTTTATTGTCCCCATATCATTGTGATCTAAACCAAGCCCGTTTTTCGTTTTTTAATCCAAGCCATTTTTGATGCAATAATTTTTGCTTGCACGGTATTACTTTCGCCATTTCATGACTGACATCAGTAATACTGATTTTTGGCGGTGCTCGAATAAAAATTTTAATACAATAAGTTGTAAAAAAAATAAGTCCAATAAAATAAATTTTCACTCCCTATAAAGTTAGTTTGTTTGGTCGAATTAAAAACAGTTTTATCGCCTATATAAATTATCTACTAAATAAAGGGAAATTCGTTTCTCTGTGTTATTTTTGCCATAAATACTTTTTTATATCAATATTTTATTGTTAATATGATAGGATTTTGGCTTGTCCGTTTAAAAAATAAATTTGTTGAATGTGTAATCCTAGCTTCAATAAATATTGACTAAATTATAGCATTGTTAAAATAAAATGTAGCTTTGGTGCTGAAATGTTTCATATTAATTTTAAAAATAATATTTTAAAATTTTTTTTTTATTTTTTGACGCGTTTATACCGTGTGAGTTTGTATCTGGGAAGAAATTCTGTGAATCCAGTACTGTATTTTTGAAAAATGCTTTTATTAAGAAATTAACATTTTAAGTTGTGTTTTTTTATAGAAAAAATTTTGATACAGTGTGTCCCAAATTATAAATATGATGATATCAATAATTTTTTAAAAAGCAAAGCTTTTTTCTATTAACTATTTTTGAATTCCATATTAAGTTACACATAAGTAACAAATTTCAAAATTTTATTCTTTGTCATTTATAAGATATTAAAGAAACAAAAATCAATTTAAATGAGAAATAAAAAAAACCTTCTATTCATCATTAATACGTTTTCGTCAATGAATGCTAAAAATGTTGTCCATTCAGATTACAAAAAGTATGTATCCAGGATATCTATAACAATAATGCAACCATCGAATGTGGCGTTCCTCAAGGAACGGTACTTGGCCCGTTGTTATTTAATATGTATGTGCATTTTAAAGAATGGTGATATAGTGAGTTTTGCTGATGATACTGCAATTTATTTTAAAGACACAACTTGGTATAATCTAAAAAACAAAAAGTCGAACAAGAATGTTGCATTCTTTTTAAATTTCTTAGCAACAAATGTCTAACAGTCAATTTTATCAAAACTCACTATGTCCCATTTGCAATAAACAAACAATCTTTACCGCAGTGTACGGCGCTAAATGTTGGGGGCACAGATATGCGGGTGGAGATTACCGGTTGTTTAAGTGTGTAATATCTGAGTGTTTTTATAGACAGTTGCATAAAGTGGGATAATAGTTATTTATGTACCAAGGCAGTAAAGTGATTCTTTATCGGACGAGTCTGAAATTATGACATAGGCGAGCGAGGCGAATAATAGGCGAGTCGAATAACAGGCGAGTCGATAAAAACACTTTACCGACGTGGTGCATACAAAATTTTATCGCCAACCGTTCAGAATTTATAATTTAAAAAATTGAGGTATAACTCATCACAACAAATCGCGAAAAAATTATTATCGAGCTGTAATAGGGAAAGGCGTGACAGTGACAGACTTTTTGATTAATAAATGTCAAAGTCAATAATTTGCGGAGGGTAAAAGTATTTTTCGGCAACCGTCCGGGAAGTACCCACTTTCCGGACGTTTTTCCTTTGAGAAAGTAGCATTTCTCCGGCCTAGTCCGGGAAGTACGTGCCTAGTCAGGGAAGTACGTACTTCCCGGACTAGGCCGGGAAGAATCACATAAATATTAGCAATTGCTCGAATTTTAATATAAATATTAATATAAATAAGAATTAGAATGTTTCTGTTAGTACCTATCTTCTGTTCGAATTTCAATATTTAATACAAATAAGAATTAAAATGTTCGAAATTTTGTTCTACAAAGAAATATAATACATAAATGTGTCTCATTGATTTGTTATTCTACACGGTTGCCGAAAAAATAGTGTACGCAACACGTCCGAAAACAGTTTTTTTGGACTCGCAGACTTCCAGGACTAGCCTAGGGCTCGTCCTAGAATTTTGTCGACTCCTCCAAAAAAACAGTATTTTCCGGACTTGTAACGTAATTTACTATTATCTGCCGCATTCGCGGCAGGTAAAGTATTTCATTTTACAATAAAATAAAGTGTTCGTTTACTTCCGGAAATCACTCTGATAATGTACAGCTGACGGTTGACGATAATCACGTGAATTACACAGTTAAAAAATTACGATCTTTACTATACAAATTTAAATACCTGAAACAGAACAGATGTTCCCACGCGAACAGCTACTTATCTTGTACTATGGGTTTGTAGAACCCCATCTTCAAGATGGAATAGCGGTCTAGGGGCGGGAAGAGGGGGGGGGGGGGTGTTACTAATAACTACTTGTCTTATTTACCAAAAATACAATATAGATACCCTACAGAAAGTTTGGTCGGTGAGAGTGGAATTTTTTACTTACGACAGTTGTTTTGTTTACAAATCTTAATAAGGCATTTTAAAAACAAACCATAATTAGTTAAAATAGATTACACATATGTTACGACTTGTCAAAAGTACGTAAAGTAAACAGAACGATTGTACCAGGAAGTTATTTTTTTCTAGCACCAAAAGTATTTAACACCATACCTGCATAACTTAAAAAAAACTAATTCATTTAAGTACCTTCTTTATGATTAAATTTAAAAAATGGGTACAATCAAAAAACAGGCTGGAGATTCATAGCTTAATTGATTTAAAATACGTTTATAGTTGCTAGCTTATTTTCATGAATCTCCTTATCAACCAATTATATTTTTTCTGTGTTGTTCCCTGTTAACCTGGTCGTATTAAAAGTATGCGCACAAGTTCGAAAGGACTTAACGCGTTAAAGCAATTTATTTGTAGATTAGTAAATTAAGTAAACATTTGTTAATTTTTATGTATATTACAAATAAAATTTTAATTTAAATTCACTATATTATATAATCCTAAAAACCTTGTTTGAACATTTCTAATTACTTCGTGCTTTCAACTCCTCAACATTTGCCGGTTTAAAAATCCACTTACCATAATTTTAGCATTTTTATATTTATGAATTTCTCGACCCCTATAAAATAAGAAAATGGTCATTTTTAAAAATCACTATTATATCACGGAAAATCTATAGGAAAAGAGCTTTCAAAATCTTGAATACTGGTCGAAACCTGTTCAACCATTGCCAAGATACAGCATTGTAAAAATTTTCCTACCAAAATTTGACACATTTTTTGTTTAATAGTGTATCTATTGCCAAAAGACACTTATCAAAAAACTGGCAAAAAGGTCTGGAGATATTGATGTCATCTTACTAACGGCACATACCGGGAATTTCTAACTTTACCAGTTTACTCTACAGAATGTTTCAAATTTACGGCACAAAATCGCCTCTACTAATAACACCCTGTATATCAGTAAAATCGTTTTACAGATTAACGTTAGGAACTTAAAAATGTTTGTAACACCTTAGGTTACACTGAAAAAATTAGTTAGTCAAAATCGGATGAGCGGTTCATAAGATAGTTAAGAACAAACTTTTGCTAGATTTTAGAGTATTCGCTAATTTTGACGAGAAGTGTATGTATTGTCAAAACATTGATCTGTTCTCTACTACATTACTACTGTTTAAGAAATACGTTAAGCGTACTTTAGTATAATTTAAAACTTTAGGATGCGATATATTTAGTTCTTGTGCAATTAAATTATTATAGATAAATAGTTTTATGAAGAACTCTAGTAAACAACGGATACAGTTTTTGGGTAGCTCTACCTGTTTGTATCCTTAGTTTCTACATAAATAAATCTCTAATTTGTGACACATTGTAACCATATTTTTTTTATAAAAATGACCACTTAAAATGTTAATAGCCGTGTCCAAATATTTTTCCAAAAAAAAACTGTACTGGATTTACTAAATTTGTTCCAACTTACAAACTTACACTGTATAATACGAATCAACACGAATTAATAATAATCCATTTAATTGTGGTATGCGGACAGCAATATATCGACAATGTGGCAATTAAGTGATTACACGAGAAATTCGGTATTGCTTGAACCAGACTAAGACTATAAAGGGTGTAACAGGATCATGCTACACCCCCCGTATCTCCGTTAGTTTTAAAGGTAATTGATTAAAATTTGGGATATCCCATATACATAATAAGCGGCACTTTTTAACCTACAAATGATTTTTTTTTCACTACCGGTTTCGCCGGAAGTGACACCAACTTTTGATTTTTAAATGGAACACCCTGTATATTATTACATTTTTGAATTCTGCATAATTTTCTGAATCCAATGATACCACAAAAGTGACATATCAAGCGTAAAAAATATTTATTATTTAATTTTTAATTTTCCATTTAAGTGTGCCATGACGGTTCCGATTTACTCCAATTGATCCGTCTAATGCTAGAAAAATTTAAGTCCCGTCAAAAATACTAAATTACGTTTTTAATAAGCAAATAAAATTCATCGTAATTGTTTTTGAGGTGAAACTCAATTTTTCCAAATGGAACCATATTGGTACCGTGGTACCATTTCTTAGTACTATTAGGAATTTATTCATACCTGATAATAACATGTGCGATAAATACAACCAAAATTACAGCTAAAAGAAAATACAATTATCTTGTTTTAATTTAATTCTCAGAAGTTACTAAGGTGGCTTTAAAAACAATGAAATTATTCAGATTGTCAAATAAGTTTATCGGTGTTTTTATTGTATATTGGAATAGTATATTAAAGTACACGTTTTATAAAGCATCATTTTAAAGTACGCGTCCATGTTAAAAAACGAGCTGCTTGCGGCGAGTTTTATAACGGGACAAGTGCTTAAAACTGCTTTATATAACACGTACTTTATACTATTTTTTCTAATTTGTAGTTTTTTCAATAAAAAATACATATTTAAAAATAAAAGAAACCCTTCACATTTTGTAAATTTGTATCTCTAAATTTTACGTTGGTAATACTATAAATTTACTATCATAGTAGCCTTAACAATAAATTAATATTTTCGTTGTGTCCGCCATATTGTCAGTATTGTCATGACATTTGTGTTTTAATATATTACAACAACTGCACTATTAACAAACTATGATTAATTTAGTAGCTTATAACTGGTATTTATAAAATGTTATAGTTCTGTGTGAATAAAGTTAGTATTATGTGTTTTTTATAACTAAATTAATAAATGAATTAAATTAATAAATATAATATATAGATTTTCGCAACCAAACATACATGCTAGGCCACGCCCCACGCCAGACGTCAACAGAATAAAACATTTAATATTACTTATACCAACTTTTAAAAAATAAAAAACGGTATCGTAATAGATTTCTTATGAAATAAAATTAGGAAATAGTATATTAACGTAAACGTTTTATAAAGCATTATTTTATAACACGCGTCCATGTTAAAAAACAAGCCGCTTGCGGCGAGTTTTATAACGGGACAAGTGTTTAAAACTGCTTTATATAACACGTACGTTATACTATTTTTTCTAATTTGTAGTTTTTTCAATAAAAACACATATTTAAAAAGAAAATAAATCCTTCAAATTTTGTAAACTTTTATGTCTAAATTTTATGTTGGTAATACTATTTTTTATCATAGTAGCCTCTGGGCAACAAAAATTATTTTGCGAACTGTCATTTTTTGATTTATTGACCCATTTTCACCACGAGATTCTAAAGTTATTTTAGCGATACGAGATTTGAAATTGGACGGAATACGTTGTGTGATCCTTGTACATTTGGTACATATACAGAGCGTTCGGAAATTCGGGCAATTTTGCTACTTTTTTTCGAATTTCAAAAGACGTGATTTTACGTCACGGCATTGCAATTTAGTATAGGGAAGATGGAAAATTCAAATAAAGTTGTAGTTAAAATCGACATTGGAAGGTTAGTAGATTTAATTTTGGATAGGATTTGGCAGAAAATGATAGCTTGAAGCATCTACAATAGCAAAATAGTTCTCCGTCAATAAAGTTATTATTTAATATATGTTTTTTAATGAACTAAAACAATACATACAGATTTGTAGATCTAGGCAACCAAACATACATACGTGGGTTCGTGTAGTATTTTGCATATTTGGACTAAAAAATATTAGTTATCTAGAATGCTATGCTAAACGGTGAAAAAAAAACATGTCATGTAGGGTCAACCTTTAAATAATAAAATTCAGAGTTCGAAATAGATCTGTTTCGAGACAAAATTAGAAAATAGTAATTTACGTTACAAGACCGGAAAGTAGTGTTTTTCAGGTCGAGACAAGCAGCAAGAAACTTGGAGAGACCTGGAAAACACTAATTTTCGGTTGCTTGACGTACAATATTTTTTTTAAGACCGACACTTCGATATATTTTATAATCTACGCGAAACAAGTTTGACATAAAGAACAAAATTAAAAATCAACGAACTGTCACTCGACAATACATCGAAATGTTGTTGTCATAATAACGAAATCAAGGTATCTTGTATTATCAAAGAGCAATTGGAAAAACAAAAAACAGGATGATAGTGACATTAGAGACCGGAAAAGTGACATTAGAGTCCGGAAAAGATTTTTCCGGTCTCTAATGTCACTTCTCCGGTCTTGCGATCGGAAAAACTTTATTTTCTTAGACGAAAAATTGTCCAGAAAGTGTAAATTTTCTGGTCGGTTTTAAAAAAAAGTCTTTACATTTGTTATTTTTGTTTACAATGCCGCACATTTATACAAGAGATGAAAAAGTGGACATGTTAATATGGGGAATGTAGAAAAAATGCCGTTGCTGCTGGAAACCTTTATGCCGACCGATATCCTGATAAACAATGTCCAGCGAGAAATTACTTTAATCGTCTAGAAAATCAATTCCGAAGAGAGCCTAACCATGATCCCGAAGAAAACTTCATCATTGGCGAAGGAACGGAAATTAATGTTTTAGCTCGAATAAAAATTGATAAGACTGTTTCTTTAAGGCAAATTGGGTTTGAGTTGGAAATTATTCACCAAACGGTAAGCCGAATCTTGCATAAACATAATTATAAATCTTTCAAATATCAATTCCACCAGCACCTGTAGGAAAATGATTATAAATGTAGGATGGAATATTGCCATTGATTCTTGCAGAATAATGTGCAGCCAAACAATGCTTTTTTGGGAAAGATTTTATTTACGGACGAGTCAAGGTTTACAAATATGGGATTATTTAACCGACAAAATACAAGGTATTGGTCACAAGGCAATCAACATTTATTACAGGAGGGCAACTTTCAAGTGAGGTTCGGTTTCAATGTCAGGGTGTTCCATTTAAAAATCGAAAGTTGGTGTCACTTCCAGCGAAACCGGAAAAAACGATTTGTAATTCAAAAAGTGGCGCTTATTATGTATATGGGATATCCCAAATTTCAATCAATTACCTTTAAAACTAACGGAGATACGGGGGGTGTACAATGATCCTGTTACACCCGGTATTTTGGCGGCTACAAGTTTGTTAAGTATTATGCATTAAAAAAAAAAAGATAAATAGACGCTGCTGACTGCGACCTTACCTAGCTCTGCGAAAGTCCATTTTAACCATGGTGTAATGAAATAAACTTTGACTATTTCTTATTTAAATAATTTAAAAATATTTAAAAATTTTACCACGAGGAACCATTATTACTAAATCGAATCAAACAAACGATACACTAGCTTTACGTACTCTTTGAACCACGAAAAATAAGATAAAAGGGAGATATGTGCGACGGATACAATACCATCATTCTTTCCAAACTCAGCGATTATCGCGAGAATGTTCGTTTTTAATATGGCCCGATATGGCCAGCATGGATCTATGTGGTTACCCACCAATTAATGCTCTAAAAGTTGTCCGTCTTAAAGTACCTTAAAAAACTCGTAAAAATTGTTTTCTTCCTTCCTTTTATTAAGTCAGTTTTTATGAACTTCAACCGGTGGTATGTTTACAGAATATAAAAATGGTTGATTGTCTAGAATTTACATCTGCATGGTCCATTTCGGTCCAAATATTCCATAACTATGCAAATTTAACCAATACTTATTTAAATTAGAACTCCTAAAAATGGTAAAATCGTAACTGTCAGGTTATACGCTTCAAGGAATATATAATTTTGCTTTATCAAATAATGTTTTTCGAAATACAGTGTAAACAATGTTAACTTTCGGTCTGTATGGAGTCTTGCGTTATTATGATTACCTTACTAAGCTTACAGCTCCTATTACATAACTAATGAGGAATATATTATTATATTAACTGGCATTAAAGGTCCAACAACGGAAAAGTTTTGACTTTTTAATTCAAGTAAAAAAGGAGGACATGTAATGACTGAAATTAAGGCGTTTGATTACTTGCCGTACTTAATTTTGAAAACGAATTACTATATTAGGTAAATGTTGTTGTAGTATTCTATATAGTTAAATACCTAAACTTCTCAGTGGCGCGACTTAAATAATCCTCCCCCCCCCCTCAATTCATCTAGATCATTGTAGGACGTGTCACTCCATAGACCATGGGACACTATTCAGACTGCCTAATCCCTGGATTTTTTTCCGCTGATGTTCGCGGAAGTTTATTCGAGGAATGAAATTCTTATGAATCCATTTTACGAATTCTATTTTTCTTTCAGAATTTGAGTTATAAATGAACAAATATCTTATTTGTTTATTTAAATAACTGTTAAATATTTTACCCCTGTAATTATGACTGTGTCTACGTCTTTACAGGCGATTTCCTTTTAACGTAAACTTATTTATATACCGTGCGAGGAAAAATTATTTGCATCAAAGAGCGCCTTGCTTCTAAGGACGTAATGCTTAGCCGTAGAGCTTAATACCTGTTGGGTGTCAGTAACTACCTGAATTAACAATCAATCAGTTATTCCGTCATCTTTGACAGTCGTTACAAGTAATTTAATTCATCGCTAATTTTTCCAATTTCTTGAACAATTCACACAATGGGCTTTACGGAACAGCACAAAACATTCATGGTTGAAGCGTATTTTCGAAACGGGGTTAGAGTAAATGGTGAGTGGCAAAACAATCCGGGATTGTGCATGGACGATTTTCACGAACATTTTCCTTACGTTGCTTTTATTGCCGAGGTTTTTTATCATTGCCTGAAAAGAACCGTGGCTGTGTTTAGGAAAACAGGTGCTATGCAACACAAAAAAGGAGCAGGAAGACCATCTGTAAGAACAGAAGAACTTGTTGCAAACGTTCAAGAAATAATGCAAAATACGCCAACAATTGTATAAGACGCCTGTCCCAAGAATTGGGAAGATCTTATGGAACATGCAGGACTATCCTTAAGAAGCAGCTAAATTTATTTCCTTATATAAAGTGCAAGTATTCCAAGAAATACAAGTCGCAGAATTTGAAAGACGCAGGAATTACTTTCAATGGTTTACTCAACATTTATTGGAAATACATGATTTATTAGACCTGACATATTTTTAACCTCTCCGGTTATGTGCATTCTCAGAATACACGCATGTGGAGTAGTGAAAATCACCATTATAGTCCACATTGCACCCTCAAAAAATTGGTGTCTGGTCAGCTGTTTCTCGAAGAAGAATTGTTGGTCCTATTTTTTTCCATGACACAGTTATAGCACTGCGGTATAGAGACCATATTTTGAATTAATTTGTAGAGCAATTACTTGAAGACGAACTACGTTTTGGATATTTTTAACAGGACGGTGCAACCGCCCATACAGCCGCCGAAACTATAAACTACTTACGCAATTTTTTTGACGACAGATTGATCAGTTTTTGATAAGACATTGAATTCCCACCTAGATCACCTTGTTTAACGGTTATGGATTACTTTGTTTTTCCTCACTTAAAGAACACTATTTTTAAAATACCAGTTGCAAATTTAGAACAATTACAAGAAAGGATTATCCAAGAATGTGGTAACATTTCTACAGAGATGCTCGTCAACACTTTCGAAAATATGAAGAGATGTGTGAATTTATGCTTGGTGGCCAATTTCAGCAATTTATGTAATTATTTTTCTTTTTCTTTCTGTATATTATTACTTTGTTAATTTTGTAAACAACAGAAATAAATTTGTTTTTGTCTCCTTATTTCATTACTCATTAGTTTGGCATATCATTTCATAATATGAATTTGACAAAATTTTAACCTAGATTTGGTTAGATATTATATCGTTCCCATATCATTATTATCTAAACCAAGCCCTACGTTTTTTAATCCAAGCCCTCTTTGATGCAAACAATTTTTGCTCGCACGGTAAGTTGTTTAATTGTGTTGTATGCTTTTGAAGTGTCCAACAACGACACTAGATGTCGCTACTCACTATATCATCTCTTTGGTTCTCGCCAAAATAGGTTCAAGTTCAACAGACCGTTTCCTTTCTTCCGTGAGAACCTAGTCCTAATAGTGGTGGAAAACTATCGAAAGTCCTAGTATTTGATATATCGATATTATCGATAGTACTATCGATAGTTTTTAAAAAGTCTCTTTTTTTTTTGCGTAAAAAAATACACGCTATTAAAAAAAAAGTTATTTAGCCAATACATTCAAAAATTTATTTTTGGTTATAAAAATTAACATATTACCTTTACAAGTAGTATTGCAATAATTAAGAAATGAATAAAGAAAGATAAAGGGAAATCGGAAATAGCAATAAATAATAATAATTTCTAAAAATATTGTTATAATTTATTACGCAACAAAATATAGGGTATTTAATGTAGGTTATGCAACCAGCAATATTAAATTGTCAATAAAAAAGTAAAAGATAGATAAGAGAGTGGAATACATTATTTTAGTATATTGCAGCCGGAATAGCGCCAATCAGCGGAGTGGCGTTTAAGTTGGACCTGGAATAGTTTGGACATGTAATAGGTATTGTTAATAGGTTCGAGTTTAGAACAGGTACAGGTACAGGTCATACTAGGTACGAGAAAAAGCTATTCCGTAACATCCCTAGTATTATTATTATCGATTAATTTGTTTACTCTTTACTGTTTTTTACCCCGTAAGCAATTTTTTCTATGCATCAGTAATGAAAGGTCTCACAGAAAATATATCATATTACTTTTGTATAAAACCGTAAAACGTTATTTCTGATTTCTATTTTTCTTATCTCTTTTCTCTACTGCTCAATAGGTGTCGGATGTCGACTTTTCAAATGAATGATTTTTTAGGGCGGTAATTAAATTACTATCGAAAGTTTAACAAAATACTATCAATACCTCGATAGCGAAAGTTTTTACAGAAATGTCGATACTATCGATAGTTTTCCACCACTAGAACCTAGCCCCACTGATGAGCCATGATATGGCGAAGCGCGTCTAAGGATGGTTCTGACGAAAGAAAACAAAACTCTTCTTATTGTTAAATATTTCTTTCGTTACTATCGAATGCTTTACACAGTGATCTTTGTTAGATTAAAAAAAGGTTATTTAAATATACTTTGTTAATTATAAAAGCGTAAAATGTAAAACACTTAATTTTCATGTTAATAATCTGGATTTGCATGTCGTAACAACTTCGGCAAATTATTGCCTTAGTTAACATAGCTAGAACTTGATTTTAGTTTATAGCGACCTTTATGTTCTACACAATAGGAAATATACAATGTGTTTAAATTAACTTAAAATTCCATGTTGTATTTACTAGACAATGTACTGAATTGTTACTTTATCATATTTTTTTATAGGGTACCCTCGAATATTGGCTCTCCTACTAGACTCGCACACTAAATTATATTATTTTCATTAATTAAATAAAATATATTTAGGAAAACTTTTTGTCAAAATCCTACAAACTAAATACGGCTCTGATACAGGCCGTAATAAAACCAATGACAAGCAATATCCTAAACGGTCTTAAAATACATAGATTCCATTGCATACCCGTGAAGTTGCAATTTTTAGTTCTTCCAAATTTTAATAACGCATTTTTTTCGTAAATAACACTTTTAATGTGACCCCATAGAAATAAGTCGTTTGGCGAAAAATCAGGACCTAGCTGACCAATTTATGATGGCATTGACTCCTATTAGGCGTCCATCGAAAACGTTTTGGACATATTCTGTTACTTTTCGGGCAGTATGTGCTGGACAAACATCCATTGGCAACCAAATATTTTCGCTCTAAGGACTAACTTCTAGTGCAGCTCCAATTTAATTTTGCAAAAGTTCCAAAAAATTTTCTTTCCCCAAATTTCGTTCCCAAAAAAAATGGCCCAATAATCCGATGTTCAAATATGCCTCACAAACCACACCTTTTAAGGGTATTAAATTCTTGTTTGTATAGTGTTCATTTTCTCTACTGCAATATCTACAATTTTAAACATTTGGTTCATTTTTTAATAATGAGGGTGCATTCGTAGGTAACACAAGCATTGAGTGAGGATTCCCAATTCTTATTTACCCCTTCCATAACTTCAGAACAAAAGTGTGTTCTTCGTCATCACCTTCCCTTAATTCCTAATGTTTTTGATATTTATACAGCTGATAAAAATTGCGAAAAAATTGGGTTTCAAAATTTTAAAATCCTTACTTGATACCAAACAAAAAAATTACCCCGTCGGATATTCATTTTCTTTATTTTATTACTTAACACAATGTTTCGGTTAGTTAGTATCTCTAACCGTTTTCAATTGTAAACTAAATTATATTTCTAAGTCTTCAATATTATCTGTGTGCAATGAAGCTTGATGACTCCGCCTACGTGCTTATTGGAGACAAGGAGTAGCTTCCAGATATTGGGAATCTCTATACTTCGAGTACTAAATCTGTAATGACACAAGGAATTTTCAGATTTATCTGTTTTTATGTTTATTTGCACCAAAACATGCGGGATCATAACATTCATTAGAAAATACCTATACTTTTTATTATCTATTTAAGATTGATTGGTGCCTTATCTTCATTAACACAGATGCAAACCCCTTCAATGACTCCTTTGTTCGTTGGCAATTTTTAAAAGAACGAAACAAGAATCAGTTTGGTAAAAGATACACCACCTATTCTGCCAAGGATGGTCAACCATGCATGAATCACGATAGGTCATCTGGAGAAAAAGCAGGTCCCCAAGAATATATTCTGATAAGGATGTAAAGTATGTTTCACAATAAATGGTTGACTCCGTTTAACTACCTGGGACGTTTTGCAAGAGCTCGGCCGTCGGGCTCCTGCAAAACGTCTCAGGTAGTTAAACGGAGTCAACCATTTATTGTGAAACATACTTTACCTAAACTATTTACTACTGTATATTATGTTGGTTGATACATACATGTTCCGCTATACCTGATCTCGAAGTTTCACCTCTTTAGGTATATTTCAGATGTTATTTAACTCGTACAAGACGAGGTCTTTTGGTTTCTCTAATGTACGATTCGCCACACTCGCAAGGGATTTAATAGATGCACTTTTTTGTGATTTTATTACTTTTGTAAGAAAGCTTCTAAGCATATCTCTGGATTTGAAAGCTGTTTTGATATTATAGTTTTTGGATGTGTGTTAAAGGTTGCAGGGTAACCATTATCTTTTAAACCTTTTTTGATATGTGAAATTTCCATAGTAAGGTCTTCCGGATTGTGCAAATGTTAAATGCTCTATGATAAAGAGTTTGAATTATTTCTTGTTTTATGGAATTTCAATGATTTGATTTGTGGTTAAGGTATTGTCCTGTGTGAGTGGGTTTCCTGCGCACTGAAGTTTTTATGCTTCCAGCGCTTCGTTTAACGAGAACATCAAGAAAAGGTGGATAAGAATGTTGTTTTGTTTCCATGGTGAATCTAATGGATTGTCTACTATTAATATGTTCCAAAAACCGTGTCAGCTCTTCGTTACTGTCTGTCCAGATAATAAAGGTATCATCAACATATCTAAACCAAAGTTTAGGTTTAACCTTGGCAGTGTCAATTGCGTGTGACTCAATACAGGTTGGCCACCACCGGAGAAAGAACTGAACCCGTTGGAAGATCTTCATCCTGTACATTGAATCTATGTTTTACTTGAAAGTAGAAACTACGCAGTAAGCATTCAAATAAATCCATCACCCATTAAAGCGGCAAACTAGTGCGTTCTGGATAGGTTAAGTCTTCTTGTAACTTTTGCTTGATGATATGCAGTGTGTAATTTGTTGTGATACCTCTGCTTTGATGTGGACTGTATTCTGGTTTGCCTGGTTCGGCCTCTTCTTACGTTTATAAGAAAACTAATGTTTTCTATACTATTTCGTTTTATTTTACTTTCGATTACACACGATCTTAATGAGAAAAATGTCACAATGACAATACAAAAATATATTCACACCTTTTTAAAAATGTCTCATGACCTGCTAAAATAGACAAACAGGTAATTATACGGAACATTGCCCCCCGCCTTGAAAGGACGTCCTTTTAAGAACCTTTACAGTAAAATGGATCATGAAACAACAAGTGACTAAACGTGATAACTTATTTCCAATGTCTAAAGCACTCAATACTATGGCACCACTAAAAGTCCAAAGGTAACGGACATATTTTGGCAAATGAGCGCTTTATTACTCCCGTTTTAGTTTTGATCAGTGCGACTCTAGCCACTCCATCTTTGCCGGGACATAGTTCCGTGACTCGTCCGAGTAACCAATTAAGTGGGAGTTGGTTATCTTCTTTGATAACAACCAAGTCGTTGATACGGATTGAACCCTTTTCTGTTTTCCATTTACAGCGATGCTGTAACTCTGACACATATTCCAGAGACCATCTAGACCAGAAATGTTGCTGAAGTTGCTGTATTCGTTGAAAGTGCCTTAGTCTGTTCTCAGAAATAAACGTGTAGTCTGGATCAACTACTGAGGTCATAGGCCGTCCAATTAGGAAATGAGAAGGTGTAAGAGGTGTTACATCCATGGGATCACTTGACAGTGGAGACAAGGGACGCGAATTTAGCACTGCCTCAATTTGCACTAGCAAAGTATAAAATTGCTCAAAGGTTAGCAATGCGTTACCTGCTACACGCTTTAAATGATACTTTGTGGCCTTGACACCCGCTTCCCACAATCCACCAAAATGTGGAGAGTATGCCGGAATGAATGACCATGAAATGCCCTCATTCTGTATTGATTCCGTCAAAGCTTTAGAGTTTTCCTGCAGAAATATTCCAAGTTTTTGTAACTCTAGATTGGCACCAACAAAATTAGTCCCGTTATCTGAATACATTTTGGATGGCTTTCCACGACGAGATATAAAGCGTTTAAAAGCTGCCAAAAATGATTCTTTACTTAAATCCGATACAAGTTCGAGGTGAATGGCCTTGGTTACAAAACAGACGAATAAACTAATATAACCCTTTGTAATTTTGCAGCCGCGACCTTGTCTATCTTTTATTGAGAACGGACCTGCATAATCCACGCCCGATGTAAAAAATGGGGGCGCTGGATTCAGTCTTTGAGCAGGCAAATTCCCCATGATTGGATTAATAGATTTTGGATTAACTCTGAAACAACGCACGCATTTATGAAATGTTTTTCTTGCTAAATTTCGTCCTGCCAGAGGCCAATACTGTTCGCGAATTGAAGATAATAAAAGTTGCGGTCCTGCGTGAAGTAAACGATTATGTTCCCTTACAAACAATAATTGAGTAAATCGATGTTTAGAGCTTAACAAAATTGGATATTTTTTATTAAAATCAAAATCTAAATTTGCTAGTCTGCCGCCAACGCGAAGTATTTCATTTTTATCCAAAAACGGAGTAAGCCTTGATAACTTGCCTTTTACATTAATTATTGTTTTATCGTTATTTTTAAGATTCGATATCTCATTAAAAAAGCTTTGTTGTTGTGCTATTCTTACTAAACATAAAGAGGCATGACTAATTTCTTCAGAACTTAAAGAATCAACATTTCTTTTATCTTTAGTTGTACAACAATTATTTACAAAATGTTTACAATATGCAACTATACGCTCTAGCTACTTTAAACTAGAATAGCTTTCAAAATCGATTACTGCTGATGAACTTGAAAGTGCGAATGAAGCTATATTTTTTCGCAACTCCGGTAAATCGCCATCTGAACGAAGAGATTTAGGCCAAAATCCCTCGTCTTGCTTTAACCAGCTTGAGCCCAGCCAATAAACGTCGAGTGACAATAAACTGCTTGGCCTAACACCACGTGATACATAATCTGCCGGATTATCTGACGTTGGCACATGCCTCCAGTTTTCTATTTCTGTTAATTCTTGAATTGCTGAAACTCGATTTGCTACAAATACTTGTAAAATATTTGGAGCCATGTTCAGCCATCCAAGTACGATAGTAGAGTCACACCAATAAAAAGTTTTTTCGATTTTAATTTTTAGCGATAATTTAACCTTATTTATTAATTTTGTAAGTAAAAAAGCAGCTATTAATTCAAGACGAGGAATGGTTTGTATTTTTAAAGGTGCGACCTTTGATTTAGCACAAACTAATTTGACTGCAACGTCTCCAAAGTCATTTTGTGATTTAATATACACACAAGCACCGTACGCCTGCGAGGACGCATCAGAAAATCCGTGAATTTCGACTCGAATCGCATCTTTACACGTTATTTGTCGATCTATGTTAAGATCATTTAGCGCTACTAATTCATCACGAAAATGAAGCCATCTTGTATGCAAAGCTTGCGACAAAGAACTATCCCATCCTAGTTTTTCCAACCAAATATCACGTAAAATAATTTTTGCTAATATTATAGTTGCGCTCAATAAACCAAGTGGATCAAAAATTTGAGCTATCTCTGATAAAACTGTGCGTTTTGTAATGCGTTTGGCAAAATTCGTTCCTATTTTATACAAAAACCGATCTTTTCTGCCATTCCAAATTAAACCCAATGTTTTTGTATTTTCATTTGCGCCTAAGTCGATTAAATCTGTTTCGTCAGATGTTTTTATGCCTTTTAAAACATCAGAGCTGTTAGATACCCATTTTCTAAGATGAAATCCCGCTTTAAAAAGAATCTCTGAAACTTCGTTCGCTAACGATATCGCATCTTCAATACTGTTTGCACCTGTTAACATATCATCTACGTAGAAATCCTCTTTGATAACACGAGAAGCTACTGGAAATTCATTTTCACATTCTATACCAAGCTGATATAGACATCTGATCGCTAAGTATGCTGCCGATTTAGTACCATAAGTTACCGTCAATAATTCATATGCTTCAATAGGCTTGTCACTATTAGAACGCCATAAGATTCGCTGCAGAGACGTTTGCTCAGGATTTACTCGACACATTCGATACATTTTTTCGACATCTGCGACGACGACATAATTATGCTTTCGATAGCGTAAAAGTATCGAGAAAAGATCCGATTGAATAGTTGGTCCAACCATTTGCAAATCATTAAATGAATATCCGCTTTTACTAGGACAAGAAGCATCGAAAACAACACGTAACTTAGTAGTTAAACTACTTTCTTTAACTACGCCATGATGGGGCATGTAGTAAGCTTGCTGAGCGTTATAAAGTTCTTTAACCTTAGACATATGCCCGAGCTCCTGATATTCATCAATGAACTTGCAATATTGAAATTTAAAATCTTTATCACGCTCAAATCTACGCTCTAAACCTAAAAGTCGCTTTTCGGCTATATCGTACGAATCACCTAAGTTTTCCACTTTATTCTTTAATGGAATTGTAACCAGAAAGCGTCCCTTATGATCGCGTTTTGCCGTTTCTAAAAAATGCTCTTCACATAATTTTTCTTCGCGAGAAAATACCTTAGAATTTGAAATTTCTTCTAATTCCCAGAAACGCGTTAGTTGATTATCTATTTCTATATTTTTTAAGAAAGTGCATTGAACGCTTTGATCATGAGACTGATTTGAATATACCTGACCAGATACAATCCAACCAAATTTACTTTTTTGTAAGAATGGGCCATAATTGCCTAATTTGACCTGCCCTATGCACACAATATTCCAAAAACAATCGGCTCCCAGAAGCATATCTATTTTACCGGGCAAATGAAAGTTTTCATCAGCAAGCTTTATGTTTCTTGGAATATTTAAGCTTTGTTTATCAATTTTAAAATTTGGAAGACTGCTAGTAATATTAGGTATAATTAAACATGAAACTTTACATGAAAAATTGTTTATCTGTGACTGAACTTGCAAAACTGTGTAGCCTATGATATTTGATTGTGTCTCGTTAAGTCCGCTAACCTTTAAATTAGTCGGCTTACAAGAAAGTTGCAACTTGTTACTGAACTCATGAGTTATAAAACTACTTTGCGATCCTACATCTAACAAAGCTCTTGCTACGAACGGTTTATTGTTTTTATCAAAAACACGCACTAAAACAGTTGCCAAAAGCACTTGCTGATTAATCGATACATTTCGTGAAGATAAATTTACGCTTTTTTGCTGAACATCCGTATGATGGTCAGCTGATTCGTTATCATTGTGATTAAATTTATCGTTCGCTTCTGTATGCAATAAAGTATGATGTCTTGCTTTACACGTTTTACAAGACCCAGAAAAACATTCTCTAAACATGTGCCCTGTTCTTAAGCAATTTAAACAAAGTCGTTTTTTCTTAGCCTGTTTTAAACGATCGTATAAATTTAGTTTTAAGAATTCAGAACAATTTTGAATATAGTGTTCGTTTTTACAGAAAGAACACACTGGTTTTACAGAATTGCTTAAAGAATTGCTAGTAATAAACGAATTTGTTCTTCTGTTAAACCTGCCTGTATTTTGCTTATTATCAGTTTTACCTTGCTCTATAGATTCAAGAAGATCTGCTCTATCTTTCAAAAAGCTAATAAAGTTATCTAGTGTGGGTGTTTTAAAGGAAGCCTTCGATTGTTCCCACTTTCTTAACTAACATCGTCTAACTTTGTTGAAATTAAATATATCACCAATGTATCCCAATTTTCCGTAGGTTCATTTAAAGTTTTTAAAGCCCTAAGATGTTTGCCAACACTGTCTACCATATTTCTTAATACACCCGACGACTCATTATTAATTTTGCACATGTTAAACAGAGCCTTTACATGATTTTGTATTAAAATTCTGGTATTGTTAAATCGATCGCAAATTAATTTCCACGCACTATCATAATTAGAACCTGAAAATTCTAAACTAGCGATTATTTCAAGTATTCTCGGACCTAGGTAGGCTCTTAAGTAATGTAATTTTTGTATATCAGAAAGCTTATTATTTTTATGAATTAGTGACTCGTAAGTGTCCCTAAATTCCAACCACTTATCATAATCACCTTCAAACTTCTTTATTTCGATGACTGGAAGTTTGACACCGCTATTATTATTATTAACCGGTACGTTCTTGTAAGTATTTTTAAACGAGACTGATCCCTGCGACGATTCGCTACCTCCGCCATTACCTAACGAACTGTTTGCAATAATAAATCTTTTAGATTTTGCTAAAACTCTATGGTAAGCCATTTCAAAAGTTTCGCGTATGATATATTGCCCTTCACAATCGTCGCAAAGCTCTTCAATTTGACCCTGCAGGTCTTCAAACTCATCCAAACTACTCTGAAATCGCTCCACGAGTCGCTCTAGCTCTAAAAAGACGTTTTGATCGCCGATAATAAAATCTGAATACGATTGCTCTAAGTTTCCGACATATTTCTCAAAAATTGTTAACTTTGCTTTGACAGAACCTCTCTTCCTGACGAGTTTTTCTTGTTCATCCGTCATACTTGCCAAGTTATTTAAACAAACTTACTAGTAAAATATTGATAACTAAATTATCCCAAACGCGCCACAAAGTATGTTTAAATCAACCTTATTACGATAAAAACTCGCTAGACAAAATGAGGTTAGCCTAACACGCTTGATATAAAAGGTAAAAATCAAAGGTAGTTAATGAAGTATGGAACTGACACACCTTTTTGACGTATTCCTTCTAATTTTCACCCATAAAATCCGGTAGGAGGTCCATGTAATTTGTTGTGATACCTCTGCTTCGATGTGGACTGTATTCTGGTTTGCCTGGTTCGGCCTCTTCTTACGTTTATAAGAAAACTAATGTTTTCTATACTATTTCGTTTTATTTTACTTTCGATTACACACGATCTTAATGAGAAAAATGTCACAATGACAATACAAAAATATATTCACACCTTTTTAAAAATGTCTCATGACCTGCTAAAATAGACAAACAGGTAATTATACGGAACACAGTGATTCCCCTATCCGAACGTTTACTTGTTTTACGTTTTATATATGAAAATTATACATATAATTAGAAAAGTATATCATATTGCAATAATAAAATAAAATAAATGCATATCATATTATTACAGGTAGTGGTGATACAAATAAAAGAAATGTATATCATGACTGTACGAATTGTTACCAGATTAAAAAGAACATTCCCTTCGGTATATCATATACCGTTGTGGCAAGCTCAAACTTACAGTGACATTTTATGTGTGTATGAGAGAACAAATAATATGAATAATAGATGCCCCCAATAAGGACAACCGATCAATCAGTGTTGCCTACCTTAAAAACGCATGGCGATGAGGGGATCATTTGTGCTGATGACGTTTGACGAATTCACTGCGGTTCGTCGGTCGACAGAACTTCAGTTTCAGTATTCAGTAATATTTGCAACTTCTTTTGTGTTTTGCCGCACATTTAATTCATCTAAAATTGTTTTAAGTATTTTTTTGGTTACCTAATTAATTACTGCATTTAAATATGCAACAATTATTTTAAATTGCTTGTTTTTAATAACCTATGGTGAAAAATAAAATGCTAGTATGCTTCTTAAATATATCAAAAGTATTTTTGGGTATTATTACAGGTTGGCCGGGATCAAGCACGTAGCCAGGAAATGTATTCGGGGGGGGGGGTCCGGCAGTGACGTATTTTGAATTTTGATGAGGGTAGCCTTTCTTTGTTTCTTTCTTAAAAAATGCGCCGCAGGCAAAATTTTTTTAGGTGCCACGCCCTTTTTTTTTACTCTCGAAACTTGGAAATTCTTAGTTTCGATAGCCTAACCCGAAAAAACGTAGATATTATATATAGAAAATTTTTAATTTTTATTTTAAAAATTATTTTCTTTAAGTTATGTATAATATTATGTGTTATTTTCCTATTTTGCTGAAAAAAAATTAATTTTCTGAGAATTTCGGGGGAGGGTCCGGACCCCCTGCCCCCCCCCCCCCTGGCTACGTGCTTGGCCGGGATACAAAAACGAAAAGCGCCTACTTTCTATGTACTCTCGGCTTCCCATACCATAATGATTTATTACTTATCTGGATGATGAAATCTTACACTACATATCCTAAATAATAAATTACATTATAGCTTATTGAATAATATACTACTACGTATACATAGTTTATTGATTTACATGTTATAGCTACTGTATTGTTATGCACTAATTTACTAATAATACTACAATTTACTCTCCGATAAACTAAATAATAAACAGAGTGTTTAAGCTATTAGCTAAATAAACGTGTTATTGTAACTTAAACAAAGTTATTGAAACGATTATTTGGTAATTTTATTTTTGTATAGTTTACGTTTAATTAATATTTGTCACTTGAATCGTATATTGATAATCATTTGATGCTAAATCATTATTAAGTAACAGATGTAAGTTAAATAAAAGTAGTTTAAAATATACGTATAGTACCTACATACATCTAACTAAACCATACCGGGGAAGCAAATTATTTTTAATTGTTGCTAATTAGTGGAATCGAATTTTATTTTGGATTGAAGATTGAAATTCTACAATTTGGATATATCATCTTCAGTCTTCGCCACTAAAAAAAAGAAAAAAATTTTAAAGTTGGTTTGGTAGAATTTCAATCTTTGCCACTAAAATATACAAAATTCGTTTACAAACGTTGCAGTCGGAATTGACAAGTACCCCCAAAAAAATTTCGTTGCTGCATAAACGTTACTAACTTTACACATATGATTTCTTTTTTTTTTTGCTATTGTGGATTGTGGATGTTCAATATTTATGGATTTCTAGTTTTTGTGTGGTTTAGTGATTTTTGTGATAGGGCCTTTAGTTACTCGAATATAACGACTAGACCATTTATGATTTTATTATGCCCAAATAGGGGTAAAATACCTGGTATTTCGTATTTTTAGTTAGTATGAATTAGTGATAGCTCTTGATATGGAATTTTATTTTATTATGATCAACTTAAACACATTTAACTGGGCCACACAAACAAAATGTTTAAGTCCGGACCTGTCTATTTTCCCCCATTTGTTAAATGATAATTTTACAGTGCGCATGCCTATTCCTGTGTGGTTTTGTTTGGATGCGCAAAATATATTTCCCACTTTCATGATTATTGTTTGCTTATCTGTAGGTAAATGTCTATGGCTAAAGTAGAATATGGACACTTTAAATACGTGAAACTATTAGATATCAATTTGAAAAAGTAGTCCATGCTTAAAGTGGAGTTGAAAGTCTCACTGACCTCAATATTTAAAAAAAAAATTTATATAAATGATTTAAAAATCATCGACACCTTCTCTTTGGAAGGCCCCTTTTTTCTTCCTCATTTAGTTTGGTTGTTCAGATTTCCTTTACTAACTTTCTTCGCATGCTCAGCATGTTTTAGCTCTCCTCAATTTTCTTATATACGTCATTTCAATGCCATGAAAGCTCCATTAAAGGTTTCATACCATTTTCTCTTCTGCTAATACCATCAGCACTATATAAAAAATTTTCTGTCTCCTGAAGATGAACGTTTCTACGTTTGAAACATGTCCAGACCCTTAAAGAATTTCTATATTCTATTAAATTTTGTGGAGGAAGACTTTTGAATCATAGTCACCTACACTGAAAGAAAACTCTATTAGCCGTAGCTAGAAATCCATTCGCAGTAGCAAGAAATCTGCATTAAATAGGCGCCGAAAAAACAACTCTGTTGTCGCTACAAGGTTCATTTTTTTTTAAATTACTTTTTAACCTCAACATGGTCGTTTTTTAAGTATTATTCTTTTGCTGTTAAAAGACAACTCTATTGCCATAAAAAATATATAATGAAGTGGTAAACAAAAATGATTTTGCCATTAATTGAGGTCGTGTAGTTAGAAAAGTATCGGTTTTTACTCCTAAAAATAATCGGCCAGCTATAAAATAATTTTATTTTTATTGTAGCTAGTCCACCCAGCTACTACTAAATTCCTTTTTTTTGCTCCTTCGCCAAAATGGCTGTTGTTGGTGGATTAGTTTATTGTTGGCTATTGATTTGATAAAATTTTTATATTTTAATAATTCTATATAGGGTGGTGTACTTTTAGTGCATCGTTATACAATGAGTTTTGTGGCGGTGTGTCCTCAAATTCAGGTAGGTACAATTATTTTACCAATAAATATATTTATTACTTATATTTTTTAATTCATTCCGATAATGGCCGCCATTAAGTTTCCGTTCTGCACTTCTAAGGGCCGTATTTTTGATAAAAATTGTATGTTAAAATTTGTTTAATAAGGGTAGGATCTGACTAAAATTAAATTATCACTAAAATAAATAATGAATAAGCAGCGTAATTGAATACGACAATTTAATGAAAAGTAACAAACTGCTAGGAACATGACCCTTTTTAGCCATTTTTTTTAAATTAATAGGTATCAGAAAACCTAACAAATGCGATTTTGGATTACAAAATTTAGAACGGGGAAGAAATATCTCAAATACTCCGGATCTAAGTCAACGATTTTTTGTAGATACCTAAGTAGAGTAATGTGATAAGCATGAGTTACTTATAAGTAATAAATATAATTATTGGTAAAATAATTGTACCTACCTGAATTTGGGGACACACCGCCACAACACCTATTGTATAACGTTGCACTAAAAGTACACCAACCTATATAAAATTATTAAAATATAAAAAATTTATCAAATCAATAGCCAAACATCCACTATAAACTATAATCCACCAACCACTAAACAAACTAACAACACTGCAAACGGCAATAAAATGAACCAAAACGATTTCACCATATTTTAAAAAAGCAACTGTTTAGTTCCTAAAAGGTATATTTTAGATAGGTATAAAAGATTGGTTAATTTTTATTTTATTTTTTGTGGTAATAAGATTACCTTATAGGAATTAAAAAAATACTTTTTATAAACACTTTATTGGATACATATTGTTATGGTTATATGATATTCTGTTACCATAAAAAAGCATTGAGCACACATAACAATATTGTTGGTAAAAAAATTGTCCTTGATTGCGACTAAACGAAATATTTTAGGGATAAATGGATTTTTTCTTGTGGTAATACACTTATATTCAAAAAAATACTTATATTGAGTGATTTTCCTCAGTGTAGGCACGATTATATAAACTTCTAACTTTTATCGTCAATATCTTTGATTAAGGAAACATAAGAGAGCTATGGTTTGGATTGAGATTGTGAGCTTTTAATTTTCTCTTATTTTATTAAAAAATAAAGGCATCTTTCCATTTGATTTAAAAAAAAAACTTTATATTTGTTAATATTTCAGAAATCGCCCCTCTAGCGGGAAAAGTCATATTTACGTAAAAATTAAACATTGTGCATAGAAACGCTTTTTTCAATAAGACTAAGGTTGTTAAAATCCGTTTACCCCAAATGAAGTTATTTTTATATAAAGTTCCTACATTTTTAAATTCCTTCGCCATTTTATTTTAAAAGATAGAGTAAAATATTTTAAACAAAAAAGATTCCGCATACCCTAAGGATAAAAAAATCAAGGTTTTCGGTACCTCTTAATTTGACAGCATAACGAGATAAACCAATTTTTTCTATTTGATCACGACTGTTACGCCCCCTAGTGGATATCTCACGAATTTGAAATTAATTTCCAGCCATTTCTCAGGACAGTCTCTGTGAAATGGCAAAAAACCGTTCTTATTTGGCAACCAGGTACATTACATTAAAATTTTAAAAATAATCATCTAATGTTTTTAGATATAATTATGTAATGTGTTATGTTACCGCGATTAACCAATGTTATTAGTCACTTGCGTTCTGTCGCGCTGTACAGAAGTGAATCGATAAGCAAATGGGCGTTGATAAAGTAAAGTAATATAATAATAACGATTTACAATGTCGAGTAACGGCTTACCTTTCGGGATAGTCTAATAAGACCTTAACCGAATTCCCGGTTTAAAATTTTCCTTTGCTTGTAAAAAACACGTGACGTGATATCCAAAAAACATACCATATTGGAAATGTACTGGGCTATGATTTCGTTCTGGTGGTGAGTGTGTCTGAACCTATTAATTTACAATCAATAATTTTAATTTTAGTTCGCAAGAAATAAAAAGTACAATTTACTAATACAAATATAATTCATGAGTATACAATAATTATTGTAAATATTATACTTTGCTGAAAATACAATATAAATGCAAACAATTAGCAATTTAATTATTGACTAATTAAATGTAACGTTGAAATCGTTGAGAAAGAAAGCTACAATATCGCAAAAAAGATAATAAGGTTATTCTGTTTGAATTTATTCTTCATTTTATAATAATTTTTGATGATTTAGCTTTGTCTTCTGGTTTTATTTATATGGGCTTAATTAGAGTTTTATAAATGGCAAAAATAAAATTGCCGACTTATATCGAAACGATATTATAAAGGACCCCTTATACCATTAATGGGAAATGGCTTTTTGCTAATTTTTCTGAATTTTTAGTATTTTGTGGACCTTGACGTTCTGAGTAAAGGTGTTTATGGCCGTCATTCAATCCTATGACTAGCTTTTCAGTTATGGCCTTTTAAAGTTGGCAATTTCTTACTTTGAGATTTTCTGCATTGCCTGGATTTGTCGTTTGTTTCTTAAAAACTAATAACTTTTTTTCCTTTTTATTGGTGGAAAATTAGGCCTTAGGTTTTCTTTCGTGTGTTAAAAAGAATATACAGGATGTCGCATAATTTATGTGCGGATCAAATAGTTAATATTGTTTAAAGTTATAAAAATCCAAAGAACAAAAATTTCAAAATATTTGTGTTTTGAAAACAAAGGGCTAAATTGTATTCCTATTTTACTATCTTGTAGAAGTAGGTTTAGGGAAAAAAAAGTGGGAATAGGTTAATAAATAGTATATATATATATATATATATAAATATATACACCCAAGGGTGGAAAGTGCGTACGTTTTAAAAACTCAGAAATGTTAACAATACATATATGGTTGTATATAAAATAGATTTTTTTTTAAGACCGACCAGAAAATATACACTTTCTGGACAATTTTTCGTCCAGAAAATAACGTTAAGACCGGAAAATGGACGTGAGGGACCAGCAAAAGATTTTTCCGGTCCCTGTTTTTTCATTTTTCCAATCGCTCTTTGATAATACTTTGATTTCGTTACTATATGAACATTTCATAAAATTATTTTCAACCAATTAGAAGGCTCCTTTTTGCTTACGTTGCTTATAGCAAAGGGAGACTATCGCGATAGTCTATAGCCTATTAACCTTATGAAATTAAGTGATAATTTTTCTTAGGTATACTACTACGACTTAATTTTAATTCAAATATCTAGTTACTTCGAAGTGACAGGTGAGACAAACCAGCAAGTAACAATCAGATTTTTAGTCGTACCCCTGATATTTATTGCTACACTAATATTGTGTAAAAAATAATTTGTTTTGGTAATAAATCAGCAAGTTCGATTGCCAAAGAAATTGAGCAGTTAGTAACTCATTTTTATTACTAAAATGTGAGAAACATTAAATAACAAATTTTTTATCTGAAATCCAATGTCTTTATAGTTTTAAATTCAAATATAACTTTAAGAACATATTTCCAATGAGTTTAGTTTAATATGTATTTTTACAATAAAAGTTGATTTTACTTGTTAGTAACTAAGGTTTATTAATAAAATTTCAGGAACATTAAAAGAAACTCCAATTTATGAAATTTTCTTACCGAATCTCCCATGCAGCAGAATTAATTCCCGATAATTTTTTCTCGGTTTTTGTTGATAGAAAAAATTCGTGACCTTAATAATTCTGCTGCTAGGGAGATTATAAGTGATAAGAACATTTCGATGTATTGTCGAGTGACAGTTCGTTGATTTTTAATTTGTTGTTTATATCAAACTTGTTTCGCGAGTGCGCAAATTTAAAAATATGAATTCAGATTTTGAATTATCCGACACGGAAAATGAAATTCCAGAAGAAATTTTGGAAGCAGCAAGGAAAGTATCTTTATTCCTTTATCTGGTTTTAGTATTGTTAATCACTTTGTTATATAAAATAAAGAATTAAATGTATATCGAATTGTCGGTCTTAAAGAAAATATTGTACGTAACGCAACCGAAAATTTGTGTTTTGCAGGTCTCTCCAAGCGTCCAGGACTCGCATACGGCTCGCCCTGGAAATGCTTGTCTCGACCTGACAAACACTACTTTCCAGTCTTCTAACGTAAATTACTATTTCTAGCATATCAAATCTGCAATTACTCAAATCCCATCTCCAGCAAACAATCCAATGAAAACACCTACGCTACAAACACTTTTTTTTAAATATCATAATGGTCGGTACTTGTGTCAATGAAATAATTAAATGACTATGCACGCGTATTTTTAAAAGGGCATTAAAACCAACCTGCGAATTTTCATTTGCATATTCGGTTTGTTTTGAATGTCGGTGCCTTTATTTCACTCTGTTTTAACATCATATGGTCCAGTTGGGTTTGTTGATTTATAACGAGAAAAGGTTTTTATTGTTTTGCTCCAAACTTTTAGTTTTAGTTTAAACGAGATGACATATATATCGCTAATCGACATCCTGGGGTACCTTTAGAATTAATCCCCATCTAAAATTTAACTGAATTTTTTTTTTCATTTTTAAAAAATGTTTTGTTTTAGACCAAAAGGTAGTTCCCGGTCATTAGTTTGACTTCAGAGAGAATCACACCAATTGGATCACGAAATAGAGAATCAAGTTAAATGAGGCTAAATCTGTCCATGTTTATTTTTCAACTAAAAGAGATCAACGTATCCGTGCTAGCATAAACAATATTCATTATACCACATGCTGATAAAGCTAAATATTTGGGTATTACGCCGGACGCCAAGCTACGCTGGAAAGGTAATATCAAAATGAAAAAGGAAGAACTAGACATTAAATTTAGAAAAATGCATTAACTACTACTACAAATTCCTAATGTATAAACAAGTCCTTAAACCAAACATATGGTATCCAGCTATGGGGTTGTGTCAGAAAAAGCAATTCAGAAATAATTCAGCGATTACAAAACACAGTATGTATTAAGGAATATTGTCAATACCCTCTGGTATTGCAAAAAAGTGACCTCCATAGGAACATGGAAATGGACACCGCTAGCCAGACCATTAGTAAATTTGCCAAGAGTCATAAGCAGCGACTTCTCCAACACATCAACATCGAAGCCATCTAGCTCCTCGACAATATGAACCAGATCAGAAGACCCAAGACGATAAAACCTTTCAAGTTATTGAAATTTGTGATAAAGGAAAAGCAGAGAATAGTGCTTGTGTACACATCATAATTAGTGTAATTAAAATTAAAAAAAAATAAGGAACCCTAGTTAGTACGTCCTTAGATATTTATAAATTAAGATAAGAGTTTTGAGTTGTAGTAATTTGGGTTTGAAAAATATTACTCATTGATCTAATTCATGATCAGATTGTAATATCAGAAAATGCTGTAGGAGTGTTTTTTATAAAAAAAAATGTAAAGAAAATGTTTTGGTATCTTTGTTTATATCACACTCCTGCGGACTGCAATTAGGAAATTATCGAATGTAATACCACAAGATGTTTCAGGATTACCGAATAATACTTTTACCAGACACGAAACGCGTCACACGGCAACACTGCGACTCCGATGGAGGAGTAGTGTTGTCGGTATCGCGTTGTGTCTCAGGTAAAAGTATTAGGTAATCCCGACACATCGAGTTGTATTCAAAAGATTATACAACGAAATAAAGTACATATATCCTTCTTATCTTAAACATTTTTATTATAATAATTATTGTTAATAACAAAATTACAATTATTATAGTAAGAACTTGAACCATTTGATGAATTATTATCATAGGTTGGAGGTGTTTAAATTTGGGCCTCAGCATTAGAAGTAGATGACGGTGAATTTTCGGCCTTCAGTTTTGCGACAAAATCTTCATTATGATGCTGCTCGCTGAGCTGGAGATAGGGAGCAACAGAATTTATAGAACCATGGCCCGTTATTTTGATGACTTTCTGGAGATTAGCGCCTAAACTGCTAAGAGTGCTTACTGGTGAAGCTCTATTAGAGTGATTCGTGATTTTTTTATTTTTAGTTTCTAGGCCGAAGTGGATTGCTCCAATTTTTGTCCAGTTTCTTATAATGTTAATACTTGCTGGACAATTCTTAAACCATGGGGAATTATCATTCTGTTTCCATTTCCGATTGACCGTCAAAAATAATCGATTAGTTTTAATGTTTTTGCCTCTTTTGGACATTAGCTTAAAATATAATCGTATTGGACATAAATCCGGATTCACAAGATTTTTTACAAGCCACTTACTTTTGCATGTTCGACTTGCTCCTCCTTGCGCCGTTTCAGCAAATATTGGGTTGTATTCGAGACGACCGGTACTAAACCCCTTATTATATTTTTCCTCCTTAAAATATTCCAATAGCAAAAAAAACCGCTTCATTTCCCCTCCATGCTAGTTCGGATGCAGCTATCTGGAAAAATTTCCGTTGAAGCCCATCTGGGGTATTTTCATCCAAACTAAAGGCCATTTTTTTTTCCTGTCTCGTCAAAGCTGTGGAACTCTCCTTTCGTGCACGAGGTACCGCCTGCAACTCTTTTCGTTTTGCAATTCGGGCAAAACCGGCGCTTTAAGTCATTGAATGGATCTATGCGGCGATTATATTTTTCAAAATATAGTTCCTGGAGCATTTTGACCGTTTTGTTCCATAGAAGCTTGACCACACCTTCTTTATAATCGCTTCCATCGGATTTTCGCATATTACATGCCCAGTCTTTTAAAATGTTGCACAAATCCTCGTCTGTTGTCGTTTTCTCAATTTTGAAAGTTCGTGCAAGGCAAAACTCAGTAAACTGCTTCCATACATATGTGTCTGAACGCTCCGTATTTTTTGGCTTTACATTTTTAATAGCATCGTCGACTTGAGGCAACAAAATTTTACCAAATCTTTCTTTTGCCATTTTGTAACAAGAACTGACAGACATATTACTTCTGAAATAATTTGTCAAAAAATGAAAATAACAATATTGCCAACAAGCGATATCACTTATTAGTCACATCCTTCTATATAGGAAAAATATACATAGAGTTGTATAATCACTCAAATTGTTAAAAAAACAGCTGTCACAAATATAACCGAAATGTTTAAGTGGCTGAAAGTCGCTTCTAATATATATTATAATTTTGTATTACTGTTCCATTGTATCTAATGTAATGACAAGTGTTTATCACGATTTAATTCTCCCTAAATTAGAGTGGAACATGGATTGAGCACCACGACAACTTTTATTATTTTGATGTAACGAGAATAGCATTTCAAAATTGTTAACATTCCTATTTCGACTAAGCATTTTAACAAAATAAAAACACCTCTACGCTTGAAACATGTTTAAAAGGTCACAAAGCGGACATACTTGTTAGGTCCAACAGTTCCATCAAATAATTGGTTTATGCATTCCGTGGCTCTATTTTGCAAAATAGCGTTAAAATCAACCTGCGAATTGCCATTTGCATACTCTGTTTTGCATAGCAAGGCTGTATTTTACTTTACTTTATCATCATAAAGCCATAGTTGTGTTTGTTAATTTATAGAGTAGCATTCGAACGTCCGTTTTTATTGTTTTGTGCCAAAATTAGAAAAAATTTACATTAAAGAAGTAGTAATAATAAATAAATTTATTTATATATAAGTGGAGAATATCATGGACTTTAACAGAACCGTACAAAGGTTTCTATATTATTACATTTAAATAAATGCTGGGAGCACTTAGAGAAAACTCTATTAGCCGTAGCAAATCCATTAGTAGTAGCAAAAATCTCCACTAAATAGGCGCCGAAAAAACAATTCTGTTGTCGCTGCGACAGGTTCATTTTTTTAAAATACCTTTTTAACCTCAATATGATCGTTTTTTTATTTTGTGATTAACTGAGGTCATGTAGTTAAAAAAGTATTGCTTTTGAATCCTAAAAATTCTCTGCCAGCTATAAAAAAGTATTTTTAATATTGGTAGTCTATCTAGCTACTACTAAATTTTATTTAATTTTTTATTAAATTTCTTTACTTTTCTTTAGTATGTATTACATCTCTGTAGTGACAGTGACTTTTTAAGCCAATTACCTAAGTATAAGTATCTAGTTTTAAAGAATAAAAGGTAAAATTAGTATTGCCAGTTCATGGCCTTATTTTTTATTATAATACTTTTTAATCTATAGGTATTTTGCACCTGAATAGTGTTGTTTATTTTGAGAATAAAAAGTAAGGAAACCATAATAAAATATAAAATGGCGTAGAAGTTCTTACCTAAAGAAATATATCAGTTGGGATAAGACTTAAGAAAACACAAAAATTAACGACAATGGCTTTTTATATATAAACATTTATTTTTACAACCACGTAAAACCAACTAAGATTAGTTTTTATTTATTATAAAGTATGTTAATAGCAACAAAGAAGCAAGTTTATGGTTAGGGTAAAATAAACAATAAACCTTGAAGATAAGGACACATCTACACAACACTTATATCACGGGACACAAAATTGGGTTTGCATTCATGCGTCTAGCACTTGCACTAAAAGTACACCATATCATCAGACCTCAATCACCCACCAACAAAGGCAATTAAATGATATGTTTTGAATTACTCCGTTTAACTTAAACTATGCGGAGTAACGACAGGTCATTGTTTTAAGTTTGTCCCTCTCTGTTCCGTTGTAGTAAGGTATATCCATCCACGCAATATAGGAAATCCCATGCAAATTTTGAGATGGTAAAATATTGGCTCCCCAATTTATTTTAGAGCAAAAGTTCATCTAAACTTTTTAAAGAAATCAATAAACTAAACTCAGTTGCAAAATTTTAATAATTTTCATGCAGTCTATCCAAAGTTATTTAAAAAATAATATTATCTTTTATTATCCTAAAATGGATAATACGGGTCTGAATTTTAATGACGATATTTTGATTGATTAGGTATGTCAGTGTCAAATTCAAACCAAGTTTGACAATTTTTTTAACCATAAATATTATTTCGTTATGAACTATTCTACGTCTGTAAAGATTGCTATAGTTAAGTGGTATTATGCGGGAAACAGCAGCAGAAATGTATCCGATATGTTTGCAGTACCTACATTATCAAGAGAGGCCAATTCCAGCAATATCCACCGTAATCAGAATAATTAACAAATTTGAAAATAGTGGAACGCTTCTCAATAAATGTAAATGCGAAAGAGAAACGAAGGTAATAATCATGCAGATAATGATAAAGATTTAAATATTTTGTTAAGTGTGAAAGAAAATAAGGGAATTATAAGTACTAGGCCTATTGGAGACGAAGCGGGGAAACATTATACAACCGTTTTACGAGTATTACATAAACATAAATATTATCCGTATAAATACCATAGAGTTCAAGAATTAAGAGATGGGGACATGATTCGAAGGGCTGATTTTTGTTTTAATATGATGGAGAGGGCAAATAATGACAGGGAATTGTTTATAGTTAATTGTTATTGTTTATTTGTTAATTGTCTAGCAGCAAATGGGGGGTTGTTTGAACATCTTAGTAAAATATGTAATTTATTGGTTTTATTATGCCTTGAAAGTCAAAGTCTCGAAAAATAAAGTACTTTTTGTTTACCAAAACTGTTTTATTGATTTATCCCCTCCAATATATTTTTGTATGTATAACGGAGAGGCAAAACAAATTGTATTAAAAATATTAAACCTTGAAGCTTTTAACCTATTTTACCCGAATACAAATTTTTTGTCATAATACATCCTTCCTGTCAGTTACTGACATTTACTGGTGTTTTTATTATAAAGCTTTAGAATCGTATTTGTTAATTTTCCCCAATTATAGATTGACGTTTTTTTAAATAAGCCCTTAATTACTTAATAAATCGCGCTAAAATTTCGTCAGTTAGGTCGTCAAAGTATTCCCTTTAATAAAGTTAAATAAACTTTTGCTCTAAAATAAATTGGGGAGCCAATATTTTACCATCTCAAAATTTGCATGGGATTTCCTATGTTGCGTGGATCGATGCACCACCTTGTAGAAGACTATACACTATACAGGGTGCCTCCGATTAAGTCGGCACTATTGCTAACTCCGTTATTATTTGAGCTACGAGGGTGGTTAAATTAGCAAACAAGTAGCATTTTTTCTGCTGATTTAGATGGCGAAATCAGAAAAACAGTTGAGTTAAGCGTTTTCAAAATTTCTAAAAAATATATATTTTTTTAATGGTATATTTTTAGTCAGATCGATAGAAAATAATATTCTTAATAAAAATGTTCCTTTACACTATCGACTTAAACTGAAAAATAACAAAGTTATAACGATATTTAATTTTCTATTAAGTTGGCTTTGAAATGTCAAAATAGAAACAAAATTAAATGGTTGCTATGGAGACTATTATCAGAGTTTTGTTGAGTTTTAGCAAAATAATAGTGTTTACAGTAAGTTGTTGGTTGTTAATATTATAAAATTTATTCTAAAATGAACTTCACGCATATCAAAAAATGTGATATGTTAGAATCATATCTTAAATGCAGCAAAAACAGTGCCAGAGCATTTGAAGATTACCGTCAGAGGTTTTCTGCACGTAATTTTCCCAACCGGAGTTATTTTTTGGTTCTTTACAGGAAATTTAGGAGTAACGAAGATGTTTTTAAAAAAACGAAAAAGAGAAAACAGTCTATAATAAGCGAAAATATTGAAATTACCGTCTTGGCCTATTTCGAAGCACATAAAGAAAACTCAACAAGAGACTTAGCAAGAGAATACAGTGTTAGTTTGGTGACAATATGGCGGGTTTTAAAAAAAATTAAGTTTATTCCGTACAAGTATCGGCGAGTACAAACACTGTTGGCCTGGTGATCAAGAAAGGAGACTCACATTTTGTTTTTGGTTTCGTGATATCCATGAAGAAAATAATAACATTTTAAGAAACATTATTTGGAGTGATGAGGCAAATTTCTCAAACAGGGTATGTTCAATCCCAAAAATGTTCATTATGGGTCGAAAGAAAATTTATTCCTTACTAATACGAGTAACCCCCAACACCGGTTTGGCGTAAATGTTTGGTGTGGCTTGATAGGAAGTCAAATAATTGTACCCGTGTTTTATGACGGTACACTGACATGAAGAAGATATGTTGACCTGATGATCTCTGGAGCGCTGAGAGAGTATTTGGACGACGTCGACTTGGCGACACGCCAAATAATCTACTTCCAGCAAGATGGAGCACCTCCCCCATCAATTAGGTGAAGTAAGAGTGCTACTGCAGCGATTGTTTGGAGTCAAATGGATTGCTACAAATGGTCCAATTCGTTGGCCACCTAGATCCCCGGACATAACCCCACTTGATTTTTATTTTTCGGGTTACGTTAAGGATGAAGTTTACAAGAAAAATACGCAAACATAGAAGAACTTCAAGTTAACATTGAAAGAATAATTACATCTATTGATGGCAGATCTGTTTTAAAAGCAACAAAACGTGTTCTAAAATGTGTCCGTAAATGCATAGAATAAGACGGCGACGTGTTTGCCCATTTAATGTAGTTATTTTTAAATATCTATGGCAACCAATAAATTGTTATTACTTGCTTCATCGCCAACTTGGCAGAAAATTAAATATTGTTATAACTTGGTCATTTTTAAGTTTAGACCAATAGTATAAAGAAACTTTTTTATTTAGAATATTATTTGTTATCGATCTGACTAAAAATATCCCATTTAAAAAAATTATATTTTTTAGAAATTTTGAAAACGCTTAACTCAACTGTTTTTCTGATTTCACCATCTAAATCAGCAGAAATAATGCTACTTGCTTGCTAATTTAACCACCCTCGTAGCTCCAATAATAACGGAGTTAGCAATAGTGCCGAATTAATCGGAGGCACCCTGTATAACGCTAGCTGAAAGTTACCTAAACGATTTTTCCATATTTTAAAAAAGGAACTATTTAGTTCCTGAAAAGTATATTTTAGTTTTAAAAAGGGTTGATTTTTAGTTTATTTTTTGCGATAATTAAATAACCTAGTAGGAATTTAAAAAATCATCTATTAAAAATATTTTATTCGATTTATATTTTAATGGTTAAACTGTATTTTTTTACCGGAAGAAAATATCGAATAGGTGCAAAAATATGTCGTCAAAAAAACGAACTCGTGTGTGTCTAAACGAAATGATGATGAAAGGATTTCTTTTTGTGGTAACCCATATACAGACTGTCCGCGGTTTACAATAGCACAAATGGATAAAAAATTTAATTTTTCGGGAAAAAGTCATTCTTGATAAAAAAGTTTCGCTTGTAAAAGAAATGCAATTCACGAAGAGAAAACTTTGATTTTTCATACAGGGTTCGCAAAACTTCCAAAACATGATTTTTCTTCAAGAGTAAACTACACCGAGAAAATTAGTTTACTAAATTTCTTTGCTGAGAAGAAATTAATAAGAATGGTAAATTATTTAGTTAAAGTACCAAAAAAACGTGCAACTTTAGCCTATTAGGATTTTTGTAACAACTAAAATCATTTCGCTATAGAAATCTATTAAGGTTTAGTATTATTTTATTTAATTTAACTAAATAGCATATTAATAACTAAAAAAGTTTCTTGCTAAATAGTTTCTACTATCGATCTATTAGATACAACTCGAAATAATATTTAGTCTTACTGGTCACCAAATTTTCTAGTGGATTTAGCAATATCTCCATTAAATTCTACTCAGACGAAGTAGTATGTTTTACTACATTACCAGGCAAGGTAATCGGTCGTGAAGAGTCGGCGTACTCTAATACGTGACGAAACTTCACGAAACCACTATTAACACGTTAGCTCCGACATGGCGGCATTAACATTTAGCTTTACACAGTATGGATACCTGAATTTCTTCTTTTGTGTTTGTGTCTTGATTATTTCATATTTAGTTTTTGGGTAAGTTGAAAGTTAACAGCAAGTACCTACAGTGAATATACGGCTCCCTGCCGGGTGGCCCCTGCATTCTATTTGATCCTGGGATATTTCATAACCAATTATTCCTTTATTTCAGTATCAAAGGAATTTAATCCAAATGATGGAGCCGACGCCATATTGTTATGTGTATTTTGGAGCTTGGAGCATACAGATTAATAAATATGTAAACATTTTGGCAAACAACTATTTCCATACTCCCACGAGCGCTTGATGTCATCCAGAAATTACAAAAATATTAATAATAGGTAAGTGCCAATTAATTTTTAGATGTGATAACGAGGGTGTTTTTTTTTTGTAATTTCTATACAAATGTGGATTTTTAAAGAATTTAAATTTACAATACAGATTTTGAATATTACAGCACAGTAAAGGGAAATCATTTTTTTTTATCAATGAAAGTAAATGGAACAAAAATCCTGTAGAAAT
Source organism: Polydrusus pterygomalis (assembly GCA_963969555.1). Taxonomy (NCBI): domain Eukaryota; kingdom Metazoa; phylum Arthropoda; class Insecta; order Coleoptera; family Curculionidae; genus Polydrusus; species Polydrusus pterygomalis. The sequence goes on along the minus strand of OZ018377.1, from coordinate 89,625,353 downwards.
TATTGCCAGTGACTTTTATCTTTTATTAGGTACCTATATAATAATATTTGGTCTCCAACCAATATCTATAGTGTTTTATACTTATTTGTTTTTGCAGAATCTTAATCTGTACAAAACGTATTATAATATACGACTCTGATTTTTTAAGGCCAATTCTGTTCTCGCGTTATCAGAAGAGAAAACTGAAAAAAATATCTAAAAATGTATTTTTCGCCTGTCACTGTGTCAAATTACAGAAAATCTGTTGTCTGTCAATTTAAAAAATCTTCTCGGTTAAGAGGTTGCACAAAACAAATACTAGTGACAAAAATTTAAAAAAAAATATAAAAATTTTAAAGTTTTTATAACCCCAGATTTTTTTAATTTTGCAGAGGACGTCGAATGCATGGCTTTGGCTAACAAAAACTACTAATAAACTTTTACTAGGTATACTTACAATAATCAAACTAATTTTTTTTAGACCTTTGATGCCCTAGAATTCTAGAATAAAGAATAGCAACAAAAAAAAAATTGATTTCAATGTGACATTGCAACATCTGTCAGGAAACTCCGTAGTGCAATTGATAGAACATTTGACTGGTGCATGGTATTGAAGGGGTTCTGGATTTAAATCTAAGCAGATGCATACAACTTTTTAAATTTTGAAAACTGTGTCTTCACGCCACTAACAATTTTTCAGTTATATTTTTTAGCTGAAGTTCTAAAACCAAAAAATATTTAAGCAAATAGTAGGTACCTATTATAAATTACGTCTTTGATCTATATGTAGGTACTAGATTTGTGATTAATCTTGTTATTGTTTACGTTTGTTATCACTAAATTATTATTAAATAAATTCTATTGGAATAAAAATATTTACAAATTTACACCTATTTTTATTTTACCCGTTAAAACACAAAAAATTAAATGGTAAGGGCATTGTAACAAAGAAAAGGATCTTTAAATCGCATTTTTAGCAAGATAAACTTTTAAGGTTAGCTATAAGAAATAGTAGCTTTTGCAAATACATTAATCTAACTTAAGTAAGATCATCGATTTATTGTTACAAATAAAAGTATGTACTACAGCAAAAGAATAAGTTTAAATCGCATGGTAAGGATACCAAATACAACTAATGCATTTAGTTTATTCTACTAAATGCCTTCCTATTTTTAATAGGTAATATATTAAAACTACTAAATACTTTTAGCTAGCGCAACCAAAGTTTATAGTAGCTCCAGCTATGCAGAAAACAGCAAGTATTTTTAGTTGCAACCACTAGATAATTCTAGCAAAATAGATTTAGTAAAATCAGCAAGTCATCTAACCTGGGGCCTATTCTACTACGAATTTTAGTTCGGTTAACTAAATATTGAGTTATTTTAACTAACTCTTTTTCTCGGTGTACCTTTATTTTTCATTTTTGACCAAAATGCCAATTAGAAAACTTATTTAGAATAACGTTTGTAATTTAAATCCGAGATATAAAATGAATCTTCGATTTTTTAGTTTTTTTTAATTTTTAGAGGTAAAAGATTTTTTTTTGGATAGCAGCATTCGTGGTCGAAATACATACATTATCAATGACAGAGGGGTATCAAAAACTTTCAAAAACTGATTTTTGGTGTCACCAGAATATATATTTTTATTTTCACAAATGAAATGACCCCGGAAATAACACAAAAAAATCTTAAAATAACAACTAACAATAGTTTCACAATTTGATATTTAGACACTCCCCCTCCATATTCAACACATTTTTCCAGCTGTAAACGAATGTGGTCAAAACTTTTCGAATTTCTTTAATGGAAATTGTTTGAACAGCTTCAACAATTCGCTGTTTTAGAAGCTGTACGTCGTTCTTAATTGGATGGGAGTACACTAATTGTTGGAGGCCAAAGATAGGCATCTGAAATAGTTAAATCGGGACTTCTTTGGGGCCAAAGAACCGGACCATTCCGACCAATCCATCTGTGGCCAAATGTATTATTAAGCAATTCCCTCACTTCAATAATTGCAAAATGCGAAGATTTATTTTAAATCTTGAATTTAAATTACAAACGTTGTTCTAAATAAGTTCATTGGCATTTTGGTCAAAAATTAAAAATAAAGGTAGTTTACGCTTGGAGATAAATCATGTTTTTGAAGTTTTGCAAACCCTGTTTAAAAAATCAAAATTTTCTCTTTGTGAATTGCATTTTTTTTACAAGCAAAACTTTTTATCAGGAATGACTTTTTCCCAAAAAATTAAATTTTTTATCTATTTGTGCTATTGTAAACCCTATCCGCCGACAGTCTGTATATCTAAGAAAAACGTATATTGAATGATGTTCCACAGTGAGCTACGGGTCTTTTATAATTTTAGTATTTGTTCATATTGGTTTATAATCCTATACATACTTTAAAAATACACTGATTCTGCTCTCCGAGGAACAATGTATCTTGTAAAAAATTGTTCGCACGAAAATATTAAATTGTTCCACGTAAGCAAATATGCTATAACTGTGTCACGCGTCGACCGTAAGACTTAGCGCACCCATGTATATTTAGATTAAAATATTAATGAGCAATATATATCACTGGATTTGAAAATGGTCGAATAATTATTATTTTATCATTATGCTACTCAATAAAAGAATTCAAAATACATTTTCATAACAACATTGGACTTATATAAAATATAGGCCAGTTGTCCACGGATGTGAAGATTTCGGTAAGCAATATTAAATTAAATTTTTGCAAATCATTTCATCTTATATTTAATAATCAGCAAATTATTATAATTGTGTCAAAATTTTTATGCAATAATTAATTCCTCTTTGTATTAAAAATGCCCTTTTTTAAACGTAAGCAAAATAATGATAGTAAAGAAGTAAATCCTCATGGGATCTCTGTCATTCTAGATAACAATTTGTTAATTTTATAGGTTGGTACTACCGTGCGAGCAAAAATGATTTGCATCAAAGGGGGCCTTACATCTAAGGACGTAATACTTAGCCGTAGAGCTTAATACCTGTTGGGTATCAGTAACTACCTGAATTAACAATCAATCAGTTATTCCGTCATCTTTGACAGTCGTTACAAGTAATTTGATTCATCGCTAATTTTTCCAATTTCTTGAACAATTCACACAAGGGGCTTAACGGAACAGCACAAAACATTTATGGTTAAAGCGTATTTTCGAAACGGAGTTAGAATAAATGGTGAGTGGCAATACAATCCGGGTTTGTGCATGGACGATTTTCACGAACATTTTTATAACGTTGCTTTTATTGCTGGGGATTTTTATCATTGCCTGAAAAGACTCGTGGCTGTGTTTAGGGAAACAGGTTCTATACAATACAAAAAAGGAGCAGGAAGACCAACTGTAAGAACAGAAGAACTTGTTGCATACGTTCGTGAAATAATGCGAAATACGCCAACAAATTGTATAAGACGTCTGTTCCAAGAAGTGGGAAGATCTTATGGAACATGCAGGATTATTTTTAAAAAGCAGCTAAATTTATTTCCTTATAAAGTGCAAGTATTCCAAGAAATACAAGCCGCAGGAATTACTCTCAATGGTTTACCCAAAATTTATTGGAAAGGAATGATTTATTAGACCTGACATTTTTTTTGGATGAAGCCTGGTTCCACCTCTCCGGTTATGTAAATTCTCAGAATATACGCACTTGGAGTAGTGAAAATCCCCATTTTTTTGTATAGTCCACCTTGCACCCTCAAAAAATTGCTGTCTGGTTAGCTGTTTCCCGAAGAAGAATTGTTGGTCCTATTTTTTTCCATGACACAGTTACAGCAAAGCGGTATAGAGACAATATTGTGAATCCATTTGTGAAGCAATTACTTGACGACGAACTACGTTTTGGATATTTTCAACAGGACGGTGCAACCGCTCATACAGCCGCCGAAACTATTAACTACTTACGCATTATGGATTACTTCGTTTTTTCTCATTTAAAGAACACTATTTTTAAAACACCAGTTGCAAATTTAGAACAATTCCAAGAAAGGATTATCCAAGAATGTGGTAACATATATGAAGATATATCGTCCCTATATCATTGTGATCTAAACCAAGCCCTACGTTTTTTAATCCAAACCCTCTTTGATGCAACTAATTTTTCCTCGCACGGTATAAGATCTTTCTAGAGTCCTATTTAACATATAAGGTACGAAAAAATACATAAGTTACGACAGATAATTTTTAAGAAATGTAGCATTCAAACTAAAAAAAATTATCGATTTTGGTGGTGGTAAACTTACCGCGTTGAAAAGTTATAGTAATATTTCAAGGTGAGCGGTAATTTTTCTTTAAAAAATAACCAAAAATCCTGGCCTGTTCAAATGTATTCCAAGTTAATTTTATATGCGTAAGACTTTGATAATTTTAAAAGTGAATTTGTGTGTAAAATACAGGGTGTCCGAAAATTCCATGTGTATTTAAGAAGAAAATCTACATATAAACACATTAAAAAAAATGTTTTACCGAATCTCCCACGTTCTTGAATTAATAACTGGAAATACCTCCTCGAGCATGAATTTTTAAGAAAATTCTATCTCGTCTTCGACTTGGGATAAAAAATTCATATTTCCGGTAGTAATTCAAGTACTAAGGAGATTACTAGTGAAAAAATCAAGGGGCAGCGCTTTAGTGGATATTTCAATAAACTATGTATAAATAGGTAAACATAGTAATCGTAGTTCTTAGGTATTTCCGACTGTGCTGTAATAACGCTGCCGTTTTCCTGTTATCAAGTAAGGGCCACAATTGCTTGGAGATGCTACGCTAGTTCTGTCAATCGGCTATGGGCAAGTTATTTAACTCTCTATCTCCTCTTTGACTGATGCAAATGGTCTAGCCATATTATTCTCTGCTATAGTTTGAAAGACATGACTGCGCCCTCCCAGGCGAGCCCATCAGCAGCCTCGTTGCCATCTTTGTTGTAATGGCCCGGAACCCAACCCAAGGTGACCCGATGCTAACTGCTAAGCATCAAGTGTGCCTAGTTGGTTGCGACAGCGGCTTATAAACGTAAAAATATTTTCCTATTTTACTTATATGTTTTAATTATATACAGGGTGTTTGGCAAGGAAAGGGCAATATTTTGGGAATGTGTTCAGAAGGTAAAAATATGAGAAATAAACCCATATGTTTTAGTTCGATTTTCAACCATTTCTGAAATAATAGGATCTAAAGTTTTTGTAAGTTAATTTTTCTTTTAAAGGCGAATAACTGCAGGTACTGCAGTACAAACTAACTTAAAAAATATTTTCAAAAACCCGTCCACCAACTTCAATACATTTTCCGACACGTTTGTTAATCGCTCGGGTAGCACGTTGGATTGAGTGGGGATTGTTTTTTATAAAAGCTGCAACATTAAAAATTCGATCGCGGAGTGCTTCTCTCGTTTCCACTCGTGTTTTATATACTAGCAATTTCATCCATCCCCTAAGGCAATAATCAAGCGAGTTTAAGCCTGGTGAGCTCGGTGGCCAAACTTGCGGACCACCTCTGACAATCCAGCGATTAGGAAAACGATAATTCAAGAAATTTTGCACATGGAGACTAAAATGAGGTGGAGCTCCATCATGTTGGAAGTACATTCGTTGTCAAAAATTTAACGGAACATCATCCAAAATGTGTATCAAATGGTCTTCCAAAAACAGTAAATATCCTGTTCCAGTAAGACGCCCATCCATTTCAAATGGACCAAACAACTGGTCGTTGAGCATTCCACACCAGACAGTAATACTAAATCGATGTTGAAAGTTTCGTTCAAATGTAGCATGAGGGTTTTCATCTGACCACCGATGTTCATTGTGGCCATTATAAATTCCAATACGAGTGAACTGAGCTTCATCGCTAAATAAAATGTGTTTGTGCAGACTTCGATTTTGATGGATCCATTCACAAAATTGTACCTTTGAAGCAGGATCACCATCTAGAAGATGTTGAACGGGTTGAACGTGAAAAGGTTTTAAACCGTTTTTTCTAAGTGACTCCCATACGGCTAGATGTGATGGTATATGAAGTTCATTTACAACCCGTCTCGTACTTATACCAGAGTTCTCTGCGACAATATCCAGAACATTTTCTTTATTTTCCACATCTAGACCCTGCACTCATTCAGAAACAATTCTTGCGCTTGGAAACATACCAGTTTCCTGAGCACTTGCAAATACTTTTTGAAAAACTCTTCTATTAGGAACTCTTCGATTTGGAAAACGACGTCGATATTCATTAACTGCGCGCATCGCACTACCGTTACAGTAACCATACACAAATATCATGTCGGCATACTCCCTGTGACTGAATGTGTGGGGCATTGTAAGTTTGAAAATCTTGGTTCAAGTCCATACGCTCAATATGAAGCTAACTGACAACTACTATGCAAATGCGTGTTATAACTATCAATCCAAATGTATCGGACGTTTAAAATTAAAGCCTCCTTCATTATTTCAATATAAAAAAAATTCAGAATTGATGATTTCAGAAATTGTTGAGAATTGAACTAAAACATATGGGTTTATTTCTCTTATTTTCGCCCTCTGAATAAATTCCCAAAATACTGCCCTTCCTCCCCAAACACGCTGTATATTAATATTTAATCCCAAAAATCAATGGGCCGCGCATTAGTCGTAATTTCAATAAAATATGTGTAAATAGGTAAATATTGCGGAAACTACTAGACAAGCGCGGCCCTCGGGTCACCCTCCGAAATCCGCCACTGGAGTAGTACGTTTTTGGAGCCGTTGTACGTAAAAGGGCATTAGAATCAACCTGCGAAATGCAATTTGCATATTATGTTTGTTTTGAATGTCGTGTGCTTTATGCCGCTTTCTGTTTTACCATTATTCGGCCTAGTTGTATTATTTGCTAATGAGTTTTACGTTTCACTAAAAACATATTAAAAACATAATATTTAAAATTAGGAAACGTTTTAGTTTAGTGTCGTCTGTTATGCCCCTCAATTTTATCATTTTCAAACTGTATTGTGCCTAGAAGGAAATATATTTTTCGAAAAGTCGGCAAATCAAAATTGAGTTTCATTTGCTCCCTAAGATCCTTAAATTGCATTAATAGTAATATATAATTAATTTGTGTTGGGCTACATGCTTGGTGAAACTGTTGTTCCATTGCACAGGAAGAAAAAAGGATAACAAACTACTTGTTATGTTTCACAAATTTAATCAGTTTCCTGAGTTTCGGCCCTTTCGGGTCATTGTCAAAGAGGTACAAGAAGATCTTCTTGATTGAAGATCGTCTTGCGGTAGGTTAGGTTGAAAGTGAGTGGGTTGCATTTCACCCTCCACTGCTACCGTTTGATCTATTATAGCTCACCCCTTGTTTATATTTCTCCCAACCGATCTAGCTTCTTAATGAAGTTGATTATCGTATTGGGGGAGACATTCTTTATGTCTTCCGGCAGCAGTACCACTTGCCGAATAAGGTTAATCTGATTGTAGCTACTGCGCTGCGGGCGCACAGTATGTGTTTCGCTGTTCCTGCATCTTCCATGCAGAGCCGGCATTCTTCATCTTGCGTAATCCAATTTTGTGTACATGGTGTGGCCGGCATAAAATCCCACCAGGGCGTTAAGTTGCGTCCTATTGAGCTCTAAGTAGATTGTCAATTAGCTGTTGGTTTATATGGCTGTTTATAAAGGCCTTTTAGTGTCTTCGGCCTTGTAAGTTCAGCCCGTGTCTATTCCACTTATCTGTTGCTTTGTCCAAAATCGATCTCTTGGTCGTAGCGTGGAATATATTTATTGCCGGCTCAGGTCCGGTGAACTTCGTTGCTACTCCCCTCTTAGCGAACTTTTTAGCAGCCTCATTGCCCTTCAGACCCGAAATCCATATTTATGGTTTGATGACCTTGTTATTTAAACCTAGTTCAGATAGGGCTTTTCGACAGCTCCATACCGTCTTTGAAGAACACCGTCTCGACTCAAGGGCTTGAAGAGCGGCTTGACTGTCAGACGAATATTGAGCCTAATGAATAAAAATGTAGCAATCGCTTTTTCTTATAAAATCGAAGTAATTTCTTAAAAGCCAATGAATAAAAACTAAAATAATTGCTTTTGCGTCCAGCAATTGCTTAAAAGTACAGGAATTGCTTCTAGTCAATGCTTTTTCTTAAAAAATAAAAGCAATTGCTATCGTTTGCTTAAAATGTGACGAATAAAGTAAGGAATCGCTTTTTCTAGTGTAGCAATTGCTTTCAACTTTTTAAGGTAGGTCGACCCCTGCATCATTTTCTTGGTAGCAGTCAACTTTAGTTCTCTACGGCATACACGTGCGTTGCTCTTAATTTGTGTCTTCAATTATGGCTGAATATATGAACGTCCGCAAAAGAAAAATCTACAGTGTACGTAAAAATTGCAGATATGATGATTTCAGAAAGTTATATCGATTTGACTGCGAAAATGTTGAGTGGTTGGCAAATTATTTTTTGACTAATACTGATAAAAGGTGCACTGTCGCCTATAAATAAGATTAAAGTATTTCTGCGGAAATTGTCGGATCCGGGCTTTCAAAATTCTGTAGGTGAAGAACTCGGTGTTCACCAAACTACTGTCTGTAAAATATACACTTCTGTAATGGATGCAGTTTTGGAGAAGGCCAATATTTTTATTAAATTTCCTACAAGTGCTGAAGCTGTTGTGGAAGCTAAACGGTTTTGGTCAGAGGGATTTATTTATGTTCCATCAACTTGTGAACGAATATCAATTGCTTGTCTTTAATTTCTTCATCACTACTATCACTTTCCTCATTTTCACTGAAATCTGCCATATCACAAATATAAGTTTCCTATTTCCACAAAACCGTAACAGATTACTATTGTACTAAATAAATAGACCAACGTTGTTGTATTTGCGTCAACTCTTTTGCAAATTAGGCACCAAACTGATCATGAAATCTATAATCTAAACAAGTGGATAAGCCACGTCTGATCTTGTGTTGAATAAGCATTTGCTACAGAGGTGTAAGAAAAACAGCAATTGCTTCAAAATTTTATTCATAACCAGATCTAGCATTTGCTTTTACTTATAGCATTTGCTAGTCAAGCAATTGCTTTTACTAAAAAGTAATTGCTTCAAGTTATGGCTTTCTTTTATTCATTAGGCTCATTATCTTACTTGCCCTGTCTGCGTACCAGCAGTTTAGCACACATTTCATTGGCATGAACCTCAGCCTTGAATATGGTCGCCATTGATCCCAAACTGATCGTCTGGCGGTATAACAACTATCATTAATATATATAATAATATAATTTAATAATAATAATAATTTATAATATAATTTAATATATATAATATATATAATAATTAATATAATAATAAAATATTGTTTGCTCTTAAAAATAACATCCACACAATATTTATTTTAGATATTATAATTTAGAAAGACTAGCAAAAAAATTTCGTTATTACTTATTAATTACTTAAAAAAAACGAAAAAAATAATTGTTGCTCAAAGTATCAACTTAAACCATTAAAAGTCCATTAATGAAGTTTAGTTATGTTCGAGTTTGGTTTATTGAAGTTAACTTTACCTAATGACAGTTTTCAATGTATGGCTCAAAAGTTTTAATGATATCCGCAATAAAGTTTATATCTTAATCGAGGAAACAGAAAAAAATTTAATTAGTCGCTTTGGTTACGATGTTTTCATTTTTCAGATTAATGCATTAAAAATATTTTTTTAAATAATTTTGTTTGATACTCACGTCAAACAAAGCTGCCTTTAATTGTATGTTTTACTTGACTTCTGATTAAAGAAATTTGGTAATTTAAACAGTTTCTACACAATTATATATATACTGGGTGTTTCACGGAGGATGAAACGTTAGACGTTTATGGAAAACGGGTGATACGTTTTTTTTTTTTGAAAATTTGTTTGCTCCAATTAGCGACCGTGTTCTAAGGTTTTAAAATATCTTTAGCAATGTGACGTTCCCGCTTCTACACAAAACAGGTGGCAACATCATTATTTTAAATGGAACACCCTATATAATTTTTCATTTTCAACATTTATTTCTGAGTAACTTTTCTGAATGTTACCCTATACTTAGATGTAGCCGTTTTTAATGTAAAGTCAAATTTTCCTGCATGCCGCGCCGCATCGTCACTTGTTACTTACGGCGCTCTATTGAAGTCTGGTGTATTTTATGTTAAGATGTTGGCGACGGAGACAGGACTGTAGTTCTTTTACCTTTTCATTCCCCATCTTTTAAACTTGTAAGTGTATCTTAATGTTTTATAAGCATTATGGCTTGAAGAAATACATGGTTAATTTTATTAGCAAAGTGAAACATCCAATTCAACGTCCGATAAATTAAAAGTTATGGCGTTATTCATTGGTTAAATATAGAAATACATTTGACATGCTCTAAACTTACCAATGGAATACACTATGAACGACCATGACATACAAGAGTTTCGCCCAAGGTTTTTAGAGTTTCGCAGCCAAAATTATAGCTACGAGACATTGAGGCGGCAAGCGGTGCGCTTGCGCATGTTTTGCGTTTAATGCTGCGTTGCCATTATAACTTACGGTCGCGGCGTAGTACAAAGCCGCGAAAATGCCATGTATTTCTAAATACAAACAGGTCTTGACTTCTCAGTGAGCACAAGGTTTGGTACCCTACTTTACCATAAATATAATAGATAAACTGATAATAATGAATGCGGAATGACAGTTTTCAATTTATGGCTCAAAAGTTTTAATGATATCCGCAATAAAGTTTATATCTTAATCGAGGAAACAGAAAAAAATTTAATTAGTCGCTTTGGTTACGATGTTTTCATTTTTCAAATTAATGCATTAAAAATATTTTTTTAAATAATTTTGTTTGATACTCACGTCAAACAACCCTACTTTACCATAAATATAATAGATAAACTGATAATAATGAATGCGGAAAAAATACAAACTATTGAAAAAAAAAGTCACAGAAACACTTAAAAATACCAAAATCAGAAGAAAATGATGTGACGCTAGCTGACGCGTTCCGCTACTGAACGGGGAACTTTTTGGAAGAAACCAGTATCAGCTGTTAATGTCATATATGGGTGTTAACTGTCAAAACGCTTTATTTTTAGAAAAAGTTGACTTTATCAATCAGGTTTCATTTATATTAACGAAAACATGACTTTTATGAAATCTGTTTTTTCCAAACTTTAAAACAAGTTGAAATTTCGCGAACGAATAAAAAATGCCATTGCACATTAGTTCAACCATACAGAGTCGTCTAGAAATATATTTTTATAGGTTACTTAAAATAATGGACGAAATTTTTTTTTTAAATGAAACCCTGTATTTTAATACTAATTTGAAAATCCGATAAAAGTAACTTTTTAATAATGTATACCTTGTTTATACCTAACTAATCAAGTTTTCGATTATAATCGATACCTTAAAATGCTTGATAAACTTGATGCTCTAATTCTTCTATGTAATTTACGGAGTCTTGTAAATCTTTTCTTTTAGTGTACCCCATAAACAAAAATCTAATGGAGTTATATCTTGTACTCTTGGCGGCCAATTACATGGTCGTAAATGTCTAAGCCATCGGTCTTCGAAAATGCGATACAGCTCTGCCGTCTTCTGCACTGCAATGTGCTGGCGCTCCATATCAAGTTGATACCAACATCTACGGTACTCTTTAAGTGAAAGGCTTTCTGCGAATTTCTCAACGACTGTTGGTAAAATATTCAAGTACTTTCTGGAATTGAGGTTTTCCTTGTTTATTAAATACCTAATTTATTTGTTATGAACCAACAGATTCATTTTGTTCATCGTCCATTAGATATTGGACCCCACGGATCATATTTCCGAGACTTCTCGGAATAACCTGGACATCTGTAACTGGCATAGCGTTAAATCAAGTTGAATTACATAGGTTTTTCAAGAGAATAAGAGCTTTGCGTAAAAAGCGTGTACATTAAAAGTAAATTTGTTTTCAAAACCTCTCCCTTTTGTAACGTAAGGATTTTCATTGGACCAATAGTGGTCGGTACATATAATTTTGCTCGAAAAGTTTGGTTCCTCCTATGTACGTATTAGTAACATTTCGCAAAACTCAACCTTTTGCGGAAAATCGTTTACGAGCTTAAACCTTAGTAAACTTGTATTATTTTTTAAGTTTTTTTTTATGATCGAGCAAAAGCACTATAGGAAAAATCCTTTAAGGCGCTCTGGGAGCGGTGTGTGTGCGAAGAAAGCGATTCACGTTTTTCTTGAATCGTTGGAGGTTATATTCGGTTGGAAACACGGTCTCAGAAAGGCCGTTCCACAAAGATGACGTCCTCCAAATGAAAGAGTTCTGAAACAATGATGTTCGGGGTGTACTAAGTTGAACCACATAGGGATGGGCGGCAGTGGTTCGTCGTATGTTTCTGCTATGCATTACTCTAGGTGGAATCGAGCGGGCAATATCTGTCGAACACTTGCCATGGAAATATCTGTAGAAGAGAGTCAAATCACCAACCTGTCTTCGATGTTCTAAGCTGTCGAGGTTCTTAGTCAGCTCGTGGTCGCCGATTAGACGAACGGCTCTCCTTTGGATGGAATCCAATAACCGAAGGGTATGCTTCGGTGCAGAACTCCAGATATGAGAGCAGTATTCCAGTGATGGTCGAATCTGGTCTTTATAGAGTGTCAAAAGTTGTATACAACTTTTTGGTACGGAAAAGTATACCGAGTTTCTGAGAAGCTGCCCTGGCGATTGCCACAACGTGATTATGCCAAGACATATTTCCTCCCAGGTTGACACCCAGCAAATTAATAGACGAAGTCAGTGGAATTGCGTGTCCTGCCATAACGATATCGGGTTCTGCAATGTTAACCTTCTTAGAGAAAACTGCTGCCTGGGTTTTTTTAGCGTTAAATTCGACTTGGTTACTGTCACCCCAAGACAAAATTTCTTCCAGGTATTTATTGAGGCGTGATACCTCATGTTGTCTGCGAAGATGTGCGTCAGCAGCCGATGTTTGAGATTTCAAAGTAAAAGATGAGATAACTGTGCTGTCGTCAGCAAAGCTATATATTGGATTTTCTGTTTTCGTTAGAAGGTCGTTATGTACAGTAAGAAGAGAGTGGGGTATAATATGGGACCATTGATGGTGAAGGTGTCTGAGAGAAACCCGTCAATTCCCACTTGCAGGGAACGGTCCTTGAGGAAGCTAGACAACCATGAACAAAATCGACTGGGCATACCATAAGAACGCAGTTTACTTAGGAGCCCCTCGTGCCAGACACGGTCAAAGGCTTTAGAGATGTCCAGTGCAATAGCCCGGGACTCCCCATGATGTTCGATTGCGTTGCTCCAAAGATGAGTGACATAGGCTAGAAGGTCTCTTGTTGATCTGGACTTACGAAAACCATACTGATGGTCGCTGATAATTTTAAGGCCTTCTTGTTATTTTAGAAGTTGTTGGTTAATAGCTTTCTCCCTCACCTTTGATATAACTGAAAGCAATGCGACTGGCCGATAGTTGTTTGGCAGGGTTTTCTTACCTTTCTTTGGTATAGGCTGGACTCGCGCCTTTTTCCAGCAAGATGGAAATATTCCTTTTTTGTAGGATAGGTTAAAAAGTCTACAAAATACTGGTGTGAGTTGAGAAGGTTGTTCAGAACAAATTGGCAGCTCGCTTAGAGTTGAAATAAGTTTGTGATCGGAAGATCCTAATGGAGGATGAACGGTGACTGTGTATAGGTCAGGGTTGGATATCAAAAAGAGATCTAAAAGACTAGCAAAATCTCCATCTCGGTCTGGAATTCGCGTTGGTTCTTTCACGAGTTGAGTTAGACCAGAACTGATCGCAAAATATTCCGCCTTACGACCCTGTTCATCGTTGGTATTTGAGTATTTGAGCCAGTTGATATTGTGGACGTTAAAGTCACCAAAGATAGCGACTTCGGCATTAGGATGGTTGGTTTGCAAGAAGTCAATTGTGTTTGCTAGTGACGAGAATAGTGCTCTGTAATGGGAGTCACTTGGAGGACGGTAAAGGCAGCAGATAAACTTGGTGATCTTCTGCGTTGATATTTTAAACCACATTACATCAAACTCTGCTGGTTCAAGTGTGTCCTCTTGTTGGCAGCAAAGATCATCTCGGATAAAGAGACAGACCCCAAAGTTGCGTCTAAATTGGAAATAAAAATCGTATCCAGGATATAAATAGCTGACGGTGTTCGTTGACGATCTGACCTTTGTCTCGGTCAGTGCGAGCACATGGGGCTTGGATGATTGTAAGTGCTGGTGGACTGAATTGATGTTGGTATTAAGCTATCTGATATTGCAAAAATCAATTTTGAAGCTGCTGTTGTTGGGTGTGTCAGCAACTGTGGGTGCCACACTATTTCTCCGTTGAGTGTTGTTAGGGGAACCCAGTATATTGTTGGAGACAGTGGATGTTCGGTTAATATTGCTTGATAAGGCCACAGGATCAGCCCCCACCCGGAGATCCGATCGGGGGGCGAGTTTACCTCCGGAGTATTTTGGTCCTGGAGCTTCCATTATGCTTTTTCTTCCCACTCTATAAACCGGAAACATCGGCACAGCGACGAAACGTTGACTCAAAGAATAACTCAAGAGCAACTTCACGCCGCCTAAGCCTATGCAATGGTATCTCACCGGGCGATGCCGGGTGGGCCAGCATCTACCGTTTCCAATAAAGTTAGTAACCTACTAAATTATTTTTTCTGGACGCCCCTGGGGTGGCATTCCATTCAAGCCATTTAGTAGCATCAAATCGACTTTTTCGCTATTGGAATTACGTTCCCGGTTTGCGATCGAAAGAAAGCAACTTGTTAATCGATCGCTTGGTTTCGCCTACATGTGTAAGACAAAGACAATTCTATTCAAGCGATGTCAGGCATTTAATTTCTAAATGTAATTTTGTTCTCATCAGTAGTTTTGTATCTTTTTAGTATGATTTTAAAAATTTCAATTTTGACTTTGTATACCAAAGGAACATTTTTCTATGTAAAATGAAACGAAAAGTATACTTTGTTATTTGTCACTAATTTTTATTTAAAAATTTTGCGTTACGGCGTTTCATAGTACAACAACATCTTCAAGACGCTAATCTAAACTTAACAAACTAAGGCTATATATATAGGTTAACAGTCATAAAATTATTGGATCTACCTAAAGTAATATTATATAATATAAATATTGTTTGGTACACATTGGTATTTTACAACATTTCTATTATAAGGGACAGGAAGGCTAATGTTTATAAAATCTAAATGGTAAACATGCCAGATGAAAATAATATTTCTTAATTTGTTAATTGTAAAATACCATTGTGTACCAAACAATAATATACTTTAGGTAGATCCAATAATTTTATGACTCTGTTAACCTATATATACCCTTAGTTTGTTAGGTTTAGATTAGCGTCTTGAAGATGTAGTTGTACTACGAAACGGTCGTAACGCCAAATTTTTAAATAAAAATTAGTGACAAATAACAAAGTATACTTTTAGTTTCATTTTACATCGTTAAAATGTATTGTCACAAAGTAACGGACGAGTCAATCAATTCTTTGAACATTTTTCTGTTAAAAGTTATAGATAAAAATAATATATTAATATTTTTGTAAATTCAATAAACTTTTTATTTGCATTTTGCAGTAATATTTGAAATATCTTTACTCGTCTTTTGGTAATCCGCCAAGGACAAATTACCGTACCTATCTCAAACTATTTAGCTGATCAGTTAAATGTCCCATAGTTTATCCTAACTTTGCTTGGCATTAAGCTCAATAAATTAGTTTGTTATGATTTAAGGATATTCCTAAGTAAAACCGACAATAATTATTCCTACGCGGTGTTCCATAACAAGTCTCGTTTTTTAAATTAGTCTTTATTTTTTACTTTTAAAAATAAATACCATTGTTAAAAGATACAAATGCAGAATTTTCGTGACATTGGCCACTGACGGGTAAAGGATATTGACAACAAAAGTAACCAAAATCAAAAATAAAATGACACCCGCTAAATTTTGACAAAAAATTATCGCATAAACCGAATATTCCCGACGGAACTTTCGATCCCAGACCATAATAATTTCATGTCAAAATATCGCTAGCGACATCGCTTTAATTTCATCGCATTTTAGCATGAATGGAATGTCACCCCAAGTAGGTATCTTATAGGGTGGTTATTCGTAAATAAAATATATTTTAAATATTAAATATAATTCTCATCAATGATTAAGATTTAATGTAAATAATAAACGATTTAAACAACTTAAAATAAACTGCAATTTTTTTACCTATAAAAATGTCAGCAGGTTAGCGCACTGAACTCAAAATTTTACAGTAGGTACAGCATTTGCTCCTTACACTTAACTCCGGCGACAACGATCCAGAAACGATAATGGTCTAGCCAATTAATTTGCCCAAAACGCGGCAATTTAATTTTGTTCGTTATCCACCGGCTGTTACGCTGTTACAAGAACCGTTCCGGAAGCTTGTTGGGCTGTTAAGGCGGGCTGCACACGACACGGTTTTCATCTGATTCGATTGCCGCGGCGTAACCGAGTAGTTAAGTCGTACGCAGAGGGGTCGAATATTAAAACAAAGCTGGGGCCGGGACGGTTGTGGTTATTATAACAATTTGCTCTTAACAACTTAACAGCATGTTTAATATTTGCTTGCAAACAGTGTTTAAACTAGACTGGGTACATATCGCTAATCGTCAGCCGAGAGTGCATCTAATATTAGTACTAAAAAAAAATTTACAATAAAAAAATACTTTTCTTTTCTTTTTCTCCATTTACATTGCTTTTTTTGCCTCACCTTCCTGCGGAACGTGAAGGAGAAACATATCGCCAAATTGTCATTATAACAGCTGACCAAAACCAGAAAATGGTGCAAAATTTCCATTTTTTCGTATAGATAGGTAGTTTTTGGAGACGGCATCGTATAGTGGCCGACGTCCTATTTCCAATGCCCTCTCGCTCGATTCGCTACGACTTTTCGTTGCGGAAATATTTGATATTTAATATTATGATATTGACATTTATAGGTGCTCACAAAACCATTTGTTAGCAAGCCCTAATTGTAAAGAATTTCGATTCGCGATAAAAAAAATTTGTGGTTTCTTCACAACCCAGGTGGCAATAAAAACATATGTGTAATTTTTCACTACCCAAGTTCGTTTTTTTCGTACTGAGGATTGACGCTGTAAGAATCTGAAATTCAAAAATTTTCAGTACGTAAATAACAAAGTTCTATACGACAGCTGTTATTTTGACAGGTAAATGTCAAGTTTATTTTAAGCGTTTCATGTATCTAGGATTATAGCTGTAAGATCCCAAAATTAAAAAAATTTTCAGTACCTAAATAACAAAGTTGAATACAGCAGCTGTCAAATTTTGACAGGTAAGTGTCAATTTTTTTAACCCTTTTTTTGTATCTAGGATTATAGCTGTAAGAATCCTAAATAAAAAAATTTTTGAATTCCTAAAAAACAAAGTTTTATACGACAGCTGTCATTTTGACAGGTAAATGTAATTTTTTTTAAAGCTTTTCTTGTATCTAGCATTATAGATGTAGGAATCCGAAATTTAAAAAAATTTCAGTATCTAAATAACAAAGTTTTATACGACAGCTGTCAGATTTTGACAGGTAAGTTTCAATTTTTTTTTTTAGCTTTTTTGTAGCGAGAGTTACTACTGTAAGAATCCTAAATTGAAAAATTTTTCAGTTCCTAAATAACAAAGTTCTATACCATAGCTGTCAAATTTTGACAGGTAAGTGTCAATTAGAACAATATATTTGAAAAAAGTAGTATTTGAGATCACCTAAACGAATCTCCAAACCAAAAATATATGGGACGCACGCAATTCGATTTATTAACGATCCAACATGCTCCTACACTTATTTAAAAAAAATCAAAAAATTGACTTCCCAACTTCCGATCACCTTAGCAAACAATAGGCTTCTGTAGCCGACGGTGGTCTACGCTCCGAAAAAGTTTAAATCAAGAAAACTTATTTTTACGACCTGTGTCGAATTTCAACGAGAATCCGATATTTTTCGAGTTTGGGGTTTAATAACTTTTTTTCGGCACACCCTGTATATTCGAAATTTTCACACAACGTACCCCCACTATTCCTATCTAAACCTTAAACGTTTCAATCGTCCCACTCTAACCGTTTCCGAGAAAAAAAAAATCGCAACTGTGAAAATGTCTTACATGGACGAAATTGTTCAAGAGCCGATCGGGGTTTTCGAGATTTCGCGCGGAAGAGACGTATATAATACTAGACTGGGTACATATCGCTAATCGTCAGCCGAGAGTGCATCTAATATTAGTACTAAAAAAAAAATTTACAATAAAAAAATACTTTTCTTTTCTTTTTTTCTATTTACTATTGCTTTTTTTGCCTCACCTTCCTGCGGAACGTGAAGGGGAAACATATCGCCAAATTGTCATTATAACAACTGACCAAAACAAGACAATGGTGCAAAATTTCCATTTTCTCGTATAGATAGGTAGTTTTCGGAGGCGGTGCCGTATAGTGCTCAACGTCCCGTTTCCAATGCCGCCTCGCTCGTCTGTCGGCCATATTGCAATCTCTTTGTCCACCTATATGTATAGTTTTATTTGTGGGGTCATACCGCCTAACGGCGGTCTAAAGTACATTTTCATGTTACGTTATATGTTTTACGACGTACTTAGTTATTTCACACAATATTATCATTATTACTACAGAGATTATGCATAGTTTTTTAACAATCAAAGATTATGCATAGTTTTTTCACAACCAAAGATCGGTGAAGATTATGGCATAGTCTTATGACAAACAAAGATTATGGCATATTTTTTATGACAAACAAATTTGAAGGCATAGTCTTATGACAAACAAAGATTACGGCATAGTCTTATGACAAACAAATATTATGGCATAGTCTTATGACAAACAAAGATTATGGCATAGTCTTATGACAAACAAAGTTTAAGGCATAGTCTTATGACAAACAAAGATTTTGGCATAGTCTTATGACAAACAAACATTAGTGCATAGTCTTATGACAAACAAATATTATGGCATAGTTTTATAACAACCAAAGATTATGTATATTTTTATGACAAACAAATTTTAAGGCATATTCTTATGACAAACAAAGATTACGGCATAGTCTTATGACAAACAAAGTTTAAGGCATAGTCTTCTGACAAACAAAGATTATGGCATAGTCTTATGACATTCAAAGATTTTGGCATAGTCTTATGACAAACAAATATTATGGCATAGTTTTATAACAACCAAAGATTATGTATATTTTTATGACAAACAAATTTTAAGGCATAGTCTTATGACAAACAAAGTTTAAGGCATAGTCTTATGACAAACAAAGATTTTGGCATAGTCTTATGACAAACAAACATTAGTGCATAGTCTTATGACAAACAAATATTATGGCATAGTTTTATAACAACCAAAGATTATGTATATTTTTATGACAAACAAATTTTAAGGCATGGTCTTATGACAAACAAAGATTATGGCATAGTCTTATGACAAAAAAAAGTTTAAGGCATAGTCTTATGACAAACAAAGATTATGGCATAGTCTTATGACATTCAAAGATTTTGGCATAGTCTTATGACAAACAAACATTAGTGCATAGTCTTATGACAAACAAATATTATGGCATAGTTTTTATAACAACCAAAGATTATGTATATTTTTATGACAAACAAATTTTAAGGCATAGTCTTATGACAAACAAAGTTTAAGGCATAGTCTTATGACAAACAAAGATTTTGGCATAGTCTTATGACAAACAAACATTAGTGCATAGTCTTATGACAAACAAATATTATGGCATAGTTTTATAACAACCAAAGATTATGTATATTTTTATGACAAACAAATTTTAAGGCATAGTCTTATGACAAACAAAGATTACGGCATAGTCTTATGACAAACAAAGTTTAAGGCATAGTCTTCTGACAAACAAAGATTATGGCATAGTCTTATGACAAACAAAGATTTTGGCATAGTCTTATGGCAAACAAATATTATGGCATAGTTTTTTTACAACCAAAGATTGGGCATAGTTTTTTCACAACCAAAGTTTAGGCATCGTTTTTTCACAACCAAAGATTAGGCATAGTTTTATAACAAACAAAGATTAGGCATAGTTTTTTCACAACCAAAGTTTAGGCACAGTTTTTTCACAACCAAAGATTAGGCATAGTTTTTTCACAACCAAGGATGGTCTTATCAATTACGTATAATTTTTGATTTACTTTAAAAAATTCATAAAAACGTTATTTTGTATATTTTCTTTGCTATTTGTGAGTTTTACGTTATTTTCGATGAAGATTTATAGAAAAGTTGTCATATTTTCGAATTTTAAATTTTTGAAATTTTTTCATGTATATAGTCATGAAAATTTGATGAAATCAATAAGGTAACATTTTCCTCGGAAAGTATAAGAGATATGGCAACAATGTATATAACTATTAAGTAGCATCCTTACGAGATCTTCACTTTAAGTTCTTAGTAATTTTTTGTAGGTCTTATAGTTTTTGAGATATGGAATTAAAAGTGGTTTTCATATATTTGGCAATATCTCGGAACTGATAAAACTTAGATAAAAACTTTTTAAATAAAAAAGTAGCCTTTTTCTATTCTCCATATAAAAAGTTTTATTAATTTCTATTCTAAAAGCGATAGTAAGGGACGTATTGAGGAAAATGTAAAAACTGGCAGAAATATTAGATTTTTGGTATTTTTTTAAAAATTCATAAAATCGTACTGGGTACATATCGCTAATCGTCAGCCGAGAGTGCATCTATTATTAGTACTAAAAATTTGTATTTAAAAAGTATTTTTCTTAGTTTCTTTTTTCTATGTTTTCTATTGCTTTTTTTGCCTCACCTTCCTGCGGAACGTGAAGGGGAAACATATCGCCAAATTGTCATTATAACAACTGACCAAAACTACACAATGATGCAAAATTTCCGTTTTCTCGTATAGATAGGTAGTTTTCTGAGACGGCGCCATATAGGTGCTCTTTAAAAGTTTTATACGACAGCTGTCATTTTGACAGGTAACTGTAATTTTTTTTTAAAGCTTTTCTTGTATCTTGCATTATAGATGTAAGAATCCGAAATTTAAAAAAATTTCAGTATCTAAATAACAAAGTTTTATACGACAGCTGTCAGATTTTGACAGGTAAGTTTCAATTTTTTTTTAGCTTTTTCGTAGCGAGAGTTACTACTGTAAGAATCCTAAATTGAAAATTTTTTCAGTTCCTAAATAACAAAGTTTTATACCATAGCTGTCAAATTTTGACTGGTAAGTGTCAATTAGAACAATATATTTGAAAAAAGTAGTATTTGAGATGACCTAAGCGAATCTCCAAACCAAAAATATGTGGGACGCACGCAATTCGATTTATTATCGATCCAACATGCCCCTACATTGATTTAAAAAAAATCAGAAAATTGACTTCCCAACTTCCGATCGCCTTGGCAAACAATAGGCTTCTGTAGCCGACGGTCGTCTATGCGCCGAAAAAGTTTAAATCAAAAAAACTCATTTTTACGACCTGTGTCGAATGCCAACGAGATCCCGATATTTCTCCACTTTAAAAATTAATAACTTTTTTTCGGCACACCCTGTATATTCGAAATTTTTACACAATGTACCCCCACTATTCCTATCTAAACCCTAAAAGTTTCAATCGTCCCACTCTAACCGTTTCCGAGAAAAAAAAATCGCAACTGTGAAAATGTCTTACATAGACGAAATTGTTCAAGAGCTGATCGGGGTTTTCGAGATTCCGCGCGGAAGAGACGTATATAATACTAGACTGGGTACATATCGCTAATCGTCAGCCGAGAGTGCATCTAATATTAGTACTAAAAAAATAATTTTCTTGTACTTTTTTTTAATTTACTATTGCTTTTTATACCTCACCTTCCTGCGGAACGTGAAGGAGAAACATATCGCCAAATTGTCATTATAACAACTGACAAAAACTAAAAAATAAAAAAACGGGTGCAAAATTTCCGGTTTCTCGTATAGATAGGTCGTTTTTGGAGAAGGCATCGTATAGTGGTCGACGTCCTATTTCCAATGCCGTCTCGCTCGATTCGCTACGACTTTTCGTTACTAAAATATATGATATTAACTATTCTTACATAGATAGCTGATAAATTGTTGAACATTTTATTGTGCCGAGCCCTTTGGGCACGGCACTGTTGGAGTTCGTTTGTTTCATTTTATACTTTTGACAAAACCATTTGTTAGCAACCTCTAATTTTGAAACATTTCAATTCATGATAAAAAATAAATTTAGTTTCTTCACAAACCTAGTTGATTTTTTTCGTACCAAGGATTGTCGCTGTAAGATTCCAAGATTGAAAAATTTTTCAGTTCCTAAATAACATAGTTCTATACGACAGCTGTCATTTTGACAGTTAATTTTCAATTTAGGATTAAAACGTTATAATTTGCACCCTTTATATTACCGGTAGGTATAGAACAATATAATTGAAAAAAGTAGTATTTGAGATGACCTAAACTAATCTCTAAACCAAAAGTGTGTTAGACGCACCCAATTCGATTTATTAACGATCCAACATGACCCTACATTGATTTTAAAAAAATCAAAAAATTGACTTCCCAACTTTTGATCGCGTTCGCAAATAACGGTGTTTTGTAGCCCAACGTCGTCTACATGCCAAAAAAGTTTAAATCGATTAAAATGATTTTGGCCATCTGTATCGCGCTACAACGAAAAAAAAACATATTTTTCAACTTTGACTTAAATAACTTTTTTCCGGTACACCCTGTATATTGGAAATTGTTCCCAGAACGTGCCTCTACTATTCCTCTCTACGTCTAGAAATTTTTTATCGTTTTGCTCTAACCGTTTCCGAGAAAAAAATTCGCGAATATCGAAATATCGAACAGCCTCCCACCACGTGGCGATGCATTTTCAATGTCGGAACGTCATCTTTAAAATCGAGATTACAACTATTTCTGAAACATTTTGGGCAAATATTTTGGTCAATAAAATTAGAAGAAGGTTCAAGGTAGATATTCCATCCGATTTAAAATTTGGAAATGTTCTTATTAGTCTAGCAAGTCAAGCTCAAAACACTAATTTTTCGCCATTTTTGACAGAAGGTTTTTTAGAATTAATTTACTTACATTAACCAAAGCAGTTAAAGCACTCTAGTCAAAATTAAATGGTATTAGAATTTGCAAATTTTGCTTGTTTCCGCACTCAAAAACTCGATTTTTCTTAAACTTACGAATATATTTTTATAAGTTTGGATATGTAGAGGTGTTGAGACTAAATCAGCGCGTCTTTTGGGAAAAAATAAAACGGTTTTGTTAAAAATTGAATAAGCTAGTCGATATAGTAAAACGTCGGATAAAAATATCTCTTGATAAATCATAAATTAATTTTTTTGAGCCACAAATGATGTTTTTTCAGAGCGCGTTTACTATGCAAACTTAAGCTTGTTTATCGGTTGATATGGTGGACCAAGAAAAAATTCAAAAAGTTATATTTATAGACACTTGCAGAAGTATTTAACAAACCAGTGCGACGCCAACAGAAATTACTGGAAAAAATTCATAGGCTGTCGTTTTTTCCGTATTAAAGATAAAGAAACGAAAAATATCTCTAAAATACAATTTGAAGAGCTCTATCCGCTAAAGTATACAACGTTTCGATCAAAAGTCGTTTTCCGTATGAAAAAAAATAAAAACTGCGAAAAATCACGCCTTCCAGTTTCTTACAATTTTTGATCATTTCCATTCCAGTTAGGTATAGAACGATATATTGGAAAAAGGTAGTTTTTGAGATGGCCTAAACGATTATCAAAACCGAATGTTGATCGGATGCACCCAATTCGACTTATTAGCGATCCAAGAGGTACCATTTTTGATCAATTTTCAACTTTAAAAAAATCAAAAAAATTACTTCCAAACTTTCGATCGCGCTCACAAACAATAGGGTTCTGTAGCCCACGGTCGTCTACGCGTCGAAAAAGTTTAAATCAAAAAAACTCATTTTTACGAACTGTATCGAATCCCAACGAGAATCCGATAATTATCGACTTTAAAAATTAATAACTTTTTTCTGGCACACCCTGTATATTCGAAATTTTTACACAACGTACCTCCACTATTCCTCTCTAAACTGAAAAAGTTTCAATCGTCCCACTCTTATCGTTTCCGAAAAAGAAATCGCAAATGTGAAAATGTCGAAACTGACAACGACAACTTATTTTAAATGTAGCCGCCGTATATAATACTAGACTGGGTACATATCGCTAATCGTCAGCCGAGAGTGCATCTAATATTAGTACTAAAAAGATTTACAAAAATTTACAATAAAAAAATAATTTTCTTTTCTTTTTTTCTATTTACTATTGCTTTTTTTGCCTCACCTTCCTGCGGAACGTGAAGGGAAAACATATCGCCAAATTGTCATTATAACAACTGACTAAAACTACACAATGGTGCAAAATTTCCGTTTTCTCGTATAGGTAGGTAGTTTTCTGAGACGGCGCCGTATAGGTGCTCTTTAAACTCGCACACCTTTGTGCAATGTGGGATATACTTTCCATATTTGCTCTATAAAAATATGTAAGTATTCAATCGATTAAAACATAAGCAAAAAATTATTCTTACATGGAAGCTATCAATTATCAGCTAATAAATTTGTAGAAATATTATTGTGCCGAGCCCTTTGGGCACGGCACTGTTCTACTTCGTTCGTTTAATTATACGAGAGCTGTCACTTTGACAGGTAAGTGTCATTTTTTTTTAGCTTTCTCGTAGCGAGGGTTATAGCTGTAAGAATTCGAAATTTAAAAATTTTCAGGTATCTAAATAAGAATGTTTTATACGATAGCTGTCAAATTTTGACAGGTAGGAGTCAGTTTTTTTTTAATCCTTTTCGTAGCGAGGGTTATCGCTGTAAAAATCCTAAAGTGAAAAATTTTTCAGATCCTAAATAACAAAGTTCCATACGACAGCTGTC
Organism: Polydrusus pterygomalis; assembly: GCA_963969555.1. Classification (NCBI taxonomy): domain Eukaryota; kingdom Metazoa; phylum Arthropoda; class Insecta; order Coleoptera; family Curculionidae; genus Polydrusus; species Polydrusus pterygomalis. Next base: position 89,600,331 of record OZ018377.1, on the reverse strand, counting down.
ATTTTGACAGGTAAATGTCAATTTTTTTAAAGCTTTTCTTGTATCTAGGATTAAAGCTGTAAGAATCCAAAATTTAAAAAAAAAATTCAGTAGTTAAATAACAAAGTTCTATACGACAGCTGTCAAATTTTGACAGGTAAGTTAAACATTTTTTTTTAGATTTTTCGTAACGAGATTTATACCTGTAAGAATCCTAAATGAAAAATTTTTCAGTTCCTAAATAACAAAGTTATATACGACAGCTGTCATTTTGACAGGTAAATTGCAAGTTTTGTTTAAGCTTTTCTTGTATCTAGGATTATAGCTGTAAGAATTCGAAATTAAAAAAAATTCAGTACCTAAATAACAAAGTTCTATACGACAGCTGTCAAATTTTGACAGGTAAGTTAAAAAAATTTTTTTAGATTTTTCGTAGCGAGATTTATAGCTGTAAGAATCCTAAATGAAAAATTTTTCAGTTCCCAAATAACAAAGTTATATACGACAGCTGTCAGATTTTGACAGGTAAGTGTCAATTTTTTTTTTTGCTTTTTCGTAGCGACGGTTATAGCTGTAAGAATCCCAAATTTTAAAAAAAAACAGTACCTAGATAACAGAGTTTTATACGATACCTGTCAGATTTTGAGAGGTAAGTGTCAATTTATTTTAACTTTTTTCGTAGCGAGGGTTAAAGCTGTAATAAAACTAAATAAAAAAATTTTCAGTACCAAAATAACAAAGTTCTATACGACAGCTGTCAAATTACATATACTTAAATAGTTATTCTTATTTTTTATAATTTGCTACCATTTCTATGCTGTTTAGGTATAGAACAATATATTTGAAAAAAGTAGTATTTGAGATGACCTAAACGAATATCCAAACCAAAAGTATATCGGACGCACCCAATTCGATTTATTAACGATCCAATATGACCCTACATTGATTTTAAAAAAATCAAAAAAATTACTTCCCAACTTTCGATCGCGTTCGCAAACAACAGTGTTTTGTAGCCCAACGTCGTCTACATGTCGAAAAAGTTTAAATCGATTAAAATTATTTTTGCCACCTGTATCGCCCTACAACGAAAAAAAAACATATTTTTTAACTTTGACTTTAATAACTTTTTTCCGGTACACCCTGTATATTTGAAATTATTCCCAGAACGTGCCCCGACTATTCCTCTCTACGTCCAGAAAGTTTGAATCGTTTTGCTCTAACCGTTTCCGAAAAAAAAAATTCGCGAATATCGAAGTGTCGAATAACCTTCTACCACGTGGCGACGGATTATCAATGTCGAAACGCCATCTTTAAAATCGAGATTACAGCCATTTCTGAAACATTTTGGGCAAATATTTTGGTCAATAAAATTAGCAGAAGGTTCAAGGTAGATATTCCACCCGATTTAAAATCTGGAAATGTTCTTATTATTCTAGCAAGTCACGCTGAAAACACCCATTTTTCGCCATTTTTGACAGCCGGATTTTTAGAATTAATAATTAATTTAGAAACATCAATATCAAGGCACTCTAAGTCAAAAGTGAATGGTGTTAGAATTTGTAAAGATTGCCTGTTTTCGCACCCAAAAAAGCGACTTTTCTCAATTTTGCGAATATATTTTAATGATTTTGAATATGTAGAGGTATTGCGAAGTAATCAGCGCATTTTTTGAGAAAAAAATAAAACGGTTTTGTTAAAAATTGAATAAGCTACAGTCGATATAGTAAAAAAAAAGCTGCCGTTTTTTTCGTATTAAAGATAAAGAAAGGAAAAAATATCTCTTAAATACAATTTGACGAGCTCTATCCGCTAAAGTTTACAACGTTTCGGTCAAAAGTCGTTTTCAGTACGAAAAAAAATAAAAACCGTGAAAAAATCAGGCCTAACTTTATGATTTCCACTTTCTTACAATTTTCGGCAATTTCCATTCCAGTTAGGTATAGAACGATATATTGGAAAAAGGTAGATTTTGAGATGGCCTAACCGATTATCCAAACCGCATGTCGATTGGATGCACCCAATTCGACTTATTAGCGATCCAAGAGGTACCATTTTCGACCAAATTTTGACTTTAAAAAAATCAAAAAAATTACTTCCAAACTTTTGATCGCGCTCACAAACAATAGGGTTCTGTAGCCCACGGTCGTCTACGCGTCGAAAAAGTTTAAATCGAAAAAACTGATTTTTGTTGCCTGTATCGAATGCCAACGAGATCCCGATATTTCTCGACTTTAAAAATTAATAACTTTTTTCCGGCACACCCTGTATATTCGAAATTTTCACACAACGTACCCCCACTATTCCTTTGTAAACCCAAAAAGTTTCAATTGTCCCACATTAACCGTTTCCGAGAAAAAAAATCGCAAATGTGAAAATGTCGAAACTGACGACGCCGCCGCCGACGCCGCCGACACGGACAACATACGCACATATTTCAAATGAAGCAGACGATATAGTGCAAAATTTTCGGGAAGCAGTCGGGGTTGCCGTGATTCCGCGTGAAGGCGACGAATAACATATCGCGGAAAGCGATATGTTAACTAGACTGGGTACATATCGCTAATCGTCAGCCGAGAGTACATCTAATATTAGTACTAAAAAAAAATTTACAAAAATTTACAATAAAAAATACTTTTCTTTCCTTTTTTTCTATTTACTATTGCTTTTTTTGCCTCACCTTCCTGCGGAACGTGAAGGGGAAACATATCGCCAATTTGTCATTATAACAACTGACCAAAACTAGACAATGGTGCAAAATTTCCGTTTTCTCGTATAGATAGGTAGTTTTCGGAGACGGCGCCGTATAGTGCTCGACGTCCCATTTCCAATGCCGCCTCGCTCGATTCGCTACGACTTTTCGTTACGGAGATATATGATATTTAATATTATGATATTGATATTTATAGGTGCTCTTTAAACTCGCAATGTGGGATATACTTTTCATATTTGCTCTATAAAAATATACATTAAAGCTATCAATTATCAGCTAATAAATTTGTAGAAATATTATTGTGCCGAGCCCTTCGGGCACGGCACTGTTCTAGTTCGTGCGTTTAATAATACGACAGCTGTTACTTTGACAGGTAAGTGTCATTTTTTTTAGCTTTTTCGTAGCAAGGGTTATAGCTGTAAAAATCTTAAATTAAAAAAAAATTCAGTACCTAAATAACAAAGTTTTATACGACAGCTGTCAAATTTTGAAAGGTAATTGTCAATTATTTTTTAGCTTTTTTGTAGCGAGGGTTATAGCTATAATAATCCTAAATTAAAAAATTTTTCAGTACCAAAATAACAGTCCTATACGACAGCTGTCAAATTATGACAGGCGGGTGTACATTTTTTAAATCTTTTTTCATATAGAGGATTATAGCTGTACAAATCCTAAATTTAAAAATTTTTCAGTGATTAAATAACAAAGTTCCATACGACAGCTGTCAAATTTTGACAGGTAAGTGTCAATTTTTTTAAAGTTTTTTCGTAACGAGGATTATAGCTGTAAGAATCCCAAATTGAAAAAATTTTCAGTACCTAAATAACAAAGTTCTATACGATAGCTGTCAAATTTTGACAGTTAAGTGTCAATTTTTTTTAGCTTTTTCGTAGCGAGAGTTATAGCTGTAAGAGTCCGAAATTATAAAATTATCAGGTCCCTAAATAACAAAGTTCTATACGATAGCTGTCAAATTTTGACAGGTAAGTGTCAATTTTTTTTTAGATTTTTTGTAACGAGGGTTATAGCTGTAAGAATCCTAAATTTAAAAATTTGTCAGTACCTAAATAACACAGTTTTATACGATAGCTGTCAAATTTTGACAGGTAAGTGTCAATTTTTTTTTAGATTTTTTGTAACGAGGGTTATAGCTGTAAGAATCCTAAATTAAAAAATTTCTCAGTTCCTAAATAACAAAGTTCTATACGACAGCTGTCATTTTGACAGGTAAATATCAATTTTTTTTTAAGCTTTTCTTGTATCTAGGATTATAGCTGTAAGAATCCGAAATTTAAAAAAAATTCAGTACCTAAATAACAAAGTTCTATACTACAGCTGTCAGATTTTGACAGGTAAGTGTAATTTTTTTTTAGCTTTTTCGTATAGATTATTATAGCTGTAAGAATCCAAAATTTAAAAAATTTTCAGTACCTAAATAACGACATTAAAAAAAAAAACTTTAAAAAAAAGAAAAAAAACACTGGGGTTTGAACCCTCGACCTTCGTCTCCAAAATCAACAGTCTTTAGTACTACGCCACCGAAGCTTACAGATTGATTTGTGGTAAATAGGATATTAATGACGTATTCGATATTACATAGAACGTTGAGTATTGAAGATACACACAAATAATACACTTTTTTCAATTATTTTTGGTCAACCGCAAAGAAAAAGGTCCAAGACAGGTGTTTCATACATTAAATACTCTCCAAATATTATAAAAACTATAAAAACTGAAGTTAATATGCCTCCTGCAAGCCATTTTTATTATTACAAGTACGGGATAAATGCGATATTTTCCCCCTTATTTTTGGTCAAACGAAAAAGATAAAGGTTCAAGGTAGGTATTTCCCACAAAAGACGTAGTCTAAATGGTCTTATTCCTCTAAAAAATCAATTTCGAAATCGCATTTTTCACCTATTTTTGACAGATGGTATAAAAGTTAAAGTTCAGGAAAACGCACGTGGTAAAACCATGGCCAACTTTTTCTAAATCGAATGGTGTTAGAATTTGAAAATTGTGCCTGTTTCCGCACCCAAAAAAGTAACTTTGCTCAAATTTGCGAATATATTTTGATAAGTTTGGACATGCAGGAATATTGAGAAGTAATCAGCGCATATTTTGAGAAAAAAATAAAACGGTTTTGTTAAAAATTGAATAAGCTACAGTCGACATAGTAAAACCTCTGGTGAAGGAACCTATAAAAAAATCATAAATTAATTTTTTTGAGCCACAAAATATGTTTTCCCAAAGATCGCTTATAATACAAATTAAAGCTTCTTTATCCGTTGATATAGTGTACCAAGAAAAAATTCAAAATGTTATATATTATAGACACTTGCAGAATTATTTAAGCAAACCAGTGCAACGCCAACAGAAATTACGGGAAAAAGTTCATAAGCTGCCGTTTTTTCCGTATTAAAGATAAAAAAACGAAAAAATATCTCTTAAATACAATTTGACGGCTCTATCCGCTAAAGTATACAACGTTTCAATCAAAAATCGTTTTCCGTACGAAAAAAAATAAACGGAATAAAAACGGAGAAAAAAATCACGCCTTACACTGTGGTTTCCAGTTTCTTACCATTTTCGGCAATTTCCATTCCAGTTAGGTATAGAACGATATATTGGAAAAAGGTAGATTTTGAGATGGCCTAACCGATTATCTAAACCGCATGTCGATTGGATGCACCCAATTCGACTTATTAGCGATCCAAGAGGTACCATTTTCGACCAAATTTTGACTTTGAAAAAATCAAAAAAATTACTTCCAAACTTTCGATCGCGCTCACAAACAATAGGGTTCTGTAGCCCACGGTCGTCTACGCGTCTAAAAAGTTTAAATCAAAAAAACTAATTTTTGTGGCCTGTATTGAATGCCAACGAGATCCCGATATTTCTCGACTTTAAAAATTAATAACTTTTTTCCGGCACACCCTGTATATTCCAAATTTTTACACAACGTACCCCCACTATTCCTCTCTAAACCCAAAAAGTTTCAATCGTCCCACTCTAACCGTTTCTGAGAAAAAAAATCGCAAATGTGAAAATGTCGAAAGAGACGACGGCGGCGGCGGCGGCGACAACATACATACATTTTTTTCACCGAAGCGCCGTATAACATATCGCGATGTAGCGCGATATGTAATAATGTATGGAATAAATTTAATTACAATTCATGTAAGATGTAAGACGGTTTGAGAAAAAACGCTGAAATACGTCAACTAACTTATAAAAATGCGCTTTCTTTGACGCTTACAACATTTATACGGGGTGTCGCGTTTAGAAGATATGATTGTATGGATGTTTTTTTAAATGGAATGCCCTGTATATTACTTCAAATTTCCATTCCTCGAAACAAGCCGCTTTCAAAAACCTAACACACATAAGGTCCAAAATTCCTTGTTTAGAAACCAGAGCAACTAGAAGAAAAATCATCAATTTATTTTCATGAAATCTAACAAAAGTGAAACCAAACAATTAATTAGTTATTTTAGCACATTCGATTCTTATCCTACTTTTTAAATCATCGATACTATCCGGTCTACTTTTGTATACTACATTTTTCAAATGACCCCACAGAAAATAGTTCATGGAAGTAAGATCCGGAGACTTGGGTGGCCATTCAATGGTACCACGCCTTCCAATCCACTTGTTGGGAAAAACTTGATCAAGGGATGCTCGGACTTCTACAGCATAATGTGGACTTGCGCCATCTTGTTGATACCATAAATTTTCACAGTGAACCCCAGGTTCATTTCTACTTGGAAATAATTTAACCAATTTAGATACAAGAAATTCTTGCAAAAACTGAAGATATTTTGGCCCATTTACGTTACCGTCAAAAAAATATGGTCCCAAAATTTTATTTCTAACAATACCCGCCCACACATTTAATTTCTGAGGATATTGTGTATAATGCTCTCGCATCCACCTAGGATTTTCTTTTGTCCAGTATCTGCAATTTTGTTTGTTTACCTCGTCGTTTAATTTGAAAGTAGACTCCGAAAATATTATATTTTTTACCAAAAATGAGGTTACCATTGCACATGTCCATTAATGTTTGACAGAATTCCATTCTTCTATCAGGATCGTCATCCGACAACTCTTGAACAAGATTTACATTGACAAGGTTGCCATTTTTCTATCCTCAGTAAATTATGCACTGACATAAACTTTCTTTTTATTTTGCTCACAACTGATTGAGTTATGGGCCTTTCTGGATGTTTACCATTAAACAACGTACATACTTGCTGTTGTGTCCGAACTCTATCACCATACCCAATCATCATGAGTATTTCAATTCTTTGTGTCACTGATAAACGGATTTTCTTTTGATTCTATGAACTTTAAACAGAACAGAAAAAGAAATGTCACTATCAAAGCATCACAATAAGTTTATACCTGAAAAGTAAACATACAGGTAACCTGAGTAAAAAGACAAAATTAATTATAAATTTAATAATAAATATAAATTGATCATTTTTCTTCTAGTTGCTCTGGTTTCTAAACAACGAATTTTGGACCTTATGTGTGTTAGGTTTGTGAAAGCGAGGAATCGAAATTTGAAGTAATATACAGGGCATTCCATTTAAAAAAAAACATACATACAATCATATCTTCTAAACGCGACACCCCGTATAAATATTGTAAGCGTCAAAGAAAGCGCATTTTTATAAGTTAGTTGACGTGCGTTTTTCTCAAACCGTCTTACATGAATTGTAATTGAATTTATTCCATACATTATTTACACACCGTATATTTATAAAAGTGTTAATGTAGCAAAATAAATGTATGGAACGTTACATGTAATATTGATGATTGTAAAAAATAGAATTAGTTTATACATGAAACTAACAACTTGTTTCTTAATGACGTCTCCTCCAAAATTACTCATAACTTATCACTTATATCAGAAATTGTGCGCTTGAAACTGTGGAGTACGTATACAGAAGTATAGCATGTAAATTGTATCGTGTGCACACACCTTGATGGCACAAATTGGTTGTGAAATGATTTACCATTCTGGTAATGAGAATATTCGAAAAAGCTAATAATTTTAATTACAGAGTTCAAAGGTTTAAAAAAAAACTCGAATACTCATTATTTATATTTTGATCGCGAAAAATGACATTACCAAATCTGGATAAATTTACTTTTCGAAATGCTGCAAAGTTTCTTAAAAACATTTCTCATACAGTCCATAATTTTAGAAAAATTATAATATTTTGTTGGTATAGTGGTTTTGGTATTTTTTATTTTTACTTTGATTTACTTTTGTGGCTAGTAAGTATCTACAGTTAGTATTCTTTGGATGAAAAAACCTTAAATCATTATGGATCATAAGTCTTATGGTATGCCTTGCACGCTAGTTGTGATGTCATCGATAAGTTATAGTAGTAGTAGTTGTGGGGAGGCTCAGCAACCTGGCAAGTAGACCAAAGCGTCCCTTTTTTCCTACCACTGAAACACATGCCCTCGCCTAACCTTCCCGATCTAGTTATCAAAGTCAGACCGTCCTTCCAGGCGGCAGCAGTGACTTGCTCTCTTCGGAGAACCACCGAGCCGAAGACCTGATGTCTCAGTCTCTACAGAACCTTACACGACGCCAGAAAGTGCAGCGGTGTCTCCTTTCACTCCTGACACTCAGGACAAATTGGGTCCTCCTCTACGCCAATCCGCGTCATATGCTTCCTCAGTCGACAGTAAGCAGTCAGAATACATATTAATGGAGTGAAGGTCCGTCGTCTTTTATTTAGGACCAATTCTAATCTGGATTTCGCTGCTCCATTAATAAACTTGTGAAGAAAAGTTTTTGCTTCTCTTATTGTTTCCATTAACTAATAATACTAGCATCTACATAAAAAATTAAAGTTAAATCTAAGCACCTACATGAGGAACATAGTTAAAAGATACGTCTTTTAATCTATTTAAGTCCTATTCTCCTACAGCTATACGACAGCAACGTCATGTAGGCGATGCAACAGATATCGCATAGGTCGTATATCCCCTTCTTGTCGTACAGCGCTGCAGAAACAGTGGAGCAACATGTCGCCTTGCTGTCTAGTCGCCGTCGTGTGGCTGTGTAAGGATAGTGCCTCAGACCATGCATGCAAAAGTGAGTTGAATGTCCCAAAATGGAGAAATTTTGTGACAGCGAAGGGCAAGAAATGGCTATATATTTTACAGGCGGTTATAAACTCTTTAATAAATACTTTCTATTTATGTAATACTAAAACCTAATATTCTGTTTATTCCAATAATTGTATTAGTTTCTGTTAATTTGAAACAACTTCTATCTGACAAAGTATCTTCCAGCCAAGGTGTGATATTAGCCACGTATTCGGCTCTGCGAACTCTGTGGTTAAATCTGACAGCCCTGAAGCTCATATATTACACCCAGCGAACGTGCGCTAGTCTCTGATACAGTGGAAATTTTGCTTTAATTTGAATTTTATCGGCACTGCATGTCTCTGGAGGCATTGGGCTCAGTAAATTTTGTGATATTGGGCAAATAGACAGAAATGTTGGCAAAGGTAGTTATAGGTTATCGGTAAGATATGTTGAGAAGGACTACTAAGAATAAAAAATTTAAAAGTTAATTAAGTAAGTACCGGGTGTCCCACTAAGAATAGCTCTCGGCCGTATCTTAGAAAGGGTTAGTCGTATGGCTTGCGAAAAAAATTTTTTTAGTAAAAGCGGCCATGAGAAATTGCTGGAAATTATTTTTAAGTTCCTCATTTTGCCGCAAGAGGGCACAATTAAATTTTTTTTTTTTTAATTCTAAATTTTTCCGAAAATTCCCATATTAAGGTATAAATCTGATTACATCATTGGAAAGCTTAGACAATTCTGCATCATTTTGGTTTAAGGCTCGTTGGCGTACCGACCTTGATAAGAGTGGGGGAAGCTATTGAATGTGTAAACATTAAAATCGCTGTAATTTCTAAACGACTTATCCGATTTTACTAAATTTAAGCTTGTTTGGAAGAGAACGGTAAGTATCTTCAATCGCCGTATCTAACATTACACGATAGTGTTTAATAAAATTGCTAGAGGGCGCAATTTGTAATAATAACAGTTTTTTCGGTTTTTTCCCGAAAATTCAAATCATACGGTATAACTATGATATCATAATCGGAAAGTGGATGAAATTTGCGAGAAAAGATGTGAAGACCGCAGTTCGATATCCTTGGTTGTTTCAGAGTTATCGCCAAAATAATAATTATTAATACAAATAGCGCCCTCTAGCAATTTTATTAGAAACTATCGTGTACCATTGGATACGACAATTAAAGGTACTTCCAAACAAGCTTAAATTTAGTAAAATCGGATAAGTCGTTTAGAAGTTACAGCGATTGTAATGTTTACACTTTCAATAGCTTCTCCCACTCTTATCAAGTGAAAGTGTAAACATTAAAATCGCTGTAACTTCTAAACGACTTATCCGATTTTACTAAATTTAAGCTTGTTTGGAAGATATAGGTAAGTAGCTTCAATTTTCTTATCCAATGGTACACGATAGTTTCTAATAAAATTGCTAGAGGGCGCAATTTGTATTAAAAATTATTATTTTGGCAATAACTCTGAAACGAATAAGGATATCGAACAGCGGTCTTCACGTCTTTTTTTGCAAATTTCATCTACTTTCCGATTATGATGTCATAGTTATACCGTATGATTTGAATTTTCGGGATAAAATCGAAAAAACTGTTATTATTACAAATTGCGCCCTCTAGCCATTTTATTAAACACTATCGTGTACAGTTGGATACGGCGATTAAAGATTCTTACCTTTCCCTTCCAAACAAGCTTAAATTTAGTAAAATCGGATAAGTCGTTTAGAAGTTACAGCGATTTTAATGTTTACACATTCAATAGCTTCCCCCACTCTTATCAAGGTCGGTACGCCAACAAGCCTTAAACCAAAATGATGCAGAACTGTCTAAGCTTTTCGATGATGTAATCAGAGTTATACCTTAATATGGGAATTTCCGGAGAAATTTAGAATTTAAAAAAAAATTTTAATTGTGCCCTCTTACGGCAAAATAAGGAACTTAAAAATAATTTCCAGCAATTTCTCATAGCCACTTTTCCTAAAAAAATTTTTTTCCGCAAGCCATACGACTAACCCTTTCTGAGATACGGCCGAGAGCTATTCTTAGTGGGACACCCGGTACATATGTTTCAAAAGTTGAAACAGATAATTTTGTTTAAATTTTTATTATTTTCTATTATTAACAACAGCATAGGTAATCGAATTAAAAACTCAAATTAAATAAAGGGTTGCATGTTCCTTAACAGGGCGCAAGTCTCTGCGTACATTACACATTAGGTTTTATTACTGCTTCTACATCTGCCTGTCGGTTGCCACAACTTAACTTTAAAATTGATTTATATTTAATTGGGTGGATTTGCATCTGATAATAATTTCCCGCATAGATATTTTTTATTGATTTATATCCGCACTCCAACCAAAATAACAACAAAAATACCAAAAAGGTGAGACTAAAAAACATAATTTGATATCCGACGAAAGTTAAAATAGTTTTAAGTTATCCGACATCGCCGTGCGTCGGTGTCGTTTCGAATGTTAAAAATATTCGGAGATTCGGATCATCGTATTTGAGTACAAAAATCAAATAGTTTTCTACCATGTATCGTGGGAAATCGTATGCGAATGCGTTAACTCGTTCCACATGGATATTCCCGCAGTAGAAATCACGCACCAAAGTAATATTTGGTCTTACAAATTCGCCTTTTTATACAGTGTCATCAGTAAAGTCCGCATCATATGGGATTTTTTTTTATTAATAGCTTTATTCAAAAGTTGACTTTGGCATCAAGTTCTGCTTCGATCGAGATCAAAATTAAGCAAAAAAATAGTAGTAAGGTAATTCGCATTATCGGTCGAATTTTAATTTTGCCAAAAAATAATTCAAAAATGGGGTTATTTCTGAAAATATCGAAAAAAGTTATTAAAAAAAGGTTTTTTAAAAGCAGTTTCTAGTCCACATGGAAAATTTCAGCTGCCTAAGATAATTTTGATTTTTTACCTATATTCTGTAAATTGCACCAATTTTGCAAATTAAGACTCAACGCAACCTACTTCTTAGTTTTGACGATGCTTTATTTCAGATACATTTTCTTTAAAGTAGCGACATATTAAATGTGTGTTTTTCTACAAAATCAAAATTGGGCTTTTAGAATTTGGTCGCAAGTAATACACCTTTAACATTAGCACAAAAAAGAACACAGTGTCATCAGTAAAGTGTTCATCAGGTGGAAAATAAATTTTAGTTTAACTTAACGTAAAGTTTATCTATTTTCAACGATTTAACTTAAAACCCCTTTACTTTATTTTTAATTTTTTTACTTTCTGGCACAAACTACGTTTTCAAAAATACTTAATTTATGAAGTTACCTTATACAGGGTCAAAAACAAATAAACTTTACATCACATGCAACCAAATTTTAATAGCCCAATTTTGATTTTGTAGAAAAACACACATTTAATATGGCGCTACTTTAAAGAAAATGTATTTGGAATAATACCTTGTCAAAACTTAGAAGTTTTATGTAGGTTGCATTGAATCTTATTTTGCAAAAGTTGTGCAATTTACAAAATATAGGTAAAAAATCAAAATTATCCTATGCAGCTGATATTTTGCATGTGGGATAGAAACTGCATTTAAAAAAACTTTTTCCAATAACTTTTTTCGATATTTTCAGAAATTACCCCACTTTTGAATTATTTTTTGGAAAAAATTAAAATTTGACAGATAATGCGAATCACGTGACTACTATTTTTTTGCTTAATTTTCATCTCGATCGAAGCAAAACTTGATGCCAAGGTCAAATTTTGAACAACGCAATTAATAAAAAAATCCCATATGATGCGGACTTTACTGGTGACACTATGATACGTTGTCTGGACAGTCTACCATATTGTCGTTATAAAAAACAGTGTTTCCCTTAATAATTGCCCAAAGTAATTCCTAACAATGATTATCTCATTTGCAAAATGTATCCGCCTTAATACCCGACAATATTGTGATATCCGTGCCAACTGATTTGTCGTATACTTTGGAATAGGATAACTATGGCAGAACTATAATCCGTATTATGCTTAAACGCTTATGACACCCATACCCAAACGTTTGTAATAATTAATTAGGGTAAATCCGGTAGGTAGACGCAGCGGGTTAGATGGCGCAGTGCCAATATATCCCTAAACAAAATAATATCCGACAACGTGGCCATCGCTACAGACCTTCATTTGCAAGTAAATGTCTATGCCGTTCACCTCGCGCCCATCATTTGGAGTTCAGGTATTTTAATTTTCCTTTATATATTTCAGCATGTCCTTTTTTTCTAGATAATAAGTAATCTAATTATTTGGGTGTCAAACTAGCCAAAGTTTTTACTAGTTGTAACATTGTCCCTTTGAAATGAGCATATAATATGTTTTCTAATCTTAAAATCATTCACATTGTTATTTGTTCCCGAGCACGATACCGAGCCATCTCACCAAATGCATGGGTTAGATGGCGCGCGCCATATCACCCTATGTTGGTGCGCCATCTCACCCAATCTATTAGATTAAACTGCTAAAATAATTAGCTTGAACCTTATCAAATTAACTTTTTATTTTTTATAGATGCCCACTATGTGGCACGAGACAAAATTTGAATATTCAGTTTTTTTTTTATATTTTGTGTGAGCGCCATCTCACCCAGAGATGGACTTTTCTCTTATTTTGAAAAAAAAGAGAACCATGTCTTATTTGGTTGAATTAAAACAATTTTTTTTCTATCCTCTACTTTTATTTTTCCCAAAAAAATTGTTTTTTTTTACATTATGTGTTTACGCCATCTCACACATACCCATGGGGTGAGATGGTTTTTTCTGTTTGTTTTTTTTTTAAATACAATTTATGGTCATTAAAATTAAATTAAGTTTTGTTTTTTGTATCCTCTACTTTTATTTTACTCAGTTTAATCATATAAAAAATAATTTCTACCTAAAAATTGTAAATCTGATTTTTTATGCGACTTGGAAAAAACGTGCGCCATCTCTACCGGGTTTACCCTATTGGAAATGGATGATGCTGCAATAAAACGATAGGTTACACAGTTATTATTTTTTAATAGATAAAATTAAAACTGATTGGCTTTAATGGCTTTTTAAAATGAATCTTCTATTAATTTATTCACGTAAGCGGCCATTGTAGCCTTTTCGATTTTAAAGGAGTGATTGAAATAATATACATAAATATGCCCAAGCTTGGGTTAACGAACTAAAACGGGGCCCTTAACTGAAAGTCAACTTACGTTTTATAAATAGTTAGTAATTTAATAAATAAGAAATTAGTATTGGTAAGCTGGCAAGCTTTTATACGCCTTCAGCTATAATGCAGTATAAATACTATAATATGACTCAAAATAAAATAATGTACCATGTTCATCGTAGATACATAGCATAACTTGTTAGAATCTCTAGTTCTTTGTATGATAATACGTATGGACAAACTTTGTCTATTATTTTAAGTTTTTGATTAAACCGGACATATTGCCACTAAGAGTTAAGTAATATTCACTTCTAGAAATTTTTTATTTACTATACAAAAAAATAACTATTTAGAAGAAAAGTTATCAAAACACAATGTGAACGTAAAATAATCGATATACCGTGCGAGCAAAAATTATTTGCATCAAAGAGGGCCTTGCATCTAAGGACGTAATGCTTAGCCGTAGAGCTTAATATCTGCTGGGTGTCAGTAACTACCTGAGTTAACAATCAATCAGTTATTCCGTCATCTTTGACAGTCATTAGAAGTAATTTGATTCATCGCTAATTTTTCCAATTTCTTGAACAATTCACACAATGGACTTTACGGAACAGCACAAAACATTCATGGTTGAAGCGTATTTTTGAAACGGGGTTACAGTAAATGGTGAGTGGTAATACAATCCAGGTTTGTGCATGGACGATTTTCACGAACATTTTCCTAACGTTGCTATTATTGCTGGGGATTTTTATCATTGCCTGAAAAGAACCGTGGCTGTGTTTAAGGAAACAGGTTCTATACAACACAAAAAAAGAACAGGAAGACCATCTGTAAGAACAGAAGAACTTGTTACAAACGTTCGTGAAATAATGCAAAATACGCCAACAAATTGTATAAGACGCCTGTCCCAAGAAGTGGGAAGATCTTATGGAACATGCAGGACTATTCTTAAGAAGCAGCTAAATGTATTTCCTTATAAAGTGCAAATATTCCAAGAAATACAATAAGCCGCAGATTTTGAAAGACGCAGGAATTACTCTCAATGGTTTACCCAAAATTTATTGGAAATAAATGATTTATTAGACCTGACATTTTTTTCGGATGAAGCCTGGTTCCACCTTTCCGGTTATGTGAATTCTCAGAATACACGCATAGTAGTAAAAATCCCAATTTTTTTGTAGAGTCTACATTGCACCCTCAAAAAATTGGTGTCTGGTTAGCTGTTTTCCGAAGAAGAATTGTTGGTCCAATTTTTTTC
Source organism: Polydrusus pterygomalis (assembly GCA_963969555.1). Taxonomy (NCBI): domain Eukaryota; kingdom Metazoa; phylum Arthropoda; class Insecta; order Coleoptera; family Curculionidae; genus Polydrusus; species Polydrusus pterygomalis. The sequence continues at coordinate 89,585,094 of OZ018377.1, read as the reverse complement.
CATGACACAGTTACAGCACATCGGTATAGAGACAATATTTTGAATCCATTTGTGAAGCAATTACTTGACGACGAACTACGTTTTGGATATTTTCAACAGGGCGGTACAACCGCCCATACAGCCGCCAAACCTATTAACTACTTACGCTATTTTTTCGACGACAGATTGATCAGTTCTTGATCAGACATTGAATTCCAACCTAGATCACCTTGTTTAACGGTTATGGATTACTTCGTTTTTCCTCATTTAAAGAACACTATTTTTAAAACACCAGTTGCAAATTTAGATTTGGTTAGATATATCGTCCCTATATCATTGTGATCTAAACCAAGCCCTACGTTTTTTAATCCAAGCCCTCTTTGATGCAAATAATTTTTGCTCGCACGGTATATGACATCAAGAAAACATGGCCGACTTGTCAAAGTCAGGGGTTTTGGAATGATCAATTTATTTGTTAAATAAATACAAGACGTCAAAATATGAGTAAATCTACTGCAACTTTGGTTTGCTTCTCGGCTCTACAGTTGGTCTTTGTGTCTTTGCGAGCCTAGTAGCAGAAGGCTGTGACCTACATCGTCCACGGGGTAAACGTCAAAATTTCACTTGTTTTTTCTTAATGGATAGGCCTGTATTCTGTTTTACTCACCTCCTTAAATCCCAGAGGACCTTGGTGCCCACAAAAGTAAAAAACCAGATTTACTAAATTTTGTAAATATGACGAAAGGGTCCAAGATATTTTGTCCGGCTCTACTGCTATTCAGATAGATGCCAAAGGGTCGCCTTCAGCCGATTCCTTCGGACTAATCGATTTAATTGTGGCATAGATAGCTGGTTTCGCAATTGTTTGTTAGAAAGCGTATTTTGTTTAACTTATAAGTATTTCAAAATTTTTAAAACTAAAACCGTAGAAAATCTTATTTTTTCTTCCCCTATGCAATAGGATAATAATTAAAATTTAGTAGCCTACAAAATTCGTATCATAATTATTTTTTAATTCATTTTTGCTCAAAGTTTATAATCGGAAATAAGCTGTGCTTCAATAATTTCAGTAAGCTTTAAGAGCTGCATGTAGCGATGGCGCTTAACTTAATCGTTATCAATTTATTAGGATACCGTACACCTACTATTTACTAGACATATCGTGTAATTTACTGTGTATTAATTATTAATTTATCCTGGATGAATTTAGGTTAAGAGGCTATTAGCTGAAATGGATTTCAGCATGATATTATTGGCATCATCTAATACGATATATTATATTACAAAATACTGACGTGAGTATTAGTGAGTATATTTTAGTCTTAATTATGGACTTAATGCCATACAGTGGGAGTAAATTGTTGCCGAAACCTAAAACTGTGGTTGTGTACTAGAATGGAATGGAATTTTTTATTATAACTATATTCATTATATTCAGCATTGACATCCTGAATTAGAATCATAGACATATTTATCTATACCGGGTGTCCACGGAAGGTGGTTCGCCCCTCTAACTTTTTTGTTTTTTGCGATAATGGAATAAAATTTGGGAAATTTATATACTACATAAAACTGCATTTTTTGACAGGTGACTCAACATTATGGAACTTCCGGTTTAACAGGAAGTGACATAAACTATCGATTTTTAAATGGATCACCTGGTATATTTTTCCTTTTTTTGACTCCATATGGCATTTTAAATCTAACAATGTGTCACTTGTCACTTGTTTTTTGTTGTTGTATTTCTTTTCCAAATTTATTGTTTTATTTAGAGGGCTATGAATACCTTAAAATCACTTGCTACAGTTTTTTAATCATGTGAAATATACAATTTTACCATTTTTGGTCCAATGCTATGTGCTGTGTAAAATGTATTCTTTAAAGTTGTATAACTGATTTTTTTTAAACGGCAACATGGTGGCTCGGGTTAAGAAAAAAGAGGATTTTATTAGGAACATATTGATTGACAGGCTGATTACCACCTAGCTACGCCGGTGCTCCGACATAAAAAGCGCTATTATTTTTTATAAAGCATTAAAGAAGTTAGCGTAGTGATATTGGGGTTAAGTTAAGCATTAACTAATAAAACCAACGGGCACTGGGGGGGGGGTTACTGCTCCCCTTACCCCCCCCCCCTCAGCTACGTGTCTATCCTTTAGTGTAACAAAACGTTTCTATAGTCAATTAAAAAGACAACGGTAAGATGAAAATCAAAATCCATATTTAGTGAAAATTCATATAGCCGTATTTACTTTAAAAATATAATTTTTTGAAGTATTTCCATACGTTAATCTTAGAGATACTTTAGAACTCTGCTTTACCGGCACAAATTAAAAATATCTCGTTAATCGTCAGTAAAAAAACCTTCTGCAAGATAAAAGGGGCACACCACAGCAATAAATAACTCTTAATTATAAACACATGTATACACTCCGGATGGGCGGAGTTTCAGAAGCTATTAAATGCAGAAATCCATTGCAGATAGCGATATATTTTGCAGGGCAGGGAGTGATTTAGGGTAAGAGAGCTGTCCCTGACTGCTGCGTCAGATATACAGTTAAAGTTTTCCATTTAGAGTTTCCAATTTCAACTAAAAACACCTTTTTGTTTACAATTAAACTTAATCGTTTAGTTTATAACTTAATTTGCAAGAATTTTTTTTTAATGGTCCCTCTCGACCGAGCTCTCGACGGAACCCCTTAAAAATATGTATTATTTCCTAACTACTCTTCAATAAAAGGGTTCTGTAGCTTGGCCATGGTAAGTAGGGTAGAGCGAAAGCAAACATTATATATTTTTTCTTAAAACGTCATATAAGTGATAACTTATGACTTATGTGATGTTTCTCAATGACATTAAATATGACTAGGAGTATAAGTATTTACACTCCTAGGCGTAAAGAAATATTTGTTTTGATAGATGCCAAACAAGTACGTATCCAAGATAACGATACCAAAAAAGGGAATATACAGTGAAATAAGTTAAAAATTCAATCTTGTTATCTTCATTAAAAAATGCGTTTTCTTTTATTATTTTATCTCGAATAATATGATGCACGATTGAAGAAAAAATAGTACATGATATTCGGAGAATAAGATACTTTATTCTAATATTATCATAATGTACTATTTTCTTCAAACGTCATATAAGTGATAATTTATGTGACATTTCTCAATGACATAAAATGTCATTTATATGACTAGGAGTATAAGTAGGTACTTATACTCCAAGGCGTATAAATATAAATTGAAGAAATAGTCCATACTTCAAGTGGAGTAAAAGATTGAAAGAGAAAGAAAAACTCTAAGTCTTCCTCCACTAATATATTCAAATTAACTCTATTTAAAGATAACTCTACATGTTTCGAACATAGAAATGTTCATCTTCAGGAGAATCAAGATGTTATAAAAAGAAAAATAACTAGTGTTACGTCTTAAGCTAGGCTTTAAGATAGTGAGAAGAACACATTAACATTATAAGTCATAAAAGCACCAAAGAACAAAGTACCGAAGTATTAATTTGCCAGGTATGGGGTAATAATAGTAAAATAAAAGGAAGCAAGGCCCATATGTGAAGCGAAATGATTAGTACAGCCGTAGGAAAAAGTAAAATTTGGATTTAAACATGCTGATGAAAAGAAGAGAAAAAGTGATCAAGTGTGAGGAAATAGTAATTAATAAAACAGTAAAAGTAAGACTAGAAGATTGCGTAAAGAATTTTTAAAAATGGGTCGTCACAATATAAGTCGTAGGTTAACTGTAAAAGAGAAAATTTAGGTTAGCGAAAATATAATATGTGTGTATGCAACTTACTCTCCAAAATTCTTAGGAATAAAAATAGTAGTAATCCCGAAGTCTTAGGTTTAGCATAATTAAAAGAAAAGTTCAAAAACCAAATAATTTTCAGCAAGTGAGCCAAACAGCTGGGGATTTGGAAGTGACAAGTGATAGGATAGAAGGGCTGAAAAGATACGGCACAGAGTAAAGAGAGTGTGTCGTGTGAACGACACAGAAAAGTTAGACCGCACCAAGTATCCTTTGTGGCAGCATAGAGAAGTGATTATGGCGTAAGAGTCGCAAAATCCAACTTCATCTTCCAAAAGTTAGTAAAATGGTTCCAGACAAAAATTCACACACTCTGAAAGCCTAGTAAAATTAAATAAATTATCAAAATTAACACTTGTATAAAGGGGAAATATCAAAAAAGCCGTAGGTGATATCACTAATAACTAATCACTGCGGGTAAAGTTCATTGGTAAGGACGCATAATAACACAAGTAAAGAACTGTAAGAGAAGTTATGAAATAAAACCTATGATAAACCGCAAAAAGCAGAAGAAGAGAGAGACAGAAATCTTTTCAGAAATCTAGAACATTAAAAAACTGAGTGCTGTTATGTTGAATTATATCATTTAAGCAAACTGAATTGGGATTATTAAATAATTTGTTAATTTCTAAAATTTCCAGGAGATCCAATTTGTTACCTTTATTACAAATATGAAGGTAGTTGGTATTGGTATCTGGATTAAAATTGTGATCGTTGGTAAAGACGTGTCTAGAGAAATTAGATTTGATTTTTGAAGGGGAGAGATTCTGATTCCTGGTTCTAGCTAATATAATATCATTTGTTGAACTTAACAAAGGCAGCTTCATATACTGCACCAGATTTCGTCGGCAGCAAGTTTTGAATAGTTATTCTAGCTGCCTCAACTACCTCGGGAGGATCATCAGGCACTTCTAAACTCATTTTATCTAGATTTATTCGGTCTCAACTGACGCAATACCGAATTTGAAATATTTGTTTTGATAGATGCCAAACAAGTATGTTTCCATGATAACGATACCAAAAAGGGAATATACAGTGAAATAAAATAAAAACTCAATCTTGTTATCTTTATTAAAAAATTCGTTTTCTTTTATTGTTTTATCTCGAATAATATGACGCACGTTTGAAGAAAAAGTAGTATATGATATTCGGAGAATGAGATACTATATATGCTTCGCATGGATTGTCTGACGAACGTAGTGAGTCAGACAAACTTTCCACGCTCAGCACATAAAGTATCTCTTATTCTCCTAATATCATAATGTACCGGGTGTTCCACCTAAGGAGGTAATCGGCTATATCTCAGAAAGTAATAACACTAGGACTTTGGAAATAAAAATATATCGATAAAAGCGGCCAAGAGAAATTGCTGGAAATTATTTCCAAGTTCGAAAAATGACCGCTAGGGGGCGTAAGAGAACTTTCAAAATAGAAATGCCGATTTTCTCTTGATTTTTCTTAATAAAAATATGTTAAAAATATAAGTGTTGTATTCTTCATAAAATTATGCAACTTTATGTTAGGAATCGTTTTTTTCCATTTTCAATAATAAAGTGGTGGGAGAAGGTCAAACCTTTTTTATTTCAAACGCTGATATCTCTGCTTTGGATAAACCGATTTTATTCAACTTGGTCTTGAAAAAACGCCCTTCTTTTCCTCTCCCATAGATCTATTAACTGTATCATATTGATTCTGATGGTGGCCACTAGATGGCGTTTTTCCGTAATTCCTCAATGAATAAGGATTTTCTCAAAAAAATCAAATGTTATGATATGACTTTTTCATCATATTTTATTTTAGGAATATAAAGGCTATTAAATAGTGGAATAAAAAATCCAGGTCCGTATTCAAAATAAAAAAGTTGATGTTGGTCGCTCGAATCCGAAACGTCGGATTAAAAAACTAACCCCATCAGCTTGTAGAGGAGGAAAAGTTACTATAAGGAACTGAAAACCGCAAAATGATGGGAGACAGTTCGATCATCTTGGACGTCATTAAACCAGTAATTTAATTGATTAATGAATGTTTTAAAAAATGGCCTATTTTTCCATATTAATTATTATTATCCCTAATTTCTCTAGTTTAACAAAAGATATCACGTTGCGGTTTTCAGTTCCTTATAGTAACTTTTCCTCCTCTACAAGCTGGTGGGGTTAGTTTTTTAATCCGACGTTTCGGATTCGAGCGACCAACATCAACTTTTTTATTTTAAATACGGACCTGGGTTTTTTATTCCACTATTTAATAGCCTTTATAATCCTAAAATAAAATATGATGAAAAAGTCATATCATAACATTTGATTTTTTTGAGAAAATCCTTATACATTGAGGAATTACGGAAAAACGCCATCTAGTGGCCACCATCAGAATCGATATGATACAGTTAATAGATCTACGTGTAGAGGAAAAGAAGGGCTTTTTTTCAAGACCAAGTAGAATAAAATCGGTTTATCCAAAGCAGAGATATCAGCGTTTGAAAGAAAAAAGGTTTGACCTTCTCCCACCACTTTATTATTGAAAATGGAAAAAAACGATTTCTAACATAAAGTTGCATAATTTTATGAAGAATACAATACTTATATTTTTAACATATTTTTATAAAGAAAAATCAAGAGAAAATCGGCATTTCTATTTTGAAAGTTCTCTTACGCCCCCTAGCGGTCATTTTTCGAACGGGAATATAATTTCCAGCAATTTCTCTTGGCCGCTTTTATGGATTTATATTTTTTCCCAAAGTCCTAGTATTATTACTTTCTGAGATATAGCCGATTACCTCCTTAGATGGAACACCCGGTACTATAGTACGCCTGACCCTGGAAAGTACGGGGCATTTATTTAAAAAAAAAATTAAAATTTTTTAACACCTTCTACTGCCCCGAGCCATTCAATTTTATTTTTCACATTTCCTCGTTGTGGCGGTGGAAAATAAACTTTAACAAAAAAAACTCATTTAACAATAGTGTTTCTTTTTGTTAGATAAACAAATGATATTGGATATTGTGTCCTTGTCCGTAAAATAGTGCGATTTTTAGCCCAAAATTTAAGACGTGCATTAAAAATTTAGGAATCAAAAATATCTTGAAGTTATTTAAATATGAAAAATCAGAATAATGATGGTATTAATGATGATGAAGTACCCACATTTCCTTCTAAAACGCCACCTTCTCCAAATGAACCAGTTCTTCGGGAACAACTGCTTGTAAAAATTTCAAAACTCTTTCGACTTTGGCAGAAACACTACAATGTTATGATGTTTCTGGTAGAGCAGGAGTTGCCATAGCGTCGGCTGCAATAAAGATTATGGCATAATATGTGTCAAATCCACTAAGAATGTTATTCAACGTCATAAAATAAGAACAGCAAGACGAAAAAGTAGAAATGAACTACAGTCAAGTTCTGAGGAGATAATTTTACAAGGTCTGATGGACGGAAAGACGCTCTTGGACAGAAAATAGATAATAGTGGAAGAACATGTTGATTTAATACAAGACCCCGGATCCAAATATATTGGTCACATATCCCCCACTTTTGGATCTTCTTTAAGTATATTAGAAGCTATTATTTAATTTTTGGGAAATCATTCTATTACAGTGGACGATCTGCAAGCTAATGGCTGTGACGGAACTAATAACCAAACTAGAAACAAAAATATATCATTGTCTGCAATGATTTGTTTGCCAGTTGCATTGTAACGAGCTTCCGTGGCGACATCTCTTATTACATCTCGACGAGGAATCATCTAGTCCCAAAACGTTTAGTGATCTTGTTGGAATGGTTTAAAGTTGCTGCGAAAAACTGCCAATTGGAAAATCTTTCAAAATATACTCTGAGTTACCTAATATGAGTGATGTGGAATAAGTTACGGAGGAGAAATATTTATACGATATAATAATAAGTAGAAGTTGCTCCGATGTACTGTCAATAGAGTTCTGCGCTTATACGTAGCTATGTTAAATCCTAATGGGAATTTGGTATTATTGACAAATTTTATTATAAAAGTCTACGCGCCAATGTGATTTTATATCAAAACAAACCCTCCTTGCGTTTATGGCCAAAAACATGTATTTAAGACAATTAAGCTCTGCGAGTACTTTCCGAATGACTTTAAACAAGTTGTCCATAATGGATTCTTCTCTCATCCGAAAAATATAGCACTTTCTAACGGTCACTTTCTATGCTATTTAATGAAAGAAAACATGTTAGAAAGCTAGGGTATCAGAGAATATTAAAAGCTAGAGCCAAGGAAGATTTTAACAAGAATATTCAATTTTTCACTATTGCAGCTCTAAATTTTGACGCTGAAGATTACCACGATTTAAATGATTGGCAGAATGTACCGTGCGAGCAAAAATTATTTGCATCAAGGAGGGCCTTGCATCCAAGGACGTAATGCTAAGCCTTAGCTTAATAACTGTTGGGTGTCAGTAACTACCTAAATTATTTAATTATATAATAATTAACAATCAATCAGTTATTCCGTCATCTTTTACAGTCGTTACAAGTAATTTGATTCATCGCTCATTTTTCCAATTTCTTAAACAATTCTCACAATGGGCTTTACGGAACAGCACAAAATATTTATGGTGAAAGCGTATTTTCGAAACGGGGTTAGAGTAAATGGTGAGTGGCAATACAATCCGGGTTTGTGCATGGACGATCCGTAATCATAGTTTTCATAGTTTTCAAGTTTAGTTTAATAATATAAATTTAGGTTTCCCATTCATACTAATTAACACCTGGTGTACTTTTTATCGCTCAGGGCATAAAAGTTTAGTTTTTTTTTTAGATTTTTGTATTCTAAAATGAAAGCTTAAAATTTGACGACAATAAATTATTTCTTGGGCTACTGGCTATCCTTTTAGGGGCCAAGAAAAAACTTTAAGGAAATCTAAGTTTCATGTATCCATTCAGCAATTTTTTTCTACTACATCGAATAAGTAGATGAGTTACAGTCCTATTTCGAAAACCTTCCATATTTATATCTATTTTAAAAAGTAAAAATTTGGAACTTAATGAAAATATACATCGTTGCGACTGTTTCAATTTCATTTAATTACCAAAAAGTCATTGTTCTTACCGCTCAAAACAGTTTCTAAAAGCATGCCGTTGTTCTGCTAACTATCCGAGTAACATACCTGAAACAAAAAAAAAATTATGGAACAAGTTTTTTTTAATGTTTGTTTAAATATTAAAACTGAAATATCTTTAGCGGCCTACAGAAAAGAGGTTTTTTTTATTTGAAAAAGTTGTATGCCTAAGCCGGTAATCGAACCATGAACCTCTCGATTACTAATCGAACGCTCTTCCAATTGCGTAATGGAGACTATGAAATTATCTCACCCAACTTCGGTCATATAACAATAGAAAATTTACCTTTAGATAAGCAAACAATAATCACGAAAGTGGTAGATTTATGACTTCGCGCATGTAAACAAAGCTAGACACTATTTGACATGCGCACTGCAACATTATCGTTTGACGTATGGGAAAATAGACAGGTCCGGGTTTTAAAATTTAAATTCTTGTCAAAAAGTTGGACTTTCTTCTGAATTTTTGATCAAGTTGGGAAAAAAGGTAGTGATTTCTGGCATTCTTAGTAGTAGCAAACCTATCAGATTTTAAGAAAATTGTTTTTAAGGTTTTGTTTTTAAAATTTATTTAAAAATGATTCGTCGTCGTGTTTTTAGTTCGAAAAGGAATAGAACAAGAACAAGTAAATTAAACTAGTTTTATAAAATCGAATATAGAATCAAACATAACCAGCAAAATAACCAATCTACGGTGTTATCGCGTGTCTATATAACCTCAAGTCAAATATTAGTTGGTATATAACTTGTATTGATTTTTACAATTTGGCAAAAACTTGGGTACGCGTAATCATTTTCAAGCAAAATTTCTTGTTCAAGAATTTGAAAAGTGTTTGCCCGAGAACTTGACCCGTGGAATACTGGCTTTATGAAAAGCTGCTGTCGGGGTGTACAGATTTTAACCAAAAAATTAGCCAACAGACACAATTCACTAAAGTACATAAAAACTAGAAATCCGTAAATATTAAACACCTACAATTCACAATAGCTAATAAAACTACAAGGAATCCACAGAGAAACCTTAAAATACAACAACCAAAATTGCGGTCGAGCCGGTTCTGGAGTGTATTTTGAGCATGTCGATAAAGCAGGACAGGCTGATAAAAGGAGGTTTGTGCGCATGCCCGAAGGTGCCCAGAGGGAAGGCAGCTGACTGGCGAATCATGCGCTCGGACTTATTTTTTTACCCATAAAACGTAACTTTTGTTTGCGCAGGAGATAAGCTGTACGTATCTAAAGGAAAATTGTCTATGCATATAACTTAATCAATTTTGGTGTAAGTCGTATACAGTTTGGAACTTCCTGCGGTTTCAAACTGGGGAGAGGTTACTTAGGGAAAAGATTTTATTCATTCATGACCACTGATCATTAAGGCGTTGTTTTATCTTTTATACGTGCCTCGTTGACATATAGTGACATCTGCAGGAATTGATATGAAACCTCTGAACAGTAATCTATAGCCGTACGATGCCATGTCATCGATAAAAAAAATAGATTTTTTCTCCAAATGACATTAAAAGCGGTCTTTTAATGACACCTGACAGGCTAAAAAGGTGTATTTTTTCTGCCTAGTCAGAAAAAGTGGACTTTTTATGCCTAGGCAGAAAAAATACACCTTTTGAGCCTGTCAGGTGTCATTAAAAATTAAAATTTAAAATGACAAGTAAACACAATAATTCAATAAATGTCATAAATAACATACATAAATATATAAAATACGATTTTGCGTGAAATTGGAACAAATTTGGAGAAAAAATTATATGTTTTACTAGGCAGAAAAGCAGATTTAATGCCTTGGCAGGTTTCTTAGCCTCGTCTATGAAACACCAGCCGCGGCATTAAATCTTGTGCTTTTCTGCCTAGTGAAACAAATAACTATTAATTAGTGGTCGTGAGTAAGTCCCTTCCCCATAATTATCCATCCCTAGTTTGAATAATAAATTATAATAATAATAAATAGCCTTTATTTATACAGTTATTTCAAACTTCCAAAGTAGTAGTAAGCTTTATTTGCTCCGACATGAATTGTCGCAATTGATAAAATTAAAGCAGACGTATAATAATATACTTTGTACAAAAGATACACCTTTAACGAAAAAACAGTAGAAAGAGTAATAAAGCCGAAAAACGTTGCAGGAAAAACATACGCTTTAAAAAGCAAATTTCCTTCATTCTTGGTGTTGTAATAAATTGCAGGACTAAATTAAGTTTACTTAGCAGCATTTTATTTGTTAGTTCCCGTATTTTTCCTGGTTTATTTTATGCTTATTTTGTTTCACACTGGCTGTAACACATTTTCTCGATTACAGTTTGTTGAAGTTTGAATTTTCTTTTATATTTGCCAATGGTGTTATTTTAATGAGGAAGATTTTTCTTATACCGGGTGGTGTAACGACAGACTGGCTATGGGAAATCCCATGTATATTTTGCTACCCTCAAATATTGACTCCCATATTAATTTTACATTCAAATGGACCTTTTGAAGTTCCTTGTATGTTGGGTTCGCAGATCAAATTTTAATATTTTCTTATATATGGGTCATTTTCAAAACAAGTGATTAGCTGTTCCTCCTATTTTCAAATTCATTTGATTGTTTTGGATAGTCGGGTGCTTTAAGTGATTCATGGTATAGGTGCTTATTACCCCCCTGGGGACCCTAAAACCTCCCCCTAATGTTTAAGAAGCCACGTTTTTGACACATGACCACATTTCACCAAAAACTGCCCATGTTTGATGATATTTAGAGCATGTTTTTGACATTTGGTCAGATTTTTGCTATATTTATTAACAAAAAAAAAACGGAAATAATGTTATATATTTATTTATAAATGTCATAAATTTACCCAAGAAACTAAGACAAGTGCAGAAGAGCAAAAACATAAACAAAACACAAACAATAAACTCCTAAAACCCGTCTTTGACAAAATCCCACGTCTTTGACAAAATCCCACGTCTTTGACGTTTTTTTAAGGCACATTTCGACATTTTTTTGGCCATGCCGGCAAAACATAACCTATACGTACTGATGTTTACCTGCAAATTTTATGGTGGTATTTTAACCCTATTTTTTATCAGATATACGAAAATCAGAAAAAAAACGTGTGCCTTGATTTACTGCGATTGCCATGTTTTTGATGGGTTATGCTCATTTTATAAAAAGTAAATGAAAAAAATCCTATTTTTTTTATAAAAACCGAAGTTGACCCATTTAACACTAAAACACAAATGGCTGATCGGTTCCCTTTGAGAGATCAGTGCTGCCAACTCAATTATTTAAATCAGACACAGTGAAAAAGGCGCGAATGCATGAATCCACGTTTTTGACACAAAAATGTCTTACACAACAAAGTGCCTTACAAAATTTTTATTATGGTCGGATCAAACCGAAATTTTACAAACATTTAGATTAAATGTCCATACATGCCATAAAAAGTTCAAAAAGCAAATGTATTGCATAGAAAAAAAATAATACATGGTCAAACTTGAAATACATGATTTCTTAAATGCCACGTTCCATAACATTTTGACTGAATTTAATTTTTATTTTTTTACCAGCTACAGCTACAGCTACTAATTATGGTTGTCCAAAAAGAGACCATAAAACTACAATAAATACCACTTAAAGATAATCTAAAATGCCTAACAGAGGCCAGAAAATCACCTCTTACAGAAAATTCCTTGTTTTGAAAATGACCCATATACAGGGTATCCCTAAAGGTATAATCAATACTTTGGGATTTAGTAGATTGGTTAAAAATAAAGTAAGATTTTCAAATAAAGGTTGGAGACGATGATGTTTCTTAAATGACCGAACAGTTTCGAACTTGGTATGTATCCCCAGTCGTCTTGAGGTAAATACTGTATACGCTGAATAGAACTGTGGTCTTAAAAATGTCGATATTTAAGAAATGTAGATGTGGGATTGTGGGGTAAAATTGACATAACTTTTTTTACGCTAACATTTATATTTTTATGTCAAATTAGAAAAACCTGATATATTATACGAAAAAAAAGGTACTAATGGTAGGATATGATTGGATGCGCCGTTATTTACTAGTATTAATAAATCCAAAGTTTTTATTTGATTTGTCATATTCAATAAAACAATAGTATATTATTTAACGAGATTATAATGTAGACTATATTACACGAGAATTTAAAACACGAGCTGAAGGCTCGTGTTTTAAGAATCCGAGTGTAATATAGTCATTATACGCGAGTCAACTACTATACCTTATCTACGACTATTCAGTATTCAAAAAATTAGAAAATTTATTCAGAGCAACAAATTTTATTACAATAGGATATTTTTACATAACAAGGTAATATTATTAATGGTATTTCTTAACTAAAAAATGCAATTCAACAATGTTAACAATAATTAAACAAAATACAATTACTTATTTCTAATTTTTCATGAAATTGATTGTAACATTATAGCAATTATGAAAATGAATGGGAGCAGGAATATTACTTATATTCATATCGTTTTTATTAGTAATGTAAAAAGTCTCGGAGCTAACATTATTTACAGTGGTAGATGTAGATGGGCATAAATTTGAGTTTATTTGGTTTAAAATTTTATTAGCAGGGTTTTTATAGTTTTTTTTTGAATCATACAGCAATTTATTTACCGTAATTCCGGTAACTATGTTTTGTTGGGACCGTGGATTATGAAATCTCATAATCCACGGTTGTAGATTATGAGTAACTATGGTAATATGAACCACGTTATAATATGTACTAACAAATACATTATTCTTCTATTATTAAATAGTCGTAGATAAACAATTTAAATATCTGAAAACGGCTCAACGTTAAATACCTATGATGCTATTAAGTAAAATATTAATTACCCATTATTATATATGCTATAGTATTTTCCGGATGCAAAGTATTTTTTAAATAAATTTATCTAGCAAAAGACGCATCCGATTATGTTTCTTCACCAATAGTAGCTTTTTTTCGTAAAAAATGTCAGGTTTTTCTAAATTAACATAAAAAAGTATAAATGTTTAAGCATAAAAAAGTTAAGTCCATTTTTACCCCACTCTCCCCTATTTCTGGCCACATTTCTTAAATAGGTATCGACATTTTTAAGAGTACAGTTCTATTTCTTTATTTATTTATTTAGAAATTAAGGATACAAACAAGTTAAGCTACCCAAAAACTGTATCCACTGTTTACTAGAGTTCTCATAAAACTATTTATTTATAATTCAATTGCACAGTATCCAAATATATCAGATCCTAAAGTTTTAAAGTATACTAAAGTACGGTTAAGGTATTTTTTAAACAGTAGTATAATGAAATAGAAAATAGATCAACGTTTTGACAATACATATTATAGAAAAACTTAGTCTAAATATGGGGGCGTGTAGGCTTAGATTAGTGGATGTTTGGGTCAAATGACTATAAAACTGCGGTCTAGTGGTTCTAGAAGGTACACGGAGAGAAAACTGTAGGAGAAGATGGAGGGCGCGTTGTAAAGATTATTCATCACTTTATAAACAAAAATTATATCTGATTGTAATGTTCGAGTTTCCAAAGTTGCAAATCCAAATTGTCCTCTTATAACAGGAACACTAGGTACATTGTACACCCCAGTAACTCTCCAATTTAAAAATCTTCCAAATTTACCTTGCAAACGTTCAAGTCTAACTTTATTTTATTTTGTTTTTCAGCAGTAAGTATATCAAAATACTGTCACAAAAGGGATTTTATAAAAATGTTTCATAATTCAATATTCGAATTTTTAATGCATTTCTATAGTTAATGTTAATCACAGGTCATTCATACGTAACATTAAACCTGTATTCAATGCATTAAACAAATTCGAAAAGTTGCAATGATGAAATATTATCCGCGCTTCCCGATCTATCAATGCTTGTCAAATCATCAAGTCAGCAGAATGAAGGTTCACGACCGGAGTTTGTTGTTTCCCTAAAAGAAGGGAAACTGCTGACTTGGCGAACTGCACATTATTGATAGAAAAAATATTGTTCGTCACTAGTGCTCGGGAGTCCGTACGAAATAGTTAAAAACTTAACTTTGCGAACATCTTTGCTGGTTTGCCGCTGTCCCCATAGTAGAAGCCCATGAACCCCATCTGGTAAATTTTGTTAATGTCAATAAATTTGTTTTTCGAAAAGCTTCGTTTAACTTGAAGGTCCCGTAGTTACCTTACGCCCTCGCCGCTCCCTCGAATCTGGGCCTGACAATATCTAAAGTTTAAATTTGCAGTTAATAAGGTTTCGAAAATATTAAAAAAAAAACATGTTCAGTATAAGCATGTCATTGTAGCTTCGTAATAAGTAGATATACTCATTGTAGCTTCGTAATAAGTAGATATAGGACATAACTTTATATAAAATTCTTACTTTATTTTTAACCAATGGATTCAATCCCAAATTATTGACCATGCATTTTAGGATACCCTATACAGGGTGTTCCTTAATGACATGCTAATATTTTAGGGTGTGATTCATCAAGTCATTTTATGAAGAAAAGTTCATTTTAAGCATATTATATGTCGTAAACGGCTTAAATTTTTTGCGTTTTTTCTAATATCTCCGAAAGTACTTTAGATAATATTTTTAATTTTGGCATGTGCTAATAGGACATAAAACCACATGTTTTAATTATAAAAGTTATTTTTTTGTCCTACCAGTGGCGTCCCTGCAAACATGTTCTCTGATATTTTTTAGAAAAAATGTGCTACGACACTGACATTTTTCCATGTGGATATTATTTCTGATTAGCCTGATCAATTTTATATAAAAATGGTCTCTTGCGTTTTTCTCCTCAGGCATGCTGTTCTTAATTAAAATAATTAAATTAAATTAGCTTCATTTTGCAGTATTGACGAATAATAAATTTTTGATCACATAAATCTAGTTATCCTGGAATGGTGACGTTCTTAAAAACATAATTAACGCCTTAACGGCAGTCTGATCTGCATTTCCTCTAAGAAGAACTACCTGTGTTACTTAAAGATGTGCCATATGCGCTAAGGAATCCAATGTGGTATACATGCATGATGGAGCTCCTGCTCATTTCAGTGTAATCGTTCGAAACCATTTAGATGCAGTTTATCCGAATCGTTGGATAGGTCGCGGAAGAGCTCAACAATGGCCAGCAAGATCCCCTGATCTCAATAGTTTGGATTTTTTCTTGTGGGTCTTCTTAAAACTCTAGTGTATAAAACTCCCATTAACACTTTAGAAAATTTAAGAGAGCGAATAATTGCCTTCTGTGAAACAATACGAAATTCGCCTGGAATATTTAAATGAGTGTGCTATGCGATGCAAAGACGGGCGAAAGCATGCCTATTAAGTGAAGGTGGTAATTTCCAACAATTTTTATAAAACATAATTTTTCATTATCAATGTTAATAATAATAAATTGTAGAGCTAATTTAATTTAGTTATTTTAATTAAGAACGGTGTGCCTGAGGAGAAAAACTCAAGAGACCATTTTTATGTAGAATTGACCAGGCTAATCAGAAATAATATTCACATGGAAAAATGTTAGTGGTGTACCACTTTTTTTCTAAAAAATATTAGAGGACATGTTTGCAGGGATCCCACTGGTGGGACAAACAAATAACTTGTATAATTTAAACATGTGGTTTTATGTCCTATTAGCACATGCCAAAATTAAAAATATTATCTAAAGTACTCTCGGAGATATTACAAAAAACGCATTAAAAAAAAAAATTCAACTCCCTGAAGCAAAAAATTTAATCCGTTTAGGACATATTATGTTTCTATGAACTTTTCTTCATAAAATTACTTGAGGAATCACACCCTAACATATTAGCACGTCATTAAGTATGCCCTGTAAGTGGCGTCACCGGTAAGCATTCTATCTCTACTTGGCTAATATATTAAAGAAGGAAGGTATACAGCCGGTGGGTTTATACGGACGAATAAAAGAATTTGTCCCAATTACTCGTCATGGCGGACCTATTGTCGAAAATACATATTCTAATGCGGCGTTTATTTTGCAGTAATAATTCGCACGGTGCCTAAAACCTAACCGATAGGACTCGACAGAGACCCGTAATTGGGTTAGCCCGTTGTTTGTCCGACATGTCCAATTAATACAGACGTAAAAGCCCGAACGGGCTCACACTTAATTAGGTTCCGGTTGTATTCTCTACTCATCAATTTTAATTTTGAATATAATGGCAGTTGACTAATCCCATTTAAAACGGGTGGATGTAACTGATGTTTCATTAATTTGGTCGGGTTTTCATAAACTCACATTTTTAATTTGAAATTTTAACGGGCATTGGATACGTTTTTATGTGTATCAGGTTTATGCAATGACAATCAAGAAAAGGTAGACAAATTATTCCATTTATAAACGTACTTTTATGCCGAGCAGATACTGTTTATAGAAGACATTGTGACGTGTTAATATGACATGTCCATATTACAGAGTGTGGTTGTTTAAGTGTGCAACATATGGGAATTTTTTTTATTAACGATTTCTCAGAAAATTTTATTCCTGATAAAAGTTGGTGCATGTTTGATAATCATATTAGGTGCACTTGGAATGGTTGCAAGTCAGACGGCGTACAGGGTAGGCCAAAAAATATAAAACTTGTACAAGAATAAAGTACCCCTATTTCAGAAAATTCAGCAAAATGTTATTAAAAAAAGTTGTTTAGAATTAAAAGTTATGCATAGATTCAAAAACGTGACCTCCTAAAATAAAAAAATATATATTTTTAAAAAACATTAATAATTTCCCAAAAAATTTTTTTTTTATATTTACCATAAAGGCCTTCATAAAGTAATCAAAATCAAATCAATTTCACATATCTTTGTTCAAATTCAAGCATATTTGTAAAATTTACTTGAATTTTTAATTTATTAAGGAATCACAAACTTCATGTTTGTTGCAACGATATTAAACAGAACTTTTAAATATAAATAAAATTCTTTTTAACAAGATAAAACATTAGTAATGATAATATCCTAATTAAAAAACATTTTTCTTGTGCAAGTTTTATATTTTTTGGTCTACCCTGTACGCCGTTTGACTTGCAACCGTTCCAAGTGCACATAATATGATTATCGAACATGTACCAGAATTATCAATAATAAAATTTTCTGAAAAATCGGTAATAAAAAAAATGCCCATATGTTGCACACTTAAACAACCACACTGTATATGAACACTACTATCATATTGTTTTCAAGCAATGTTAACACATAACGTAATAACGTTTGAAATCGTATTAAAAAGACACATTCGCGTTTACGCACTGAGAAAAATGATGTAATACCGTGCTAGCAAAGATCATTTGCATCAAAGAGGGCCTTGCATCTAAGGAAGTAATGCTTAGCCGTAGAGCTTAATACCTGTTGGGTGTCAGTGACTACCTGAATTAACAATCATACAGTTATTCCGTCATGTTTGACAGTCGTTAAAAGTAATTTGATTCATCGATAATTTTTCCAATTTCTTAATCAACTCACACAATGGGCTTTACGGAACAGCACAAAACATTCATGTTTAAAGCGTATTTTCGAAACGGGGTTAGAGTAAATGGTGAGTGGCAATACAATCCGGGTTTGTGCATGGACGATTTTCGCGAACATTTTTCTAACGTTGCTTTTATTGCTGGGGATTTTTATAATTGCCTGAAAAGAACCGTGGCTGTGTTTAGGAGAACAGGTTCAATACAATACAAAAAAGGAGCAGGAAGACCATCTGTAAGAATAAACGAACTTGTTGCTAACGTTAGTGAAATAATGCAAAATACGCCAACAAATTGTTAAAGACGCCTGTCCCAAGAAGTGGGAAGATCTTATGGAACAAGCAGGACTATTCTTAAGAAGCAGCTAAATTTATTTCCTTATAAAGTTCAAGTATTTCAAGAAATACAAGCCGCAGATTTTGAAAGACGCAGGCTCTCAATGGTTTACCCAAAATTTATTGGAAATAAATGATTTATTAGACCTGACATATTTTTCGGATGAAGCCTGGTTCCACCTCTCCGGTTATGTGAATTCCCAGAATATACGCATGTGGAGTAGTGAAAATCCCCATTTTTTTGTAGAGTCCACATTGCACCCTCAAAAAATTGTTGTCTGGTTAGCTGTTTCCCGAAGAAGAATTGTTGGTCCTATTTTTTTCAATGACACAGTGGTATAGAGACAATATTTTTAATCCATTTGTGGAGCAATTACTTGACGACGAACTACGTTTAGGATATTTTATAACTACTTACGCAATTTTTTCGACATATTGATTAGTTTTCGATAAGACATTGAATTCCCACCTAGATCACCTTGTTTAACGGTTATGGATTAGTTCGTTTTTCCTCATTTAAAGAACAATATTTTTAAAACACCAGTTGCAAATTTAGAACAGTTACAAGAAAGGATTATCCAAGAATGTGGTAACATTTCTCTAGAGATGCTGGTCAACACTTTCGAAAATATGATGAGACGTGTGAATTTATGCTTGGAGCATGGCGGTGGCCAATTTCAGCAATTTATGCAATTATTTTTCTTTTTCTTTCTGTATATTCTTACTTTGTTAATTTTGTAAACAACAAAAATAAATTTGTATTTGTCTACTTATTTTATTACTCATTAGTTTGGCATATCATGTCATAATATGAATTTGACAAAATTTTAACCCAGATTTTGGTTAGATATATGGTCTCCATCATTGTGATCTAAACCAAGCGCTACGTTTTTTAATCCAAGCCCTCTTTGATGCAAATAATTTTTGCTCGCACGGTATGTATCAAAGCTGTATTTAATTTTTAAGAATTTTCAGATACGTTTTTTAGAAAACTTTTAACTGCTTATTAAAAAATAATAAAATTTGGTGCTTGAGTCCATCATAGAAGGTCATGCACCGCCAGACCGGCTAAGGGAATCCCATGTAAATTTGGCTTCCCTCAAATATTGGTTTTCCTATTAATTTTACATCAAAATTGTATAAGACTCTTTTAAAGGACCTTCTATGATGGACTCAAGCACCAAATTTGATTAAAGAAAAGTTTAAAAAGAAAACGGTTTGGTATTTAATGTAAAATTGAAATCTTAAAATTAATTAGTTTGGGGTTGTTTTCTAAATATGCATATTTTGAAATAACTTTTTCACTTAATTTTCATTTCCGACATTAATTTTTTGTTTGCTAAGCAAAAGTTACGAGACATTTTAGAAATCAATAAATACAAGCAACAAACTCAATTATTTTTAAACTGTTATAGTCGATTGTATCAGAATTAATTTACTTCGTTACTCGATTAAAAAAAAAACAACGTTTATGTGTATTGTGTAGTACAAAATAAAATTTAATTTAGAGGCAATTTGCGAAACAAAAATGTTTCCCACATTAGTTCTAATTTAGTAATACGTGTCAAAACAATAATTTACTGTAAAACACTTGTTTTTAAAGTTCTAATAATAGGATTATAAAATAGAGTCGTACTATAGTATATTACATAACAAGTGTTGAAAGTGGCAATTGCCAAACGAGGAGATATTTAGCACGAGGCGTCAGCCGAGTGCGGAAATTCTCCGAGTGTGAGAAAATCACTTTCACACGAGTAATGTACACAATTTTTCCTACGACCATACAAAATAATCAAAAAGATTTTGTTTGGTTTTTAATAGTTTGTTCACCATTGTGTTAAAAAAAATTTACAAAGTACAAACGCAATAAATGCAAAACAAATTTCAAGGCGGATTCCAACAGAAGCGTCTATATTAAAACAAAATAAAAACAATGCCTACTTACAAATTTTAACTTACCTAGATTTAAATAAAAATAATAACTTTTTCACCTATTTTCTTACGCACATCATACCTAGTATCTATGAACAGTGAATACATTTCGTTTCTGATTTTTTAGCTGCTTGCATTCTTTCAATAAAACAATAATATACCTAAATATACATACAAACACAAAACACAAACACAAAACATAACCTCAACATTGTCTTGTTCGTAATTGCTCTGCTCCCTGGGGGCAATTTGCCAGCACATTAGGGGTGATCGTGATGTCTGGTCTGTACCATATCACGACCACTGACTTTTCTTCTTTGTGTACAATGCGGTTTGGACTGCTTAATATGAGTCTCTGGATTTGTGTATTTGACCTTTTCTTAGCTGCTATTTTAAGGGTCAAGGGTTTAGTATTGACAATTACAACATAGGATAGGAGTGACATTTACTAAAAAGAAGGGATTTAGGGGTTAGTAGACAGTACAATCATTTACTGAGTAGAATCTAACTAGACACTTCACTAACTTATTTATTTATTTATTTTTTATTATAGTTTTATTTTATGATAATTAATGTACCGCATTATTAAACCTCAACATTATTGAAAGATAGAGATGGAGTTAAATATCGATAGCTTGCTAATTATAAAAGTTCTGTCTATATTCGATTTGTTTTGAATATTGCTAAAATAAATTTACTTACATAAAGCACTTTCACTTACACCAATATAATTAAACATCCGAGATAATGGCAAAATTATAAATCGGTATTTCCTAGGGTATTCTATTTCTGCTCTATAGCTGCCCCTTTTTTTTCTGTGGTTCAACTCAGTGGACATAAACCCTTTATTTTTCCGTGAATATAAAAATTGGCTGGAGGCTGAAAAGCTAGAGGCCATCGCAATCCTCGAACAGAACAGAACAGAACAGAACTTTTCTGTGAGTTGACATGTAAACATGAAACATGACAGTTGGTGGGTTGCCTGACATATTATTATTTTCCCTTTTTGATAATATTATTTTTATCATAAATAAGTACTCTTCGGTTCCCAAAAATAACGAAAAATTTGCAGTAATGCCCTAGTGTACTTTACCCCACCCAGCACCCCAGTTCACTCCACGTGTCCCGTAAGTTTGTTATGTTAAATAAATAGTTTGGTCGTCAAATTGACACCTGTTTAAATTAAATATCTTAGTGTGCTTGGTATTTCCACACTCGTGTTGAAATATTTTTTTACAACACGCGTGTGATATTTGGCACTTTCTAGCCAAGTTAACCGTGTTGTTATTGTCATTTTCGTAGGAGGTCGTAGGAAAAATATATTTTAAAAGGGGAAATTGACTAAAACCTACTTTTAACACCAAATGTGTTAGTTTTGACTCCGGCTGGGGTAACTGGGCCGTAACAAGCTTGGTACCTGAAACGGCATTTTATTTCAAGCTAAATGAAAGCATCTACACGACTTTTACAAAAAACATATTTTTTCTTTCTCTCTCCCTCTTACTTGACAACTTTCACACTTCTCCGACATAGCTGAATCAAACTAAAGGTTTTTTACCATGTACACTTAAAATGATTGTTACAAAGTCCTTTATTTAATAATTCCTAATTTTTCTCTCCATTTCCCACCCACATTGGCTTTGAACTGGTCCTTGACCTTTCTATGTGTTGACATTTTTTCTGTCGTTTGACTATAATAAGTTATTTCACTCCTCATGTGTGCCATTGATAGCTCCATAACGGATTAGTCCCACTTCTTATTTTCTCTACTGCTAACAAAATCAGCTTTTTACTATTTGCTTCATTTTCCTGATGATGAGTGTTTCTACACTCGAAACATGTCGATTTAATCCTAGGTTCGCCTAGTTTCTGAATTAAAAATTGTGGAGAAAGACTTTGTGCTTTTTTTTTTCCTACATTTATTTTGCTTGGGCTGTGCAGCTATTCAGCCAACAAAAAAACATTAAAGTAAAAAAAAAAGTTAATTGGTGCTTGCAAGTTCCGAACTTACTGCTATTGGCAAGTAAGGCATAATTCACATAAACCTGCTTATTTTGGAAATTTACGTGATTATATGTTACGATTAGATTAGGGGTAGTGAAAGCAAATATGGCCCAGCCGGTAATATGGCCCAAAATCCCTAGCATCAAATCATGTATTAGTGATTTGGTAAGTCAGTTAACTGTCTGTATGAGTCACTACTAACGACAGTTTGGGTGGCCGTCAGAAGTCACGCTTGTGCACGCAGCAGCTACTTAGTTAAAATTTGACAGGGCATTAAGGTGGGATTAACGACGCCATTTTCTAGCTTTTAACTGTCAATTTGACTGGTCTTACTATTGACGATTCGCATGCGCACTGCAGTGCTGTGTTGATCAGCGTAGTTATTTTTATACTTTTGGCATATGAAGAAAAAATACAGATATTACATTCTGGAGCTGGTAGAGCAAGGCAGATTTTAGTCAGCCGGTCATAGTTTGTTTACTTTCGTGTTTTGTGCAATTACGACCCCTTTCCTGTTAAAACAAATACATATTCTCTAGAATTCTTAGGAGGGATGACATCTAGATAGACTAGAAAATATCGTGCTACCAGTAAAAATAGGTCTCTTTTATACATGATTGACATTGAGAACGGGACCCTTAAGAATGCTTTTATAATTTTTCGGCTAATTGGTTGACCACGTTTCACTATTCTGCCGTCCTAAGGAAGACCACCGCATTTGCAGATTTATCTAAACTGAGTAAATCAAGGGCAAACTTTTGGCAACTTTTAAAATGGTCACAAATTCTTATAACTCGGCAAATGAAAATTGTTTTATTTTATATATTTGGATGATTCAAAAACCTTCACTTTTCATTTAAGAAACAGCGTTTTAATGTAATTTTGACTTAATTAAAGTAGATACTGGGAAATATCTTTAATTTATATAAGAAAAAACTAAGGAAAACCACCGTATCTACTAAAATTAGGTACATGCGATGTTTTTCCTTAGTATAGCCACACACAATATCATTGAGTATTTTTTGAAAGAAAAACAACAACATAATATGATTTAAAAAGTTTATTGAAAACTACTAAACACTAAAAACAGGGAAAATGCGACCTATGAAAATTAACAAAATACTTGTATTATTCTATAAAAAACGGTTTCTTAACCTTATCTAATCATAAAAACAACCCAATTGCCTTTACTGTTTTTCAACTTGTACGTCAAGTTCTTTCCAAAATTGGGACCTAATTAAAGGGATTATCGATTGAAGATTTTTTTAAATGTTGGTCTTTTTAATTTCAGGCACCCCACATGGTGATGTAAATACCTTTGGCTTTGGTGTTCCTTTTTTCAACATGTGTGTAAAAGCACCTATTTTCACTTATGTCAGGCTCTTGCGTCAAAATTCACATTCGTAAAAAAAGGTTCATTTATTACAATATTTTAAGTAAAAAAAGTATAAAAATACTAACGAAACGTAGTTTGTACTAATTTAGACTTACCTACCTTATATGGTTTTGATCACAGAAGCTCTTGTATATAAATAATATTTAAAACAATTCCTATGAGCAACACAAACACTGTTTTCGTACTAAAATTTACAAGGAAACTGATTAGGTCTGATAATTACGCGCGAATTACTTAGCGAAAACACCGCGTTTGCATTATACTTAGATTGAACACAGCATCTGCAGGCTAAGACATGTATACGCGGGGTTTCTCCTTAGTAAGTTGTAGATGCGGGGTTTTTATTTAGTTTGGGACATCATTTTGTAAATGCTGGGTATAGATTTATTTAAAAAATACCTAAATGAGATTTTAAATACGGGTTTTTTTCTACGTAAATATGTAATATAAGCCCCCTAGAACCAATTTTCGCGCTTAGCCCAATTTTAAAAATTTTTGTAGATGCGGTGGTCTTCCTTAGGACGGCAGTATTGCAGACCAACGTAAATGGTGCACAGAATTAAGAGGGTTTAGTATCTCTGCACTAGATATTTATTTAATAATGAAGCTCGGTATTTTTGTTTTGTCTGAATGTCATTTCGGTTAATGTAATGTGGCCCGATAAAATGACGGGTTATAAGGGCCCTGGTATTACATGGTACGCGTTGGTCTCGATCCTGACATGCAATGATGTATGAGCCTGAGTTCTGCTGACTTCTTTTCTCATTTATATTCTACGTTTGCATATACAATATATTTTCTATTTTTTATTTTGTTGTCAAGTGTGTAATAAAATGCCGCTTAAGTTAAGTTAATCAATTTCAAAATTTTATAACTTGTGCTTAAAAAACGAACGAATATTGAAGTGACGGAGTCTTAGCGAAACTGGAAAATGGTGTAAATATTTAGTCAATTAAAGGGGGAGGGGGTTGGATGTGTGGCCCAAGCTTCTTATACTGCAGCCTTCTGTCTTATTATGCATCTCAGTCTTGTTAAAAACGATGGGTTTCTTTTATAAGATCCAATAGCATTCTTCCAAGTTTGTCCTTAGGGAGGTTGTCGCCGCGTGGAAAGTTCTGAATCTTTTACAGGTAAATGTTTTGCAGCTGTATATGATATGAGAGGCGGTTTCGTCCTTTTCACCGCAAAGTCTGCATTTGAACACAATAAAAACTTCATCATCTGGTCCGCTCTGTATATAGAAAAGAATTTACGTGGTGCAGGTGACTGTACTATATGTCATTGTAATATCCATTTAAAAATAAATTTTATAAAGCTGCTTTTATAAACTACAAAAATTTAACGAGTTCATATTAACAGTTTTATGAATGTAAGTATAAGATCCCTATTTTAATATTAATGTTTATGGTCATTAAAACTTCGAATGAGGGACTTAAATGAACTTTTTATTGCAACCTTGAGTGTAATATACTTTTAACCGTGAATTAAATAAACATTTTGATGATATTTTTAACTTTTATAGGAAATAAGTAATTTTCACACCAAGCAGTTCCGGCGATTATAAGTAAAAAATTGACAATAAATTATTAAAGAAACCGTGGCAACTGGAATATACCGGACATGAAAAAATTAAAGCAATTTTAGAACTAAAAATGTTTTATATTGTTCAAGAAAAAATAACAATCATCAAGTGATACTACATGGAATGCGATGTTTCCTGACAGACCTGAATATTGTTCGTAATTTGAAGAGTAACGATTTTGTGTTTAATAAATCATATTATTACTCATGGCATAACTTATTGAAAGTGCCGATATTTTGCATTTTTTAAATAAAACAAAATATTAAAAGAACGTTGCGTTTTAGAGCATTTAGTGTAGTTGCATATATAAAGAGGTTGAAATTATCTGTAAACTGACATAATAATATACAGGGGGATCCATTTGAAAACACGAGTAATAGTTATTTAAAGATTGCTACATTTGTACCGATGTAAAAAACACCCTGAATACGATAGTAATGCTTGGTTTTGGTAGAGTTATTCGGACACCTCTAAGGTTTATAAAAATATAAAATTTTCTTTTTTAGTTCAGATTAGTAATATTTTAAAATCATTTTTAAATATTGTCATCTTATGTACAAATTTATGCTGAATTCAATGAGATAAAAAGAAATGGGTGGTATCATTAAAAAAAACACTCATGATGCCCCGCTTGGACTTCCTCGCACTAAACAAGCACCATGTATATCCTTAAAATAGCATTTAATAAACTCAGTTTGGGTCACTAACACCCCGCTAATAGTATTTTTCTGAGATCTGGCTGATAACACTTTAACACATATTTTACACACAATTCAATTTGTTTTATTAAAAATATGTTGACTTAAGTTGTATTCACTATTGATTGATCGCTATACCAGCTAAAACAACCAAACATTCCAGTGGCGAGATGATGTTAATATCGACATTGTGCCAATATTTATTAAAGCATTATGTAGCTTGTTGTGGGCTTTGAAAATATTTGAACCTTTTGAGGCTATATTTGCTCTTTAATTATTTATTGACATAAAAGATATCTACTTTTTATTTTCAAGGCATTTAAAGTTAATGTTTATAAAAAACGTACGACACGAAAATCATTTAATTCAGAATTTTTTAAGTCAGTTTCAGAATAAATTAAGGTAGGTTTTTAATTAGTTTATAATTATTCAGGATATCTTGCTTAAATAAGATAATGAGCAGCTCAGGAATGTATTTCCTCTCAAATAAAATTTTTGAGTTTTCGAGCCCTAGTCCTCCATTAAATATATATCCGTGGGATTTTTCATGATGCAAGTGCGGTAATAATCTTAATCTCCTTGTTTGGCATTAAAGAAACATGATTTCGATGTTGGCACTCTCGAAAATGATGCGTTTGATCGCTGCGTACGAGATAGAAAATTTCCAATTTATCTAAGCAACCATTGGAATTACGAAATAAGTTTCATACGAAAAAAATTGCTGTGTCAATTTTCCATAGAAAAGGTTATTACACATTTTTATGTAGGAGTAACCATCTTTTCAAAACCTTTACTTTAATAGTTTTCAAAAATCAAAAATCGTAGTATATAACTATCCCTCATAATTTTTTGCCAGTGCATATTAACATGTTTGACATTATTGTTAGGGACACTGGCAAATAATAATTATAAGTAATACATTACAAACACCAATAAATTAACAAATGCCATCTCGTATATAACTATCCCTCATAATTTTTATAGAAAATTGAAACATAAAAGTACGTATATAATTTTAAAGCCTAATGGAAAAACTTTGCAAGAAATCAAATAGTTGAACATTTACATAATTTTGCCGCTCGTCTTTTTAAAAAAATACGAGGTGTTTTGCCAAGTTCATATAAAGTTGGCAAAACAACTTTGGACCGTGCAATATTTTTGGGTGTTCAATACTATGAAAATTTACCGTTAATTAACCGCTAATTAACCGTAAAAAAAATAATTTTGACGCTCTTCTTTTTTAAAAAATACTAGGTGTTTTGCCAAGTTCTCGAGAAGTTGGCAAAACAACTTTTTAGACTAGCTAGTTAAGATTTATTTTTATACTACCTGAACAAACCCGAACAAACCTGAACAACCAAAAATATTGCACGTTCGGGTTTGTTCGGGTTTGTTCAGGTAGTATAAAAATAAATCTTAACTAGCTAGTCTAAAAAAGTTGTTTTGTCAACTTCTCGAGAACTTGGCAAAACACCTCGTATTTTTTAAAAAAGACGAGCGGCAAAATTAATTTTTTTACGGTTAATTAACGGTAAATTTTCATAGTATTGAACACCCAAAAATATTGCACGGTCAAAAGTTGTTTTGCTAACTTTATATGAACTTGTCAAACCACCTCGTATTTTTTAAAAAGACGAGCGGCAAAATTAATTTTTTTACGGTTAATTAGCGGTTAATTAACGGTAAATTTTCATAGTATTGAACACCCAAAAATATTGCACGGTCCAAAGTTGTTTTGCCAACTTTATATGAACTTGGCAAAACACCTCGTATTTTTTTAAAAAGACGAGCGGCAAAATTAATTTTTTTACGGTTAATTAGCTGTTAATTAACGGTAAATTTTCATAGCATTGAACACCCAAAAATATTGCACGGTCCAAAGTTGTTTTGCCAACTTTATATGAATTTGGCAAAACACCTCGTATTTTTTAAAAAGACGAGCGGCAAAATTAATTTTTTTACGGTTAATTAGCGGTTAATTAACGGTCAATTTTCATAGTATTGAACACCCAAAAATATTGCACGGTCCAAAGTTGTTTTGCCAACTTTATATGAACTTGGCAGAACACCTCGTATTTTTTAAAAAATTCGAGCGGCAAAATAAATTTTTTTACGGTTCATTAGCGGTTAATTAACGGTAAATTTTCATAGTATTGAACACCCAAAAATATTGCACGGTCCAAAGTTGTTTTGCCAACTTTATATGAACTTTGCAAAACACATCGTATTTTTTAAAAAAGACGAGCGGCAAAATTAATTTTTTTACGGTTAATTAGCGGCTAATTAGCGGTAAATTTTACCGTTACACTTAACTTGCTTGTCCGGAGTTGTTTTGCTAACTTCATATACATTAAAATTCCCCCATAATCGCCTGGACCGTACTCTTCCATATTATCACATCGTTCGGGGTTACCTTCACACTTATACATATCGGTACATCGAAGTCCATTTCACTGACACGTATATGGAGGAGAACAACGCCTTTAGGAGCATAAGCAGCGACAAAGTTTCAAAATAAGGTCTGGAGCATTTTACAGCTCGCTCATTCATACTTTACATTATAATGATTTACAACATCTTTATAGGTAATTTGCTATATTGATTGTAATGTAAATCTTTGGTTATAGTGACGCCTAATAGTAGGCTAAGCTTATGTCATGTATCTCGTTAGTCTGTTAAGTCAGTAAGTTAAAAGTTTTACGAAGGTTTTGAGGGTCTAAGGGTCCTCAAAAGAAATAGGAAGCCGCGAATATGCAGGCTTATGTTTATTGCATGTGTGTGGCTTGTTTGGGTTAAATTTGTTGTCAAGGTAGATGACTGAGGTTTTGTACGGTAAAATTTGTCTGATTGTCTGTAGATGTATTGGTTGAAGTAAGGCATATTTTGTGGTATTGTGTTCTATGTGTACCTAGTTCATCTATTCTTGTGTATATTCCAGAAGACATAACACATCTAAAAATTTTGTTTTAGCAGCGGTGTAGCCGTTGCATTTGCGTGTTGGACATGCTACACCACACGGGAGCAGCATATCCGAGCACCTGATGATCTGTGATTATTCGTTTATTCTGGGGGGATAGTAGGGTCGAGCCGGGAAGATATTGCGTGAAAATAAAACATTCACACTTGTTTCCATTAATTGTCAGTTTCTAGGTTTTAAACCAGGGATAATAATATATTTTCGCCATTATAATACTTTCTCTCCGAGAAAAGTAAAAAGGTTTTCGAACGAAGCGTACAGCGTATAAACTATTCAAAGAACTTAAAACAAATACAAGCGGAATCAAGGCATCAGCTTCGGCTCGCAGAGGGATTTAATAAAAATTCTTGCTTTGCACGGAAGCAACATCCATCAGGCCCACAGGAATCAATAAAAAGGAATTTAAAAAGGATTGGAGGGCTTATCTTGGAGAATCTAGGCGACTACAAACGATGCATATATAGCATGTCAGTCAAAAATGTCATATAAATATGTATTGAAGGAGACGAGAAGGATGCATTACCATACGGGAATGAAAAAGGGATAAAACGTTAACTTCACACATGTTTTGCTATACAGAGCGCCCGAAATTGATACTAACAGTATTGCGACCTCGGGAACTATAAGAGATATAATGACGGTTAAATGGGAAAAGTTTTAGGCAACTATGTTAGCAGTTTATGGGTGCTGGCGGATCGATTCCGATTTTTTTGGTTTTTGAGATATCTTGAATACACTAAACTGTTGCATTTCCTTACATCGGTTATCACTATGTTATTTCCCAATATTTTTTAAATTTGTAAACACATTTTTATAGCAACAACAATATTTGCCAACATATAGGATGCTTTTTTTACTGAAGAATA
The DNA here is from genome assembly GCA_963969555.1 of Polydrusus pterygomalis. Lineage (NCBI taxonomy): Eukaryota > Metazoa > Arthropoda > Insecta > Coleoptera > Curculionidae > Polydrusus > Polydrusus pterygomalis. The sequence goes on along the minus strand of OZ018377.1, from coordinate 89,554,922 downwards.
AAGCTAACTTAGGTAAATGTCTATGGCCTAAACCTCTAAGGCTAGAGTCATAAAATTGCAACAAGTTTTTTAAAATTGAATATTTTATAAATATTCTCTACACGTGAACGCTATTCGGCTGATTCTGTATGTTGTAAATTTTTAACTCCATTGTACATAGTACGCTCATTTTGACATTAAGTTTAATTATTTTTTACTGATACTCTTAAGTCTTGTTTATTTACCGTGTTACTGAAAGGAACAAAAATGTTGCGGAAATGACAATTTTCTGAAATTAATCAAAAATACAGTACTATATTTAGGTAGAGCGATTTATTGCAACCCAAAGTTCATTTGGGGAATCACATCTGTAGCTAGGTTGCAACACATACTGCCAGTCCCACCAGAAAAATGACTATCTATGTACATTTATGTCATGGCTGCAACGTAGTGTCATTTCCGCAACAAAACCCGTGTTGCCGAAATGACCGCTGCGAAAATGACAAAATCCGAATATAAATCACATAACATTTAAAAACTTCAAAATAATTACAAAAATTTTGGGTTTGAATAATAAGACATGACCACTTTATCGAGTAATTGACACAACTGGCTTGTATAGTAGAACAGTTTTGCTAACCTAATGTTGCAGAACTGACACACAATAAAAACACACTTCAAATTCACGACTTAAATATGGAGTTAATAAAAAATTGAAAATTTATAACCAACCGACTAGTAGATACAAGTTTCAGACCGAAAATCAGATTAGATTGCGCCATGACTTCACATCGTAAACTATTCTTAGGCAACCACACGTTACATTTATTGATCTGCTGCAAAAATTACTGGTATTCTTAGGACATACTTTACTCTGCGTTTAAAATTTAATAAAAATAATTGGACAAGTTTATTTATAATAATATAATAAATGCCGGGTTTTACTTTACCAATTGTCAAGAAAAATTGATATAGGATCTTAAGTGAAACAAGTTGTAGATTATTAAATATGAATTCTTGATTGGGGACATGTTGCGGAAATGACATTCGTAGTACATAAATAATTCTGGAAGAATATCCTTGTTAAATATAAGCCATTTAACATTTTTTAATAGTAATATGAAACCTTATTTATATCTTCCATTTAAAACCAAGGACCCGAATACGGATAAAAAGCCAGGGACCTATTTTGGCCAAAATTCTTGTAACTACCCGTATATATCTTGATTGCCTTAAAAATATGCAGTTATTTGCATTTTTTTACTCTGGCAAGCAATATTTCTTAATTTGTTATCATAAAATGAGGTAAAGAAATATACTGAGTTCTAAAAAATATGTTTATTTAAAAAAAAATGCAAAAGAAACAAATAAAAATAAAAGTAAACAAATTTTTAACCCAAAATTGTATAAAAGGCATTTATTACTAAATATTTTTCAAAATTTTCAACTAAAAAGAATTGTCTTCTATTAGTAAAAATATGTTTATACAAAGAGGAGCTTCTTTTAACATCTACTGATGTAGGGGAGAGGCGGGCATAATGACATACTTAGTTTTTTATCATAAAACCTAATGAATAAATGAGCTTAAGTTAATTATTTTAATACATGTCGATGACCAGTAAAATACTCTACAACTTTAGAAATAAATTAATTCTTTTTTTTTATGAACTTTATTTGGAACAGGTTAAACGTAATTTGCAACATAAAGCCATTTTGCCCGTCCACGTCGGGCAAAATGGCATACTTGCTTTTAACCAGGCATTTCGCCATTACGGATAGCTTGTATGGCTCTTTCCATATCGACATCATTCCAAACTCCTCTATTTGTTGTTCTTTTATATAAATAAACCATCTAAAAAAAATAATCCGTTAAAACTCTGAACAAAGCAGGCGGGCAAAATGACATACTATTCATTTTACCTGCCATTATGCTATGTCGTTTTGCCCGTCCTGATATTTTTAAAAAATTTGGGTTCAAAAACACTTAAATTGCAATAAACTTTCAAAAATGTGTTATTAATTTATAGTGTACAATTGTGTGGTCAAGACAATGTCTTAAAACTATGGTAAAAATGAATTTTAAATAGTTAAATAATATTCCAAAATGTTACTTACCCTGACCCAGTAAACACACATACGTTTCTTATACGTCTTATACACGTGTCAATGGTTAATAAACCGTGTACGTTACAAAATCAACGTGTCAATTCTAAGAAGAAAAAAAATCTGTTCGTATCTAACGTTTTTAGAACGTGATTTTCTAACCATACTCTAATTAACCGATACTTTTACGTTAAAATTCCGTTAAGTACAGATTACTTATACACGACCAAAAAAAAAGTTTTTATAACGTCCTTTACAACGAATTAACCAATAGGAACTAGTGAAAGACGTTAACATAACGTTTTGATATCATATTTAAAAATATTTATTTAAAAAGTTTTAATAACGTTCTTTTTAACTAGGAAAATACGGTTGAACTAGTAAAATACGTTAATATAACGTATTGATATTTTATTTTAAAATGTTTGTTTAAAAGGTTTTGATAACGTTCTTTTTAACTTGGAAAATACGACTGAACTAGTAAAATACGTTAATATAACGTTTTGATATTTTACTTAAAAACATTTGTTTAAAAGGTTTTGATAACGTTCATTTTTTACTAGGAAAATACGACTGAACTAGTAAAATACGTTTATACAACGTTGTGATATTATAATTACAACAAAAAAGCTTTAACTGCATAATTTTGCTAACCTTCGTAAAATTATTTAAACCGTTATAATAATATAAGAAAATAACGTACTTTATACGTTCAGATAAACCCTTATATTAACGTATTTGCTAAACGGAGCAATTTGATTGGTCTAGATCACTCGCGTGATGCTTTTAATTGGTGTACGTACCACCGGCACGCTGGCGTCGCATGCGTGAATAAATGCCATCGTTCATTTTTACCTGATTTTTCCTATATGCAACAAGTAAAACCCAAGTCCCCGTGATTTTAATTTGTGTGTGAAATCAATTTGGTAAGTACCCTCATATACAACATATTATATTATAATAATAAGTACCTACCTATACAATAATAAGTACCTGTACAATTTATAAAAATACCTACTTACACAATTATATTACAAAAGGTTCTGTTCCATCGTGCCTAATGGCGGCTAGTGTGCATTTATTTGTTTACGTCCGCTTTTTGTTTGCAGCAATAAAGTATCTATATATTATTGTTTCAAAATATAAACAATGTGATTATCACGGTATTTTAGGTTTTGGCTTTCTGATTATATTATTTGGCCTTTTGTGATTTTGTTCTTGTTATACTTTCGGCAGTGTCTGTAGAAATAATAATGTCATATTGGTTTATTTTAAGAATTTTTTTTACGTTTTTATAACTTTAAAATTTAACGTGATATTAAATTTAGAAATAGAATTATTTTTAAATTAATTTTACAAATAAAGAAGGAAGGGATTAATAAGATTGTTTATACTTTTAGGTAGTCAAGTATGCCACGTTTTAAAATTCTGTCCAAACGTCAAGTACAAAGAAAAGTAAAAATACAAGCTAATTTACTGAAAAAAAAATTAAAAAATAGTGACAATTGTTTGGTTTCATCTATAGCAACGGATAGTTTAAGTGCACAAATTACGCATACAAAAATTACGCCTCTCACAAATGTCCAAAAAGAAACTAGTTTTGACACTAATTATTCTCTAAATGGCATACTTCCAAGTACAACAGTAACTGATCCATTCGATTATGACGATAAATTGTTACAATTTATGGCTTCGGATGATACTAGTAATAGCTCTAGTACTTCAGGGATTGATTCTGATTCCGGAAATTCTCCAACATCACTTAAAGATGATTTAAGACTTTGGGTTTGTGAGAACAATATAACCGGGACAGCAGTAAATAAACTATTAAAAATTTTAAGACCTCAATTAAAATTTCTACCCTGTGATTATCGTAGCTTGCTTGAAACACCACGTAGTACTGCTGGCATTAGTCTCATCAATGGAGAAATGTTTCATTTCGGGATCCTCAATCAACTACTGATAAAAATGGTTGACGGTTTAAAAACAAATGTAACGAAAGTTCTGCTTCAAATAAATATAGACGGCTTACCTTTATTCAAAAGTTCAAACACAGAATTATACCCTATTCTCGGCATGTGCTCCGATTTTATAAATGACACGCCATTTATAATAACCTGTTTTGCAGGAACAGGTAAGCCTGATCCATTAGAAACATTTTTGCAACCATTTATGGCGGAATTTAAGACACTACAGTCCGCTGGATTTGATTTCAATAATAAACATTATAATTTTGATATCAATTTTTTCATTTGTGATGCACCAGCTAGGGCCTACTTAAAGGGCATCGTAGGACATACTAGTAAACATGGGTGCGAAAAATGCACAGTTGTTGGTCGGTATCAAAATCATCGCATAATTTTTGTGCACGATAACTATTCGCTTATTTCAGATGGTGATTTCATAACAGGAAACAAACATTTTATAAAAACAAAATCACCCCTATTAAACATTGGAATAAAATTGATTACACAGTTTCCTCTGGATCCCATGCATCTTATTTTTCTAGGAGTGGTAAAACGAATTCTTTTAAATTATTACGTTGAAGGTAAGCGTCCTTTTAAGCTATCGCGTACACTACTTGACATAATGAATTCTAAAATTCAAACAATTAGGTTATATCAACCAATCGAGTTTGCACGAAAATGTAGATCCTTTTCTGAACTAAAACGATGGAAAGCAACCGAATTTCGCAGTTTTTTATTATATCATGGCGTGGTAGTATTACACGAGGGTCTACGAAATGAACAATTCGAGCACTTTTTATTATTGCATTGCTCAGTAACTATTCTTTCTAGTGAACACCTGATTGCCAAATATATTGATATGGCTGACTTATTTTTAAAGCAATTTGTTAGAACAGCATCAAATATATTCTGCGACGAGTTTGTCGTTTATAATGTCCATAGTCTCATACACCTAGTTGAAGACGTTCGCAAATATGGACCGATTACAAAATTCTCGTGTTTTCCTTTTGAAAATTATTTGTCATCTTTAAAGAGAAAGGTACGTTCTAAGAAACATGTACTTCAACAAGTACATAACAGAGTTCTGGAAGAGAATCAGTCAAGAAATTATTTTACTGCACCTCAAAAAAAATCTATTGGATTGCAGACATTTGAACCGAAACATATTTTAAACGAAGTTTATGACATTACCAATGGAAAAATCATTTCCTATAATTGCAGAAAAATATGTTTCAGTCAATATATTCTGTCTACAGCCCTACGTGATAATTGTGTTCTTACCAAGTCCAAAAAAGTATTCATTGTAAAAGAGATTTGTGTAACGGCCAACAAAATCTATTTTGAGGGTCTTATTAGTTCTCAAACTGACGATTTGTATTCGGTACCCATGCCTTCCTCAAATTTAAATATTTTTTTCTGTCAAGGTTTTAACGAACAAAATGCTGCCCATTTATCTTACGAACAAATATACTGCAAAGGGTTTCTGATGCCTCATAATGGAGGTTATGCTTTTTTTCCACTACTCCATTGCTAAAGTTACTTAATTCTCACAATTTTTTTCTTAATTTTTGTTTGTAATTATTAAGATCACCTATTTATTTTCTTCTTTGTGCTAGACATATTCCTACCATTCACACGATGTATTACGGGGTAGTGGAATTTAAATCCAAAAGACCAGAATTGCAAGAACTTGCCATAGTACCACTTACATGGTTAGTTAAAAATGAAAGAAGATGTTATTGGCCTACTGGGACAAACAAACTTCCACTAGAGTCTTTTGTTAAACAATGTCCTCCGCCTAATAAGAGTTGGCGTCATTTTGCATTGTACAAAGTTCATTTCAAAACACGTAAGAATTTTTTTTTAACTGAATTTAATTATGAAAGTTAAATTTCCACTATTTTTAGTTGACTATAATTTAGCTGAAATGGAGACCACCCGCATTATTCAGGAATATGAAAAAAAAAATAGTCTTTCGGAGGCCAGTAACCACAGTGTGGGAAGGAAATATGTACCATCCGAATCAAGTGATTCAAGTAACGATGACAGTGAACCGCTTGTACAATTTAAAAAACAAAAAATATGTGAAGGTAAAGGCATACTATTTATATAATAAATATTTGTATTCATAAAAGATAGCAATGTATATGTTTCCTTACCCGAGACGCCAGGACCTTCCTCTACATCGACGATGACGCAGTTTAGCAACCTCACATCAGCAGATGAGGCGCTGAATCATGATATAATAATAGGTAAAAACCTCATTCGTCTCAATAAACATTAAGTAATAATTTTTCGTTTCTGTTTTAGAAGATGTAAATAACTGTTTTGCTTATGGGGCCCCATCTACGGTGAAAGAAATTTCTAAAGGAGCGAATCATGACTCAGGTTGGCTTGATATTCCATTATCAATATAGGCGTCGTTTAAGAAAACTTATAATCTTATTTTTTTTACAGATTTTAAAGACACAGTACTAACATCTTTGGCAAAATTGCAAACAACCAATGACCAAATTTTAATAACAATGCAAGAAATTTTACGATACAACAAGAAAATCGCACTGGAAAAGTTAATCGCACCGGAAAATTTACCCACTTTTCCCCTCAAAACATATGAAGAATTTTTAAGTTTTGAATTGTTGGCAAAAGAGGACCCTATTGTTAATCAATATATGGTTAGTTCTTACATATCATAATCATAAAATATAATAATAATAATAATAATTTCTGTTGGTGTTTTATATCTACTAATATGAATATACTTTACAGGTGCGGAGATTGGCAGCGTTGGGGGGTTCAGGCGTTGAGGGCGTCACGAGAAGAATAATGAAATTTCTACTGGCGAATCAGTTGAGTTTACAGTTTAACTGGAAAGGTCGCTTTAATAAAATTGGCTTTGAAAATACCTCAACCTGGATTATTGTGTTGGGTAAGAACAATGATTTTGATCGATATCTCTTTTTTACTTTTTTGTATTTCAGAAGCAGCAAAGCTAAATTTTCCAGCAAACGAAAGAAATGATTTAAAAGTTGCCTGGGCGGTAAAAGAATGGTTAAAACATTCATCAACACGCATGAACCAAGGAAATAAAACTAAATAGTAGCCTCACTCAGTATTTAGTGTTTTGTATTTTATACATATGTTTTTTGAATTTGTAGTTCACGTTTAAAGAACGATTTAAATACCTACCTCTTAGTTATAATAAATACGTTAAAAAAACAAACATTTGTAGCATTTTATTTATTATATACTCTAACGTTATAAGCGATATTAATAAGGATTTAAATATAACGTCTATAATAACGTTTGAAATGAGGCAAACAAAATATTTTAATTTACGTTTCAAATACACGACTATTAAACGTTACCAAAAAGGGTTTTAAATCGAACATTTTAAAACGTATAATGATCGATTTTTTAACGGCAAGATTAAACGTGTATTTATTGGTGATGTTTAAGGTGAAAAACCGCGACATTTTAAAGTTGATTGTACGTAAAAAAATAACGCAAAAATGAAACGGTGTTATTGTTTAAAACAACGTTTAGTCAACGTATGTGTGTTTACTGGGGAAGGTCAAAACCAGGCAACCACAAATAACACAATAAATCCGTCGGATGAAAGTCTAGAGAGTCCGTAACAGAGCCAGTGCAGTGTTTCCGGCTCTTGAACGTTATCACCCGAACTGGGACTTATACTGCTACTAGATTTGGCTTACTAGAAAAAAGTCATTATGCCCATCTATGTCAATATGCCCGCCTCTCCCCTAATCGGACAATATAGGTACAGCAAAATATAAGGCCAAGATACAACTTCGTTGAATGGTTTACCCTCATAAATGCTTTTTACTGCAGTTAAGTATTTAAATCCTTCATTCTTTTTTACAGTTACCTCCTACTTTACCGGGAATGTTGATACATTTAGTGGAAAAAGTTTCAACAATACTAATTTCTACTCTGCAATGAGGATATTATGTCCGGTCTAAAACTGAAATTAACCTTAATAAAAACAAGATCTTTAGCTACACTTGCACTTTTTAACAAAACTGTTTACTGTGCACAACACACTGCGAATAGTCATATAAATCCAAAATTATTTCTTTAATGGCTTCGAAATGTTCCGCGTAGAATATTGCAGCCTTAATCGATGTTCCCCACCGGGTAATTACAGGTTCTGGAAGTAAAAAAACTTCTGGTAAACGACTGCACTCTTAGAGGTGCTTTTAGAATAACTTTTTTTACATTTGAAATTAACTTATTTTAATTTAAATACAGTTGGTTAAGCAGGTAACAACGCATTATTAAGTGACAATAAACAACCCCTAACAATATACATGCATACTCCGAAAACCCCCAATAAATAGCTTGTGTAGAACCAAAATGTAAATATAATTATTAGAAGCTTCAGATTGGAAAATCCCTAAAATAAATACTGAACTGGACATTAAACCTTTAACGTTTTAAATTTTTTCATAAAGCCAAAAACATAAAAATATGCTCTTAAAATAATAATTTATGAAAAATAAGCATTAAACTGACAAAATATGCAAAAAATGCATAAATATGCATTTTACATACATTCCGCCCTTTAGCCATAAGTAACAATCTTATAAATTCACCACTATTTAGGCTACGCCATGATTACAGACAGACAGACTACAAACTGAGGTAGATATTTTTATGGTAAGTTATGCATCTCTTAAAAAGAAACTGTTTACAATATTGTAAGTATTTAGTATTATATACTTGGGTTATAATTAGTTAATTTGTTGTCTGTCTCTATAAAGTAAATACTTTGTAATTGGGTACTTTGTACTTTTGTAAATTTTAATTCCTATTAGGTGCTGAAATAAATAAATAAATAATTACCTATGTTTCGATGTTACGATTTTTTAAATTTTTTTAATCAATGCTAAACTTTTCTTAATGCATATACCCAGCTACATAAAGGTGACGTTCTTCCACTTTCCTCTCTTTGTTACGCATTTTATTTATTCTGATATTGGATTTTAATGCAATCTGAAACACGTAGAGCACCTCTCACTTTACCACATTAACTTTTTCTAAAAAATATTTTATAGATTAGGATGATTACTATTTCTCTCCATTCAATCAAATTTTTTAATTTTCCAATAAAAAAAAGTATAAAAATGTGATTTTATTGGGAACTAATAAACAGTTTAGAATTTTATGGTTGTTGTTGTGCTTAACTTTCGTAAACTCGAATATATTTAAAAATCAAAAGTTTTTGGTTGAAGTGTTACTGGATCGTTATACGCTTCTAAATTTTTAACGATGTCATAAAGTTAAAAACTATTTTTACGCAAAAATAAAATAAGTTTTAAGTGTTATCACAAACTTTCATGATTTCGTGCTTTAGGCAAATTATAGTTACACAATATACTATGTAATTAAAAGCATTTTAATTATTATTATTTAATAAATAAATAAATACGCTATCCTACGTCTTTTTTACGTCTAGTCACATGTTTTGTCTTGTTACTGATGTGCAAAATATATTTACTAGAATCATTATTAAGATACGGTATAATTGCGTGAGGGTGGAAGCTACAAAAACTTTAAAACCTCTGAATGTTTACCAAAATTATAATATTAAAAATAATTAATAACAAAAACAAGCGCTACTCCGCACATTTAGTCTACAATTCAGAAATACTAAATGTTCGATCACTGTATACAGGGTGTTTGGAAAAAGGAGGCCAATCCCTTAACCATATATTCCTTATAATGTCGTTTTTCATTTTTGACCCTTATGTTCGATTTTAAAGTTTAAAATTAGAAACTGATAGTCCAGGCATTAGAGCCCATACGAGGACGTTAGCTTGCAAAATTCATGGTAGTTCTGGAAATGGGCTCATTTTATGTTCTTTGGGCCGCTGAATCCAAATTTTTAACTTCCCACCAAAAATTCCCCCCGCAACCCCCCCAAATTTTGAAAAAAAGATAAAAATATCGTTTTTTTGGAAAAAAATCGTTATTTTGTATACTTTATACAAAAACTACCTGGAAATTCGGAAAGTAGACAAAATTTGCGACAAAAAAAATTCTTAAACATTTTGACGTAGGACGGACGTAGTAGGCGCTGATGTGCCTTGAAGCATGCTAATTGATGACTGTGCTTAACAGCTCACGTATTTATGTTCGCTTCCTCTTCACCTTATCGTTTGTTTTAACCCTCCGCCACCCTCCTTTTTTACATCTTATTTTTAACATCAGGAAGTCCTCCCCTAACCCCCAACTTTTCCTTATCTATTTTCAGGCAAGTTGAGAATTAAGAACACATCTACATATTTAAAAAATATACTTAGAGTTTTATTACTAATAAAAATTCTTGACAAGAGAAAATATATATTAATAAATATAGCATAACACATCTTAGCGATGACTTAAAATTTTTCTTCTTCGCTTAATTGCAGCTGAGGGCCCAAATTTATCTACGTCACTTTGGCCACTGGTATCAGTACAGGGCCGTAGCTGGGCTTGAATTTTAGGAAGGGCCGTTAACATTTCTGGAAGGGCGAACTACTTAAACTTTTTTTTTATTTTAGTAGGTAGTACATAGGTAAGTATTTTATATAAAAATAAAAAAAAGTAAAGTAACTTCATTTTGTATTTGTGGAGATGTATAAACTGCATTTTTCGGTATGTGTTGCATACATTCAGAAAGGGTAGGATCTTTTTTAATAGTATATTGAAAAAGATTAACAAAAAGCCCTCTTTCTATATTCTCTTTAACTTTATAGGTACCCCTAAGTGCAAGTTCATTAATTGCAAGGAACTGAACAACCTCTGCAATAGATTTTATGTAATATCGTTTTTTTTTTAAGGATATTGTTATTTATCATTGTGGGAATGGATGCACCTGTTGATTGACGCTGAAGCTTTTCATGCCACATGCTCATGGAAAAAACATATATGTCGGTTTTCTCGTGCTTAGGAAACCCATTTTTAGGATCCATTGCGTTTTTCCAATTCTTGTACCTACCCCTGGGACGTATACGTTGTCTCCTTATTAGCGTTTGGTTGAAATTAACTACAAGCATAACAAAACGCAGCATCCAGTTTTGAAGAGTATTCTAGCCACTTAAATTTTGTATACCATTCCGCATGAAATGATCGATTATTTTTTTATTTTGGGAAGTTTTTTAAAAATACTTGTTGAATTGGTTCTCCAATAAGTGGTAAATCATCTGGTCTTTGACTTGTATCTGGTAAAGTTTTCGTAATTACTGTGCTTTCGTTTTCAACGACATTGATAGAAGAAGTCCCCGTTTTTGTATTGCTGCTATTTTCATCATTACTGACTTCGCACAATCGCGGCTTTTTCGCCCAGAAAGGGTTATTATTATAAAATTGTTGTTGTTTTCCAGGAAGGGCGAATTTTTCTCTAGGAAGGGCGGCGCCCTGCCTGCCCCCCCCCCCCCCCCCTGGCTACGGCCATACTATCAGAATCTATTACTTCGTGGGTTTCATACAAGACTGAAACAAAGAAACATTTCTCAATCAAGCTTAAAATTAGGTTCTTGTGCGAAACATATATAATTTGTTGCAAACTACTTTTTTTAGAGCAGATTGATTGATCCATTGTAGGAAAAAAAGACAAAAAAAGGTAGTTTAAAAACGACTAACCTGACAATTGCTCCATGTTTTCGGACTCTAGAAAAGCAGGACCATCAGATTTCTCCAACATAATCCCATCAACTTGATCGACCTTTTCAAACAACAGTTCGAGTTCCACTGCTTGTGGATCCTCTTCATCCAAATCCTCAACGATACCTTCAGGGCTATCATCGCATGAATTGCTGCACTCGAGGCACATTATTATTATATCTAATCGCACTGGGGCAGAACTCATGACTGACTGTAAACAGTGTGAAAGGGGAGGGGATGAACCAAGAAATTTAAAACGGTAAGCAGCGGTAAGTATGCAAGGTCGCAAATGCGGTGAAAACTACGCTGTTGCCGTCTAATGTCCAGGCACGCGTTCGGAGTAGTGGCGCATGTTCTGAGGCGTGCTAACGTCCTACGCGTTCGCCCTACGTAAATATATATAAAATCTTTTTTGTCACAAATTTTGTCTACTTTCCGAATTTCCAGGTAGTTTTTGTCTAAAATATACAAAATAACGATTTTTTTCCAAAAAAACGATTTTTTTTTTAATTTGGGGGTTGCGGGGGGAATTCAGCGACCCAAAAACATAAAATAAGCCCATTTCCAGAACCACCATGAATTTTGCAACCTAAAATTATGTATTTCCTGGACTATGATGTTATTGAATAATTTGAGTACCTATTTAATAATACTAGATACACAAGGTTCCCCATTTAAAACGAAACAGGCTAAATATCTGGTTCCACGTTAATTAAAAAAAAAACGCTCGGACCCGTCAATTTTTATTTCGAGGGGGACATCTTTTGTGTATATTGTCAATCTTGTTACTTCAAGCCCCTAGGAGGGAGGGGGGGGGGGGTAAGATCTAAATCTTAAATGGATACTCCTATTTTGTATAATTTTTTTGAATTCTGCATGAAATTCTGAACATTTTTTAATTAAAGCATTATTAGTCTATACCAAACAGTTTCCGAGATAGTGACCCTTAAAAAATTAGATTTTTGAACTTTGACAGCGTCTAGCTTTCTAACTGTACGTCTTAGAGTAAAACGGCTTACATGTCCCTATCTTCGATTTTTATTATCTTTCCAATAGTGTCAACTTCCGGTTAAACCGGAAGTACTATATTTCTTACAACCGGTTTAACCGGAAGTTGACACTATTGGAAAGATAATAAAAAACGAAGATAGGGACATGCAAGCCGTTTTACTCTAAAGACGTACAGTTAGAAAGCTAGACGCTGTCAAAGTTCAAAAATCTCATTTATCAAGAGTCAATATCTCGGAAACTGTTTAGTATAGACTAATAATGCTTTTATTAAAAAATGTTCAGAATTTTATGCCGAATCCAATAAAATTATATAAAATAGGGATATCCATTTAAGATTTAGATCTTACCCCCCTCCCTCCTAGGGGCTTGAAGTAACAAGATTGACAATATACGCAAAAGATGTCCCCCTTGAAATAAAAATCGACTGGTCCGAGCGTTTTTTTTTTAATTAACGTGGAACCAGATATTTAGCCTGTTTCGTTTTAAATGGGAAACCCTGTAGAAATTTCAAATTTGGTACATTGCTTCACCATAAAGAGTTATATCTTTTGAGGAAATCAAAATAAAAACAATTATGAAATATTCAAAATAGGAGAGCCCAGTTAGTAAACGTTGACCATAAACCCCCCCCATTTTTTAGTATGTATGCGAGTGATTTTCAAACCATATTTTTTTAAAGCAATAATTTATTTTTGATTATTTCTGGACTCCTATAGAATTTCGATAAAATGATGCGTTTTGGCGATAATTTTAAAAATATGGGTACTTTACTGATACCAAGGCGGCTTACGGTAATCTCATAATTTCCAAATGCTAAATCAGTTCAGCTGTTGTGGCATTACCATGGATACAAAGTATAAATAAGTAAAACGTTGCAATAGTTGATAATACCGAAAGCAACGGACTAGATAAAAATAATGTAAAGACAGTGGCATACAGATAAAAACCTGATAAGGTGGAAGTATCAACATGCTTGCCAACCTATAACCTATTTCGCATAGAATTATTTATGTTTTCTAGCTTTTACACCAAGTTTAGAGAAAATCAGTATCGACTTGATATTCATTAGATAATAATTGACATATTTAATAAATATCAAGGAATTTCCTACCTTATATCAGGAGAATTGTATAGCGAAAAATATCGGGTAAGATTTTTTTTAACATTATTGTGTCATTGTTCTTTCCCTATACAATTCTCCCAAAATTAGCAATAAAATAAATTGATATTTTTGTAATATATCAGATATTACCTAAGTAATGTGCCGACGATCCTGATTTTATTTAAATGCTAGTTTAAAAAATAATAAACTTGAAAAAACAAAGCAATACAATAGGTTATAGGTTGGCAATAAATTGAACGACGTTGAGAATTCAACCTTAAATAAAAAAACCAGTTAAATGAAATTATTTTATTGTCCTACCTACTAAGAGCTTACTATTTCTAATCTTCTTGACATAACAGTGAAACTGTTATTACTCGTTCTTAAGACAATAATCTACTATTACTTATTAAATATATTTGATACATCATAACCAGATAATAAAAGTTTTAAATAAGACGGCTTAATCATTGACTCTAATCAGTATGCAGTGTTAATTTTTAAAATCAATCTGATGGACCTGGATTTAATTAGTTCTGTTAATTTTGATTTAAAACTTTATAATTACCATAGACAATTTACCTTTAGATACGTACAGCTTATCTCCTGCGCAAACAAAAGTTACGTTTTATGGGTGAAAAAATACGTCCGAGCGCATGACTCGCCGGTCAGCTGCCGTCCCTCTGGGCACCTTCGGGCATGCGCACAAACCTCATGTTATCGGCCTGTCCTACTTTATCGACATGCTCAAAATATACTCCAGAATCGGCTCGGCCGCCATTTTTGTTGTTGTGTTTTAAGGTTTCTCTGTGGATTCCTTGTAGTTTTCTTAGCTATTGTGGATTGTGGGTGTTTAATATTTACGGATCCCTAGTTTTTGTGTGTTTAGTAAATTTTGTCTGATTGTGAGAAAATTAATTCTGTCAAAGTTGCTGGTTGGTTAAAATCTGTACACCTCGACATTAAGATTTTAATAAAGCCAGTATTCTACGGGTCAAGTTCTCGGGCAAACCCTTTTCAAATTCTTGAACAAGAAATTTTGCTTGAACATGTTTTACACGTACCCAAATTTTTGCCAAATTGTAAAAATCAATACAAGTTATATACCACTTAATGTTTGACTTGAGGTTAGGCACGCAATAATACCGTAGATTGGTTATTTTGCTGGTTATGTTTGTTTTTATATTCGATTTTATAAGACTAGTTTAATTCACATGTTCTTGTTCTCTTTCTTTTCGAACTAAAAACACGACGATGCATCATTTTTAAACAAATTTTAAAAACAAAACCTTAAAAACAATTTTCTATCCTTAAAATCTGATAGGTTTGCTACTACTAATAATGCTAGAAATCACTATCTTTTTTCCCAACTTGACCAAAAATTGAGAAGAAATTCCAATTTTTTGCCAAGAATTAAAATTTTAAAGCCCGGACCTGTCTATTTTCACATTTGTCAAACGATAATGTTGCAGTGCGCATGTCTAATAGTATTTAGCTTTGTTCACATGCGCGAGGCCATAAATCTGCCACTTTCGTGATTATTGTTTGCTTTAAAGGTAAATTGTCTATGATAATTACTTTTAAACTGTTTAATATCATTTATAATTAAAACTGCAATAGTGCAGATAGCACATAATTTTTCCTAAATTGCTGCATATTTTTTTTATCTTGTCTGATTCAATAAAGGAAAACTAACTTGGAAAATTTTCCTAATAAATTTTCTCGTGAGCAGACTGCCGCAAAGCTTGTGGTAATTTGTCAAAAACTTTTCGACCGTTATTAAGTTTAGTCAAAGTTTCAAGAATTAGACAGATACCCATAAATCAGTGGTAAATATAGATAAATAATATAGAGAGAAGTACTTACACAATGCCAAGAAAATCGTAATAATATAACGTAAAATACATTAGAACATAAGATTTATTTTGTTTGTATCTTAGGTAATAATAAACACGTGTTTGGCGTGGTTAAATACACTTGATTTATAACAACGATTTATTCGTAAATCTAATATAAAAATAACCAATGGGGATCAAGTGTGTACAAATATTATTCTGTTTATAAGCAGAAAACAACACAAGTTCAAATGCAAAGTTCCAATTGGTTCCTGAATGGGACTAGAACACATAGATTCTGATGTAACCACTATATTGCCAATGTTATGTAACCAGACTATTGAAAAGTGAGGCCACTATGCGGCTGGTTACCGGGATAGTAAGCATGCGCAATATGTAGTTTAAACAACAAATGTCAATCAGCTATTGCTTCGATGCGAACAGAACCGATCATTCATTATTTTTAATTTATGTCGTGTGATGTTTGTGTAATTTTTAAGTATTGTGTTAATTTAAAATTAACATTTTAATATCTTTAAAAATGCAATTTTATCATTACAACTTTTAATGCCATAAAAGCTCCATTAAGG
The DNA here is from genome assembly GCA_963969555.1 of Polydrusus pterygomalis. Taxonomy (NCBI): domain Eukaryota; kingdom Metazoa; phylum Arthropoda; class Insecta; order Coleoptera; family Curculionidae; genus Polydrusus; species Polydrusus pterygomalis. The sequence continues at coordinate 89,538,667 of OZ018377.1, read as the reverse complement.
TTGGACGCCTACCACTTATTGTTTTCTCTTTTGCTACAACCATCAGCAACATACCTTCTGTCTCCTGATGATGAACGTTTCTACGTTCGAAACATGTTGAGACCATTTAAACTAAGAATTTTTATTCTATTAAATTTTGTGGAGGAAGACTTCGTGTTTTTCTTTTATTTCCTTAAATTTAAAAGTTTAAATGATGGTAAGTTCTCTACATGTTTCGAATGTACAAACTTTCCTTCTCAGGAGAATAAAGAAAAATTAGAAAATCAACAGGTGACAGGTGTATACAATGATAATAGAGCTGCAAAATGAGAGAAAGAAACTTTGTAACAAGTTAAGTGATTTGAAGAAAATTCAAAATACCAATAATAATAATAATAAAACTTAAGAAGTTTGGAAGTTCGTAAAGTATAGAATGTAATGAATTAGGATAACTAAATTAGAAAAAGTTATTGAGACAGGCTATGTATAAATGTACAAGAGATTATTAATGAAATAAGAAGAATATATAGTAGTGGAGAATCTGAACTGCATCCAAGGGAAAAAGTAAGGGGTTAATTATATTAACCATGAAAATATGAGCAAAGAGTAAATGGGAGCCCACAAGTGAGAGCAAACATCATGAAAATGTATTATAAAAACTAATATACTTTATAATTTCAACACTACTTATGACTGTTTTCAAAAATTACTGACGGATATGATCAACAAAGACAAAAAAAAATGTTCATTAAAATTTAGTTTACTAAAGTGTTTTTTTTAATTAAATAAATAAAGTCATTTTAGATACATTTGTTGTTTGTTTGTGTTAATTATTTGTAACTGAGAGAATTCATGAGTGAAAAATTGTTGATTATGATTTACAGGTCATTAGTGGAGTCTATCATATGCTATGGAATCGTAGTTTGGGGGGCATTATATAAGGCAACATTAAAACCACTAAACACTGTTCAAAACTGTATACTAAAAGTAATTTATAAAAAATCTAGACTATATCACACCGCTTTCCTTTTCTCATCTGAAGTGTTAAATGTAAGATATCTTTATGTTTTAAATATATCTAAGTTTATGAAAAGACAAAGAAATGTGGATAGAATATCTCACAAATATCAAACCAGAGCTAAAGATCAAGAAAATATCAAGGGTTCAAAAAATAACAAAACCTTGATTTGAAATCAGTTGTCTACATGGGACCCAAACTGTTTAACCTCTTACCCGTTGAAATACGTCATATTAAAGTAACTAAAGTTTTTGGTAAAGAATGTGCTCGATACATATTTAACAATTTCCATTTGATATTTAGTAGATTGTTTTGAGTGTTTAGATTGGATGGTTTTCGGTCTTTGAGTTGACTCTTGTGCTATGTTGCAGGCTAGTTTTCTGATGTTATTAAGTGGGCCTTACTAGGTCCTCTTCATGCAAATATATTAGGTAGTAACTAAAAGTCTAAGAACTAAGAACGTAAGAACCTACAATATCCGCTACAATTCTTATGAATGACATCAAACACATACAGATATTATATCTGTTGTTTTTGTTAGTAATAAGTGTACTTTTGTTTTAATGACTTTATAGAGTTTATTATAGATTTGTAATTTATAAATTCTAATAATAATAATAATAGTTTGATAACAGCGCTTCCTTTGATGTACGTGTTAAGTATAGTGGACCATAAGTGTACCATGCAGTTAACCAGTCAAATTGTAAACGCTGGAATCATTAACTTTTTTAAAAGTAAACAGTGTAGTCCATTCTATGACAAGACTATGGTGGTGACCCTTTTTAAGCTCAGGTGTGGTTTTTGTACATTTTTCTTGCTGGTAAAATAAAAATATTTACGTCACTTTGTGCAATTTAGTTTTTAGTATTTTTTTTTAGTGGCGGAAGAACTTAAAGTATTGATTATAATGATTTCATAAAAAAAAACTCATGCTTTTCACTGCCACCACCTCCACAACCAAAATACAAAGTAGGTACGCCACTTGGGTACATTGTAAAAAGTTTCCAGCTAGCTAAGCCAGCCAATTCATAGTTATTATTTTCATAACAGGAACAATCGAGCAGTGGTTTTCCAAAAAAATCGCAATTTTTGATGCGGTTTAAATATCAGCTTATATTTTATCCCAACTTTAAAAAAATAATAGAATTAATTGATACATAAATTATTTATAATAAAAATGTTAACAAAAAACATAAAATAATAAATATATTATTAACTGCGTAAGGCCGAAAACCATTAAATACATGTTGTATGTTTTAACGCAATTCAGTTGGTATAGGTAGTTCAGTTTAATTATAAAGTGACACACACACACAATTTTGCGGTTTTTGTTTTATTTATGTGATAGCAAAATGGCCCATTATTGTTGTTTTATGTGTTATTATTTCATTTTCAAAATATGCTATCCGGTTTTTATATATTTGTACAAGTTGTTTTATTTATGCAAAAATAAAAATAAATCATTATTAGTTATACAGGGTCCTGCAATAGTGAGTCAGGCTTCCATATGAATAAAGTTAGGAATTTCATTCATATGCTCACTGATAGTATTCCGTAGGCTGTAGTTCAGGAAAATGTTTTCGCATCTAAAGGATGGCCCAATAGTCCTGTCCTGTCCTTTATTATATTATTGAATTTGCTTTGGTAGTTTTGCAACCCTGGAAAATTAATTGAAAAAAAAATTAAAAAATTCAAATTTTTAATATGTGAATTTAAAGGGTATGTACAGGGTGTCCCAAATTCGAGCCTCATCATGCGGATCTCGGAAACTATAAGAGATACAGCATCGGTTAAATTGTGGCAAAGTTGCGCAATTTCGTACTGAGCAATATCGCAAAAAAATACCTTAGCTATCTTTTTTAGTTTTTGAAATTTTTGCAAAAAACTAAAATTTTGAGTTTTTGTTTTTTTAAATTGCTCGACTTATTTTATCCGCCGCAGAAAAACAAGCCCAACATTGTTAAGGCAACTTTTTACGCTCCATATTGTGACGTTTTTAGAATTTCGTTACAACGTTTCGTTTTTGTGGAACTATTATCAACTTTAATTTTTTAAATACGGACCTGCATTTTTTATTTTATTTTTTGATAGCCCTTTAAGCCCTGAATTCAACCATGTACCACACTTAATTATATTTAGACGTTTTGATGTCATTATTACATCTTCAGGAATGTGATAATTATTTTTAAATACGGCCCTGGTGTATATTTGACTCTTGGTTTATTAAAACTACCATACTGGGCTAAATTAGTATTAAGCGTAGCAAAATAACTATAATTAGGCTGTAAGCGTTCAGGATAGTCCTGTAAATAACGGTCACAAGAAATTTGTGAATTCCTATTGGAAGAATAAACTCGTAACATGTCGCGCTTTTCTATTCCTATTGGAAGAATAAACTCGTAACATGTCGCGCTTTTCTAAAGCAGAAAACAATTTTGCTGAAATATTCAGTATAAATGGTGACTGCAGTTGTCAAGATAATCAAGGTGAAGGTATCAACATGCTTGCCAACCTATAACCTATTTCGCGTATATTTATTTAATTTTTCTAGCTTTTACACACAATTTAAATAAAATCATTATCGTCTTCATATTTTATAGGTAATAATTGACATATTAAATAAATATCAAGGAATTTCATTAAATATTTTAGGAGAATTTTATAGCGAAAAATGTCGGCTAAGATTTTTTTTACCATTATTATGTCATTCTTCTTTCACTATACAATTCTCCCAAAATTAGCAATGAAATAAATTGATATTTTTGTAATGTCAGCTATTACCTAAATATTGTACCGACGATATTGATTTTATTTAAATGTTAGTTAATCAAATAATAAACTAAAAAAAGCAACGCGAAATAGGTTATAGGTTGGCAATAGATGAAATGACGTTGAGAATTCCACCTTAAGTCAAACAATCAAGTAAAAGTTCTTGTCATAGCAACCTTTGTTTTGTTTGGTTTTATTTTTACTTTGTTACAATTTATATAAAAACTTCAATATAGTAAATTATTTGTATAAAATTCCGGATCCATTTACATGTTGTATGTGCTAAAATGCTTAAGTAACTAACACTAGGGCCGTAATTAAAAATAATTATCACATTCCTGAAGATGTAATAATGACATCAAAACGTCTAAATATAATTAAGTGTGGTACATGGTTTATTTCAGGGCTTAAAGGGCTATCAAAAAATAAAATAAAAAATGCAGGTCCGTATTTAAAAAGTTAAAGTTGATAATAGTTCCATAAAAACGAAACATTGTAACGAAATTCTAAAAACGCCACAATATGGAGCGTAAAAAGTTGCCTTAACAATGTTGTGCTTGTTTTTCTGCGGCGGATAAAATAAGTCAAGCAGTTTAAAAAGACAAAAACTCAAAATTTTAGTTTTTTGCAAAAATTTCAAAAACTAAAAAAGATAGCTCAGATATTTTTTTGCAATATTGCTCAGGACGAAATTGCGCAACTTTGCCACAATTTGACCGATGTTGTATCTCTTATAGTTTCCGAGATCCCCATGATGAGGCTCGAATTTGGGACACCCTGTACACGTTTTAATAAATCTCAGATATCGAACAGAGATTAAAGGAAATCAAAGAATACACACTGGAATAGAATCGTGGATCTATGTTTCGAAAGATTAAAGCTACCAGTGACAAAGTAATTTCAATTTCAATTCTACAAAATATTTAATTGCGGAAAACGTATTAATAAAGAAAAGGACTATTGCCATTATTTCCTTTAAAGAATTACCAACCATAGAAGAATTCGTATTGGCTAAGGGTTTAAACTGCACTATCGATCCAAAAGAGATACCAATATTGGATACTATTAGCGCCGTCGACCCAACAAGCATAAAAGAGACAAAAACGAAAGAATTATCAGAGAAGGTTAGAGACGTTCTAGAAAAATCAAGGCCTCCAAAACGAAATAATAGTAATGAAGAATTTATCTATCTTGCAATACTTCTTAAAAATCGAGTATCAAAATTCTACCAGCCGAGAAAGGAAATCAACCGGATGGATGTTCAGGCCTACGATCAAAAAATCTAAGAAGTCCCACAGAAAGAAAACTACTCTCTCGTTTCTAAGTATCCAACCTCTTCCCTCGGGAGAAGAGTCTACCGAACACTTTATAAATATGGAAAATACATATCAGAAAAGACACGAACACCAATACACAAACATAAAATACCTACACGATCCATTATGAGTTCTCGTAACTCTGCTACATACGAACAAGATATATTTCTACTTCCCCTACTTCAACCACTCCAAAGAAATAGCACATAATTTGTCTCCATAAAAGATGCACTAAGATGATCAGAAACAGACTATAGGATGATAAGAGTCTACAGGAAAGAACACCTCTACCTATTAATGTCATCATCGAACTATAAGAACTTTTCCTCAACAATTTCTACTGCCAAAAAAAAGCTAGATTGATTATCGAGATAGACGATGAGCTCATCTCTTTCGCCAAAAATCGCAAACATTTACATGGGATGGTTTAGTTCCGAAGCACAAGAACAACAAACTTGTTATGACCCACCTGCTGCAGCAACTTTATTCCATCACAAATAATGATTCTTGCGATAATTTAAAATAGGCCTCAACATCCTCTTTCAATAATTGGTTATCGTATTTTTAAATCTCCGAAAAAAAATAAGCCTGAATTCGAATTCAGACTTCAAACTTCGTTGTATGGAGCGTAAAATTTATTATCGATATGAGAATAACTACCATCAAGGGAAATTAGGAAAAAGAAGGTAACATTTTGTAAACTTCCGAATGGCTACATTTTTAGGTTATGGATTAAACATCTATTTAGGAGACCAGTGCAAGAGTATTGAAGTAACAATATGAATCATTTAATTTATTATTTATTCAATTTCGTTTAATGCCTTTGTCATTATTCCAATAATTTCCTTATTATTACTTAATAATATGTATATAATTTGTTACATAGTTAAGTCGATTTCTAGTGCTACTAGTTGGTAGGGAAATGACTTATTATATTTAAACCAATAAAACCTAATATGCTGCGGAAAAATATTTTTTTAATGATGGACTAAACACAGTCTCATGACATAAAATGACATGTAAAATCTTTTATGACAAATAGAAACTAAAACCACCTTAAAAAATCCAAGACTATCACAAAACGTACAACGTTAGTAAACTAGACTGGGTACATATCGCTAATCGTCAGCCGAGAGTGCATCTAATATTAGTACTAAAAAAAAATTTACAAAAATTTACAAAAATTTACAATAAAAAATACTTTTCTTTTTTTCTATTTACTATTGCTTTTTTTGCCTCACCTTCCTGCGGAAAGTGAAGGGGAAACATATCGCTAAATTGTCATTACAAACAACTGACCAAAACTACACAATGGTGCAAAATTTTCGTTTTCTCGTATAGATTGGTATTTTTCGGAGACGGCGCCGTATAGTGCTCGGCGTCCCGTTTCCAATGCCGCCTCGCTCGATTCGCTACAGCTTTTCGTTACGGAGATATATTATGATATTTAATATTATGATATTGATATTTATAGGTGCTCTTTAAACTCGCACACCTTTGTGCAATGTGGGATATACTTTCCGTATTTGCTCTATAAAAATATGTAAGTATTCAATCGATTAAAACATAAGCAAAAAATTATTCTTACATTGAAGCTATCAATTATCAGCTAATAAATTTGTAGAAATATTATTGTGCCGAGCCCTTCGGGCACGGCACTGTTCTAGTTCGTTCGTTTAATTATACGACAGTTGTCACTTTGACAGGTAAGTGTAATTTTTTTTAGCTTTTTTGTAGCGAGGGTTATAGCTACAAGAATTTGAAATTAAAAAATTTTCAGGTACCTCAAAGTTCTATATGATAGCTCTCAAATTTTGGCAGGTAAGTGTAATTTTTTTTTTAGCCTTTTCATAGCGAGGGTTATAGCTGTAAGAATCCGAAATTTAAAAAATTTCAGGTACCTAAATAAGAAAGTTTTATACGAAAGCTGTCAAATTTTAACAAGTAAGTGTGAATTTTTTTTTAGCTTTTTTGTAGTGAGGGTTATTGCTGTAAGAATCCTAAATTGAAAAATTTTTCATTACCTAAATACCAAAGTTCTATACGACAGCTATCAAATTTTGACAGGTAAGTGTCAATTTATTTAAACTTTTTTCGTAGCGGGGGTTAAAGCTGTAATAATCCTAAATTTAAAATATTTTCAGTACATACCAAAATAACAAAGTTCTATACGACAGCTGTCAAATTATATATATTTAAATAGTAATTCTTATTTTTTATAATTTGCACCCTTTATATTACCGGTAGGTATAGAACAATATATTTGAAAAAAGTAGTATTTGAGATGACCTAAACGAATCTCCAAACCAAAAGTATGTCGGACGCACCCAATTCGATTTATTAACGATCCAATATGACCCTAAAAATTGACTTTCCAACTTTCGATCGCGTTCGCAAATAACAGTGTTTTGTAACCCAACGTCGTCTACACGTCGAAAAAATCGATTAAAATGATTTTTGCCACCTGTATCGCGCTACAACGAAAAGAAACCTATTTTTGAACTTTGACTTTAATAACTCTTTTCCGGTACACCCTATATATTAAAAATTGTTCCCAGAACGTGCCCCTACTAGTCCTCTCTACGTCGAGAAACTTTGAATCGTTTAGCTCCAACCGTTTTTGAACAAAATAATCGCGAACATCGAAATGTAGAACAGCCTATAACCACGTGGCGACGGATTACCAATGTCGGAACGCCATCTGTAAAAGCGAGATTACAACTATTTCTGAAACATTTTGGGCAAATATTTTGGTCAATAAAATTAGAAGAAGGTTCAAGGTAGCTATTCCATCCAATTTAAAATCTGGAAATGTTCCTATTACTTTAGCAAGTCAAGCTTAAAACAACCATTTTTCGCCATTTTTGACATTAACCACACACATTTTTGTAATTAATTTTCATAAAAAATCAAAGCCTACTAAATCAAAAGTGAATGGTGTTAGAATTTGTAAATTTTGCCTGTTTCCGCACCCAAAAAAGCGACTTTTCTCAAATTTGCGAATATATTTTGATAAGTTTGGATATGTAGAGGTGTTGAGAATAAATCAGCGCGTCTTTTGGGAAAAAAATAAAACGGTTTTGTTAAAAATTGAATAAGCTACAGTCGATATAGTAAAACGTCGGATAAAAATATCTCTTGATAAATCATAAATTAATTTTTTGAGCCACAAATGATGTTTTCCCAGAGCGAGTTTACTATGCAAACTAAAGCTTGTTTATCGGTCGATATGGCGGATCAAGAAAAAATTCAAAAAGTTATACTCGTATATAGACACTTGCAGAAGTATTTAAGCAAACCAGTGCGACGCCAACAGAAATTACGGGGAAAAAAATTCATAAGCTGCCGTTTTTTCCGTATTAAAGACAGAGAAACACAAAAATATCTTATCAATACAATTTGACGAGCTCTATCCGCTAAAGTATACAACGTTTCGATCAAAAGTCGGTTTCCGTACGAAAAAAAATAAAAACGCCTTACTCTGTAGTTTCCAGTTTCTTACAATTTTTGATAATTTCCATTCCAGTTAGGTATAGAACGATATATTGGAAAAAGGTAGTTTTTGAGATGGCCTAAACGATTATCAAAACCAAATGTCCATCGGCTCCACCCAATTCGACTTATTAGCTATCCAGTAGGTACCTGTTACGGCCAATTTTCGACTTTTAAAAAATAAAAAAAATTACTTCCAAACTTTCGATCGCGCTCACAAACAATAGGCTTCTGTAGCCCATGGTCGTCTACACGTCCAAAAAGTTTAAATCGAAAAAACTAATTTTTGTGGCCTGTATCGAATAAAGACGAGAATCTGATATTCTTCGACTTTAAAAATTAATAACTTTTTTCCGGTACACCCTGTATATTCGAAATTTTCACACAACGTACCCCCACTATTCCTCTCTAAACTAAAAAAGTTTCAATCATCCCACTCTAACCGTTTCCGAGAAAAAAAATCGTAAATGTGAAAATGTCGAAACTGACGACGGCCACGACGACGCCGACAACATACATACATATTTTAAATGTAGCAGACGATATAGTGCGAAATTTTCAAGAGTCGATCAGGGTTGTCGTGATTCCGCGTAAAGGAGACGAATAACATATCGCAAAAATTGCGATATGTTAATAAACAAATCGTTGTAATTTAATTCTAATATTTAAACTTAAAATATTTTAGCGCAATCGACACTTTAAACATGCACGATTCAAAAGTAAACGTTTATTCGGACGAATAAATAACTGTGTTTAACGTCTTACAGTCCTTTATTCAAAATATATTTTTTCAGTAGGAATATTCTGCAATGATTTGCAGCTCCTTCGGTCTGGTTTTAGGGGTCCTTACCCAACTTTTAAGATCGTCGATCTAAAAAAAAAGTATAGGTTGTTTTTCTAAGACACTCAAGGTCACCCCTTTAAATATATTAAGTCATTTCATTTACCGAACGCTGTATATTATTCAATTTTTATTTAGTTCTTAGTTAACCAATAATATCCCTCTCATTAAAGTTTATTATCTTTTCGTTTCGCCTTGTTCAGTAGGAATTTAGGTCAAAAAATTATTTTCAAAGCGCCGGAAAATCATTTCGCAATAATCTAAATCTCTATTGCAAATTGAAAATTCTGTAATCCCTCTTCTATTATCTGGCTTTAAATGGCTTTTGAAGCCTTTTTCCAATATGGCTGTTGCAGATAGAAAATATTTTGCTGGAAAAGGGATGCTCTTAAAAATGTACCTCTCGAATGGATTAATGGGATTTGGCGAACTGGAATTATCTAGGCCAACAACAGTAAAAGCGGTCAAGTATACTAAAAAAAATATCTAACACCAAACATAAATAGTACCTATAACATTTTTTTTTGTAGTTGCGGTTAAGAAAACTTTATATTTACCTGGCATTATCAACCTCGCCGGTATTTTGTATTTTTTAAGTCGCAAATTGTGTGTAAATTTCAATCTACAATTTGTAATTTGTCTTATATTCCAATAATCGTAAATTTAACGGCCTATTTACGATAAAACTCACTGTTGTAGCGTTAAAATTTTAACGCAACCCTCTTTAATAATTTTATTCTATCTTAGAAGTATTTTTATTTCCTAGCACATTCACCACTTCATACTACATGCAGGTACGATGACGTTTTATACCTTTGCTGCAAGCAGGACACCTTAGGGTTTTTATAGTTTTCAATTTTTTGGGTGCTAATTTAAGCACTAAAGTTTTATAGTATGTTCTAAGTAGTTAATTGTTATCTCTAGCATATTATATGCCGTGTAAATGTCCTGTTCCTGTGTGAGATAAGTCCCAAACTGTATGTGCCATGATGCATAATCTGGTAAATTTTCTCAAGCTAGAGGTAAGCTAAAATTATTTTCCGGGGTTTTCCGAACGTTTTAGTTATTTAAATGTTATTTATTTATGTATTTATGGGGCTTAATCTTCAAAGTTTTTCTTAAGTCCCTGAATTTTTCAATGTCTATAAGACCGTGCTACCTTCTTCATTTTTGGGCTCAGGCCGCCATTTTCTATTACTAAGCTGTCTCGGTAACAGCTCGATGATCCAATCCACCTAACTCAACAATTAAGGTATTCCTAACCTAACACAACCAGGACGTTCATTTGGTATCCACTGGATGTTCCAGATGCTTTGGATTTAAGGCCAGTTTATTCCATTTTTTTAATAATATCGCTCTTCTTAGCAATTTGATTAATTAACTTAAAAAATAAATTTAAACCTTTCACTTATGAAACAGTTAATAAGTTACATAATTAAGTATCGTTTTATCATTTTTTTATTATAATATTGTGAGCGAGTTTTCTGATTTTACGGATTCTCTAATTTTATTAGCACGACAACATACCGTAAAAATTCTGTATACCTATATCATATATACAGTGTGTTCATTTGAAAACTTCCCACCTCGATTTTCCTGCTTTAAAATGAAAATGTGGAAAATCGCTCGGACCCGTCGATTTTTATTTAGAGGGGGACATCTTTTGCTTATATTGCCAATCTTGTTACTTCAAGCCCCTAGGAGGGAGGGGGGGGTAAGATCTAAATCTTAAAAGGATACCCCTATTTTATATAATTTTTTTGGATTCTGCATAAAATTCTGAACATTTTTTAATAAAAGCATTATTAGTCTATACTTAACAGTTTCTGAGATATTGACTCTTGAAAAATGACATTTTTGAACTTTGACAGCGTCTAGCTTTCTAACTGTACGTCTTAGAGCAAAGCGGCTTACATGTCCCTATCTTCGATATTTATTATCTTTCCAATAGTGTAAACTTTCGGTTAAACCGGATGTAAGAAATATACTCGGAAATATAGTACTTCCGATTTGACCAGAAGTTGACACTATTGGAAAGATAATAAAAATCAAAGATAGGGACATGTAAGCCGTTTTGCTCTAAGACGTACAGTTAGAAAGCTAGACGCTGTCAAAGTTCGAAAAGGGTCATTTTTCAAGAGTCAATATCTCGGAAACTGTTAAGTATAGACTAATAATGCTTTTATTAAAAAATGTTCAGAATTTTATGCTGAATTCAAAAAAATTATATAAAATAGGGGTATCCATTTAAGATTTAGATCTTACCCCCCCCCCTCCTCCCTCCTAGGGGCTTGAAGTAACAAGATTGTCAATATACGCAAAAGATTTCCCCCTCGAAATAAAAATCGACGGGTGCGAGCGATTTTCCATATTTTCATTTTACACAGTAGCCCCTAAAGCGTACCAACGCTTAATCCAGCTCCTGACCCATACTCGTTTCTTCTTTTTTTCTTTTGTTCCTCAAAAATACTCATGTTTACCACAATACTAGCTACACTAACTTTCACAGCAGCACGCACTATCGTACTCGGAGCCATCTTGAATTTTCATAACTGAGCAAGTAAACTATCCAATGTGTATACATACAAACGAAACAAGTTTACTGGCGGCAAGTATTTTCCGTCAGTAAACTTGCCATGTGTAAATGTCCCTTAACATATATAATATGTCTTTGCAAGTCATGTTTAAGACCCCTAAAATGTTTAAAAGATGGTGAAGGTGAAGGTACCAGAACCCGGTCGTCTCTTTAGCCAACCTCTTGATGTAACATAGACCAGACTTCGACTGGGTCCGTAATAAATGGCCACGATACGGCGAGATCTGACCACTTGGGAATCTTCTTAAAGAATACGTTTCTCTGGTCGACTAGATAGGGACAAAGGTAAAATTACAACAAAATTAGGTATAAACTCTGAAAGTTAATTTTAATTTATTTTAAAAACTATAAGCTTTCACACTAAATAACTCGTTTAGAGATGTAATCTACAATGTTTGGGTAATAGATAATTGTAACAGATAATTGACTATGTTTACTTACTTTCAAGGAAAATTAAGACTTTATAAACATACAAAGTCCGACAATATATACTACCAAAATACCTCATAAACACAAAATAATAACAAAACACTTTCTGGAAATACTGAAAATACAAAAAAAACTTTGATTTAAAAGTAATTTATCACAATCGAAGTGTGACGGTTCTGCGAGTTTCCGAGGTTACCGAATTTCCGGCTAAAAGATGTGGAATATTATGTATCTTCGTCATGTACAGGGTGTCCCAAATTCGAGCCTCATCATGGGGATCTCGGAAACTATAAGAGATACAGCATCGGTTAAATTGTGGCAAAGTTGCGCAATTTCGTACTGAGCAATATCGCAAAAAAATACCTTAGCTATCTTTTTTAGTTTTTGAAATTTTTGCAAAAAACTAAAATTTTGAGTTTTTGTTTTTTTAAATTGCTCGACTTATTTTATCCGCTACAGAAAAACAAGCCCAACATTGTTAAGGCTACTTTTTACGCTCCATATTGTGACGTTTTTAGAATTTCGTTACAACGTTTCTTTTTTGTAGAACTATTATCAACTTTAATTTTTTAAATACGGACCTGCATTTTTTATTTTATTTTTTGATAGCCCTTTAAGCCCTGAATTCAACCACGTACCACACTTAATTATATTTAGACGTTTTGATGTCATTATTACATCTTCAGGAATGTGATAATTATTTTTAAATACGGCCCTGGTGTATATTTGACTCTTAATTTATTAAAACTACCATACTGGGCTAAATTAGTCTCAAGCGTAGCAAAATAACTATAATGAGGCTGTAAGCGTTCAGGATAGTCCTGTAAATAACGGTCACAAGAAATTTGTGAATTCCTATTGGAAGAATAAACTCGTAACATGTCGCGCTTTTCTAAAGCAGAAAATATAATTTTGCTGAAATATTCAGTATAAATGGTGACTGCAGTTGTCAAGATAATTAAGGTAAAGGTATCAACATGCTTGCCAACCTATAACCTATTTCGCGTATATTTATTTAATTTTTCTAGCTTTTAGACACAATTTAAATAAAATCATTATCGTCTTCATATTTTATAGGTAATAATTGACATATTAAATAAATATCAAGGAATTTCATTAAATATTTTAGGAGAATTTTATAGCGAAAAATGTCGGCTAACATTTTTTTTAACATTATTATGTCATTCTTCTTTCACTATACAATTCTCCCAAAATTAGCAATGAAATAAATTGATATTTTTGTAATGTCAGCTATTACCTAAATATTGTACCGACGATATTGATTTTATTTAAATGTTAGTTAATCAAATAATAAACTAAAAAAAGCAACGCGAAATAGGTTATAGGTTGGCAATAGATGCAATGACGTTGAGAATTCCACCTTAAGCCAAACAATCAAGTAAAAGTTCTTGTCATAGCAACCTTTGTTTTGTTTGGTTTTATTTTTACTTTGTTACAATTGATATAAACACTCAAATATAGTAAATTATTTGTATAAAATTCCGGATCCATTTACATGTTGTATGTGGTAAAAAGATTAAGTAACTAAGACCAGGGCCGTAATTAAAAATAATTATCACATTCCTGAAGATGTAATAATGACATCAAAACGTCTAAATATAATTAAGTGTGGTACATGGTTTATTTCAGGGCTTAAAGAGCTATCAAAAAATAAAATGAAAAATGCAGGTCCGTATTTAAAAAAATAAAGTTGATAATAGTTCCATAAAAACGAAACGTTGTAACGAAATTCTAAAAACGCCACAATATGGAGCGTAAAAAGTTGCCTTAACAATGTTGTGCTTGTTTTTCTGTGGCGGATAAAATAAGTCAAGCAGTTTAAAAAAACAAAAACTCAAAATTTTAGTTTTTTGCAAAAATTTTAAAAACTAAAAAAGATAGCTCAGATATTTTTTTGCAATATTGCTCAGTACGAAATTGCACAACTTTGCCACAATTTGACCGATGTTGTATCTCTTATAGTTTCCGAGATCCCCATGATGAGGCTCGAATTTGGGACACCCTGTACAGTTACCGTCACAAAAATCTGGGCAGCAGTTTTTTTTTCATTGTAAGCCGACCTTTATACATCTCGAATACCTAAAAATTACCTGTTTTAATGACATTGACAGAAATTGTCAACTGAAATTTATTTACGGCTAGTGAAATAAATTTACAAATATGCCCCGTCATTTAAATACTGCGGAAAAGGCCAAAATTGTGACACTGCTAGAAGAAGGATGGTCAGAGAGACGGGTGGCTCAAAGATTTCAAACGCCAAAAAGTACCGTTCATGATATCAAAAAAAAATGGAAGGAAACACATTCGCTGGAAAGAATAGAAGGAACCGGCCTTAAAAAGGCATCGACAGACGAACATGAAATACTCTAATACTCCAATTCAATACCTAACGGAAAATCCTTTTAAAACGGCTTTTTTAGCTCACAATGTAACTGATCTTCCGGGTTCCGTTAGAACCGCACAACGAAGAATAAGAGATGGTTCAAATCTTCGCAATCACCCTGCAGTTAAAAAGCATTTCGTAACGGTAACCAACAAAGAGTGGGTTATGCATTAGAATATTACGGAGGTGGTATAAATGCTTGATAAAATGTAATTTTCACAGACGAAAAGATTTTCCAATCATGTTACAGCGGGAGAGTAAGGGTATATAGACCACCAAATACCCGGTTTGATGAACGCTATTTCAACAAGCGGCCATTTTTCTGTCAACGTTGGGGGTGGATAAAGTGCACAGGGTATATGAGTTTATACGCGCATAGAAGGTAGATTAAATGCACAAAATTACATACAAATATTGGAGAACGTTATGTTGCCATCGGTTAATAATATGTTTCCCAATACTAATTACATTTACCAACATGATAACTGCCCGGTTCATATTGCTCACGCAGTATCTGATTGGATGCAACAAAGCAGCAGCGCAGCCAGAATTTTGTATTAGGGGGGGTTTTCAAAAAAAAGAACAGGATTTCAAAATTTTAAAAACTAAAATTAAACCAGGCTCGATAATTTTTGAAACCAAAAAAAATAATAGTAGTATGAAACCCATTGGAAAAGGAAGAGAATATAACAAAAATGAAAGGAAAAATAATTTACGGGCGATTCGAGGTCGGGAAGTGGAAGGGGGTGAGTTTTTAAGGGTAGAAAACGATTTATCTCGATTTCCGGCAAAACTACAAGTCCTATGGAAAAACGTTAGACGGCAAAGTTGTAGGTATTAAAAAGATTTACAACTTTTGTATTTACACTTTTTTCACATAACCTCAAAATTTATGTGAAAAATTCATATAACCAAGTTTTTGGTTTTTTATTTTTATCTTTTACAAAAAAAAATTTTTTTCACAAAATATGGTGAAAACTTACCTTTTTATGTCCCAAACACACTGTAATTTTTTTGATTTAAAATATTTATTTTTTCACCTTATTTTGATTTAATATCGAAAATGCACCCTAATTTTCAATCAAAAATTCTCACGTCAAAATATCTGCTTTTTTAAAAAAGTCGGTGAGCTTTTTGTTCGTTGAAATCTCTGCTTTCTGATGGTGTAAAAAAATATACATTACTATGGTAAATGTTCTCAAAAAATGCAAAGAAACGAAAAAAACTCGAATCCGATTTTTTTTTTTAAATTATTAGGTACAATTTTGAGCTATTTATTAAAATTTAAACTTTAATTACTCGAAAAACGTAAGATTCCATGTTACATTGATAAACAAAAAAATTATAAATCCATAAAACATAAAGATCGCAAAAAATATGCGAAAATAATTGTTCTAAATATAATTATTAAAGGTAGGATTTAAAGGAGATTTTATCACATTTACCATAGTAATGTATATATTTTTTTACACCATCAGAAAGTAGAGATTTCAACGAACAAGAAGCCCACCGACTTTTTTTAAAAAGCAGATATTTTGACGTGAGAATTTTCGATTGAAAATTAGGGTGCTTTTTCGGTATTAAGTCAAAATAAGGTGAAAAATAAATATTTTAAATTAAAAAAATACAGTATGTTTGGGACAGAAAAAAATATTTTTTTTTTGTAAAAGATAAAAATAAAAAACCAAAAACTTGGTTATTTGAATTTTTCACATAAATTTTGAGTTTATGTGAAAAAAGTGTAAATACAAAAGTTCTTTCTTTCTTTTTATTACCTACAACTTTGCGATTTACCGTTTTTCCATAGGACTTGTAGTTTTGCCGGAAATCGAGATAAATCGTTTTCTACCCTTAAAAACTCAACCCCTTCCACTTCCCGACCTCAGATCGCCCGTAAATTATTTTTCCTTTCATTTTTGTTATATTCTCTTTCTTTTCCAATGGGTTTCATCCTACTATTCTTTTTTTTCACTTTTATCCATTTTCAAAGGCTTCAGCCCTGGTCTAAACCGTAAAAAACCATCTTAGTCTGGGCGTCTGGGGGGGGGGGGTTTTAACCCCTAAAACCCCCCCGCCTCGCTGCGCCACTGCAACAAAGGGACATTCAAGTATTACCATGGCCTTCTAGGAGTTAAGATTTAAATCCGATGGAAAATGTTTGGGGTTACATGATCAAGAGAATTAACAAATATAATGATTTTCGGGCAGAAAATAGAGAACAATTGTGGCTGAACATACAAGAGACTTGGAATCCACTGACGCAAGAATACTGTAATGGTCTACTGGCTCAATGCCTAAAAAATTAACTTCCGTTATTCAATGTAATGGAAGGCCAATAAAATATTAAATACTATTGGTTTTATTTCCTCCTCAGTTTATTTATATTGCCATAGTTTTGTAGTAGTAGAGTTACTTTACTTTCTTTTAAGCTATTTCTGTATTGAATAACAAGTTATTATTGTCTAGTTTACTTTACCAAAATCTCTTTACCACTACTTTTACCTTCCAATCTATGGTAGTAAAGGTAAAAGCCTCATTTACCAAAATTCAAGAAAAAATGTTAGCTGTCAGATTAGTGCCCGGACATGTAAATACAGATATGCCCGAAATAAACAGTACTGAAACTAAGTTGGCGGTGTTTTTATGCGTGCGCTGTCACACTCAAGTTAGCTAGTATAGACCTGTCAAGTAAACCTCAAACAAGTAATTAGTAGGGCCTAATTGTTAAAAATGGTGTTAAGTACAGAGGAGAAAGTGTTTCTGGTAGAGCATTATTTTCGCTCATATGGAATGGGCCGACATAATGGTGCAAGTTTGCTATACGTGTCTGATCAATTCACACAACGGTTTAATAAACGTTCTCCAAGTAATGCTGTAATTTTGAAGGTTATTGAAAAGTTCAGAAATACAGGTAGTGTATTGTGCCAACGAAAAGGAAACTCGGGGCGTCCCAGGACAGTTAACAACAACAATAACCATGAACGTGTTTTTGAGCAAATCTTACAAAATCCGAAAGCCAGCCAGGCAAGAACAGCGTTACAACTTGATTTAAAAAGAACTTCCTTTCAAAGAATCCTGAAGGAGCTGGGTGCATTTTCGTATGTGATTCAGGTACATCAACAACTACATCCTCGGGATTATCGCAGTAGAGTGGAATATTGCGCCAGAATTCTCGCGTTACAGTATGAAAATCCTGAATTTTTAAAAAATGTTTGGTTTTCAGACGAAGCACACTTTCACTTATCAGGCTATGTGAATCGTCGCACAAATCGATTTCTGGGCTTTGCCAGACCCGATGAGGTTCAAGAGGTTCTTTTACATAGTGCAAAAGTGAGTGTCTGGTGTGCTGTGTCCGGACACGGAATCATTGGTCCGTACTTCATCGAAGAGAATGGTAGGCAAGTCACACTTAATCAACAGAGGTACAGACACATTTTAACACGATTTATCCCTGATCTACGTCAATTCTGTCGTGCACGTAACTTGGCATTTCGAAACCAATTTTTTCAGCAGGACGGGGCAACTTGCCATACTGCTGCCGCAATTCGTCAATTTCTTCAAGAACATTTTCCAAGCAAATTCATTTCACGATTTACTGACTTCCCTTATCCTTCACATTCTCCAGACCTCACACCTCCAGACGCATACATTTGGGGCATGGCTAAAAATGCCGTTTTCAAACAGGCACCACAAACCATCGATGAATTAAAGGATGCCGTTAGAGTCTTCTTCGCAGCTCTGAGACAACCCTTATTCAATAACATGACCAGAAACTTAGAACATCGTTATGAAGTCTGTCTTGAACGAGGAGGTGCACATTTAGAACATATAATAAAGTGTCAATAATATGTATTTTTTAAATATATAATACGATTACAAGTTCAGTACTGTTTATTTCGGGCAATACTGTATATTATTGCCACTTATATATTCATCTCATCAATGTAACGATTGTCTGTGTCAATTGGGTGTTTTCTAAATTCGGGAATTTTAAATCAAAGGTTGACAAATATTTATACTTTGTTGATATTAGCAATCTAGAAAAAAAACATGGTGTTTGTAATAATTATTACCTAATGGTCCCTCTGTCATTAGACCAATCTTTTTCTCACGCCCTTATTATATCTAATCCTTATCTAAAAACATTATAAAAAGGGATAAATATCCAAAGAAAAGCAGGTGCTAAGATTAATCCTGAAAATCCAGAGTGCTTGTTAAGAGCCAGACAAGAGGCTTTTTTAGGCCATCTATTGTTTTATCCTTCTTTTGTCAGAAGAGACTTTTTTTTTTATTAGTCAAGGTTAGAAATGGATTTATTATTTTCAGAACAAAAGGGTTTTAGACAACGATTGTTGAAGGAATCAGTTTTAAAATGAAAATATAATCGTTTTATTCAATAGCTATTACGAAAATATTAACATGGGTGTTGTATATGAATGGTTTATGTAACAAACAAAAATTGAAACTAAGTAAATATTTGTGACGTCATCTCGATGGAAATAGGCAAAGTAATTTTAAGAGGTAGATACTCTCATCAACCTTTTAAAAGGACGCTGGTAGGTTGTAGTTGGGTTAAAACTCGGTTCAAAATTATACAAACAACGCCTAAGGCAAAATAAAATTTAAGCAAAAGATATGTTTCCATATTTTAAATAATATGCTGAATAAAACAATAAACTCCGTTACCTGCTTGCTTCAGGTATTATTTGCAGGATTTCAGGGTTTCCCTTTATTTCAAGATTTATTACTCCTTTTTGTTTTGGATTGGATTTATGTTAACAAGGTTGGGAACATTATTTTTAAATTTAGCTGTAAAGCATGTTTGATCTTTTATTAATTTTCTCGACTAAAATAATATACAGGGTCCTGCAATAGTGCGTCAGGCTTCCATAGCTCCTATACGAATTTAGTTAGAAATTTCATTCATACGCAATCTTATACTGTATCATACGGGGTACTTCAGGAAAGTATTTTTTCATATACAGGGTGGCCCAAAAACCCAAAAAAGTGTGGTCATAAAAAGTTGTGATTTTTTAAATGGCATACCCCATATTTTTTTGCATATTTAAATTTATGCTATCATCCTTTATAAATGCCTAAAATTTTGTTTGATTTGCTTTGGTAGTTTCAGAGCAATCAATTAAAAACTAAAAAAAAATATTTTGAATTCGTGGAAAAAATATCAAAAAAAATTATCTAAAATTAGTTTTTCAACCACTGTATTAAGTGAGTTTAATGACGAAAAAAAAAATGAATGTGTATTTTATATAAAATACCAAAATAATATACAGGGTGTTCCATTTGAAAAAGTTGAGAAAAATTGGTTTGAAATGTGTATTTTTTGAATTATGAACACCCTGTATAAAATAGATAAATACTATTCGATTCATAGTATCTTTAAACCTCTTGTCATCTTTAAACCTCTTGTCACTTCAAAATATTTTTTTTTGTTTATAATTGATTGCTCCCAAACTACCAAAGCAAATCAAACAAAATTTTAGGCATTTATAAAGGACGATAGCATAAATCTAAATATGCAAAAAAATATGGGGTATGCCATTTAAAAAATCACAACTTTTTATGACCACACTTTTTTGGGCCTGCATGTATGGGTATATAAAAAAATATTTTCTTGAAGTACTACGTATGATGCAGTATAAGTTAGCATATGAGTAAAAGTCCTAACTAAATTCGTTTAGGAGCTATGAAAGCCTGACGCACTATTGCAGAACCTTGTATAATGCAGCACGCATTTAATGATTGTTATTAGGACACGAGAAAAATTACGATACAAGCCGCAGAAGAGTGTCATAACGAATACGAGTGTCTTAAAAGTCACTAAATGTGAGTTGCATACAGTATTTTTTCCTACGACCCCATAATATAACATTATTTCTTAACTTTTACTTTCTTGGTAATAAAAGTAACATGTATATTTAAAAACTATTAAATAGTTACAACTCAGAACCGTAAAAAAATATTGAGATATAAGTAAAATAAATATAACTTTTATAACTATTCTTTTGGATTAATAACTATGTGTTGTATAGTACAATTATTAAAATGTAACTGTGGATGTCATTGTTGATGCTGAAGATGATGGAATCATATGTATTGAATTGTTAGTGTTGTATTCAGTCGAATTTAAAATTTAATTGGCTACATTGACTTAATTTTGAATTAATTCATCTATGTAGTTTTCGTCTACTGCCGTAGATTTCCATCAACCGTGCCGCTTTAGTGCAGTGATGTCACTGCCAGCATCAACCAATATTGTCGCAGAACGGCAGCGAAAGCAATGTCCGGTCCGGTATATAAATTTGCATCTGGAATATTTAAGTACGTAGCAATTTATTTCCCCATATTTTCAAATTTATTATTTCTACGCTTTGTACGGTGCATTTTCCGTTTATGTAATTGATAAAAAAAAGACTGGATTACACAGTTTTTTGGAAGAAGTTTCATGTAATTTTTGCCAATTTCATAATATTTTCCAGTAACTGTAAATTTTTTTGTTTTTTTTTTTGTTTTTGTATCTTTAATTGTAACCAACATAGTTGATGTAAAATCATTTAAATGATTTAAATCTAATTTGTGGGGTTCATACCTTATGCAAGCTCCTATGGTGCCAAAGATACATGACATGTCACTTATGAAAAAAACAGAGTCATTTTCTAGTACGCCGGTAGCCTACGCGACCACTCACAACACAGCGAAGAAGTAGGTTCTCTGAACATAAACCCTTTATTTTTCTGTGCTCTGAACACTGGCGTTTACCTAATGCTATGGAGAACTAAAGGGTAGGAGGCCGATCGACAATGGCAGCATTTTCAAATTCTGTCCCGGTTTTTTGGTTAGTTCGCTATTGGCCGATAGATGCTCTCGCGTCGCAAGTGGGCTGGTGTCGTCTTCTTCTTCTTCGTTTTTTACTTTTACTTTTGACTTTGACAAATTGACATTTTATTTTCGAAATAACAACAAATAACGTTTGAAGATAAGACAAGACAAATAACGTTGTATTGTAATTGATTTCCATATTTATAATGAATAATGGTACAATTTATAAAAGTAGAGTTTCCTTTATGTCGGGGTGTAAGACAAGATCTTCTTCAGAGAGGAAACGCAGCCAAATAAGTCTCTTTCTAGCTCCAAAGGTAAAACCCTCTATCTAGAATGTTCCTGTATTTTAAAAACGAAGCATCGTTGGAACTTTATACAGGCCGAGTTTACTAATAAGTATAACAAAGTAAGTTTAAATTCATATATAAGTCATTGTTTGTTCCATAAAGAACTAATTTAAATAAAAATAGTTATCGCGTCCATAAGAAACCATTTATTTGATAGCCCACTTCGAACACGAGCGCCATCTTACGGCGACTCGTAAAGCTGAATTACCGATGCTAATTTAGGACCGAATCCAATGCATTGCGATCGGCCTCCTACCTCAAGTCCTCCATACCTAATGCGCATGTCCGGGGCTTATAATATCCCGAGCTCATCCGACGAAGATCGAAAGCGGTCGAGGTCAACTTGTTTTAAGTGGCGTCTATTTTCTAGCCCTATGCCCTTTTGGATTTTCCAAAAACCAATTATAAGTATAAATTCAGAAAAGGTTTAGATCACAAATTAGAAAATATGTGTCGCAAATGTTTAATTGATTTCCTTGCTTTTACAAGTTTTAAAAAACTTGGTAACCTTGCTTTGATTCAATATTGCTATGCGAATATAATGGGTCAAAAGTTCAATGTGGAGAATAAAAAACCTAACCCAAAAATTAAAGTTTTACAAGTCGATTATATTATAACTCCATGTACATTTTATCATTAAAAAACTAAGATTTACTTGCTACGACAATAAATACTTAACGTCTGGAGCTCCTGTGACAAATTGCTTCATTTCATTTGTAAAAAATGTTGTAGTTCTTTTTGGTTTATATCCTTGATACTTTTTTTTTAAAACGCATGCAACTTACAATAATTGGATATATCCACTATTATGTTTAATAAATAAGATAGCTTTTAAAATTGAATAATGTGTTCGTAACCTTGTGGAATTCACTTTTTCAGACAACTCAACAAAATTAACAATTTAAATATTTTCGGAAAAGCTACTAATAAAATGTTTTGTAAATTTTTGCCGATTTCACTGATAATAAATTGTTATTGACTATTGCTATTGAGCCAACATAACTTCTGGTGGAGCCAAGTTTTCGATTTCACTGTCACTATCGTTCGTTTTTATTGTTTATACAGGTTTTGCATACTTAATAATACAATTAAAGTATGGGAATAGAAAAAAAATAGAATCTTCGTTTTATATTATATTAACAAACCAGTAGGTAGCTAAAGAGATTAATAGTGACCAAATTTAAATTAACAAGAAATAAAAAAAAAATATAAGATTTAAAAAATATAATATAATTTTTTTTCTTGCTGCAAGAGAATTGTCATTAATTAAGTATGCTGTAAATTTACAAGGCGATGTTAAAAAGTTTATTTCTGTTTACCACAAATTGGATAGTTTGGCATTTGAAAGCGGTTAAAACGACCCTCGGATGAAGACTCGATATTTCCCAATCACAAGTTAAGGTCGTTACGCTGCCAGTTTGTTTTTTGGGGTCGGCAATCTATTCTTTATTACAAATTATTGGATTTGTTTCTACTTATCCTAGGTATCTTTTAGCGTCGATCGAACGTACGGTTCACCAATCCGAAGTCGACATCCGGTGCGCTAGAAATCTTTGAAAATAGAATAAAATCCAAACGCTGAATTGGGGTATTGACAACAATTGGATGGGTACAACTGCAAATTGACCAGACAACATCGGCGCCGAGCTACGTTTATGGTTCACCAATCCGGACGATAGCTCATGGTGCTTGTGTCGACAAGTTGTAGTAGAAAAACCCGACGATTGTAGTTAATAAACAAAGACAGCAACAATCTTAAACTCATAGTTATTTAAAGGCCGCACCCTATAAAAAAATCTAAATATTCTTTTACTTCAATTTAATTATTGCAAATATTTCTCTCAAAAGTTGTTATAATCAGAAAATTATGAAGACATAAATAATAAATCGAGGGGTTTAAATTGCAAATAAAGTTGAGCCAACAGGTCTGCAAGACAAAATTGGCTTTTAATTGTTTTAAAATAAAAAAGGTGACCAGGGCATAATGGTATTATTCGTAACTGTAACAAAATCAATACACTTTTGCTTTCTAAGAGTCGTAAATTATGCGCTAGGTTCGTTGACACAGATCTTTTTAATGTAACAGATGTTACTTGTCTCCTTGGGTTTGTTCCATGGTTTTTCATAGAAATGTTCTTCTTCTTATTAAGAGCAGGTAGGTCCGCCCAGTATTCGCTAAGTTTATGGCGTTTACAATTATTATTTAGGTTAGGCACCCTTGTTAATTGACCCCAGGGCCGTACCTACCTGGCACAATTGGGATATATAATCTACCACGGAAGGTGGTTCGCTCCTATAACTTTTTTGTTTTTCAAGATAATGGAATAAAATTTAGGGGATTTGTATACGAGATAAAACTGCATTTTTTAACAGGTGACTCAACATTATGGAACTTCTGGTTTAACCGGAAGTGACATAGACTTTAGATTTTTAAATGGGACCCCTGGTATATTTTTACTTTTTTTGACTCCATATGACATTCTAAATATAAGGATGTGTCACTTATAACTTATTGTCACCAAGAAAATATTTTTTCTTGGGAAAAACCTCTGGAAAAACACAATTTTACTATTTTTGATCCAATGCCATGCGCTGTGTAAAATTTAATCTTTAAAGTTGTATAACTCATTTTTTTTAAACGGCAACAGGGTGGCTCGTCGGGTTAAGAAAAAAGAGGAATTTATTACGATTATTTTGATACCAAACACTATTAAGTTTTTGAAAAGCTGCCATTAAAAATTTTTAAAAAGTTAACTTAGAACTTTCCTAAAATGAAGCATCTTTTGAGAATAAATTTAGATTTAAATGCATCAAGTAGCATGTGACCAACAAATCTGATAAAACAAAAATTGACAATGAATTCTTTCTACATTCTCTAAACACTTATAACATCAACTTTTTCACTCCTTGTAAAACTATTATTTTCCATGTTTTTAAACAACAACCTTATTTACTTTCGCAGAAGCTGTCGGCATGTCAATTTTCTTCAAGGCATGATTTTGTTTTATCAGTTTTACTGGTCACAGGCTACTTGATGCATTTAAATCTAAATTTATTCTTAAAAGATGCTTCATTTTAGGAAAGTTCCAAGTTAACTTTTTAAAGTTTCTTAATGGCAGCTTTTCAAAAACCTGATAGTGTGTGGTATCAAAATAATTGTAATAAAATCCTCTTTTTTCTTAACCCGACGAGCCACCATGTTGCCGTTTAAAAAAAATGAGTTAGCCCTATACAACTTTAAAGATTAAATTTTACACAACATATGGCATTGGACCAAAAATTGTAAAATTGTACTTTTTATTAAGTGCGGAACGTTTTGAAAACTTGTATAGCAATTACCTTTTAGAGATTATACTCGAGAATAGAGTGATTATAATGGATAACAAACTGAAATACAAGAATATCTGTTAGAAAATGATATTTACTTTGAATTTAGTTACAAAAAAGAACAACTTTTAGAAGTCTTAAATACATTTAACATTAAAAAACAATACGTATGTGATAACTTTGGGGAACAGATGGGTCATACCGTCTTACGTCTTTAACCGTATCAGGGGGAAGCAAGAAATGTTTCCTCTACCCTAAGTGCGAGTGTCATAAAGTTAATTAAAACTGTTATAATTAATATACCGGCTAAAAGCTGGAAAATGCATTAAAGCATATTTTAAAAGTAGAAGATTCATTTATTTATAAACAAACTAATATATAACCTATTGTTATTAACCTGAATGATGACTCTGACAGTGAACCATAATTAGGTTCAGATTAAACAAATTGTTTAATTATGTATTATTTTATTTGTTAGTGTTGTAAAATTAGTTAGGGCACATGTTATGTTATATTTTTACGACTAAGTGAATTAAAATTAGAGGTAAAATTTTTTTAATTCGTCACTGATTTATTCTCTTAATGTACCTGTTAGCCTATTGTTAATAATAAATTTTGGCTAGAAACTTGCATTTTGTTAATTGATGTAAAATAAGCGAAGACGATATTATATACGCATTACTTTAAGATATATGCTCTAATTCAAGAATGAGTTTCACTAATAACTTTTTTGGGTCATCGTAAAACAAAACAAGCAAGATCGTAAAACAGTACAAGCAAAAAAAAATTATATGTTTAAAATGCAATCTATTTTCATTCAGAAACGACCTGAAGAAAGTAAAATGTTACAAAAATTACGTAGAAATACTAAAGTGGTACGTCTTATAAATACGTTTGTGAAAATGCCATGTTTTTTTACAAGACATTATTATTTATACTTAGATGATGTGTTTTTACATGTTATATGTAATAGTGCACCAATTTATTTACAAAATAATTGTGAAATTTTGCTACTATTTAAAAGTAATTTCACAAACGTTTGTAAAGTAATCTTACATAAAAGGGTATATTCGTCAACTATTTTTTGTGTGACTTTACAAGAAATTGTAATTGTGTGGTCGCACTAGGTGGCAGCCTAGCGCAGCGATAGCGTTCACGCATGACATTCCAAAGGTACCGGGTTCGAACCCAGGCAGGTTTGACGGACTAATTTAGTTTGCTTGACCAGGCCACCGTACTTCGTAGTGTTACATTGAGCAGCAAACACGCATTCTCAATGGCAAAAAACACCTCGATACGATACAGCTATGGAACTCTCGGGCTCCTCCGGTATCATTTGGATGTTCCTTTGGCATGTTGTCGAGAAGTGACTACTCCTGAACCAAGTGACAAGTGACGGATTCAGTGCGGATCTAGTGACCCATGAAAGGGACGCATGTGTGATACTGATCCGGACGGATTGGGGGACGCCCTGAATCAGAGGATTTGGTAATACGTGTGTCCCCTGGAGTGATACTAGATCCCGATAGATTAGGGGGTTCTGCGGCAACGTCCTTCAAGTCGTACCACGGAGACGTAATAGGCTGACCTCGTCGAGGTCTGTGGTGGACCGGAGGTGTTACAACAAGACCGTAAACTGTGCTAAGAATAACATCTGCCGGTAACATTGTGGTTCGGAACCCACGTAAAACTGTAGGTCCCGTCTGGCTGACATTACCTAGATGTCAAATGGGGTTGACGAAAAGGGTCGCACTGGCCTACTTGTTTGGTGCTAAGCCTTCCCTTTACTTCTACTACTAATGGTCGCACTAAAAGCAGTAAATTTTAAATTTTTTGTAATTTCACAATTCTGTTTTTTCCCTAAACCATTAATTTATTTTCAGCTCAGTGAAAACCTACTCATGTTTAACCATTTCTAAAATGTGACACTAAATTGATGTAGGTAAGATATAATTTTATTGTACTTATGCGCCTCACCGCTTACCTGCGCCTAAATGTTTAAAACACATCGTTTTCGATTGGAGAACAGCGGCTGCTTGGGATTTGTAATTCTTTTTGTATGGTCAGTGTTTTGGTTTACATCAGAATTATTGTGGAACTTTGATTTATTTCTAAGTGAACTAACAATTTTTAAACTTTAATTTAATATAATACTGGTCAGTGTTACAGGTTTTAAAAGGATTGATAGAAATAATTTTCTATAATCCTGTGATGTGCTCACGTTACTGTTAGGCCTGAAGTTAGTAAAATTAAGTATTTAAAAGTGGGATCTCTAAAAAGTTAAATGGCGTAATTCCTTTAGGAGGTCAATTTATACCAATTTTAATTCTAGGGGATAGGCTGGAGTGGAGGAAAGCTCAAAAAAAGGCTAAAAAAAAATTTTTTAACAAGCTGCTCTTGCTCTCGTCTTGGAAAGTATATATTATTATTGTTTTTTTAATTTTTATTATTATTCATTATGGTCAAAGCAAAACGCCAAGTCCGACGAAACTTCTCTTTACATAATATTTCTATGTGCGAGTGTTTTAACATTCTTTAAAGTTCAAAGTAAGATAAGTATTTGTAAAGTATTTTTCACCCTAAATGGTATCGACTTATTGACTGCAATCAAACTACCGGTTTAATCCCATTGTTATACACAATCAGCAAGCAAATACAATACAGGGCAGGGCTGTAGATATTTAATTTGTTATTAATAATATATTATTTAATAACATGAAATATCCTAAATAAATAATACATATAGTACACAAGATAGTTAAATATTACCTGCTATAATTACAAATTATAATCCGACACTGACCGACAGTTTATTTGCATTTTTATGGCCGAGCTCTTGCAAAACGTCCCAGGTAGTTAAACGGAGTCAACCATTTATTGTGAAAAATACTTAATAAAGGAAAGTCATCATTCCAGTAGGTAGATCTTCCTCACAAATGGCCGGAAATTTCACCAACACATTACAGACGGTACACAGGTACGGTCCCTCAATCAGCAACAACCCACAAGTTTTTAAACTTAAAATTTATTGAAAATTCCCTCCGCGTCTAAAATATTTCTGTAAAGAGCTTTGAAGTAATAGGTATCCTTAATCGTCATTTCATATTTAAATCAATCGAACGCTTGTCTTCCTCATTTACCTTTAAGATGTCTTGATAAATTTACTTTGCCATTTTCAATTTACTCGCTTACCTGTAAAGGTTATAATAAAAAGATGCTGAAAGCAGGAAAATCGACGAGGACAAGTTGGGTGCGCGATATATTATAACGAATGTTAAATTCATAAAAACCAAACTAGGTTAGGTTAGAAATTAGTGGGTTAAGGGGATTCTATACCTATCATTATTTTATTTCCAAATTTTCTTCGTTAATATGCATAATATCAAAAAATTATTATATATAAAAGTAGCATAAAATTACTTTATCTAGGGCGCTATAGAGTCCAAAACTATAAATTTTTTTTTCTGAATTTATATTTTTTTAAATAAAATATATTTTAAAAAACAGGCTCTATAGCGCCCTAGTGGGTGTTAATTTAGACATCTTGGTAAAAAAATGAAAAATTAAAAGTAAATAGTTTGTTCAAAATCCTGGAAAAACGATTTTGCGGAAAATGTCCTCCGCCCTACGTTCTTTTTTAGAGACAAGCCCACTAATCATATCTTGGCGAAACGCTGGCAACGCGATTGACCTTGTCAATATTGGGTGCCCGACGGAAGAAAATAGTAGGAACTAGGAATTTATTATTAGCAGATGCATATCTTTCCATGTAAAGAATAATAATTATCCGTAAAAAATTTTATTAGGGGTTCTTATTTTTGTTGAGGTTGATGGTTGATGCATTTAGGTAGATTTCTAATAATTATGGGATTATCTCATAAATTTCCTTACAACTTTATAATGTATTATTGTAAATAAGTACCTAATATTTGTTAGGTTACTTAAATAATTATTATTAGTAATAAAATTACATTACCTTTTTTCATCCGAGGATCTGTAAATAGGTATTCTTATTTCAAAATATATTCTTATGAATCTTATATGTGTGTGTTATATTTTTTGTGATTTACTTAGTTCGATCGGTGGTATACATACAAGGGCGTCCATAGAGCGTTTTTCAGGGGGGGGCAAAAACTTAAAAAAAAATTTTTTTTATGTAGTAACTAATTACTATACTATTCAACTCTGGCGACTTTTTTTTTGAAGTCAGTACTCGATTATTAGAATAACTCATAACTCGGTTTTTCTCATAACTAACACTGTAATACTGAAAATGTGGGCGCCTAGGGGGAGGGCAATCACTGTACTATTCAACTGGCGACTTTTTTTTTTTTTTTTTTAGAAGTCAGTGTATTTGCTTTTTGAAATCACTGGAATACTTAGTACTCTATTATTAAAATAACTCATAACTCGATTTTTCCCATCACTATTACTGTAATATTACTGTAATACTGAAAATGTGGGCGCCTAGGGGGGGGGGGGGCAAGAGCCCGTCTAGAGCTAGAAAATACACCGTTTTGCCCCCCCCTGGACGCCTAGGGGGGGGCAAGTGCCCGTTTTGCCCCCCCCTATGGACGCCCTTGTATACATACGGATTAATTATTATTTATATTTTATTTTCCTATCGATATGGGAAAAAAGAAACAAAAAAAACAATTTCAATCCAAAAGGAAAAGTCTTCAACAAAAAATGTTAATTGTTAGAAAGTCAAGGGGAGAAAAGAATCCAGCAAAAACCATTCACCGTTACAAGGTAAGATGCCGATCCGACACCACGGCCTTTGGGCAATTTTACAATTTCCAGGGTTGCAGGGCATGGGCAACTGCTCATCATTTTAGGGAAGTGTCCACTATTTTGGTTCTTTAACATTTACAGGAAAACATTTCGACATTTTTTAAAAGTATTTAAGTACCCCTAATTTTTAAAAAATAAGGAATATGCAGGATGTCCCACTAAGCTCGGCAAGGTAGGATAGGTATTATGGAAGCCACAAATATGTCTTCAAAAAAAAAATTATTGACTAAATCGACCAAGAAAAATTGACGGAAAATATTTTCAACGTTCCAAATGGATGCATTTACTATGATATAACTAAAAATTCAATTTATCTCTAAATAAGCGCTATTGCGGTTATCATTTAATAACGGAAATAGAAAGATCGATAATTTTTGCGATTATTTGTTTTGTAGACTAATAATTTATATCGTCGATAATAAGGGTGGGGGAATCCTGTAAAAAATTGCTGTATCTTCCATACCCTCTATCCAAATTTAATCAACTTAGTCTTGTTTTAAAGGTAATTTTACCCTTTTTAAAATACTGAATGCCGTCGGGATGGGGAGTTGATACTGCGTCTTCTAAAGGGCGTTGATTTCCCAATATTTGTTTTTTTACAGTTTTCTTCATAAAAGTAAACTTGCAACACTACAACCCTGGAAATTCATATTTTTATATGACTTTGCTTAAAGAGAATGACAATAGCTAAATTCTGGTGCAAACTATAATTTGATATCTTTATTCCTTCTCAAGTTATTTACAAATAACAATTTTATTCATGTTATTTACTTTAATCAAGATATACATGCAAAACAAAATTGCCAACTAATAGGGATTGCTAGGCAACTTTGCCATTAAGTTACTTAATTTTGACATCATTTGGCTATTTAAAAATTTGTTAATTATTTATAAAGTAAGAAACCTTAGTGGGACAGTTTGTCCCCGGCTTATGCCAGCCCGGTAGCGTTTATTAGGATAAGTACCTAGTCATTTTTAGATGTATTTTGCAAATTAGAAAAATATTATACCTATAGCTATAAAAGCATTTGAGACAAGAACAAATCTAAAAGTCGAGCCTTGTGGTTTGTTTGTCCATAAAGTTACTGTTATTGTTTATATTCCAATTGGAGTCATTAAAAGCACAAACACAATTCACTAAACTACAAATCTAGAAATCCGTAAATATTAAACACCCACAATCCACGTCAGCTAAGAAAACTACAACGAATCCACAGAGAAATCTTGAAACACAACAACAAAAATGGCGGCCGAGCCGGTTCTGGAGAGTATCTTGAGCATGTCGATTATTGTCGATAAAGTAGGACAGGCCGATAACACGAGGTTTGTGCGCAAGCCCGATGGTGCCCAGAGGGAAGGCAGCTGACCGGCGAGTCATGCGCTAGGACGTATTTTTTCACCCATAAAACGTAACTTTTGTTTGCGCAGGAGATAAGCTGTAAAGTTGCCACAGTGGATCTTTGCCCGTGCGTCATCAATCCACGATCAGGACTCAACGTGGTTAATAACTCTGCATCCTTGTTTATTACAGTAACAAGTTTGAATAAAAGCATAAAAGAACGTCTCAAAATTTCGGCAATAATATAACGTGCTAGACAAGGATAAAACTATAAACGTCAGTTAATTACTTTTTTTATTTGTTTAGTTGACAACCGTTGTATTTTAGAACGTCATTGTCAACCTTATTTTGATCTGCCAATCTAATTCGTATTTTGTAAATCTGTGTGCCTGAAAACTGTTCCTGTTTCTAAAAATAGTTCTTTTTAGAGGTAATTATACCCACCATCTGTTTTGGCGGTAAGTATTTATGGATTTTTATAATAACTAATTTATTTATTTTAAATATTCTAACCGTGAAAGTTCTTTGAAACGTTTACGGCAGTGGCTAAATTCCCTTAAATGAAAGGATGTTAAAAATTTGACTTTTGCGATTTTAATAGTCAATAAAACACCAAACTTTTCTAGATTTAAAGCTTTAAAAATAGTATTAAATGTATAAACATTTGTTTGTCAATTTCTTTTAGATAATAGAGAATGCCGGGCAAAACTTAAAATAAATAATAATGTTTCGTGATATTATGTAGGTACGTTAAACGGTAGGCAGGCACGTCCATTTTATGAACTTAACTTAGTTTTGACTTTTTTCGTCTCGTAATTTTGATTTGATTCATACGATTTTGATGACGTAAAAGTGATGACGCACGGGAAAAGAACCACTGTGGCGACTTTACGTATCTAAAGGTAAATTGTGTATGCTATAATATAGTGCAGAAACCCGTTTAAACTGACATAAAATGTTTAAATTTACACAATTTTTTTAGATTGAAAGAAATTATGTGTTTTGGACAGACAAAATGGAGCTATATTTAATAAGGTTTTATTTAAAATGCTTACCACCTGAAATTATCGACCCTAGATATACAAGAAGACTACAGATTAGGAATCCCCCTCGGGATGATTAATATATTATTATCAAATTATTTAGGTTTTTCTTATTTTTTTTCTTATTACTTATTTTGTGTGGAATAATTTAATCATGTTGTAAATTACTAATAGATACATTTGTTTAAATTGGATTTATTAAGAAAATCACAAGTCATCAGTTAATTAGTTCATCTTAAGAGTTAAAATTTGGTAGGTAATTAACAAAGTATTTGGTGTTGTTTGTAAATAAACTTTAATATCTAACAGATACTGTACAATTATAAGAACACTGGCAGTAAAAATGTCGAAAATATATATCTTTATATAGCATGAGCATAAAAATTAAAACAATATTTTCCTGGACTAATAATTTTCCTGGACTATTAGTCGTAATTGAATAAATACAAAAATAAACTGTTTTGGTCGAGGTTTTGGCCCTTGGAGCGGTCTAGTTCTGCGAATTGTTCATGCCCGGTGAAATTAAACAGCGATGATGCCGGTGCAAAAATATTAGTCAGCGGGTGAACGGGTTTAGATAAAAATATGCCTGCAGATTTCCCCCGGACACCGAAATTTCTGTTCGGTGATGTATCGCCTTCAATTCCTCCACTGCGACCATACGATCTATTGTGGCTTTCCTTATATGTATATTTTCTCCCAATAGATCTAAGTTTTTGATAAATATGATTTTAGCTAGATTATCCAATTTAATGCGTGTGTATCAATCAATCTCCATTGGCCGGTATACAATCCATTTATATATGAACTCAGTGGCGTATATAAGGGGGGGGGGGGGGGAAATATAAAGGTTTAAGCATATATTCAAAAACTCAAATCGAATTTTGTTATCGGCCGCCTTAAGACAAAGACTAAGTTTACCGTTGATCCCACCCCGATTGATTTATTGTCTCTGTCTGTAGTCTGGACTCTCTGCTCTGGTATCTTGTCGGTTAGGTTAGTTCAACTGTGAATTTGATACGCGATTGTTGTGCGAGTTGATTAACCGCTTTGTCCACGTGGTTACGTAAAACACGTTGTGTATATGTCTTGTATAGTGCGCTCTGCGCTAATTCTTAAATTTTGGCTGGTTGTGAGTTGATTAATTGTTTCTCGACAGGTGAGTATACGCTTTGTTTTGTGCAGTGGCGGCTCGTTAATGAAGGGCTCTGGGGCGCCGCCCTCCCTGCAATTATTTCAAACAGAATCCAAAAATACTTTACTTAAAAAACCAATAAGGCAATCTATGTAAGCAATCCAAATAATTCAAACCAAACATAGCCCTATTCCAGCGGGTAGGTTATACTAAGCGCGGGCATAAACCAAACATAGTCCTATTTCAACGGGCAGGTTATACTCATAGACAAGCGAGTTGCGCGCTCTCAATGTTATACTAAGCGCTGGCGGGCGACCGATTATCCGTCCCGATTCAACGCGGCTTCTCGATGAGTTGCCATGACGACATAGGCGTGACGTCACCTACACATCGCACAACGAGCGGCCACGGTGGATCTCCAATTTTCCGCGCCCAACAACAGCTGTTCGCGATGCCACGGTAGAATAATCGATATATTACGAGGCGACCTGTCGATGCCGCTAGGCGCTAATGTTTTGTTTATTTGTTTTGATTTGATTTATTAGTTACGTAATAAAGTTGGAAAATGTCGTGTAATATGATGGTCAGTGATTTACAGAAGCTTGTGTTTAGTTCTCTGAGCTTAAGTGAAAAACTTGATTTAAAAAATGCAGGGCGGCCACTAGAAATTGAACATAGTACAAGTGCAATCAAAATGTAAAAGTAAGGCACAGTTTACGCGTAAGTTTGGCAAAGGAATTTATAATAAAAAATCCTGGATATGCGGTTGTGAGGACAAAAATTCTTTTTTTTTGTTTCGTGTGTCTTCTTTTTGACGGGGATAATAATTGGACTATAAATGGGGTGCAGGACTTAAAACATCTTTCAGAGAAAATAAAAAAAAAACATGAAAATAGTGCAAAACATCGTCATAATGTGGTAAGTTTTGAGATGTTAGGACAAACTAATATTTTAACTTGTTTAAGTAGCTTATGCTGATGAAATTAAAATTCACAACGAGAAAGTTAGAAAAAATTAACAGACACGTACTTTTGAAAATAATAGACATCCTAAATTTTTTTGATTTAAAGCCAGCGCCCCCCTGACTCGCTAGTCACGAGACGCCACTGGTTTTGTGTTTGTCAATATTTTAATTAACTTAATATTTCTTGTAGCATTGGGTCCCCTGATTTTTAGAAAAACATGGGAGATAAACGGAAGAAAAATTTGTATTATATTTTTTGTTTAAAAAATCTCGTACAAATCTACCTGCAGAAAACGATCGTGATCACCCTTGTACAAGTACTTCTCAATCTGTTGAGTTAGAGCCAAACGAGGAGCCAAATAAATTACGTTCAGTTAAAGACACTGAACAGGTTAGTATTTAAAGTATTTTAGTTACCTGTGCGGCGTTTTAGATGAGCAAACTTCTTGATTTGACTAGTGGTCATAATATAGCACTGCTATTTTTTTTTTGGAAGAAGCACATGTTGCTAATATTTTTGATATTGGCAACTATGTTTGCAAAACAATTACCGATGACGTAAGGTTTAATGCTATTGCAAATATATGGGTTCCAAATAAAAATTATGATTTCGAGGAAAGTTTGCAAGTAATTGGCAGCAAGAGACGACAAATGTCAGTTTAATTGGCTAGAGAAATATCAGTGGCTTTCATACTCTAGTCAGTTGCGAGGAGCCTTTTGCAAATACTGTGTATTTTTTTTTGTCATGATTGCGAACAAACTGGCAAATGAGAACGTGAACGATGAGAAGGCCCAGTCAATGGTGTCAGCCCCATTCAAAAAGTGGAAGGATGCTATTTAGTATTTTAATGAACATTCAAAAAAGAAGTATCATTTAGCAAGTGCCTTAAAATTTAAGAATTTTCTAAAAATTAAAAATAAACAAGAGGCAGATATATTAACGGTTTTAAGAAAGAAAAATTTTGAAGAATGTCAAAAGAACCGCGAAATTCTTAAGTAAATAATTGAAATACTTTGTTTTTGTGGGCGGCAAGAAATGGCCCTTAGAGGCCACAAAGATTCTGGCAAGTTATCCTTAGAAGAACCAGAATTTAATGATGGTAATTTTAGAAGCTTATGTCGATTCCGTGCTCACTGCGGGGATACTATTTTCAAGTCAATCAAATCATCTGGTGGTAAAAGTATGTATGTATCTCCCGGAATCCAGAATGAACTGATTTCGATTATGGGAGTTCAAATTCAGAAATATATTATGAAACGGGTCCAGACGAATAAATATTTTAGCGTTTTAGCAGATGAAACTACTGATGTTTCCAGGCAGGAACAGTTCTCAATGTGCATCTGATATTATAATGAATCCTCAAAAAGAATTCGAGAAGACTTTTTTACTTTTGTTGTTGTCAATGACGTCACTGGGCAGGGTTTAGCGACAACATTAAAAAATACTTTAATGTCTATTGGATTCGACATGAATTTTTTAAGGGGTCAAGGTTACGATGGGGCTGCTACAATGCGTGGTGCTTTTAGAGGAGTTCAAAGTATTATATCGGTAGAATATCCCAATGCCATTTACACCCACTGCGTATCGCATTGCTTAAATTTGTGCCTTAGTGACGGATCAAAAATTCCCCAAGTAAAAAATGTTATTGGGACCCTGGGAGATGTTTGTACATACTTTCGATTATCTGCAAAACGAAGCGAGATTTTTAAACGCGAATTAAGTAATTCAGAAAAAAAACATTTATCACTACCAAGATACTGTGAAACTAGGTGGGTGAAAAGGCATGAAGCTGTGGCTGTATTTTCGGAATCACTTATTGACATTTCCTCTGCGCTGGAAGAAATCATTACCACTCGCGCAGATGATTCTGAAAAGGCACTATCTTTGCACAAAGCAGTTTTAAATTTTTCTTTTTTGATTTCATTAAAAATACTAGAAAATACTTTGGCAGTTACCTACAAACTGTCAGAATATTTACAGTCAGTAAATATAGATTTGGCTGTTGCTCTTGAAAGGGTAAGTCAGGTTTTAGTTTTTTTAAAAAACATAAGAAATAATGCTGAAAAAGAGTTCCGTGACATTTTTAAAGAAGCAGAAGATATAGCTAAACAGCTTAACATTAAAATTTCTTTACCTAGACGTATAGGTACTCAAAGATACAGGGGGAATTTCTCTCTTTGTCCCAATTATTGAGGATTTAATACATTCTCTTGACGAACGTTTTTTAAACCAGAGAGAAACAATTACATCGCTAGATACTTAGTTCCTGCAAACGTAAAAGATAGAGATTTTAAACAACTTTTGCCTGCAATTCAAAAATACTCGAACGATTTGGAAACGAACAATCAGTCAATACTACGTGCTGAATTCGAATTGTGGAAAATGAAATGAATTAATTTTTAAAAGCCAATGAAAACGGCTGTAGATGCCCTTCAAGAATGTCAAAAATATATGTTTCCAAATGTACATACACTACTTATAATATTATCAGTACTTCCTGTAAGTACTGCGTCCTTTCGACTCTCAAAAGGTTGAAAACATACTTGCGAAACAGAACAGGGGAAGATCGTTTGGTGGGACTTACTTTACTGACAATTTATCGAAATATTCGGATCGATATTGGTGATGTTATAGATGAATTTGCTAGAAAAAATAGAAATCTTGATTTTACTATTAAGTAAATAATTGTTTTGTTTGTTGTTGCTTTAATGCTCTATATTTTTGTCAGCTAATAATAAACGAATAGTTTTAACAGTTAATAATAAATGTAATAATTGTAGTCGAAACATTTTATTTAGGCCCCCCCCGAAACAAATTTCTATATACGCCACTGTATGAACTCCTTACTTTAAGGTGATATCTGTGGAGCTCTAGTAGTTTGTCAGTTAACTGTTGATTTATATGGCTTCTTATAAATGCCTTAGCTGTGCCAGGCCAGGTAAATTCAACCAATGCTTTTTCCACTTGTCTGTTGCTTCGGTCAGAATTGACTTTTTGGTTGTAGCATGAGGTATACTTATTGCCTGCTCGGGTTCTATAAATTTTGATGCTGCTTTTTTTTAGAGAGTGTGTCAGCAGCCAGTTACCCTCGAGACCATTGTGTCCAAAATGCGCATTACAGTAATTTTGTTATTTAGCTTTAGTTTGGATAGTGCCTACTGACAGCTCCATAACGTTTTTGTAGTGCAGCATCTTAATTCAAGAGCTTTTAGACTGTCAGAGAAGATCTTGATTGTCATTTCGATTTATTAGCAATATTGCACACATTACAGTGGACCATTCTCTGCCAGGAATATGGTTGCCAAAGATCCCAGACGGATCGTTATTTCTATTCTTGGGTTTTTACCATATATTCTGCTCCAACGCCTTCTTAGTCTTGAAGCTGTCTGTAAATAACACAAACTACGCTCTTAGTGTCAGCACATTTACAACTTCTTCCCTTTTTAGATGGGTGACAGTGTAGAGTGATTCGTCGATCGGTTTTTTTGCCATGATGTCTGAAGGTATTTCCAGAATACCTCAGGTGAAAATATTTTTCACTGCGCCGTATTAGCAGCTGCTTGAGACAGTCTGTAGGTGGTTCATCTGGCATCCTTCTTCAAATATAAGTGGAGATGGATTAGTTCCATTAGTTCCATCAGGGATGCCGTTGTTGTGAT
Organism: Polydrusus pterygomalis; assembly: GCA_963969555.1. Classification (NCBI taxonomy): domain Eukaryota; kingdom Metazoa; phylum Arthropoda; class Insecta; order Coleoptera; family Curculionidae; genus Polydrusus; species Polydrusus pterygomalis. Next base: position 89,500,374 of record OZ018377.1, on the reverse strand, counting down.
GCTACAGAGCCATATGTATGTAGTCCTTTATCTTATGACCGTCTTGTGACATATACAGTCAGTGTAATTGTTTTGATGTCATGCCCTAACAAACCCAAACTAGCATACATATTGTTTTATGACACAAAAATATAAATTTTAAGGGTTCTAAAGATTACGTTTATCAGTAAAAACTAAATTTGATATAAGTAGGTAAGTTTTTTAGTGCTCCTCGTGCATTTGTAACTAGATTAACACTGAAAAAATGTACAAGTATATTTATTATTATTTTTATGAACCTTAAAATTAGCTTTTTGATTATGAGTTTTTACCCAGCAAATAAATGTCCCTACTAAATATACTGAATATAGTGTTATTATTTAATAACCAAGTGAGGATAATGACATTGTTATTTACGAGGATAAAATTAGCAACACGAGCTGCAAGCTGCATCGTAAACAGGAATAATTTTGACAATTATTAATTTTCAGGTTTTGTAAATTCTTTATGTACCCAGACTTTTTAAACAATCGTTGGATTTAGTAATACCTTAGCATAAATAATGAAACTGTTATTGTGTGATTGGTCACAGCTCATAAATAACAGTAATTAGGTTATTTCAAGCTACTTATAAAAAACGTGTGTACAACAAGCAAAACGTTAACTGGTTAAAGGAGTTTGCATAAGCACAAACCTATTTTATGATATTAGTAAAATGTCGATATATTAAAACCTTGAGCGTCAAATATTATTTTAATTCTTTCATCATTTATAGCGGCGGATACATGTAAATGTAGTTACTTGCGTTCCGCAGCGCTTTACAGAAATTAATCGAAAAGCGAACTTACGTTTATTAAATAAATTTTTTGTGTCGCATAACGATTTGTTTTAAAAGGAGTTAAAACCTTAGCCGATTGGTCCTGGTTTAAGTGTTAAAAAACAGACTATTCCTGGTGAAATAAAATAAGTAATTAGTTATTTGAAGGCGAGGAATTTAAAATTCGTTTTAAAAATTCAAAATGGCAAAGATAATATGGCGGAATGTTTAATTGTCGGACTTTGGTCAAGATGGGTACAAACGGTTATTAAGTACCGTGCGAGCAAAAATTGTTTGCGTCAAAGAGGTAAAATCAAGGACGTAATGCTTAGCCGTAGAGCTTAATACCTGTTGGGTGTCAGTAACTACCTGAATTAACAATCAATCAGTTATCCCGTCATCTTTGACAGTCGTTACAAGTAATTTGATTCATCGCTAATTTTTCCAATTTCCAACAGAAAGAAAAAGAAAAATAATTACATAAATTGCTGAAATTGGCCACCGCCATGCTCCAAGCATAAATTCACACGTCTCTTCATATTTTCGAAAGTGTTGACCAGCATCTCTGCAGAAATTAATGTTACCACATTCTTGGATACTGGAACTGGTGTTTTAAAAATAGTGTTCTTCAAATGAGGAAAAACGAAGTTTTCCAAAACCGTTAAACAAGGTGATCTAGGTGGGAATTCAATTTCTGATCAAAAACTGATAAATCTGTCGTCGAAAAAATTGCGTAAGTAGTTAATAGTTTCGGCGGCTGTATGGGCACTCGCACCGTCCTGTTGAAAATATCCAAAACGTATTTCGTCTTCAAGTAATTGCTACACAAAATGATTCAAATCATTGTCTCTATAGCGCTGTGCTGTAACTGTGTCATTAAAAAAGATAGGACCAATAATTCTTCTTCGGGAAACAGCTAACCAGACACCACTTTTTTTGAGGGTGCAATGTGGACTCTACAAAAAAATGGGTATTTTTACTACTCCACATGCGTGTATTCTGAGAATTCACATAACCGGAGAGGTGGAACCAGGCTTCATCTAAAAAAAACGTCAGGTCTAATAAATCATCGTCGCCACGTGGTAGGAGGCTGTTCGACATTTCGATATTCGCGAATTTTTTCTTTGGAAACGGTTAGAGCAAAACGATTCAAACTTTCTGGACGTAGAGAGGAATAGTCGGGGCACGTTCTGGGAACAATTTCCAATATACAGGATGTACCGGAAAAAAGGTATTAAAGTCAAAGTTGAAAATAATTTTTTTTTTCGTTGTAGCGCGATACAGGTGACAAAAATCATTTTAATCGATTTAAAATTTTTCGACGTGTAGACGACGTTGGGCTACAAAACAGTGTTGTTTGCGAACGCGATCAAAAGTTGGGAAGTCATTTTTTTGATTTTTTAAAAATCAATGTTGGGTCATGTTAGATCGTTAATAAATCGAATTGGGTGCGTCCGACATACTTTTAGTTTGGATATTCGCTTAGGTCATCTCAAATAATACTTTTTTCAAATATATTGTTCTATACCTACCGGTAATATAAAGGGTGCAAATTATAAAAAAGTTAGAATTACTATTTAAGACACGATTCTTTTACGGTTTTCATTGTTTTTCGTACGGAAAACAACTTTTGATGGAAATGTAACATACCTATAGTATTTGTAGAATTATACCGTTTTAATCCTAAATTGAAAATTACCTGTCAAAATGACAGCTCTTGTATAGAACTTTGTTATTTAGGAACTGAACAATTTTTCAATTTAGGATTCTTACAGCTATAACTCTCGCTACGAAAAAGATAAAAAAAAAATTTAAACTTACCTGTCAAAATCTGACAGCAATCGTATAAAACTTTGTTATTTAGGAACTGAACAATTTTTCAACTTAGGATTCTTACAGCTATAGCCCTCGCTACGAAAAAGGTTAAAAAAAATTAACGCTTACCTGTCAAAATTTGACAGCTGCTGTATAGAACTTTGTTATTTAGGTACTGAAATTTTTTAAAATTTCGGTGTCTTACAGCTATAATCTTAGATACAAGAAAAGCTTTAAAAAACTTGACATTTACCTGTCAAAATGACAGCTGTCGCATAAAACTTTCTTATTTATGTAATACAAATGATTGAATTTCATCATCAGTAGGAAAAAAACGAACTTGAGCAGTAAAAAAATTACACATACTTATATTTTTATTGCGACCTGGGTTGTGAAGAAACTACACATATTTTTTTGAACACGAATCGAAGTGCTTTACAGTTAGGGCTTGCTAACAAATGGTTTTGTCAAAAGTATAGAATTAAACGAACGAACTCGAGCAGTGCCGTGCCTGAAGGGCTTGGCACAATAATATTTCCACAAATTTATTAGCTGATAATGTGATAATGATAATGAAATATGAAAAGTATATCCCACATTGCACAAAGGTGTGTGAGTTTAAAAAGCACCTATAAATGTCCATATCAATATCATAATATTAAATAACATATATTTCAGTAATGAAAAGTCGTAGCGAATTGAGCGAGACGGCAATCAAAATAGGACGTCGAGCACTATACGATGCCGTCTTCAAAAACTACCTATCTATACGAGAAACCGGAAATTTTGCACCCGTTTTTGTATTTTTTAGTTTTTGTCAGTTGTTATAATGTCAATTTGGCGATATGTTTCCCCTTCACGTTCCGCAGGAAGGTGAGGCAAAAAAAGCAATGGTAAATAGAGAAAAGAAAAAAAGAAATATTTTTTTAGTACTAATATTAGATGCACTCTCGGCTGACGATTAGCGATATGTACCCATTCTAGTTACTGACTGCAGTGTGCGTAAATAGTTTTTGGCTCTACCTTATAAAAATGTCACGAGCTGCCACTGCCGTATAACACTATTTTCTAGTATCAACAGTTCTTTTCGGCACTCGATGGTCAAACAGCCACATTATTTGACGATACCCGCACGCAACTCGAGTCCTTCATGAAAAGCGTTTAGCCCAAAATACAGGATTTAATACGAGCTAAATGTCTTATAAAAAAATATTAATAGAGGTTATCCGGTGTGACAAGGGTGACGTTGTATAAACGATGACAGGGTAAAGACGCGCGAACAAAAAAATAAGATGTATGAGGCACAAGCAAGTGATGGATTTCCTTAAGGGCTTGGAAGTTTAAAAGAAATAAAAATAATTTAAAACAAATAAATTGTTACACCGGTCGTTTGCAGGAAATAAAATATGAATTTTGGTTCATTCGGAAGTATCGTAAATTATGATTGATACATGGATATGGAAATGGCTTAATATATTTGGTAGCCTACAGAAACAATGCATACTTTTTGTCTGAAAAGTTGGGTAAGCACCATTAAAATCAAACCTAAATGTAATTATTTGATAGGAAAGATTATTCTTATAAATGTCAACATCAGATGTAGTTCGTAAATAAAAAATATTGTTTTTTACTATGTACTTGGTTCACTTTCTAGCTAACTAAAAATAATAGAATAAAGAAAATTTGTTATTATAGGAACATTTTTTTAGTGGACTAGTGGTACTGTGGGACTTTGTATCCCCCAAAGGATCATTAACTCGACAAAGCACAAATAAATTTTTTTTAAGACTGCATCATGCACTTTAGAAACATTATTGCTAGAGTTTCACTAGCAAATTCTACGCTATCTGAGCATACAACACGTTTTATAATTACACTGATTTACTTTAAATTTTTTTTTTTTTTTTTTATGGTCGAGCACAAGCACTATAGGAAAATCCTTTAAGGCGCTCTGGGAGCGGTGCGTGTGCGAAGAAAGCGATTCACGTTTTTCTTGAATCGTTGGAGGTTATATTCGGTTGGAAACACGGTCTCAGAAAGGCCGTTCCACAAAGATGACGTCCTCCAAATGAAAGAGTTCTGAAACAATGATGTTCGGGGTGTACTAAGTTGAACCACATAGGGATGGGCGGCAGTGGTTCGTCGTGTGTTTCTGCTATGCATTACTCTAGGTGGAATCGAGCGGGCAATATCTGTCGAACACTTGCCATGAAAATATCTGTAGAAGAGAGTCAAAACACCAACCTGTCTTCGATGTTCTAAGCTGTCGAGGTTCTTAGTCAGCTCGTGGTCGCCGATTAGACGAACGGCTCTCCTTTGGATGGAATCCAACAACCGAAGGGTATGCTTCGGTGCAGAACTCCAGATATGAGAGCAGTATTCCAGTGATGGTCGAATCTGGGCTTTATAAAGTGTCAAAAGTTGTTGAGGTGTATACAACTTTTTGGTACGGAAAAGTATACCGAGCTTCTGAGAAGCTGCCCTGGCGATTGCCACTACGTGATTATGCCAAGACATATTTCCTCCCAGGTTGACACCCAGCAAATTAATAGACGAAGTCAGTGGAATTGCGTGTCCTGCCATAACGATATCGGGTTCTGCAATGTTGACCTTCTTAGAGAAAACTGCAGCCTGGGTTTTTTGAGCGTTAAATTCGACTTGGTTACTGTCACCCCAAGACAAAATTTCTTCCAGGTCTTTATTGAGGCGTGAATATCAAATTTACCCATATAATTTTCGTAAACACAACTTTTTTCAATACAATATGGGCTTAATATTAGGTTTGAACGTTGAACAGATTGATATGCATTATTTTCATCATTTAATTTTCTTTTAAAAACGATAGACGTTAAAAAATTTTGCTTTACAACGTTATCGGCGCTGGCACATACGACAAAATTTCAAAATATTTTCTTCCTTTTGTATAATGATCCTAGCTGTTATTGCTACATTAGAGCTCAATTGAAAGAACACTTTTGCCTATTATTTCTCTGTGATGTAAGCGACAGTGCCTATGATGCTGATAAAATAGAGTAATGTATTGACAAATTGACAACATCGACAAAAATCACGTTACCTTTTAGCCCAATGTTAATACCGTGAGAGGAAAAATTATTTGAACCAAAGAGGGCTTGCATCTAAGGACGTAATGCTTAGCCGTAGAGCTTAATACCTGTTGGGTGTCAGTAACTACCTGAATTAACAATCAATCAGTTATTTCATCATCTTTGACAGTCGTTACAAGTAATTTGATTCATCGCTAATTTTTCCAATGTTTTGAACAATTTACACAATGGGCTTTACTGAACAGCACAAATCATTCATGGTTGAAGCGTATTTTCAAAACGGGGTTAGAATAAATGGTGAATGGCAATACAATCCGGGTTTGTGCATGGACGATTTTCACGAACATTTTCCTAACGTTGCTTTTATTGCTGGGGATTTTTATCATTGCCTGAAAAGAACCGTGGCTGTGTTTAGGGAAACAGGTTCTATAAAACACAGAAAAGGAGCAGGAAGACCATCTGTAAGAACAGAAGAACTTGTTGCAAACGTTCGTATATTTGCAATATATGCCAACAAATTGTATAAGACGCCTGTCCCAAGAATTGGGAAAATCTTATGGAACATGCAGGACTATTCTTAAGAAGCAGCTAAATTTATTTCCTTTATAAAGTGCAAGTATTATAATTTTGTAAACAACAAAAATAAATTTGTATTTGTCTACTTATTTTATTACTCACTAGTTTGGCAAATCCTGTCATAATATGAATTTGACAAAATTTTAACCTACATTTGGTTAGATACATCGTCCCCATATTATTGTGACCTAAACCAAGCCCTACGTTTTTTAATCCAAGCCTTTTTGATGCAAATAATTTTTGCTCGCACGGTATGAAATTTCAAATATCAAGCCAGTGACGGCGTGTCATACCAGAACAAAAAATAGGTTAATTTTCTAGTTTATGAAAAAGCAATGCGACATTTAAAAATATTTTTCTGCAACGTCACATCGGGATATACGGGTACACTGTACAACTGTACACAGTTAGACCCTTGTTTAAAGTTTAATTTAAACTTTTATTTAATATACTTAAAAATATAGTAAGGAGGCAACATTTTCTAAAATGATAAGTAAGTGATGAAAATAATTTATTAGCAAGTAGTAAAAAAATTGTATAACATTTCTTGAAAATAGGGTACATCAGAGTATTGTATAAATACCTACGTATAATGGTTAAGGTTTAAACCAAAAGTTATTTTTGTTTTAATTTATATAATTTTCAACCTAAATGTCCTTGGGACTTACAAATTTAGTGTTTTTCACTATATTCTTCTTCTAAAACAAAACAATTAAATTTAGCAACCATCGATCTCTATAGATACGTATCGTATCGTATCGTATCGTATCGTATCGTATCGTATCGTATCGTATCGTATCGTATCGTATCGTATCGTATCGTATCGTATCGTATCGTATCGTATCGTATCGTATCGTATCGTATCGTATCGTATCGTATCGTATCGTATCGTATCGTATCGTATCGTATCGTATCGTATCGTATCGTATCGTATCGTATCGTATCGTATCGTATCGTATCGTATCGTATCGTATCGTATCGTATCGTATCGTATCGTATCGTATCGTATCGTATCGTATCGTATCGTATCGTATCGTATCGTATCGTATCGTATCGTATCGTATCGTATCGTATCGTATCGTATCGTATCGTATCGTATCGTATCGTATCGTATCGTATCGTATCGTATCGTATCGTATCGTATCGTATCGTATCGTATCGTATCGTATCGTATCGTATCGTATCGTATCGTATCGTATCGTATCGTATCGTATCGTATCGTATCGTATCGTATCGTATCGTATCGTATCGTATCGTATCGTATCGTATCGTATCGTATCGTATCGTATCGTATCGTATCGTATCGTATCGTATCGTATCGTATCGTATCGTATCGTATCGTATCGTATCGTATCGTATCGTATCGTATCGTATCGTATCGTATCGTATCGTATCGTATCGTATCGTATCGTATCGTATCGTATTGTACTGTATTGTGTTATATGTATGATGCATGTATAAAATCGAGTTAAGACAGAAGGATACAACGTTTACTTAAATTCATATTACCTATCTAAAATTGTTTGCATATTTATTGGTAAACAATTTGTCGATTTCTTTAACCCATTATATAATTTCTTTTAAATTCTGCTATTCAGAGTAAAATATTTAAAAAAGAAATAAACTAAACAAAATATTTATTTCTACTGTAATTGCCCCTAAAATGAAAATATTTTCAGCCCTTTCTTTTAGTCCCTTTTACCATAAGAAGATATATTTCATATTTTAAATTAAGGAAAATGTAGGGTACACTTTTAATTAAAAGACTTAGACTTAAAAGAAGATACGAAACAGATGAAAAGAAATTAAAGCTTTTTTCATTACTTTACTTTAAAATTAATTTAAGACTGCACCATAGGAATTTTGGGAAATTAGAGTAGCATCAGTTATTTAGTTTGGCAAAACACAAAAGGAAAATTTAGAACATTTCTTATTAAAACTAGACGAAAATCACACACCCCAAATAAAAGTTGGTTTATCTATGTATAAGTAAAGGATTTATTGCCGGTAGTATAGTATTTAATAATTTAATATACAGGGTGTTCATTTGAAAACTTCCCACCTCGATTTTCCTACTTTAAAATGAAAATGTGGAAAATCGCTCGGACCCGTCGATTTTTATTTTGAGGGGGACATCTTTTGCGTACATTTTCAATCTTGTTACTTCAAGCCCCTCGGAGGGATGGGGGGGGGGTAAGATCTAAATCTTAAATGGATACCCCTATTTTATATAATTTTTTTGGATTCTGCATAAAATTCTGAACATTTTTTAATAAAAGCATTATTAGTCTATACTAAACAGTTTCCGAGATATTTACTCTTGAAAAATGACATTTTTGAACTTTGACAGCGTCTAGCTTTCTAACTGTACGTCTTAGAGCAAAACGGCTTACATATCTTCGATTTTTATTATCTTTCCAATAGTGTGAACTTTCGGTTAAACCGGATGTAAGAAATATAGTACTTCCGGTTCGACCGAAAGTTGACACTATTGGAAAGATAATAAAAATAGAAGATAGGGACATGTAAGCCGTTTTGCTCTAAGACGTACAGTTAGAAAGCTAGACGCTGTCAAAGTTCAAAAATGTGATTTTTCAAGAGTAAATATCTCGGAAACTGTTAAGTATAGACTAATAATGCTTTTATTAAAAAATGTTCAGAATTTTATGCAGAATCCAAAAAAATGCTGTATGGCACCTTAGTTATGGAACACACTGTATACATTCAAATATACTCTCTAATATAATATTTCTAAAACAATATAACAAATTTAATTTTATATCATGACCTTAAAATACCAAAAACAAAAGAAGTCTTAACATAAAAGTCTTAGCAAAAAATTAATAGAGGTTATCACGTCTGACAAGGGTACCATCATACAAATGAGGACAGGACATGGCAGACATAACAAAAAATACAATACAGTTGGTTTCGTTAAAAAAAGGTTTAATGGAGTGGGAAAATCCTGATGCTATTTTTAGTAATAGTTAAGTAAATTTGTGCGGTGTCTCTAAAAGGTCTGAATTAACGTTGGCACAAATTCCTGAGGCTGAAATATGAGATCGAGCCCAATTTATCTCAATTCAAAAGCTGATAGTTTCTAGAATATACAGAGTGTCCACGTTATTATTAAAAAGAAGTGAATACTTGTCTGCTGTAGAATTTTGTGCTATTTAAACTGTTACTTTATAAGAAGTATTTTTGTTGTACCGTGCCAGCCAAAATTATTTGCATCAAAGAGGGCTTGGATTAAAAACGTAGGGCTTGGTTTAGATCACAATGATATGGGGACGATATATCTAAACGAATCTAGGTTAAAATTTTATCAAATTCATATTATGGCATAATATGCCAAACTAATGAGTAATAAAATAAGTAGACAAATACAAATTTATTTTTGTTGTTTACAAAATTGACAAAGTAAGAATATACAGAAAGAAAAAGAAAAATAATTACATAAATTGCTGAAATTGGCCACCGCCATGCTCCCAGCATAAATTCACACGTCTCTTCATATTTTCGAAAGTGTTGACCAGCATCTCTAGAGAAATGTTACCACATTCTTGGATAATCCTTCCTTGTAATTGTTCTAAATTTGCAACTGGTGTTTTAAAAATAGTGTTCTTTAAATGAGGAAAAACAAAGTAATCCATAACCGTTAAACAAGGTGATCTAGGTGGGAATTCAATGTCTGATCGAAAACTGGTCAATGTGTCGTCGAAAAAATTGCGTAAGTAGTTAATAGTTTCGGCGGCTGTATGGGCGGTTGCACCGTTTCGTTCGTCCTGTTAAAAATATCCAAAACGTAGTTCGTCGTCAAGTAATTGCTTCACAAATGGATTCAAAATATTATCTCTATACCACTATGCTGTAACTGTGTCATGGAAAAAAATAGGACCAACAATTCTTCTTCGTGAAACAGCTAACCAGACACCAATTTTTTAAGGGTGCAATGTGGACTCTACAAAAAATGGGGATTTTCACTACTTTACATGCGTGTATTCTGAGAATTTACATAACCAGAGAGGTGGAACCAGGCTTCATCCGAAAAAAATGTCGGGTCTTATAAATCATTTCTTTCCAATGAATTTTGGGTAAACCATTGAGAGTAATTCCTGCGTCTATCAAAATCTGCGGCTTGTAATTCTTGGATTACTTGCACTTTATAAGGAAATAAATGTCGCTGCTTCTTAAGAATAGTCCTGCATGTTCAATAAGATCTTCCCACTTCTTGGGACAGGCGTCTTATACAATTTGTTGGCGTATTTTGCGTTATTTTACGAACGTTTGCAACAAGTTCTTCTGTTCTTACAGATGGTCTTCGTGCTCCTTTTTTTTGTTATATAGAACCTGTTGCCCTAAACACAGCCACGGTTCTTTTCAGGCAATGATAAAAATCCCCACTTCCCAGCAATAGAATCAAATTACTTGTAACGACTGTCAAAGATGACGGAATAACTGATTCAGATAGTTACTGACACCCAACAGGTATTAAGCTCTACGGCTAAGCATTACGTCCTTAGATGCAAGGCCCTCTTTCATGCAAATAATTTTTGCTCGCACGGTACTATACCGAAAATAAAGTGACAATTGAAATGTGGCATCAAGTAAACAAACAACCTTATTAATAACATGTTTTTTTTTTTAACAGTATGCGCTGGCAAAACCCATATTGTATTATTAATTGTTGGTAAAATGACCAGTTTGTTTTCTGGCTTTCTAATAGATTACCGAAATGCAAAAGTAAATAGAGAGTTGTATTCCCTTTTTCCTACGACCACCTACGAAAATGACAATAACAGCACGGTTAACTTGGCTAGAAAGTGCTAAATATCACACGCGTGTTGAAAAAAAATATTTCAACACTAGTGTGGAAATACAAGGCACACTATATTTAATTTAGGTGTCAATTTGACAACAAAACTACTTATTAAAAATAACAAACTTACGGGACACGTGGAGTGAATTGGGGTGCTGGGTGGGGTAAAGTACACTAGGGCATTACTGCAAATAAAAAAATCCTTTTTTTCGTTATTTTTGGGAACCTAAGAGTATTTATGATAAAAATAATATTCATCAAAAAGGGAAAATATGTCAGACAACCCACCAACTGTCATGTTTACATGTCAACTGAGTTGAACCACAGAAAAAAGGGGCAGCTATAGAGCAGAAATAGAATACCCTAGGAAATACCGATTTATAATTTTGCCATTATCTCAGATAAAAATATCCATACAATGTTTAAGGATATGGGACAAGTGAATGTGCTTTATGTAAGTACATTTATTTTAGCTATATTTAAAACAAATCTAATAAGATATAACTTTTATAATTAACAAGCTATCGATATTTAACTCCATCTCTATCTTTCTATAATGTTAAGCAAATATTGAGGTTATGTTGTTGTTTTGTGTTATGTTGTTTTCGTAGGTACCTATATTATTGTTTCATTAAAAGAATGCAAAATGCAAGCAACTAAAAGATCAGAAACGAAATTTATTCACTGTACATAGATAGTAGGTATGATGTGCGTAAGCAAATAGGAGAAAAAGTTATTCTTTTTATTTAAATCTAGGTAAGTTAAAATGTGTAAGTGGGTATTGTTTTTATTTTTTTCAACCCTAGAGTTGAAATTAATTTTTCAACTCTAGTGTTGAAAAAATTTGATTAACACAATGGTGATACCTACAAACTATTAAAAACAAATCAAACTCTTTTTGATTATATTGTATGATCGTAGGAAAAATTGTGTGCATTACTCGTGTGAAAGTGATTTTCTTACACTCGGAGGATTTCCGCACTCGGCTAACGCCTCGTGCTAAATACCTCCTCGTTTGAACAGTACCACTTTCAACACTTGTTATGTAATATACTATTTTATGCACTTTCCAATGAGCTGTTACAATACATACCTTTATATTTAAAAAACAAAGTTGGGGGCGTTTTCTACCTCCAAAACAGGGGTAAATTTCTTGGAGACACGAAAAAAGTATGCAAAACTAAAAAAATCTCAGCCGTAGTTCTGTATTTCTAAAGTAAATAAAGAGGCCTTCTAATACTGAATTTCTTCGTATCAGATTTTGTTTCTGTTGCTTATTGCTTATCGCCTAATGCTTATTTTTTTATTGTGTCTCGGCTTATAGCTAAGCAAATTATAAACGAAGGAAGTTGGAATAATATGACATACCAGTTCTTTGGGGACACGAGGTGATACTAACTACTAATTCCAGTCTTAAATTGATTACAGTACCACTAAATACTATACAATAATAATACCATTAGTTTTTTTAATACTTACAGATGCGATACTGATCGTGGACCTTGCCTTATTTAACCTGAATATAAAAAAAAATTAAAATATGAAACTGTCTCGTATTTTTTTGTCAAATCATTATTATGAAAAACCTAATATATATTTTATGTATTTTTTTAAAGCATTTTTGATAGACTGTTTATGATTTATTTTTGTTTCCTTGTATTAAAGTCAATTTGAATATTTTTTAGATTTTCGTAAATAATAAATTACTATGCTTTTGGGGTTAGAGGCGGAACAGCAGAATTTAAATTAAAGTTTATTTTCCTTTTCCCTTTTATTTGTTTTTAGAAAACCCAATATATTTGAGTCTCGAGTACTTGAATATTTTATTTATTTGTTTAAAAAATATAAAAAAAAATCAAAAAATGCTTTTATAAGTTTATAACATTAAGGACGTATTACTAAAAGCAACAAAGTAGTGCGTCGTACCGTTTTCTGTGGAGTTGCTTTGGGTTATGGCTGCCCGTGGAGTCCTAATAAGGATAAAATAGCTGTCGTGGTCTACCCGCCCCAGGGTGTCCATTATGCTTGGATTTTTGTGTGTTCCAATACAAAAGACAGTTGCACCCTTGTTTGATATGGCACTACTTTGTTGCTTTTAATTGTTTTCGCAGACACAATACTTACTATCTCTAATTAGGGATGTATATTATTATAAGCAAAGGTCCTTAATTTTGCAATCGTAGACTAACTATTAATTGGAAATTTATATTTTTTAGTAGGTAAAGTCTGTTCAATGACCGCTGACCGTTACGTCACGACCAGTGCCTATTTTCTGACATTCGTGAACTAGGTAAGATAGTAAATTTGCGTCAATAACACAGGCCTGCATGAAATTTGTGATGAAGTGATTTTTGTTTGTTGAGCTTAGTTTTTATATAGAAATAACGAATTAAAATACAATTGGTCTCTATCACCCACAGATTTTTTTTTGCAAAAAAAAAAAGAAAAAATATAAAAAAAACTTATAATAGTCGTTTTAATACATTTTAAAATGAATGTAGTACTTCAAATTCTAAATGATTGATGAATAAAAAATGATTTTCTGTGGTGCCACACACCTTTCGACTAGAGACTTTTTATCGACTTCAAAAAGGAGCTTTAAAGCTGTTCTTTTACATAATGACAATGTTTTTGCTTTTGTTTCGGTCGGCCATACAGTTAAGTTAAAGGAAAACTATGAAAATTTAGAGGAATTACTTTTAAGAATACTATATGAAAATCACAACTGGGAAGTGTGTGAAGATCTAAACATTTTAAGTCTTCTCTTAGGTCAGCAGTCTGGATTTACTAAATTTCCATGTTTCCTGTGCGAGTGGTCTAGCTAGCGAGAACAGCGTTGGATAAAAAGAGACTGGTCACAAAGAGAGACTTTAACACCTGGAAACAAAAATGTTAATCGCGAAAGTCTTATTGACCCTCAAAAAGTTTTACTTCCACCACTTCACATAAAACTTGGACGTATGAAACAATTTGTTAAGGCATTAAACAAAGAAGGATATTGTTTTAAATATTTGTGTAAAACATTTCCGGCTCTGTCAGAGGCAAAATTAAAGGAGGGAATCTTTGTAGGGCCGCAGATTAGCAGCTTGATGAAAGATACAGAATTTGAAAAGGTAGTGGAAGATAAGGAAAAACATGCATGGAATGCTTTTAAAGAAGTTGAACATAAATTACTACTATGTTGAGATCGTTGATGAAATATGCTGGAAAATTTCAGGAATTTTAGAATATGAGCATAAAAATTCACTTTTTACATTCCCATTTGGACTAATTCCCGGAAAATCTTGTGGACGTGGGTGAAGAGCAAGGTGAAAGATTTCATCAATATATTAAAGAGATGGAAAAAAGATACCAGGGGTGGCGCTGGGACACAAAAATGATGGGCGATTTCTGTTGGAACAGAAAAACAACCAAAAGAAGCTTTTCTGAAAAAAGAAAACATTTTTTGAAGAAGCGGAACGAATAAATAATCATTTATAATAGTTTATATGTGTATATTTTGTATATTTTTGTATTTTTTTCCTTAATATATTAAAAAACTAGCTTATAAATGAAATAAATCGTGTTTTTTCTATATTTTTGGATTTTGCCGGTTTAAAAAATAACCTTACGTGATATAAAAAAACTGAAAGCAGATTTGAAATCAGCGCTACCCAGTTACTAGAAAACAGTTAAAATTTTTAAATCAACTTTCAAAGTGTTAAAAAATGCAGGCCTGTGAAATTAATGTCGTATAATTTTACTAGTCAAAAAAGTTTTATTGTCATTTTTAATAAATATTATTTCAAAAATGTATTATGTAAATATATGGCAATGTTTTTATAAATACATATCTGTTTAAGAGAGTTTCTAATGCTTTGGGAGTTTAGTGTTCAACAATTCAACGAACTAAGGGAAAGGGGATAGAGAAGGATGTAGATTTAAGAATGTTGCCATTTTGTCATCCCGTGGTCGACAACTTCACAAAATTTATAAACATTCCATAAGAGACCGTGTTTATGAGAGTACACGTGCAGGTAAACACGCTCGCTCAATACAACTAAACCTTAAAATCATTGATGGTGTTAAAATATCTAGCTGGTTCATTAGCGGACTGTTTAAAAAAATTTAAATTTAAATGGCGTAAATGTACTGTTTCAAACAGGCGTATTTAATGGAGCAACCCTACACTGAGGAAAATCACTCAATACAAGTATTTTTTTGAATATATGTGTATTACCACAAGAAAAAATCCATTTATCCCTAAAATATTTCGTTTAGTCGCAATCAAGGACGTTTTTTTAACAACAATATTGTTATGTGTGCTCAATGGTTTTTTATGGTAACAGAATATCATATAACCATAACAATATGTATCCAATAAAGTGTTTTTAAAAAGTATTTTTTTAATTCCTATAAGGTTATCTTATTACCACAAAAAATAAAATAAAAATTAACCAATCTTTTATACCTATCTAAAATATACCTTTTAGGAACTAAACGGTTGCTTTTTTAAAATATGGTGAAATCGTTTTGGTTCATTTTATTGCCGACTGCAGTGTTGTTAGTTTGTTTAGTGGTTGGTGGAATATAGTTTATAGTGGATGTTTGGCTATTGATTTGATAAATAATACAATAGGTGTTGTGGCGGTGTGTCCCCAAATTCGGGTAGGTACAATTATTTTACCAATAATTATATTTATTACTTATAAGTAACTCATGTTTATCACATTACTCTACTTAGGTACCAACAAAAAATCGTTGACTTAGATCTGGAGTTTTTGAGATATTTCTTCTCCTTTCTAAATTTTGCAATGCAAAATCGCATTTGTTAGGTTTTCTGATACCTATTAATAAAAAAAAATGGCTAAAAGGGTCATGTTCCTAGCAGTTTGTTACTTTTTATTAAATTGTCGTATTCAATTACGCTGCTTATTCATTATTTATTTTAGTGATAATTTAATTTTAGTCAGATCCTCCCCTAATTAAACAAATTTTAACATACAATTTTTATCAAAAATACGGCCCTTAAAAGTGCAGAACGGAATCTTAATGGCGGCCATGTAACTTGAAAGCAGGAAATATAGTTGTTCCGGTTTAACTGGAAGTTGATTTTTTTGGGAAGATAATAAAAATTGAAGATAGGGACATGTAAGCCGTTTTGCTCTAAGACGTACTGTTAGAAAGTTATAAGCTGGCAAAGTTCAAAAATGTCACTTTTCGAGAGTCAATATCTCGGAAACTATGAAGTATAGACTATTAGTGCATTTACTAAAAAATAATTATAATTTTATGTGGAATTTAAAAATGTAAAAATATACAGGGTGTTCCATTTAAAAAAATATAACTATCATTCTCCACAACTTTGTGGGCGACCCTGTAAATTTCAGTTTATCACCGATATGTAGATTTTTAACAGTCCTACATTTTTTGTATAAGACGTTTTTTGATAACCCCTGCATGTTTTGAAATAATCGACCGTTCTGGTAATTTTTCCTAACCCTGTATGTACAGGGTGGCTCTTTAGTGTGGCAAAGTACAATAGCTCCGTTACTATTTCAAATACATTAAAAATATTAATACAAAAGTTGAAGGGCAGTAAGTGACTTATAACGTAAAATTATTTTTAACTCTATAGGGTGGCTCAAAAAAGCGGAACAAGAAAAAATGTACTTTTTTCAAATGGAACACCCTGTATATTTTTACATTTTTAAATTCCACATAAAATTACAATTATTTTTTATCAAATACATTATTAGTCTATACTTTATAGTTTCCGAGATATTGACTCTTGAAAAGTGACATTTTTGAACTTTGACAGCTTCTAACTTTCTAACAGTACGTCTTAGAGCAAAACGGCTTACATGTCCCTATCTTCAATTTTTATTATCTTCCCAAAAAAATCAACTTCCAGTTAAACCGGAACAACTATATTTCTTGCTTTCGAGTAACATCCGGTTTAACCGGAAGTTGATTTTTTTGGGAAGATAATAAAAATTGAAGATAGGGACATGTAAGCCGTTTTGCTCTAAGACGTACTGTTAGAAAGTTAGAAGCTGTCAAAGTTCAAAAATGTCACTTTTCAAGAGTCAATATCTCGGAAACTATAAAGTATAGACTAATAATGTATTTAATAAAAAATAATTATAATTTTATCTAGAATTTAAAAATGAAAAAATATACAGGGTGTTCCATTTAAAAAAAGTACATTTTTTATTGTTCCGCTTTTTTGAGCCACCCTATAGAGTTAAAAATAATTTTACGTTATAAGTCACTAACTGCCCTTCAACTTTTGTATCAACATTTTTAATGTATTTGAAATAGTAACGGAGCTATTGTACTTTGCCACACTAAAAGGCCACCCTGTATATGCCGGTTAAGAAAATGGATTTGTGAATAATGTAAGTTCGATATTCAAGTCTGGCCTGTAATCTGGTGATTATCATGATTCGATGAATAGTGAAAACTGTGAGAAATGGTTTGAAGAAAAATTGTTACCAAACTTGAAAGAACCGTGGCTTATTATCATGGATAACGCCACTGGGCTAATTAAAAAAAAAATTAAATCCAAGTTGATCAAAATACTTACTAATTGCATGGTTAGAACAAAGACAAATTATGGTTTCATTATTTGCAATGAAGGATCAGATCTGGATAATAGTGAAGCAGCATATCCCACTTAATCGTGACAAGTAATCTGGAACACGCCATTTATTTTATTTTTTAATTACTCTTATTTTATTTATATAGTTCGGACAAACTAGCATTGTAACATGGACATCGACTTCCTCCATATTATTGCCACTTTAATACCATTGAATGTAAGCGCTATCATGATGCAACAAGAAGTTCTATGCATCCTGTAACAAATTACGTAGTTTTGGATCTGTAAAATGAAGCCATAGAAAATGTAACAAGTGGAAAAATGGAAAAATTATGTAACACACACTAATAAAATTATAAATGATGCGTGGAAACAGGAAAGATTTATCGATGCTTCAGATACTCTACCTCTTATTATTAACGATTATGATGATTCTTGAGGTGTGAAGAAAATGTGTGTATACCAGCATTAAATTATTATTATTTTTACTTTTTGGTCGGCGCAAATTACTATATTTGGCTTGTTAAAAATGTTACTGATTCAATTTTATTGGCACTAAAATATATATATATTTCTTTTTGCGTCCCAGTGACCCACAATCCTTATCCAGGAATATATATAATATGCATAAGGGTTATTATTAACAGTAAGTAAGGGCGCCTGCCCAGGTGATTAACCACTTTCTGAGAAGTACCTACTAACAGCCTGTACATTTTTAGTCACTTTATAAATAATAAATCGTAATTTCCAATTAGTCCACATACCGACTCAGATTTAATGGTCCATTCACTACCTGATATCCGGATTGTAGTGTTCACATTACAATAAACGTCTTTGGTTTTATTAATGAGCTGCTATTTTATTATACATTCCTAATTAATTAGCTATTCATTGATATATCGCAGCAATTAATATCAAATTTGTTTATCCAACCTTTTTATGGATGATTCGATGACATAAAATCATTTTTTCCTGCCTCTGTTAAATTTATAGTATTTTAATGACTTTCTTTTATTAGCAATAATTTGTCGTTCGGTAGGTGGTAATTATATAATTTAAATATGCTAATATAGTATGTATGTAGTGGCTACTAGACATTCCACGTAAGGTTGTCACGTTGTCCTGGACGTAAAAGGACTACCTAATTTTAGACGAATTCTATTTATAAATGTTTTTAAGTAATACAAAAAATAAACGTGCCATTTATTTATAGTGTAGTTTAATTGTTTTTAAAACTAGTTTAAGTCAAACTCAAATAGACCGCGTAGTACGTGCGACTGGTTTTTGGGAACCGAGATTGTATTTACGATAATATTTTAGGTATCACATGGCAATTAAAAAGGCATCATGAGTGTGGTGAATATGAACTAGATCTATCCTTTTTTGCTTTACTACAAAAACAATTAAAAATATGTCATTCCGTTGTACATTTTAATTACTTTTTCGTTTTATTCAAAAAAAGGAAAGTTTTTCTAGCCGTCGCCTTTCTAATTTAAAATTATTTAAGATAATCTGTACCTGAGATCCAAACTGTATTAACTCCATTTAAAAAAAAAACGGTATTAAGCTTTATACTACTAAACACAACCTGCTCTTTTACATGGAAAACAGTATTAAACCACACATATTATACTTTTAAAGTTAGACAGAATTAAACTGTATCATATCCTCATCCGTGTCCGAGCAAAAGAGTACTATGGAGTTAATACTGCTAAAGTTTGATGTGTGGATTTAATACAGTTTTCAGTGCGTTAATATTTTTATAAAAAATTTAAAACTGCTCTCCTGTTAAATTTCATTTTTGTGAGTTAATACAGTTTAGCTCTCTGGTACAGTTATGCATTGTGAGTTTGTAACTTGGAATAAATTTAGTAACTCCAGTACATTTTTTTTTGGAAAAATGTTTGAAAATTGGTAGTAATATAAGAAGAAATAAGTTGTGATATTTTAATAAAAAAAAAATTATACTATGTTGTTGACTATTCTTAAAGTGCATATTAAATTATAGCGTGCGAGCAAATATTATTTGCATCAAAGAGGGCCATGCATCTAAGGACGTAATGCGTAGCCATAGAGCTTAATACCTGTTGGGTGTCAGTAACTACCTGAATTAACAATCAATCAGTTATTCCGTCATCTTTGACAGTCGTTACAAGTAATTTGATTTATCGCTCATTTTTCCAATTTCTTGAACAATTCACACAATGGGCTTACGGAACAGCACAAAACATTCATGGTTGAAGCTTATTTTGGAAACGGGGTTAGAGTAAATGGTGAGTCGCAATACAATCCGGGTTTGTGCATGGACGATTATCACGAACATTGCTTTTATTGCTGGGCATTTTTTTTCATTGCCTGAAAAGAACCGTGGCTGAGTTTAGGGAAACAGGTTCTAAAAGGAGCAGAAAGACCATCTGTAAGAACAGAAGAACTTGTTGCAGACGTTCGTGAAATAATGCAAAATACGCCAACAAATTGTATAAGACGCCTGTCCCAAGAAGTGGAAAGATCTTATGGAACATGCAGGACTATGCTTAAGAAGCAGCTAAATTGATTTCCTTTTAAAGTACAAGAATTCCAAGAAATTCAAGCCGCAGATTTTGAAAGACGCAGGAATTACTGCAGGAATTTTTGCTTGGAGCATGGCGGTGGCCAATTCAGCAATTTATGTAATTATTTTTCTTTTTCTATCCGTATATTCTTACTTTGTTAATTTTGTAAACAACAAAAATAAATTTGTATTTGTCTACTCATTTTATTACTCATTAGTTTGGTATATCATGTCATAATATGAATTTGACAAAATTTTAACCTAAATTTGGTTAGATATATCGTCCCCATATCATTGTAATCTAAACCAAGCCCTACGTTTTTTAATCCAAGCCCTCTTTGACGCAAATCATTTTTGCTCGCATTGTAATTCTGAATAAGATATTGATACAGGCACGTATATAAGGGGGGGGGGGGGTTTGGGGGTTCAAACCCCCCCCATGGGAAAAAAAAAGTTAGTTGAAAGAAGAAAGAGATTAAATTTACTTTTGTAAGAATAATTTTTTCTTTTAATGAAATACTTCAAGCTTTCGCGAAAAATTACAGATGACCAAAGCTTGAAGTATCCCCCATCCAAAAAAATACCATTGACAAATCAGTATACTTTCTATATCACAAAAAAACAAATTTAAATGTATAATTAATATTTATTTCAATAATAATCCAGTATATACCTAGTTAGTTGTAACTTGATATTATTAATGAGACTTAGACTCGAGAGTCGAAAATTACCTAAAAGGTAAAAACCATCAATAAAAAAAGGACGTGGCATCCAAAAAATTTTCGCCTGCGGCGCTTTTTTTTAGGACATTGACATACCCAAACCCCCCCCCCATGTAAAAGCTATAGCTACGTCACTGTATTGATACACATGTTGCTTTTTGCTAGGCAATAAACAGAATACAAAGGGTACATAATAACCACCCTTAAATCCAAATATAGTAAAAAATTGGCAAAAAAACTTTGCACAAAAGTTAAAAGTAGCGTTCGTAAATACAGTTTTCACAGCACAGAGAAAATGTAGAATTGTATAACACGGAAAAATTATAGTTTCAAGTTTTGAATTATTTACCGATAAAAATGACTCGACAATGGGAGTTTTGTGTTGCAAAGTTGCGAGAGATGAAAAAACCTATAGAAATTACCTACCTGTCAGGTTCACTCTCTAATGAGATTACGCTAATCCCTTCAAATTTCGTTTCGTGCCCAACTGTTAGGTATAGGCTTTTTGATTTACCATCGGCTGTGCCCAACTCGGTAGCGCCCAAATAGATAGTAGTTAAAGTTATTTTATTTAAAACAAGGTAATTTAAACTCTTAGGGAACAAAAGAGTTGAAATTATTTCTTTAACGTAATCGTTATATACCCGCAGAATTTTATATACAAGTCAAACGCTTTATTATTATTTCTTGTGGTCGTAGAAAAATGGTGCATATATCATATAATATTACTTATTTAGAAAGTGCCACTTTCAATACTTGTTACTTTTTGTAGAGTAGTCTTCGAAGAAGATGGAGGTGTATCATATTTTTAATTCACGTCATCATCTTCCCTAGTGGTTTATGTTTTAATTTGGTATCATCTGTCAAAGTATTGTTGCTAATTATCCAACTTTGAACGGCCATATCTTGCTCAACCGATGAAATGTTTTATTCGTTTTCGGATATATTATCGATCTGAAATCTGTTGGTCTATGAAAACCGCAGTTTGTTATATTACCTGGAATTATTTCTGGGCAACAAAAAAAGCAATGATTCTTTCATCCAACTACTGAGACCGAGTTTGGCAGGTGATGCTGGTTACGATGTCAAGCAGGTATTAGTGGATCATACATATTATGATGATGATACATCATTATTACAACGGCAATAAAGGAATCGAAGCTGCTCCGTAACCATTATCACTGAGGAAATCGACATTCTGGTTGTTTTGACTGCACTCTGGGGCAGCATTACTTATATACAGTGTGTGTATAAAGTCTGAAAACGGCTTAATAACATCACAATTTACTGGCTGATTTAAACCAAATTTGGTACAGTTGTGTAAGAGGATCTAACGCACCGAATGACGATATTGGCGTTGTTGCCAGCTTTTTAGTTTGTCTGGAATTCGAACAAATTTTATATTTTTAAATGTAACACCCAGTATATTTTTACATTCTTAAATTCCACATAAAATTATAATTATTTTTTATTAAATGCATTATTAGTCTATACATCATAGTTTCCGAGATATTGACTCTCGAAAAGTGACATTTTTGAACTTTGACAGCTTATAACTTTCTAACAGTACGTCTTAGAGCAAAACGGCTTACATATCCCTATCTTCAATTTTTATTATCTTCCCAAAAAAATCAACTTCCAGTTAAACCGGAACAACTATATTTCCTGCTTTCGAGTTACATTCGGTTTAACCGGAATTTGATTTTTTTTGGGAAGATAATAAAAATTGAAGATAGGGACATGTAAGCCGTTTTGCTCTAAGACGTACTGTTAGAAAGTTATAAGCTGTCAAAGTTCAAAAATGTCACTTTTCGAGAGTCAATATCTCGGAAACTATGAAGTACAGACTAATAATGCATTTAATAAAAAATAATTATAATTTTATGTGAAATTTAAAAATGTAAAAATATACTGGGTGTTATATTTAAAAATATAAAATTCGTTCGAATTCCAGACAAACTAAAAAGCTGGCAACAACGCCAATATCGTCATTCGGTGCGTTAGATCCTCTTACACAACTGTACCAAATTTGGTTTAAATCGGCCAGTAAATTGTGATGTTATTAAGCCGTTTCCAGACTTTATACACAAACTGTATATACAAAACGGCGAAAGGGCGCACGATTGAAAGAAAATTTCTTTGAGTACCGTAAGGTGGGTCTACTTGCAACACTTTTCAACTTCTTTCTTCGATATCTTTGTTGTTATTTTATCGAATTTGACCGAATTACTGTAAAAAGTTTAGCCTTGTTGTCTAGTTTGGGTTAATGGTAGAAAATTTAAAGAAAATTTATATATTCACTATTTAAAAAAAAAAATCTGGGTGATGCAAGTTAAACCGTGGTGGGGAACACTTGCAACACACAGGTTTTTTCAGTGCTAGTTGCATTTAAGAGCGCGTATAAGGTTCCTTGCAACGCAAAATAAAAAAAAAACTATCCGACTCTCAAAGCAATATTTAAAATAAAAACAATGCGATTTTTTAACTTTTTAATTCATAAATACAAAGGTAAACAACTTTTTCTTATATAACATTGAAAAATGCATGCATGCCCTCAATGCATCTTTTAATGTTTTTTCGGAGTAATTTTTGTACGGTCTACTCCTAATTCTTGCATTTCTTGCAACAAGTTTCCTAGTCAATGGAAAGTTGCAAATGTCCTACCAGTTCCTAAAAATAACAATCCTAGTGAGTTATCCCACTTTAGACCGATAAGTTTATTACCTGTTTTTTCAAAGATTCTAGAAAAAGCTATACATGAACAACTGAGTAATTATTGTTTGCAATTGAAAATTATTCCCGTCACGCAGTCCGGTTTTCGAAAGCAACACAGTACAACAACGGCCCTCTTAAAAGTCACTGATGACATAATACGCGCTTCTGATGATGGTAACTGTACTAGTTTGCTATTACTTGATTACAGCAAGGCGTTCGATACCCTAGATCATGATCTCCTATGTATAAAAATGAAATATTATGGGTTAAGCGATACAGCTGTAAATTTTTTAAAAGACTACCTTAAGAATCGAAGTCAACAAGTTTACTTAAACAACACTGTATCTGATATTTTAAACTTAAAGCGTGGTGTGCCTCAGGGTAGCATCTTGGGTCATTTGTTGATTTCAATATATACGGCTGATTTTGGAAGTTTTTTGAACCATTCTAACTCTCACCAATATGCTGATGATTTTCAATTATATAAGAGTTTTAATTTTGAAGATATTGAAATAGCTGAAACCCATATTAATCAAGATCTAGATACAATTTACAACTTATCTGTGGCTCATAACTTACTTTTAAATCAAAGTAAAACTCAATTAATTCTATTTGGTAAAAACTCTCATCTACTTTCTGATCGCCTCAATATAAGAATTAATAATGATAAAATCGCTACCTCTGTATCATGTAAAAATTTAGGTGTCCATTTTGATCCTAAGCTTAGGTTTAATCGGCACATTTCTTACTTACTTTAAAAAAATTATTGTAAATTAAGAACTCTGTATTTGTTTAAAGATTTTCTTTCAACACAGATAAAATTGAGGTTGTGTGACTCGACTATTTTATCATTGCTGTCATATTGTAATATAGTGTACTGGCCGGCCTTGCTTCAGGAGGACAAAGAGAGCCTTCAGCGCCTTCAGAATGGTTGTTTGAGATACTCCTACGGGTTGAGGAAGTATGATCATGTTTCTCAGAGCTTCATAGACTCCGGTTGGTTGAAATTAGATCAAAGATTTCACTTGCATTTATGTACTTTGGTTTTTAAAATAATTAAATGTCAGCAACCTAGTTATCTCTTTGACAAACTTACGAGGGGTTCTGATGTGCATGATCGATTAACCCGACATAGTGGGCTTTACTCTGTTCCCAGACACAGAACGGCATTGTTTCGGAGGTCTTTTAGTTTTAATGCGGTTAAATATTTTAATCCCTTACCAACAAATATCAAAAGTTGCTCTTCTGTTGAAACGTTCAAGAATAAATTAAAGGATTATCTAAGATTGCGTATTTGATAATTCTAATTGTTTTTTACGCATCTCATCATACTCTTTGAGTTATTCATTACTAGAGCATTGATGGTCGCACATTTGCTACTAATTTGTTTTTTAGGTTCCAGTTATGTTATTTATTTACTTAACTCATTTTTTTATTTCATTTTTGGTACAATTTGCTTTTTGTTATTTTTTCTATTTTTATGCTTTGTTATAATATTATATACTAGTTTTGTTGTTTATTTTTTTTAAATTAATTTGTTCATAAGGTGGTTAGATGAGTAGCCATGCTAGATCTCGCCACCTCAGTGACATTTTACATTGTTGTTTACTGGCTGCATTATATAAAGAAAGGCTATTTATTATTATTATTATTATTATTATTATTATTACTTCCGAATTGTCTTTTATAACGTCGTGGCATGTTGCCAGTTACCCCCTTTAAGCCTCTACGCACATCATAAATATCCAAATTTTATGCAAATCTCACTGTAAATAAGGTCTGGGCAGGTAAAGTTATATAAGAATAAATTTGTATATTTATCGGCGATAATGTTAACTCCCCCAAATTTGTTGGTATTTTATGTTTTTCCACGCTGGAACTGCTTAACCGCGAAGCGACTGGTTGGCACTAAATATAAACACGCCCGTGGTTATGGTCCGACTCAACTTAGGGTTATAGGAGAGCCAGGTTTACACTCGATACATATTGTTGCAAGTTAGGCCACTGTTGCAAGTAGACCCACCTTACAGTAGTTTAAAACATGAAGACGTTGTGCTGTTATTATCTAATATTATTACCTGTTATTCCTTTATGCAGTTTCCACATGTGACATAAGCAGCTCCTTTCTATATCTGTAAAATAAAGTTTATTAGCACTAACGAAAAAGACATTTGTTAAATTGTCAATTAAATTTGACACAATAACTTAGAACTTGATAGATCTTTGATGGTGGAAGTCCTACATTATACGATCTTTAAATCATATACTATTATCCATTTATCATAATTTTGCTATTTCTCTTAAGAGTACTCGAGTGAAATGCAATACTAAATGGGACAGGGGCGGCCTTGGGATAGATAATCCGAAAAATTTACTGAAAAAGACAAATAATGACAATAAACTTTAAACCGTTATTCTAATATTCAGAAAAACTGTAACCATTTAAAAAAGGTTTTTTAATAAATGATATTTTATTTATATTAAAGTTTAAAGCAAGAATTTTAGAAAAAGGTAATTATAAAAAATACAAATTAACAAAACAACGTTAAATAATAGCTATTTATACAATAAGTTGCGAAATGAGTGTATTTTAGGCACGCGACGTGAATGGACAACACGTCAAAGTGACTAAAAGACATTGTTTCGTAACGAATTGTATACAATATTTTTTCTACTGAGGTTTTATAATAAAAAACTTAATTTTTCTAACATTTTATTACCTACGTTTCATTGACACTTGCCAAAAAATATTAAATTATACCTAGTCTGTGGTTACGTTTTAATTGTAAATAATTACCTGCGTTACTTTTAAGCACGTTGCTCCTGGTAACGTGCTTAAAAGTTTTTTAAGCACGCTGCGCTTAAAAGGAGGTTATTAAAAAACCATAATGACAATCGAAAAGAGGTTATTATAAAACGTCAGTAGAAAAAGGATTTTTTTATGATCAGTGATCGTGAGTGCTCCCTTAATAACCCCTCCCAATTCGAAATCGCATCAGAGTGGCCCGGATAGCTTAATTATTGTTTTACTAATCATGCAACTTTGATTGTGAGTAAATATTGTTTGTCAATGTCAGTTATGTCTTTAGTCATTCCCAGGCTAGGATAACTTAACTGGTGAAGGTCGTCCCCTGTTCGTTTAATTTAGCCTCCGGTCGCTGGTGGCGCTATTGTAGGAATTTTGTTTTATAAGGTTGTTCATCTCCTAACGTTGGTAGGAACAGAATATTTATTTAGAATGAGCATTGCCAACATTCTGTACCTCTCTCTTTCTCTGACTGTACCAGCTATGTGCGAGAATGATAAAAATATGGCCTGCTGTGACAGATCCTGAAGTCTTACCTGGACTGGTGAAAGATTGTCATTGTCATTTTATGACTGATTTGTAAAATATATAAAAAATAAAGTTATTATTAAATAATTATTCATATATAATTTATAAACTTAACATGGCGCTGTCGGTAGTTTAAGAATCGTAAATAGGTATATATTTAATATGTAACGACCAAAGAAATCGGGAAGAAAAACCAAGGCAATTAACAAAAGCGTGGAACCTCCTGAAGACTTCATTAATGTCGCCCAACGATTGGAAAGTACAGAGAAAGCTATTAAAGATATAGAAATAAACTTTACTTCTCAACTTAATGAACTACAAAGGTACAATAACTAGTTTATTAAATAAAAACTTTGAAAATAAGACGGAATTGTTAGAAAAATCTACAGAAAATAATAATATTATAATAATATAAGCTGTTTTTTATTTAAAACCTATTTATGTAAATATCTAATATTAATAAATCTTGTCGCCATATCAGAAACGTTGTTATAATTTCCTTTCGTTCTCCTAAATTATTTTAACTTGAATCAGATGTTTCGCGCTTCAAACTTTTCCGTTAAGTTAGAAGCGCGAAAATTTGAATTCAAAGTAATAATAAAATTTAAATTTTTATGCTTGGCGCCTACCCCCACCACGACTATATTTAGTTTCGTCTCCGGTCGCGGGTGGCGCTATCAGGGAACCAATTTAGTATGTTAAGTTGCCTATCTATCCTTGAGAGTGCGCAACTCGCTTGTCTATGGTCATTCTTAATATTGAGACCAGAAGAGGCTGATGGGCGGACTCTGAGAACGCTAAAAAAGATAGACCAAAACATACGCGACATACATTTAGTTCGAATTCCACACTAAACTGTAGGTAAATAAATATTCCTTATACAATAAGGTTGCAAATTGTCTAATACAGTTAGATATCAAAATGCAAATTCAGATTGCAAAGTACTACTAAGAAATTGAAAGTCAATTATCCCAACAGGATGTCATTACTTGTAGACCAGTTTCGAACTCTTTTGTTCTCGTCAGTACAGAGTAGGTGTTCATACCTTCGATCAGACAACTTTCGTACTAAAAACTATCAGTAATCCAGTTTGTACTGCTCTTCGTAATGATGATATACTCATGTTTCTTTAGGGAAATTTACACTGCGAATCTTAGGTTACCTATGTCAATGGCATAACCAAAACATTGATTTAGAAAGGAAGTACTAATTACAGGAAGTAATAAATAAACAAATAAATTATTTAAACTAAATAAGCATAGGGAAATATATCATCAAAGATGAACGTTAGGTATAGGTTGGAACAAAATTCGCTAAAAAAACATTAAAATCAATAGAATAGACTCACTTTCAAGAAATTTGACAAATACCAAAAAGACGATTAGTTCTTGACGCCCTAGCTAAGTGAAGCATTTTCAAATAATAATATATCTAAGGTAGGTTAACTTGATCTATTTTCCGTCAGGAATCTGTCATTAAACATTGTAGCTGCATGTATTTTCTAGACACGTCATTTTCACAACAGTGGGAGTAGGCAAATAACTTTGATGTTCTTGAAGGTACATCGATCTTTTCATATCACTATCGATTTTTTAGGTTCGATGATTTTATGATACCAACGACATTTATTGTAAACATTGAAACCACGAAATAAAATCCAAACTTTAAAAAGGTGTAATGTCAAGGCAAGATTGCGGTACTTGTGACTTGTATCACAGAATATATAGATTGCGTAGCTATATTATTATATTCTGTGCTTGTACCGGGCGAGCAAAAATTGTTTGCATTAAAGAGGGTCTTGCATCCAAGGACGTAATGCTTAGCCGTAGAGCTTAATATTTGTTGGGTGTCAGTAACTACCTGAATTAACAATCAATCAGTTATTCCGTCATCTTTGACAGTCGTTACAAGTAGTTTGATTTATCGCTAATTTTTCCAATTTCTTGAACAATTCACACCATGGGCTTTACGGAACAGCACAAAACATTAATGGTTGAAGCGTATTTTCGAAACTGAGTTAGAATAAATGGTGAGTGGCAATGCAGTTTGTGCATGGACGATTTTCACGAACATTTTCCTAACGTTGCTTTTATTGCTGGGGATGTTTATACTTGCCTGAAAAGAACCGTGGCTGTGTTTAGGGAAACAGGTTCTATACAACACAAAAAGGAGCAGGAAGACCATCTGTAAGAACAGAAGAACTTGTTGCAAACGTTCGTGAAATAATGCAAAATACGCCAACAAATTGTATAAGACGCCTGTCCCAAGAAGTCGGAAGATCTTATGGAACATGCAGGACTATTCTTAAGAAGCAGCTAAACTTAGTTCCTCATAAAGTGCAAGTATTCCGAGAAATACAAGCCGTAGATTTTGAAAGACGCAGGAATTACTCTCAATGGTTTACCAAAAATTTATTGGAAAGAAATGATTTATTAGGCCTGACATTTTTTTCGGATGAAGCCTGTTTCCACCTCTCCGGTTATGTGAATTCTCAGAATACGCGCATGTGGAGTAGTGAAAATCACCAATTTTTTGTAGAGTCCACATTGCACCCTCAAAAAATTGGTGTCTGGTTAGCTGTTTCCCGAAGAAGAATTGTTGGTCCTATTTTTTTCCATGACACAGTTACAGCACAGCGGTATAGAGACAATATTTTAAATCCATTTGTGGAGCAATTACTTGACGACGAACTACGTTTTTGATATTTTCAACAGGACGGTGCAACCGCCCATACAGCCGCTGAAACTATTAACTACTTACGCAATTTTTTCGACGATAGATTAATCAGTTTTCGATCAGACATTGAATTTCCACCTAGCTGACCTTATTTAACGGTTATGGATTACTTCGTTTTTCCTCAGTTAAAGAACACTATTTTTAAAACACCAGTTGCAAATTTAGAACAATTACAAGAAAGGATTATCCAAGAATGTGATAACATTTCTCCAGAGATGCTGGTCAACACTTTCGAAAATATGAAGAGACTTGTGAATTTATGCTTGGAGCAAGGCGGTGGCAAATTTCAGCAATTTATGAAAATATTTTTCTTTTTCTTTCTGTATATTCTTACTTTGTTCATTTTGTAAACAACAAAAATTAATTTGTATTTGTCTACTTATTTTATTACTCATTAGTTTGGCATATCATGTAATATTATGAATTTGACAAAATTTTAACCTAGATTTGCTTAGATATATCGTCCCCATATCATTGTGATCTAAACCAAGCCCTACTTTTTTAATCCAAGCCCTCTTTGATGGACATAATTTTTGCTCGCACGGTATTATAAACTTATATGTTATGTTTAAACAGCTGAATTTAGGAGCGAATCCAGCGTCAGTCACATGATATTTAACGGGCAACATGCACGTGCATGTGCACCATACTTGCCGCTTGATTGGTTCGCAGCCAAAATATGTTGGTGCCTCGAGACTCTTGTATAATAATTACACTTGTATTATGCGTAGCATCATGCTGTTACTATTATAACTATTATGGGCCTATAATTAAATTGTTGCAGTTAAAATATAAGTATAAGTATATTCGAGTTTGTTGCCGTTTTTCAAAGACCGAAGAAAAGTCGTCGGAAGGCTACCCCTCCTAAATACACCACTGCTCTGATAATAAAACTGGCTTTGCAAGGATCAGCTATACAAACCACCATTATTAAATAATCCCAATTCGAAACAAGCCTAACTTTCTTGCTATATACATTATTAATTGATCAATGTCCGTTTTAGTTCGTTGATTAATAGTTTAAGGAGTTGTGTATTGTTTAGCTCATTTGCATTGGACTAACTTAATACTAAGTAAGAAAGTTCTGGGGTAGTTGTTAAACGGTATTGGCCGAGTTCGTAAGACTTGGGACCTTTAGGTAGTAACTGTGTCCTGCATAATAATTAATTCTGTGTCTTACAAAATAATAATAAAAAAAAACAACCAAATTATTTTTTTCTCAAATTTATTAGTTAATGGCCTGTCTAACTGTCCTACAATCACATTCATTTTGTTTATTCTGATTGGTACTAACGGCTTTGAAAATTTCTAGTAAATAATATTTGTTAACCAAAATAAAATTTTACTTTCATTTACCATTGACCATTGAATATCAAACTATAAGAATATCGAATCTTCGAGAAAACTTGATAATATTAGGTTCTCAATTCTAGCCGAATGTATGTTGTTGATAATAATATGTACGCTGATTACTCCGGGGTAATTGGACCGACTTTCATAATGATTTTACCGTTGCATTAGATGTTAAATGTTATACAAATAGAAGTAGATAAATGCGACAGCAAGTAGGTATAACTAAAATAGGTTTTATTTCGTCGAAAAATAGCAAAATAAAGATCAAACTAAGTCATTTTAGCTATTTGTAGTTGGGTCGAAAACTCACTAAGTCACTTAATGAATTGTGCATATAATAAATACTATTTGGTAAAAATATATTGAAAATAGTTTGTACATATGCACATGACAACTTCGTAGGCATAACATTATTGCACATTTTTTAATAAATCACTTTAAACTCCGCCATTTCTTAAAACTGGGTTTTACTCAAAACTGCCAATTTTGACTTAATGAATTTTTGCACTAAGCCGATGATATATTATGCCAGTGCAAGGCAATCCAGGCACCGCGATGCGCGTGACGGTATGGTTATGGTAGTGGGAAGAGCATCATGCAGCAAGTCAAACAGACAGGCGGCAACAATGTTTTAATTTAGCAGTGAAAAGGCTTGTCGTTAGTGGCTGCATCTACACGCTTTATTGTTGGTGACTCATTGACTCTGTTGGATGGAAATTACAAATTTGTCCTTAAAATCTTCATTTACACGTAATTTAACGTTTTCAGAGACAAATTTGTAATTTCCATCCAACAGAAAAATATTTTATTGAAAAAATTATTTTTATACACATTTCCACATCCACAAGAAGTCACAAAAAAATTATAATTTTGGATTTAAAAAATATTAAATATTGAAAAATTGGCGTTTTTACTAATTTTCAAGGTCACAGGGGCGCGGCGAAACATTTACGGCTTTTAATAAAATTTTCAACAAATTACTTTTAGATGTATAGTCACATATTGGCAAATATACCATTTGCAATTTCCAATTTTTCACTTTTTCGGCCCAGCCTACTATATAGGCTGCTATTATTTTAACGTTTTTAAATAAGAACCAAGCGATGGGCAAATAGTATCTGTAAATAAACGAAAAGCCTTTGGCATAGTTTTGTGTAGTCTAGATAAAACAATGGTTAGGTGCAAACAATAATCTATAATATTGTCAAATGATTCTACCATAAGTTTACATGTCCAAGCCAGCGATTTTAATTATTTTTTTGCAAATTGTGTTTGCCGAAAATAATATTAAATAGGCGAAGTATATTATTTAAGATTCTTAATTTTTAACCTTTCTTTAGAGCAATTGGTTTAAGAACCAAATATAGATATGGGAAAGAAAGAAAAAAACTAAAAGTCTTCCTCCACAAAGTTTAATAGAATAAAAATTCTCTAGGGGTCTCTACATGTTTCGAACGTAGAAACGTTCATCATCAGGATATAAAAAA
Source organism: Polydrusus pterygomalis (assembly GCA_963969555.1). NCBI lineage: Eukaryota > Metazoa > Arthropoda > Insecta > Coleoptera > Curculionidae > Polydrusus > Polydrusus pterygomalis. Next base: position 89,467,822 of record OZ018377.1, on the reverse strand, counting down.
TTTATTTAGTGCTAATGGTTTTAGCAAAAGAGAAAATGGTGTAGAACCTTAATGGAGCTTTTATGGAATTAAAAAATTGATGAGTCGAAGAGACATAATAATATGAAGAAAATTGATAAAGGTTAAACCATACTGAGTATGTGAAAAAGTTATTAAAAAGGGGTCTAAACCAACCAAATAAACTGGGGAAGAAGCAAAAACCTTTCTAAGAAGAAGGTGTCAAAGATTATTTAAATTTTTTTTTATAAAAACACGTGGACGTGAACAACCTTATTGACCTTTAACTTTTAAAAATGTGCAATTTATTAATTAATTTTATTGGTTTTAAACTAACTGCTTGCGGGGTTACTGAGCTTTAATCCTCAGTACCCCACAAAACACTTTTTTATTGTGATATTTTCATAATTATGACAATTTTATCCTTATAATGTCTTACTGACATACACTTGTAAAGTTTTATATAAAAAAAATTTTCTTTGACACCTTCTTTTTAGGAAGGTTTTTTCTTCTTCCCCACTTTATTTGGTTGGTTTAGACCCTCTTTAATAACTTTTTCACATACTCAGTATGGTTTAACCTTTATCAATTTTCTTCATGTTATGTCTCTTCGACACATCAATTTTTTAATTCCATATAAGCTTCCTTAAGGTTCTACACCATTTTCTCTTTTGCTAAAACCATCAGCACTAAATACATTTTCTGTCTCCTGATGATGAACGTTTCTAAGTTCGAAACATTTAGAGACCCCTAGAGAATTTGTATGCTATTAAACTTTGTGGAGGAAGACTTTTAGTTTTTTCTTTCTTTCCCATACTTTCAACTCCACTTTAAGCATGGGCTATTTTTTTAAATTATAGATATATTATGTCATTAGTAGAAATGTATTATGATGTAAAAAGTGGCAGATAATTCCTTTTTCAGCAAGCTTGTGGCGGACGACCACGTCTAAGTAGCATACTTTTTTTGCACTTTATTTTATTAGTAATAAAATTTTATTATAATGCAAATTTAATCTACTTTCCGATTACGATGTTATAGTTATTCCGTGATATATGCTTTATAGACTTTATAGACTTTCGATCGTTGTCAGCATGAAACAATGGTAAAAGTTCTACATGAAACTAGAAGACACTACAGACGGCGTTAAGGTGAATGGTGAGTTAATTAACAACGTCATATATGCCGATGATGCGGTTTTGTTGGCTGGTAGCTTGGAAGGGCTACAATAACTTACCAACAGAGTTACACTCACAAACGAATAATACGGGTTGGAACTGAATATTAAGAAGACTAAATACATGGTTATAAGTAAGTCCCCTAATCAACGCGGTGTGCTGTATTGCAAAAACGAAGCTATCGAGAGAGCGGGCAGTTTTACTTACCTTGGTTGTACCATCAATGAATCGTGGAACCACTCCAAAGAAATAAAGTGTAGAATAAAAAATGCCAGAACAATATTGACACAAATGAAGCACTTTCTCTGCTGTCGAGATCTCAGCATGACGCTCAAGAAGAGAATGATAAAATGCTATATTTTCTCAGTATTGTTGTATGGTGTCGAGGCTTGGACGTTGTCCGAAGCAACAGAAAAAAGGATCAAGAGTTTTGAACTATGGATTTATTGAAGACTCTTAAGAATTTTCTGGGTTGACCGAGTCACCAGCGAAGAGGTCCTCAGAAGAATAAACAGCCAACTAACTTTCATGAATACCATAAAACAACGCAAACTTGAATATTTGGGCCATGTCATAAGAAACCCTGTCCAATATCGTCTACTACAACTGTTCCTGCAAGGTAAAGTGGAAGGAAGAAGGGGACAGGTAGAAGGAGAATCTCCTGGCTCGCTAACTTACGGAAGTGGTTTGGCGTGACTTCCATTAAACTGTTTCGCGCCGCAGCCAACAAAGCGCGAATAGCCATGATGATAGCCAACATCCGGAACGGATAAGGCCGACGAAGATGAGTTATACCGTATAATTTAAATTTTCGGAATAAAATCAAAAACCTGTTATTATTACAAATTACGCCCTCTAGCAATTTTATTAGAAACTATCGTGTACCTTTGAATACAACAATTAAAACTACTTGCCTTTCTCTTTCAAACAAGCTTAAATTTAGTGAAATCGGATAAGTCGTTTAGAAGTTGCAATGATTTAAATGATTAAGCTTTCAATAACTTCCCATACTCTTATCAAGGTCGGTGACACAAGCCTTTGGCGGGCGACACACTGCACACTGGAGAAACAAGTTTCATGAAACTTGTGGCTGAAACAAGTTACGTCAAACTTTTTTTATGTCAATGTGAAATTTGTATGCGATACAATTTCTGGTCGCTTGTTTCACAAACACCAGTGTGTTCCGTCTCATTTAAATATATGGGTTGTGTCGTACTGAAACAAGTTTCCTGTTTCTTGCAACAAATTTCACGAAACTTATTTCTCCAGTGTGTCATCCGCCTAAGGTTTCATTAACTTCCCATACTCCTATCAAGGTCGGTACGCCAATAAGCCTCAAACCAAAATGCCCCCTTGCGGCGAAATGCGGAACTTAATGATATTTCCAGAAATTTCTCATACCTAGCCACTTTAATCATAATTTTTTTTCCCCAAGGTTTTATGGTTAGTAGTTTCCGAGATTGGCCGGTGGCCACCCTTTATGAAACACCCTGTATAAATAACGCTTTAAATTTCACAATAAATTTTTCTTTCAGAACACCGCATTCTCTGCCGAATATAATATTTCCTTTGAATAATATCGACTTTATTTTCGAAACCAAGTCATTATTAGTTGAAGTAAATACTGCAATAATAAATTATTCAAGAATAAAATAATTTAGACTTATTTTAATTAAATTATAGTTATGACAAAAAAAATTATTTCTCATTTAAAACTAACTTAAATATTTTTGATATATTTAAGAACTGCCGTACATGCCAGCATTTTGTTTTTTAAATAAGCTATAAAAAAACATTACATTTAAAATAATTGTGATGTTTTTAAATGCAATAATGAAATAGCAACTAGTTTTTAGCATTTTATATAATGTTACTATCCGAATATAAAAACGTTTATTAGTGCATTTCATTGAATATCAATAAAATTATTTTTTGAAAAATATTAAAATTTCCTTAAAAGCCTATTTAAAAAAAAAACACAAATTTGTTCCGATATGATTAACATTATCCAAGTTTAAAATCATGCCCTTATTCCGCCGGAAAATTTACATATTGATCTTCTTTATCGAAAAGAAAACCAATTAAATTCACTTTTCCCCGAATTTTTTTTGAAAGCTTATGAAAATCCTAAAGGGGTTCGTCTTTATTAAAGCCTCCTTGGGGCACAAGGAGATGGGAGAGTCCCCGTCGAGTACCCCAGGCAGGGAAGAAGTGTAATTAATGAATTTCAGAACGGAGAAATGTAAATAAATAGAAGGAATCAGAAGAGCTAATGTTGTATGGAATTAGAGGCCTGTTTTTGATAACTTGGACAAATAAAATATTTTCGTTCATTTTATTTTAAAATATTAGGGGTACAAGTACCAGGCGCGGCTTGTCCATAAGAATATTTGGTCAATGAACCCCACTATTATTATTTTTTATATTAATAAAAAATTAAATATTTTTTAATACATTTTTTTTTGTAACAAATTTTTCTAGATCTATTTTTAAATTTTAAAACTTACTTTAATTAAATACAGACATAAAAGTTAAACACTTTGCAAACTATTTCAAATGATATGTATCATTTTCTTTTTTCATATGGAAATTTAAGTTTTTTTTAAAGTTTTAATGATATAATGAGAATTTTCCAATTTATTATATACTATCAAACCTTAAGAAAAAATAGATTTATAGGTTAATGTTTTAGACACACTATCCACATTAAAATCTTGATTGGTTAAATTTTTTTGTTCTTTTACTTATAAACATCATAATTTTCATGAAAACAAAAAAAAACATTACTTTTAAATAAAGATACATATTAAATACAAAATTAAACGTCTGACATTCGACCAATATAAATTTTTTTACATAGAACTTATTTTTGTATACTTAACTGTCACAATTTAAAAATATCGGTATTGCTTTATTTAGCAAATATTTCCTTACTAGTACAACATAAAATAGAAGAACAATAAAGAAAATCGGGCAATATATTAGTATTGAAAGTTTTTCTAAGAAACAAACTTAAATTAGAACTGATTCTATTGAAATAACCTACTTTTCCTGCAATCTTCGATATGATGATTTCAATATAATTAAAGAACTTAAACTTAACTTAAAATCAATAAATTCATTACTTTACAGATAATTTATTAGAGTTACAGCACAGCGGTATAGAGACTATATTGTGAATTCATTTGTGGACGGTGCAACCGCCCATACAGCCGCCGAAACTATTAACTACTGACGCAATTTTTTCGACGACAGATTGATCAGTTTTCGATCAGACATTGAATTTCCACCTAGATCACCTTGTTTAACGGTTATGGATTACTCTGTTTTTCCTCATTTAAAGAACACTATTTTTAAAACACCAGTTGCAAATTTAGAACAATTACAAGAAAGGATAATCCAAGAATGTTGTAACATTTCTCCAGAGATGTTGGTCAATTCTTTCGAAAGTATGAAGAGACGTGCGAATTTATGCTTGGAGCATGGCGGTGACCAATTTCAGTAATTTATGTAATTATTTTTCTTTTTCTTTTTGTATATTCTTACTTTGTTAATTTTGTAAACAACAAAAATAAATTTGTAAATGTCTACTTATTTTATTACTCATTAGTTTGGCATAATATCATGTTATAATATGAATTTCACAAAATTTTAACCTAGATTTGGTTAGATATAATATCGTCCCCATATCATTGTGATCTAAACCAAACCCTACGTTTTTTAATCCAAGCCCTCTTTGATGCATATAATTTTTGCTCGCACGGTATACTTATCTATACTTCTATCTTTTGCCGTCAATATCTTTGGTTAGAAACACGTTAGAGACATACGGTTTTAACTGACGTTCTTAACGTCCTAATTACCTATTTTTTTTCTAAAAAAATATCGTAACATTCTATTACCTTTTTTAAAAATCGCACTTTATTTGTTTATATTTAAGTAAACTCCCTCTAACGTGTAAAGTAAGCTTTACGTAAGAATCAACTGAAGCTCAAAAGATAGACGAGGAAAAACTTGTGATCTAAACCAAGCCCTACGTTTTTTAATCCAAGCCTTCTTTGATGCAAATAATTTTTGCTCGCACGGTAATATATTTTCAAAAAAGTATTATTTTCTTATTTCTTTACATCAATATCCGACCGCACGCCACTGACCTTTGTGGACCCCTCCCCCTCTAGTTACTAGGTCAATTATTCTCCAAGCATACTATTAGTGATATTTAAATAGTTGAGAGCGCAGGAGTTCGGGTACATACTTATGTTCATGTTTTACCCAGTCATACTCGTACATTATAAACATAAAGCACGAGAAATAAATTCCCACTAATTTGTTACCTCTATTTTTTAAACACGAACATTTTCCTGCAGTTACGAAAACAAATTGAAAACTTTTACACGCAGTTTTTATATTCAACAAAACAACAATAGAGTCAAATTAGAAATGTAATTTGAATTAAAAGCTGCAGCGGCTGTCGCTCATGCATGCCTGCTTTCCCTTTATATTTTCCTGCTGGAAAAGAGCGGTGACAAACGTAAGATAATTCTGCATAATTATGGATAAATAGAGACAAAGGAGGTGCAGGCACGGTGGAAAACTGAAAGGGAAAGACGCAAATTGAAATATGAGTATGTGCCGGGAAAATGGGACAGGTTTACAGCGCCGCACATCGAAGAACTTGGCTTCAAGCCGTGTGCGTTAGGGAGCCATTCGCAGTCTTTCTAAAGCCATGGAATTTATTTCATGATATACTAAGTTTATCCAGAAATCCCGAAATCATTTTGGTATACTGGATTCATGTGATATTCAACTCCAGTATAAATATGCTGCCTTATGATAAATAAACGTATGGGCCATTTATATAAAGTGGGACCAGTAAAGTACGCATCATATGGGATTATTTTTTATTAATAACTTTATTCGAAATTTGAAATTTGACTTTGGCATCAAGTTCTACTTCGATCGAAATGAAAATTATGCAAAAAAATAGTAGTCACGTAATTTGCATTATCTGTCAAATTTTAATTTTTTCCAAAAAATAATTCAAAAGTGGGGTTGTTTCTGAAAATATCAAAAAAAGTTATTAGAAAACGTTTTTTTTAATGCAGTTTCTAGCCCACATGAAACATTTTAGCTGCATAAGATAATTTTGATTTTTGATCCATATTTTGTAAATTGCACCACTTTTGCAAAATAAGACTCAACGCAACCTACATAAAATCTCTTAGTTTTGACAATTTGACAATTTCAGACACATTTTCTTTAAAGTAGCGACATATTAAATATATGTTTTTCTACAAAATCAAAATTGGGCTATTAAAATTTGGTCGCATGTGATGCAAAGTTTATTTGTTTTTGACCCTGTATAAGGTAACTTCATAAAATAAGTATTTTCAAAAACGTAGTTTGTGCCTGAAAGTAATACACCTTAATATTAAGCCAAAAAGATCACAGTGTCATCAGTAAAGTGTTCATTAAGTGGAAAATAAATTTTAGTGGTGGGTAAAAAATCAAAATTATCTTATGCAGCTAAAATTTTGCATGTTGGCTAGAAACTGCATTGAAAAAAACTTTTTCTAATAACTTTTTTCGATATTTTCAGAAACAACCCCACTTTCGATTTATTTTTTGGAAAAAATTAAAATTTGACCGATAATGCAAATCACGTGACTACGATTTTTTTTTGCTTAATTTTCATCTCGATCGAAGCAGAAGTTGATGCCAAAGTCAAATTTCGAATAAAGTTATTAATTAAAAAAAAATCCCATATGATGCGGACTTTACTGGTCACACTGTAGAATACCGCCCACTTAATCCAGAATGGCTCGGAAAATAGATATTATATCATCATAAAAATGCTACGTGTATCCACTTTAATTTTTGTAATGAAACATATTGTAAATTTTTACAGTTTTACATTCTTCGATCAATTCTAAGTATTTTTCATAAATCATGCCTTGTACCTATCTCCAAATGTTTAAGAACTTTGAGTTGTTCCTTGAGCAATGTTTTGAACTCACGTCACAAACTTTAAGGCATTGAGAATTTGCTATTTAAGTTTGATACGTGAAAAAATATGAGTAAATGTTAATCAAATTTGAATTTTGTTCCGCTGATATAATGTTGGTCTCTGACGAAAATATAATTCATAGTGAAGCCCGTGATATATGTTCATCCTTTCCTTATTGGTTCATAAAAAATCAGGGTAATCGGACCATTTTTCTTTGATGAGAGCTTCACTGGAAAACGATACCTAAATTTCCTTCGAAATGATCTGGTTCCAGCTATTGCCACTCTATTTTTAGATGATAATGATCCTGATTTACCAAGTTTAACCTCATGGTTTCAATTCCTGCGCATTATCCTACTCATGTAAATGAGCACCTACTTAAATACAACTTTTCCAAGGCTGCAGATAGGTAGACGGAGATCAATAGAGTGGCCACTCAGATCGCCCGATCTTAAACTACTGGATTTTTTGTGGGGCTACGTCAAATTAAGTTTATAAATCTAAACCCACCAAAATAGATATGCTTAAGGAGTCCATTCGACGAGTGCCTCATACGAGAAATTTCTGTACTTAATTCTATACTTAATTATGTACTTAAATTAGGCAATATATTACTTTAACTCAGTAAAGTGTTCGTGTTTTCTTAAACAAGTCAAAAATATAGCATTACGTTACAAAATCACATTTTCGTTATACGTAAGATCATTCTTTTCCACCACTGTGGAAATTTAAGTTTTTATTGCTCGTTGTAATATTCGTTTCGTATTTGTGCGTGTTATAACCTAACAGCACAAAGCAAGTATGTAAATAGTGAAAATGAAGCTAAATTGTTTTGATTGATAACAACATTATTTTAAAATAATCAAACCGAAACCCAAACTTGCAGCTCTAGGGTGCAAATCAAATTCCCATAGCTCTTTAAAACAAGGTAAGAAACTTTATCTACCATAAAATTTCCGGCCAATAAAAATTTATAGAAAAAAAAGCACTGACAACTGTACACCATCAAAATAATAGGTATGTAGTTTTCTCCCTACATTTTGCTGAAAGTGGCGTAATATTATACCGTGCGAGCAAAAATTATTTGCATCAAAGAGGGCTTGGATTAAACAACATAGGGCTTGGTTTAGATCATAATGATATGGGAACGATATATCTAACCAAATCTAGGTTGAAATTTTGTCAAATTCATATTATGACATGATGTGCCAAACTAATGAGTAATAAAATAAGTAGACAATTGTTGTTTACAAAATTAACAAAGTAAGAATATACAGAAAGAAAAAGAAAAATAATTACATAAATTGCTGAAATTGGCCACCGCCATGCTCCAAGCATAAATTCACACGTCTCTTCATATTTTCGAAAGTGTTGACCTGCATCTCTGGAGAAATGTTACCACATTCTAGGATAATCCTTTCTTGTAATTGTTCTAAACTTGCAACTGGTGTTTTAAAAATAGTGTTCTTTAAATGAGGAAAAACGAAGTAATCCATAACCGTTAAACAAGGTGATCTAGGTGGGACTTTAGTGTCTGATTGAAAACTGATCAATCTGTCGTAAAAAAATTGCGTAAGTAGTTAATAGTTTCGGCGGCTGTATGGGCGGTTGCACCGTCCTGTTGAAAATATCCAAAACGCAGTTCGTCGTCAAGTAATTGCTCCACAAATGGATTTAAAATATTGTCTATATACCGCTGTGCTGTAACTGTGTCATGGAAAAAAATAGGACCAACAATTCTTCTTCGGGAAACAGCTAACCAGATACCAATTTTTTCAGGGTGCAATGTGGACTCTACAAAAAAATGGGGTTTTTCACTACTCTACATGCGTGTATTTTGAGTATTCGCATAACCGGAGAGGTGGAACCAGGCTTCATCCGAAAAAAATGTCAGGTTTAATAAATCATTTATTTCCAATAAATTTTGGGTAAACCATTGAGAGTAATTCCTGCGTCGTTCAAAGTCTGCGGCTTGCATTTCTTGGAATACTTGCACTTTATAAGGAAATAAATTTAGCTGCTTCTTAAGAATAGTCCTGTATGTTCCATAAGATCTTCCCACTTCTTGGGACAGGCGTCTTATACAATTTGTTGGCGTATTTTGCATTATTTCACGAACGTTTGCAACAAATTCTTCTATTCTTACAGATGGTCTTCCTGCTCCTTTTTTGTGTTGTATTGAACCTGTTTCCCAAAACACAGCCACGGTTCTTTTCAGGCAATGATAAAAATCCCCAGCAATAAAAGCAAAAATGTTCGTGAAAATCGTCCATGTACAAACCCAGATTGTATTGCCACTTACCATTGACTCTAACCCCGTTTCGAGAATACTCTTCAACCATGAATGTTTTGTGTTGTTCCGTAAAGCCCATTGTGTGAATTGTTCAAGAAATTGGAAAAATTAGCGATGAATCAAATTACTTGTAACGACTGTCAAAGATGACGGAATAACTGATTGATTGTAAATTCAGGTTGTTACTGACACCCCACAGGTATTTAGCTCTACGGCTAAGCATTACGTCCTTAGATGCAAGACCCTCTTTGATGCAAACAATGTTTGCCCGCACGGTATTTAATTCGTGAAAACGATTATCGTTTATCAAATGGTTTTCGACAAAAACTTTAAAAGTTACAAAAAAAAAGATGAATTTATTGATTTAATATTATTTTTCTCCTGGTTCTTGTCTTGTCTCGCAGGAAACCGGACCACTCTCGTCTCGTTCTCGTCTCATCTCGTCTCACAAGAACGAAACGAGACAAGAAACAGCAAGTCGAGACTGAAACCATGGCCATGGTTTTCTAAAATTAGCATTCATAAGACATAGGCAATTTAGAAATGAGACTTTTAAATTCGAATTCTTAATTATAATTTAAATTCATTTAATTTTTAAAATCTTTTTTAACTTTTCTTGATTCCACGTTTAATGCACATTTTTAATTTGTTAGATTACTAAGTTCCAATTTAAAATGTACTAGTTAAAAAGAAATTATAATTGCGATTTAAAATTTTATAAATTAATTAGATCGTCTAAAATTAATCTGATTTTACAAAAACATTTTAGTAAATATATCTTTAGCGATTTCAAACCGAGGAGGGTATTTTTAAGAAAAAACACGCACACACTAAAAAAAACAATTAACTTTTATATCAAAATGAACTTAGTACTGATTGAATCTAGGTCCCCACCAGCTTGATTTTTATTATGTATAATAAATTTGTCAACGATTACATTAAGGGGCCGTATTTATAAAAAAAGATTATGCTTATACTTGCAGAATATGAAGAAAATCCTTCCGCTTGCATTCATAATATTCTGAGTAAAACCTTATACTTATAGAGTATAAGCATATCCTTCCCAAAAAAGTATTTGATTGTTCATAAACGTTACCTTTTACTCTAAATAAAAACGATATCCTTCAATAATTTTTAGTGTGGTCAGTAGCAGACTCAGTCGTTTAGTACTCAGTTGTAGCGATGGAAGATGTTGTGGAATCGAGAGAGATTAAACACTACAAGCTGCGTTTATCAACACTTGTTCATGATTACAAAAAATTATATCGGTTTGAAGAGGAAAATGTGCAATAGCTTGTCAACACATTTTTGGGAATAAATGCTGAAACTCGAGGAGGTGCGTTATCATCCGTCCTAAAAATGAAGATATGTTTACGCTATCTCAGTGACCCTCGATATCAGAAAGGCATTGGTTAAGAACTGGGTGTAAGTAAGTCAACCTACAGTATCTCGTACAGTGACTGCCGTAATTGACAGCATAGTTGCGCAATCAAATGACTGCATAAAGTTTCCGTCTATTAACAATGAATCTATGGATGCGAAACAGTTATGGCAAAGCAAGTAGGTATAGGTTTTCGACAGCAATTGATGTAGTTGACTGTACCCACATAGGAATACTGAACCCAAATCGCCATGGTGATGAGTATGTCAACCGAAAAGGTCATCCTACATTGAATGTGCAAGCCACTTGTGATGCAAGAGAAATATTCACTAGTATAGACGTTAGTTGGCCTGGATCGGTCCACGATTTAAGAATATGGAGAAATTCACAAATAATGGTTCATTTACACAATAAAAACAAGAAACGTCGATTGGCTATTTTGCAATAATATGTTTGCTGAGTGAAATTGGAGAATGTGACAAAAATAATTCTTGCCTGTATTGTCCTTCATAACGTGGCAAACACTTTGAAATACATCGATTTTGAAGCACCTGAAGAAGAAGTGCCAGAAGAAGATGGCAATGATGATGACGAATTTGAACTACCTCTTCACCAGCAAGGCCAAGAAGTCAGAAGAAATTTGAGCATTTTAATAAACAACTTTGATAATTAAATGTAGGTCTAAAACTCTATAAAATAAAAGTTTAAATTTAATTTAGTTTTATTATTTACGCCATAAGAATATCAAATCATTTTGGTTTTTAAAAAACAAAATTCGAATTATAATAAGTTTATTCACATACCCTTTACTTATTCTTGGAGGATATCCTTGCAAGTATAAGGTAATCATTATGAATACGACAAAAAGGAATTGCTTATATTCCTACCTTTTTCTTCAACTCAAAACCTTATACTTCTACCTTATTCTTTCAAGGATATCATTTAGTTCTATGAATACGGCTCATTGAGTCAGTTATTAAGCCGTCTCATTTAAAACTGATTGATATAAGAATCATTACTGATGGACGCTAAGAAGAGAATAACATTCTAAGAAACAAAAACATTTTTATTTTGTTGTAAGATAAGAGTATGTTGCTGATGGATTGTAAAACAAGGATACTTTACCTTATTTTTTGTCAAAATCCTTTTGTTAGAAAAATTGGGTAATCGGGGATTTTAAAAACACTGGAAGACAAATGCAAAATGGAACACATAAACATACAAATATAAGATGAAGATTCGGAAGGTTTTCTGCAGTAGCAGTACGGTCAAACTCGCCTTTGGTGTTATTAGAACCACCCACTTGCTTATGTCACACACAAAATCAAAATGAATAGGAAACATGCGAATAATAAGTAACGTCCAATGCCAACGACAGATTGCCACCTGCCTACCTGTCACAGGAAAATTATGAAATGATACCTCTGACTGAATAAAATGTTGCATCTTACGCATGCATCAGCAGTATCCAAGACATTTTAAAATTCTTCAAAAATCAAACATGATTTAAAAAGGTGGCGTATTTTATACAATTGATCGGTGTCGATTATAAGTAATCCAATATGATTATTTTGTGTAGATAACAGTATAAATCAGACAACTGATTTACAAATTAATAAAAGTTTAAATCAATTAAATCAGACACACCTTCCTAATTATAATTGTACTTTTTCCCCTGTATTATTGAAACCTTATTTGCACGTGAACATTATTCCAAATTTCCATTAACCATTAATAGCATTTAAACTCTATAATCATGTAATCCCCTATTTTCGCTTTTCGTACATAATAACGGAAATATTTAGCTGCATTTCTCAATTATTTTTTATTATAGAGCGCTTTTAAAAAACTCACAAATAATAAATATTTTTTCTAAGACCTGAAGTCATTCAAAATATTTCAAAATACCTTATAAAAGGTTATTTTATTTACTTTTCAACTTCGCGATTCGGTATCAAAGAACTCTTAAGTAATTAAATGCAACTTCCATACTGAAAGTAGGATAATCTGCTAAATTTCTGTGCAATTCTGTGCACGACCTTAGCAACATCTTTGGCTCTTTTCAATGAAAACTACTCAAAGTTTATTTTCTCAGGTCAAGAATTGGATTAACAAAGCAGATACAATTAGATGAATCGAAATTTTCTACATGATGTTACACACTAAAAAAAAATTGATTAAATTTTAAATCAAACTGAACTTAGTACGGATTAAATACTGGTTTACACCGGTGTGATTTAAAAATTAAACCCTGCCTATTGGTTAAATCAAAGAGTCCATAATTAAATCGTATTTTTCTAAACTGAAATTATTACTGAAGTAAATATTTTAATCCATAATGATAAAATTGGCTCGAACTTAATAATTTTTTATTTAATCTTAAATCAATTTTAATAAAATTTAAGGAGCTAATGGACAGTATTTCTAGATGCTTTAATACTCCTTTAAACGGTTTCTTAGCCTTTACTTTCGTAAACGCTGAACTAGCCTAAGCTAGTTTATAGACAGAAAAATATATTGCTGATGGTTTTAGCAGAAGCGGAAAGTGATAAGTGGTATAAAACCTTAATGGAGCTTTTATGGAATTAAAAATTGGTGTGTCGAAATGACATGATGTAAAGAAATATAGAAATAAGTTAAAACATACTCAGTATTTTTGTTCTATTAAATTTTGTTGAGGAAGAATTTTAATTTTTTCTTTCCTTTTCATAAAAGTGTAGTGTTTTTACAACCACCAATTTGCTCATATCTCACATAAAGACAAAATGAACCAGTAACATGTGAACGACACGTAACGTTCAAAGCCATAGCGAATTTTCGTGTTCTTGAATGCGTATTAGTATAGCATAAACAGCTTTTATTATTTACTTATTAGTTTCATTTCACCTATTAATTTCATTAGAAAATTAGAACTAGTATTTTTTAATATAGATAAAATATTTTCTTCGTTGTTTGTTTTTTAAATTTGTTACATATTAAATAAAACAAGCGCCTTGTAGCAGAAACATTCTGACTACGGCCCTGCCTGTGAATCTCTCATCCCCCAACCAGCACGCTAACACCCTCTGCCATTGCGTTAGAATTCTGTCTTTGTTATCGTTTACATCTTATACGGTCATGCTACAAACCTATACATAAACTACACAAATCATGTACATATATGTTGACGTACTAAAGTAAATATCCAAGTTATTTTACACCAGGCAGTTGCAAACTTTCAACTTGGGTTAAATAATATATTCCAGAGCACGACCTAAATTGGATTGCAATCTAAACTATTCTATACTATAAATATTTGTTAATTTATAAAAATGTATATGATGAAGGTACGATGTACTCTAGAAATATTCTAATATAATCATATTTAACCAACTGAAAAGGACTTGTATTGAACTCTAACATGATGAAAGAATATTTTCGTACGTATATTATGTACTATGTGAGTTTGCAATTTGGAATAAATTATGCAAATCCAGTACAGTTTGAGTACTTACTTTTTCTTTTCGCGCGGATCATGTTGAATAGTCCATTATGCTGTAGGTTAAGTCCAGCGTCTACTGCAATCACTTTTGTAGAATTTCCCAATTCGATTCTTGGAGGTGTTTCTCATAGAAGTCTTTTGTGTCCTGCACAAATTACATATATTAGTGAGATCTCTTCCTCCCTCCTTTCTTTTTAAGTATATCCTCTCAAGTGCGAAGCGGGGGTGGTGGAATCTAAATTTTGTCAACAGCCTACGCGTAAGTCTATCTAGTTCGTGTAAATCGATGTCTGAGTACGAGTAGGTTAGTATTGATATTGCCGAGGTGTTGATGGCAGTAATAAGGTTACCAACATTTAGATAAGTATGAATAAGCTTTTTATTATTACTATTATTATTAGTGTCAACTTCCGGTCAAACCGGAAGTACTATATTTCTTACATCCAGTTTAACCGAAAGTTCACACAATTGGAAAGATAGGGACATGTAAGCCGTTTTGCTCTAAGACGTACAGTTAGAAAGCTAGAGGCTATCAAAGTTCAAAAATGTAATTTTTCAAGAGTAAATATCTCGGAAACTGTTAAGTATAGACTAATAATGCTTTTATTAAAAAATGGTCAGAATTTTATGCAGAATCCAAAAAAATTATATAAAATAGAGGTATCAATTTAGGATTTAGATCTTACCCCCCCCCCCCCCCCCCCGCCTCCCTCCTAGGGGCTTGAAGTAACAAGAATGTCCCCCTCGAAATAAAAATCGACGGGTCCGGGCGATTTTCTACATTTTCATTTTAAAGCAGGAAAATCGAGGTGGGAAGTTTTCAAATGAACACCCTGTATATACTTATACCATCAAAAATATTTAATTTTTTTTACTTGATATTTTAAGAAGGAGAGGCTCTCTGTACACTCTGCAGTGACTAATTTGCAAATAATTTGCTTCCTTCAATGTTTTAATTTTTGAAAAAAACAAGTCGACACGAGTCTATCCAACTATAATAATTAATAATTAATAATAATTTAGACGTTTATTTAATACAAAATTTGTTATGTACAAGTAAGCAATTAATACTACTTAAAGATGTAAAATAAACGTTCTTGACTTCTGCCGAAATATGCACAAAAAATGTACGTATTTGTATGGCAGTCTTTTTTCCTTCACTTCAATGCAGTTTTTGTGCTCCACTTTTCATTAATTTCTAATATCTACTTTGATTTTGATTCACAAAACTGTCAATTGCTTCTCGAGAACACACTTTTAAAATCCATTCTGACATTTTTTTCTTGAAGCTTATTAAACTTCCACAAGATTTTATTGCACTTGGGGCTATATTAAAAAATCTTGGTGTGAGGTACAGAAAGCTTCTCTGTCCACAGGCCTTATGACATTTTGGTACTGCAACTTTGTTAATAGTTCTTAAAGTATAATGTCTGTCATTCACAATTAGACATTCGTGTGGGTTTTTAAATGACCTCAAAGCCATTCGGTAACAGAAAAGCTGTCGGATATCCATCACACCACTTAAACGATATAGTGAGTCAGTTGGGGAGAGCCTGATCTTGCCAAAAATGATTTTCAGAAACCATTTTTGTATGATCTCTAAGTTTTTGAGGTGTGTGTTTAGAACTCCGCCCCAGCCAATAATTCCATAAATCAAATGACTTTGAACTAATGCACAGTACAGAATTTTCAGTTGATTTGCAGACATGAAATCTTTCAAATATTTGAATTTTGGCAAGATTCCTCTCAGTTTCTGAACAATATACTTAACATGCAATTCCCAACGAAGGTTACAATCTATTACTATGCCTAAATATTTGATGGATTTTGTGGTGGGTATTAAAAAGTTATCGACTAGTATACCTTGGATGTTTTTTGTGGTTTGGTCCTGACTAGAAAACAACATACATTTGGTTTTATCAAAATTTACTGTAAGCAAGTTATAGTCAAACCACTTTTTTATTTTATCAAACTCTCGTTCGGCCTGTCTTATGACATCATCCCAAGTTTTACCTGTAAATAATACGACAGTATCGTCCGCGAAGGACAGTACCCGTCCAGCACTCTCCATCCTCAGCAGCCCATTGATGTACAGGATGAAAAGAACCGGACCCAACACTGTACCCTGAGGTACGCCATAGTTAACACGACCAGCATCGCTAATTATATCGTCGATTTTGGTGTATTGAATTCTATCACTCAGATAGCTTTTTATAATTTCAAATATTTTTCCCCTTAGACCGTATTTTTGTATCTTATCCAATAACAACTGATGTGAAACGGTATCGAAAGCTTTGGCTAAGTCGACGAAAACACACAATGTAGGACTACTTTCATCAATATTTTTATATAGTTGCGATGTCAGCCCAGCAATTGCGTCCTCCGTCGACCTGCCCTCCATGAAGCCAAATTGAGCTTCAGAAATTAGTTTGTATTTTTTTAAAAACTTTAGCATTCTATATTTCAAGATCTTTTCAAAAATTTTCCCAAGATTTGATATTAGCGAAACTGGCCTATAGTTTGCAATATGTTCCTTAGTTCCATTTTTGAATAACGGAGAGATCACACCAACTTTAAGAGGCCTTGGAAAATAATTTTTTTTAATACATTTATTGATCAAGAAGCTTAATGGAAGAGAGACTGAATCAACAATTACTTTCAGAATTTCGGAACGAATGCCGTCAAAACCTGGAGATTTTTTCAATTTTAAACTTTTGATTACCTTTTTTATTTCTTGCTCGGTTGTATAACTTAAATACATGTTGTTCTCGAGATCAGGATCTGACTCCGAGTCAACAAAGTTTATTGGCTTTTGAATTTTATTAGCAAGCGTTTCGCCTAAAGAGCAATAGTGTTGATTAAATTTATTTGCAATTTCTTTTTTGTCTATTATTTCAACGTTCTCATGCTTGATTTTTTTGATTACTTGATGTATTTTATTTTGGTTACAAACTCTGTTGACAGAATCCCATAGTTGTTTACTATTTTGTTTATTTCTTGTTAACTCTTCAAAATAACTTTTTTTTGAATCAGCAATAGACTTAACAAGAATCCTTTTACATCTATTGTAATTTTGTTTTATTGTTAAATTATTTGGAAAAGCTTTAAGATTTTGGTACAATTCATTTTTGTTATTGATTGTTTTAACAAGATTCTTGCTAATCCATCCTTTTCTAGAAATCAACATTTTATTAATTTTCACTTTTTTGGTATTTTTTTGAGTAATATTAACGATATTACATATCAAAATATTTGTCATGTCATCTAAATCCTGACAAGCATAAAATGAGTCCCAGTTTACTCTTTCAAAGTCCTGTTTTAGTTGGTTGTAATTAATATATTCTTTATAGCATTTCTTTAAATTATTAGAGTTCTTATTTTGTTGATTATCTATTTCTAGTATTACAGGAAAATGATCTGTGATTTTGAAATTAAGCAGATATGCCTTTACATTTTCACTACGATTAGATTTTACGAAATAATGATCTAGACAGGATTTTTGCAGGTTTCTCTCCCAAGTACAAACATTATTGATGTATGAAATAAATGAATTTGCACTGAAAAGGTTAAGGTAGTTTTGCACATGGTTTAGATCCTGTTTTTCTTCTAGAATATTGACATTAGTGTCACCACAGATTACATGAATATCCGTTTTGGGTGAAAGAGCCACATAATTTAACAAATCTGTATTAAAAGTATCAACATCTGTCGATATTGGTCTATATAAAGCGGTTAGTTTAAATGAGTTATTCTGAGTATCAATGATGTCAATATCAAGGATTTTTATATTTGACAAAAGTTTAATCTGATACTTATAAGTGAATTTACTACTAATATAAACAAGCACACCGTCGTTCTTATTTATATTGCCACCATTGAATAGCAGATTGTACCCATCCATGCCCAAGATATCTGTGTTTTCCAATAAAAATGTCTCTGTGAGTACTACGACATCAAATTTCACCTTAAGTTGTGACAATAAGATTAACAATGAATCCAAGTTTTTTCTAACGCTACAAATGTTCAACTGAAAAATCTTAATCGAATTATTTCCAAATTTTACAGAGTTAAAACCAGTTACATCATTGCATATTAAAGTTTTATAGTTTGTAATTTCAAAATTCAAAATATACGGGTCCATGTTTAAGAAGAAAGTTTTTTTTTAGTTAATAAATAAATCCACTTTACCTCACCTAATCCTCCGCCATGGAGTTAACGTCTTCTTCATTAAATATTTTTTTCTTCTCGCCTGAAAAATTAGTATAGATCCTACCTCCTACGGTCCAAACTTTCTCTTTTCCTAATTTTTGTTTAGTAAAAATAAGTAATTCGTATCTCTTCTTGGTAAGCTCCTCTGTGACCGAGATGGTAGATTTTTTGAACTTCTTTTTGTTGAAAAATACCTGATTCCTGTCAAAAGTATTTCCAAACCTGACAAGAATAGGTCTAGGCTTTATTGTTTCGTTACTACTTTTTCCAATCCTGTAGGAACACTCAATGTCAGTGTTTTTCAACTCTAGTTTTGTGTCAAAGATGCTTTTAAGGTGCTCATTGACATTAGCAGTATTCTCAGGAATACCATACACTCGAAGTTGATTTTGTTTCATATTCTGCTCCACATCATCCAGCTTGGATAAAATTTTGATGTTTTCGTCTTGCACTGTATTTATGTTCTTCTCCAATACCTCTTGCTTAGTTTTTATATCGTTTATTTCTTTATTTATCTCGACCGATATTTTCGAGCACAACTTATCAGCAAGGTTATTAAAAAAACTTTTATTTTTAAATGTATTCTCTAGAACCTCGGAGATAATGGTTTTTAATTCGGTTGCTTGTCGATCAGTGAATACACCCATATTTTTGTAACTTGTAACTTAATTAATTTCCTTTTAACTGATAACACTTCTGACTCCAAATTAATACAACTTGTTGGCCGACACGAATTCTCAACTTCGTAAAAAAACGCGAAAAAAAATCGCACTTTTACTACTTTTATTTTAATAAAATCTGCAGACCGATAAAAATACGTCCGTATCGTTAAGCAGTACCGCGTATACTCATGAGCACAAAACACCAACTAAGAGAAACGTTATTTGCATGTTAATTGAACGAAACGGGAATGACGTTTAACCGATCGCCATGTTAGGTGGCAGGGGGTGAGGAAGGCGGGGGAACGCTTAATTTTAATTGCAGGTTAGTAAATTAATTTTTTAATGTTTGTTTACTTTGCTTTTTAATTTTCTGAGACAAATTATGTTTATTCAACGATTAAAAACAGCAAAGCAAACAATATTAAAAAATTAATTTACTATAAAAAACAATAAGACTTTTCTAGAAAAAAAAAAACGACCATATTTTGTTTATAATTTATTTCAAGTTTAGATCAAAAAGATCTTAATGCAGAAGGCATAACTTCCAAAGAGTCTAACACAAGACGAATTTCTAATAACTATATGAACTTCTGGTACGAACTAGTTACGGAACATTGTACTATCAAAAATAAAAGTTTCCTAAGGGATTAAAGCAGGTGGTATTCAGAGTCGACTAACTTCCTGGGCCTGTACAAAAATATAAGCCAAGGAAGCATCTAAGGTCTCCACCAGTGATTCTTATATCACCCTTCTTAGTAGGTACAAGTTTAGAGTCACCGTGGTGTCGTTCAATGGCTTCCTTGCCTATGCTTTTCAATTTTGCACGATAGGGCTGGTACGTCGTTATTAAAATTAGGTCTTCATGTGGGGCAAGTCTTACTCCGGTGGAGGTCAACATTGGGCTAGTCTTGTAGGTGTGCATTAACATGAAACAAAAAAAATTGGGCAGAATAATCTCATACATTAGTAAAGTGTTTTAAAACAAGAATTATTTTTAAATAGAAACTGAGAAAATTGTTTAATTGGTTTTAAATCTTTTATAACTGGGGTCATTAACTTTACTTTTATTAAAAATGTTATGCTTTTTATAGTGTCCAGCACTTAAAGTTTGATTTTGAGTATTTTTATCTCTTAAATATTTGTAAACTGTTAATCGAACATATAATTTAACAATTTCATTACATATATGTCGTGTTGCTCACAGAAGTTAAATTTTTGAAATTCATTTTCATAAATATCTAAAAATGTATCTTCTAAGTGAGCAATGCACTATTATTAAGGAAACAATATAATTTCTCGTGGAATTACATCGAGTAAGCGAATTAGTTTGTCACTGGCATAAGTAAGTCTAGTATTTTCATCATATTCTTTAAATGAAACACATAAATACTGATTAGTAACGTCGCTAGAATAAAAATTAGCAAGTTTCACAGTCAGGTAGGCTTTCAATTTCAAAGGTTATAAAAAAATCATCCCTCCAAGAAACATTATTTGGAAGTAAAAGAAATATTCTCGGATGCAATATTTTTAGCTTAATAATAATATTACAATATTTAGTACTTACTCAGAGAAATACTAAGAACTTCAGTGACATTTTTAACATAAATAATAATGCCGGTGCGATAAAAATCACAAAAAAATAAAACATTTCCAGTATTTCCACAAGGCGGTCTAAAAAAAGATAGGTTACGAAAACGAAACGTCAACGATGTCAAATTTTAATCGCACGTACGTCTCAATTACTTTTGCACATACGTTCAAATATGGCCAGGTGGCTGACATATCCGGTGGCAAGATGTTGCGGGTTGCCCAATCCCACCTTCATCCCCGTGCTCATGAGCCTGCTGTTTCTTTTTTAGTCGCCGCGCCGCGCTTACCGCGTCGCGCTAAGGGCGGACTATAAATATCGAGGTTTAAAGATCATCGATGTTCCATTTCCGATGTTTTTTTGGCCCCTATTAAATGGGTTAAAGGCACCCGCTTTGTTTCAGAATTTATAAAAAATACTTGGGCGCCATTATCTTTTAAATAGTATATTATACATCGTTTTGCTCTAAGACGTACAGTTAGAAAGCTAGACGCTGTCAAAGTTTAAAAATGTCATTTTTCAAGAGTCAATATCTCGGAAACTGTTAAGTATAGACTAATATTGCTTTTATTAAAAAATGTTCAGAATTTTATGCAGAATCCAAAAAAAATTATATAAAATAGGGGTATCCATTTAAGATTTAGATCTTACCCCCCCTCTCTCCTAGGGGGGTTGAAGTAACAAGATTGCCAATACACGCAAACGATGTCCGCGTCGAAATAAAAATCAACGGGTCCGAGCGATTTTCCACATTTTCATTTTAAAGCAGGAAAATCGAGGTGGAAAGTTTTCAAATGAACACCCTGTATATGTATATATTCAGGAAAAAAATATGAAATAAAAATTTCGAGGGCGCTAAATAAGACCCTTGCCCGGGGGCGCCAGGAGGTCTAGAACCGGTCCTGCCGTTATTATTGGCCTGTCTCAGTATGGGAGATATTCAGGAGATTCAAGAACTGGTTCGAGTATTGATTGCACGGTGGAGGAGTTTTCTTTTAGGCCTAGTTTATCAGCAAGTTCTTTGTAGATGCTCTTTGTCACCTGATTATACCTTTCCATATGGGCGTTGGGTGCCATAGCATCACAATAGCAGCAAAAAGTTGTAGATTTGATCAGGGCCCGGTGATTTTCAGCTGGGCGGCAGTTTTTGTGTGCGTAAAACAGCAAACTTTTTTATCCGGCACGGAAACCAATAATCAATAAATTTTCTCTAAAAAAACATAAAAGCATATACACCCTGAAAACCTGTCTTTTAAATCGCATTATAAAAAACGTTGAAAAATCGAATTATTAAAAATGAAATAACGATCTATTCAGACGAGCTACAGAATGCATTAAATATTCGTTAAATTGACACATTGACAAGGAAATTTAATAAAGAGCGTACAAATTGATGTCAAATTTTCTCGATGTTTGTACATCCGCAAAAATTAAAAATTGCAGTAGCTCAACCCGCATAAATGATGCGGAGGGATGGAAAAAAGTTCAAAATTTAACGAAAGCAAATTCTGAAAATATGTTCGTTTAATTTTTATTCCCTATTGCTGAATTTAAAGCTGCGTTTCTACAAATATTCGTAAAAACATAATATAGCGGATTACGTTCTCTAGTTTACGAATTTTTACAATATAACTTGTGAGTCATCTCTTCTAATACCTATAATTTTTATGCTCTTGAATTATAAATATTTATAGCAACATTTTTTTGTTGCAAAAGTTTTTCCTATTTTACAAGATAAATAAGTAGTTCTGAAGAAGATGTTTCCCTTAATTTCGTCAGATACATCCTTAGACGTGTTTTGATATATCGTGGCTTATTAGTAAGGCTAGGATCTAACAAAATAAAGGAAAGTGTGTAGTACTTAAATGTAGTAAACATGTAGCGTCGATTTTAGACACCTTTAAAGCATACCAGCACCTCTAAACAAAACTCAATAAAATTAAGTCAAATATTAAAAGAAGTCACTTGTAAAGACTAAAGTCACAATTACAAGAGTCAGGCTAAGCAGCGCTTAGACCCGTAGGTCATCTAATAAGGAACCGAAACAAATGAAGACAGAAGCAAATGTGCTATAGGTGTGAAAATTAAAAACTTTTATTTTGTGTTCGGGTGGCATATACTTAACTTATTTTAACATGTAAAGAAATTATGCTGATTACCGACTGCAAATATTTAAGAAATATTTATCTGGGCGTTTGATATTACCACAAAAAACAAATGTAAAAAAATATTTAAATATTTCTTAATAATAATTTTTAGGTAGCTTAAGTTTTTGAGTAAATGGGTAAAGTGCATCGCAAAGTATATCGTCTTGGCTTCAGCTACCTGTCATTTGAGGCCATTATTTGCAAAACTCGCTCTTGGCCATTTGGTTTAGTTTTCAGGAGTTTTAATTCTCTATTTTTGTTCTGAATATAATCGTATAATTATTTTTTTTTTGTACCTTATTTGTTCATATTATAGAAAACTCCCTCTAGGGTGAAAAGAAAGTTTTACGTAAGAATCAACCGAAGCTTAGTGGATAGAGAAAGAAAAACCCTATCCATTAAGACCAAATTTGGTAAAATCCGTGCAGCCCAAACGAAGTAACTAACTTTTATACAAAGCAATGTTCGCCCATCATTTTATTTTAAAAGATAGATGTAACAAGGCAACATAACGGGGAAATAGTTATTTTTGTATTAAGTGCGCAAAATAGGTGTTTTTTTTAATGGCACATGAGATTGTAAATTTTTACCGAGACCGTTAGGTCGAGGTTAAAAATTCAATCAAATGTGCCATAAAAACACTTTTGCGCGCGAATTAAAAACAACATTTTTTCTACAACTGCTTGTTGTTAACTATTTTTATCATGTTTAGAAAAAAAAATCTAAAATCATAATTCATTTAAGGTATTATTTCTTACACCTGTTCCCATTACTATGGAAACCTAAAATTGTTTAAATTTTATTGATTGTCAAATCTATCGTTTTTCGTGTCAAAAGTTTATAGTTGTTTGCTCAAGTTTGATACCATTTAAATGTCTGAAAGTGATAGTGAGACGCCTCACGAAATTACGGATGCGGCAGAAATCGTTATATCAAATCTTTTGCCCGTGAAATCAAGAATTAAATATGAGAAAGTGTACACTCAGTTTCGCGAATGGTGCAATATAAAGAAACTAGAAACAGTAACAGAAAATGTTTTGCTCTGTTATTCGGAGGAAAAGTCGAAAAGACCATGCGGACATCTCTCGAACTTAAAATAATTTTCAGCAATTTTTCTAAGCAGTATTTACTACCAATATTTTTTTCCTAAAGCCGTAAGGTTAACGGTCTCTATGATTTATGAATAACGATATTTAAAAAAATAAATATCGAAAAATCGATATCATCGATGTTTAACGATCAATTATATCGATTTTTTGATGTTGGTGTAAGAATGCCGCCTAAATATTTGGATGAATATCATTGATAATAAAAGGAGTGAAGAATGCGATAATCATTATTGTTTTATCCTTTATTTACGCCTTCACCTGATTTATTTAGTGTTTAATGTCATTTTGTGACTGACACTAATGAATTTTTATAGATGTGTCTTCTGTTTAATAAAGTCAATCATTTGGTATAATATAAATGTCAGTGTATCAATACACGTATTGATATTTAATATCACCTAACACTAATTTGATATAGGTATAAGTAGGGCTGAGCAAAAATTCGATATATCGATATTTTTATCGATATATCGAATAACGATATTTATAATTTATATTCCCTGTAATGGACTTATTTTAAAGTTCTTTGGGAATTTGTTAATAAAAAAAATACCGAAAAATCGATATTATAAATTGTATCGATAATATCTACATTTCTCGACATTATCGATTTATCGACATTATCGATTTATCGATATTTATCGATTTATCGATATTACCGATATAATCGATATTTATCGATAGTATCGATATTTACCCATATTTATCGATATTATCGATATTTTTCAATAGTATCGATATTTATTGATATTATCGATATATTGACTATATCGGTATTTTTTTAATATCGATATTTGATATTGGAATTTCAATATCGCCCAGCCCTAGTCTACATCATCTCTATGCAGCTGATACGCAAATAACCTATCGTTTAACCCCAGAGACGCTGCTGTTGCTAACGCACAACTTAATGAGGATTTGGGAACTTCGCTTAATGTTTCCAATAATCACCTACTAAAAATTAATCCCACTAAATCTGTGACCTTGCTCTTTTGTAACGAAATTATTTATTAGATAATATTAAATTAAATCTGGGATAGGACTCTTTTTCTTCTCCAGGTCTCCTTTAAAAACTCTGCTAG
The DNA here is from genome assembly GCA_963969555.1 of Polydrusus pterygomalis. Lineage (NCBI taxonomy): Eukaryota > Metazoa > Arthropoda > Insecta > Coleoptera > Curculionidae > Polydrusus > Polydrusus pterygomalis. The sequence continues at coordinate 89,442,688 of OZ018377.1, read as the reverse complement.
AAGCTTGGGTCTTATTTTAGATACTAAAGTAAAATTCAAAGAACATATCGCTTTAAGCTTTGCATAAAAAGACCATTTTCAGTTTTAAAAAGTTTGTATTCTCATAGGCAAAAAACGAAGGTGCTGTTAAGTGACTCTCTTATTTAATCTCACTTTAATTTTTGCGATCACATTTATGGGCCGTTTTTAAACTCTGTTGATAGTAGACGTATACAAAAAACGCAAAACTCCTGTATCAGATTTGCTTGTGGTATCCATCGCAGAGAGAGAGAAAGTTTCGCATAAACTGACTGAACTGGGTTGGCTGAATATGTTTGAAAGACGTACACTGCATTCACTTTGTTTCTTCTATAAAATTATTAAATTTAAAAAGCTCCCATATCTATATAATAGAATTAAATTTAGAACTGATGTATAACTCAAATATTCGCCGACAACTTACCCTTACCATTCCCTCTAATAACAAACCATTTTTTTTAAATTTCTTTAGTTATGGTATTGCTTCTCTTATTAACAAATTTAAAATTCATGTATTTTCTACCAATATTGATACATTTAAAAAGAAAATTAAATCAAGCTAACTTCATCATTGGCTAATATAATAATTACCAATACTTTTTTATCACAATAAAAAAAAGCTCGTTCACAACTCAAGCTTAATTCTATTTATCTTGTTTCTTTCTCTGACTTTCTCTTTTCCATTTCATTCTTCTATCTCTGTCCTCTAATACCACACAGCCTTTAGCCTCTCTATTATTTTTTAATAGGTATTCTGAAATATTTTTGTCCTTTATAATTATTTATTATATTTTTTGGCTTCAACACCACCCAAGTGTTTGCATGGGATGTTGCAAATATGGCCTATTATTTCCCATAATATATCGTTTTGTAAAATGTAAATAATTATTTATATTATTATTATTATTATTATTATTATTATTATTATTATTATTATTATTATTATTATTATTATTATTATTATTATTATTATTATTATTATTATTATTATTATTATTATTATTATTATTATTATTATTATTATTATTATTATTATTATAATTGTCTTTTTTATTAAATACAAATGCGTATACATTTTTACATAAATTAGGAATTTTTCCGTTATAATAATATTTTTAATTATTGGTGGGCAGATAATCTTGAACTAAAAACTATAATATAACCTTGCACAAATAAAAATTGTTTTTAATAGCTTTTAATAGACCGAAGTGACAAAACTTTCCTATTTATAAACATCCGCTAATGATTCCTGGCACATATGTGCGGCTCATGTAAAAACGAGTGGCAAGCTTGAAATATAAACTAGTCAAAAATTTTACCGATTGCTAAAATGCTACAGTGTTGCCTGCCATGCCCAGAAAAAAACATTCGCGTATTATTTCCAAAGTTCTTAATTTAAAAGGGTTACACATAATAGTAATTCAATTTAGAACACTGAGGAAAATGATCTAATACATGGTTTGCTAAGACATAGATTGTATTGATAGCTTATTTTTTATTAACCCTTGCATGTTAAATAAATTGCTTGTGTATCAATCCCGCTTTAGTGTTATATCAATTCCAGATTTGCTAGAACAGTGTTTTTATCATAGTAATCAGTTCCATTAGCAGCACAGTCTTGTTGAATAATGAACTACTTTTAATACAGCAATTTTGTAAAGAAATAAATTGTATCTTCTCAGTGCGACGCATTTTGTTCCTAGTAAAGCGATTTCTCTACAATTAAGAAAGTAGAACAGCTTCCCCAAAAACGAATATCCAATTCGTTAGAACCTATAATCCACAAGACGTTGTTGGGGATTCGTAGCGATCGGCAATCGCCGCGCGCCGTAGCACAGTTAAAAGAATATGTATATTCTTTTAACTGTGGCCGTAGTATTAGTGTTAACATTTTATTGCGCAGGTCACATCGTTTTTCGGAGTCTTCTAGCTGTCCTGTCTGAATTTGAATTTTATTGATCGTATATAATTTATCCAAAGTCAGTGTGATGACATTCCATACGGCGGTAAACAGTCTCAAAGAGTTACCGCCGTTTGCATGCCGTATGGAATGATTGGAATGTCATCACACTGACTTTGGATAAATTATACCAATACTTGTTTCAATTATTTTATTTTTACTTTGTATTTAAGTATTTTTAAACTTTGCATGTCAGATAAAGCAATAGAAGATTCTTATTTCGCACAACCCATCATTAGTATTGGACTTTATTAGCTATGGACGAATTTTACCATCTCAGTAAACCATGTTGCATAATAGATAATCATGGGCAATGTTAAACGACAAGAACAATAATATCACACTAGAAGCTATTTAAATTTTTGAGAATAATAATAGGTACTAATTTTTAGTGGTAAGTATATGCTTTAATAATCGTAGCAAGCAAATATTATTATGATTAATGTCAAGTTTTATTGCAACTGCCAGTCGGAACTAATACAGTATATAAAACCAGATTACACCCACAATAGAACCTAATAATTACTGTGAGTATTCAGAGCAATAATGGCTATAACCCTCCGGCAGGCGCTTTTCGAAATTACGGGAGCGGGCGCTCTGCGGTACTGTGTGCCGCAAGTAGAAACAGGCAGTATTGAGAGTAAAATTTAATTATTTTAGACAGATAAAAGAGTTGGTTGATTGGTTGGTTAAAGGCGGGGGTCGGGTTCGACGTGTGGCCCAAGCTTCTTACACTGCAGCCTTCTGGCTTATTGTGTGCCCCAGTCTTGTTAGAAAAGATTTGTTCCTTCTATGAGGTCCAGTAGTTTTCTTCCAAGTTTGTCGTGCGGGAGGTTATCGCCACGTCGAATGTTTCCGAAGATTTTGAATCTTTTACGGTTTAGCGCTTCGCAACTGTATATGATATGGGAGGCGGTTTCATCCTCTTCGCCGCAAAGTCTACATTCAATGGGTCCATTATAGACTCCCATTCGTTGAAGGTGCTTTCTTAAGTGACAATGGCCTGTTAGTAGGCCGGTCACTTGCTTTAGCTGGGTACGCGTCAAGAGCAGCATTCCAGCTGATAGCTTCTTCGAGGGCCTATCGATGACGGCCCGTGCGTGTGCCTGGCCAGGTGTACCATTCCATCGAGATAGATGTTGTTTTTGTGCCCATCTGTCTAATGTTGTTTTGGTTGCCTTTTTTGATATTCCAAGGGCGGGTTCTGGGCCCCTGAAATTTTGAGCAGATCCGGTTCTTGCCAGTTCATCTGCTTTTTCGTTGCCTTTTATCCCTGAATGGCCAGGAACCCATAGGACTTCAACCCTGTTGTTTCTGGCTGCCAAGTCTTTTAGGTCGTTAAGGCACTCCATTGTGATTTTTGATGTAAATCGGAAGGAGTTCAGAGCCTTTAAGGCAGCTTGGCTGTCCGACAGGATATGTATCTTTTGGTCGTGGTAGCCCTTTTCGAGATTCTTTTGTACGCATGCTTGTATCGCATGAACTTCAGCTTGGTATACTGTGGCGTAGTTTCCCAGAGGGATGCTGATTTCCATTCTGGGTCTTTCCCCAAATACACCTGCGCCTACTCCGTTGGCCGTTTTCGATCCATCAGTGTACCAAACTAGGCCATTGTCTAGTGACGGAGATCTTCCTTTGGACCACATATCAGGGTCGCACCTGACATTAAATGGTTTTGTAAAGTTATATCTCTTGATAAGGTCCGTGGCTCTTGTGTGCCCTATTTTCTCGGGGCGTTGTTTCCATTCCCCATTTGCTTTCATCCTAGAAGCGCTGCAGTTGGCCTCCATTTTGATGTGTATATCTAGTGGTGTTAGTCCTAGTATAACTTCCATTGCTGCGGTGGGGGTGCTTCTCATTGCACCGGTGATACACAAGCAGGCCAGCCTCTGTACACTGTTGAGTTTTGTGGCTGTCGTGATTTGATGTGTTTTTGTCCACCAAACTACAGACCCATATGTCATCAGGGGTCTGATGACTGTGACGTATAACCACAGCACCATCTGCGGTTTGAGTCCCCAGGTTTTCCCAAACAGTCTTCTGCATCTCATTAGACACATTTTTGGCTTGTTTAGGGTATTGTTGATATGTCGGTTCCATGTCAGTTTCGAATCCAGGGTTAGTCCTAGATATTTTACTTCGCTGACTGTTTTTATCTGTTCACCAAAGATTTTTAGGTTGTTATATAGTTCCCTGCCTGTCTTCGTTTGGTGAATGGCAATGTTGCAGTCTAAAAGAGTAATAAAGGGTAAGAAACTTTTTATAATGTAAATTACTTTCAAATATTTTTATGTTCAAAGTATACACAACATTCTTATATAACTGAATATGACACTATCAAACTATAAATAATAATATTTAGAAATAAATCAGTCTTCCTCCATAGGGGGATACAAGCAATTATTGCACTGAATTGTTTTCTTACTGTGTCCTTTACAAACAAATTGATGGCATGAGTCACAGGTGACTGTTGTCTTATTATTTTTATGCGCACTGCATACATGACCACGTCCACTATGATTTCAGTTTGTTGCATCGGATACTTCAACTGGAACACGGTACTGCGAAAGAAATTCTGTTATATCTTTTGAAAGTGTCTTTATTTTGGCTTGTTCCTTCATATGATCTTCCATTAGGGAAAACCCCAACTTATTTAGGAATTGTCTTCTTCTAGGTGCTGTTTCCAAAGGTTTGGTGTTATTAAATACAATTTCAGAATTTATTCCTGCTATATCCAGGATGCGAAAAAAAATAGCAAGAGGCCACCGTTTAGAAATTCTTTGATATAAAGAGAATGTGAATACTTATGAGGAATAGAAGGCTTTTTTCTCAGTGTAATACCTACTAATCTTATAATATGCGTTAGTGGCAGTAGAGATGACCATCTTTCAGCGGCGGATTTAGGGGAGGGGCGACGGGGGTTTCGCCCCCCCCCCCTAAGCCTTCTTAACCACACCTAAAGTCAAATACGTCATTCGCGAATTCCTGTAAAATAAATATAAGAAAAACCTTAATTTCAACTTCACATAATTAAGTAATAATAGAAATAATAGAATATTTTATAAAATAAGCCAGCCAATGATATAAATAAATTTATTGTCATGTTTTAAAAATAAAAGAAAAGATCAACACTGTTATTTTATGATAAATGCATATGGCTTTAACTGGCAGCAGCGGCGGATTTAGGGGGGGGGGGCTGTAAGGACTGTAGCCCAGGGCGGCAAATATTAGGGGGCGGCATTTACAACATTAAAATTAAAACAAACCAAACACGCAGACCTTCGCAGAAACTTCATTATAAGCAGCTTTTCAATGATATTTTAGATACTACAAAATGCCAGATTGAACTAAGATTTTCAGATTTGCATGAATTAGGTACAATTTTTTGACTTAATGAATAAAAATCTTTTTTTAAGTTTTTCAGAAAATTTCCCAAATAATCTTTCAGATAGTTTAAGTCTAAGGCACAACTTTATAAAAAAAGAGTTTTTAGTTTAACTTATTTTTAACAGTTTTTTATAGTGAATTTTTGAGAAATTTTGGGCGTGGTCAAGAAAATTTTTCTCCCGACACTATCCTGCTCGTCTCTTTGTAGGTAGGTAGATATTACAGTTTTTAGTTTAACTTATTTTTAACATTTCTTTTCAATGTGAATTTTTGATTTTGGGCGTGGTCGCGAAAATTTTTCGCCTGCAGCGCATTTTCGCGCCTATGGCGCTTCATTTCTAAAACTTAGTCGCCCCCCCCCTCAGCAAAATCCTGGATCCGCTACTGCCATCTTTTATACTTCGGTTTGGTGATAGCTCAATACTTTAGTATTGAGCTAAGTACACAATATGGTTAACCTAAGCTATAATATTAAAATAAACTAAAAATAAATGTAATTAATCGTTTTTTGATACAAATCCAAACTATGCACGATTTTAAACAGGGTTTGTTTTATCCACATACAAAATTTCGTTATTCCCTGTCGAGTAGTTTTTACTCTATTAAGCCAACAGACAAAGCGACGCTCGGACCGAAATAGGAGACACCGTTTCGTGATATAGGGTAGGTAGGTACTTTCCCTGTATGTTGGAAACGTTCTAGTTTTTAAGATAGCTCGACTTATAATGAAAATTTTGCATTTGCAAGCATCTCGTTGTTGTGAAAATGCTACTATGCTACTGTTGACACTAAGCGATTCATAATTTTTATACTTACCAAATAAAGTAAAAAATACATATTCACTATGAAATATTTGACGTCTCATTTACAGGGTGTTTACTTTCTAGGACCAGTCAAAAAACTTCTAATTGAAAAGTATCACTTTTCTTAAATGGAACACCCTATAAATTTTTCTGTCATCTTATAGCTAGTCATAAACTCTTCAACTTTCGTGAAGAACGTCCTATCCCTATATCTAATAGTTTTTAAAAATTTTTGATATTTCGATATTTACTGTCCTCGTTATAGCATCTTTTGTCAATGGATCACAGTAGCCATGGAAAATAAATGAAGATAAAGGCAGTGGATGACATTAATAATCAGATCAATGTAAAAATTAAGACTTTTTACTGCAAAATTTATTGTCCAGTAATTTCTTAAGTTGGTAGGTACTCAAAATGGATATTTCAAAAAATTAATTAATCGATATGTTCATGTTTTGGGCGAGGCGGATAAAAAGTGTCTTTTTGCTGAACAACTATACAGGATGAAATATCCCGAGCGGAGAACACCCAGTACTCGACGTTTTCAAAATTTAATGGAAATGTTTGATTCAACAGGCATGGTCCAAAATGTTATAACGAGGACATTAAATCTCGAAATATGAAAATATTTCAAAAACTATTAGAGATAGGGATAGGACGTTCTTCACGAAAGTTGAAGAGTTTATAACGAGCTATAAGATGACGGAAAAATATATAGGGTGTTCCATTTAATAAAAGTGATATTTTTCAATTAGAAGTTTTCTGACTTTGGTCCTAGAAAATAAACACCCTGTGAATGTAAAATATTTCATAGTGAATACGTATTTTCGACTTTATTTAGTAAGTATAAAAATTATGAATTGATTAGAGTCAAAATTTAAGTAGCATTTTCACAACAATGAGATGCTTGCAAATGCAAAATTTTCATTATAAGTCGAATTATCTTAAAAACTATAACTTTTTCGTATAATAAACTTTTAATAAAAATGTATGAAATAACAAGTAGAATTAATAAATGTGTTCAAATATAGGGTGTCCCTTTTAAAAAAAAACTGTAACTTTATGACACCCTACTTTTTGGGCGCACCCTGTATAATTCAAAATATTTTTAAAATGTGCCAGATATCCAACCATACCTTATTACAAATGCTCATTATCGACAAATCTTATCTTCAAGGCATAAAATTACTCCGCGCAATCATTGACTCACCCGGTACACTGTGAGTTTCTAATTTATCCTAGTTTTTAATTGACTGTTTTGACAGTGCGTATTCAGTTATTCATAGGTACCAAATTTAAAAGTTTTATTCCTTTTACGAAACCGGCCAATGTTGAAAGCACGAATAAGACAGGACATGAGCAGTTTTATTTCTCCCAAAGTATACTGATACCTATTTTCAAGTATACTATCTCTTGTTGCTGAATGGCCGCTTAATTATGAGACACCCTATCTAAAAAAATTAAAAAGTGATTTCATTTTCTGCGTAGTTTAACCTAATCCAAATATAAACAAACATCTCAAAGAAATAACCAGATTGGTATTAAAAGTCAAGTTCCTCTTTTATTAGTTTGTCATTGAGATATTGGAGCTGTCCCATGCTATAATTTTGTTAATGCAACCTAACAAGATGATGGATGGGTATTTAATGAAACTGTGACAGGTTCTGTAGAATCAACAACGCATTTTATTTTAATAAAAATATATTTTGATTAGATTATTAACTTAACAAAAATGTTGTCTTTAATAGCTCACAAAGGGTTCATTATGCTCATTTATCATCATCATCAAAAATGTAAGTAATTATGGTTCTTAGATTTCCATTACCCCTTTATCAAAACGAAATCTCCCCAGGGAAATTATTATTTCTTTATAATCGTCGTCCGATTTTACAGTTAACAAAGTTTACATTTCAAAGAAAAAATTAAACAAGGTTTTTTTATAAACTACTCATAACACAGTTCGATAAATTATTTTTTTAACAACTTTATTACTGGTCTGTAATTAGGATTAGAAAATAACATCACGGATTTAATATCCTACCTATACCTAACAGAGTTTAAAAGATTATTGCTCGTAGATTAATAGTGTTGTGTTAATATGATGTAAACAATGCGCTTCTTCAATATTATACAGGGTGGGAAAGAAAGTCGTGCAAAAAATTAAAATTTCCAGGTACGTGACATTTTGATTGGGGATTTTTTTTTGCGTGTTATTTAATATAACCCTAAGTCAATATTTCGAAACATTTTTCGATATTTTTTGTTTTATCCCCTATAACGGGTGTTTCTCAAAAGACGTTCACCCCTATAACTTTTTTATATTTATAGATAATAAAATGAAATTTTGATATTATGCATAAGAAATGAGTCTGCATTTATTGGCATAATTTTCAATTATGAGTGAAATGACACCTTACTTGTCATTTTTTGACGTGTTATAACATATTTAATTTTATTTTTTATTATTTTCAATCTAGAGTGCTACAAATTAATTAAATCTGTTAATTTATAGTCAAGTAGTATACGAAAATTAAAATTATGTCATAATAATTGACTTTCTAAGTTTCACAAGCGTTTAAAAAATGAAATTTTGTTTTCTTGACGTTTACTCTATTTCTCCAAATGGAACGATGGTAGTTCACTGGGATATTTAAAACGAGCAATTTTTCCCGACAATTGGATACCATGCACTCTTATGCTATTTTAAAATTTACACTGAAAAATTTGCCTTAAATCCCAATCGTAAATTTAAAAGCGTTATGAATTATTGCCGCCCTCTCTTTTCTAAAGAAATATAAAGGCGGCTTTGAAAAACAATGGAATGATTTTGAAAAACAATATGGCTTTAATTTAAAGTTGTAATGTCATTAGTTTATAAAACATACATTACATACAATCTTGCGGCTTCAGAAGAATTATTCTGGTCACTCCAAAAATTAGGAGCATATAAATTTGTTCATTTCTAGTAAAACTAACCATTTTATCTGATTTACAATGTAAGTTTAATAAACGAATGACATTACAATTTTAATTTAAAGCCGTGTTGGTTTTCAAAACCATTCCATTGTTTTTCAAAGCCGCCTTTATATTTCTTTAGAAAATACAGGGCGGCAATAATGCATAACGCTTTTAAATTTGCGATTAGGACTTAACGCAAATTTTTTCGTGTCAATTTTAAAATAGCATAGAAGTGTATAGTATCAAATTGTTGGAAAAAAAATGCTCGTTTTAAATATTTTAGTGAACTACCATCGCTCCATCTGGAAAAATGGAGTAAACGTCAAGAAAACATAATTTCATTTTTTAAACTCTTGTGAAACCTAGAAAGTCAATTATTATGACATAATTTTAATTTTCATATACAACCTACCTACTTGACTATAAATTAACAGATGTAATTAATTTGTAGCACTCTAGATTGAAAATAAAAAATAACATAACATAAAAATTTTATAACACGTCAAAAAATGACAAGTGAGGTGTCATTCTACTCAGAATGTTATGCTGAATCCCAGTAGGTAAAAATATACAAGATGTCCCATTTAAAATATCAAAGTCAAGGTCACTTCCGGTCAAACCGGAAGTGCTAACAAATTGAAAATTATGCCAATAAATGCAGACTCTTCTCTTATGCATAATCTCAAAATTTTATTTTAATATCTATAAATTCAGAAAAGTTATAGGGGTGAACGTCTTTTGAGAAACACCCGGTATAGGGCAAGAATGATCCTACTTTTTGTTTGAAAAGTAAAGCTGTTTGGACACAATTAAAGACATCATTTCGTTAATGACTGTTTAAGCAGTTTTTTTTTTAAAAGATCCCTTAGACTGTGGCTTAGTTCGACGAATAAAACGGCGAACACCAAAACTACGTAATTATGAAAACATTATGTTTATGATCAGTGGCAGCGGCATCAGCCATAAAAACAAAAAAATAAGAGGACAAAATGGGCGAAGAAATTGCTTTTAAATAGAAACCAGTATTCCCATATTAACGTTAAAATAACTGATACGGAGACCTGGGGAATTGGTTTAATTTCACTAGTTAACAATCAATTTGCAACTGTAATGTAAAATACGTTTTTTTTGTTAATTTTTGGTCTCCAAATGCGATAATGATTGTAAAAACTTCTTAACACTTAAGATTTTTGATTTATGATTTTTTCAGCCCAAATTAATGAATATTTTAATCAGATTATTTTACAAAGTAAGTTAAAATATACCGGAGCATAACGTTGCAAAATTTACGTTTTTCCTAAATTAGGGAAATTGTGCACAATCTGGCACAACCGTGTGGAGGTGTCTAAGGATGACAGCTCAACCACGAAGTCTCAATCCCCTAGGGCTTAAAATAACTAAAGTACACATTTAAACCCCTATAATTTAAAATTTTATTCTGCCGCTTAGCCGAATCTACTGTATACGAGAATTATCCAGTCCATTTTCAATATCCGATGTTTCCAGAAAATACCAGGGGTAGGGGAACTGCTATAAAAGCAGCTGGCCTGGCCGGCCGTTGGATCCAGCCCGGTGAGACAAAGATTGGCGGAATGGAAACATGTGACGTCAGAGTGTGACGTCACATGCCAGACAATTGTCAATAGAACCGCCCTACGTTTACCGTCCCCATCCTTGTCGTCTATCCTTGTCTATGGTCCTCATCATGTATGAGTTAATATAACTCCTACGTCGTTATTTGTTTAAACTGAATGTGTTTACTAAGAAAAGCGACCTTTCTTCGTTCGAGCTATACTTGTATGTCTTTAAATATAGCGAAGGTAACTTGATGCAGACAGAGACAGATCTATGCTACAAATTACCCGAGCCATTAAATTATTTTTAAACTTTCAGTGTCTTCTTGGACTCGGCCACAAATAATGGAATCGCCCAGCCCAACCTCGCCTTTATAAAATAAAATGATAATGGCTGACAAAGTTTATGAAAGAGTTTGTTTAACTTATTAACTTGATCTTTTCTATTAATATTGTTCATGAACACGAGCCATTTCATTCTGCTAAAGGTAAGTTTGCTAACTTTGATTAATTATTTCTATGATTTATACAAATCCAAATCATAACATATTATTATAACTGAACAAAATGTGCCAACACTTGTTTAATTATTTTCTCCTAAATTTTGGTAAATCTATAAATACGCATATTTTAATTACTAAACCCTACGATACTAATTTAAATCTTGCTGATTCTTGCTTACTATGTATGTATATTATAGGATATATTTTTTTGATCTTTTTTAAACCTTTTGTAGGTTCTCTGCCCACTAAACTCAAGTGGAAATAATTTTATTTTAACCCACTCGGAAGTGTTTTTTCCATGATCTGATCATTGGTTTTTTTACATTGTGGTATTTTTGTTTTAGATCAGCTGTTCGTTATGTGAAAGAATGAATTTTGGAGACAGGATTTTGTCTTCACCTTAAGGTTAGCTATAAAAAGTTTTTACCCGGCCTTTCCGCTTTTCCAGGCTGACAATGGAAATATGTATTCTTATTCAAAATACACATTGCTTAGAAAGCTTCAAGTAGAGAATGAATGAAAAACCAGTTAACGAGGAACTCGATCATCAGCAGATTACGAGAAATTATAAGACTCAAATGGTAATTATTGTGATTTCCATTTAATATTTTAACAAAATTATGTCATGTGCATTTTTGAGTTTTATTTTTTATTTTCTTCGAGGCTAGACCAACAACAATATAGAGTATTTTATTTTAAAGTGATATTTAGTCGAAAAGGTTATTCAGAATGCTGCTATTTGATTTTTTCTACATATAAAATCAACTAACGGGATTTTGAATAGTTTTTTTGGCTTAAATATTATTTTAAAATAATTCGCCTGAAAAAAATAACAAAACTATGGGCGTTTACTCTAGCCTCGAGGTTCCAACCAGACCCGATGGTGCGCTCTTTTTGACAGTTTTGACATTTCCTTAATGACATTTTTGCTTCGACCAATTAACATGCTTGTTTGTCTTCTTCCTGGTGTAAGTATTCGTTGGTTGGATCATTGGTATAGAGAAACAAGATCATGAGAAACCATGCAATGAAAATATTATTTTACCGCTCACAATTTTGTGTGACGTACAAATCTGTAACGTAAGTTATGCTGAACGTTGCCTGTGATAAACATAGGCTATCAAAAAAATTACCTTCTCGGACTTCCATTGTCTTTATTTTGTTACTTAACACAACGTTTCGGTTAGTTAGTATCTCTGCCAACCAACCAACAGCTTAAACTTCACACTTTAATAAGCACGTAGGCGGAGTCATCAAGCTTCATTGCACATGGATTGTATTTAGGACAGTAGCCTTAGAATTAAAATTTAGTTCAATGAAATCGGTTAAAGATACTAACTAACCGAAAGGTTGTGTTAAGTAACAAGATAAAGACAATGGAAGTCCGACAAGGTAATTTTTTTGATTATTACTTCATAGTCTATCACCTTCAAACAAACAAACATAAGCTATGACACGAATAAGTGGCAAATATGTGGTGACCTTAAAGTCATAGAACTATTAATAGGGCTTCAGGGTGGATTTACGAAATATTGCTGCTTTCATTGTCTTTGGGGTAGTAGAGCAACAGAGACTCAAAAGTAAAAGAATGGCTTTCGAGAGATCAATATATTTCAGGTCAAGCTAACGTAAAAACTATACCTCTTGTTGATCCCAAAAAAGTTCTTTTACCTCCATTGCACATTAACTTGGGATTAACGAAAGATTTCGTTAAGGCCTTAGGTATAGAAGGAGATGCATTTAAATAACTTAAACAAATTTCTCCTAAACTAAGTGATGCTAAGCTTAAGGAAGGAACATTTCTTGAACCACAAACTGGACAAATACTAAGGGATTAACAGGTTTATCAAAAATTAAGTGATGTTAAATTCGATGCATCACAGTCCGCAGTAGTGTGATACAGTGGCGCAACCAGAAATTTAGTTCGGGGGGGGCTCTAACCTCTAGCGCTGTTTGGGTGCCACGCCCTTTTTTGGGTAAAATTCGTATGATTGACGAGAGCGACAGCCCCCTAAAACTTCTGCAATAATACGCCGCTGGCCCTAACTAAATATTTATGAAAAAAAAATTAGAGATTTCATTTTAATTAGTAAAAATGTATCTAAAATAAGTAACGCATATATTAATCATACTTATACTAAAACAAAACAAAAACCTTATACAATAAGTTGTAAGTAATCACTAATAGTATCTACCAATATTACAGTAAAATTCTTCGTTTTGTTCGTCCAGAATTTCTGCCACGGTTATATCAATATCGTGGTTCGCATAAAGAACTGCCAAACCATTTAATCTGTCCTCTTCCGTGGTGCTACGCAGATATGTCTTTAAATATTTTAAATTTGAAAAGGACCTTTCAGATGTGGCGGTTGTAATAGGCAAAGTTAAAAAAAATTGTAGAAGCCTTTTTATATTAGGAAATATATTGGCATCACATTCGGAATACACTTTGTCCAAATCTTCCTTCAGTTTTTGTTTTTGCATTTTTTTTGTACCACAGCTCAAGTTCAGCTTTTAATATCGTTTTAATGGAAAACTCTTCAAGGAACTCATTCTTGTAGATGCTGTGAAGTTTCAAAAAACATTTAAATTGACTATCAGAATCTTGATTATCATATGGAAAGAGGCATTCAAAATTTTAAAGGGTTTCTCGATGTTTTAAAAACCGATCCTCAAGATTTGCTATGAGGCCATCTAAAAACGGAATAAAAATTGTTATTTTAAAATACTCAGCAGCGGAATCGGTTTTTATAACCAATCTTTGTGTTTGTCTTGGCGGTAGTCTAGGTACTCTGATTTCAATATCGTATTCCGAAAGTAGATCTTGAGCTTCCTTAAAAATATTTTGAAAATTATCATCTGCCAGGCCTCTTTTTTTTTAACTTGATCTGTTACGCCATGAGCAAACTGTAATGCTTAAAAAAGGTTTAAATCGACTGTTTGTAGAATCTTGCGGCATATATTCTTTCTTTACACATTAGTGCGATCACAAATTTGGGACTTATATAATGCTAGCCAGTAATCCAGATGCAGTCAGTGGAAGTATTTCGGTCGGTCCATTCAGTCAGATGTAGTATTATTTCACTATTGATAACATGATTGATATAAATTATGTGGCTGAATATAAAATATTAGTAAAAGGCGTGACATGAAAAATTGGTTTGCAATTAAACGAATAGGCTAAGTTTCTAAGATCGGGGGGGGGCTGCAGCCCGGCAGCCCCCCTACCCCTGGTTGCGCCACTGGTGTGATACAATGAAAGACAATAAAAAAAATTAAAATTTTTTTTGATAGGTACTAATATTAGAGGCATCCTCTTCTACCGTTTAGTTATTCAATCAAGTTATAGTAGTGCATCATCTTGTATTATTAATTATTAATTTTACGGAAGTAGTCCATTATCTCAAAGTGGAACTGTAGAGATATTATAGGGAAAAAAACCCACAGTCGTCTTCGCAAATACATTTAAAAAAAAAAAGTTAAATTATTATGGTGTAGGTACATGTTTCGGTACTAGAGAGTACCATCATCCCATCATCAGCACCGAAGGGCCCAAGCGCCACTAATACTATAGAAATGTAAAAGATTTTTAGAAATTAAAAACTAAAAACCATGAATAAGACGAGGACATTTTGAGTGCTTAGAAAACTGTTAGTCTGTTATTTGTTTACAATGTACGGGTAGAAGAAGAAAATTAATTCCTTTCGAATTTTAATACCACTTTATAATCTGTATTCGTCTAAGCCAGTGGTTTTCAACCTTTTGTCGTGGCGGAACACTTTTAGTAGCAATAGGAAAATGGCGGAAGACCACCTTTGTCAACATAATATTTGCGTTGAAGTAATACACCAGGGCTGAAGCCTTTGAAAATGGTAAAAAGTGAAAAAAAAATAATAGTAGGATGAAACCCATTGGAAAAGGAAGAGAATATAACAAAAATTAAGGGAAAAATAATTTACGGCCGATCCGAGGTCGGGAAATGGAAAGGGGTGAGTTTTTAAGGGTAGAAAACGATTTATCTCGATTTCCGGCAAAACTACAAGTCCTATGGAAAAACGTTGAATGGCAAAGCTGTAGGTAATAAAAAGATCTACAACTTTTGTATTTACACTTTTTTCACATAACCTCAAAATTTATGTGAAAAATTCAAATAACCAAGTTTTTGGTTTTTTATTTTTATCTTTTACAAAAAAAATTTTTTTTTCACTAAATTTGGTGAAAACGTACCTATTTATGTCCCAAACACACTGTAATTTTTTTGATTTAAAATATTTATTTTTTCACCTTATTTTGACTTAATATCGAAAAAGCACCCTAATTTTCAATCGAAAATTCTCACGTCAAAATATCTGCTTTTTAAAAAAGTCTGTGTGCTTTTTGTTCGTTGAAATCTCTACTTTCTGATGGTTAAAAAAAAATATTTTTCGATATTAAGTCACAATAAGGTGAAAAAATAAATATTTTAAATCAAAAAAATTACAGTGTGTTTGGGACATAAAAAGGTAAGTTTTCAGCAAATTTCGTGAAAAAAAAAATTTTTTTTGTAAAAGATAAAAAAAAACCTTGGTTATTTGAATTTTCACATAAATTTTGAGGTTATGTGAAAAAAGTGTAAAACAAAAGTTGTAGATACTTCTATTACCTACAACTTTGCCATTTAACATTTTTCCATAGGACTTGTAGTTTTGCCGGAAATCGAGACAAATCGTTTTCTACACTTAAAAACTCACCCCCTTCCACTTCCCGACCTCGGATCGCCCGTAAATTATTTTTCCTTTCATTTTTGTTATATTCTCTTCCTTTTCCAATGGGTTTCATCTTACTATTATTTTTTTTGGTTTCAAAAATTATCGACCCTGGTCTATTATAATCAGTTTATCAAATACTATCTCATGATTCAGATTAGTTGATATTACTAAATTATTTCGCAGAACACCTGGAAGAGGTTTGCGGAATACCGATGTTCCGCGGAACGGCGGTTGGGAACCACTGGTCTAAGCACTCAAAATGTCCTCGTCTCATTCATGGTTTTTAGTTTTTAATTTTTTAAAATCTTTTACATTCCTAATATTAGTGGCACTTGGGCCCTTCGGTGGTGATGATGGTACTCTCTAGTACCGAAACATGTACACCACATTAATTTGACCTTTTTTTTTAAATATGTTTGTGGAGGCTACTGTGGGTTTTATTCCCTATATTAATTATTAACTCACTTCTATAGTAAAAATCTTGAATACTCTCGCAAGATGGGGGCAAAGTCACGTGACACTCTGTCAATTTCGGTCTATTAAATTTTTATAAGTTGGCATGAATTACAGGACCGGACTTGAAAATTATACATGTGATACCTTCTAAAACAATTTATGCAATAGCCTCCTCGGTTCTACCGCTTTAATATTGCCAAATAATAAGTAATAGGTACCTAATAATTTCTATTGAAAGTTTTGTTTTATAAATATTATAATTTAAGGAAGGTAATAATATGCATGAATTTCTATATGGTTTAAAGATAAAGTGTCAAAATAGATTTAAAAAGTTTATAATATTATAAATATCCAAACCTTAAAAATACTAAACTAACTGAAACACAACTTAAAATAGGATTCTGTCACTCATATTTAGAACAGATTTTTTTTTTGTTTTATTTGTTCAGATTATTATACCTATAGGTAAAATACCTACAGTTCAACATAAACTAATTGAATTCAAGTTATTACATTCACTGTCAAGAAAATCCCCATATATGACTTACATAAGATACGTAGACCCAAAAGTGGTTTTTATGGAATTTGTTGGTTATGATACAATTACATTATTTCTAAACTTGTATGTGGGTTAACATAAAGTTAAAAGCTTCAATATAGCTAGGGATTTAATTTTTCTGTCAATGGAAAACCTAATTTAACAGTTTTTGACTTAACGTAAGGTACGAAGACCCAAATACGGTTTTTATAGAATTTGTTGGTTATGATACAGTTACATTTCTAAACTTGTATGTAGGCTAACTTTATGTTAAAAACTTTATTTTATTGTCATACAAACAATAATAATAGTAATATCAAATAATAATTTCACTTATGTAAGGTACGTAGACACAGAAAATAGAATTATATATTTGTTCGCTATCCTATTACATACTAATATGGTTAGCTATTTTAATTATTATAGTAACATAATTTTACTTACTATTACCTTACTATTGCCAAACAATAATAATATTTACTAATAACAATAATAAAAATAATTCCTTCAAAATCAAATAGCTGCTTTTTAAAGGTTAATAATATGGAAAGCTGTTTTGGCATTTGGTAGAACTAGGCGATACCCGGTTTTATCAACCTACCCGGTTTTGTCCAACTCTCCCCTACCTACCTAAGTCAGGGAAATACTTAATTTGTACTTTTTTCTTGAAACAGAAAATGATATCTAGATAAGGTAAAATGCAAAAATTATACATTAGAAACCTAACCTTAACGAACAAACATTTTAAGAACAAAAATTTTACAAACTAACTTTTCGACAAAAACGGCGTTCAGATGAAATACAACTTATTACTTATCGATGAAATCAACTAACGAGCAAGGCACACATTAATAATTATGATCCCTAATGAAAAAGAATTAAAAAATTTTAACCCGTATCTAAATTTTTGGTCAAATGAATAATAATTGTAGGTACTTACAATTAAATGTAACAAAAACGCAATTTATAACTCGGTGTTTGGGCTCATTACGGTCCGCTACAAATCTAGGGATATTATTATGTCCCAATATCAGCTGATCGATGACAAATAACCGCTGTCATCTGTTTTAAAACGAGACTATTCGTGATATTTAGTATACTAGAAAATGTTATTTGCGACTTTTAATGTGAAACGTTGTTTCATTTTTAAAAATAAGAAGACTATAATACCTATACCTATAATACGAACCCGCGTAAAATACGAAGAACCATAAAAATTATAATGACGAAAACCATAAAATTGATAGATATCTACTATTATTATGGGTTACATAATATACCATAATATAACTGCAGGTAAAAAGTCAATGTCATTGCTAATAATAATAGATTACTGTTAATGAGTACTTGTAATTATTGCTACGAATAAAATAAGGAAGTTTTGTTGAAATAATAGAATATTGCCTATAAAAATGTATAGGGTGTCCTCAAAGGTATGGTCATTAATTTGGGAATAAGTAGATTTTACCCAATGAACGCCAACTATTGGCAATACTGATTGTGGATCCTTCTTACGTAATTATTATTATTTATAAAGCTGGGTACGTGTTTTAGAGGGGATAGGGTAGGATACTTCTAAAAGATTCCCTTAATAATTTGACCCCAACCCCTATGATGCTACCGTAAACATTTCGATAATATGTGGTAACACTGGTCAAAATTTAAAAATAAACAAATATCCTCGATTTTTCAGATCAATAACGACATATAGCTAATTTATTGTTAGGTCGTTGATAAGTTGAAAAGTCGGTCATTTTCACGGGTGCACTACGCACGTGCCACTGTCCGTTTAGGCGTTTGCGATATATTCGAAGTTAGAAAAAGTCTAACATCACCTACCGGGTTAATCAGCACATGAAATAGAAAAATAGTGAATTTTTAACCCAATCAGGTAGAAAGATAAGAACCTAGTATAGTGTTTCCTAGGTCCATTTATTGACATAAAACAGTATGAATTTCCTAACCATAGGCGTTCCAAACAAATAATTAAAATGCGTATACACACTTATAAGTTTGTTTTACATTAGGTGTTTGTACATACTACACTTTATAAACCCACTGTATATATAATAATATTATATTAAAATAATAAATATAAGGTAACTCAAAAATTCTATACACAAAACTAAAATCAGAAAAATAAACCTGACACGGCACGACACTGCTCAGCAAATGCTTTAATTTTTTTACCAGAACTCCATTCTCGGACCATTGTCCAGCCCGTCCACAAGTTCCAAATTACGTATATTTTATCTTCGTCTCTTCCACGCCATCGGCGGTCACTGTCCTATCTCTGTCTGACAGAATCGATCGTTGAACGGACTGGAGACCGCTTCAGCTTATACCAGCCGCTTTAACTGGCGCTAGTATCCCCTTGGCAACCGCAACAAATTTTATGCTGTTGCCAATTCTTCAAAATTTTCGCATTTGTAAGTATATACGAGAAACAAGGGTTTGTTAATTAGTTGTTTTTAAACACTGAAAACACTTTTTGTCTTGATTTCAATTATATTGTTTCTTAAGGACTAAAGAATGTATTATTATAACAATGAATGGCTTGTTATTTTTTTCTGTCACACTCAAAACTTCTCGGTTTAAAGTATATTTGCAAACTAGCTTTCAAAGAAAGTTACTGACTAACAATTGAATACTGATATAAAAGAAACATTTTTAATAAAAAAACTTAAAGAATCGAAGAAGAAAGATCTGACAACCCTGGTTGTGAGGTCGGTCTCTTTGAGACTGTTTACCGCCGTTTGTATGCCGTATGGAATGATTGGAATGTCATCACACTGACTTTGGATAAATTTATAAGTGTCTGTTTTCGAAAGCACTATTCAGTAAAAAAATCGAATGGCTTTATAGCTCGAACTTATTGGCGTTGGTGAAAAAGCGCGGGAATATTAATATAGGGATATTTAAAATGGTATTAGCAAGACGTTAGTTAAATATAAAGTTTATAAATCGATGATATAGAGTTATTAAATTTATGTGATGGATGATATTATATTTTTGAATATGTGTAGTTTTCCTAGGGGTAAGTATTCACATGGTTCAAATTTTAGAACATTAAAAGTAAGATACACCCCTTTTGACTATTTAAGGCACAAAACGGAAACGCTGTGGCGGAACAGAATGCACGCAAGTGCAAAAATAGATCAGTTACCGTCGTCAGACTTCTAAAAACAGGTGGCTGCTTTGATGATCTGTCTTTTTGGTTAAAAAATGTATGTAGGTAATATGTTTTAAATATAGTGTACATTATTGTTTAATGTTGTTTTCACTGAATAATAAATAAACCAGGAAGTTTCCATGTGTTTTCTTCTCTAAACCATTGTCGAAATTTAAGTTTTTAGTGGTCGTTGTACTTTTCGTTTCGTATGTGTGTTTTTTATAGCCTAATAGCAAAAAAATGTCGAATGTTGGTTTTTTCCAACATTGTAGTTTGTGATAATATCATTGTCTGTATTTAAATAGTGAAAACGAAGCTAAATTATTTTGACTGACAACGGCAACATTTTAAAATAATCATGCCGAAAAGAAAACGTGCAGTGTTCCAGGGTGCAAATCAAATTCCCATAACTCCTTAAAACAAGGTATGAAACTTTAACTATCTTTAAATTTCCGCCCAGTTATGAATTATAGAAAAAAATATGGTTGAAAGCGATTTCCAGAGACAACTGGACACGACCAAAATAATATGTAGTTTACTCCCCACATTTTGCTGAAACTGACGTAACAATATACTTAATTAATTCGCGGCGACGATTATCGTTTATCAAATGGTTCTCTGTATTAAAACTTACATTACAGTCGCAAATTGGATGTAATTTTAACGAAATATCTCTAATAGTTATGGCCATAGAATCATGTGGGTTCTTTGAAATTTCACGTATTTATTAAATTTTCAGCTTGGCCACATTGCCACGACACAGAGGTAAAGTTAGGACTAAAAGGTGCCAGATAATGATAAGATTATGTTTTTGGTTTATTGATCAGATATTGATATAAAAACACTTAAAACAATATATAATCTTAAATTTATTGGATGGCGATATAGAAAATGGAACCAACCGCCAAACGGCTAAAAACGCGATTTCCACGTAATCACATCGCTATAGAGGGAACCAATCACCTGAGCAATTTTTATTTGAATTATTTACCTCTAGCGACATCTATGAACAGACATTCCTATTTCAAAAATAAAGATTTCGTTATATTAGTTTTCGAATAGAGAACCACAAGTAGATGTTAAATACATGTGTCACTGTGACAAAACTATGATATTTTGTGCTATTCCCGCCCATAAAATATGCCGAGAGGAAGATGCTAAGATTAGTGCTTGAGAAGCAAAATGCCGCTAATGGATCACTAAAATTATTGAAGTTATGTATAAAAATGTTACAATTTCTTACTATAACCTCCAAATTATGTGTATGCTTGGTTCCTTATTCGTAAATTAGCTTAGCGATATTCTGTTCGTGGTTCTTCTAGTTCGGGTATCTAGTTCTATATTCTTAAATTGATATTTTAAAAAATGGTAAAAAACACCTACAACATATTCGCCAAAAATTGTGTTTTTCATTTATTGTGTAAATTAATGTCCGGAACAAAAAATTACCACCTACTTTTTAACAATTTCGTTTTATTTACTAGCAATGTCTAAGCATTTCTTTTTTTTAGCCTCAAAATACAATACAAATACAAGATGAGGTTCAGAATATAAATTTTGTAGTAGACTCGGAGTTTCAAAATTAATAATGATTAAAAAGTTAATGATTTGCACCTTCAATTTTTATTAATATTTTTTATATATTTTCTTGTATAAGCCTAAAGTTTATATTGTAGGTACGTCTTTTGCTGTATCTAGTTTGTAAGTTTTGTTGTTGTTGTAAGTTGCCCAAATAAATATAATATTTTTATATTATAAGAAAAGGCAGTTTAAAATCTTATTAAAAACTTTTTGTTTGCTTAATGACATTTTGGAATAAAGAACCAAGCGACCATATTTTTAAACTTTTATAAATTTTTGTTTTTAGGCTACATAAGTTTTTGAATATGAATCCCGGTAATTCAAAAACCTGTTGGCATCTATTTACATATATTAAAATGACGAAATACGTAAATCTCGCTGGAACCAAGCACCTGGTTCTTTTTTCAATTTTGTAATAATTACAAAAATCATTTCCGAAAATCAATCTGAAGCATTTTTTGCCAGAGTTGATGCAATTTTAGAAAAAAAAAACTTATTTACTAATCCCATTGGTCACTCCACAAGTACCTATAGTGGAAAAGTTCCAAATAATTAATTTACCTAATTTATTTCTTATAAAATACAAAAATTTATGTTTTATGCCTTTTCTCGACAATGGTCGATTGGCGGTTGGTTCCATTTTCTATATCACCATCCAATTATCGGTTAAATCTGTTTCATTTTCGAAAATATCTGTTCCAGAAGTTCTTTATTAAATGCTTTATTACTGCTTATAATGTCTCTGTAAGTTGGAACCATATGGAAAACTTTTTTATTATAAATTTTACGAAAAAAAGTTATTCTACATAAAAAGTTCTGCATGGTCTAAAACCTAAAATGGAACTATCAGATATTAAATTCTCTTAGGCGTATACGAGGTTTGTCAAAAAATATGAATTTAGCCCAAGAACAAAGGACCTTTATTTTTGACAATATCGAAAATTATTATTAAAAAAAGTTGATCAGAACTAAAAACCAGGCTTAAATATGTAATTTCACCCATTTACGATGAAAACATTATTTTTTCTTTTTTGAAACGTATATGTACCGGGTGTCCCACTAAGAATGGACACCGGCCATAACTCGCTAACCGTTAATCATATAACTTGGGGGGAAACATTTATTGGCTAAACGTACTAAGAGAAATCGCTGGAATATATTTTGACGTTTCTAAATCCACCGCTAGAGGGCGTAAATCCAAAATTTTCCATTTTTTGAAGGGTATATTTTAACATTTTCAAATTCCACATAAAATTATAATTATTTTTTATTAAATGCATTATTAGTCTATACTTCATAGTTTCCGAGATATTGACTCTCGAAAAGTGATATTTTTGAACTTTGACAGCTTCTAACTTTCTAACAGTACGTCTTAGAGCAAAACGGCGTACATGTCCCTGTCTTCAATTTTTATTATCTTCCCAAAAAAATCAACTTCCAGTTAAACCGGAACAACTATATTTCTTGAGTTTTTTGGGAAGATAATAAAAATTGAAGATAGGGATATGTAAGCCGTTTTGCTCTAAGACGTACTGTTGGAAAGTTAGAAGCTATCAAATTTCAAAAATGTCACTTTTCGAGAGTCAATATCTCGGAAACTATTAAGTATAGACTAATAATGCATTTAATAAAAAATCATTATAATTTTATGTGGAATTTGAAAATTTAAAAATATACAGGGTGCACCCTTCAAAAATGGAAAATTTTGGATTTACGCCCCCTAGCGGTGGATTTAGAAACTTCAAAATATTTTCCAGCGATTTCTCTTAGTGCATTTAGCTAATAAATTTTTTCCCCCCAAGTTATATGATTAGCGGTTAGCGAGTTATGGCTGGTGTCCATTCTTAGTGGGACACCCGGTACAATAACAATGCATATTTAACTGTACAGTTAGTAGTTACATGTAATCTAGGGTGCATATTTTCTTATTTGCAATATAAATGCATAATATGTATTTATTTCGGACTTGTTTAAATTGCAACATTATTAGATAAAATTAAGAGACGAAAAGGTTATCATGTTTTTAATAATTACAAGAGATAAATGTTCATTCATAATTATTAATTAATAATGCAAAAAAATTAATAAAAAATAACAAAACCTATTTTTTCATCGTAAATGGGTGTAATTACATTTTTCACCGTGGTTTTTAGTTTTGATCAACATTTTTTAATAACAATTTTCGATATTGTCAAAAATAAAGGTACTTTGCTCTTGGGCAAAATTTATATTTTTGACAAGCTTAAAATAATTTAATATCTGATAGTTGTATTTTAGGTTCTAGACCATGCAGAACTTTTTATGAGGAATAACTTTTTTTCGTAAAATTAATAATAATAATAATAATAATAAACAATCTTTATTCAGATAATCATTACAATAAGTAGAAAAGATAATAATAAAAATAAAAATAAAAATAAAAATAAAAATCCTATTCAATGATATCTGAAAAGGCGAAGTTCATCCCTTGCTAGTAACAAGGGTTGGTCTTCCACTTAACCTCAAACAACAAAAATTACAATGTATATAGGTACACCTTTAAAAGTCATTCCAAATTAAATAGCAAAATAAAGATCATGTTAATAACACTAAAATAAATTCTGTACTAATGCAAAAATATTAATAAGTAAAGACAGTGCAGGAGACGGATGAAGGAAAGAAAGAAAAAGCAAGAAAAAGAAAAAGCACGACCCGAAAGCAGAAAACTTTAAACACCCAGTAATATACTTTTATATATTTTTTTAAAAGTTAAAATAGATTTAGTTTTAAGGTCTAGACCAATAGAATTATAGATAGCGGATATGTTATAAGAAAAACTACGTTCAAACAGAGCAGTTTTATGGATAGGTGGTGTAATGGTGCCCTTAAATCTAACGTTAAGATTGTGTACATCTGTACGGAAAACTATTTTTTTGTGCAAATATGACGGATTTCTAAGCAGTATTATTTTGTGAAAAAGCACAGCCGAATGAAAATGTATTCGCTGTTTCATACTTAACCACCCAGCATCTCTCAACTTGTGCCTGACAGAATGACGCTTCCGGACACCGTAAGCAAATCTTAAACAATAATTTTGTATCTTTTGAATTCTTTGAGAAGTCACAGCAGTCAAGCATGGACCATACACAACATTACAGTGATCAAATGTGGACAAGACTAGCGATTCGCATAACATAAGCTTAACGTTTGAATCTAATACAGTGCGAGAATTGTATAGCAGCTTAAGCTTAAACATACATTTTCTGATACACTCAGAAATATGCTTATGAAATCTTAAATCTGTGTCCAGCCAAAGTCCAAGGCTTTTTGCCACCTCAGAGAAGGAAATTGGCACTTCGTTAATCTTTATCTGTATATTATTTTGGACCGATGTTCGATCTTTGTTTTTGCCAAATAGAAGTGCAATAGTTTTAGATGGATTAAGAGATAATGAGTGGTCTTTAGATGCAGTGTAAATGGCATTTAGATCCTTATTAATTAAGTCACATGCTTGGTATACATTAGCCGGGTCAAAAGAATAAAACATCTGAATATCATCAGCGTATATTTGTCTTGAACAACTGACAATAACATTTATAAGAAACGCCGTATATATTATATATAATATAGGTCCTAATATGGAACCCTGCGGAACACCATTGGAGATACTCCTGGAATCAGAAACCCGTCCACCCAAGATCACTCTTTGCTGTCTGTCTGCGAGGTAACTATCAAAAAATGCAACCGAGGGCGCAGACAAACCAATATATTTCAAAATTAACTTAAGTGAACTATGATTTAGCGTATCAAATGCCTTCGAATAATCTAAAAGTACCAAGATAGTTAACTTACCGGAATCAGTGGCCCGAAGAATGTGAAAATTAATAATAAAAAAGTTTTCCATATGGTTCCAACTTACGGAGACATACTGTATAAGGATTTGATAAAATAAGTGTTATGGTGGTAACTATTTCTCACGAATTATAACCAAAAAATATATTTCCTGCCCCATTTGGAGAGTTTTTAACTCTCGTGCAAATGCTCGACACAAAAGAGCACTGAAGTGTTCTTTGACATAATATCCTTTAAAAAACAGCTTTCTAACTAAAATTCCTTTTCAAGTGCTTCGTTTATTGGACTAATGGTAAATCGTCAAAATTATCGATACTAGTCCAGCAAGAAGTGCTGTATTTCAAAAACAGTTGATTTTAGACACATGACACGTCATGGTAAAGTTATGAGAAATATAAAGATCTGAGGAAAAATGGTCAGGTGCAGTCTTCCGAACGTACCCTGTGTCAGGAGGATGCGAAGGTGAACGTTTGATTTCTAAAAAAAGTCAGCTGTGTACATTATTTCCTCTGTTAGTTGTGCGATTTCTAATCTTTATGATCTCAAAGTCTTAAAACATTCGAAAAAAATTAAATAAAATCGTTTGTCTCAAAAATTCAGTATTCCAAACTTTATCAACACCCTGTAAATAGTTTTAGTGCTAGTATCCATACTATAGGCATATTTTTATTACGAAATACATTTACTATTTTCTTTTATTATATTTATTTTGTTTATTGCCACTCGTAATAGCATTGACCTTGCGAACCTATAACATTTTTTCATATCATGCGTTATGTTTGTTCTATAATAACTACTGTCATATTCAATTTAGAAAACTACATTTAAATGATATTTATAAATAAACTGTTTATTTCAGATTTATATTCAATTAACGAATGAATTTGTTTAAACCAATTTTATTGAGGAAGATTTATTATCGTCTTGAATGCAAATTGTTGATTAATAGTTATGGTATATTATGTAAATTATTAATTTTTCAAAATTAAAGCACACAAAAATGCAAAACTATTAAGGGAATTGGTGTAGATTTTCTCGAGAGATTTTCTATATGTGTTTATTTTATGCCAGTTGTTCTAACATTTAATGGAAAATCAGAAAAATAACAATGAAGGGCAAGTAAAGCGTTCGTCAAATACCGGCTTTTGGGGTATCAATTACCTACAGGTTCATACCGTGCAAGCAAAAATAATTTGCATCAAAGAGGGCCTTGCATCTAAAGACGTAATGCTCAGCCGTAGAGCCTAATACCTGTTGAGTAACTACCTGAATTAACAATCAATTAGTCAGTTATTCCGTCATATTTGACAGTCGTTACAAGTAATTTGATTCATCGCTAATTTTTCCAATTTCTTGAACAATTCACACAATGGGCTTTACGGAACAGCACAAAACATTCATGGTTGAAGCGTATTTTCGAAACGGGATTAGAGTAAATGGTGAGTGGCAATACAATCCGGGTTTGTACATGAACGATTTTCACGAACATTTTGCGAAACGTTGCTTTTATTGCTGGGGATTTTTATCATTGCTTGAAAACGTAATCCAACATTGGTAACTTATGTTTTATCACAAACTGTTTATAATATTTACAAAAACTGCTACAGTATTACCTAAATAAACTTAATTCAGTAATCAATAGGTACATTTGAACAAGATATATCACAGGAATGTTTGTAGTCATAAAGTAAATTATATTAAATTAACCGAATCAGAAGGAAATAATATGCACCTAAGTGAATTAACACTTGTTTTGTGCCTATAATTTCCCATAAGTAAAAGTACCACCCAATATTACAATACGCCAGCACACAACACGACAGCAAAATACACCAAACCCTAAACTAATCTATTGCAAGTGACTAAATTGTAATTAATTTTATAAAAAGATGATAATGATCACTAATAAATCTTTTACAGTTGTATGAAAATCTTTTATAGCTGCTTATAGTTTTAATTTCACTAGTTAACAAATTGTAGCACTTTGGACCTAGAAATGTTGGCGAACCGTGGCTGTATTTAGGGAAACAAGTTCTATACAACACAAAAAAGGAGCAGAAAGACCATCTGTAAAAACAGAAGAAACTTGTTGCAAACGTTCGTGAAATAATGCAAAATACGCCCACAAATTGTATAAGACGCATGTCCCAAGAAGTAGGAAGATCTTATGGAACATGCAGGTCTATTCTTAAGAAGCAGCTAAATTTATTTCCTTATAAAGTGCAAGTATTAAGCAAGAAATGTGGTAACATTTCCGCAGAGATGCTGGTCAACACTTTCGAAAATATGAAGAGGCGTGTGAATTTATGCTTGGAGCATGGAGGTGGCCAATTTCAGCAATTTATGTAATTATTTTTCTTTTTCGTTCTGTATATTCTTACTTTGGTAATTTTGTAAACAACAAAAATAAATTTGTATTAATTTATTTCCTTATAAAGTGCAAGTATTCCAAGAAATACAAGTCAGATATTTTAAAAGACGCAGGAATTACTCTCAATGGTTTACCCAAAATTTATTGGAAAGAAATGATTTATTAGACTTGACATTTTTTTCGGATGAAGACTGGTTCCACCTTTCCGGTTATGTGAATTCTTAGAATATACGCATCTGGAGTAGTGAAAATCCCCATCTTTTTGTAGAGTCCACATTGCACCCTCAAAAAATTGGTGTTTGGTTAGCTGTTTCCCGAAGAAGAATTGTTGGTCCTATTTTTTTCCTATTTATGTAATTATTTTTCTTTTCCTTTCTGTATATTCTTACTTTGTTAGTTTTGTAAACAACAAAAATAAATTTGTATCTGTCTACATATACTTATTTTATTACTCATATCATGTCATAATATGAATTTGACAAAATTTTAAAATAGATTTGGTTAGATATATCGTCCCCATATCATTGTGATCTAAATCGAGACCTACGTTTTTTATCCAAGCCCTCTTTGATGCAAATAATTTTTGCTCACACGGTACAACAAAATGTTACCTATATTAGTCCAGGAGATTAAAGCCATTTTTTGTCCCAGTACATTTTGGCCACGCAATGGCTCCTATATCCTTTCCCGTCAATCCATAACTTAAATTATCGTATTTAATCCATTGATTATCTCAAATTAGACCAATTATGCATATCTAAACTACACAAAACCTAGATTCGCAATCTCAAATCCGAAATTCAATCTTTTAGCTCACCACTCACACACTAATCAGTAAAATTAGATAATAAACCCCGCAGGGCAAATAAAGGCCCTGTAAAGGGCCAAACGGACATTGCGAGTTGCCTAATCAGCAGAACGTGGCTCGCAAAAGGACCTATAAACCGAGTTTCTCTTTTGAAAGGGCGGATAATCAAATTCGTTACTCGGTTTGTTAGATATAGTTTTATTTGGATGTTCTTTTTCGTTGTTTTGAGTTTAATACTTTTTGTTTGAAAAGAGTGATTGGAAATATACTTGAGGCTATAAGGAATACAAAGTGTGGAATTGAAGCTCGGCAGCTACGATATCAGCAATAATATAGGAGAAATAAAAAAGTTCATTATCCAATTACTTGCTTTTGTTTGTTTACGAACTTGATATGTACGAAAGGCCGTAAGCAGACAAACAATTGTGGTAGGCGTTAGTGGGCTTACATAAGAGAAACGAACATTTTTAAGGCAAACTAGAAGATAGAAGATAGAAGATTATATGGAGGGGCGGGGAATAGAAGTCAAATAATAAAATTATATATTATATTTAACACATCATTTTTTGGTAAGTCGAAAAGGTTGTAAATAATAAATTAATGCTAATAAATATCTGTATCCCTTTAAATATATATTTTTTAAATTGTTTTTTAAAAGTTGCTCGTTTAGATTAACAGTTAACTGTGGTAATTCAGAGTTAAAGTTTAATAAATAAGCAGAACCCCATGCAGAAGCTAATAATTATGGCGCTTTTAAATATGTCAATAAAACATATATTATATAATTTGAAGAAATAGTTTATACTTTAAGTGAAGTGTGTAATTATAGGAAAGGAAATAAGACATTTTAAGTCTTCCTTCACTGATATATTAAACATAAGTTTCAAGGATTAAAAATGGGGCGATTTTATGAAAATCTCTGCATACTCATGCTGCTTAGTCACTAATTGTTGACTTTCTGCAAACTCATGTTGCCTAGTCACTAATTGGTGACTTCAGTCACTCTTCTTTCCATCATAACTTCTTTCTACTCCACTGTTTTTTTAAAATATTAGGTAGTCACTTCAGTCACTAATATGTGACCTAGCTACTCCGCATTCCACATTTTCGTCTCCTCACACCTAGTTACATATCTCACTAACATGTGACTTTTCAATTTTCCTTAGCGGATATAATTAGGTTTTTACATCTTCTACCATTTCAATATAAATTATTCTTCTCCCTCTCACTTATGGGGTTACCTCATAAATGACACTTTAGTTACTGCCATGACCTTCACAACTTATTCTCTGCCAATATTACGAAAATGGCTTCTCGGATGTTGGAAGATTTTCTCAGCTGTTTCCTTTTTACCTTTATCTTGTAGCTCCGTTAGGACTGTTAGTAGCACCTTTCTTATATTTGATTTCCTTATTTTATTCTCCTGATGATGAACGCTTATGCGTTCGAAACATGTAGAGAATCGCCCCATTTTTAATCCTTGAAACTTATGTTTAATATGAGGCGTGCGTTTCCAAAACTTTTTAATTCCATCGGAAGTGATTTCGAGAAAATCTAACTTTTCTGATAACTTCTCGGATAACTTTGTTGGGAAATCAAATAGGTTTGTGTGACTGGTGTGTTATTTTTAGGTCATCAATTAAAACTGGCTGACGGTCATAAAAAAATATTAGAGAATATTTTGCTGAGTTATTTGAAAAACAAAGTAGGATTAAACTAGTTTTGGAAAGATATTGGCGGATTAAGACAGTTTTGGAAAATTACCTGACACTTTTGTAACAGTTTTTTTGAAGGATGTAGTGAGTTTTGGAAACGAACTATTTTTTGATGTCGTAGTATTATTGGAAGAAATCAGTTTTGGTACAGTAACGTTATAGGTATGTGTCAAAGTTGTCAAAGGAGGGATTTTCGCCATTTTCTCAATTTTAGTTAAAAATGGATCTAGTTAGTTATGGAAATGCACGCCTCAGTATCAGTGGAAAAAGACTTAAAGTGTCTTATTTCCTTTCCTATATATTATATATATTATATATTATTCTAGGTATTTCAAAGGAATGTAATATCTAGCAGTGTACAAAACAGCCAAGGGAGATATAAATTTGTAACATACTGGATATGGCTTCTCTATTATTATCTAAAACTATTCCTAAAGATCAATTCTAAAAGTAATGTCGTTTTTTAACATGAACTATCATTAAATGATAAGGGGTGATTTTTTTTAGTTATACATACATATACATACTTAAACATAAAAGTAGATTTTGTAAAATTTAACTTAAGGGTATCCAATTAAGGCCAAGAAAGAAGTATTTGTAGGTCATTATTATTAATAAAATACATTTCTGCAAAAGTTTTAACAAAATACATAATCGGTGTATCATCTGCAAATAGCTTTATATAGTTTAGCACGGTTAACTTGACTAGAAAGTCACATGCGTGTTAAATTTTTTTTTCAATACGTGTGTTGAAATAAAAACAGCCGATGGCTGACGAATTTGACACCAAAACTATTTAATAAAATAATAAACTTACGGGACTTGATGCGAATTGGGGTGCTGGGTGGGGGTAAAGTACACAAGGGCGTTACTGTAAATTAAAAAAAAAC
Organism: Polydrusus pterygomalis; assembly: GCA_963969555.1. Taxonomy (NCBI): domain Eukaryota; kingdom Metazoa; phylum Arthropoda; class Insecta; order Coleoptera; family Curculionidae; genus Polydrusus; species Polydrusus pterygomalis. Next base: position 89,411,375 of record OZ018377.1, on the reverse strand, counting down.
TCTTTCGTTAATTCTGGGAAGCATTAGGAGTTTTTATGATAAATACACGATACACCTAGGTATTAATTGTGTCCTGTATAAATATAAAAACGGGAAAATTGGACAGGCAACCCACTAAACATTGTCAACTGAGTTGAGCCACAGAAAAAAAAGGGTTTAGCTCGAGCTGAAATGAAATACCGACTTATAAATTAAGATTGATTTTTACAATTATCTTATCTAGCATAGAATATCCACACAGTGTTTAAGGAAACGGGACAAGTAAATATGCCTCCTGTAAGTTAATTTATTTTAATAATCATGTGAGTATTATTCAAAACAAATCAAATAGGACTTTCATAATAATTAAAAAGCTATCGATATTTAACGCCATCTCCATCTATCGACATTGAGGTTATGAGTAATGACTTTTTAGCAGATGAGTGTTATTATTATTGTTTAGCTTTGTTGTTTTTGTACTTATACTTAGGTATTCTTATATAAAAAAGGATACAAGGAGCTAAAAAACCAGAAAAAAAATTACTTAATAATAATAATACCTACTTTTTTATTTCAAATTGTGCATTGGGTTTACCATTCCTTGTCCAAGAAGTCCATTAGCGAAGGTTCAATGTCTATTAACACTTTTTTTAATGTTTGTTTCGACTTTGACAAGCTAGTAATTGATTTAATATTATTATGGCAGGTTGTTATACAGGGTGTCCGGTAACTTATGGGCCATAGAGCAACTGGAGATAGTAGATAAAAAAAATATGTCTTTTGAGCCAAATTTGCCCCAGTAAAATGTTAGAGGTTAAAGAGATACAGGGTGTTGAAAGTGAAAATTAATTTTCGAAAAATGATGATAATTTTGAAACGGTTTAAGATATCGAATTCAAAATCGGTATAACTAGGTTTTCGAGAGTGAGAAATTCGAATTTGGTGTTAATTTCAAGATACTCGCTAGAGGGCGCTTGCTACGTGCTTCATGTTGAACTAATTCATCCATATTTTTTTTAACCGTGCAGTTACTAGTATTTATACTTTGAACTATAAAAGAACCTACCTTTCTACGTAAAAAAGGTACTCTTGGTCGATCTCGATATCTCAAGCCGTTACCCAGATTCTAGGACTTGATAATAAAAAGGCAGAAAAAAAAACAAAATGAAAATATTGGAAACTATTAAAAATTTGTTTTAATTCACTTTAGTAAATGTTGAAAGTGTCCACCATTTACTTCAATACATTTTCTTAAGCTTTTTAACAAATGACGTCTCACATTCAGGAAGATATTTTGATTATCTCCTATAACAATGGCGGCTTCTTGAATTTTTTGTTCAAGTTCTTCCCGTGTATTGGATTCATCACCATATACCAAATCCTTCATGTGACCCCACAGATAAAAATCTAACGGGTTAATATCTGGGCTACGCGGTGGCCAAGGAAATTCGCTACCGCGACCAATCCACCGATGTGGAAAACGCTGATTTAAATGATTTCGAACAGGAACTGCAAAGTGTGCTGGGGCACCATCTTGCATGTACCACATATTGTGTCTTATGTTCAGAGGTCTATCATCCAGAAGGTAAAGTAAATCGTTTTCTAAAAACTGCAAATATTGTTCTCCATTAAGTCTCTGCGGAAGCTGATATGGGCCGATCAAGAAATTGTCGATAATGCCGCACCAAATATTTATCGAAAACTCGTGCTGAAAATGTCTTTATTTGGGTAGTCGTGGATTTTCCAAAGCATAGTGATGACTATTTTTCCAGTTAAAAATTCCGCGTCTTGCAAAAGTTGCCTCGTCAGGAAATAATATTTTTCTCAGGAACATGGGATCTTCGTTATTCTTATTTAGTAGATTTTGACAGAATTCTGATCTGACTGGCAAATCTCCTGGCAGTAAATTTTGAACGGGCGTGAAATGGTAAGGAAATAAATTTTCTGCATTGATGACTTCTGAGACGGTCGATTTACCTATTCCTGTAGAAGCTTCCAAACGCCTAGTGCTTAATTCAGGATTTTTCGCGATACGAACCAAGATCTCTTCTTCTTGTTCGACCGTTATAGTTTTCGGTCGTCCACCAGGATTTTTGACATAAAACGAACCTGTTTCACCTAACTGATTGAATATTCTTTGAAATATTTTTCGGTCTGGAATGATTCTGGTTGGGTAGAGTTCTACATACCTTCTAGGTGCAGCACGACTATTATAATTCTCTTGTGCATAAACGCAGACCATATCACGTAAATCACGGTTAGAAAACTAATTAAGCCTGGGCATTTTTATTTGAAAAGATTACAGTACTTGGATATTGCAAAAACTTTTTATTTACGTACCTTTGACGGGAGACAGTAGAAAATAATGACAGTTTTCACCGCAACAAATTTTGTCAAAATGCAAGGCACACTTTGTGAATTAAATATTTCTCAGCAATCAAAAGAACGTGCAATGGAACATTCAGACGCTAAAATCTGGGTAACGGCTTGAGATATCGAGATCGACCAAGAGTACCTTTTTTACGTGAAAAGGTAGGTTCTTTTATAGTTTAAAGTACAAATACTAGTAACTGCACGGTTAAAAAAAAAATATGGATGAATTAGTTCAACATGAAGCACGTAGCACGCGCCCTCTAGGGAGTATCTTGAAATTAACACCAAATTCAAATTTCTCACTCCCGAAAACCTAGTTATACCGATTTTGAATTCGATATCTTAAACCGTTTCAAAATTATCATCATTTTTCGAAAATTAATTTTCACTTTCAACACCCTGTATCTCTTTAACCTCTAACATTTTACTTGGGCAAATTTGGCTCAAAAGACATATTTTTATATCTACTATCTCCAGTTGCTCTATGGCCCATAAGTTACCGGACACCCTGTATAGCTTGATACACATAATAATATGGGTTTTTTTCTGTTATGGTTAAGCGGTGACGAGAATATACTAAGTTATTTGTTCTTGTGTTATTACTACGTATACATATTAACAGTTTCAAACCTATTCTTATTCTTAAACAAAAACATTAAACACTCAAAAATATAAAGACCATACACTGTAAGTATATTAATTTTTTTAAATATTCCTCTACACTCTACAGGAATCCATAAATTTTATTTTATTGACTATCCTTATTGTTTTTTTTCGTATTACAAAAACCCTTTGTAGTTCAGAACTACTTCCCCAGAACAGTATGCCATATTTCAGGACGGATTTAAAATTTGCATGGTCCTACAAGATTTTTAGGGTGTTAAAGTTCATATAATTAGCTACTATACATAGATAATAGGATGAGCGTAAGCAAATATGAGAAATAGTTATTCTTTTTGTTTAAAACTAGCCAATCATAGACCTAATGAAAAATCTATCCTAATTCACCCTGTATAGTTGTATACAATTTGGTATTTTTTATTATCAATACATCCTTCAAACTAGGAGACACACATTTATTTCCCAAACATTTTATTTCCACACACTTTAAAACCTATTAAATTTTCACAATTTCCCCAATTTCAAAAATTTCTGGTTTTTATTTCGGTAGAGCGAATACGCCCGATTGAATTATTACTTCCGTTTCGATTGATATTTGAGAAATATGTCATCCTCGTATCTTGGTTTTTATCGTTCTTCTCGGTATTTTTATAGAATCAATTTCGAAGCCGTACGGAAGGCAAAAATCTAGTTTTATGGCGTTAAAAATTTAGGTTGGATAAATTTATGTTTGATGAAGCTTGGCAATATTTTTATTTTCCTAATATAGTCAGATCTGGTCTTAACGTGCGGGTCTAAAGGTCACTGATTATATGCGTCAAATCAGACAGAAGAGGCTATCAAAATGTTGTGAGATTATTTACAAATATACCGAAGGAAGGAAAAATAGTTTCATTATTTTAGCTATCGCGAAGATAGCCACATATACCCAATATTATTAGTTTTGTAAAAATTATGTACAGGGGAGTTGAAAAAGTTACAAAAAAATTATATAATCGTTAATTATAAACCTACTGTACCCTTTAATTAAAAACGACAATAATAAACAGTGCAATTTATTTTAACAATTTTACTACTAAAACCTAAAAATACAATGGCATTTAGTCTGATAAACTATTTCGATAATGAAAGACAAGGTGGAAATTCGCAAACCAATATGCAGGAAACCGTAATAAAAACACTGGGAATTAGTTTAAGGACTATGCAGAATTATGTGCATGAAAAAAAAGCATAATATAATACCCAAGAATACTAAAAAATGTAAACGAAAAACACCGTTTATAATTATAGCCTAAAAACTCTCATAGTCACTTATAAAATCTGAAAAGTCCTTGTCGTCTGAGTCGTCTTCGAATGGAGCAATTATCATTGGCGCTACTTCGACATCTAGTACTTGTTCTCGATCCCACCAATCCCTTATTAATATTTCTGTATGTTCTACCGATTTCTTCCAGTACTCTTGTGTAATATGATCTAACGAATCTTGCCAAACTATTTCTACTTGGTCGGATTTAAGACCATCACCTACATGTTTTTCATAATGAGACTTTGCACCAGCCCATATTAATTCTATTGCGTTAAACTGGCAATGATATTATGGCGGCAGTCGTAGAACCTCATGACCATATTCACGCAGTATTTCATCTACCGCGTATATTTTGGGGTTTTTAAGATACTTTGCTATTGATAGGAGTTTCGATTTAAGCATATTTGGTAAAGGATTTTGGTTGTGTTTTTCCAGCCACTCATAAATATCACTTTTCCTCCAAGATGAAGTAGGCTGTTTATTTAAAATTCTTGAATGATATGATGCATTATCTAATACAATTAAAGACGGAGCATCCAAATTTGGTATCAGTTAAACTTTTAACCATTTTTCAAACATTTCGCAATTCATATTATCATGATAGTCTGCACTTTTTGATGTTGAAGAAAAAATTAAACTCGCACCTGCAACATATCCTGTTGCATAACCGGCATGCAAAATAATAAAACGCTTTCCCGTACCGCACCCCTTTTTCCTTTTAACACTTTTTACAGACTCATCTTGCCAAGATTTTGAACCACTTCCATTCGAAAATATCCACGTTTCGTCTAAAAATACCACTTTTCTAAATTTCGATTTGTAATTGTCCGTATATTTTTTTAAAAACTGATCACACTATCTGTGGCTGCTCACATAAAAATCTTCGGTTACAGTCCTTTTTATAGCAAAAACCTAAATTTTTTATTATTTTTGATAACGCTTCAAGTCCAATTTCCAAAACACCCCGAATGTTTAATGTTTATTGTAAAACTGGAAGAGTTACATTGGTTTTTGATTTGTTTAAATCGTAAATCACATTTCGAACTCCCATTTTAATATTTTCGCTTAAATCCTCAGTCTTTGGCTTTCTTCGTTTACACTTTTTAGTATTCTTGGGTATTGTGTTATGTTTTGTTTCATGCACAATTTTCTGCACAGTCCTTAAACTAATTCCCAGTGCTTTGGCTACTGTTTCCTGAATATTGGTTGGCGAATTTCCACTTTTTCTTTCATTTTCGAAATAGTTTATCAGATTAAGTACCATTTTTTTTGATTGGGGATGCAAAAACCCAGAAAATTGTTTCATTTTGTCACAAACTGTCAAAGTCACAAAACTGGCATATTTAAAATAAAACGTAGCTGGTGCTATTATAAGCTTTTTTAGAATCGCTGGAAAGTAAATACATATCCTTGTTTTTCATGTCAAAATGGAATAAGTCTGTCTCATTTATCTAACGTATTTTATTTAGAGGGTAAAATTAAACGCAAGTAAAGAAAACAAAAACTGAAAGTATGTCTTTCTTGAATCGTATGACCCGCACGATAAGACCAGATCCGACGATACACAACAATGGACTATGATATTACGTGTTTGCGTCTATAGAAAACTGCGCTCACAATGGTCGTGATAATTTAAAATTATCCACATTGGTGATAAAGGAAATAACACTAATCATTGAATATCAAACTATATGAAGGCCATATAAGCAGATTTTCTAAATCGGCTACGTTAAATTCATAGATGGCACAATGAGTCACCAACAATAAAGCGTGTTGATGCAGCCACTAACGACAAGCCTTTTTACTGCTAAATTAAAACATTGTTGCCGCCTGTCTGTTTGACTTGCTACATGTTCCTTTCCCCACTACCATAACCATAGTCACGCGCATCGCGGTGCTTGGATTGCCTTGCACTGGCATAATATATCGTCGTGCAAAAATGTATTAAGTCAAAATTGACAGTTTTAAGTAAAACCCAGTTTTAAGAAATGGTATTAAGTCAAAATTGACAGTTTTAAGTAAAACCCAGTTTTAAGAAATGGCGAAGTTTAAACTGATATATTAAAAAAATGTGGAATAATGTTATGCCTACGAAGTTGACATGTGCATATGTACACACTTTTTTCAATATATTTTACAAAATAGTATTTATTATAAATGCACAATTCATTAAGTGACTTAGTGAGTTTTCGACCCAACTACAAATAGCTATACTTGCTGTCGCTTTTTATGTACTTTTATTTGTATAACATTTAACACCTAATGCAACAGTAAAATCATTATGTTAATCGGTCCAATTACCCCGGAGTAATCAGCGTACATATTCATATCAAAAACATACATTCGGCTGGAATTAAGAACCTCCTATTTTATTGTCTATTAAAAATGCTTAAATCTTTAATTAAGAATTCCAATAAAATACGATATGCGGCAACACCATGACATCACATTAATGAATTTGAGACATCTGTTGCCGAGGCGCTGCATTTATAACTATAGATTTACGATCAACTCCACAATGGCGGCCAAACCGTCTCCAATACAGTCTAAAACAGGGTTGCCAAGTTTTCTCAAAGATCCGCTATTCTTATAGTTTGATATTCAATGCACTAATCTACAGCCAATTTGTAATGTAAAAGGCAGTTTTTGGTTACTTTTTGGTTTCTAAATGCGAAAATGATCTTAACACGTAAGATTTTTGAGCAGGATAAAATGTGTGTTTGTGCTAATCCAAATAGTGTTGAGCAAATTTGGATTTGCAAATAACCCGGACGAAAGGCCCTTATTTATAGATTCGTCTAAAATAAATTTTAAAGCAGTTCTTCTTCATAATGGCAACATAAAATTCTCTTGCACATGCAGTTGACATGAAGGAAACATACAAAAGTATTCTAAATGCAATAAGCTATGATACGTATAAGTGGCAAATATGTGGTAATCTAAAAGTCATAAGACTATTGCTAAGGCTTTAGGGTGGATTTACGAAGTATTGCTGTTTTCTTTGTTTTTGGGATAGAATGGCTTTCGAGAGATCAATATATTTCAGGTCAAGCTAACGTAACAACTATACATCTTGTTGATCCCAAAAAAGTTCTGTTACCTCCATCCTCCATTACACATTAAACAGGGATTAATGAAAAATTTCGTCAAAACATTATATAAAGAAGCAGATGCATTTAAATACCTTAAGCATATGTTTCCCAAACTAAGTAATAGAAGGAATATTTCTTAGGCAACAAATTAGAAATATACAAAATGACAAACAGTTTGATCAAAATTAAGTGATATTGAATTAGCTGCTTAAAAACTTCTGTGCTGGTTCTCTAGTGGCTTCTGCTCATCACAAGTTTCAGATCTAGGTATCCGAGGAAAGATTTGCTGTGATTCTTTGTCTACCGTTTTAGGGCGTCTCCGACTGTGCACTTTGGGATACCGCGTGTCGGTTCTGGACCTATGAATGGCTTTTTCTAGCCGTTTTTGCAAGTTCCTCAGCATTTTCATTTCTTGCAATACCTTTATGTCCTGGTACCAATTGCAGTATTACTTTGTTGGTCTTTGCCAGGACCACAAGTTCTTCTTGGCATTTCCAGACCAGTCATGATGTCACCTTGTTGCATATTAGCGTTCTAAGGGCTGCCTGTCCCTTAGGGCTGCCAGACCTCCCGATTTAGGCGGGAGCCTTCCGATTTGTTATGGATCCTCCCGCCTTTTAAACCAAGTCATTAAACTCCCGATTTTCTTTTTAACCTCCCGCATTCATTATAAATTTAATGAAATGTGTAAGGGCTTAAAAAAACCCACTCTACTCTAAAACAATATAAAATATGTGAGCATTACTAAAAGCGCCTTAGTTTGCGGATGGTTTTTGAGACAGAAGATGTCATTGCGTTGCGGTCGTTTTATATGTTTTGCTGATCCGTGTAGTAGAGGAGGTGTTGGTAGCGCGGCATAGCTTGTGTATGTTATATTCTGCATTAATTTGATAATTTAACCAGTCGTTCAAATTCGCGGAAATTTTTAGCCGGTATTTTGACCATTTTTCTTGTTTATTGAGGGTTAATATGGTTTGAATGGATTGATTGAATGTATGAATTTATTATTTGGAGTTTTCCTTTATATTTTTGTTATTATTTTGGGGTAGTTAAGACTTCTTTTAATAAAAATTAACAGTTTTAATGCCAAAACGACTACGAATGTGGAATATTTGCGAAACAATTTTAGCTCATTAAAAGTATTGAGCAAAAAATTAAAAGTAAAATTGAGGGAAGACCTAAACTCGAAATTAACTTGACACAGACCACAAAGTGTAAATCTAGGGACTTTATTGTTATTGATAAGTTTGCTGCAAATAGAAACAGAAGAATAAATTTTACTTTTAAACAATGTACCCACTAATGAAAAATAAATTGGCCTTTTTTTTTTCTTATTTCATTTTCAATAAAATAAGTAGGTAATCATAAATTTTTAAAATATTTATTAAAAATGATTGACCAAATATGTGCGTGGTCTTAAAAAATTTTCCCTGAGGCGCATTTCGCCTGCAGCGGGCTTTTAGTACACCCCCAAGTTAATAAGTCACAAGCCGCCTTTGGCTAGGACCCAACCTCCCGCTTTTTAATATTTTAAATCTGGCAGCCCTCCTACTGTCCCTGCTGCTGTCATAGTATATATGGATTCGCTTATTGGTATTAGTTCTCCTGTTATGTTCATACGCACGTTGCAAGACGGCGTATATTTTTTTTCGAAGTACCGTGGGAGACTTATCCACGAAGAAGTAAGCATCTTTTTCCGGCCTTACTCTGTGTATTCCTGCTGCGGTAGCCTCTTTGGTTTTTGAGCCATCTGTGTACCAGATTAGTGCCCCGGGAGTGTCTGGTGTATTATCAGGGGCGTGCGGCCCATGGAAGCAAGGGAAGCAGTGCTCCCCTAAAACCAAAACGTCATCTTTATCATATCCTAATAAATTCATTTTATCCTAAATAAATAAAACAATTATTATACTTCGGCAAGCCTCTAAAAAAGTTGGCCGTAGCCTGTATATCTCTCGTCTTTCTCCCCCTCTCAGCGAAGAAGATCTTCGCACTAGTGTTGGGAAAAATCGACTTATTTTAATAATCGACTACCGAGTATTCGAGTGATTTTTTTTCCACTCAAATGCTAATATTAATTATTAATATTGGCGGTTCACCGTTCATGTTGATATACAGCATTTGTATTGGGAATAACTGACTCGGTGTTGTTAATCGATTGAATTTGTGCGGATTATTAAATGTGGCGGAGATATTTGTGGATTTTTTGGCATGGTTCCCAGTTCCCAGATCTTACAATTTAATTTAACAACTTGACTACTTGACCTTGAGATGTCACGATATTGCATAACTCATGATATTTATGAATACTGAATACTCACCACTAAACATTAAGTTTTCAGTAGACGCCGACGATTTAAATCTAAATAAAATAATAAATCCTATTATCCTACGCACCAACCCGTAATGCAGTATTTAAATCTAAATAATAAATCATATCTTACACAGGTAACCCGTAATGCAGTATTTAATTTGAATTATATCGCCAATAATAACCGAAACCACTCGGTGTAGCCGCTCGCTAGGAGATGGCTTTGGCCGCAGTGAGTGATTGAGAGGCGGGCAGCAACTTTGGAGATGCGTTGGAAAATAAAAACCATATGTTCGTCAATCATTTCGTCACTCGAATTATTTCCGAAGATAATCGAATAATTCAAGTGATTGAAAAAACCGAATGATAGGTTATTTTTCACTCGAGTGATCCCATCACTACTTCGCACCCGTGTACCGCCGCCACCCGTGTGCCGGCCGGCCGCCTACCACCCCGACAATGTAATACTTACATTGCTTTGCTTACTGGTCTCCATATACAAATTTCGGGGTCAAATGCAAAAGTTGAGAGTTCAAGTTGCGGGCGCTTTACTACGGAATAAGCAGTTGCTAGGATTGATTATCATAGATTTATTGGGTGTTTTGAACATCAGCTGATTATGTTTTCCTTTGCGGGCGGTTGTTCAGGTGGTAACTGTATTCTGCACACAGCATAGTTTTCTTACTGAATAAGCAGAAGTTACGGCTGATTATTGGTTCTGTTTTTATTATATTTATTTGTGAGAAGTCTATGGTTTTATTGGGTGGTTTGTTTAACGGTCTACTATTTAGTTTAGGATGGCGTCGTCTACATCAACATCAGCCGATTTCGAGGTCGGGGCCGAGAAAAATGGTGTTTCCGCAGTTGAAACTGTAAAGTTGTGTGCTTGTGTTTTTTGCTGAATAAAAATTTGCTTCCCTTCTCCCAAATTTTACCGCACGCCACTGTGTATTATTGTTCCACGCATCCCGTTGATCAATCACGGTCTTGAATGGTATGTCATAGCGATACCTGGGATTTACCGATCTAACTTACAACAATAACTAAATAATGGTAGAAGATATTTTAAAGTTAACATTTCGACAGGAAAAACCGTATTAAAAACAACTGACATCTGGTATCTGGTAGCTGTAACAAAGACGAAGAACTAACCCGATTGGTACTGGCCAGCTAGGCAAAATAACGCGCGTAAAAATTCGCCAATCGCGGCCTGATTTCAGTATCTGGCCAGGCACAAAATCCCTATGAGCTAGTGAGAGAGGGAGATATATTTATCTCTCTCCCTGTATTATGCGACAGCCTGGCCAGGCCTAGGCATTTGAAATTTTTTTCAGCACGACAAAGCGCCAGGGAGTTTTCGCGGTGCCAGGAAGTTCTTGCACCGTTAGCCGTTAGGCATCAACGTCTTAAATTTTAAATTATTCGCAGAATAATTATGCGCGGGAGACAAAATAATAATTATGAGTATGAATAAATAGTTTGGTGTACAGGTAGGCAGGACCATGGCACTGTGATCCAGCACGAGCCGCCGCTGTATTATACACGAAAAAGTAAGATTTTAGCGCGCGGTGTTCACGATACTGCGAGAAGTTAGATAAATTTTACTTTTACAGTACGCATTGAAGCATAACAAAGATTAAAAAAAAAACAATTGTCCTCGGAATAGCTATCTGAATACGCCTCTGCCAAAAATAAGACAATAACCTACAACGCTTCAAAACTTCAATCGATTTAGAAGAACGTTTTCTATAAATTCTCCTTAGTTAATTTAAGATACACATTTCTCCCGTTTATTAGTAGGGTTTATCTTGGCCTTCTCCACTTCTTAAGATTAATGCCCCGAGTTCTAAATTTAATTAGGGCCCTTCGTGCAGCTCTTTATAATTTTATTTATTATCATTATTAAAACTTGCTACTCATAGATTAGTACGATAAATCAGAAGCAAGTAATTGGCTAGGCAAAATTTGAAATTTTGCTAGTGAAAAAATTAATAATTACCGCGAAGGAATCTAGTAAGAAGTTTATGTTTTTAATTTTCTTATATGCAGAGTTATTGACGTTGAGAGTCATATTAAAAGCTCTCGAACACGACTAAAGTTATCATTATTTAGATTTGACAGCAGGCATAATTGATTTTGAACTTTTAACATATTATGTTTTCACATTCGAATGACTTCCGGTTATACCGGAAGGTACTTACAGTTACTTTAGTAATTAGGGAACAAAAACTCGCGTATAACATTATTGTAAAAGCTCTCATCTGATCAATCATTACTGCAAGTAGGTATTACTGCGATACCGATATTTTTCATCATGGATATAAAAGTTATTCAAACGAAAAGAGGGAAACCAGCCATTTTGCATTCAGGACATCGTTAAACAATGAAACGTGTATACTTATACCAATAACATTTGCACCAAGAGACCGAAAACTACAAGTACGTCCAAACAAAATCAAGCCACACATGTGTTCCCGACATAGCGAAAAATGAAGTTGATGGTCAAGAGACGTGCTCGAGAAGAACTACTTCCAATACCACATTCCTACAGGCAAGAAATAATGGTTGCAGAAGACGCTGGGTTCGACTTTGTAGTTAATAGACCCTTGAAGTGATGCCATCAACGTAAACGTAAACGTGTAAATTGACATCTGCGCAACCGCAGTAAAATATTTTTTCCGTTAGCGCTCTACGGACTACGTAGACTTGCGTTCTTTTACGGTCCGTCTAACGTTACCCGAAGGGAACCGATTCGCTGCCGAACCTATCCGATTCTCGACTGCCCATCATCTGTTTGGCTTTTGTTGTTCTATTTCTAACCTAAAATTAAAAAGGTCGGTTTTACTTTTATTTTAACAACCAAGTTCCACATCAAAACTGAGGCAAAATAAAACAAACATAATTATTAAAGAATAGCACAAGAAAGCTGATACGATTCGGCTTTAGAATGTTAGGTTAGAAGTTAGAATTTTAAGACCTGACATTTGATATTTTACGGACGGACGGAAAGATGTACTTCAACTATGCATTGCAAGGCTGTATGAAGACTCGTAAACGTGTAAATTCGCGCGTTTACGTCTACGTTAACGGTGATCACTTCAAGTGTCTAATATTCCTGAATTGCGTTAACGATCGATTTTACAGTGAACGGCAGAGAGCATAGCGGCATAGATGTTATGCCAAAAAAGCGAGAAGACGTTACCATCAATAAAACAATGAAATCTTATTTATTAGTAGACGATGGCCAAGAAGACAGAATACTAATGCTTGCGAGCAAAGGAGGGCACTTGCCTACAGACTCATTCATGGACATTTAAAAGATGTTGCCTCCTTTTCGATCAACTCTACTCATACGCGTAGACTTGGAAAGTGCTCCAGATGCAACACGTATCATTCCTGTTGTTTACGAGCTATTGCCAAACCACAGTGAATTTACCTATAAGAAGCATTTTAAGTTACTTCAAGATAAGTCACCTAATTTTCTTTCAAAAAAGGTACACATTGACTTTGAGCATGCCGCAATAAACGCATCAAGAGATATTTTCCCGGATGCTGAAAAGTACAAGAACTTGGACTTGTCTCACGATACAAAAAAAATAAAGAAGTTCGCGAAAATATGCGTATGTGTGCCGCGTTGACATACCTACCAGCAGATCATATCGGCAAAGCTTGGCTATCATAATGAAAATGCACCAAACGAGGAAGCTGTTGTTAAATTCAATGATTATTTTGTCAACCAATGGCTGGATGCTGTTGTTATGGATATGCTACAATAAGCAACAATGTACTACAACTCCGTCGAAGGCTGGCATAATAGATTGAACAGTCGCATTGGCAAATGTCACCCTAATATTTGAACTCTTTAAAGTACTTACAGAAGAAAAGCACTACAGCAGCGATCTGACCTTCACATCTACACCGAAACGTTCTAAGAAATACAATGATTTGGACAGCCGCTTGAGCAAATTATTGAGCGAATATTTACTTTAAAAAATGGAAATTCGTGAGACATTTAATCGTTTAATATACAGGGCGAGTCGGGAGGAACGGACCAAATTTCAGGAGTATATTATACACGCGAAAACAAAGTAAAAAAACCCATATGTTCTTATCCGATATTCATTTGTTTTCAAGTTATAGCGCAATATTAAATCTTTTTCTACGTTCCACTTTTATCAAAACTTTTACGTTATTAGAGTATGTCATGCTCAAGACTCTAAACTATTTGACATCTAAATTGTCTTGACAATGTGTCTGTCTATTGTGGCAGTAATTAATCGTTTATTTTTAAGTTTGAGTGATTAAAGTGTTACAAAATGCCAAATACTTATTCAAATTTAGAATATGCAAATATGGTGTTTAATTATGGTTTATATAATGGAATTGATACAGCTGCTGTTGAAGAATATCGTCAACGGTATCCACATCACAGACATCCGACTAGAAACATGTTAATCAGAGTTTTTAACAATTTGTGCGAGAATCGTAAGCTTCCCAGTGCCAACATTACATCTGAATGAGCAAGGTTTAGGAGAAGTAGAAAATATTCTGGATTAAGTAGAAGAAAATGCAACGACCAGCTCACGAAGAATTGGTACTCAAATGGGCATTCCACAAAAAAGAGTATTAAACACACTCCACCAGCAAGGCTTATATTCATATCATGTACAGAGAGTACAGCACCTAAAACCGGAAGATTATGCTAAACGTATTGAAGTTTTCGGTTAACATGTGGTGTGGTATGCTCGATAGCTATTTAATTGGCCCTTTCATTTTGGAGAATCGCCTCAAAGGAGACAACTACCTAAATTTTTTACAAAATGAGTTACAAGGACTAGAGGATGTTCCTATAAATATCAGAAGGCAAATGTATACCAGCACGATAGAACTCCTGCACATTTTGCTCGTCAACATTTAGACGAAACATTTCCAGGGCGTTGGTCCTATTAATTGGCCTCCAAGATCTCTAGACCTCACAGCACTAGATTATTGTTCATGGGGCTGGTTTAAAAATGAAGTGTACAAAGTAAAAAAGGGACACTCGGGATGCACTAATTCGACGTTTTAGAAATACTGCAGCCAATTTTAAAGAAGAAAGACATAAAGCAATTAGACGAAGCAAAAAATGTTTAGAAGTCAATGGCGGTATTTTTTAACATTTATTAAAATAACGCTATGATTAGGAAACCGTTAATATATGAACTTTTCCTTATTTGGTATTACGCTATTACTTGAAAACAAATGATTATCGAATAAGAACATATGGTTTTTTTCAAATTGTTTTTGCGTGTATATTACGCTCCTAAAGTTTGGTCCGTTCATCCCGACTCACCCTGTATATTGTAGAACTTGATTAGGTAGCTTATATTAATGTCTGTATGTATAATAAAATATCAAAAAATACAAATATAACCCTGTTCATAGGGTTAATTTAATATGATAAAGTGATACACAGTAACAAAGTGTTTTAAATTTATTAATATTTTCATATTACCTGTGTTAACTAATGTAACCAGTAACCTCATGTCGACTCTGGTTTAAGGTCCTTTTACTACCTAATATCCAGACTCTTATTATTCCCCATAAAATATAATGAATTTATCATTATTCATACTGACCTCCTGAAGAGACTTCAACATCTCAAGACCTATGTGCTTGCACCCACGATTTCGATTGATGATCTATTGATCATCTAATTGATTATAAAAAATACTACTTAATCTAATTAAATAAGATGCGAACCTTTAAAAAGTGAACATCTTGAATAAACTACTTCAACGAACGAACGGTGTTTTTAACCTTTTTTACAGAAACGAAAATAGTAAATTTAAAGTTGGTGTGGCGAAATCGTCCCAACTCGTTTATTCTCAACATTATCTCAACGTTACGAAAATCGTTTTATATGGAAATGGAAACTCTTCGATTAACATTCTGATTTGTCTAAAAGGGCATTTGCGAGCAGAAAGTTTCTTTAAAATTTTATTAAAAGTTTTTAGGTGCTACTGAAAGCATTAGAATAAAAATTGAGTCGAATTTCGCTCGGCTGCATTTTCAATTCGAAGGTTGTATTTTAATGTAGTTGAGTTTTTGTAATGGAAAAAAGTTTTTTTTATCTGATTTAGTCGCTATAATTAAACAAATTTTGCATCATCTTTGCAGGAAAGAGAAGAAATACCAAACAACTAGTGGGTTTGCTAAAATGTTTCACGAGAAGACGGGTACCCGAATTGTTTAATACAAAGTTTCGTGAATGGTTTTACGTATACTTAATTAAGTAATCAAATAAACTTAATTAAAATAGGGTCAAACAAGTCACCCACTAACTACTTTAAACAAATAAATAATTAACATAAAAAGTGCATCTTCCACTTGGAAACTTCCCAATAAAGAATTGAGTCAAGTGATCAAGCGAAGATAGACATCTCGTTCTCTTATTCGTAACAAGCTAACAAATTATTGTAGATGACGTTTTGTTATATGCCAGCTCGTTCTATGCAATTGTGGCCAGGCAACACCTATCCAATCAATTTCGCTCACTCCTACCGTGGTATAAAAAATCGAACCTGAAGATTAACGAGGAAAAATGTGAATGCCTTGTAATTACCAGAACACACAAAAACACTCATATAAATCAACACATAATAATCGAAAACAAACAAATCGAAACAACAAACAAAATAACATATCTTGGAGTAGTACTGGACCAAACACTAAAATTCACACATAACACAAATTGCATAATTCAAACATACTTCATTATTATACAAAATCTACACAAGCTCTTAAACAACAGATCACCACTATTACGGGCAAATAAACTTATAATATATAAACAAATCGCAAGACACCCTTAATAACGCAGCACCTGTCTGGTGCAGCATGGCAAATTGCCGGTTTAAGAAAATACAAAAAATGCCAAATAAAACGCTAAGATACGTATTATCACAAGAAAGAGTAACTCCAATTATACATCTGCACCAGGCAACAGACACACCATATGCAATACGTACACACGATACAGCAAACATCTGGTTCAATACGCAACCACAAAATTCAATCCTAACATAAAATATCACATCCGCAAAACACTATCACAATTTAACACACAACCCTAAAAACGCCAGAATACCAAGTATTTTCAAAATCCTTAAAACACAAACCAAATCTCGAGTTCCATCAAATACCACGTGTTATAAACCGCTCTCATAAAAATGGAACGCCCACTGGTATAGTGTTTCTTAGGTCAATTTAATGACATTAAACTGTGGGAATTTCCTAACCATAGGCGTTCCACACAAATAATTAATATGCGTATACACACTTATAAGTTTGTTTTACATTAGGTGTTTGTACATACTACACTTTATAAACCCACTGTATATATAATAATATTATATTAAAATAATAAATATAAGGTAACTCAAAAATTCTATATACAAAACTAAAATCAGAAAAATAAACCTGACACGGCACGACACTGCTCAGAAAATGCTTTAATTTTTTTACCAGAACTTCATTCTCGTCAACCAGACTCCGGCCCGTTCATCAAGGCATAATCATGTATATTTTATCTCCGTCTCTTCCACGCCATCGGCGGTCACGGGCCTATCTCTGTCTGGCAGAATGGATCGTCAGACGGGCCGGGTACGGGTTCAGCTTATATCCTGGCGCTTTAACTGGCGCTTATCACCCCTGTCAACGTGCATAAATTGTGAACAGTTGCCAGTTCTACAAAAGTTTGTTAATATATTATGTATAAGTATACGAGAAACAAGGGTTTGTTAATTAGTTGTTTTTAAACACTGAAAACACTTTTTGTCTTGTTTTCAGTTATATTGCTTCTTAAGGACTAAAGAATGTATTATTATAACAATGAATGGCTTGCTATTTTTTTCTGTCACACTCAAAACTCCTCGGTTTAAAGTATATTTGCAAACTAGCTTTCAAAGGAAGTTACTGACTAACAATTGAATACTGATATAAATGAAATATCTTTAATAAAAAAACTTAAAGAATTGAAGAAGAAAGATCTGACAACCCTGGTTGTGCGGTCGGTCTCTTTGAGACTGTTTACCGCCGTATGGAATGATTGGAATGTCCTCAAACTGAGATTGGATAAATAATAACAAATAAACCATCACGGAATGTATGGAACAACAAATAAATTAAATGGATGATTGTTTTTAAGCCGTACAAGGCCAAACGCTACCTAGTCAAGCTGGGTTTTCGACCATTTTCCAGCGAAACCCAATGCGTACACAAGATCATAAAAACAACAACATTCAAGCAGAGGCAAAATAGATTCTTTCGTGTCAGTAAAGGATTACCAGAACTAGCCGATTTGTGGTTGTGGTTGGCAGGCCACTAAAAAAAACAGAAATCACTACCTTTTCCCCCAGCTTGGACAAAAAATTAGAACAAGTTCCAGTTTCACGACCATAAATTGTGGCAAGAACATTGTGGCAAATTTTAGCTGTTTAAACGAAAAAATAAACTGAAGGTCAACTTTTACAATTCATAAATTTTTAATCCCGGACCTGTCTATTTATTCGTTAAATGATAATTTTGCAGTGCGCATGCCTATTCCTATATGGCTTTATTTACATGGGCGTGCCATAAGAAAGAATATCCGCTATAAACAGAGAGATTTCTTGCTCGGCGCAAAAGTACGTTTATGATTGAGATGCGTGTTCTATCTTCACTTGATGGTCGTTGGACAACGCCTGCCGATTATTGAACTACAAGCTCCTCACACAGCGAAACCCTGAAGATGGTCTCGTTATCTCTGATAAAAACTTAAATCTAAAAATTCCAGTCACCCAAAATTAACCTATTTTTATTTATAATAGTAGGGTAAGGTTGCCTATAGTGCACCACTTCTCGAATTTTCATCAATTTAATACTGAAAACATGATTTTGTATAAAGTTATTACTACAAATGTATTTTTTTTAATTTCAGGTAGATAATTCCGAAGTATAAAGGTATTACTACTATTGCAAATTTGTAAGAGCCTGCGATTGGCGTGTTGCCTGCCCCAATTGCATTCTATATTAAAATTGTGTTTTAAAAGATTAAGTAGTTTATTAACAAGCTATAAGGAATAAATATAAACACACGCTTTGGGGGATACATTTACTATACTGCCTCTTTTCCATTGTTTAAATCTACAATAACGATAGTAATTTACTGTCAGTAGGATACCTACACTGTATAAAATTTTTTATTAAATCTGATAAGTCTATGAAATGTAATTTTTGTATATGAAATTTTATTCAACACTTGACATGCATTTTCAGGATCTTTTTCATTTTAAATTTCAGAATATTTTATAAGAATATAATCAGTAGTAGTATCTAGTAGTAGGAACAAGATTTATTTAGCGATGTGCTACATTTTAACAAGTTTTATAAAATATTTAAAATAATTTAACAATATCATCTCTAAAGTATTAAACAAAACTTTTATTAGTTACTATTTTGCTTTTTAAATAAATACTTTTTTAATGATTCATGAAATAAATAAAAAAAAGCTCTGTGATTTATTTAAATTATTTAAGTTGTTATATTCACTTAATCCTTTAGGGAAAACCGGTTTATATTATGTTAAATGTTTTAATACTCTACTTACACGAAAATCTTTATTATAAGTTATTATTAAGTTGAATAGTTATGATTTTCAAAATGTTGCGTTGAAAATCTTTTAAATAAGAAGGCAGTGAGTTATGTTTTATTTTAAAAATAAAAGTACAAATCAAAAGAAATATAAAATTTTTAACATTTAACCACTAAAGTTTCTCTAACATTAATCCCTATCAATTGTTTTGAAAGCTGGTTTAAAATCCAAAAATACTGCCAATACAACTTCCTTTTTGTTAACGCTTCGCTTCCAATCTTCAATTACATACTGGACCGCCGTTTCTGTTAAATATCCTTTTCTAAAACCTGCTTGCATAATATTTTACTAAAATTTTGTTTTCGTCAATAAATTCGAGTATCTGTTCATAAACTGGCATTTCTAATAATTTTTGATAATTCCCTATTATCGCACGGATGTGATATAGGAATCTTGGTATTTATAAGTAGAAATACATTTTTAATCCCAAATATACAACAGAAAGTTAATTTTGCATATTAACTCAACAAAATACAAGTTGTACGAGGCACGTCCAGAAAGTAAGTGTACTCAATTTTTGTAGGGTTTAAAAAAAAATTATTAAAACAAAAACATACTTGGTTACGCTTGTACATATGTAAGTTATTTTTCGACATAGTCACCATCCCTCTCGATGCAAGTGGTGAGCCGCGGGATCAATTTTTTGATGCCTGCCTCGAAGAAGTCTCCCGCCAGCTCTTTCGCCCACTTCTCCACCTCCCCCTTCACCTCCTCGTCCGTTGAAAACTTGTTCCCACCCATGTGCACCTTAAGGGAAGTGAAGAGATGGAAATCTGAAGGGGCCAGGTCAGGGGAATACGGGGGGTGGTTCAAAACGTCCCATCCAAATGAGTCCAGGAGTTGCTTCGTGGTGTTGGCCGTGTGAGGTCTGGCATTGTCGTGCAGCAGGCAGACTCCCTTTGTCAGCATGCCCCTCCTTTTATTCTGAATCGCCCTTTTCAATTTTTTTAGCGTCTCCCATAGGGTTGCCAACTGTCCTTTATTTGAAAGGACAGTCGTTTAATAAGGTAACACTATAATGTTGTAGGTCAATCCGAATATTGTTTGTCTCCGTCGACCACCTTTTTTTTTCAATAGAACCGGTAAACGCGACCATTTTTTTTTAGAGCGCCCAAAAATATTTTCCCAATGTGTCCTTTATTCCAATATCCGAAAGTTGGCAACCCTAGTCTCACAGTATCTTGCCGCGTTGATGGTCTCCCCGTGAGGCAGATATTCAATCAAAATTATGCCGAATTTCGCTCTTGGCGGGAGATACGATCGACATTTTTCGCGAGAGATGCTACTGAGTCAAGAGTTTTCAACACACTAACCTCGGATTGGCCTCGTTTTGAAGGGGAGGGGTCGAGCTACGCGGCAGTGTTGCCAACATGTCGAAAAAGTATTCCCTATAGCTGTGAGAGTACCCGTACACTTACTTTCTGGACGCCCGTATTTCCATCGTAAATGTGCGTTTACTTCTTATCATCACCCACCTTGTGGCTAATCCCATACGACATGTAACAGGAAATAGCAGAGCAAGTAACACTCAAGGTTTTACTCTAGATGTTGATAAAACAGGTCGCGGTACTTCACTGAACTTTGATGTAGAACTTAAAACTAATGTCTGGTTTACAACACACCCGTAAGATGCCAAATATACCCAACAGTTACCTGTAAATCAAGAGTGGTGCGGTTTTGATGCCGGCGCGATATTGGCAACCCTATCCTATAATAACTACTATTCAAATTTAATTTCAATGAAATCTTACCTTATTCCTTTAAACTGTTGACAACTAACCACGATATAACTTTTCCAAAAACGCCTTAACAAGAAACACACAGAAATTATTTCCTAAACATGAAAAATTGACGACAGTTGCTCGGGACACCGTAATTAATTTAGATGAACGATAAAAAATGTTTTTCAAGATCAGCCAAAATTTTAATTTTCATCGGCCATTTTAAGTGCGTTCGTTTTCCGCGTCCTAATTTGTTTTTATTTTTGGAAACTGTTAATTTAAAGTGTTATCTTGTTTGGCACCACGTTTGGTAAATAAGGTTTCCGAAGTTTTGATTTCTTGTTTTTCTTAAAACCTGTAACAAAAAAAAAATAATTAAAAACTCTATTAAAAGTTTAAAAAAATAATACCTAATACTTATAGGTAGGAGTAAGCAATATTATCTGCTTAGAAAATACTAAAAAAAAAAGATAGTGTCTAAAAATTGGAAAATCATAGAAATAACTTTCTCCACCACCATTATTAAATGCAATCATTCCAAAATCATTTTTGATAATAGAATGTAAAAATTCTCGCTCTTGAGTTGGAATATTTATTCTGAAACACTTGCTTCTTATGCGTTTTGCGTGTATTTTCATTCCATAACAAGATACGGAATGAATATTCTGTAATTGATATAAACGACATAGGTTGCCATGAATTTCGAAACTGTCAGTGTCAGATAAAAATGGCCACGTTGTAATAATTATTTTCACTTATAATATCACAAGAGCATAAAAATTTCCAGGAATAATTTAAGCTCGCGTGGGATTCGGTAAGAAAATTTCACACCACTTTACACCATAATTTGGAAAAAAAATTATTAATCAAACTTGACATTTTAAACTAATTTCACTGCTTGTCAAGTTGGCCAGGGTATTTTGACATAATATGTTGAATTGTCATTTTTGTTTAACCCGGTTCTGTCGCAAAGCTTAATAATAATTACTAGGTATATAGTTTATGTAAGAGTGTTGAGTTTAATAAGTGTATAGCGAAATGTCGCAATTTGGTAAAAATAAAATAAATAAAAACCCGAAAATCAAAATCAAGTGTATGGAAACAGTTTCTTGAATTTTGTGACGAAAAGTTGTATAATATTCATGAGTGTATAAGTGTAGTACAGGTGGCTACTATACTGGAGGTCTACGCATTTAATATGAAAAAGCAAAATTTTGAAGATTATAAGGAGAGTGTGGTCAAAGTGATGTGAAATGTTACATAATTCAGATATTTTGCATTATTCACAGGTATATGTACATTATTTAATGGTTGTAGATCATATGTTTACCTTTTCAACTGTCAAAAAATTTCCACTTAAATATCGTGGCGCCTCGAAAAAATTTCCGGAAATTCTTTTAGTTGCCATGGTAACTAGTCATAATGAAGGTATCTTATTGGTTAAAAAGTACAGGTGTGAAATTTTCAGACAAATTTTAGTGCAAGTCAAAAAATAAGTGAAAAATCGGATGAATCAGATACGGAACTGGATGGTCGTGGAGAAAATATAGTCTGCTACTCGGTTAGAATGAAAATTCGATACTCATGGTTCCTCACGCTCGCTACGTTCGCGTTCGCAATCTTCCACTCGGATCGAATTTTCATTCCAACCTCGTTACAGAATCTACTATTCCTTCCTCCTGTGGCTACAAGATGATGTTGGCCCTGTTAGAGGAAAGTCATGTCGTGGGCAAATTTTAGTATTATAGGAAATACCGGTAAGTAAAGTCGATTCACCCAGTAAACCTGCATGATGGCCGACATGTCATATGACAAAAGTCATATTCCAGCTAAATAAAATGAATTTTTGCATTTTCAATGACTTTTGTCATATGACATGTCGGCCATCATGCAGGTTTACTGGGTGAATAGACTCTACTATACTCTTACCATGTCGAAATTGAGGATTTTTTTAGTACTAATGAATTTTTGGGCGAAGATTTTTAACTTTTAACGCTTAGTTTTGAGATATTCATTCTTAAGGTACTATTTTTTAATGGGTCATCACCGCAGAATTTTCCAATTTTTCTGCTTTATTGCAAATAAATCACTCTTTCTATATATTACACAATGTTATATAAACCTTTGCCAAGTAAAAATTTTAAAGAAATTGGCACATTTTATTGTTTTTCCAGTAAAATATTAATTTTAAAAACGGAGTATATTAAACGAATTTCTGGCATTTTGAAGACCGAATATTCAGTTGTTTTTAGTTCGTCATACATTGGTGGCTTCTCAATAAGTAGAGCATCCCCAAATGGAAAGTATGACGGAATTTTCGGTAGGTGTTTGCACCGTGCAATCCTTAAAAACAATTTATTTTTCATCGTTATCTTTGGAACCAAAGTTAAAAATTAAAAGCGCTGGCTGTCCAAAACCTAATTGGTTAATCAAGAATGTAAAATCAAAAAATCGAGGAAAGTAAAAGAACGTTTTAAGTAGAAACGTATAAAAACACGACTGGTTGTGTAATGATGAAAAACATCATCTGAAAATTCAGAAAATTATATGGACTTAATTATTATTGTATTGCATTCTTAACATTACAAAAAAAGTGATAATCTATGGAATATGGCAGCGTTTAAAGCACCGCTGTCCCAACTTTTCAGTGCTTTTAGTAGTTTTTTTATGTAGGTGGTTCTATGGGTTTAAGGATCTTATGGAGCAAATGAAACCCAAATTTTAATTTGCCGACGTTTCGGAAAATATATTTCCTTCCTCAGGGCTCTGAAACATTTTTCCTTAGGTTTCAACAATAACCGATAAAAACATTACATAATTGATTTGTTTGAAAAAATGACAAATCTTATTTTCGATAACATAACATAACAGAAAGTACATAATATAATATATACTTGATAATATATTAAAGAGTACCACAGTTACAAGTAGGTGTTATTTTTCTTTTATATTTCATGGTGTTTAAAGAGAAAAAGAAAACCTTTAGAAATAACGCGGAAACTGTAGAGAGAGACAAAATAAAGTTAGGGTAGTAAAATAAGGACCAAGGGTGAACCCAAAAGACAACAGAACAATAAACAAAAAGTGGTAAAAACTTACAGTTAAAGTGGCCTCCACGAGTCATAATGGTAAAAAACAAATTAAAAAAAATTATGACACATAATGGGACACAAACAAATCAGTTGGTTTCTCGCCTTGCACTAGGTTGTAGGTACTACAAAATTTTAAAAATTACTAATTGTTTACGGCGCCGTTTGTTACGTGTCCCTTTTACCATTATGTGTCCTGATTTTATTTATTTTTTATTTGTTTTTTACCATTATGACTCGTGGAGCCCACTTTTAGTGTAAATTTTTACCACTTTTTGTTTGTTGTTTTGTTGTTTTTTGGGTTCACCCTTGATCCCTATTTTATTTTAATGAGAAAACTTTTTTTTTCTAATATGTTTTAATTTTGGTGTACTTTTTAAGAAAATTAAAATATAAACAAATTGTCGTGTCGTAACTTTCTTTTGTCTCTCTTAACAGTTTGCGCGTTATTTCTAAAGGTTTTCTTTTTCTCTTTAAACACCATGAAATATAAAAGAAAAATAACACCTACTTGTAACTGTGTTTGTTACTCTTTAATATATCAAGTAGATACATTATTTACTAGCGTGTACCCGGCATGCGTTGCAATCCGCTGGTATAAATACAGACCCGAACAAACCCGATATATTAGTACCCGACATGCCACTTTCTGAAATTACACCCGTGCGAAGCCGGGGCGGGTCGCTAGTTATACATAAAAACCTTCCTCTTAAATCACTCTATCTATTAAAAAAAATCGCTTCAAAATCCGTTGCGTAGTTTTAAAGATTTAAGCACATATATAGGGATATAGGGACAGACGGGCGATAGCGACTTTGTTTTATACTATGTTAAGATACTTTCTGTTATGTTATGTTATCGAAAATAAGATTTGTCATTTTTTCAAACGAATCAATTATGTAATGTTTTTATCGGTTGTTGTTGAAACCTAAAATATAATCCTGTTGTTTCAGAGCTCTGAGGAAAAAAATATATGTTCCGAAACGTCGGCAAATTAAAATTTGGGTTTCATTTGCTCCCTAAGATTATTAAACCCATAAAACCACCTACATAAAAAGTCTATTGGATCATTAAAAATTGTGCTTTTAGTAGTATTTATTAAAAGCTATATGAACCAAATTTGAGGATGGTCCCAAAAAATTTGCACTTTTGTGTTCTCCCTCCCAAGTTAAAACTTACGAACTGCTATTATCGTCATAGCCAACTGTGCAAAATAATTGTATTGTGTTGGAGCAACCAAAGGTTACATTTTAGTTATTTTTACAACAATAACAAAATGCATTCAACAAGATCCAAGTTACAAATTTTATCTTAATTCTTGATTAGGCTATGGAAATAAATGTTGTGTACCAGAAACCTATTATTATCTAAGAACTGGCACGATATCTCAACATCCAAACTTTTTTGGCGAAAATCGTTTCCATATTTGTAATCTATTTACGATCCAAAATTCATCATTTATAAAAAATACATTTTGGCGTGATAAGAGTATAATAAATAAGGGAAATATTTTCGATTTCTTGCGGGCTTCTTCAGTGCGACATTACCATATTGCCACATCACACAACGGCGCATTGATTTGTTTAGATACCGTACCGGCAAGTCAAAACAAGCTTACAGGGGGATTCTATAAAGGCCGATGTAACGCAAGGTTGTCCTCAGGGAGGGATATTGTCACCTCTTCTATGGAACTTGGTGGTAGATGAGTTACTAGCATGTCTTAACGCAGAGGGCTTCTACGCCCAAGGCTATGTACCATTCACCAAACGAAGACAGGCAGGGAACTATAACAACCTAAAAATCTTTGGTGAACAGACAAAAACAGTCAGCGAAGTCAAATATCTAGGACTAATCCTGGATTCCAAACTGACATAGAACCGACATATTTACAATGACCTAAACAAGGCAAAAATGTATCTAATGAGATGCAGAAGATTGTTTGGGAAAACCTGGGGACCGCAGATGGTGCTGTGGTTATACTTCACAGTCATCAGACCCCTGATGACATATTGGTCCGTTGTTTGGTGGACATAAATACAGCAAATCACGACTAATGGCCAATGAAGTAGGCGCAGGTATATTTGGGGAAATACTCAGAATGGAAATCAGCACCCCCCCTGAGAAACTTCGTCACAGTATACCAAGCGAGTCCATGCGATACAAGCCCGTGTACAAAAGAATTTTGGAAAGAGCTACCACCACCAAAAGATACATATCCTATCTGACAGCAAAGCTGCCCTTAAGGCTCTGAACTCCTTCCGATTTACATCAAAAATCACAATTGGAGTGCCTTAGCGACCTGAAAGACCTGGCAGCCAGAAACAACAACGTTGAACTCCTATGGGTTCCTAGTCATTCAGGGATAAAACGCAACGAAAAAGCAGATGAACTGGCAAGAACCGGATCTGCTCAAAATTACAGGGGTCCTGAACCCGCCCTTGGAATACCAAAAAAAGCAACCAAAACAACATTAGACAGATGGGCGCAAAAACAACATCTATCTGGATAAAACGGTACTCCTGGCCAGGCACACGCACGGGTCGTTATCGATAGGCCCTCGAAGCTGAAATGCTGCTCTTGACGCGCACCCACTTAAAACAAGTGACCGGCCTACGAACAGGCCATTGTCAGTTAAGAAAACACCTTCAACGAATGGGAGTCTATAATGGACCCATTGAATGTTGGACCCGTTGAATGTAGACTTTGCGGTGAAGTGGACAAAACCGCCTCACATATCATATACAGCTGCGAAGCGCTAAACCGTAAAAGATTCAAAATATTCGAAAACATTCAACGCGGCGATAACCTCCCGCATGACAAACTTGGAAGACAACTACTGGACCTGGTAGAAGGAACACACATTTTCTAATAAGACAGGGGCGCACAATACGCCTGAAGGCTGCAGTGTAAGAAGCTTGGGCCACACGTAGAACCCGACCCCCGCCTTTAACCAACCAATCAACCAACCAACCAACAAACCAATGGTACACGCAATTAAACGTACTTGTTCTTCAAGAAAATCCTATTACTCTAGTTCGGCAACTTGTAAGATAAAATATCATACGCCATATGTATGCATTTAAGTTAGCGAAATAATGTCAAATACATCCTTATAAAATGTAAATGATACAAGAGTTACTGAAAGATGATCCGGACTACCGTCTTTAGTTTTGTGAAGTAATGATAAATGCACTAAATCAGCATTTAGTAGATTTAGACTGGATCCTTTTTACAGATATGTGTACTTTTGTACTAAATGTCAATAAACAGAACTGTCGGTCGATATTGGTCCGCAGAAAATCCTCACTGGATGCAAGAAACAAACACTCAGCTTCTTAAACGGCCATACATATCTGAATTTTTTGCAAGGAAAACTTATTTCTGACTGCTTGACTGCTTTATTTCCTCACCATGCAGAAGTAGATCTTCATGATGATCGAATGTGGTTACAGCAGGATGCCCCGCCTTATTACGCCATAAATTTTCCACACACATATTTAAGTGAAGTTTTTACAAACCGCTAGATAGGAGGAAGGGGCACTATTGAATTGCCGCCACGATTGCCGGACCTTATTCCTCTAGATTATTTCGTTTGGGGTCACCTAAAAACCAAAGTTTACGTAACAAAACCAGAAAATTTAGAGGAACTTAGGCAACAACTTATACACGAAATTCGCCAAATAAGCCCGGATATGGTACATAGTGTGAAGAATGACTTTTACTTTAGATTAGGGGTTCGTAAAAAAATGGGTAACATTTCTAACAAATTCTACAATAAAACAAATTGGGTCGTTTTCCCTTTTTATACCTTTCCAACGAGCTATGACAATACCTTTACAGTAAAAAAAAAAGTTGGGGCAGTTTCTACTCCCAAAAGAGAGGTCAATTTCCTAAAGACACGAAAAAAGTATGCCAAACTAAAAATATACGCAGCCGTAGTTCTGTATTTCTTCAGCAAATAAAGAAAGAGGCTTTCTAATACTGAATTTATTTCAGTTAAAAATGCCACTCTCTATATACTCACATTGCTTATTTAAATATGCGCCCCCTCCCTTCAAAAAATGTCTGAATCCACCCCTGAGCTAAGTCATGGTAAAGACGTCCATTTTTATAAATTTAAAGATCTCGTCAAGATATGCATCTTACTAAAACGATGTTAATCAAAAGTTCCCCAGTTCTCCTTCTTTGTTACAGTCATTTTTAATAAAAATCAATTTCCCTAAAAAAAGTAACTAAAAAATAAACTCCGTTTACCGTTCCCATTTTATTAAACTATTTGTAAACCACAAAATAGTTAACAAAAGAAACTTTATCACACTTTAATTAAAAACGCGATAAAAATGATATTGCCAATAAAATTAAAGGAGTTTACCTAAAACGCCAACGACTGGCCATTAGAGAGCGGTTAAAATTTTATCGTTCAATAAATTGTAATTTATTGTACACTTTTAGATAATATCGTATCGATAT
This sequence comes from Polydrusus pterygomalis, assembly GCA_963969555.1. Lineage (NCBI taxonomy): Eukaryota > Metazoa > Arthropoda > Insecta > Coleoptera > Curculionidae > Polydrusus > Polydrusus pterygomalis. The sequence continues at coordinate 89,382,743 of OZ018377.1, read as the reverse complement.
ATTAGAGATTTTTTCTATCTTATGTATCAATATATTTTGTATTTATTTATGTAATCAACGGGTTATATCCAATATAATTAAATATACGTTAAAAATTATAATGTTAAAAACACAGTAGCGGAAAGAACAAAAAATGTTAAACAACGAACTCCTTAATGTACTAAGGAACGTAGCAAACACATCAACTTCCATACAATTTACATTTGCCAACATCCTATTGAAAGCAGAAAATTTACCACATAAAGTCCGATATCGTTCGGTAGAAAATGTATTTACTTGTCTCAGAGCCCTGACAGCAACATGAAAGTTTACCAAGGACAATAGGTCGAGACAGTCTATTTTACCACTAGTAAGTTTACAAATGAAAACTTTATGAAAATCATCCCGTATTTTACTTAACTCTGACATTTTTAAAACCTCCAGTAACATTTTATACAGGGTGTCCCGAAATTAGCGTGCAATATTTCTAGGGCGTAAACTATATCCAAAAATATGACAAAAATGTCCTATAAACATACCCCGAGAAATGCTCCTTTAGGGGGCTAGAGCCCCTCAAAGATGGTCCGGAAGGAAGTCTTTTTTTATAATAGTATGGAAACCCTTAAAGATAATGACATGAAAATTGGTACGTGCCTTCCAACCGATAAACTGTACATAACAGTTAGTTTAGAATGAAAATATTTTTTCCAGTGGCGTCGCACGGAGTGGGGCTGAGGGTAAATATTATCCTATATTTTTTGTTTCTAGGATTTTTAATTTTAAGTACAATATTTTAAGAACCTCGAGTTTTTTCTTTAAAAAAGTACCCCTTGTTTTATTTCAATAGGAGGCACCGTTTTCAAGTAAAATTAATTTTAAAATAAAACCTATTTTTCAAAAGAAAGGTTAGTCCATATGAGTTTAGGTAAATCCGAAAGTTAGCGTGCAATATTCCTAGGGCGTAAAGTACATCCAAAAATATTACAAAAATGTTCTATAAACATACCCTCAAATGCTCCTTTAGGGGACTAGAGCCTCTCAAAAGGGGGCAACAGAGAACTCACAGATATTCATTTTGTGTATGGATTTTGTAATGGTAGTTCTACTGCCGCTGTAATAGAGTACAGGAGGCGATTTCCGCATAGAAGAATACCTAGCCGTAGAAGATTTGCTACGGTCCATCGAAATTTAATAGAAAATGGATCATTTCAAAGACTTCATGCTATTACGAAAAAAAAATTTGCCTCCCTTTGAGAGGCTCTAGTCCCCTAAAGCAGCATTTCTGAGGGTATGTTTATAGAACATTTTTGTAATATTTTTTGATGTACTTTACGTCCTAGGAATATTGCACGCTAACTTTCGGATTTACCTGAACTCATATGGACTAACCTTTCTTTTGAAAAATACGACTTATTTTAAAATTAATTTTACTTGAAAACGGTGTCTCCTATCGAAATAAAACAAGAAGTACTTTTTTAAAGAAAAAACTCGAGGTTCTTAAAATATTGTACTTAAAATTAAAAAATCCTAAAAATAAAAATATAGGATAATATTTACACTCAGCCCCACTCCGTGCGACACCACTGGAAGAAATATTTTTACTCTAAACTAACTGTTATGTACAACTTATCGGTTGTAAGGCACGTTCCAATTTTCATGTCATTATCTTTAAGGGTTTCCATACTATTATAAAAAAAGGCTTCCTTCCCGACCCTGTTTGAGGGGCTCTAGCCCCCTAAAGGAGCATTTCTGAGGGTATGTTTATAGAACATTTTTGTAATATTTTTGGATGTACTTTACGCCCTAGGAATATTGCACGCTAACTTTCGGATTTACCTGAACTCATATGGACTAACCTTTCTTTTGAAAAATACGTTTTATTTTAAAATTAATTTTACTTGAAAACGGTGCCTCCTATCGAAATAAAACAAGGGGTACTTTTTTAAAGAAAAAACTCGAGGTTCTTAAAATATTGTACTTAAAATTAAAAAATCCTAGAAATAAAAAATATAGGATAATATTTACACTCAGCCCCACTCCGTGCGACGCCACTGGAAGAAATATTTTCACTCTAAACTTACTGTTATGTATAACTTATCGGTTGAAAGGCACGTACCAATTTTCATGTCGTGTTAAGGGTTTCCATACTATTATAAAAAAATACTTCCTTCCCGACCCTCTTTGAGGGGCCCTAGCCCCCTAAAGGAGCATTTCTCGGGGTATGTTTATAGGACATTTTTGTCATATTTTTGGATATAGTTTACGCCCTAGAAATATTGCACGCTAATTTCGGGACACCCTGTATACAGTGAGCTTAAAAAGGTTGGAATAAATTCGTTTAAAATTCAGGTGATTATTTTCTGGAAAAACGCTTGGATACGTCGATTATTATTTTTAATTGCGAATTTTTTTACATAATAAATGTGTATACAGGGTGTAACAAATTCGTTTATCACTACAGGGATCTCGTAAACCGTAAGAGATACGAAGATGGTTAAATGGGGGCAAAGTTGCACAATTTAATGCCTAATCATAATCCAAAAAGAAATTATTTAGATTCCGTGTGCTTCCGGAGATATTCGAAAGAAACCGAAAAACTGTCAATAGGATTTTTTTGTTTTGCGCCCTTAATGTAAGAGATAAAAGAAAACCAAACACACCTTTCCAGGGCCACTTTTAATCCTTTCTTAGAATATGTAATTAGTTTTGCCATACAACGTTTCATTTCCCTGATTAATTTCACTATTTTAAATACGGACCTGGATTTTTCCATTCTTCAATAAAAGACCTAGGACATCTTTATTCAAAGCCTAGGCTAAATATTAATTTAAAAAAATAATTAACGCTCTAATGTAGATTTTATTAAGATTTTTCTAATCCGACCCTGTGTTACACAATACCATTTCGTTTTAATAACGACATGAAAATGTATCGCTGTCCAGGGAAACATTTTTGAACACGTAATTAATAATTAATTTTTATATGGCGACTTCTTTTATTCAGGAGTATTTTTTTTAATTTTGCTAATATTGCTTATAATGTTTTTCGCAAAGTTTTAATTCATTTTATTAATATTATAAAATATTGTTAATTAAATAAAATCTAATATTATTAGCAAGAATTTGTATTACGATTATTGTCAATTTTACGAATTTTATAGTATTCTTTTAAGGAGCTACCTAGTTTAAATTGTTACACAAAAGATGACGTGGGTAATAAAACGAATGGGTATTGTGTAACACAGGGTCGGATTAGAAAAATCTTAATAAAATCTATACTAGAGCGTTAATTCTTTTTTAAAATTAACATTTAGCCTAGGCTTTGAATAAAGATGTCCTAGGTATTTTATTGAAAAATGGAAAAAATCCAGGTCCGTATTTAAAATAGTGAAATTAATGATGGTTTCAGGAAAATGAAACGTTGTATGGCAAAACTAATTACATACTCTAAGAAAGGATTAAAAGTGGCCCTGAAAAGGTGTGATTGGTGTTCTTTTATCTCCTACATTAAGGGCACAAAACAAAAAAATCTTATTGACAGTTTTTCGGTTTCTTTCAAATATCTCCGGAAGTATACCATATCTCCAAAATCTTAACCATCTAAACTAGCTTTTAATTGACAATTATTGACCGAAAAGTCAGGAAACAAATTTTTATATTTATTTGTAAATACAGTGAGCTCAAAAAGGTTGGAATAAATTCGTTAAAATTCATCTGATTATTTTCTGGAAAAACGCTTGGACATGTCGATTATTATTTTTAATTGCGAATTTTTTGACATAAAAAATGTGTATACAGGTTGTCTCAAGAATATACCGTCAACATTGATGTTTTAAAATAAAAGACCCTGTATTTTATATTATTTTTAAATTCTATGATACATTCTAAACACTCTCATATAACATATCTCCAAAATCAACGTTTTCGATATATTGTCATTTTAATATTTTTCTAAAAAAATGCTGAGATCCGTGGATTTTTAGTTTTAATTGCGCATTTCTTTATTATTATTGTAACCTGTTATCTGAATTAATTTATTTCGACAGACATTTACTGGCATCCCTATAGGGTACAGTTGGTTCATGAACTTAATGAAGATGACACGGATAGAAGAACAAAATTTTGCGAAATAATGATGAACAGGTACATTGAAGATCCTCAAATTTTAAAAATAATTGTGTTCTCCGATGGAGCAACGTCTACTCTAAATGGGCATGTGAATCGCCAAAACTTTCGATATTGGGCTAAGAAAAATCCGCAATGGATCATGGAGTCCCACACACAATACCCGCAAAAAGTGAATGTTTGGGCTGGAATTGTTGATATAACCGGATTTTAGGTCCCTTCTTTTTTGATAGTACGTTAAATACCGCACTGTATCAAGAATTTTTAGAATTTGAGTTAATACCGGCACTTGCTCTACTCTATCCAAATCCAGATGAGCCAGACATTCCCAACAATAACTTATGGTACCAGCAAGACGGAGCACCAGCTCATTAAACACGCCTGGTGCGTGAGTACTTGGATACAGTCTTTCCTGGCAAGTGGATTGGTCGACGGGGTAAAATAGAATGGCCGGCAAGGTCACCAGATTTGACCCCGCTAGATTTTTTTCTGTGGGGCTATTAAAAATCTAAAGTATACTTTAACAGACCTAACAATATTGATGAACTTAAAGCTCGAATAAGGCATGAGGTTAGATTAATAGAGCCCCAGGTAATCCATAACGTTTTGGAAGAATTCAAAGATCGACTTGCATGTTGCCAGGAAGTTGGTGGCGGCCAATTTCAACATTTATTAAAATAAAATTTAAAATAGTCTATGTGAATATTATATACTAAATAGATGTAAAGAGTTCATTTTTAATTGTAGTTTTCGTACCAGAAAAAATGTCAATATATCGAAAACCGTTATTTTTGGAGATATGGTATGTTATACAAAAAGTGTTCAGAATGTATCGTAGAATTTAAAAATAATATAATATACTATAGGGTGTTCTATTTTAAAAAATCAATGTTGACGGTATATGTTCTTCTTGAGACAACATGTATACACATTTCTTATGTCAAAAAATTCACAATTAAAAATAATAATCGACATGTCAAAGCGTTTTTCCAGAAAATAATCACCTGAATTTTAAACGAATTTATTCCAATCTTTTTGAGCTCACTGTATAGATAGTCGATAACTTCCATCGGTATATGAAGTTTGTAGCCGACATATTGTTCGATTTTTGATTTACTTGTCGAGTTCGGTTTTTTCCTCGCAGATGAGACCAGAGCAAAGAAATTTTTAGATCATTTGACTACGGAGGATTCAGACGCGTTGATATTTATCGAACGATCTTGATGGTTTATACTTATTTTCTGCCTACGCTTTTTGTAAACATTAAACGTCAGTCAATGAGTTTAAAACTAAAAATAGTGCAATAGAAATGAATTTTGCTGCAACTGCCAGAACATTGTGCCATTTACAAACGATCAATTTTTTGATGATATACAGGGTAGTCGGGAAAAATATGTTAATCCGTTAACCCTTCCTTGAGCAAAAGTAATATGGTTTTATAATACCTTTTTCATTTTTGATCCTAAATTATGATAATAAAAAAGTGCGTTTTTGAATAATTCGAGTATAGAGTGTGACCAGGAAAGTCCGCATCATATGGGATTTTTTTTATTAATTGCTTTATTCGAAATTTGACTTTGGCATCAAGTTCTGCTACGATCGAGATGAAAATTAAGCAAAAAAAATAGTAGTCACGTGATTCGCATAATCTGTCCAATTTAAATTTTTTCCAAAAAATAATTCAAAAGTGGGGTTATTTCTGAAAACATCGAAAAAAGTTAGGAAAAGGTTTTTTTAAATGCAGTTTCTAGCCCACATGCAAAATTTTTTACCCATATTTTATAAATTGCAACACTTTTGCAAACTAAGACTCAACGCAACCTACATAAAACTTCTTACTTCTGACAATGCTTTATTTCAGATACATTTTCTTTAAAGTAGCGCCATATTAAATGTGTGTTTTTCTACAAAATCAAAATTGGGCTATTAACATTTGGTCGCATGTGATGCAAAGTTTATTTGTTTTTGACCCTGTATAAGGTAACTTCATAAAATAAGTATTTTTGAAAACGTAGTTTGTGAATGAAGGTAATGCACCATAATATTAAGACAAAAAAGAACACAGTGTCATCAGTAAAGTGTTCATTAAGTGGAAAATAAATTTTAGTGGTGGGTAAAAAATCAAAATTATCTTATGCAGCTGAAATTTTGCATGTGGACTAGAAACTGCATTTAAAAAAACTTTTTCTAATAACTTTTTTTGATATTCTTAGAAATAACCCCGCTTTTGAATTATTTTTTGAAAAAAATTAAAATTGAACAGGTAATGCGAATCACGTGACTACTATTTTTTTGCTTTATTTTCATCTCGATCGAAGCAGAACTTGATGCCAAAGTCAAATTTTGAATAAAGCTATTAAGTAATTTAAAAAAATCCCATATATGATGCGGACTTTACTGGTCACACTGTATATTATTAGCAAACTGGAAAAGTAAATTAAATTACATAAGAATGGAATTGGAATATTGAAGTTCTACTCTTAATAGTTACTGGCGTCATAAATTCACAAAGTAGTACTGTACTAGTTAGAGAGAGCGTTTAATTTGTAAAACAGGAAAAACCGAGGGAAAAACGGGAAAAATAAACGTTCCAGGATAAGCCCTATGTCCTAGCTTTAATTTTGCTAATACATTTATATTAAGGTATTTAAATCGTTGTTCAGGTAAGTATATTAAGATTGTAATTGATTAGTAGTAAAATCAAATTTACCATTACCGTGCTATAAAATCGCTTTCAGGAATGTCCTACGGCTAAAATAACCAAGATAATTACAAATTATAAGTGACTGTGGTATGTGTTTCGGGATAAAAGCATGACAGCTTCACTGATGGGGTGTAAGGGGTAGAAACTGATAAGGAAATTGGATGTCCCCGGAATTATTTGACACGTGGCACTTGACTCATTATAATAAAGCTGGTAAGAAATAATTGCCCGACTATTTCTATTAAAATGTTATTTTACTTTAGAGGAACATTTTGAAATGTCAATAAACTAACATATTTTTCAAAAAATTAATATAAAAAAATCATCTTCTGAACAATAATAAATAAAATCTTGTACAATAATATACAGCAGAATGTATTTAAAAATATATTAAGATTAGAATAAAAAAAAACAGATAATATATAAAAAAAAGAAAAAGCCTAGAAATTATCGCTATAGTATTACTGCTATCTAGAGGGCTTGGATTAAAAAACGTAGGGCTTGGTTTAGATCACAATGATATGGGGACGATATATCTAACCAAATCTAGGTTAAAATTTTGTCAAATTCATATTATGATATGATATGCCAAACTAATGAGTAATAAAATAAGTAGACAAATACAAATTTATTTTTGTTGTTTACAAAATTAACAAAGTAAGAATATACAGAAAGAAAAAGAAAAATAATTACATAAATTGCTGAAATTGGCCACCGCCATGCTTCAAGCATAAATTCACATGTCTCTACATATTTTCGAAAGTGTTGACCAGCATCTCTGGAGAAATGTGACCACATTCTTGGATAATCCTTTCTTGTAATTGTTCTAAATTTGCAACAGGTATTTTAAAAATAGTGTTCTTTATATGAGAAAAAACGAAGTAATCCATAACCGTTAAACAAGGTGATCTAGGTGGGAATTCAATGTCTGATCGAAAACTGATCAATCTGTCGTCGAAAAAATTGCGTAAGTAGTTAATAGTTTCGGCCGCTGTATGGGCGGTTGCACCGTCCTGTTGAAAATATCCAAAACGTAGTTCTAATAAATCATTTCTTTCCAATAAATTTGGGGTAAACCATTGAGAATAATTCCTGCGTCTTTCAAAATCTGCGGCTTGTATTTCTTGGAATACTTGCACTTTATAAGGAAATAAATTTAGCAGCTTCTTAATAATAGTCCTGCATGTTCCATAAGATCTTCCCACTTCTTGGGACAGACGTCTTATATAATTTGTTGGCGTATTTTGCATTATTTCACGAACGTTTGCAACAAGTTCTTCTGTTCTTACAGATGGTCTTCCTGCTCCTTTTTTGTGTTGTATAGAACTTGTTTCCCTAAACACAGCCACGGTTCTTTTCAGGCAATGATAAAAATCCCCAGCAATAAGAGCAACGTTAGGAAATTGTTCTATGTTCTGTTTATTTACTCTAACCCCGTTTTGAAAATACGCTTCAACCATGAATGTTTTGTGCTGTTCCGTAAATCCCATTGTGTGAATTGTTCAAGAAATTGGAAAAATTAGCGATGAATCAAATTACTTGTAACGACTGTCAAAGATGACGCGGAATAACTAATTGATTGTTAATTCAGGTAGTTACTGACACCCAACAGGTATTAAGCTCTACGGCTACGCCCTTAGATGCAAGGACCTCTTTGATGCAAATAATTTTTGCTCGCACGGTATAAAAGTATGATTTGTTTCTTTATCGTAACGATGCATAATATGCCCTGTCAGCATCAATACGCATGTAAGCATTATCACATTTTATCCCCCTACGTCATTTGTCATGCCTGTTTTGAAATTTTAAAATTTGATGAATTTAGTTTAATGAGTTTAGTTTTTACTGAGCCATAGAATTAATGGTATGTGACCTAGCGATAATTATATTGATGAAAAACACTTGATCTAGGACCGAGTCAATAATTAAAATGTCAAAACTATCAAATTTGAGAATATCACAAGCCCATTACAAATAATAATTATAACAAATTTTTTTGCAAAAGTAAAATTATTATCCCAATAATCGTTTGCACCCAATATCGTGTTCACTGCTGGTAAGTTATTGTGTAGCTATAAAAAGCTTTTATTGCGAAAGCCTAGCGCTTGTAAAGTTTAATTAACTCTGAAAAGGTTGTAAAATTACTTAGAAGTTATTTAACTGAAGGTTGTAAAAAATATTTTAAAGAATAAAGGTACATGGACAGGGTTAAGTTTAATCACAGTTAATTGCCTGCAGACGGCTACCAAATTTACAATCTTAATTTAATGGTATAAATATTAAAAAGTTTACACTGCAACAAAGTTTCTAAATTTTTAAGCGTAGAAAAGACGGTAACTTTTTTCGGTTAATGTAATAATGTAAGTATAAGTATAAGTAATATAAGATATAATAGAACACGGTCCATTACTTAATATATAGAATCTTCCCAAAGATCGTTGTTATAATAAAGAGGATAATTCTACAAGCGATGAGAAATGAAAAAAAAAATTTCTTGACCATATTATGTACTAAATCGTTTAAATTTGGTAAACCGTCAACTAAGCTTTATGACATAATAATAATCCATTTAAAAAAATATACAGAGTACTCTTTTTTTTGGGATAATGTTCCATTAGACCCTCAATTTTTATATTTTTATTATTTTTTCTATAGTCATAATATCATTAAGTTTAGTTACTGTAGACTGTGTACCAAATATTTAAATTAAATATAACTAGGCTTCCTGAAATATTAATGTCGAGCTGCACAAAGAGGTTAAACAACAATTAAATAACCAGCAACTTTGTTTGTAAGTAAAAATTGTTCTAGAAGTGATTTTTTCTTCTTCCCCGGGTTTAGCTATTCGTTTTCAACACTTTTAATTAACTTTTCCACATACTTTGTATGTTTTAATCTATTTCTATTTTTCTTCACATAATGTCATTTCGACACACCAATTTTTTTAATTCCATAAAAGCTCCATTAAGGTTTTCTACCAATTATTTTTTTCTTATCTGCTAAAACCATCACCAATACTTTTTTCTGTCTCCTAATGATGAACGTTTCTGCGTTCGAAACATGTAGATACCTCTGAGCAAAAATTTTTTGTTCTATTACATTTTGTGGAGGAATACTTTTAGTTTTTCTTTTCTTTTCATATTTAATATAGTTAAATATATATCATAATCTGTTTTAACACCCTATAATAATTCAATATTTTTTTCTAAAGTTAAACTTAAAAATCAGAAAAAAGCCAATAGAAATCATAAAACAGATTAATTTTTTAAAATACCAAGAAATTTGTACGTTTTAAAATTTTATTTCGATTCTTTTAAAGTGAAAATTCACGCTTGTATTATCTCAAGAAGCAATAAATTTTAATTTATTCGACGATAATATTATTGCTGAAACTTAACGGCGCAAGATGACGTTAAAAGTAAACTTCCCTGATTTTTATTAGCCATTTTCTTTTTATTACTTTACTAACGAAATAATGATGGATTTGATTTTCCCTTTGTCTTTAGTTATTGGATTGAATTATGAGCAAACACTAGTGGCGACTTCGCCATTTTATTTTAAATCAATATTTCGTTCATTTGTCGTTTTTTACCAAGAAGCGGCCAAATAACCGTCTGTGACGACATCAGTGGCTCTGTGGTTAACGCGGCAGTCGCTAAGAAGTCTAGGACGAGAGTTTCTTGGTTCGTATCCCACTGGTTCGAGTTCAAGTAGTATAAGTCTTGACGTGGGTCTAGCGTCGAGCAAAAATTATGGAATAGTGAAAAATGTATCTTTCCCCAAACCCACCACATTCACGCCGGTAACCAAGCTGGATGAGATCGGATATCTCGTAGGGTGCGGGAGAAGGAACACACTCCCGAATCGGTAGGTCATAGAAACCGCGAAACCAAGGGTTGATAGCCCTTGGGGGTGCTTCTAATGACTAAGGATCGTGGTTTGGAGCCCACATTAAACGTAGGTCCCCTCGGGAATGGCACTGGTAGCGAACGAAGAGGGAAAAATCCGAAAATAACAACAACCCGTCTGTGGGTAGCAATTCCATATAGTCTTTAGTTAAAAAAATGTAATTAATAAAAGCAAAAAAGGAAATTTGGTCAAATTTGCCCAGGGCCTCACAGGTGCCCAGGAAATGCAGCGGGGTCTCTTCCTCCTCCAGGCATCCGGCACAGATTGGGTCCTCTAGTCCTCTTCGACACCAATCAGTGTTAGGTGCTTACTCAGTTTGCAGTGTCCTGTCAGCAATCCAATCAAGGGATTTAGGACACATCGTCTTCTGCTTCGTCTTGCTCGGCCAAGCTATAAAGTCCTTAGCTTGTCTGCATCCTTGAACCGTGCGCCATTGCTTCTTATAGCGGCGTTCAGCCCACTCGTTTAGTACAGATCCTACCTGTTTATATATTATGTTTATACATAAGTTCAAACCAAAATAAAGAAAAACAAGATATTTTAAGGATAACAAAATCTATTAAAAAAATACACATGAAAATACAATAATTATAGTAAGCCTTTTGTGTATAACTTTTTGCAAATGCTAACTTTCGTTTATATTCCTGACCGATTTCTCTCATAAGAAACCAACAATAATCTACACTGTGGGCCAAATTTATTTGGAACCCAATTTCACTCTGAATAACTTTTGCTATATTTGTCGGATTTTGGTGGTATTTTGTGTAAATATTAAAAAGGCTTTTCCCTAATTGTTGAACAAATATCCAATCACTATGTACAGGGGGAGCCAAGTAACAAGAAATATTTGTAATCATTGCCTTTGGGGCTGTTGTAAAATTAAATGGTTTACTCTACAAAAATTATTTGAAATTATTAGGAGACTATCGGAAAAGAGGCTCTAAAAAAATAGTTCTAGAAACTTTAGGTTTTGTATTAAAAATGTATTTTTTTCGAAACTTAAATAATATTACCATACAGCTTTATTAAATGTCAAGTTAACAGAGCAAAAATACGTAAATAATTGGATGTCGAGTTACCTATAAAACAAAAGAAAAAATGCCCTTGACAACAGTATGTAAATATTAGTAACTTGGCAGTGTATTAAATTTATTTCAAAATAGTGTACTCGTATTTGTCATTTGAAGATAAAATCTTAATTTCATTTCTAAGAGTCAAAGGTTATGGTGCAAAAAAGATTACTAAAAGTTACCCAGAACGTAATTGGAAAATAAGCACCGTTAGTTATTTTCTACGGCATTTACTCGAGACCAATGGTTCATTTCAAATGAAGCCTGGAAGAAGAGGAAAGAAAACTCGTAGAAGTATCGAAAACGTTGAAAGAGTTAGGGCAATTATTAACGCTGTTGAACCCGGTAATACGATAAGTTCAAGGAAAAAAAATAACAAAAACGACTACTATTAAAAGATCATCGGTAAGAAGAATTATTAAAATTAATTTGTTTCGACCCTTTAAAAAAATATACTGTCACCCATTTACAAATGATGTTAAGAATAAAAGAGTAGAAAGATGTCAAGCATTGTTTAGAATATTTAGACGACGCGATGATATTGAATGAATTTGGTTCTCAGATGAAAAACTTTTTTCTTTGCGCTAGCCAAAAATTCTCAGAACAACAGGGTATATTCTAATGTAGTACAAAGAAAATCGGAGATACCAGTGGAACATCTGGTTCCCAGAGATCATTTTTCTTAGTCAGTTATCGTTTCTCTGGCTGTATCGATGCTAGGAAAAACTGAAATTTATTTTATTGACTCTGGAGTAAAAATTAATTCCGAAGTTTATCAACGGGACATTTTAGAAGGTATGCTTCGAGAAATAGAAATAGTTAGCGACAACTACATATTTCAGCAAGATGGCGCCTCAAGCCATACCTCAAGAGTACTGTAAGATACCTGCAGGAAAATTGTCCTGATTTCATTGAACCAAACATGTGGCCTCCAAATAGCCAGGAGTTAAACCCCGTCGACTATAACATTTGGGGGACATTATAGAGGGAAAAGTTTATAAAAATACTCGGATTAATACGATTGATCAGCTTAAAGAGAGGATAGTCTACTGTTGGCAGCAATATAATCAAGAAATTATTAATAACTCAATTGGACTTATTGGACAATGACGCCGAAGACTTCAAGCTGTTCATATTTACAATAATTTCTTGTAAAATTATAAAAAAATATCCTTTTTTTTTATTACTTTTTTGCTCTGTTAACTTGATATTTAATAAAGCGGTATGGTAATATTATTTAATAAAGTTTCGAAAAAAAAATACGTTTTTAATACAAAGCCTAAAGTTTCTAGAACAATTTTTTCAGAGCCTCTTTTCCGATAGTCTCTTAATAATTTCGAATAATTTTTGTAGTTTTAGAGTAAACCATTTAATTTTGCAACAGGCCCAACATCGATTACAAATATTTCTTGTTACTTGGCTCCCCCTGTACATAGTCATTGGATATTTGTTCTACAATTAGGGAAAGGCCCATTTAATATTTACACAAAATACCACCAAAATCCGACAAATATAGCAAAAGTTATTCAGAGTGAAATTGGGTTCCAAATAAATTTGGCCCACAGTGTAATCACTAATATTAGTGCTTGGTCTGAGCTGAGCGAATACGTAACGAAATTTTGACCGTTAAGGTGCTTCTAAACGGGCCACATTTTTACGACAATGTGTTGAGGCAACAGAGTAGTTGGAAGTTGCCTAAAACATTACCAGCAATAATATTTAGATATATAGTTCAATTTATTTCAGATTGCCCGGTAATATGGCCAAACAGATTTAGTATTTTTAATGTTTTGCCGATCGATCACTCCGCCAGCCAGCGAGAATACTTGCAATATTGCTGAGATTTCTTTCTTTTTTTATTGCTTTTTAAATATGCATCTCTTTTTGACGTATGCTATAAATTACAATTCTAAGCCCTTTTATTTTTAGTTATACAATCCAAAAGCACCGCCTATAACATTTTTTGATCTGTTTCAAGGCATTGCTGCCGTTACGTTTGATTTGCTAAAATATCTATTTACACTCAAAATGAAAGGATATTTATGGTGTTAATGTGTAACTACATTAGGGCAATGCAATGTAGGAAAGTTGTAGAGCACTACTTTGCAGTAGAATATCTGTATCGCCATATTCCAAGTAACTCTACAGTATATTGGTTGGAAGAGCAATTTCTAAGAACTGCTTGAGTGAACATTTCACACATAAAACGCACTAAAAATCCAACTCTAGTAACAGAATAATTGAAAATGAATGTGTACTTAGCCGTTTAAGATGATCCATGATCGAATTTAAGACAACTGGCTTTTGGCTAGTAACAGAAGCAGTTGTTACAAGGCCCTGAAACAGGAAAATATCGTTCCTACAAAGTGATAAACATTTAACAACTGTGGAAAACGATTATTTACAACGCATGGAGTTTTGCCAACTGAAAATGAAAATTCAACAGCAATACAAATATTTTAAATATAATTTTTTTACTAATAAAAGTACGTTTTCGACGAATGGAACTGTAAACAAACAAAGCTAAAGAATCTGGGCCACTGACACATAGTGGCGGGAATGTGACAATGAGATCTGCGGTAACATCATTATCGGTCCCTTTTTGTATAGACGGTTTAGTTACTGCAGTAAAATATTTAGAGGTATTAAAACTAAACCTAGGTCCCGCATTAGTACATGAAAAGACTAACAGCCAAATTATTATCTTTCAGCATGATGGTATGTCGCACCAGCCCACAGCACAACAGCTGTAACAAAATACCTTAACCCCACATTTCCCAAAGCTGGATAGCAAATAATTCTTGGCTTGAGGTTAGGTTCGCGATATCATTGAAGATTGTTGTTTTGTTTCTTTTTTATGTGAAGAAGATTAGCGATTAGATTCTTAGTTTTAAAATAATTTTATTTAACTGGTTTAGTTCTACAAGTTTTTACTTTTAAGCCACTGTTCTTACATTATTTTTGGCTAGCTCTTTGCTCTCTGTATTGTCACCTATTGTAAAATTTTACTTAATTGAGGAGCTCAGATGCAAAAACCGATAAATCCACTTTTTGACTTTTTCAAGATATACATCAGATCTGGCTATTTTGGACCTGCTCTATCGATTGGTGCACTCAAAATCGAACAAATCCCATTAAATCCATACCAAAATCACGGTTAAAGTAGGACCCTTCAAGCAAATCCCCATAAATCCAAAATCCAAGCAAAACCCCTTAAATCCTGTATTCGCCATCTATGAACGGGAAGATAAAACGGGGACTCATTTCTTACAGTTTGGCAAAAGAAAACCGTAGAGTTTAAACTATTATGTTTATGCTAGTTATAAAAGCATTTTATAGGTGGATACCAGCTGGAAAAGGAATATTGCAGAAAGCAGACCATTTTGTTTAAACGTGTTGAAAGGTTGTGTTTGGGTTTATTTTAAAAAGCAAAATGGATGAAAATATCTCTACTGTCGAAGGTTTAAATCAGGGAACGCGTAAAAGGCAAATAAATTTTACTAAAAGAAAACGGCAGAAATTACAGGAAGGAAGGTAAGCCAAATTTTTAAAATTTAGTTTTAGTTAGTTACTAGATAACCTAACATTTTTATCGGTCGACATCAATCGTTTTATGATTTTTATAGAGTTTATGTGTATCCTATGGCGTCAGAACCGAGCCTTTAGAATTTATAATGTTTTTTTTTTAAATAAATAAGAGTTTTTTCTTAAGTTATGTTTATTGTTACATTATATTCTTTGATTAATAAATATTTTTGATAAACAATATTACTGTTTTTCTGTCAAAAGAATCAGCAAACTCCAACTTCTAAGCAAAATCCGATAAATCCAATTGTTTTTCTTTTAAAAAAAAAAGTCTCAAGTAACTTTTCGAGTAACTTTCACAACTTCATCTGACACCCAAATGTCACCAATACAAACGCTTAAAAGTTGAAATTTGTTGGGCGATTGGCCTGTGGAAGTTTTTGGCCTTTATCTCGAAATCATAAAAAGTGGATTTATCGGTTTTTGCATCTGAGCTCCTCAATTATATCTTGTGTCCATGGTAATGCCACAACGGCTGACTTCATTGGGCATTATTTGAAAATTATGACACTAAGGTAAGCTTCGTTAGCATCAGTTAAGGACGTACTTTTCAAATTATCTCAATAACGGATCATTTTATCGAAATTTTATAAGAGCCAAAAAATTATCAAAAACTAATGAATACCTGAAAAAATGTAGTTCGGAAGTCACTGGCGCACGTACTAAAAAGTAGGGAGGTCAGCGGATACTTAACCCGCCCTATTTTGAATATTTAACAATTGTTTTTATTTTGTTTTTCTTAAAAGATGCAACTCTTTATGGTGAAGCAACGTACCAAATTTGAAATCTATATCTTATTAAATACTCGAATTTTTCAAAAAAATCATTTTTTAATTTTAAACTTTGACACCCTGTATATCGAACATGAAGGTCACAAATTAAAAATGGCATTATAAAAGTCATATTATTTTTGCTCAAAAGGAATATAGGGTTAATGGCTTAACCTCCTTTTTCCGGACACCCAGTATTGGTTTTTTAATAATAATAATAATAATAACAAATTTTTATTAGTTCATTGAACTTTTTAATTACATTTCAAATTTTAAATGTTTTCTTCTCTCTTGATAGATAGGTAATTACAATCTAGAAAGACTATTTTATTAGACTTTTTTACATAAAATTTGATTCTTTATTTTTTTTACAAATAGTTTTAAATTACACCTTTTAATTTCATTTCCTAACTTGTTATATTCTATAACACCACTAAAAAATATTGATTTTTGAGTCGATTTCAAATTTGTATGATCCAAAATAAAGTTATTTTTTCCTCTTGTTTCATGAATATGAACTTCATTAAATTTTGTCAAGAAATTTTCATAATATTATGGTGCTGTTATATTTAAATATATTTTATGAATAAAAATCAAAATACGAAATAATAAAAAAATGTCTATATTCATCCATTGTAAACAATTTAGCATTTCTGTTATTTTAGTGTATTTATTACATCCCAATATTATTCTCATTGCTCTATTTTGTAAAATCTGTAATCTGTTTTTATCTTGTTGTGAACATATACAGGGTGACTGGTAAGTAGACGTATTCCTTTGGGGAGGTGTTTGTAGAGCCTATTTGCAGTTGAATTAACCATACTACCCTCTATTCAAAACCCACTGGATTTTGAGATATTTTCATATGTTTTTTCGAAATTCTCGTAAGTATTCGTTTTTGCCCCTGTATTTTTATTTCTTTTACTTCTTTGCCGTACTTTTTGCCTTATAACCTGCACTAGTGTCTCAGCTAACACGTAAAATTGGAATATTTACAAAAATTATAATTTTTTTCTTTACTTTCAAATTCTTAGTAGTCATAGTACGAGAATTTCGAAAAAACATAAAGATGAAAATATCTCAAAATCCAGTGGGTTTTGCATAGAGGGTAGTATGGTTAATTCAATTGCAAATAGGCTCTACAAACACCTCCCCAAAGGAATACGTCTACTTACCAGTCACCCTATATATATAAAATTGAACTACAAAAAACAAAATGAGGTAAAATAATACAATTGAAAATCATTTTTTTACTATAAATGCTTAAGTATCCGCTTAATCTATTTAGTACTCCTATTTTTTTGAAATTTTTTTACAAATATAATCCATATGATCATAAAATTTTAAATTTTTGTCGATAATAACTCCTAAATATTTAACTTTAGTAACAATTTCAATAGCTTCGTTATTTATTTTACAAGAAAGATTTTGATTTTGAAACTCATTATACTGTTTATCAGACCTTAGTAACAAACATTTTGTTTTATCAATATTTATTTTTAATTTATTTTCACACATCCATTTATATATATGTTCTAGTATATTGTTCATATTATTTGTTGGAGATATTAAATTACAATCTGAAATATAAATTACTGTATCATCAGCAAAAAAATGATATTTACAAATGTCTAGATTGTAGGCAAAATCATTAATATAAATTATGAATAATAAAGGACCAAGTATACTGCCTTGAGTAACACCAACATGTATACCTTTTTTATTTGACACATACTCGTTACATTTAACTACCTGCCAATTCCGTAATGTCGTAATTTTTCTAATTATTTTTTTTTTATCAATTGTTTCAAATGCACGTTTCAAATCTAAAAAAATAACGGCCACCATATCACCCTTATCAATTTTAAGTTTCCAATCATTTAAAACATATTGTACAGCAGTTTTACAACTATATTTCTTTCTAAATACTGATTGAAATTTTAATAATATTTTATTTTCCTCTACAAAATCTAATAACTGATAATAGACTATTCGTTCTAAAATTTTTTCGACAGCTACAAGTGTATTTATTGGTCTAAATTCTTCTGGTTTTGATGTATTTTTAACCTTTCTTATTGGCGTTATTGTAGTTATTTTTAAAATTTTAGGGACAATACCAAATTTCAAACTAGAATTTATAATATCCAATAGTTGAATAGATATTTCATTAAAATATGTTTTTAAAAAATTTATTGATATATCATCTGTACTAGATTTATTTAAAAAACTAAAAATTATTTCTTTTAGTTCATTTAAGTTTATCAATTTAAATTTATCAAACCTAGTATAATTTTCTTTAAAAATAAAGTTTTCATTGTAATTTGGTATTGAATTAACTATATGGTTTATGCTTTCTATAAAAAACTTGTTAAAATTTTCTGCAATTTCAATATTATTGTTTAAATTAACTCCATTAAAATTTATTTCTTTATATTCTTCTACTTTGTTTTCCGAAATAGACAATTTTAAAGTCTTCCACATTTTTTTGAATCATACTTACATTCATCTATTTTTAAATTAAAAAACTTTTTCTTTTCATTTCTAATTTTTGATGTTACTAAATTTCTGGATTCTTTATACGTAAGCCAGTCATCCGCCACATTTGTGAATCTAAATTTATTGAAACATTTATTTTTATATTTTATTAATTTTATAATTTCATTACTGACGTAAAATTTTTGTTTAGAATATAATAAAACTTCTTTTTTAGGGGAATATGTGTCAATTACCTTTCTTATACTATTTATAAAAAATTCACACTTTGTATTTATACTTGGTTCACTAAAATCATAATCGATATTTTTTAAGGAATTTTTAAAATTTGCAGTATCAACCATTCGTTGACGAATAGTAATTTTTTTTATTATTTTTAAGGTTTTTTAAAAGAATCGTTTCAACAATACAGTAATCAGTAATTATGGGAGTTGTTAAGCTGTGTGTAACAAAGTTTTTGTTATTTGAAACTATTAAATCAATTATAGTCGCATTGTTAACTGTCAAATGTGTTTCTTGATTCACCAGTTGATAAAGACCACTATCATTTAGAATACATTTAAGTTTTTTTGTATAAAAACTATTAATGTCCTTCCAATTTATATTGAAATCTCCCATAATTATAATATAATTTTTAAATTAAATACCAAAACTTTCATACCATTCAACAAAATAATTTAAAAAATCAGCATGAGAATAATTTGGCGAGTGATAAATACCCACTAACGTATATGATTTATTTAAAATTTTAATTTCGATGTGTAATAACCAAAGGTTATTTGGAATAATTTTATGAAAAACCTTTTTGTAAAATAGATCCTTTCTTACATAAAATATTACACCCCCTGTATGTCGACTGCTGGAATTTAGTCTTTCTATATTATAATTACCTATTTCCAATTCAAAATTTTCAATATCCTCTGTTATGTGGGTCTCCGTAAAACAAAAGACTAAAGGTTTTTGTATCTTCATAAAATTTGTTATTTCATCCAAATGTCCTAAAATTCCTTGAGCATTGAGTAAATATATTTTTTCTTCTTTCTTTGAAATAATCCTACTATTCTGATTTAATTGCTACTTATTATTTTTTGAATTTTCTACCTTCTTAATGTAAACTTGAAATGATTTTTCAAATGGTGAATGTTTAGTATCTAAATTTAATTTAAATTTTATGTTTAATTCCTCACAATTTGGACATCTTAGATCGTTAGGATTGCTAGTGCAACTTGGGCTTAAATGCGATTTACTTCCACATCTTAAACATGCAGCTTCTTTAGTGCATTTGTTTGCCATATGGTTATATAATAATAATAATAATAATAATAATAATAAAGACTTTTATTAGCAAAAATATGTACATAGCTGAGAAAAGAAAAGAAATTGACCAAACTCAGAGTGGCGAAGTCTAGCTAACAGGGCTACTCCAACTCAACCACTAAACTGAGAAGGTAGTCGTCTTGAAATATATTAATATAAAAAATAAATAACTAATATTATAATGCATAGCAGCGGATGTATTGGTCTGATAAATATGACATTTATTATAAACTAATGGTAAAACTAAATTAAACGACAAAATGGGAAACGATTCCGTCCCCGTAAGCGCGGTCACGGGCAGCAAAAGTGGTGAAACAATTAATGTATTACTGCTTATTGAACAGGTACGCACGAAGCTTAAACTTAAACTTATTAATATTATACAACTTAAATTCGTTTGGAATTGAGTTATAAAATTTTATAGCATTATAAGTGAAACTTCTTTGAAATAATGATGTTTTATATTGGGGTATGGTAAAACTGTTCTTGTATCTGATATTTCTTTTGTGAATGTTGTCCCTGGAAACGAACTTATTTTTAAGTTTTTTTGATGTATTCTCCATGGTAAGAACTTTATGAATAAAATTACCCAGATGAAAATTACATCTATTTCTCATATTAAGCCATTTGCACTCATTTATTTTATGGGTTATATGCTCGCATTTTCTTATTCCGTAAATCAGTCTACAACAGGAATTTTGCATTTTTTGTATTCTATTCTTTTCAATTTCATGTAAACAAGGCATATAAATGAAGTCGCAGTAGGAGTAGTGTGACAGAACTAGACTGTCGCAGAGCGTTCTTTTAAGTTTTTGATCGAGGATATGTCTATTATTGTAAATTAATTTTAAGGAATAAAATGCTTTTTTATTAATATTTTTTACGTGTTCTTTGAAGCGCAGCTCCTCATCCAAAACAATACCAAGATTTTTCGCTGAATGTACATAAGGAAGATGAACGCCGTTTAGAGAAATGTTCACATTATTTTTTACAGTGTCACGATTACCTTTGTTTGCAAAGCACAAAATTTTGGATTTTTCCGAATTTAATTTAAGGTTATGAGTATTAGATAGGGAAATAATGGTTTCCAAGTAGAAATTAATTTGCTGGATCGCATCCAAGTAGTTGGTTGGGAAAAAGCTCAGGTGAAGTTGAGTATCGTCCGCGTAAGCGTCTGACTGACAGAATAGCGTAGAAGTTATTATCTCTGCTGTATAAATAATGAATAATAGTGGAGATAGAATGGAGCCTTGCGGAACCCCTGAAAGAATGTCAATCGGATTGGAGTGTATGTTGTCAACAACGACTTTTTGAGCACGGTTGGTTAAAAAAGATGATATTAGTTTAACAGAATCCACGTCAAACCCATAATAATGTAATTTAGAGGATAAAAGCCTATGATCAAGTGTATCGAAAGCTTTGGAGAAATCCAACAAGATCAACAGGCTGGCCTGGCCTTTATCATAGGTGGTCATAATATCATCTATAACTGAACTTAATGCTGTGGCCGTACTGAAATTTTTTCGAAAACCACATTGGTTGTCCTGCTATATATTACTTATATAGGTTAGGTTAAAAGTGAGTGGGTTACAGCTTACCCTCCACTGCGACCATGCGATCTATTGTGGCTCACACCTTGTTTATATTTCCCTCAATAGGTCTAACTTTTTAATGAAGTTAATGATGGTTTTGGGAGAGACATTTTTCATGTCATCCGGCAGCAGAGTCACCTCGCCGAATAGAGCGAATCTGATTCTTTCTGCTGCGGGGCAAGCGCACATTACGTGTTCTGCTGTTTCTGCATCTTCCATGCAAAGCCGGCATTCATCAGTTGGGACTATTCCAATTTTATACATATGGTGTCGCAATCTGCAGTGGCCGATGTACAATCCCACTAGTGCTTTAAGGCATGACCTGTTGAGCACTAGTAGTTTGTCAGTTAGTTGTTGATTTATATGGCTGTTTAGAAATGCTTTTGAGTGTGTAAAACCTGGTAGATTTAACCAGTGTCTTTTCCATTTGCTTTTTGCTTCAGCTAATATTGTTTTCCTGGGATATACTTATTACCGGCTCGGGTCCTGTGAATTTTAGTGCTGCACCTCTGTTAGCGAGCTTGTCGACAGCCTCCTTACCCTCCAGATCCACGTGTCCCGGTATCCATATAAGGGTTATTTTGTTAGTCAGACTTAGTTCGGATAGTGTTTTGTGACAGCTCCACGCCGTTTTTACCGTACACCATCTCGATTTAAGAGCTTTTAATACAGCTTGACTGTCAGAGAATATCTTGATTGTGCATACCGTTGATCTAATATCAGCAGTCTTGCACACATTTCAATTGCATGAACCTCTGCTTTAAATAAGGTTGTCATAGTTCCCAGGCTGATAGTTAATTCTATTTTTGGGTTTTTGCCATATATTCCGGCTCCAATACCTTCTTTAGTTTTGGAGCCGTCTGTAAATATTCCAAATTCCGCCTTTAGCATGTCAGCACTATAATTGACCCATTCCTCCCTTCTTGGGTGGATGATTTTATAAGGCGGTTCGTTGTTGGATTTTCTTGTCATTTTAAGGGTATATTTAATATGCCGCAGGCTAACGTGCCTTCCAACATGTTGGTGTCCTCCATTATTATAGCTTTCCCATTAAATCCCATAAAATTGGACGTTAAATTACATGGCAGATCAGTAAATAGTTACATGAAATATTTTTAAAATACACGATCGTAGAGGTTAAAAGTTTAAATAATATTTTATTCCTTGGAGATCCATGGCCTTTTATTACTAATAAAGGTTATGGTAGTTTTAGAACAAAAGTTAACACGGCATCATAAATTTACCTGTAAACCACTACGAGTCATAATAAACTTTCAATTTTAAATAGATTTACGCTTCGGAAACCGCGGGTTAATGCTAATGATCCAGAACAGCTTTTAATATAACTTAAAAAGTATCGTTTACAACAGTTTCAAACTGAGGCTACAAAGCCACTCTAATCTAATGAAACTTCATTGGCTCAAACTGGTTTAAAACTTGGCCAAAACAAAGCTATAAAACTGACTTATAGCAAATTTTCGAGGAAGGAAAACTTATATACCATCCCACGCTATTTCCATAAACCTAAATAGCAGACAGCAAATTCCTTGAGCTTGGGCAGAAGGAAAACGGGCAAATTAGGGTTAAAACGGGGAACTTAAGTGTGGAGCCCGGTGTCTTTTATATAAAGGATGTAGTAATATGAGTGTTCATGTATGTGTGTTTAGGGTTAAATTAATACATAAAATAGGAAAATAAGAATAAAAAGTACATTTTTTATTTAGGTTTTTCGAAATCATTAAAACTGCACTTTCGTCTTTTTAACTCTAATCTTTAATCAATAGTATCTACCTATAGGAGAGGTAATTGTAACCTAAGGGTAAGTTCTCAAGGTCAATCATGTAAAAAAGACCTATAAATGGCTTGAATGCATTGGCAACTTCCGGAACCTTGCAATTATTAAAAAAAAAATAATTAATATCTAATTTTTAAAGGGCTATTCAGGGAGGCATTGACAAATAGTAGGTCGGCGATTTTTTTAAAAATAAATGCACAGAAACTTAAAAAAAAATAGGTTCCTGAAAGCACTAAAATTGCCATAATTTATGTTAAAATTTGTGCGATTAAATGGCTGATAGAAAGTAAAATTAGAACGCGTGGTTCTGGGTGGAACAAAAAGTGAAATCTTCGCCAACCGATCCGGACAATGGTAAACATTTATATATTGTATAATAATTTCAAATCATGCCTCTTAAGGCTAACCTCAAAACAGACTCAAGTTCAGGATAAGACGTTGAATAACCATCTGGGACTCTAAATGCTGAATATCTAAGAAACTTGTGTAAGAAATATGTGTTTGTTTTAACAGGAAAGGTTCCGTAATTGCACAAAACACGAAAGTAAACAATACTATGACCAGCTGACTAAATATGCCTTGCTCTACCAGCCCCAGTATATATAAATATATGTCTTTCTTTTTAACATGCCAAAAGCATAAAAATAACTACTCTGATCAACACAGCACTGCAGTGCGCATGCGAATCGTCAACAGTTCGGCAAATCGAATTGACGATAGAAAATAACGTCGTTAATCCCACCAACAGGATTTAAGCAAAAGAGGAACCACCAACAGGCTGGACTAATCAGTTAACATTGGTTGGTATCACTGTCAAGTTTCTCATTTTATTTTATTTTTAATTCATATTTTGTTATTTTCTTTTATTTAAATAAAATATACTTGTGATTTGTAATAAAATGATATAAATAACAAATCTTTTCGGTTTTTCAATTTAGGGCACTATAAGGATTACAATAAATACATGTATACAGGGTGTCTCAGAAAAGAGCGAAAATAATGCTTTCACAAGTTCCTCAGTGTTAAATATTTTCACTCTTCGTGCGTCGGGGACGTAGATGAGGGGAATGAAAGTCTGGAGTTACAAATCGGCGTCTATTGTGTTCTTGTTAATTTCTATCCTAGAAGGCGAACCAGCATGTCTCTTATTGTTCCGCGTAGGTACGTCACTTGGCCTAGAGCAAGGCTTGTCACCTGTTGTTGATTGACCGGGCGATAAACACCGATGCCTGCTGCTAAAGCTGGCCCAGTTTATATAGCCGAATAAATGCTGCGGTCGTGTCGCACTTGACCCTGATCTGTGTATAGTGGGACGCGACCTCAACAACGTATAGTGGTTGAGTATCTAAATATACCGGGCCACTGTGTGATTTAGTTGACATGCCCCCCCTCTGATAAGCATTGGTCCCCAATGCTTAGACATGCTAGTTTCCCTTTTTACAATATAATCATATATGAACAATAAGTTTTATCTTAATTATTTTACAGTAACTTAATATAATGAACACTTTATAATTCCCTTGTATAAGTTGCTTGTATTCGTTGGCTGGAGTCCGGACCTGTGTTCCACGCCGATTGGTTGCTACTTCTTGGCCCAGTTAATGTCGTCATAATTTGTAGATCCTCATAGGTTCCATCTTCGTGGTGGTCCACCCTGTAGGTTATGGTGTAGACCCCTCCTAGGCGAGTGTGGCGAGTAGCGGTTTCCCTGATGCCTGCTATCCTCATTGGTTCCATCTTCGTAGTGGTCCACCCTGTAGGTTATGGATTAGACCCCTGGTATGCGAGTGTGGCGGGTAGCGGTTTCCCTGATTCCTGCTATCCTCCTTGGTTCCATCTTTGTAGTGGTCCACCCTGGAACAATCTGGAACACGGCAAGTTTGGTTTTCGGTATGATTATTTTAAAATAATGCCGTTGTCAATCAAAACAATCTAGCACCATTTTCACTATTTACATACAGACAATAATATTTTCGCAAACTACAATATTATAATACAGACATTGTTGTTGTTGTTTTTGTTGTAAGGTTATTACATACACAAATACGAAATGAATATTTCAACAAGCAATAAAAACTTAAATTTCCACAATGGCTTATAAAAAATACGCAAGGAAATGTCCCGGTTTATTGGTTATCCAGTTAAAACAACGTTAAACTATAATATACACTATATTTAATTAGTATATTACAATACAAGTAAGGTAGGTACGTCTCTACCGCATGTGCGTAATGTTTAACAAAACGAGCCGAAGGCGAGTTTGGTAAATCACGCAAATGCGGTAAAGACACCTACCGTAAGTGTATTGTACGATATTTTATCTACAAGCAGGTTTTAGGGCACCAATATTAAAAACTAAAAGAGCACTGTTTTAATTTACCCCGTAGGTGCCTTGTAAGTCGTTATCAAAAATGCAATAATATCAGGTTGCTAGGGAAATAAATTATAGAAATTTAATAGTTGGCTTTTATATGACAGATGTAAAACTTTCGTGAAAGTGTGTTTTACGTCCCTTAAATGGAAGTCAGTGGCAGCAGTGATGATGAAATTTCGAAGGAAGTTCTGGACATTGCTAAAGCAGCTACCCTTATTACCGGATAAATCACGGCCTAGATATGAGAAGGAATACTGGTGTTCATCAAAAAAAGTTAAGATGTGATGCTTGCCTATTTTGTGGATAGTAAATCATCCTCTTTATGGAGTTATTACTCAATGCTCAGATCTACTATAAGTATCAAAAATAATGTCGACATAAGCAGGTATGCAAAACTGATGGCATATTTAAAAAGGAAGTCTGTGGGATACAAAGCCAAGAAATCAAAGGGATTCTCTAAGAATGAGGTTGTAAAATTCCTTGTTACGTCACCAGATGAGGAGTTTTTATTAATGAAGATACTTACTTGCGATTTTTTTTTTAATCTACTTTTATATAACAACTTATTTGTTTGTTTCAGGTGGTACTCATTGTGGGCATCGCTGGGGCATGTCGCTGAGTGGAGTTATGTAAAATGAAAATTGAAGATATTAAGGAATTTGAAACCCACCTTGTTGTAACTGTCCCGGATATAAAGACACATGTAGATCGACAGTTCGTGGTTGGTGGAAGGATTTTCATCACAAATGAAATTAATAATATTTCAATTTTTAAAAAGTATGGAGCCCTTATACCCAATCATACTGCCCATAAGCCCATACACCATTATTTATTGCATATAAAAAAGGAAGATGCACTATCCAACCACTGGGTATAAATACTTTTGGAAAAATACCTTCTCAAATTGCATCATCGTATTTAAAGTTGTCCAGTTCCAAAGAATATACGGGACATTGTTATCGAAGGACGTCAGCTACATTATTAGATGCTCGCGAGGATATCATGACTTTAAAAAGACATGGTGGATGAAAGTTCTCCAGTGTTGCTGAGGTCTATATTGAAAATTCGGTGCAAAATAAAATAGGAATTGCAAAGCAAATAAATGGTGTAGAAGAATATGCAGAGAGAACCTGTGTTTTATCGGATAGTAAAACACTTCCTTCGTCGATATCGTTTGGAAATTCTACAATTAATATTAATATTTCTTAATTTATAAGTTTGGATTAGTTTAGAAATTTAAATATGTAAGTATTTGTTATACATATAATGTTTAATAGAGTTTCTTTTAAAGATAAGAAAATACACTTGAATAATATAAAAACTTGTTTTTATAGTATGTAATTACTTACCGCACTAGTGCGGTAAAGTGATACTTACCGCACTCAAATCAGTGCGGCAAGTAGTTACTTACCGCACGCTTGTAGATAATAATTGTTTACAGCTTCTCATTCGATTTATGTTCTTTTTTACAGCATCCATATCTGCATCATGATTTATATGTAAAATTTATTTATTTTTGTTAAATTTTTAAGTGAAAAATACGGACGCATTAACAAGAAAGCTCTCAAATTGAGCCACAATGCTATTCGTATCTTATAGATGTTACAAGTATACAAGTAGGTATGTGTTTCTTGCACCCTAAAATTTTAAAGAGCTCGAGACGGAGCCATAAAAGCAGGTGGTGTTAAACTTTTGCGTATAGCTTTATGTGGGTATACGAGACCGACCGACGCCGACGTCGACGTGCAAAGCACTCGAAAAAGTAAAAGGGGTTCGGAGTTAGGCCTTAAATGGGGTTTTCCGTTATTAAGGTTAATTTGCTTCTCTTCACGAATAGAGGGTTACCAAATTATACATTGTGTTTTAATTAAATTAAAATCAATGATTGGTACCAATTATTTCTAATCAGAAACACTGTAAATACCTAAAAGACTACATACCCAACAAACATTTAAAGACTTGGCGACCTCTAATTTGGAGAAAATGACATATTTAAGTAAAAAATTGTCTATTTTTTACCTCCAAAACGGTTTTTGGGACGAAACGACCAAAGAGACTAACTGTTTGGTCAAAACAAAGTGATTCGAACTTATTAATACGTATTCAAAGTAGGAAAATATAAGAGGCCCAAGAGATGGTCCAAAAGAGCAGTCGAGTAGTAAATCGACTTGATAGTTAGGTCTCAGGAAAGTCAGTAACAAACGCCCAAAAAGGTTTTTTTTACCTTAGATTGGGCCTTAAAGCCCAAAAATCTTTTAGGCCCATAAATGAAGAACAAGTTACTTCGTTTTGTCCTTAATATATCTTCATGGTCAGGTTATAATTTGAACATTTTCTGAGGTGATGTATATCCTATATTAGTCTTACATTTTGTTCTTAAAGCCAAGAAGGCTTTAAAGTATAACATAGGTTATAGTTATGACCAAACAGTCCTCTTATTTTGTCCTCAACGTGATTTTAACCGAATATAAAGCCGTATCTTCCAAAAATTAGGTCATTAAAGAGATTCTGGCTTAGAAATCTTTAATGATGATTTTAACGTTCATTGCACTGTGGTAAACTCGAAGCAATAATTTAGGTTACTATGAAATAAAATTTAATATTTCGATTTTCAACTAAATATTACCGCAATCTGCGGAAGCTACACAAAACGTAGGAGCTATACAAAACGCCGGAATAACAAAAAAAATGTTATGCGTTTAGATTCGAACTCGGCCAAAAAGTTAGGTTAGTTAGATTATAATGGTAGTGGCTATTAATCCGTTGCGAGACATTTTAGCGACCCCGATAGAAACATTTTATGAAGTAATAGGACATACATAGGCCCTACAGTATTTTCTAAAACCCCAAATTAGGTTTCATATACACTTATTATAAATTTATGCCATATAAACGAATATTTCTCCTACACAGAAAAAAGTAAAAGATTGAATTAACGCAAATAGGTTTGATTTAACCCAATAATCAGTTTAAATAGCAACAACGCAATGATCTGGTTAAATCAACTCTATGAAATGATTAACTTGGTATGATCAAATCAATCGACTATTTGGTTGATTTAAACCACACTAAAGGTATAATATAGCAAATAATGTGATTGAAGTAACAATATCATTGGGTTATTTTTACCATATCCTTGTAACCTTGTATCATTTTAAAAATTTGATATTGTTGTTACAACCCATTAGAAGGGTTAAATTTACCATATTATTGGTTTAAATTAAAAATATGAATAGGTTAAATTTGTGATATCCGAGGTGTAATAAAAGATATATACCCGCTTTATATAGTAGTAGTTTATTATACAACGTAATGTACTGGTCAAGTTTAAATACAATCTCTTTACTTATACCTAACAGATACCAAGGGAAACAGAACGGTGCGGATCCTTGATGGACCAGTCTGGTACAGATTGCCGGTCCGGTCTCCGGTCGTGTTCCCACTGTTCCCAGCTGTGCCTCTTATGGTCGTCCATGCCTGCGCTTGCGCGTATGTCCGACTTTAGATACCCTCACCCCAGAGTTTGGAGATACCTGCCTGAGGGAGAAACCAAATTAGTGTTATGTAATTGCCATAAAACCCTTACATACTTTTCTGTAAACCAATAATAAAATAACATTATTGTTTTCCTGTTTAATATGATCAGTACATATAGATCTAAAGAGCTGACAGAAAAATATATAGTTCGATCTTTAATATTCGAATACAACAAAATATGTATAATAAATAAATAAATAAATAAAGTTGGTGGGACTTGACAGTCCCGTCCCGTTGGTATACATAAAGGGTTAAAACAATTAGGTTATATAGGTTAAGGTAAGCACCTATTAAGAATATTTTTTTGCTTGTAGGTAGGAAAATATTATTAGGTAATTTAATTATTAAAAAGAGAAAACATGGATTTTTTAAACCGACTAATTTTAGGTCGTATTCTATATAGACGATGAATCTCATGTCTCTTTTGGCAAATTTTTACTAAAATTTACATATTTATCTTACCTAAAATTATTATCAATTGTAGGCAGGTACCACGATACACTTAAGTATACTTACCGAATAAAATAACAAATTTAATGTAGTATTTTTATAGTGCCTACATACAATTAGTTTAGGAATAATGAAACAGGTGACACTAAATATAAGTAGTATACTATATATAATATAATATATTATTATCCTTACCCAAAAATGTTTCCACTAGGTGTGGAAGCCCGCAACAGCTTTTTCAATTCCATTGCACAATTTTCCTACACTTACAAAGAAAGAAAAACACGAGGAAAACCATAAATGAACTCCAGACTCCAGTGCCGCCACAAAACAGATAAGGTTATGTTGTTACTGTTGTTATGCGAATGCCGCGAATGACGAGACACTTGCTGCTTTATTAGCGTCCCTAAACTGAGCTGCCATTGGTCAATTGGCGATGGCCTGACTATCTTTCAAATTTACTAAAATTAACACGTTCACATGCTAGAATCTAACCGATAGTAGGGTTAAATAAATTTTCAAACCGAAGGTTATTAAATAGGTAATATTAACAAAATGAAATGGTTGATTGTATTGTTTAACACAATATAATGTTTAAAATCAACATTTTGATTAGATTGAATTAACACAGAAAAGGTATAATTAAGTATTAATATTTTTACCATTTAAATGAGCTTGTTTTTACCCAAGGAAGGTGATTCTAACAATTTAAATTGGTTAATTTAACATTTTACATTCAACCCAATCAAGTAGTAGAAATAATCGAGTAAAATTGTTTAAAAATACCCAAATTGTTTTAATTTAACCTTTTTAAAAGTAATCCAATAGACTTGCTAGATTTAACATTTTACTTTTTTCTGTGTAATTTAGCCCTATTAAGACAGAAGTTCCAAAATAGATCACTTTCTCCTCGCATAACCCAATATGGGCTGATTTATAGGTCCATTTTTTTAAGGCCCAAACCACAGGAAATCGTGACCTTTAGGAAAAATATTTTACTGACGCCATATTTTTTTAACATGATGTATTATTTTCAATTAATTTTGTTAAATTACTTGTAACACTAAAACAGCAAAAAATATATTACAAAACCCAAACACATAAACGAGCTAACTTATTCGTCCAAGCACAAAACATTGGCCACATTTTAAATTTCTTGTGTTTTCAAATTTAATTTTACCTTGTTTTTTCTAATTTTTTCTGTGGCGCGGCTAGTTTTTCAAGGTAAAATTGAAAACTATAGGAACATTTTTTACGCGCACCTAATTTTGCACCTCACATCGATGAAATAATGATTTTATAAGTACCTAGGTATCTATATACTACCACTCCATTTTAAAAATCAATAACGGCTGACATGACATGTTCTGATTTAAGAAAACTCCTGCCTCCTGCGCTTTGATAAAAATAAAAACAACATACTATTTTTATCTTTTTCTAAAATTTTGGTTATGGTTTTCTATCAACCTTAACAGGCCCAACATAGGTCCACAAAGGTTAAATACAGGTAAAAAACACCTCTTTACTACCAGGAAGAAGACTACTTGGCCTTGTCTATGAAGCCCAATTCTCCTAATGACAGGTGTTTTTTTACCAGTTTATTACCTTGGTTTTATTCCCCACTCGGTGATAAAGTGGTATAAATTACTAACTTCTGACTATATACAGCAGCCTGTCGGGCTTTATAATAAAAACTTAGGTAAAAGCCACTTTTTTTCGACTATAATAATTGTTTGTTGGGTAAACTGTACTCAATCATTGTATTATATTTAAATCACTTTTTTCATCTCAAAAAAAAATATGGTATAAAGTAAAAAAAACAAGGATCATCCTAAAACGCCCACTTGTGTGGTGGCAATCCGCATTTTTACGAGAAACTTTCTCTAAAAAATAATACACAAAAAATATTATCTTTGCTTGGTTTTAAACACTCGCAACTTTTTTGCAATAAAAACGAGAATATTGCTACCCTTAACCTATAAAATATCCAGAGCTATAAAGAAAAGGGGCTGTAGCGACAAGATAGGGGGATTTCTGTTTATTTTGCAACTTTGTAGCCCACAATGGGGCTATTTAGTTTTGATTTCGTTGAAGATTTGTTTGCAGTGACCTATCAAACAGGGGATATTGATCGAGAGTGGGATTTTGTTTGCTGTTATGTAATACAATTAGACACTTGTAGCAAAAGGGCTTTAAAATAATAAATAATAAACAAGGGGACGAGTGGTTTACGAGGTTCAATTGAAAAGTAATATATGGCTGGTTTTTATTTCAGTATATCTTCTATTGGAAAGAAAGAAAAAACTAAAAGTCTTCCTCCACAAAATTTAATAGAATAAAATGCTTAGTCTCTACATGTTTCGAACGTAGAAACGTTCATCATCAGGAGACAGAAAATATAATTAAAAAGTGCTGATGGTTTTAGCAAAAGAGAAAATGGTGAAGGATCTTAATGGAGCTTTCATGGAAATAAAAAAAAGTGATGTGTAGAAGACACATAATATGGAAAAAATATTAAAATTTAAATTTTAAAACATACTAAGTATGTGAGACGTCAGTAAAAAGGGTCTAGACCAACCCTATATACTGGGAAAGAAAGAACTTTCTATAAGGAAAGTGTCAAAAATTATTTAAATTTTTTTATAAAACATGTTAGGGTAATTGTCAAAAAGACATTGAAAGAGTAAAATTGGTAGTAATTAACATAGTGCAATGAAAATTACATTCCGCAGTAGATAAAATTATCCACTTTGGTCCCAACACGTGGACGTGAATACCCTTTTGAGAAGTTTTTTAAAATATAATGTTCAATTTTCGAATTAATTTCTTCGAATTCAAATTAACCTCTTGCGGGGTACTGGGCCTTAAACCTCAGTACCCCACAGGACACTGCGGAATGTAATTTTCATTGCACTATGTTAATTACTACCAATTTAACTCTTTCAATGTCTTTTTGACAATTACCCTAAAATGTTTTAAAAAAAATTTTAAATAATTTTTGACACTTTTTTTATAGAAAGTTTTTTTCTTCTTTCCCAGGTTATAGGGTTTGTCTAGACCCCTTTTACTGGCGTCTCACATACTTAGTATGTTTTAAAATTTAAATTTCAATATTTTCTCCATATTATGTGTCTTCTACACATCACTTTTTTTATTTCCATGAAAGCTCCATTAAGGTCCTTCACCATTTTCTCTTTTGCTAAAACCATCTGCACTTTTTAATTATATTTTCTGTCTCCTGATGATGAACGTTTCTACGTTCGAAACATGTAGAGACTAAGCATTTTATTCTATTAAATTTTGTGGAGGAAGAGTTTTAGTTTTTTCTTTCTTTCCTATACTTTAACTCCACTTTAAGCATGGACTACTTCTTCAAATATCTTCTATTGTTTACCTTTGTCTAAACAAAAAAATTATTTGTTAGTTATTTTTTACTTTTTCAGGTTGACCTTAGGGAACTTGAGAAAAATTTTAAATGGGGAAAAAATTCTATAAATCATAGGTATATATTGTATATATTGTATATATTGTATATATTGTATACATTGTATATATTGTATACATTGTATATATTGTATATATTGTATATTGTTATAAAACATATGACAGCAAAAAAAACTACATATTTTGTCCCAAAAGACCACTAGCAAGATTTAAAAATGCCCCAAAATTCAAATTATCCCAAGCGGGTAAAAACGTGTCGTGACGTCAAGAAGTATAATTCGTGTGTGACATCCACGAAATAGGTTATAGGTTGGCAATAAATTGAACGACGTTGAGAATTCCACCTTAAAACAACAATACAATAACAATATCACACGGCAATCTAAATGCAAACTCGGTAGCTCGGCCACCGGTCAGGATGACGGATGACGGAAAAGTCATACTTCCTGACGTCATCGGGCTTGGCGCGCCTAAAAGGTAGTTTGAAATGCTTTTGACACGCGCGAAACTTTAAAGAAATTTTACCAAGTTATTACTGATTTTTAAGGAGTAATAATTGGGGAATATTTTTTTTAGGCCTAACTAAATCATATTATTGAAAAAAAAATAATTGGAAAGTTCCCTATTGTCACCAAGTCTAGTAATACAATAAATTTCATTAGTTAATGCTAATCGGGCTAATCGATCGTAGCCAAATACAGCTTATCACTGCTTGTCATTCTGGATCCTTGTCTTGTTAGTTTTTGGTTTAAATCATGTTAGTAGTAGTAGTGGTAACATGTTTTATTTAGCAAAAAAGCTACAGTTAAATATTCTTGAATACCTACATTTTTTTAACAACATTTTTATAGATTTATTTTTAATTTTAAAACGGAACCTTCTTTTAACAAAAACAGACAGAAAAGTTAAACATTTTGCAAATTGTATCAAATATCACGTATTATTTTGTTTCTTAAATAATTGTAATTTTAAAGTTTTTTTTTAAATAGTTTTAATGATATTTGAGATTTAATAGAATTTTCCAAATTATTATATTCTATCAAACCTTTATAAAAAATAGACTTATAAGCTAATATTTTAGGCACTCTATCCACAAAAAAATGTTGATTAGTTCTTGTTTTATAATTATGATGGTCATGATTAAAAGAACAAATTTTTTTTAAACTATCAGGCAATAAATTATTTTTAATTTTATGTATAAAGATACATACTAAATAAAAAATTAAATTTCTGACATTCAACCAATCTAAATTTTTTAACATAAAATTAATTTTTGTATATTTGTCACAATTTAAAATAATCCGCATTGTCTTATTTTGTAAAATTTGTAATTTGTCAAATATTTCCTCACTAGCACACTATAAAATGGAAGAACAATAAAGAAAATGTGGTAATATAATAGTATTAAATACAGTTTTTTTTTAAAACAAACTTAAATTAGAACTGATTCTTTTAAAATAACCTACTTTTCCGGCAATCTTCGATATGATACTTTCAAAATAATTAAAAAATTTTAATTTTGAATCAATAATGATCCCTAAATATTTAAAACTGTTTACTAATTCCAATTTTTCACCATTAATTACAACATTTATATTTTGACAATTTAAATTATTACCAATAAATATAAATTTAGTTTTTGAAATATTTATTTTAATTAATTTACTTTTAGCCAATTTAATAATATATTTGTCTCAGAATTTAGATTATTTAGACCATCAAAAATATTTAAAACATTAATATAAATTAAAGTGTCATCAGCAAACAATAATTGTTACTTACAAATTTTTGAATGTTGATAAAAATAAATATTATTTTTATTTATTTGTTAATGGAGCCGGGTTTAATAAAGACTGGTCAATCCAAAAGCTCTCACACGGTGTAGCTTTCCTAATGGAAAGCATTTGAATAAAATTTGCCTGGATTTGAGCAGCACTTTATAACAGAACGCTTCGTTTTCTTATTAGACGTACTTTCATATCATAATAGTAGTCGTTAGACAAGTTAGACAGACATTCAAAGCTAAAATCCGTATCTCAGGATAAAATACATTTCAAAGTCTTCAATAAAGCTCTTTAGTACAACAATTTATAGACTGTGTAATATATATAGTATTTTCATTTATATATGGAAAATTATACATAGGAAAATTTTAAATATGAAACAGTATGCTAATGTTGATGGGGGCAACCCGACTAAAATATTTTAAATATTGTTACAGTTCCGGTGTAGGTGTCAACTTGCTTATTTGAAATAGCACTTTATATGCATTATACTGCATTATAGTTCTTTAATCTTGGGAAAAATACAATTTTACTATTTTTGGTTCAATGCTATCTGTTGTGTAGAATTTAATCTTTAAATTTGTATAACTCATTTTTTTGAACGGCAATAATATGGTGGCTCGTCGGGTTTAGAAAAAAGATGATTTTATTACGATTATTTTGATACCACACACACTATTAGGTTTTAGAAAAGCTGCTATTAAAAAAACTTTGAAAAGTTAACTGAACCAGTTTTGGGTAATAGTGCCGGGTTGGATGACGCCGATTAGGATATCTTTGTGCGTAAAGTCGTGCAGCATCGGTTGAATTCTTTCTACATTCTCCAAACACTAATAACATATCAACTTTTTCACTCCTTGTAAAACTATTATTTTCCATGGTTTTTAAACTACAAAATAATTTACTTTGGCAGAAGCTGTCGGCATGTCAATTTTCTTCAAGGCATGATTTTGTTTTATCAATTTTGCTGGTGACAGGTTGCTTGATGCATTACAAATCTAAATTTATTCTTAAAAGATGCTTTATTTTAGGAAAGTTCCAAGTTAATTATTTAAGGTATTTTAATGGCAGCTTTTCTAAAACCTAATAGTGTGTACTGTGTAATATCAAAATAATCGTAATAAAATCCTCTTTTTTCTTAATTCGACGAGCCACCATGTTGCCGTTTTAAAAACAATAGTTATACAACTTTAATGATTAAATTTTACACAGCACATAACATTGAACCAAAAATAGTAAAATTGTATTTTTCCGAAGATTAAAGAACTAAAATAAGTGATTTTAAGGTATTCATAGCCCTCTAGATAAAATAATAAATTTGGAAAAAAAAAATTTTTCTTGGTGACAAAAAGTGACAAGTGACATAGTTATATTTAGAATCTCATAATATGGAATCAAAAAAAGGAAAAATATACCAGGTGTCCCATTCAAAATCGAAAGTTTATGTCACTTCCGGTTAAACCGGAAGTTCCATCATGTTAAGTCACCTGTCAGAAAATGCAGTTTTATGTCGTATACAAATCCTCCAAACTTTGTTTTATTATCTTGAAAAACAAAAATATTAGAGGGGCGAACTACCTTCCGTGAACACCTGGTATACGCAATATAACTTCACTGTTAATGTAGGTCAGGGCTTACTTGTAAATGTAATTGGTTAGTACATCTCTGGGTTGTAAACCTGTTTGCAAATACATAAATAAATAAATCCAGTGTGAAGAAGTAATAAAATGTTGATCAAAAAACTAAATGGCGAATGCGACACTAGGGTTTGCTCTGTCAAAATTTAAAAAATGATACATTAAAAATGTTTTTTCTTAACGCAGTAACCTTCATGCACTAATGTGGTAATAATAATATAGCTTACATGTATTTACTGTGAAATTTATAGTGTCCTAATAAAAATTACGGATAAGATTTTTTTATTATTTATACTTATAGTCTAAGATCCCATCCCAAAAATCCACCATAAGATGGCAAAATTAAAAATAATAATAATAATGACCCTCTTATAGGGCACAAGTTGAATTTATATTTTATGAACAGTGTAACTCCCTACGTTTTTATAGTGGATTCTTCAGGTCGGGCTCTCTTACTATTAGTATCATCATATCAATGTCAAGTTCATTAATTTAGTTTATTTTTAAATACAAAAATAACAAGACGTTAATTAAAAATATAATGAAAAACTTGATATGAACTGATAGGTATTAATTTCAAAACAAATGATAACACAAAGATAATCTTCATAGAAAAAAAGGCGTATACAGGGTGTCCGGGAAAATGTGGGAAATCTCCCGGATATGAAAAAAACACGTGACAAGAATACTAAAACTTCTTTCGTATCGGCTTCCTCTTCGGAGATATGGGCTCCCAAAGAGCTCCCATGGAATTAAGTTTTTAACACATAATTATTAAACCAACAGGTATATTTAACTTCTTTTTCATATGATGTGTACCAGGTAAGACCCTTCAAATTACTATCCCAGAAAGTGTTGCGAATTACTCACAGCTGCAGGGACGGACTAGCTGTGACACTAATGTGCCCATTTTTTTTTACGCCCTGTATGATAAAAACTTTGGACAACGTTTTTTACATACCTTTAACTATTGACTAAAAATTAAGTACTCTTCATTCAAGTCGCTAATCCTAACCGTTTTCGGAAAAACGTCATTTTATTGCGATCATGTATTAATTATAAGTAATTAAAATTGAACATGTAACTATAATAATTTATAAGGAACAAAAATGTATCTTTTATTGAAATACGCTAAATATACATGATGTAAATATGTTAAAAATGACGTTTTTCCGAAAACGGTTAGGATTAGCGACATGAATGAATAAAAATGGGCACATTAGTGTCACAGCTAGTCCGTCCCTGCAGCTGTGAGTAATTCGCAACACTTTCTGGGATAGTAATTTAAAGGCTCTTGCCTGGTATACATCATATAAAAATAAATTGAAATATACCTGTTGGTTGGTTCTTTTCACGTGTTTTTTTTTCATATCCGGGAGATTTCCCACATTTTCCCAGACACCCTGTATATATAATGATATAGTGTAGTAGAATTCATTAAACTTCCGCGGTAACAAAAAAAACTTTCAGAATTATTTCTCTAATCTGCCTTAAATTTCAATCAATTTTTTTTGTTTCAAATAATTTATAGAAGGACTTAATATATTTTGCCGAGATTAGATTTACTTTTTATCGATTCTTTGTAAATTGCCAAAAAAAATTTCATTTTACTTTTTATTAGTGTCTTAAAAGTTTTACTTAGGAAAGCATTTCAAAAATAATTTCCATTTTCCAGGATTAACTTATTTAAATTTGGGTTTACAAAAAGGGAACTTTGCACCCTAATCTTTTTTCGTTGATGATCTTTTCCAAGAAAGAATAACAGTTTACGAAAAAAAAAGTTTTTGTTTAGACGCAAAGTAGAAATAAATATTTAAAAAAGAATATTACGCCATTAGTAAGTATCAACATTCCATGTCCTACTTTAGGTTTAACTGTGTCCTGACTTCCGCTATAGCAAATTTGGGCCAAATTTTTTTTTCTTTTTTATTCGTAATCTCCTTTATTTGTTTAAATATAATTTAAATGGCATGTCTTTAACTTATTGCTAATTTTGATACTGACAGGACACTGCAAACTGAGGAAGCACCTAACACTGATTGGCGTCGAAGAGGACCCAATCTATGCCAGATGCCTAGAGGAGGAAGAGACCCCGCCATATTTTCTGGGCACCTGTGAGGCCCTGGGAAGACTCAGGCATTAGGTGCTAGGATCGGCGGCTCTCCAAAAGGTAGAAATCATGGCCCTGACCTGGAGCGACATACTTGACTTCACAAAGAGGTCGAGACGCTTTGACGGGAGCCACGGTGGTTAGAGTGACTCGGGGAACACTCTGGGGTAGGCAAACATGATCGCCGTTGATCTACTTGCCAGGTTTCGGAACCTTCCCTCAATTACTACTACGACTAAGTTATTGCTATACAGTATAAAGAATATTAGTGTGCGATTTTCCATTCCCTTCAGGTTTTTGGACTGTTGGGATCAACTATCCTCTCCCTAGGAAACGCGCCTGACAACGCCGGCGGGGTGTTGTTGACCTTGGTTTAATACAGTGGTTCCCAAAGTGGGCGATAACGCCCCCTTGTGGGCGCTGCAGGCCTAAAGGGGGGCGGTAAGAGACCCAGAGCGTTGTGTAGAGGCTTGGGGGGCGATTTGTAGTTTCATCTAGCTAGGAAGACTTTTAGACACCGACTGAGCTCTCGACACTCGACTACAAGTTGTGGACATCAACATCAACTAATATTAATTAAGAGATTGCTCAAACTCGGTTCGATTTTTCTCTCCGCGTAGTTCATATATCTGTCCTGTTTTATTGAATAAATAAAATAAAAATCATGTCAATCGGTCGCTCCGTTTCGAAATGAAAGTAGGCACAAACAAACAAATAAAAAGGCAACATCACACACTTTCGTATTTTACTAGTTATTAGTATTCCTAGATAGGTAAATTTTGTAGATAATAGGCCGCGGGCAATCATGTTATTCATGTTTTAACAAGTTTTTGTTAAATAACCCGATTTGTGCATTCCTGTATCAATCGGCTGGTTCATAGAATACTTGTTCTTACTTGTTGAGTACGATTGAGCGTCGAATGAGATAAACGAGTTTATGCATGTTTGGCTTATTCCTGTCGGTGCGTGCTGCTTATGCAATCCTATATAAACAACGTAATATTTATTTTATTTTCATTTGCGGTTTCGCGCGTAACTCTTGCGGGTTATAGTAAAAGTCTCGTTTAGAATGAATGTTTAATCTCCGCTAATATAGCTTACAATAATTAATTAATTTAATTTGAAGTTATAGTGGTTTTT
The DNA here is from genome assembly GCA_963969555.1 of Polydrusus pterygomalis. Lineage (NCBI taxonomy): Eukaryota > Metazoa > Arthropoda > Insecta > Coleoptera > Curculionidae > Polydrusus > Polydrusus pterygomalis. Next base: position 89,342,929 of record OZ018377.1, on the reverse strand, counting down.
AAATAGGTGAAAAAATGGGGGCGCTAAAAAATAATTTATTTTCAAAGTGGGCAGTAGACAAAATAAGTTTGGGAACTACTGGTTTAATACGATAACTTTAAGTTCAACATTGGTTTGTACAGTCTCGTAGCCCTCTACTGCCGTGAAGAGTATTTTTGCTGTTTGGCTTAAATTAATTTTTTTTTTCTCCTCGTAATCTGTAAGATTTCTATGAGAGGTTTGCTGGTAAACACTATGAAAAACCAGTTTGATATGTTATCAGGTACGCGATATGAAGCAGCAAGATAGCTTTGCCGAGGTTTGAAATGGTTTGTTGATAGGCTGATCCGTAGGTGGTGCTTGAAGCACCTACACTGAACCAAAAGTGAACATATATACACAGAAAAAGTTTATTGTATTAATGATTGACATCATTAATTTAGAGCCGATGAACAACTACATCTATATAATGAAAAGTCGTCCATTTAATTTAAGAATCTATTCTCATCATACTGATGAATATTGTTCACTGATTTAATGAATAATTTCATTGTTTTGATGAAGTTATAGCATTATTTCAATAAATACAGATTAATAAACGCATTTATTGTTACAATGAAGGTAGAACATTAAATCAATAATTACAGATTCATTGCGTCAACGAACATTTATTGTTGCAATGAACGCATTCATTGTTGCAATGAACGCATTCGGGCTGAATTGAAATGCTGGTTTTCTTTAAATGGCTGATTATCTCTTCAATTTCCTGCTGATTATTGCCAACTTTATTAGTTTGTACTAGATATCCGTGAAGAGCCCAAAATATCGCTGCATTACGACTATCTGTGAAAAAATTATGCCACAATTAGATACCAAATGATGTTAATGTTATGTGGTTATACCATTTAGCTTCTTCAATAATTGTTTGACTTTGCGATCTTTGATATGGTTGTCAATCGTTAAAAAACAAAGAATTTTTTCTTGCGCCTGCTCCCATTCGGTCAACAAACCGTCCTTGTTCTTAAAAGCAGCCTTAAAATCCATATCGATCTAGAAACAATTACTTAAGAAAATATAACAAATAAGAGGAATAAATAATTTTACCAGTCGAAATCCAGAAGGCTTCTTATAAAAGGGCCAATTATCCATTATTTGGGCTGTGTCATTGGACTTAATAAACTGTAGCCGGAATTGGCAACATGTGCTATTAAATTGCTCAGAAGTCAAGTTGTCGAATTTAAGTGCTCAAATGTAGCTTTCAGCATCTTCTTCTGGTTCTATAAACAATGCAAAAAATTAGAATGTGGCAAATAAAAAACTTAGTAAGTACCTATGTAATTTTATCCCCGAACCCAAAAAATATATGTTTTGCTCTTACCTTTGAACTGGTAACTAAATACACATACACAATAATAATAATTATTAATCCATCCATAATCGATCTATAACATAAATCACAAGCGCACAGCTAGAGACCAAACTTGCATTTGTCTATTTATTTCCAAGCAGCCACCGCTTCTGCAACTTAGTGGGGTGGGGATGCCGTTTAATCAAGGCATCTTTTAACGTACTCTTGTGTATCCATTTGGCTACGCGGGCCTTTTATTTGGATACCCAGTAAACATGAAATGGATACAGAAATTTGGGGCCTCATGACCTATACAAAAAAAATAAACTACCTACCGAGAAAAATAATGTTTAATTCTTTAGAAACGTAAAACAAAATCAAAATTAAAAATAAACTCTTTTTAGTCTAATACAAAAACATAACATACTACGATTAATACTGGAAATCTAACTAAATAGGACACTCTTTGGTATTATACAGTGGCGGATCCACGGGGGGGGGGGGTCATCGGGTCCGGATCCCCCCAGGATGGAGTATTAGAAAAGTGGACAAAACCGCGGCGTGGCCTCTAAAAATTTTCGTCTGCGGCGCTGTTTGCCCCCCTCCCCCCAGGGTCCGCCACTGCTATTATATTATTTTTGTCAAAACAAAATATGTTAAAAAGTAGGGCCTTTTGAATACATGAATACGCAGTAAAAAATCACTAAAAGATGCGCTGCGTTTAATGATATGTTCATTAACGCGATGAAGCCTGTACATCAATACCATAGGAACAAATCGTTTTTGATGTTCTATTCTTTATATTAACGAAGTCATACATTAATTTACTGTAGCCTTGTTCATCCATAAAATAATTATCGTTCGTTAATACAATGTACACTTATTGATCTACGATTTGTACATTAATATAAGGAATAGTGTTCATTAAAAAAGTAATACGTTATACGAATTCCTTAATGTAATGAACATGTTCATTGTTTTAATGAACATTTTATTATAACAACGACTATCTTACATTAATTTAAGCACATGTAAATCATTATATAGATGAACATGGATTCCTAATATTAATGAATGAGGTTATTATTCTATGAAAGCCAATTCATTACGTTAATGACAATGTTCATTATTTTAGTGAAACACTAGTTAATAATTGCCGTTCATTAATATTATGAACGATTTTTTTTTCAGTGTGGTACGCAATGTAGCGGGACATTTTAATTTTGTTGAAAATAAATTGGTGATCTGGAATGTATGGGTTTATGTATTATGTTATAATGGTGTCTTACTGCTATAATATTTTGTGTGAGTTTTAAATTTTGTGGCTGTGCTATGAATATACTGTGTTGTTGGGGTGTTTGTTTCTGACCTGATGTAGATGTCGGATTGGTGATTCCGTTGGTAATGATATAACTGGTCTTAGAGATTTTTTTTGTAATCTTTGCAGTTTTTTAAAATGGCAATCCGCCGTACTACACCATTGTGTGTCATTTTGGAAATCTAAAACTTATAAAATATACAAATTAGGTAGGTACTACAGAGAGTGCGCCAATAAGAAACAAAAATTAAATAGAAGAAATAGTCCATACTTAAAGTGGAGTGAAAAATTGAAAGGGAAAGAAAAACTCTAAGTCTTCCTTCACTAATATATTCAAAAAACAACTCTATTTAAAGATATCTCTACATGTTTCGAACATAGAAATGTTCATCTTCAGGAGAAATAAGATGTTATAAAAAGAAAAATAACTAGTGCTAACGTTCTAAGTTTAAGATAGTGAGAAGGGCACATTAACATTCTACGTCATAAAAGCACCAAAGAACAAAGTACCGAAGTGTTAAATTTGCCAGGTATAGGGTAATAAAAGTAAAATTAAAGGAAGCAAGGCCCATATGTAAGCGAAATGATTAGTACAGCCGTAGAAAAAAGTAAACTTTGGGTTTAAACATGCTGAAGAAAAGGAAAGAAAAAGTGATCAAGTGTGAGGAAGAAGTAATGAATGAACAGTAAAATTAAGAGAAAAGATAGCGTTAAGATTCAAAATTGGGTCGTCATAAGTGAGTCTTAGGTTAACTGTAAAAGAGAAAATTCAGGTTAGCGAAAATATAATATTTCTGTATGCAACTTACTCTCCAAAATTCGTAGGAATAAAAATAGTAGTAATCCCGAATTCTTAGGTTCAGCATATTAAAAGAAAAGTTCAAGAACCAAATAATTATTAACTTTCAGCAAGTGAGCCAAACAGCTGGGGATTTGAAAGTGACAAGTGATAGTATAAGAAGGCTGAAAAGACACGGCACAGAGTAAAGAGAGTGTGTCGTGTGAACGACACAGAAAAGTTATACCGCACCAAGTATCCTTTGTGGCAGCATAGAGAAGTGATTATGGCGTAAGAGTCGCAAAATCCAACTTTATCTTCCAAAAGTTAGTAAAATGGAACCATTTTACACTTATGACCACCCAATTTTGAATCTTAACGCTATCTTTTTTCTAAATTTTACTGTTCATTCATTATTCATCATATTGTGCGCTGCACTAGGGATTTTAACAGCGTTGATGTCTTAACAAGCTTATACAATGCATATATAAGATCGAAACTAGAATATGCCGCAGTGATCTGGACACCTGAGTATAATGTTCACATTGATAATCTTGAAAGGGTGCAGCGAAAATTCTTAAAGTACCTTAGCTTTAGGGTCGACGGAATATATCCCATGCAGGGTTTTCCCCAGACTCTACTTCTTCAGAGATTTAAATATGAATCACTCAGGGATCGCCGTGATTACCACCTATTAATGGCTCTGTATAAATTACTAAACAATCAACTCGACTGTATTAATATATTGGGTAAGCTTAATTTTAATGTGCCACGATTGAATTCACGACAAAATATGACTTTCTACGTGCCTAATCCAAAGACAAATATTTTAAAGTTTTCTCCTGTCTTTCAAATGTGTGAGAGATATAATAAGCGGTTTGATTTAGATTTTTTCAGTTCTTCGGTCAGTACAGTAAAGAGGTTAGTGCTGCATTAATACTTTAAACTGAGATTGTGCGGCTGGTATTATTTTTTGTCCAGTGACATGATTTTCTATGTTCAGTCTCTCTTTTTCTTTTTTTACTGTTACTTTTCTTATATTCGAATAATTAGTTTAGGTTTACGTATAGACTAGCTTACTTTTGTTAGTATTTTTAGCTTCACTTTTAGTATATTTATTTTTTGTGTAAACTTTTTCATGGTCCTGCCTTGTAGTTGGGTTATTTAACCTGTAGGGTAGGTAATGTAAATAAATAAATAAATAAATAAATAAATAAATTACTTCTTCCTCACACTTGATCACTTTTTCTTTCCTTTTCTTCAGCATGTTTAAACCCAAAGGGCCTTGCTTCCTTTAATTTTACTTTTATTACCCTATACCTGGCAAATTTAACACTTTGGTACTTTGTTCTTTGGTGCTTTTATGACGTAGAATGTTAATGTGCCCTTCTCACTATCTTAAAGCCTAGCTTAGAACGTTAGCACTAGTTATTTTTCTTTTTATAACATCTTATTTCTCCTGAAGATGAACATTTCTATGTTCGAAACATGTAGAGATATCTTTAAATAGAGTTTTTTTTTGAATAAATTAGTGGAGGAAGACTTAGAGTTTTTCTTTCCCTTTCAAAAATTAAATAGTTAAATATGCAGGAGTTAATGGCAATTTAAGAGGGCAGGCGAAAATTTTAACCATCATTGTAAATAAGTTAGTAGAAAATAACTTAAAATGCTGCACTTAAAGGAAGAAGGAAAAGAAAGGATAGAATTAGGTGAATTCACAGCATAAAACATGAGTGGTTTTTTATTTATAAATTTATAATTTTAAAATGTTTGTGTCAAAAGGAGCCAATAGACTGCGGTTTTGCTCGACGAGCATTATTGTCTGTTCGAACAAAAACAACGCACAGTGCATGTTTTACAGTATAAGTAGCAGAAGACGGTTGTAAACTAAAAAACAACAAACAAAAATACAATAATAAAACGAATTATAACAATAAACTCATAAATTTTCCCGCACCTTTCTTAATCAACCGTAAAGCAGTTAATTTTCTTGTCTATTGAGCGCGTATTTTTCCTCAGTCCATTTATCGACGGAGCTTTCACGTATTTTTCGAGATATGTTCGCGTTTCTGGGATTACTTCATAAATTGCCAAAATATTCTTTTATTAAACTGGACGAAATATCAGAAAAACTGGTCCATAATAACAAAAAAATACATATCAATAAATATGACAACAAGGGATATTGAGTGGAGTTTTTAGGTCAGCTTACCATCTTACAAAAGCATTTCCTGACCGGCTATGTTAAAGACTAGTAGAAATACGGTACATCTATGGTTTGCAGATGTACCGATGTTTACATAGTAAGTGTGTTTTAATCACAGATCTGTAGTTAGACCTGACTGTTTACATTTTTACTCGATCCCTCATCATTCCGTCCTTTTCTACCATTTCATTGTGCCATAGCCAGATTTACATATTTATGTATTTTTTTTTTAAATTAACTTCAATAGCTCTAGCAACTGCTTTAATAAAAGAATAGTCGATAATTATTGTTTCCCTCATACACATAATAAATATATTTATCAATAATTACACTACTACTCAAAAATTATTTCTATTTTAATCGTATCGGGCACTCTAGCAACTTTCATTTTACAAGTATCGCTTACTCTTTGAAATTTTAAATGAACGGGATTGGCGTAGCGATGTGGCTGGATTGGTCCAACATAATTTAAGTTATTTAGAGGCTACTTTCGATGATTTCTGTGTTTTTTTGTGATTTTTGTGAATACAAAATTTGTAGTAAGCAAAAAAGTGGACCAAATGAATACGAATTAAAGTTTTCGTTGGTAAGTAGGATTATGTTTTATTATTCATGTCTGCGAGTCTAGGGATGGGCAAGAAAAATCGATGTTTTCATCTCCAACATCTATATATTTACCATCGATGTTTTAGTTTCGATAATTTTATGATATCGTCGTAAACATTGGAACACCGAAATAAATCTCAAACGTTCGAAATTTGTAGTATGATAAGATTCACATCTCTCATCACACTCTGTGTGACTTAGGTGTTCACTTGGATGTTAAGTTAGATTTCCATATTCACTATGAATACATTGTCAACAAATCATTAAAGTTATTGGGCTTCATGTGTAGAAATACTAGAGATTTCCTAAATATTGACAGCTTAAATACGATTTACAAAACTCTTGTTAGGTCATGTTTGGAATACCTTTTTTGTGTGTGGTCACCGCCATATTTAATACATATTCAAAATATCGAAAAGGTACAAAAAAAATTTATTAGATTTATTGCATACAAATTTAGATTGCCTGTTGACTCCTATGATGGTCCGAGGCGTAGGCGGAGACTGAGTTTTGGACTTACTTTCTAAACGCAGAATTAAATGTGATATATATTTTTTATTTAAATTAGTGAATGGAATAATTGAATGCCCAGATCTTTAAATCGGGTCAACTTTCGAGTTCCATCTAGGGACACAAGAAATCACTTTCTTTTTGCACTTGTCCATCATAGATGCAACTACGGTAAATCGTCTCCCATACCTACCTAGAATTGTTAATAATGGGAACAAAATTAGTAATGAATTTGTTTAACGCTTCCCTCGCTTTCTTTAAGAAAAATATTTCTAAAGTTTCGCTGTAATTATATTCTTGTTTTATTACGGGAGAGCTAATTTAAGATTCAGTTATCTTGTTTTTCTTTTGACTGTTATAATAATAATTATTATTAGTTTGTTAAGTAAAAATTGTAATTGGGTTTTGCCCGTCGATAAATAAATAAATAGTGACACATGAAGATAAGTTACTGAGCTCGGTCAGAGAGTGTATTCGTATTTATTATACCCCATTATTTGTTAAGCTTTTTGAAAACATTGATGTTTTCTGAAAATACAAGGAGCTTCTTGAGACAATCATCGATGTTTTTCGGCAATAACCGATGTTTTCCAACACTAGCCGATGTTTTTCCGCACTAATCGATGTTTCTCGACAATAATCGATGTTTTTATATTTTATTTTCATCCAATGTTGCCATCGATGTTAGACATCGATGTTTTCGTTCGAAGTGTCCATCCCTATGCGAGTCTATCAAGCATTGCTGCCATGCAGTATGTCATTGTATTATCATAAAGTAAGTAAGCATAGACATCCCACTTAAAGTGGCGAAGGCGAGGCTCGAGGCCACGATCTAAATTGCAAGAAGCGAAGTGCCTTTAGACGGATATTCGCGTTCTGTAAATGTTTATCGTTCGTCGTAACTTGCTACAGATTTGTACACAATTATGAGCGGTAAAATATTTTCCTTGCATGGTTTCTCTTGGTTTTGTTTCTCTATGGTATTATGAATATAACGTGTGGTTTATTGTTTATAAGGTCTTTGGTTCCAATAAACCTTAGTCCGAATAAAAATAAATTATTCTTATTTTAATTTGTAACAGACCTATCAACGTATCGTGTAAAGACATTTCCAGTTGAACGTAATGTACCATTTGGTACATATTCTCGACCAACCTACAGTTTTTTTCTCAACCCTAAGGTTAGGGCTAAAGAAAAAAGCAAAATATCTGCGATTGATACTCGACTCGAAGATTAACTGGGGCATGAACTTACAAGAACGAGTCAAAAGGCGTCAGTTGCGTTCTATGCCTGGAAAAATGCCATTAGTAAAAAGTGGGAATTGAAACCCCATCTAGTACATTGGACATATACAGCCATTGTAAGACATATACGGGGGGTCCTGGTTGGGTTTGTTCGGGTTTGGAAACAGTAACAAAAAATATTTAACTAACGAAGATACAGCAGACAGCTTGTTCAGGAGTAACTGGTGCTCTTAATTCAACACTGACGGCGGCACTGGATGTGCTGCTACATCTGCTACCCGTGGTTATTTATGGTAAAAGGGTGGCTGCAAAAAGTGCTCTGCGAATGAAATAGTCGAAATACCGGTACGGTACCAACTACGGACGCAGCAGCATACTAAGGATATAACCAGGCCAAAATTTGCGATAGCTGACTGATTAGACGGTTTCGCTGCCAAACTTCGGAATTGGGGTAGGGAAGAGTGGAAAGGCAATCAAGTAACAAAGGAGACAGATCACTTGATCTTCACAGGCGGTTTAAAAATGGACATCGGAGTGGGAGCTGGTATCTTGTTCGAAAGCATATAAATATAGAGGTTGTATAGACTCCTAGACTACTGCCAAATTTTGCAAGCAGAAACTCTGGCAGTAGATAAAGCAGTCCATATCCTGCAGGATTATCCTGGCCTGAGTTATCTATAGACAGTCAAGTAGAGATAAAGGCAATTTGCTTTAGAAGCATTAAATCAAAATGAGTAAGGCGCTGTCGCAACAAATTCGGCATATTGCGTGCCCAGCATCGAGTTACCTTGTGCTGGGTTCTTGGCCGTTGTAATATAGATGGCAACGAGGCTGATAAAGCGCCCGCCAGGGAAGGCACAGGCACGTGTGCCAAACTAGCAGAGAATACTGTGATCGGTCAAAGAGGAAATAGATCGGTCAGCTAAACAACACTGCTTACACAAAGCAGATGAACAAATCTAAAAATCTGTAGCATCTCCAAGCAATTGGCCCCTACTTAATAACAGGAAAACTTCAGCGTTATTACAGCACAGTCGGAAAGATCTAAGAAATATTACTGCCTTAGTCACCGGGCATTGCCTTTTCGGTAGACACGCTGAACGTATGCAAATAATAGCTAATTACTTCTGTAGAAGTTGTAGAAGTGAAGAAGAGGAGAGAAGGATTCAGCGTTTCTTACGTGCCTCGCGAGAAGAAGGTTTAATGCCTTGGAAAAACCATTCTTCAGTTAACAACTGGGCCAACTCTAAATTTAGAAAAAGTAGTCGCTGGTTTCAATGAGCTGCAAATATTCTTCTACGTTTTACGCCGAGTTAACTATCAGGAGGCTAATGCGGATAGGTTCCACGGAACACGTATGATATCACAACGGTCCTCATAGAACTACGTAAGACAGTTTAGACGGTGTAAGAATTCTGCCACTCTAACCTAATTTAACCTAACTTTAAGGTCGTTGTTTAAATTTCTGCTGATCCTGACATTTTTATCTAAGACCAGAATTCTGGAAGAAAATTAAAGTTCTGCATTGCTCCATTAGGCTACTCCCCCAAAAAAAGGTCATCACGCAATCTTCAGCAAGATAGCTCAGGGCTTTTTTTCATTTTTACCAGGTATATTAGTAAAATCAGTTTTTTCTTTCTAAACGCATATTTCCCCGGGCGCATTATCGACGAAGCCGTCACATATTCTCCCAAAATATCTTCGCATTTTTTGCGATTACTTCACAAATTGCCAGAAATTCTTTTATCGGGCCTGAAAAAATCGCTCCCTCAAAGTATAAATTGGTTTGCCTGGATCAAGTTAATCAAATTTCTGGTTTAAAAAGTGTAACTTTAGGGCTTTATTCTGTGAGGATTTTCTCTTAGGGATAAGAATTTTCGGGATAAGATTAAAGATGATGTATCCAAATGTTGATAAAGCCCATTTATTTGATTTTAGTTAATTCCTTAATACAGGCAGCATCTAGGAGTTTTTTCTGTCCAATGATTTGTTTTAAACTTGCATCTTAAAAGCTTGTTTTATTTATTTTAAAACATACAGGGCGGCGCATCAAAAACTTTCCACCCAGGAATATTTTCTTGTATACACATAAACAATTTTTTTTAGAAACATAAGATTTTTAAATATATATTCTTACAAGCTCTCAAGTATAAATTTGTTATCTTAAATAACTCGCAAAGGAATTAATTAAAAACTTTAGAAATTCTTGATTTTAACCTCCTACACTGAGGAAAAAATCTAATGCAACAGGTTTGCTAAGACATAGTTTGTATTGATAGCTTATTTTTTATTAACCCATATTAAACAAATTGCTAGTATATCATACCTGCTTTAGTGTTATATCAATTCCAGATTTACTATAGCAGTGTTTTTATTGGTAGTTATCAGTTCCATTAGCAGCACAGTCTTGTTAAATAATGAACCACTTTTAATACAGCAATTTTGTTAAGAAATAAATTGTATCCTCTCAATGCGACGCATGTTGTTTCCAGTAAAGCTCTTTCTCTACAATAAGGAAAGCAGAACGGCGTCCCCAAAAACGAATTGCATCCGTTAGAACCTATAATCCGCTGAGATGTTGGTGGGGGTTCGTAGCGATCGGCAATCGCCGCGCGCCGTAGTATATGTTGCACAGGTCCCATCATTATTCGAGTCTTCAAACTATCCTATCTGAAGTTGTATTCTATGGATCGTACCAATACCTATTTAAAATTAATTTATTTTTACTTTATATATGAGTTTTTTAAAACTTTGCATATATAGCACTACAAGATTCCTATTTCGCACAACCCATCATTAGTATTGGACTTTATAATCTATGGACGAATTTTACGATCTTAGTAAACCATGCTGCATAATGAATAATCACGTGCAATGTTCAACGACAAGAACAATATCAGACTAAAAAATATTTAAATTTTTGAGTACTATAGTACTGATTTTTATTGGTAAGTATATGCTTTGTTACCCGTAGCAAGCAAATATTATTATGATTAATATTAAGTTTCATTACGATTGCCAGTCGGAACAAATACAGTATATAAAACCAGATTACACCCCCATAGAACTTGATAAGTACTGTGAGTATTTAGAGCAATAATGGCAATAAACCATTCTATGGTAGCATTAACTCCTATTTCTAAGGAATAGAAGGCTTTTTCTCAGTGTAAAATTAATCCCTTGAATTTGACCTCCCAAAATAAATTAGAAACTTTTGATTTTGACCGCCAAAAATGAATTAGAAACTCTTGATTTTGACTACTCAATATTAATTAAAAACTTTTGATTTTGACTTCCAAAGTACAGTTGGCTTGGGTCCAACGAACTTGCAAAAATTAATTCTAAATTCAAATATGAATCAATCTCCTGAACTTTTGCCAAATTCTTCCTTAAAGTTTACGTAGGTATAACTAAATGAAACCTTATATAACACACAGAGCTTAGTGTATTTTTAAAGGTTTTTCGGTTAAGAAATTAAAACATTACTAAGGTACTGTCGGGTCGTAAGGCCGGGCAGGTTATAAGGCCATGTCGTCAGAAATCCCACAAAAATTAATTATTTTATAGGCTTAGCGCCATTTATACTTGGGATGACCTAAACTGAGCGAAATAACACGTGGCCGGAGAGCGACAGTCACTCAGATTGGCAACAGTGCGCTGCCAACAAAATCCGTTGAATTTTAAGTGCTGTGGTGTAAAATTTCTGGATAAAAGGTATGTGATATTTTCATTATAGTTAAATATAGTTGTGTCTATATTTTGGAGCATATGTTTATGAGGATGTCAACAACACTTGCAGACTGTTTATTTAAATTATTTGTTTATTTTCTGAATTTATATAACCTCAAAAAGTATATACGTACCAGACAGGTAATAAGGCCTTGGCCTTGGCATGTTGTTTATCCATGTTTAGCCTGATATTCTACCTAGGTTGGCAATAAGGCCAAAATCCATTTTTTTAATTTTATCATCTAAACGTTGGTGTGATATTTTTAAGTTTATACTTTTTTAACATTTTTAGGAATACTTGCACATTTTTTTTACCTTTTTTATACGTTAAATATCAAATGTTTAGTTTGGCCTTATAACCTGCCTAGGTTGGTAATAAGGCCAAAATTAATTTTTTTCTTGTTCTAGTTTTTAGGCGTTAATATATGTTTTTTTAAGTTCCTGTTCCTCAATATTTTTGGAAAATAAAGAATTAAGTAACGTTTTTTATATGCACAAAGTCGAAATTGTTTATGGGTTTTTAAATAAAAAATAAATAACGTTAACCCGGCCTTTTTACCCGACAGGACCTTAGTACCTACAATATAATATTTCAAATAGCATCTTAACGTGTGTAAGTATTGTCTTGACTTGTCACGCGTAATATCAGCAACTTCTTAAGCCCCTACCCACACTAACAAATTTATTAATTAATAACATTAGAACCTATTGTAATTAAACGCGTGGGCTACATTAAGACATTAGTCTTGTTTAGGGTAGTATAATAATGTAAAGGGTCGCTGATAGTCCTTGTTGACACCCTCAATATGTGCTCAAGGCCAATTCACAGAGATTTATCGGCTTTAGACTGATTATTCACCCTAGCAAATATTTCGAACAACTCTAGCAGGATGTTTGATTAGTTTGAGTTATCGAATTACGGATATTGAATGCGAGGATCGACCTATATACATTTATTTGATTACGCATCTGAGAAACGCAACTTACAACATAAAGAGATTGGTATTCACCATAGACTTCTCATAGATTGGACTACATTGTTAACGTTTTAAAGAAATCACAGATTATAGCGTTCACAACTTCTCTGGTTTCCTGTATTAGTACAGTACAAATACGTTTTGAAATTGAACAAATTCACATCAAGACGGGACTAGTGGCAATTAGTAGTCAATATGTCTCTAAATAACATACGAAAAGTCCCCAGCCGTCTGAATGTTGCGTCACGGAAAAAACCAAGCCGCCATCTTGAAAATCAAAATATAAAAAAAGGGCACTCATGCATTTTCGGACAAATATGCTTGCACTAATTTCTTTAACTAAAAGATAAGAATATTTACTTATCTATGTCAGCATTAGAAATAATTATTTTTAGGGTTTTGTCAGCATTTTATTAAAAAAGCACCAAATTAATGCCAAATGCTTTATTTTCTAAAATAAACATACTTTTTTTATTTAATGCTGGATTAAATGGAACAGTTTCTTTCTAAAAAATAAATATTCTATTGAAGAACCACAAAAAAAAATAAGAGCGAAGACTTACAATAAATATGGTTAAGAGTATTCTTCCTCATCTTCCAATTCCATCAAGTCAACATCAGGCGATGCATTATTGCATGATAGTCCATTGCAGGTTTCACATAAGCTTGAACAATTATTAATGTTTGATTTAACACAACTACAGAGCCTAATACAACCTGATTTGCATTTACAATAAACCATTTCTAAGACAAAGTTGGGAGCAATAGGTTGAGCTGTGGTTTTTGGTACTAGATTAGAATCTCTTTCTTCCCATCCCCAATACTTTGGATCTTTGTTTTCATTAAGCCAGATATGAATTTGGTGATATACTGGAAAATAATGATTTTCGGCCGCTTTGCATATTGGAAGCCAAGTAGCTAGCTCAAAATTGTGATTAATAGCTTGTCGAGCAGTGAAATTTACCTTTCTTATAACAACATGATGTTGTGTCGCAACCAGACATGGCATGTAAGAATAAAATTTGGTCCTTTATATTCGAAACAGTTTTCTGCATTTCGCCTATATTCGTAACTTTATTTGGTTTCCCCATTTTTCCTGGTTGCAACATAAATAGTCCTTCTTTAATTACTTTGAATAGAAGCAGTACTAATAAATCACTATCGTCACCCACCACAGTTACTGGTGAACAAGTCTAATTTATTTTTAGGGCAGTAGCTACATTTCCAGTACATTTGGCTTCCAAAAAATTTATTTCGGCTTCCCTTATTTTGATCGCCAGAAGCTTAATTAAAGTTAATTTAAATTTTTACGTAAATTTCTCATACAAATCTGATAAAGGAAAACTGACATACATTTGTTCAATTTCAACATGGCAGAAAAAATCCTAGAGTATTCCTGATAGTGTCAAAACAAACCATAGGCACATAGCGAATGCGCATTTAAGGTTTTTATTTTTTTTGTCGGAAACTGTTTGTCGAACGATAAAAAGGCAAGATATTAAATTTGGCCTAAAATGAATGAGTATTTTAAAAATAATTTTTATCTTGAGAAAAAGCAGTGGCATACATAATATTTTTCCAAAATGTCTAGTCCAAACCCTTTCAGGACGCCACTGGTTAAAAAATTTTAAAATTTTTCTACCCAAAAAATGGCTATTGATGCTTAGAGGGCATGTGTGAAAAATTCCTAAAAATAGCTAGAAAGTTTTTAAAGTTATGATAGAAAAACGATTTTTTTCTTAAAACTTTAACACCCTGTAGTTCGAAAGTTGATAGGTTAAGGATATATATTAATATGAACTTTTCTTCTTAAAATCACCTAAGGATTCACACCTTTAAGGATCAGCATCTTATTCTGAAACACCCTGTAAAATAGGTGGAACAACTTTGTTTTGTTGGTTTAAATTTAAAAAATATGATTATATCAGGTCTTTGTATTTAGTACCTACTTATTTTAGTTCCATGGTAACAAAATCTAGCATGATAGCGACAACCTCGCTTTCCTTTTTTACACGTTAGCCATTTAAGAATAGCAACAAAAGCAATGGTAGTAATCAAACAAACTTTTTTTTCTGTGAGTAATCGTAGTATTTGTTGTTGCAATGCCGTGGTTAATCGTCGGAATACTCGTATTTGTACGTGCTTTGTGAAGTTTTCTTTTTTGAGTTTTTTGTAAAAGATTCTTCATTTTATTGTTATAAGTACCTAAGTACCAAACAAAATAGTGCGTCAGTGTCAAATTTGTGAAAAATTAAATTCTTTTAATCCGGATTTATCTTTTACAGGTAAGGTTTTAATCTGTGTTATTTGTCCATTCAGTGGGGTGTTGTAATCAGGAAAAAATAATTCCTGTTAACATTTTTATCTGTGAGATAACTTCTAAGGATGCCATTATTGGAACAATTATTCTTGCCATAGTAGTTAGGGTCAACTGGTGAATGAACAGTTAAGCGTAGTATCAACTTTAAATTAAACTCGATGTTATAATTTCGCATAAAATGGCGTAAAACGGGTTATAACGAATCTATTCATCATTTTTAAATTGAAAAGTAATACCTAAACAAAACAAATATAACAGTACATGTATAAAAATTGCTATTTTTGACGAATAATCAAAATATCTAGTAAATTAACGATCGAAGTTAGTGAATAAACTCGTATTGACCAGTTAATGAACGATGTATTTATTCTTCACTTAAGCCTTACAATAATTTAAATTTTAATATATAAGCCGGTACAGGTAAGAATATAATATAAAAAACATATTATGCTGAATTTACATATTAATAACAAATGTTCCTTCAACGCTATGAGGTATTGGTGCAGCATTTTTTGTTACAATTTTATCTAAGTGATACCAAATTTCATCAGATGGTGATGGCCACTTCCACGTGTTATAGATTGTATCATGTAGAACACACTGAACACTTTACAGTAATTATTTTTAACAGCCTCTATTAGGCCAGGAAAATGTAAACCCTCATAATTTACCAAAACATATTCATCTTTAGCAAATTGCACATTTACGTCGAAATTTGATTTGGTTTTATCTAAACTTATCGATGCCGAATTTTCAGGTTTTTTATTCTTAGTTCTTTTTTCGTCCAGTTCCTCGATTTTTTATCTTTATCACCCTTCCTCTTTCCTGTTTTTTTCTCTTGTTTTTCGTATGTTGTTCCTTTTTGTTGAAGTTTTAATTCAAAAAGTGACAGGTTTCCATCCATAGGTACTTGAGGAATCGTCGCTGTCAGGCCCTTTTATTTTACTCTGTCGCTTGATTTTATTTTTTCTTTCTTGTTTGTTCCTTTGTCTTTCTAGTTTCCTTTTTTAAGATCTTTTTGTCTTGTCTTATCCCTAATTCAGTGAATGAACAGGTACAATATCCAGTTAATAAACACTACAAAACCCTGTTCAATTACTGGCAGGCGTCTGTTTTTATTAGATTTAAGATATTTCATTAAACGTCCATATCATACCAAAGCTTTAAGGGTCATTTTTAGTCAATTTCAGATAATCGAATAAAATGCCAGTAAATAAACGGTCGTTCATTCACTGGTATTTGAACTTTTTTTCCGCCAGTTATTAAACATATTAAATTTAAACATAACCTAAACTATAATAAATGTTTTGCTTTAGGATCAATAGCGTTAGATTGTTCAACACACATTTTCCCGCATAAGCTAAATTTTTATAACTTTGTAAACAATTAAATATCATCACTTATAGTAAGTCAAGCATCTACTTATCCTAAAGAAAATGGCGCCCAAAACACTAACCCTGCGAGACCATAATTTCAACAGCGATTCGCTTCCGGTGGTTTACTCACTGTCGGCGTTTTAGCAACTGTACAATGTAAGTTAAATTAAAAAAGGATAGCAAACAAAGTTTAAGGGACGTATACCTTATTAGACCGAAAAGACTTATCGTTGTTCATTGACTGGGTCACATTCATTCACTGGTCGGTTGACCCTAGGTACAGTTAGGTGGTTTAAAGCCAGATATTAATAATTTGGACCTTATGCATTTCTTTCACTGATATTCTATGGAATTTGAAACATTCAAGTGTGAAATAACATATACCTCATAAAAGCAGGAAGCAAAAAAATTTATACTTTACATGATAACTTTAATGAAAACTTTTTTAATTATTAGGTACTTATTTATTGTATTAAAAATCCCTGCCACACCCTACGCCGCTGGTGTTGTCTAATCACTCCGAATCTTTTAACGGTCTCTCTCTCTCTTCTGTCTTTGTTTTACACGTACGAATATTTGATGCAAACAAACAGGCTATTTATGAATAACTGGCTTAGTCTATTCTATAAGTCTATGGTATTCTCATACACGCGGTACATAATGTCTGTTTATATTATTCTTAATTAAGATATTGTTTTTAAGTTAACTTAATTCTTAATTAAAGGATCATCTGATATGTCGGTGTTGCCAAATATGTTCGAATTTTCCCTAAAAATGTTATTTTTAGTTATTTTTGAGGTTATAAAGTTTTAATTTATAATAGTATCATACTATAGAAAAAATTAGGTACTTTTCGATTAATAAAAAATGTAATATGAGAGTCATACAAAAAAAAATTGATGATGGGTCCAGGAAACCAAAATGTTGTAACTAAAATATTACCAAGTAGGCATATATTCTATGTACAAAGTTGACATGAAAATGTGCTTACAGATTTCAAAAATATTGGGAAATATCCTAGTCACAACCGATCTAAGGAAATTCAACATTTTAGTTGATTCAAAATATCTCAAAAACCAAAAGAACCGAAAACCATCCGCAAGCACCAGTAAACTGGTAGAACATAAATTCAAACTTGAATGGTACAGGACGGTCATACCTGACAAAGTCCGCATCTATTGTCTTCCCGCCCGTTTTTAAATACCCAAGCGTCAGAAGCGTACCGTATGATTTTTATTTATCCTTAACATAGAAAGGCGTTAGTTAAATTATTTGACGACGCTGCACAACATTTACGTGCCAAAATCAGAAGGCGAAGAGAGCCGGTCGCCTAAACTGGCATCCCATTATTACTAAGTCTCAGAAAGCATCTCTTCAATATTGCCAACTTTACGGTTTTTACCTATATGTCCTACAAAGTAAAGATATTTATTTTTTAACCTTCGTAATTTTATAGGATTGATCGATCTGGATACCCATAATAAAATTGGGGCTTAAAATTGTAAATTAATTTTGTGTTTGGTGGTATACGTAGGTAATGTAAAATTTACATTTAAATAAATATGTTTTAAGTAGGTAGGTACCTGCTTTAGAAAAACCATAATTTTGTTATTAAATAATTAATGTTAAGGTTAGTAGGTATCACAACAATAATTGTGGGTATTCTTAAGTACGTAAATATATAATAGGGTGACGGTAAACTCGGCCGCTTTAAGAGATTATGTACTAATCTACTAAATTCCGCCTAAAAGGTATATTGGCAACCGGTTTGTTCGTTGTTACCCAGAGCATTTTTTTTATTCAATTTTTTTAACTAATAGTAGAATTAGTACAGTTGAAGTAATCTCGGCCGCTTTAGATACGTGTGCTAATGCCCACAACTTATATACCTGTGCAACCAGGCCGAGTTTACCTGTACAGCTTAAGACCTTATTTTGACCGCGACGATTAAAATATCTTAAGCGGTCGAGTTTACCTCTGCCCATATAATAATATATAATAATTCCATGAATTCCAAAGATAAAAAATTATGCCCGAATGAATGAGGATCAAACAAAAAAGAAATTAAAAAAATTAAAATAATATTCCATTCAAAGAAATTAATAAAAATTTAAAATAAAAGAGTACATTATCATCAAAATACTACGAAAGGTGTAGGAATAAATCTATAGCTTATAGTTCCCCCATCAAAAACTTTTTCATTGAATTTTGAAAACGTTTTCCCGAATACAATTTAAATCTTTCCGGAACCAAATTGTAAATTGCCGATACATTATAAGTAAAGCTTCTCCGAAATAAGGTAGTTTTGTGACGTGGTGGTGTTATCGTTTCTTTGTGCCTTATGTTTATAATATGTGCATCAACTCTAAAACAATTTTCCCGTACAGATTAGAAGGTATTTTTGTCGCAATTAGCCTGTGATAAAAAGTAGCGCAGTGCAGTCGCCTTTTATCCCTCATATTCAACCACTGCAACATCCTCAGCCTATGACTAACTGGATTTCTTCTACGTATGCCACAAATAAAACGCACGCAAAAATTCTGAATTCGCTGAGCGTCGGCCACAGTAAAAAATGAACCATGGACTACTACGCAGTAATTAAAAGTTGAAAAAACCAGGGAATCACATAGTAACCGCTTAACCGAAGCATCCAAAACATGTCTGGATCCATATAATAGTCTTAGTTTAAATATATACTTCTTTATACACTCAGATGCGTGTTTGCTAAATCTTAAGTCTTGATCAAACCAAAGACCTAGGTTTTTTAGTTCCTTGTTAAATTCTAATGTCACGTTGTTTATAGAAATCGAGATGTTGTTATTTAAGTACACCCGATCTTTAGGCCTACAGAAAAGCATGGCTTTACTCTTGCCTGGATTGAGTAATAAAGAGTGATTCTGAGAGGCATCAAATAAAGAGCTTAAATCGCTATTTAACAAATAACAAGCCCGGTCAACCTCTGATGGGTAGAAAGAGAGCCATAGTTGCGTATCGTCTGCATACATTTGTTTGCGACAGTAAGTTACAAACCTGGAGAAAAATGCCGTATATATAGAAAACAGTACAGGCCCGAGAATGGAGCCTTGTGGAACACCACATGATAAAATTTTTAAATCAGAAATTTGTCCTTTTTGGCATACGCGTTGTCCGTTGATTAGAATAATTTAACAAAGTAGGTACCTATACAAATCTACCTACTGTGTCTTTATTGAGTTTAGTTTCTCTATCATCTCTGCACGTGGTTCTTAGATTGTGTTATTCTCATTTGTGCCTTGGTTATTGTGTATTTACAGTATTAGTGTATTTAATATTTATTGACTAAATTATTTTTGCAATGTCACTAAAAAAGTTGGGAAGAGAGTTGCTATTATACATAGTAAGGGACGGAAAATTATTAGCAATGTCATTAAGTTTATGCAGAAAGAAGCAGAAGAAGGAATTACTATTCCTTTGAAAAACTACAGGTATGTAACCAATTTATGTGTTAAGTTTAAGTAGACTGATTTAATTCTGTGAGCAGGTTATAAAAAATGTAGGCCTTAGTCACAAGTTAATATGATTTTTGTAAAGAAAATTCTGTGCGATTTTGAAAACATTTCTGCAATATAATTTATACGGATTAAAACCTAGATTTTGAGAGAAATATTTATAATTGTATTATATATAATTTTATATTATGTAAAACGCTAAAATATAATAATTTAAGGAAGAGAATCATGGCTGCCTTTGGAGTGTCTAAAGGTAGTTTGCAAAAGATATCACAAGAAGGTCAGAAATTGACTTTGAAGGGCTGGCGTGTCGATCGCGCCCGACGATTTAAGAGTGCGATGGAACACGTTGTCCTTTTTCAAGTTGATGACGCTCTGTACCATTCAAGTTTGAATCGGAGTCTAACATAATTTGCCTAAAACTTTTTCCATTTAACCGTCTTTCTATCTCTTATAGTTTCCGAGATCGCAATACTGTCAGCGCCAATTTCCAGCAACCTGTATATAATCGTTATGCTCAATATTTGGTAGAAAACCTACTTAGTATTTGATAAGATAGGTAAGCATTTTTTTCCATAATTGTTTAATTCTTGTACGTAATGTTGCCAATTCTAGTTAGTTTTTTTTGAAGATTTTTCATAAAAAAAAACTAAAAACATATGCATATTTGTTTACTACAAGGAGTTTTAAAAAAATCCTGCTTTTTGTTTGGCCAATATAGATACGCCCCCTAGCGGCCAACCTAGAAACTTAAAAATAGTTTCTAGCAATTTATCTTCATCACTTTTGTAGTAAATATTATTTTCCGCAAGCCGTACGGTATACGGTTTCCAGGATACAGTCCCGTTTTTAGTTGTACACCCGGTACAAACGTAAAGTATTTCATTCCATACGATAGATAATTTGGAAAATTTAATTGAAATACCGACATATTACAAAGACGTTCAAAAAGTCATTCCAGCTTTCACGAATGAAATAAAAAAAATATTTGAAGAAATAGTCCATGCTTAAAGTGGAGTTGAAAGTATGAAAAGGGAAAGAAAAACACAAAGTCTTCCTCCACAAGTTTAATGGAAAAAAATTCCAAGTATTAAGGGTCTCTACATGTTTCGAACGTAGAAACGTTCATCTTCAGGAGACAGAAAGTTTTAAATCTATGCTGATGGTGTTTTATTATTAATTTTAAAAAAATTTTAAATAAGCCTCGACACCTAGAGAGGTTTTCTTCTTCCCCACTTTTTTGGTTGTATCACAACCCTTCATCATGTTTTAATCGCTCTGTGGTTTCGCCACTATCAAATATTTCATGTTTCTTCTACACTTCTGTTTAAATCCATAAAGCTCCATTAAGGTTCTAAATTTCAGTTTCTCTTTTGCTAACACCATCAGCATAGATTTAAAACTTTCTGTCTCCTGAAGATGAACGTTTCTACGTTCGAAACATGAAGAGACCCTTAATACTTGGAATTTTTTTCCATTAAACTTGTGGAGAAAGACTTTGTGTTTTTCTTTCCCTTTTCAAAAAAAATATTTCAAATAAATAAATTTGAGAAGTTAATTTTACAAAAGGTATAGTCAGATCTGGTCTTAACGTGCGGGTCCAAAGGTCACTGATCATATGCGTCAAATCAGACAACACAGAGGCTATCAAAATGTTGTGAGATTATTTACAAATATACCGAAGGAAGGAAAAATAGTTTCATTATTTTAGCTATCGCGAAGATAGCCACATATACCTAATATTATTAGTTTTGTAAAAATTATGTACAGGGTAGTTGAAAAAGTTACAAAAAAATTATATAATCGTTAATTATATACCTACTGTACCCTTTAATTTAAAACGACAATAATAAACAGTGCAATTTATTTTAACAATTTTACTACTAAAACCTAAAAATACAATGGCATTTAGTCTGATAAACTATTTCGATAATGAAAGAAAAAGTGGAAATTCGCAAACCAATATGCAGGAAACCGTAATGAAAACACTGGGAATTGGTTTAAGGACTATGCAGAATAATGTGCATGAAAAAAAAGCATAATATAATACCCAAGAATACTAAAAAATGTAAACGAAAAACACCGTTTATAATTATAGCCTAAAAACTCTCATCGTCACTTATAAAATCTGAAAAGTCCTCGTCGTCTGACTCGTCTTCGAATGGAGCAATTATCATTGGCGCTACTTCGACATCTAGTACTTGTTCTCGATCCCACCAATCCCTTATTAATATTTCTGTATGTTCCACCGATTTCTTCCAGTACTCTTGTGTAATATGATCTAACGAACCTTGCCAAACTATTTGTACTTGGTCGGATTTAAGACCATCACCTACATGTTTTTCATAATAAGACTTTGCACCAGCCCATATTAATTCTATTGCGTTAAACTGGCAATGATATGGCGGCAGTCGTAGAACCTCATGACCATATTCACGCAGTATTTCATCTACCGCGTATATTTTGGGTTTTTTAAGAGACTTTGCTATTGATAGGAGTTCCGATTTAAGCATATTTGGTAAAGGATTTTGGTTGTGTTTTTCCAGCCACTCATAAATATCACTTTTTCTCCAAGATGAAGTAGGCTGTTATTAAAAATTCTTGAATGATATGATGCATTATCTAATACAATTAAAGGCGGAGCATCGAAATTTGGTATCAATTGAACTTTTAACCATTTTTCAAACATTTGGCAATTCATATTATCATGATAGTCAGCACTTTTTGATGTTGAAGAAAAAATTAAACTCGCACCTGCAACATATCCTGTTGCAGAACCGGCATGCAAAATAATAAAACGCTTTCCCATACCGCACCCCTTTTTCCTTTTAACACTTTTTACAGGCTCATCTTGCCAATATTTTGAACCACTTCCATTTGAAAATATCCACGTTTTGTCTAAAAATACCACTTTTCTAAATTTTGATTTGTAATTGTCCGTATATTTTTTTAAAAACTGAACACGCTGACTCACTATCTGTGGCTGCTCACATAAAAATCTTCGGTTACAGTATTTTTTATAGCGAAAACCTAAATTTTTTATTAATTTTGATAACGCTTCAAGTCCAATTTCCAAAACACCCCGAATTTTTAATGTTTTTTGTAAAACTGGAAGAGTTACATTGGTTTTTGATTTGTATAAATCGTAAATCACATTTCGAACTCCCATTTTAATATTTTCGCTTAAATCCTCAGTCTTTGGCTTTCTTCGTTTACACGTATTCTTGGGTATTATGTTATGTTTTGTTTCATGCACAATTTTCTGCACAGTCCTTAAACTAATTCCCAGTGCTTTGGCTACTGTTTCCTGAATATTGGTTGGCGAATTTTCACTTATTCTTTCATTTTCGAAATAGTTTATCAGATTAAGTACCATTTTTTTTTATTGGGGATGCAAAAACCCAGAAAATTGTTTCATTTTGTCACAAACTGTCAAAGTCACAAAACTGGCATATTTAAAATAAAACGTAGCCTGGTGCTATTATAAGCTTTTTTAGAATCGCTGGAAAGTAAATACATATCCTTGTTTTTCATGTCAAAATGGAATAAGTCTGTCTCATTTATCTTACGTATTTTATTTAGAGGGTAAAATTAAACGCAAGTAAAGAAAACAAAAACTGAGAGTATGTCTTTCTTGAATCGTATGACCCGCACGATAAGACCAGATCCGACTATACAAAGCCCGATTCTTAGAAAGCGAAAATATTCCGATAAGCTTTACCCAAAAAAACCCTATTTTTCAAATCAATCATTAAATTCTCGAAATCTCCGACTATGGCCTCACTCCCCAAGTCTTCGTTTAATTTTAAAGATTGCTGTGTTCGCCTTCACAGTTGGCATAAATGTCCCATCCCTAAAATCCGGAGATTTTGTCACAAAAATATTACTTCCTCCGGGAACAGCCTATGAGACGTAAATCCAGAAATAAGGATATTCTTTCGGGGTAAAGTGGCTTCGTATATGGGTGATTCTCAAAAACCTTAAAAATCTTTTTCTATTACCATAATAAACTAAAGAAAATATTATTGTATTTTCGTATTTTTCTATTATTATTTTCATTGCCCTATTCGTTGTCCTCGATGCTTATTGCGGTTATAAACGTTTTTTCAAATTATTCTCTAATATAGGTATAGTCAAGTCCAATACGGCCGAGAAGAAGTATCAAACAATTTATCAAAAATGTATAAATCATAGGAGTTTTTCTGAAATAAATGCGTGTATTACATTACTACCTAATCCGTAATTGACTTTGACAGCTAGACTCTAAGGGACATAATATACAAAAGCATTATCTGTACGAGCATTTTTGCCAAAGAACAAAAAGACTAAAAGCAACATTTTAAAAGAATGTTTCAGCTAGCTTTTATTGTGTAAATAATACGTAGAAAGAATGAAGGGAATGAAAAATCGACGTAGATTTAAAAGTGGGGCCATTAAATGGGAAAAAAAACAGTAAACGAGAAGCTATAGTCGATTTAAAAGATTTTATGTTTTTGCATAATCCAATTTTTATTCAGTTTTAAAAATGTGCAAGTTATAAATGTTTGCTGATGACAGGCGCGTATACAGCCGTCAGTTATGGGGGGGGGGGGGGGGGGTAAAAATAGCGCCGCAGGCAAATTTTTTTGGGGTGCCACGCCCTTTTTTATTTTTGATTCTTGCTTTTTAAGTAATTTTTGACTTTTGAGCCCGAGTCTAATTAGTATTATCAATATACTAATTATATTGGTTATTTTTTAAATAAATAATAATCATGTCTTGAAATTTGTATTTATGTGATATAGAAGGTACTACGTATGGATATAATACCGAGAACCAAGCTGCAAGATTTAAGAGTTATCTTCTTAAATAATTTAAAACGAAATAATAAAACAGCAGTTTTAAAAATATATGACGTATATATAGGTACGAAGGTGACAGGTAACAATATATAACATTATGTAAATACGTAAGTATATATATATATAACAAGAAAAAATCAATGCCATGTGTGCTCGCACTCTCGATTAAAACCGACTCCACGCTATTGCATATTTCACTTACAAGGTTGCCGGCTTGTATTTTTTTAAAGAGTTTGGACTGATTTGTCAATTTTTTTTTGTTTTTTTGGGATGATGGGGGGGTAATTACCCCCATTACCCCCCCCCCCCCTTGTATACGCGCCTGGCTGATGACGTCCTAATTTATAGGAATGCTTCAAATAATTATAAAATAGGTAATAGTATTAGAAGCACCCTCGGGTGCCGAGTACTATATACCATCTAGTTTAAACCTGCAGTCTGTAGGCTAGTACGCTACTGCTACCTATACTGTAAAATATGCAGTCACAGTGCGTTGTTTTTGTTCAAATAGAATATTCGCCGAAGAAAGCAGCCAGCAAAGCCGCAGTCTGTGAGCCATTTTAAACCATTCCATATTAAAAAATAAAAGAGTTTCATTACGGTTATTAAAGTAAGAATTCAAAAAAACGTAAAAAATTAGTGGCATAACATACTTTCCCTAAAAAATATTTGTTTTTATTTATTTATTTATTTATTCATAAGTATCAACAGCACTGGTACTAATTACAGATACATCTAAAAGCTAGTAAGTATAACAAAAAAATAACACAAAAAAAAAGCCAATGAGGCGAACAAGTTTCAAATCACCATAAAAGTGGGTACTTAACTGAGCATCACAAAATTACGTAGGGGAGGGTGGGGCAACTTAGCCACGTTAACCTTTCAGTGGAGGTAAAATATTAAAAATAAAATAAAAGTCATATGTTTACGTTTTTACTCGACTCTTTGGTATAATAATAATTAACTGGAGCAGTAATCTAAAGCAAAAAACAATATCTAAAAATAACATAAAAACAAAACATATTTGTTGCCAAAAACGTACTTGCCCCACCTAGTGGGGTAAGTTAGCCAATGATCTATACATTTTAATTTCTTCATAGATCACATATGAAAGTGGCACTATATTCTTTCTCAAAGTCAGTGCAATCCTCATGAGACCGCTGCTTACACTCGCCACATTGTAACCATTCTTCCTGCGTCAATTCATATTCCTCTCCACAATATGGACAGTAGATATTCTCTTCCTCGTTCTCAGCTTTTTAGATACGTGCTCACTTTTTTTTGTCTTCGACTTTGGACTCTGCTATGATTTTAGTTACCTTTTGTTTGTCACTCATTTCTATTTCTAACTCTAATTTGTATGGAGAAGCAGTGATTTCTTCATCGGTGAACTTGCCCCACTATTCACGGAGCGAATTTTTTTTTTCTTTCAGAATACAGATTACGTATACTTACTTACTTAGCTCCGTAAATCGTAAAAATACTTTGTCAGCTAACCAAAAATCAATATTAGCACTGCTCAAATAAATTTTAAAACTGTGAAACTCGTTCTAGAATATTTGTAAACTCTTATACCGAAAACTTCGGTATACGAAAATGCTCCACTGTAACCACGTGCGTCTGTCTAGGTCAACGGATTCTTTTGAATTAACATATGGGTGATCAGGTGCATCAGTTGAAAACATCCGGACTTTCCCGAACTGCTCCGATGTTAAGAAAATCGCATTGGCGTACTTGCCCCGTATGGCGAACTTGCCCCACCCTCCCCTACTCTGTAGCCTGAGCCAAATATATGCTTGTCAATGAGATGTGGGATGTAAGAGGTAGTTCCGTTGCCTACGATCTAACGTAGGCAACGGTAGTTCTCTTAAATTCAATATGGCGACAATCAAAAACTTTTACATTACGCATTTTTTTTAGATATTAACACACTTTAATACTAGTATTTGATAAGTACCACTTCCTATTTAAAATTCCCAAAAAAATTTACGATAAAACTTTTCATATCCAACCAAATTTTATACTTATATATTGGTACCCAATTTTGTGACAAATTAAAACTTGAGAATCTTAGTAAAAACCAATACGAAAACTAATATAGTTTTTGTTTTTAACTGGTTGTTTGACAAAAGTGTTATTGGTTACGTCAGATTGTGGCCATATTGAATTTAAGAGAATTACCTCCTACATGGCCATTGGCCATTTTGAAAAAAAATACAACTTGTTATATGTCATTAAACGGGAATTTCAAGCTCTATCCAACTGTATGTTGTATACTTAGCAAAATTATGCCATGATCACAATCAAGTATAGACTTACCTACAAGCTGCTGCAATTAAATATTTAGTCTGTTAATTGGTTCTCAGTTTTCTCTCAATTAAGTCCTTGAATTGACCAAGACTAGTTGTAGTTACATCAATCAGATCAGATGTATACAGAAAAAGTGGCAAATTTTGTAAATTGGAGAATTTTTATACAAGTTTGTTCAAGGATAAGTCGGATAAAAATATTTAAGGCTCGCGAGTTGACTCTATTGACAGCAAATGGTAGTTTATAGGTAGTAATATGAGAGAACAACTTTGTAACGAGGCTACTGGTTGTCTCCGCAAATGAATTGTGTTTTCATAATATATAATAATAATATAAAATTTTGTCGGCAAAATTTTTGCTCGGTATGAAAGGTTGTTGCTTGGCAGTATGGCGAACGAACTTTTGAAAAACCACTTGCCTCACGGCTCGTGGTTTCGTAAAAATTGTCACGAGCGAAATTGCAAAACCAACAAACTTGAATAAACTAAGAGAACAATTTTGCAGACAACATTTTTTTCGAGTAGTATTCGACGTACACGAAATTTGACGATAGTGAAAATAAATATTTTTATTTTTAAGGTGACTTTTCTTAAATGTCAAAAAATTGTCGATGATACACTAAGCTGGTTGATTTTGTCGACCACCAGTAAGGTACTTGTATTGTCAGGTGAATACCGATTTTATTGCCGGTGTAATATACTTTCGTGAAATAGTCCAATTTGTATTAAGTGTTTCAACAATCTATACTCGTTTATTAATTATTTATAAATAACTCCCAACTTTATTTTAATTTCGGAAAAATTTTCGAAACGAAGCTGCTAAAAAACATAGTTTATTCAAATTTTCAATCACTCTGTATATACTAAAACTAAATATTTTAATAAATCGTAAGATTAGGGTAAATAAAATTCGACGCAACGACAAACACAAGACATCTCCAATGAACACAGCAAATTGTTTTTTAATGTAATTTCTATGTAAGGGTGTTAATGGCATTAATGCTCTCTTTATAATAGCTTCAGCTTAAGCTTTCTTCTCCTTAACCATCTGACAGGTTCATAAGCAAGAATATAAATGTACCATTTTCAACTTGACAATGTGGAAATCCTTTCTTCATAATTGCATCAGGGGATTTGCTTAGTTTAATAAAATTAGTGTCTTACTGTGGGTAAGACTTGGTTAAACCCCTGTATTAACCCCAATTTACCAATGTCTTCTAATTCGGTTCGAGAACAGGCCTAACTTAATCAGTTTCGTTTAGTTTTACAAGCGTCTGTTACTTGGGGATAAGGACTGACAAATACCGTAAAACGGGGTTACTTTGGCACCCGGGGTAACTTTGACACATACGTCGTTATGAACCTCTCTTTTTTCTAGTTTGTAACGAAGTTACTATGTTTGTCCGGACTTTATAATATTTTTACCATAATAATATATGTTATATATTTTTAAAAGAGCGAAATACAGGGAAAGTATTTTTAAGGTAGAAGCGTGTACAGTTGTACAGTTCCTACCGGATGCCGCGGCGTAAGACCGAGACGCGCACCGTACCACGGGACGATTGACCATCGCGTCGTACCGCCGGGCCTATTTAAGCTGAGGACCTCCGTATTTTCAGCAGAACCGAGCGTTCTCATGTTTCCACAGATCACCAGTCCAGCCAGGCCAGCGCAAGTAAGCCGACCGGCCAGCCAAATCTACAACGTCACCACCGATCAACTACGCTCTTGGACCCTGACACGTCTCCCCACGCCGCCTTCATCATCGTCTATATATACGCTGGTTAAATTACAGGTACCGTTCTCACTCTTGCACACACATTGTATACATACCGTTATTTCTCTCTTACATTCGCGAACCGTTTATCGCCTTCCTTTACATACAAGATCGAGCTATACTTAGGACCAAATTGACTAGGGGGTAACTCTGTCTTGTTTTATCATATTATAGCAAACCGACATCTCTTTTTTTCATGTATTAAGACCGGATTTTTTTCACCAAATTACTGAGTAGTACCGTCCCACTCTAGTTTAACCAAACGCGTTGCTTTCTCTCTCTTACACACACACTGCTAACACCATCAGCAGAGCTTTTTCTGTCGCCTGATAATGAACGTTTCTACGTTCCAAACGTGTAGAGACCTTTAATAAATTTGTAAAGTAGGACTTTCAGTTTTTTTTTTCGTTTCCATACTATTAAAATGTTTTTTATTTCTTAAAATTAAATTTTTGTTCATATTGCCTCTTTAAATCCACTTTTTCGCAAAAATCGGAAAGTTTTTGGTGATGTGCGTAAGCCATACTTTTGTCGTTCGCTGTAGACCAAACAATTGTTTTTTTAAGTTATGTTATGATACAGACACACGTGTCTTAATTTTATTTTTACTGTTCCGCCATTCTTTCGAACTTTGCCAATAAACTGAATTTAAAATTTTATTTAATAACAAGACATATTTTGTGTTATAATAGAGTATTTTTTTAAATAGGTTAAATTTTAGCTAAAAATACTTTCAGGCATTTTCTAACTAAAAAATAAAAATGTTTTGTGGCAGATATCTCTATACTGCTATTTGAAATTATAATATTAATACCAGATGGTGACGGGAATAATTCAATTAAGAAATAGTACTCCAGCTTGACCTTCCATCGCCCAGTGGCGGATAAAGAACTTCACTGACTGGGGAGGGGGGGGGGGGGGGCACGACCTAAATTGTTTTTAGAAGTGAGTTGCTAATATTTTACACATAACAATAAAACACCACTGTTTTTACTTGTTCAAGGCAATAATCTACTTTTCTTCCGAATAAGGAAAGGACTGAGTAGCAAGGTAGGTGTATTTCGAAATATATGTTATTTTATATATATATAGTATAAGTTGGTGAACGATGTTCATTCATTTTCTCTTATTCACCACTATCTGCGTGTTTAATTACCTTACTGAGACAAATAAACGATCTACAAAGTTTAAAATTGCCATTAGATGGTCGCCAAATTTGGGACTGTTCTGTTCTGACTAAAAGGCTGTCAAAATATTTACCATGCTTGCACGGTATAAAACAAAAAAAGTCAAAAGTTCTGCAGACAAAGTCAAAACTACCGAACAGAACTACCGATATACATTTTTCAAATATAAAAAAAGTTACTCGAATTAATAGTACTATTTAACAACTACAAAAGGCAAAAACATAAAAAGAGTCAAATACCACTCTAAAAGTCGACGTTGACTAGCATTGTTTCTTTTCTACCCCAATACTCAAATTCCTATTGGCCAGATACTCTAAATTTTGAAAACTGATTGGTTAAATCACGGTACAATTAAGTTCTCACCGCAACATCCAACTAATCAGCCCTCTCGGAAAACACCAAATTTTACAGCGGCCGAGCATTGTCTTATTCTTGTTGGTCTATAAAAAGAAAAGCAAAATAGATACGATAACGTATGTCGCTTATTATACCGCAGACCACGCGCATTAGCCCCCCATACACTAGCGGATAACTTAACGAATTTGATATGGCACGAGCCAAATACGCCGATAAAACTTTAGGTGTATGTGGCGAGCCGAGCTTCATCGGACCGTGTAATATCTGCCACGGATGAAATCAGCCGGTTTTAACCCGTCAGTAGATTCGCTAGGTTAATTTGGGACGCGTATCAAGTCTTCCAACTTGATACGAGACGCTGATCGGGAGAGATAAATTGTCGCATTATGGTATCTTTGTTTTTCAAATGTACCTCCACCATACCTACTTAATAAATGTCTGAAAGTATCATTATCCATCCTTAAATAGTTACGGAAATCATTTGGCTCGTCTTGTTGAAGTTCTTTCAAGAGTAACATATGACTCAGTTCATCTCTACGAGAAATCCATTTTTTTATCCACTTGCTCCGTTTTTTTGATTTTTGTTTATTGGCAATAAATACATACGCTATGGCACAAGCTTTATCTTCTACGATTGGTATTCATTTTTAAAACTCACCGAGTACAAGCATAGACAATTTACCTTTAGATACCTACATCTTATCTCCTGCGCAAACAAAAGTTACGTTTTATGGGTGAAAAAATACGTCCGAGCGCATGACTCGTCGGTCAGCTGTCTTCATTCGGGGAACCTTCGTGCATGCGCACAAACCTCGTGTTATCGGCCGTCCTACTTTATCGACAATAATCGATGCGCTTAAGAATACTCTCCAGAACCGGCTCGGCAGCCATTTTTGTTGTTGTGTTTTAAGGTTTCTCTTCTCTGCGGATTCCTTGTAGTTTTCTAAAGTTTTCAGCTATCGGATCGGCTATCGTGGATTGTGGGACTGGTGTTTAATATTTATGGATTTCTGGTTTTTGTGTAGTTTAGTTAGTGAATTGTGTTTGTGCTTTTAGTGACTCGGATTGTAATATAAACAATGACTAGTACTAGTTGCAGCCGTTGTATAATTGTATTATGCCCAAATAGGGGTAAAATAAACCCTCTATGGTGGCATATGAG
Source organism: Polydrusus pterygomalis (assembly GCA_963969555.1). Classification (NCBI taxonomy): domain Eukaryota; kingdom Metazoa; phylum Arthropoda; class Insecta; order Coleoptera; family Curculionidae; genus Polydrusus; species Polydrusus pterygomalis. The sequence continues at coordinate 89,311,417 of OZ018377.1, read as the reverse complement.
CAAGAATTTAAATTTTAAAGCCCGGACCTGTCTATTTTCCCATTCGTCAAACGATAATGTTGCAGTGCGCATGTCTAATAGTTCCCAGTTTTGTTTACATGCGCGAGGCCATAAAACTGCCACATTCGTGATTATTGTTTGTTTATCTAAAGGTAAATTGTCTATGAGTACAAGTAGTTAATCCTAGTCGTTCTAGAACCACTGGTTAAATCTTTCAGGAATTCCAAAAGATCGCGAGCCAAGCCAAAACTGTTATAAAAAGTGAAGTTTTGTCCCATTAACGAAAAGATTTAATTAGGCGAATCTAATTGGGTTATTAGGTCGGCGAGCAAAATTCGACAGTTTTGGTACGTGCCGAGCCTAGCTCGCAGACCAAATCCGAACGGATCAAATCGGTCCAACTTATATGTTGGTGTATGGGGGGCTATTGAATTGCTGTCTGGTCGATAGGTGACGGCGGATAATCCAAGGTAAAGTGGAAAGTCATTTTAGCACTAAATTAAGTAGTATTGAAAAAATCCAAAACAAAAAAAAATATTTAAATAAATGTGTTTGTAAAATATTTTAAACTTTTTTGTAAAAATATATGATTTTACATAGTTTTTTATGGACATAAACATAAATACACTTTTTGTTTTAACACTACCTATCAAGGGACCAACAAATTTTGGGCTTATATTGTACCTACTTACTTTAAGATCCTTGAGTATATCTATTAAGCGTTCACCGGCGCTGAAAATCGAACCGGGGTCGCCGCGGTCTTATTCGGCAGCTCTACCACTAAGCTACCATATCGGGCAATACTGACCTGGAATTAAAAATACAATTTATATATACAACTTCTAAGTTATACATAAATATTTTTTTTATTTTCAATCAAATACCACATCTTCAATATTAAAAAAAAATTTTTCTTTACCCACACGGCCCAATAACCGTTTTATTATCTTCAGAATTAAATATCATAATTACTCTGGTGTTTTTTTAATAAAAGAAAAATTGTCGATATTATGGCAGTTTTATTTTACAGTGTGACCAGTAGTAGTAGTAGTAGTAGTAGTAACAAGATTTATTTAGCAATGTGCTACAATTTAACAAGTTATATAAAATATTTGAACTAATTTAACAATATCATCTTTAAAAAAATTTTATCAGTCACTATTTTGTTTTTTAAATAAATAATTTTTCAATGATTTTTTAAAATTTTTCAAAGAGGTCTGTGATTTAATTAAGATATTCAAGTTATTATATTCACTTAATCCTTTATAGAAAACCGATTTATATGTCAAATGTTTTGATACCCTACCTAGACAAAAATCTTTATTATACCTGGTTGAATAGTTATGATTTTCAAAATTTTGAGTTATAAAATCTTTCAAATGAGAAGGCAGTAAGTTATGTTGTATTTTAAAAATAAAAGTACAAATCAAAAAAAATATTAAATTTTTAACATTTAACCACTGAAGTTTCGTTAACATTAAATTTATTTTCGTATATTTATCCACATTTAAAATTATACGCATAGCTTTATTTTGCAAAACTTGGAGTCTATTAAAAACCCCATCATTTGCTGTGTATAAAATAGTTGAACAATATAAAAAATGAGGTAAAATTATAGTGTTATAAATTGTTTTTCGTGAAAATAAACTCAAATTTTGACTAATTCTTTTTAAATAATTAATTTTTTTTCCAATTTTAGATACCAGATTTTCAAAATGTAATTCAAATTTTAACTTAGAATCTAAAATTACTCCCAAATATTTAAAAGAGTCTATAATTTCTAATTTTTCATCATCAACAAAAATATTTATGTCTGTATTAATCACGCTATTTCCAATAACCATAAATTTTGTTTTAGAAACATTTAATTTTAATTTATTTACCTTTAACCAGTTTGATAAAGTTTTTAATTCAAAATTTAAAATGTCTATACAATCAAGAATATTTTTACCCTTTATATATAATAAGGTATCGTCAGCAAACATTTGAATAAAACTTTGTTTTAAAACATTTGGCATATCATTTATATAAAGAATAAATAATAATGGACCCAAAATGCTACCTTGTGGTACCCCAATATTATTATATTCCTTTTTAGAAAAAATATTATCAATTTTTGTTTTTTGCTAAAATTTATTTTCCACTTTACTGATGACACTGTGTTCTTTTTTGTCTTAATATTAAGGTGTATTACTTTCAGACACAAACTACGTTTTCAAAAATACTTATTTTATGAAGTTACCTTATACAGGGTCCAAAGCGAATAAACTTTGCATCACATGCAACCAAATTTGAATAGCCCAATTTTGATTTTGTAGAAAAACACACATTTAATATGGCGCTACTTTAAAGAAAATGTATCTGAAATAAAGCATTGTCAAAACTAAGAAGTTTTATGTGGGTTGCGTTAAGTCTTATTTTGCAAAAGTCCTGCAATTTACAAAATATGGGTAAAAAATCAAAATTATCTTATGCAGCTAAAATTTTGTATGTGGGCTAGAAACCGCATTTAAAAAAACTTTTTCCAATAACTTTTTTCGATACTCTCAGAAATAACCCTACTTTTGAATTATTTTTTGGAAAAAATTTAAATTTGACAGATAATGCGAATCACGTGACTACTATTTTTTTTTGCTTTATTTTCATCTCGATCGAAGCAGAACTTGATGCCAAAGTAAAATTTCGAATAAAGCTATTAATAAAAAAAATCCCATATCATGCGGACTTTACTCGTCACACTGTATATATTCTATACTAGATTATTTACTTTAAAGTGGTGGTCCCTAACCTTAAAATTTCTATTTAATTTTTACGCTTTGGTATACCTATGTATCTTTTTTTCACTCTGGAGCAATATCACTTGTTTCTGTTTTACAATATTTCGAGGAATAGGGTCCAAACCATATAGGAATTAGGCTAAATGTTACAATTAGGGTTGTGGAATTGACAAGTAAAATTATTTTTGGTCGATTGACTGGTCGTTTAACCGGTCAATTGACCAAAATAAATTTGAAAATAAAAACAAAGAAATAATTATAAATCATTTGTATTATAATTTGTAAAAACGCTAATAAATTATCACAATAATAGTATGAACAGACCTGTTTAGCGCTGCGATGTCGCCGTGGATGATCGGGGAATAACTAAATAAATGAGTTGCCGCCTGTCATGCCGTAAACGGCATAGAAGTCTTGGAATTTTGGACCGGGTATAGGGTGTAGGGTAGGTTAACTGGAGTGATCACTAATGCATAACTAATGTTGATAGCAAATTGTTAAAACCAAAATAATATGCTACAATATTTTGAGCGAATTTGACCGGTCACATAGCTGCTGCTGAAATTACGAACGTTTGCAACAAGTTCTTCTGTTCTTACATATGGTCTTCCTGCTCCTTTTTTGTGTTGTATAGAACCTGTTTCCCTAAACACAGCCACGGTTCTTTTCAGGAAATGATAAAACTCCCCAGCAAAAAAAGCAACGTTAGGAAAATGTTCGTGAAAATCGTCCATGCACAAACCTGGATTGTATTGTCACTCACCATTTACTCTAACCCCGTTTCGAAAATACGCTTCAACCATGAATGTTTTGTGCTGTTCCGTAAAGCCCATTGTGTGAATTGTTCAAGAAATTGGAAAAATTCGCGATGAATCAAATTACTTGCAATGACTGTCAAAGATGACGGAATAACTGATTGATTGTTAATTCAGGTAGTTACTGACACCCAACAGGTATTAAGCTCTACGGCTAAGCATTACGTCCTTAGATGCAAGGCCCTCTTTGATGCTAATAATTTTTGCTCGCACGGTATAAAAAAAGATTTCTTGTTTACTTCTCAATTCAAAATTTTTTTGGTATTTTGTACAAATACTCACAAGTCGAAATTTTTGACAGGTGTCAGGGTATCGAGTTTTATTTTTGTATACTCTAAATATTTTACTTTAAAAAGGTACTCCCCTTTAAATGTTTTCTAAAAATGTACGATCTGGAGTACTATAGACAAGAAATGTATAATATGAAACATCAGACTTATTTTTACGTCACCTATAATATGCTCCCCAGAGCTTGCTCAATACTTACTAGACACCCAGTAGATGTTTCACAAGTTCTAATTTATTTAAACCTACTTAGTTAAATACATACGAACATTATTATTGTCTTCTGTCAATAGAATAGCCAAATCTCATTTTTTAATTCTTATATAAATATTTTCAGTATTCTTCAATACCATTATTGTCTTATTTATTTATGACATTCCTACTAGACCAAAAGCAAATAAAAAACTCTATTCGTAACGAACCGAGTAACTTATTTAAAAGGATACTTTATAGTAAAAATAAATAAAAATACATTTTAATTAATAGTTCATTTAGGCATGTAAAATAAACCCCCTTTTCGCCCTGCGCTGTCACCGAATTTTCAAAAATTGGGACATAAATACGATTTACTTTTGTTTAGTTAGTTAGAATATTAAAACACGCATCCCTAATATAAACTGTGTCGCTCATGTAGCGGATTTTCAGATTTAACTTCCATTTTTGATATATATAGGTAAGTACTTACAGCAATTTATGGTTATATTAATTGACCATTATTTCAATCAAATTTTCCGAATTGTCAAGTTTAGTATAATAGTTATTAATGATGTTAGTGTTAAAAGTGTCATTTTATTTTGTGAGAAGGGAAATTGGATAATGAGCGTAGAGAGTGATTGAACCCTTCGGACATAATTTTTAACACTCGCATCATACACTTTTTATTCTACAAACATTATTAAACCCTTTAATTTGTAAATAAATCAAAGACCTCTTATAGAATACATCCGATTGTTTACATTTTAAAGAAATCAAAGATTCCCGCGTTAATAGCAAACTTACTGTTAACTCACATTAGATTCGTAAAATTAATAAAATACACGTTTTGCAAGTACAGGGTGTTTCATTAAGGTCGAAGAGCGGCCATATCTCGGAAACTACTGGGCATAGAAACTCAGGAAAAGAAAAATGATAATAAAAGTGGCCATGAGAAAATTCTGGAAATAATTTTCAAGTTCCGCATTTTGCCGCAAAAGGGCGTAATTGAAAAGTAAATTTTTAAATTTTACATAACTCCGAAAATTCCACATTAAGGTATATGCTTGATAATACTATTTTAAAGCTTGGACAATTATGCATCATTTTGGTCTTATGCTCATTGGCGTACCGACTTTAATAAGAGTGGGGGAAGCTGTTGAAAGTGTAATCATTTAAATCGCTGTAACTTATAAACGACTTATCCGATTTTAGCAAACTAAAGACTGTTTGGATGAGAAATGTATGCACTTTGACAAATCGTATTTAGTTGTCCATAATAGTTCTCAAAAAAATGCTAGAGGGCGCAATTTGCAATAACAATACATTTTTTGATTTTCCTCCGAAAAAATAAATCATACGGTATAATTATGATACCATAATCGAGAAGGAGATGAAATTTGCTAGAAAAAATATTAAAACCGCAGCTCGATATCTCCGTTCGTTTCTGAGTTATTGCCAAAACAATAATTTTTAAGACAAATTGCGCCCTCTAGCAATTTTATTAGAAACTATCTTGTACATTGGATACGACAATTAAAGGTACTTACCTTTCTCTTCCAAACAAGCTTAAATTTAGTAAAATTGGTAAAGTCGTTTAGAAATTACAGCGATTTTAATGTTTACACTTTCACTTGATAAGAGTGGGAGAAGCTATTGAAAGTTTAAACATTAAAATCGCTGTAACTTCTAAACGACTTATCCGATTTTACTAAATTTAAGCTTGTTTGGAAGAACCTTCAATTGTCGTATCTAATGGTACAAGATAGTTTCTAATAAAATTGCTAGAGGGCGCAATTTGTGTTAAAAATGATTGTTTTGGCAATAACTCAGAAACGAACGGAGATATCGAGCAGCGGTTTTAATATTTTTTGTAGCAAATTTCATCTCCTTCTCGATTATGGTATCATAATTATACTGTATGATTTATTTTTTCGGAGGAAAATCAAAAAATGTATTGTTATTGCAAATTGCGCCCTCTAGCATTTTTTTTGAGAACTATTATGGACAACTAAATACGATTGGTCAAAGTGCATACATTTCTCTTCCAAACAGTCTTTAGTTTGCTAAAATCGGATAAGTCGTTTATAAGTTACAGCGATTTAAATGTTTTTTTTTATTTTTTATTATTACACTTTCAACAGCTTCCCCCACTCTTATTAAAGTCGGTACGCCAATGAGCATAAGACCAAAATGATGCATAATTGTCCAAGCTTTAAAATGGTGTTATCAAACATATACCTTAATGTGGAATTTTCGGAGTTATGTAAAATTTAAAAATTTACTTTTCAATTACGCCCTCTTGCGGCAAAATGCGGGAACTTCAAAATTATTTCCAGAATTTTTTCATGGCAACTTTATTATCATTTTTCTTTTCCTCAGTTTCTATGCCCAGTAGTTTCCGAGATATGGCCGCTCTTCGACCTTAATGAAACACCCTGTATAAATTGAGATAAATTACAAAAGTTAATAAGATACAGGTAAAAAGTTTTTTTTTGTGGAATTAAATAAAATAAATATGTGGTATTTAGTAACTCCTATTGTACCTACTTATTTTAGTGGTGACAAAATTTAGAATTTTAGCGGCAACGTCGCTTCCCCTTTTCACGCGTAGGCCATTTTTAGATAGCAACTGAAACCGCTGTAGTAAACGAACAAACCCTTTTTTCTGTGAGTTATTGTAGTATTTGTTTTTGCGATGTTATGGTTAGTCGTCGGAATACTCGTTTATATAAAGATACTTTGGGTTTTTTGTTCATTGCTTTTCTTAACAAAATGGTGCGTCAGTATCAGATGTGTGAAAAATTAGATTCTTTTAATTCGTGATTATTATCTTTTCACGGGTAAAGTTATACAGGGTGCGCCAAACTCAGTGGCCTATTAGTAATATTTTTAAAACGAAAAAAGACATTTTTATGAAAATTTGGATGTGGTTATAAGAACTGATATTCTATTGTTTTAAAATATTTGCAAAGTGGCAGTGTTGCCAGATCATCCCGAAAGTCATAGCAACTTAGGAATTTTAAATGAGACACCCTGTATATTATTTTACTTTTTGATTCTGCTTAATAATACGAAAATATTTTATGCATACTATCCTATGCCCATATCTGATAGTTTTTGAGATAATAATATATAAGTAAGTATTATTTTAAGACCAAAACATGTTTACTAGAATGTCAAATATTTTTGTTAGCAAGGTCCCCAGAAAGTTAAAATTTGTACAGAAGTTTCCTAATATATGGCCGTTTTGGAATTTTAACGACATATTACAATATCTCTACATAGAGTTGCTAAAAAAAACGTTATCGTCGTAATAAGAATAAATGCAAGAAACTCAACTATTTTAAATGGAACAAAAAAATGTATTTTATTTTCTTAACGAAGACTCTTATAAATTACCTACCTACCATACAGTATAACATCACCCTATACCTATTATTATTAACCAAATAAAAATGTTTAAATATTTAATAGTAGGCTTTGCCAGAATTTGTTCTGTAACAATTGAAACAGAGAAAATGTCAAATTAACTGGCTTTGAGAAAAGTTGTGTTTTTAAATTTTCAAGTAAAATGGCAAATAATTCGTATTCTAACGCAGAAATTTTAAATTTATTTTTTATACACGAAGAGTGTAATAAAATGATATCAAGAACATGTAGACGATTCAACGAGCTGGATCCGAATTCACCTTCAATAACACCTAAAAAGTTTAGAAGAATGGAAAGAAATATGTTGCAGTAAAATAATATTAAAAAACCAAGAATTCAAATTAAACCGATAACCGGTAATGAGGAAAAAGGAGATAAATGTTTTGGCATATTTTCATGCAATTCCACATGCTCCATATACAGCGCAAAAAGGGACTTAGGATTTACATTTAAATCCATAGAGCGAATCTTACATAACCATAAAATGCATAATTACAAACTTATTACCCTTCAGGAACTTTAACAAAATGATCCTTTAAAACGGTTCGAATTTTGTGAAACTAAATTAGTCCGAACACAAGAAGAACCCGATTTTTTTTTAAATATCATTTGGACAGACGAATCTAAGTTTTCAAGGGAGGGTATTTTTAATCAAAGAAACTTTCATTACTGGTCTAGACAAAATCCTCACTTCTTAAGAGAAATACATTTTCTGCATCACTTCAGTTTTAACGTTTTTTGTTTACTTATGGATAATAAAATGGCATTTTGTATTTATGACGAAAATTTAACGGGTGCAAAATATTTAGAAATATTGAGAAGCTCCGTAGTAGACTTATTGATGAATTACCCTTAAATATGCTTCAAAACTGCTGGTATCAGTTAGATGTAGCACTTGTTCATTCTAGCAATGAAGTGCGCATAGAATTATTCAACAAGTTTGAAGACATATGGATTGGCCGACAGATATCATGGAACTGACCCCCCAGCCCAGATCTCCTGACCTTACCCCATTAGATTTTTATTTGTGGGGTACAATAAAAGAAAAAGTTTATAATACCGCAGTTACCACAAAACTGGATCTAGAGCAACGAGTAAGGGCCTCTCTAGGATCTATAGACGGAGAAGAAATACGGAGAGCTACAACAGAACACGCAACAACAACTAATTATGAGTGCTTAAGATCAAACGGGGGACATTTCAAGCAATTTAGTTATTAGTATTGTTGTATTTATTTTTATTTAGTTAATAATGTTTCTAAAATGTATGGTAAACCCGAAACGGTTAAAGATAGGTATAGGGTGATGTTATACTGTATGGTAGGTAATTTGTAAGAGTCTTCGTTAAGAAAATAAAATACAGGTTGTTCCATTTAAAATAGTTGAGCTTCTTTAATTTATTTTTATTACGACGATAACGTTTTTTGAGACACTCTATGTAAATATATTGTAATAATTCTTTTAAATTCCAAAATGGCCATATATTAGGAAACTTCTGTACAAATTTTAATTTTCTGGGGACCTTGCTAACAAAAATATTTGATTTTCTAGTGAACATGTTTTGGCCTTAAAATAATACTTATAAATTATTATCTCAAAAACTATCAGAGATGGGCCTAGGATAGTATACATTAAATATCTTCGTATTGTTAAGCAGAATCAAAAAGTAAAATAATATACAGGATGTCTCATTTAAAATTCCTAACTTGCTATTACTTTCAGGATGATTTGGCAACACTGCCTGTTTGCAAATATTTTAAAACAATAGAATATCAGTTCTTATAACCACATCGAAATTTTCATAAAAATGTCTTTTGTCGTTTTTAAAATAATTATAATAGGACACTGAGTTTGGCGCACCCTGTATAATATTGTGTAGTACTTAGTAAAAAATAATTATTGAAAATTACTAAGGCCCAAATTATAGGTATCTTGTTAGCATTAACTATAATATAACTTTTAACCCAGGTGCCACACTTATTCGTTTATCAATATTTGATATACCTTACTTAAGGCACAGAATATATAGCTTGCGTAGTGCTTAAGGGTATTTAACCGCATACTATGTGAATAAAGAATTTGTGTTAGTTAACAAATATTCGGAGATTGAGCCGAACACGAATGTTTGCCATCGCTAAATTAACACACATCAAAGTACTTAATTAGTAAATTGAAATATTCGGTTCTAAAAATGTTATGTGTGGATGACATCTGAAACGAACATTCGTGCACGATTATTTGATACCAAATATTTGCAGAATTGCCGGATAAGGATGCCATTATTGGAAAATCAATAATTATTGTCGTGGTATCTAGTTGCATATGTGTCAGTCAGTACTAACAGGACATTAATAATTTGGGCCTTATGCATTTTTATTCTTATTCAATTACAAACCTTTAGCAAAAACAAATATTTGTCAGAACGGGGAACAGTTTGTTTCCAAACTTTTATACCACCCAATGCAGGTAGCTAAATATTTTCACACCGAAAAAGTTTGATTTTCCTTTTTTCTTAAAAGAAACAGAAATTATGTATACACAAAACTGAAAATTAAAACATTCAAGTATAAAAACCATATAGGGTTCTCTCGTAAAAGCAGGGAACAAAAAAATGATACTTCTAGTCTAAGATCCGACCATAAAACGACCTTCACCCATCGCGTTACGGGATGAAACATGTTTTTATATAAAGTTTAATATGTCAAAAAATATATTTCCTAAAGGTTGACTGAAAATTTTGGTGCAAAGTATTTTTAATTAAAAATTAAAAAAAATTTTTTTTTAAACGTTTAGCTTTTAGGTTAGGTTCCATTATATTTGACATAAATTGTGTGCAATATATGTCAAATATGACAGAACCTATCCTAAATGCGTTAAAACTTTGCTTGGTATTTACTACAGGGTAGCCGATTAGTGCGACAAAGGTCAATATCTCCTGTACCACTAAGATAGCGGAAAGCTTTTGACAAAGCTTATTAAGGGTTGAGAGGTGCTTAAGTAGTCAACCCAGCGTATGCATATTGTACAAGCTACATGCTTTCGATTTGTATGCAATTTAATACGTAACGGAATGAGTGCAATGTTTAAAAAAAATCATTTTTTATTTTTTAATGAAAAATACGTTGCACCAAAATTTTTAGTCAACCTTCACGAAATAAATTTTTTGACATATTAAATTTTATATAAAAACATGTTTCATCCCGTAACGCGATGGGTGAAGGTCGTTCTATGGTCGGATCCCCTACTATTCTATTATAACGCATTTTTCTTTCTGGTATGTTAATAAAAGTGTTTACTATTTCAACAATTAAAGTAGTTTTCCCTATTACTACACTGCAGCACACAGCATACCAGAGTATATTCAACTATCCTCTACTTGGTTATAGGTCATGAACAAATAGAAAAAATAAAACATTTCATATTTTACCGGGCCTAGAATTGCATTAATTTGATTCAATATATATTTACAGCATAGGATTTTTTCTTTGGCCTCTTTTAAGATTCACTTAATTAAAAATGTATTGACACTTTAATGAAAACCTTTTGATTATTACTTATTTATTGTATTAAAAATCCTTGCCATTCCTTACCCCGCTGGTGTTCTCTAATAGTTCCGAATCGATAAGCCAATACAAGTCCGCGAAAAGTCGGAATTTCTCTCTCTCTCTCTCTCTTCCTATAATATAATTCATGCTAAGCATATTGCCAAAAACAAGCAACCTACAACTACCTACCTACAACTTGCAAAATGTTTTAAAACTGAATGTCTTCATTGCGTTTAAAACTGTTAATACACTGAAGAAAAACAACGGAGAAGACTGATCACTTCTCCAATTCAGGAGTTTATTCGTTGTGTTCTGAATGTCTCGCTGTGTACTTCGGCTAATCTGAAAGAATTATATCTACCAGAGTGCGCGAACATCTAAGTCTCTTTCACAAATATAAAGATTTAGACATAGTTTTTCTACACCACAAAAAGTCACAGTTTTACATCAATGTACTAAAGGTAAATAACTTGATTTGCTTCAAAAAATGGAAATTACTAAAGCCAAGAAAAGCCCAGTATTTACCTGCGTGAACGATGTTTTTAATTTTGAGCCCCATCTGATTTATAATAACCTCAAAAGTGAATAGTAGGTATCTATTCGGTTGTTTATTTACTGACTTGGCCGTTAACGGTTATAAAGGGTTAGTTGAAATAACCGGAACGGCTATTTTTCTTGAAAACTACCAAGGCTAAATCAATGAAATTTGGTACAGGTGGATAACAATTGAAAATTGACAATTGCGACGTTGCCAGATTTTTATCTTTTTCTGCAACTCAAGAAATGTTTTTTTTTTCAAATGTAACACTACTCTCTTTTTTAATTGAATTCGATTCCTCCCAACAATATTCCCATTTTCTGATAGTATCAAATTTTTATCTCAAATAGTTCTGTGGGAAAAAAGTTAAATAAAAAAAAATCCAATCTATTTCCATTTAAAAACGTTTCAAATAATGTGAAAAGGAAGGTTGGTAGACATAATGTACCTAATAGTATAGATAACGATAATAACAACAAACAACTGCTAAAAATAACATAGCTAGTAAAAATTACTTACATATTATAGTACACTACATTAATTTGATTATGAAACCAATAACATATAAGTAATTTTTACTAGCTATGTTAATGTTAGTAGTTGTTTGTTTTTATTATCGTTATCGATACTATAGGTCTACATAATGTCTACCCACCTTCCTTTTCACATTATTTAAAACGTTTTTAAATGGAAATAGATTGGATTTTTTTTAGAGTTAGGGTTGTATCTAATTAAGTTTTTTCCCATAGAACTATTTGAGGTAAAAATTTGATACTTTCAGAAAATTCAATAAAAAAAAAAGAGTAGTGTTACATTTCAAAAAAAAAACATTTCTTGAGTTACAGAAAAAACTAAAAATCTGGCAACGTCGCAATTGTCAATTTTCAATTCAATTTTTTAAGTTATCCACCAAAATTCATTGATTTAGCCTTGGTAGATTTGAAGAAAATTAGCTGATCCGGTTATTTCAACTAACCCTGTATATAATTTTGGGTCTATTAAATTGGATTGGTAACCGACCGACTTCGTCTTATAATTTGTTGTTAGTATAGTTTTATTATCCGTGATGTAGCTTATTAGTTTTTTAACAGCAATCTTAGATTGTCTCCAACTGTTTGAAGGGTAGCTAGTTTTCAAGTTTGGTTTTGCGTGCAATTTATATTATTTTGTTGCCCCTGTTAGGTCTGATGATGCCAGTTTAAGGCGATTCATGTTACCGAACTCTATTACTCAGAAAATAATTACTTTTAATATGCCACCAAAAAATTATGGAACTAAGAAATGACTTCCATGGTTGCAAGTTATTATTGTTGTGTTATGGTAGATTTAGTAATTATTACTTAATGATCACTTAGGTAAAGTTTCGGCATCCAGTTGTCAAGTTTTCATCACTGTAAATGCTTCTTTTTCTCCTTCGTTTTTGAAATTAGTTTTTGATTAAAATAATTGGTTATTATAATAACTACCGTACACACACACATGCCCACCAAACCAAATGGTTTTCAAAATTCAATTATAACAAAATACATAATATGGGTAATAAACCAAATGTTGATGTCCATTCAATGGTTCATTAAATAATAAAATTAATAGTTAGAAATTTAAAATTGCAATGTTATTGTCATATAATTAATAGGCTGATTTATTATGCACATCAGGATGTTTTTATTAAAAGTGATGAATATATTAATTTATCCACATCATTATAATAACCAATATGTCAGTGATAGAGAAGCATAACGATGATCAATATACCGTGCAAGCAAAAATTATTTGCATCAAAGAGGGCCTTGCATCTAAGGACGTAATGCTTAGCCGTAGAGCTTACTACCTGTTGGGTGTCAGTAACTACCTAAATTAACAATCAATCAGTTATTCCGTCATCTTTAACAGTCGTTGCAAGTAATTTGATTCATCGCTAATTTTTTCAATTTCTTAAACAATTCACACAATGGGCTTTACGGAACAGCACAAAACATTCATGGTTGAAGCGTATTTTCGAAACGGGGTTAGAGTAAATGGTGAGTGGCAATACAATCCTGGTTTGTGCATGGACGATTTTTACGAACATTTTCCTAACGTTGCTTTTATTGCTGGGGATTTTTATCATTGCCTGAAAAAACCCGTGGCTGTGATTAGGGAAACAGGTTCTAGACAACATAAAAAAAGGAGCAGGAAGACCATCTGTAAGAACAGAAGAACTTGTTACAAACGTGAAATAATGCAAAATACGCCAACAAATTGTATAAGATGCCTGTCCCAAGAAGTGGGATGATCTTATGGAACATGCAGGACTATTCTCAAGAAGGAGCTTAATTTATGTAATTATTTTTCTTTTTCTTTCTGTATATTCTTACTTTGTTAATTTTGTAAACAACAAAAATAAATTTGTATTTGTCTACCAATTTTATTACTCATTAGTTTGGCATATCATGTGATAATATGAATTTTAACCTATATTTGGTTAGATATATCGTCCCCATATCATTGTTATCTAAACCAAGCACTACGTTTTTTAATCCAAGCCCTCTTTGATGCAAATAATTATTGCTCGCACGGTACTTGTTGCTTTATGACTAATAATTACAGTTGTTATATTATACGTAGCATTATGCGCTAAATTGTCGGAGATAAAATCAAATTTTACATGCAAGTAGACAAAGTATTACTATCAAAGGTATGGGTAGTTAATAGATATATTTCCTAGTTTTCTTAATACATTTACAAAGTTTTTTATAAAATTATTTCTTACTTGGATTCACATATTGAAAATAATTATTTCTTTCAAATTCTCTGAAACTTCATAAAAAGACTAACTTTAAAAATCCTTTTTGAATGTCCACAATAGACCTTTTATATAACATTTAATCTTATATTATCGTACATTTCGAAGACGTTATCCAAAGGAATCCATTTTATTCAAGTGGAAGAAAATAATTGCTCCAAATGCTACAAAGTATAATTTAAAATATTCTTCTAGTGACATTTAAAAAGGCTTTTTTCTAGTTTTAGCTGACTTTTTAATAAGATTACGTTAAACAAAAAATTTAATTTAAATATTCACTTATCCAATTATTTCTTTAAAGAACGAAATTGCATTTTATTAATCGATACTTTAGCCGTATATATAAAATATATTTTCTAATATATTTATATACCTTCTTTTAAATATTTGGAAATTTTAGATTCCTAATTAAAATTTGAATTGCATGATGAAAAAATTGGAAAAAAATTAAGTATTAGAAAATAAGTAGTCAAAATTTAAGTTTGTTTTCAAAAAAACAATCGACATTTTTTATTTATGTGCCTTTATCTTCCAGTATTTTTAAAACTACCCGCTAAACCATTTTGTCTAATAAAAGGATTTTGAGCAAAAAAAAACATGCTTCATAAGGTAAAATTTCCTTTTTTGACAACCAATCAGCAACATACAAACAAACAACCAAATAAACCCGTTTTTTTAATACTAACATGAAACCCTATTACTTACCTCATTTGTCTAATGAGTAGTTTATTACCTAGGTAAATAATGAAGATTTTTCATCTTTTTAAAGAAATTGGCTGAAACTTTATTCCTTTAACGAAGTGAACATGAAAAATAAACTCTAGAAAATGATAATGAAAATTATCGAAAACTATGAAAATTATTTAAAATAATAGTTGATTGTACATCTGTGGATATTTGCCAAAAGCTGACATGTCCGTTTTTTTCAATATAAGGATTTCATCGCCTTGATATGTCATAAAGTTTAAAGTTTTGTTTGACAAAACATGATATCTCAATCTTTTAAACTGAGCATGCGCCGGATCGAGTCTTAATATGATATGTTTCTGAACTCCACTTCTGTTTTTGCCAAAACCTGTTATGTCTGACATATCATGTTCAGTCAGTTTTAATCGAAAGGTAGACAAAGACATATCAAGTTTTGACCCTTAGTGATGAAAATAACCTCGAAGGAGCAAACATTCAAGTTCAGAAACGCAAGCCAATTAATAGAAAATTAATGAAAGAAAAAAAATTAAAATGTGAAGAATATTTAACCAGAAAAGGAGTTGTAGTACCAGCTAAAGAGTTTATACCTATAACAAACTGCTGCAGAAAGAAGTGCGCGATTAAAATATCACCAGAGAATCAAAGAATTATCTTCGAAGACTTTTTAAAGAATGTTAGTAATAAAGATCAAGTTCTAGGCGACAGAATGAAATTATCGGAGAAAAGGGTAGAAAGAAAAGGAAGAAATAATAAAAGCAGTACTACAAAAGATAGAGAAATCACGGTCTCATATTTTGTTACTTTAAATGGAAAGGAAATGAATGTCTGTAAGACTATGTTCCAAAGAGTTCATGCAGTTACACGGGGCAAAGTCGATTTTATAATTCAAAAGAAACGGGCTTCCCAAACAGGATTCATAGATGAAAATTTAAGCGGACAGCAGAAGCCGATAAACGCACGAGATAGAGAAAGAACTGAAGTGTTCAACCATATTAACAGTTTCCTATTATTTGTCACCAACGCTTAGTGTAGCTAAAAGGTATGACATGTATGTCAATAAAAGAAGAGCGGAAGGAATGGAAAAGCCACTGTGTTTTTCTATGTACTTTAAAATATTTAGCGAACTAGGCTATAAAATTAAAAATCCCAGCATTGACACCTGCAAAACATGCGATCAACTTCAAAATGATATTAAATGGGCATCTATACTGACGAAGAACGAACAAAAAAGCTCGAAGAGAAAGACAGAGATTTAGAATTAGCAGAAAAAGCTTATAGTCAAAAGAAAACCGACAAAGAAAGAGCTAGAATTCTGAAAATGAGCGGGTCGTTGTTTTCCATTTACAACAGAACCTTCCTACGCCTATGTTAACCACAAGCGACAATTATGGACATACAACTTTACTATAAGGGATTGCTGTGCAGAAACTACGACTTGTTTTATGTGGCATGAGGGTATATCAGCGGCGGATTTAGGGGAGGGGCGACGGGGGTTTCGCCCCCCCCCCCCCTGAGCCTTCTTAACCACACCTAAAGTCAAATACGTCATTCGCGAATTCCTGTGAAATAAATATAAGAAAAACCTTAATTTCAACTTCCCATAATTAATAATAGAAATAATAGAATATTTTATAAAACAAGCCAGCCAATGATATAAATAAATTTATTGTCATGTTTTAAAAATAAAAGAAAAGATCAACACTGTTATTTTATGATAAATGCATATGGCCTAACTGGTAGCAGCGGCGGATTTAGGGGGGGGGGGGGGCTGTATAAGGACTGTAGCCCAGGGCGGCAAATATTAGGAGGCGGCATTTACAACATTAAAATTAAAACAAACCAAACACGCAGACCTTCGCAGAAACTTCATTATAAGCAGCTTTTCAATGATATTTTAGATACTACAAAAGGCCAGATTGAACTAAGATTTTCAGATTGGCATGAATTAGGTGCAATTTTTTGACTTAATGAATAAAAATATTTTTTTAAGTTTTTCAGAAAATTTCCCAAATAATCTTTCAGATAGTTTATGTCTAAGGTACAACTTTATAAAAAAAGAGTTTTTAGTTTAACTTATTTTTAACAGTTTTTTATGGTGAATTTTTAAGAAATTTTGGGCGTGGTCAAGAAAATTTTTCTCCCGACACTATCCTGCTCGTCTCTTTGTAGGTAGGTAGATATTACAGTTTTTAGTTTAACTTATTTTTAACATTTCTTTTCAGAGTGAATTTTTGATTTTGGGCGTGGTCGCGAAAATTTTTCGCCTACGGCGCTTTATTTCTAAAACTTAGTCGCCCCCCCTCAGCAAAATCCTGGATCCGCTACTGGGGTATATCCGACCGAGGAGCAGATCAAATTGCCTCTTGTATTATAAAGTTCTTGAAAGATTTACCCAGTACTGTAACTAAAGTTGTATTCTATTCCGATTCTTGTCCTGGTCAAAACAAAAACAATACTGTGGCAGCAGCCATTTCCTGGTTTTTGCATCAATCGAAAAAATTTTTAGTTATAGAACACAAGTTTTTGGAAGTGGGCCATTCAAGACTTGAATGTGATGCTGATCATGCCCGAATTGAACGAGCTAAGAAAGATTTATCTGAAGTTGAGATAAAAATTCCTCATGATTGGTATCAGTTTGTGCGAACCGTTCGAGGAAAGAAACCATTTAAAGTTGTTGAGATGCATAAAGAAAACGTTCTGTTATACTCGTCTCTCTTATAAAGCATTTTTGTTAAGCGCGATTATACTGAATCAGGACAGAACATTCGTTGGCATGACATAAAAATGTAACGCTTCTCTAAAGAACTTGGACCTGGTATCATTGAAGTAAAGTATTCACATAATGAAAATGAGCAATTTTGTTGCTTACACCTAAAAAGAAGAGGAAAAATGATCCTGAACTAAAACCTGTTTATAATGGTCCAAAACCCATTAACCCTAAGAAGAAAGAGAATCTCTTATATCTCCTAAAGTACGTCGACAGCGCTTATCACGCATTTTATCAGAATTTGAGCGTAAGTGAAAGAGCTGCTGAAGATGTTGTGTAAATCTTTTTTTTTAATACCTGCTTTTGTAATAAAGATATTAAGTCATAAGCCACTTCCCCAATTATTGATATGTATATTTAAATTTAATTTTTTTGCCCTTTTAAATTTAACGTAGGTATAGGCTTACTTTGAGAAACAACGCGTTTGTTTTGGTCATCACATCCCCGTCGTCTTGTTTTATGTGACATTCGCGGATCTGGTGTCTGGTGGTGTAAATTTCCTTTTCTCTCTTTTATTTACGTAAATAAGACAAAGTAAGATATGAACATCGTAGGAAAACCTAGATAATTACGTTTGGTTGTGGTTTGTTTGTAGGACTTCTAGATTATTTCAGTTGCGGATTGTACTTAGGCGATTACGTAACAATTATAGATAATAGAAAAATTTAGCAAAATTTGGGCGTGGTCCAAAAAAATTTTCGCCTGCAGCGGGCTTTACGCCTCTATGCAACTAAATGCCCCCCCCCCAAGACAATATCCTAGCTACGCCACTGCCCATATTTGGCAAAAGTTGGTATGTCATTCAAACTTTATTTTCTCTCAATTTTTTAATAAAACATTACCTTTTCGCTAAAAACTGGATATTTTTAAATAATAATGAAATTTAATCAAAAACAATATCATTATGAAGAAAAAGTTTTCATGTAAAAATCGATTTGTCAATAACACAAAAACTTTAAAATGGTTTCCCTTAAAACTATTAAAAATGACATATCGGCTTTTGGCAAATAACCAAGTTGTTAAAAGTCATGTGCACTACTGCATTTCCATTATTAATAGAATTACCATTATTTATTATAGGTAAATTTACTTCAGTATTATGAATATTTTCGATAATTTATGAACGTTCATTAACATTGGTACTAAGTTATCAGTCTGTAAGTTTTCTGCCAAACCATCTTGACGTGCGAAAGAAGTGGAGAGTATACTTAAATTTTTATTGGATAAGATGAATTTTTGTACTAGTTTGGCTGTTCTCTTCTTGTCCGCTATCGATTCCTCAATATATCCTTCAGCTACTGTTACCAACTTCCATCCACCGTGCCATTTAAGGCTTAGCAGGTATCCTTTATTTTCTGCTAGAAGTGTTGCTGAGCTGCGCCGTAGAGAATAACCAGCTTAACACTCAAAATGTTGTAATTTTAAAAATTGAGCCATAATATGGTACTTTACTAATATTTTGTATATGATGTTTACCTTTGAGGTACAAAATAAATAGTTTTGTAATGTCAGTCGGCCGGTTACCCAAGTATTTTTTACGACGGTAATCCATTGGGGTTCGAGAATAGCAAATCTCCTGGTTGATCCATTTTTTGAGTTAGAAATACTTATCACAATAGCCTAGAATTTAGAGCTTATTAAAGCAGGACAAAAAATGAGTATAATAAAATCCATACCTTTTTTGATAAAAATATCAAGGGCTTCATTTAAAAATATATCAATTTCTTCTTTCGCGAATACACATGGTTTATTAGGTTTATAGGTAACATTTTTTTTTTCAAAAATGCTACTACTTTAAAATCGTTCGAAATATTGATATTTTCTTTCAGTGAAAGAGTTGATTTCAACATTGAGTATCTTGCCCACAACGTTGATACCTTATTGTATTCCGATTTTTCTTCAAAATAGGCCAGCATGACATTTTTAGTAATTTGAACGACATTTTTTCTTAATAACATTTCTTTAATAATTGAGTATATGCCTTCACATAAAGTCCCTTCAACTTTTCAGGCAACAAATCACGGCTCGCCCTAGCCGCTGCCTCTCGGAGCTCAGGCGGGGTACAATTTTCCATTCTTAAATCACTGTCTTTTGTCGCTAAGATTCTCAGCCATATTTTAACATTTTATTGTAAAACTTTTATTTAAAACCGTCAAAAGGTGGCTATGATTATTTTAAAATAATGACGTTTATTGAAACTCATCAGTTTCAATTAATTCTGTATTCGTTGCGTTGACAACTGAGCCCCAGGCTACTTGACATTTCGATATGTTTGAATAATAGGGGAAATGGCTAATTTTAAAATAAATATGAGGTGTTTTGATGTTAGTTCGACTGTTGGTAGTAAAAAAATTTTATATGTACTATCGTGCCGAGAAAAAACTGGTACAGCAAATTTGAAAAACTGAAGAACGACATATCATATCTCCTAGATCATAAAAGGTGTCTAGAGCTGAAAAGGTAAAAATATCTAATTTTTAAAAAGTAACCTAGGTTATATAATAAAACGTTTTTATTTTGCCATACGAGGTAGAAAAATAGCTATTTACATACCAAGGGAGGAAAATAGTGCTTTTCCTCCCGCGGATACTTTGATGCCCAACGAACAAACCCGAAGCGGAGGGCATTAATTATCCAAGGGAGGAAACACATTTTCCCCCTGAGGTATGTATATAGTTTTTTCTACTAGCTTACTAGAAAGTTGTCAGACTATAATACTGGGTTAGTAAAAATTACTAGAACGCTTAAATATCTTCAAAGTTATTAAAGTTGTGCTTACAAAAATGGGTATCTGGAAGTTTTTTTGCATGCGAAATTGAACTATTAAACTTTTAGCGGTTTGAGACATTTTACGTGTTTCGGCTCTTTTTACTAACCCGGTATGGGGCTATATGACAAAATATCAAGTAGTTGTTGCGTCGCCGTCGTGATGTTTACTACGCTTTGTTGCTATGATATTTTTAGTAATACAAACATAATAGTAAGCTGTCAGATTGTTTGTCATTACTTAATTAGAAGTTTCTACGTTTTGAAAATGAGTTCTAGCGAAGATGACCTGCCGCAAGATCTCGCTAAAGAGGCACGAATAGCGACACTTAATCTCCTTCCTGAAAAATCAGGACAACGATATGAAAAGGAATACAGTTTGTTCAAAGTATGGTTGGAAGAGCGCGGAGTAAAAAAAGTTTCCGAAGATGCCACCTTGGTGTATTTTTCGCAGCGAGCAAAAAAATTAAAACCATCAACATTATGGAGCAAATATAGTATGTTGCTGTCTGTACTAAACGTTAGGGAAAATATAGACATCAAGTTTCCAAAATTAGTAGCCTTCCTCAAACGGCAATCTACCGTATGTGTCCAAGAAATCTCTAACTTTAGAAAGAGATGAAATCTCAAGATTTTTAGTGGAGGCCCCAGATAGAGATTATTTGCATATGAAGGTAAGCTTGTTAAAGTCAAAAATATGCATTTTTTGATAGATTCTGTTTGTTTGTTTTTTTCAGATCGCTTTACTATTTGGCATTTGCGGGGCTTATAGATACGAAGAACTAGTTAAAATGGACCTTAAAGACCTTGATTATCGTGGCGATATGGTAATAGTAATCCTTCCAGTTACAAAAACTAAGAAAAAACGCACATTTATTGTCTCCGATGATATAATAAACGGATTGTCCGCCTTGGATTTATACAGAAAGTACAGGAATTCTAGACAGACCAGAACACCGCACTCCAGATTTTTTATCAATTACTGTAAAGGGAAATCATCTGTGAATGTGATTGGAAAAAATACAATGGCCAAAATTCCATTTAAAATTGCAACATTTTTAAAATTAAAAAACCCTCAAAGTTATACAGGCCATTGTTTCCGAAGAACTTCGGCGACGCTGCTCGTCAATGCAGGTGGTGATTTGTTGACACTTAAGCAGCATGGAGGTTGGGAGTCTGGGAAGATTGCGGAGGGATATGTCGCAGAATCATTAACAAGAAAAAAGGAAGTGGCAAGCCAAATCATTACTGGTCGACAATTGTCTTTAACGCCAAGTTCTTCCAAGGATCACGTTGATATCTATGTGCCGATAGCTACTCCTTCATTGGAAAGCAACCTTACAAGCAGCCATACCACGTCAGTAAGTAACCACCAAGAAGGAGTAGTGAATAATTCAGCGGAAAGTGGCTTTTCCGGAAGGATAACTTTTAATAATTTGACAAATTGTACAATTAATTTAAGCCGTTAATTTTTTTCATCTGTTATAGATACTTACTGTTGTTTAATTTAAAAAAATAAATATGGTGATAATGTGAAGACTTTCATAAATATTTTTCCTACAAAATCCAATAGGGCTGGACGAGGTAAAAAAACTCTTGCTAATGTAAAAATGTTTAAAAAATGAGAGGGAGGAAAAATTTTTCCTCCCTAGCTCAGGGGTTGAAAATTAAGTTTTCTAGTAAGGTAGTAGAAAAAATATATTTCTTATTGTTTAAATTTGAGGGACAGATTATAGATTATAAACTAAATTTATTAGATTTTTTTTAAAAGAGTCAAAGATTTTATTTAAATTGTATTTAACATCGCCACAAAATAAAAAACAAAGATAGTAGGTAGGTAATAAAATAAATTTAATGAAAAGAAAAAATTTCAAATACAAAATTTGTCAAAACAACACACAATTTTTAATATTTGGTCATAGAACCATTTCTGTTTATTACTTCTTTGAGCCTTTGTGGCATACCTAAAACTAGGTTTCTGCATAATTCGCCCGTTACTTCATCTCAAGCTTGATTTATTTTGTAGCGTAATTCATCCCTGTTTCTTGGTCGAAAATTATGTTTATACATAGATTTGACATTGCACCCCAAATATTTCGATCGGGTTGAGATCGGGACTCTTCGAAGACCAGGAAAGAACTGCAATATTATTCTCTTGAATGTAATTTTTTACAATGCGTGCTGTGTGTATTGGAGTATTATCATGCTGAAATGTAAAATTTTGACTATACTCAGCATTTATTGATGGTATCATCACTTTATTAAGTATATTAACGTATACGGCTGCAGTTAGTCTTCCTTCTACTATTTGGCAAACTCCTGGTCCTCTAGCGCTAATCCAACCCCAAACATTTATAAAAAAACGCCCACTTTGGTTGGTTTTGTGGGTGTATCTCTCATCATACCGCATGCCAGAAGGCACCCATTATTGCATAACTGAAAAGTTTTCTCGTCAGAAAATATAAATGTTTCCCATAAATTATTTTGATTTACATATTCATGTGCAAATTCTAACCTGTCCTGTTTATTTCTTTCCGTTAATAAAATTTTATTCTCAGCATAACGACTTCGTATATCGGAATTTCGAAGCCTTTCTCTGGCAGTATTGGCAGAACCTGGAAAGGCAGTTTCTTTTTCGCCTTTATGCTGTTTCAAACGGATGATCCCTTAGATAATTAACCAGTCTTCTATCATCATCTTCAGTAGAAATGTTAGGGTGTCCTGAACCTGCTTTTCTAATAATAGTTTTCTGTCTTGCTATTTTTTGTTTTGCCAATAGCATGGTTCTCTTACTTAGGTATATCTAATTCGTCTGCTATATCCCTGATAGCAACACCATCTCGCAACCGACTATAAATAATAATTGCTTTTTGCTCGGGGGTTAATTGTGGCATATTTAAGGGCCAAATTATCAATCTCCTGGTAAAGTTACCAAGAAGATATTTTCCATAGATAGAAGTGTCTCAACAATCGTTTCCCCAGTAATTACGTCCTTGGTAAAGATACCAGGAGATTAATAATTTGGCCCTAATACAAAGAAAATTAGTTAATCATAAAGTGAAAATCTTAACTGACATTCAAATTTCATATGAAGTTTTACTGGTATCAGCCTTTATAAACATTTTTTTCTAATAGTCTAGGAGAAAACAGGACATTTTCCTGTGTACCAGATTTTTCTGGGCACGATGGTACCTCGGTTGAGAAGGCCATTATTGAGCTCGTACATTATATGCCTCGGCGCTAAGCGATTTAGGTAATAAAAGTACTAGGTCAATAATGTCTTACTTTTCACTCTATGTATACAGGGTGTTACAAATTCGAGTCTATGCATAGAGATCTCGTAAACTGTAAGAGATACAAGGTCGATTAAATTGGGGCAAAGTTGTGTAGTGTGTTGCTAAACAAAATGTCGTTTCGGAATTTGAATAATTCCGTATACTTCCGGAGATATCCGGAAAACACCGAATTCTCACAAAAAGGTTTTTATTTGTTCCTGACCTTATTTGAGAAGATATTTTGAAATAAACATCACATCGGCACAGCCATTTTTTCCCCTCTACAAAATGACGTTATTAAATTTAAAATCCGACGTTTTGTTTCCGAGCAACCACCATCAACTTAATTTTTTTAAATACGACCCTGGATTTTTTCCCTTTGAATCGTGACCTTTGGACCTCCTTAAAGCAATGACGGCTTAACATTGTCAAAAAATTAATTGGATCTATGAAAAATAAGGTCCTGAATCTACTTTATCTATCTATCTTTATCGTAGAGCTTAATACCTGTTGGGTGTCAATAACTACCTGAATTAACAATCAATAAGTTATTCCAACATCTGACAGTCGTTACAAATTTCATTCATCGTTAATTTTTCCAATTTCTTGATTTAATTCGCACGATGGGCTTTACGGAACAGCACAAACCATTCATGGTTGAAGCGTATTTTCGAAACGGGGTTAGAGTAAATGGTGAGTGGCAATAGAATCCGGGTTTGTGCATGGACGATTTTCACGAACATTTTCCTAACGTCGCTTTTATTGCTGGGGATTTTTATCATTACCTGCAAAGAACCGTGGCTGTGTTTAGGGAAATAGGTTCTATTCAACACAAAAAAGGAGCAGGAAGACCATCTGTAAGAACAGAAGAACTTGTTGCAAACATGCAAACGTTCGTGAAATAATGCAAAATACGCAAACAAATTGTATAAGACGCCTGTCCCAAGAAATCTCAAGAGGTCTTATGGAACATGCATGACTATTCTTAAGAAGCAGCTAAATTTCCTTCCTTATAAAGTGCAAGAATTCCAAGAAATACAAGCCGCAGATTTTGAAAGACGCAGGAATTACTCTCAATGGTTTACCCAAAATTTATTGAAAAGAAATGATGTATAAGACCTGGCATTTTTTTCGGATGAAGCCTGGTTCCACCTCTCTGGTTATGTGAATTATCAAAATACTAATGTAATTATTTTTCTTTTTCTTTCTGTATATTCTTACATGTCATGATATGAATATGACAAAATTTTAACCAACGCACAAGCCCCAAGTTTAAAAAAAAAGCCCTCTTTCATGCAAATAATTTTTGCTCGCACGGTATTATACCGTCGAAGAAAGTTATTATACAAAATAATTATTTACTTGTGGAAATAATAACAAATTTCTAATTCAAGTTACATTAACAGATCATCGATTTTGTCAATTAAATAAATTATCGACGAATGTACTAAATTTAATAAATAATTAGGTTTACATAAGCCATATACCAACTTCAATTAATTGCTTTAAAGTATATGGATCAATTTCAGAAGCATTGGGTCTGGCATTATGTTTATTAAAATATGGAAAGGAGGAATAGGAGACGTATGCTATACCGAATAAAGTCAACAATTTATGTATTTATAGTACGAGAACAGGATTTTCAATTGACAACATAGATATCAGAATCAAAATATGGTTTACTAAAATTTGTGGGTATGAACATCGAGAAAATGTCTATGCGATTATGTTTGAAGAACTGAATGGGACACGTGAGTTACCGAATTAATATGAACATGTGGGAATTGATCAAGTTGACAACTAGATATGTGCAGTAGACCTTAGAACTTATATGAAATGTTATGCATACAAATTTTAAAGTAGTCATTGTATTAAAATGGAGCATAATACTTAATAATTGATATTATATTCCAGTTAAAATTGGATTGGCCGACATACAGTTTCCAAATAAAATTTTACTATCAACGCCACTATTAGACTTAATTCCTATTAATGCAGTAAGAATTATAAATGTGCCGTCATCGATGAATCGTATAGATATTTGTGGATCATTTTTAAAGGAGCTGGGACCCGGAATGTGTATTATGAGGTATGGCAAATAATTAATTTTCATACCACTATTATACATGACAATTATTTATTAATCAGCTATATGTGAAAAGATAATTCTCCTCATAGTGTGGATATTATAATTAAAGTGATATTTCCAAAGTAATGTGAATGTTCTGCAGACGAAGGTAATAATAATATGCTCGGAGATATGCAAATACCAAACTACTGTTGACAGGTGGAACGTTAGTGTTGAAATTTTCAAAGGACATTAAAGGCTTTTATGAACATGTAATTGACTGCATGAGTTATAATACATATAATATGAATAAATTAAATATTAACTATTTGGCTGCTTTATTAAAAATCAAATAAGGATTACTAATAAACAAACAAAAAAGCTTTATAGGTATATAGGTGGGTAATACCACTCTACCATGCTTGTGTCCAATATTTAGTTATACTATAGATCTCACGATCTACTAAAAATTTCTTAAGTTGTTTTTTTAACACACTAAAATTTTTGAAATTTCTTATTTTCTGTAGAAGCTTGTTGAAGACAACTGGCTCTAATTTATGTGGCGAACTTTTACCAATATTTAATCTACTTACTGTCGTATGCAGATTATGTCTGCCACGAGTAAGGTATTGGTGAATATCACGATTTTCTAAAAATGTTGTTTATTCAGAAAAATAAATTTACACAACTCGTCAATAAAAACGCCTGTAAGAGTAAGGATTTCCAGTCCTGTAAACTCTGACTTACAGATCGTGCCCGGTGGAAAGCCAAGAATGTACCTCAATACCCTTTTCTGTATTATAAACATCTCTCTTGACGTAGAGGAGGCTCCCCAAACACAAATACCATAATGCAGACGAGATCCGACATAAGCGTTATAAACAGAAAGAAGCTCCCCAATAATAGGGAGAACGATTCTTAAATATCTAATGTAACACAGACTGTTAAGCTGAGAACACAACAAAAAACAATGATCCTACCAGTTAAGGTTCTGGTCAATGGTCAGACCCAAAAATTTTGAGAAATCCGATCTGGTAATATCTTCATTACCAACTTTTAAATATAGGTCAATATTAAGATTTTGCCTCATCTGGGCGGTATGACATCTAATATAGGTGGTTTTCGAACTGTTCAGGTACAAGAAATTTTTGTTAAACCATTCAAGCAGCAACCTCATACCGCTGTTGCACAAGTTTTCGAGTTCTTCTTGGTTTGAAGACGAAACTATAAATGTAGAGTCGTCCTCGAACAAGGCCGCTGCCCACTCAGGATCAAGATCATTAATGTAACAAATAAACAATATCGGCCCCAACCCAGATCACTGCGGAACCCCCAGACCGACGTCGGTCGTGCCCGATGCAAACGACTTTCTCCCTGAAACAGAATTGACATGTTACACAGAAACATACTGTTTCCGGCCTGTTAAAAAACTTCTTAACCACTGAAGAGAGACACCCCTTACCCCAAATGCCTCCATCTTGCTAAGCAATCAGGAACTGATGATTTACACAGTCAAATGCCCTACTGAGATCGCAAAAGACCCCAACAGGATACTCCCCATGCTCCATATGCTTAATAAGCCGCTCATAAAAGTGTTGGATTGCACTCATAGTAGAACGTCCCTGACGAAAAGCTAGTTGATACTATGACCAAACTTTATGCTTCTTTAGATAAGGATCTAGTCTACTTAAAAAGCAGTACTAAAATATTTTGGAAAATATAGGGATAAGAGCCACAGGACGATAATTATTTACTAAACTTGCATCTCCTTTTTTAAGAATAGGAACGATTTTATTAATTTTTAAAATTACAGGAAATTGACCTCCCTTAAAACTCATATTGTTGTGTTGTATTGTATTTTGTATTTTACATCGACTGATCAGTTGCTGGAATTTTACTAACCACCTCTAATGGGGCATTCCTTCCCTTTATATGTTGATCATAAAACAAAAATACATTAGATAAAGAACATGCACAATCTTCGTCATTTTTAATTATATTTTTACAAATCTGCTAATTTGTAGGAAGGCATAAATATAGCATCCTAGTCAATGGAATGATAGTGTTTCATTAACCATTTCGATTATTTATACGCCGAAACTACTAAATTATTATATACTTGTACTGCATTGGGATTACACGAAAATCTCATAAACGTATTCCTATTAGTTACTTTTACTATAAAAACACTTAAAATATTTTTTTTTAAAAACAATCTGTGCCTTCATCTAAAGTTAATAAATGTATGCAAAACGGGACCAACATAAACATAAACATAATTTTGTTGCTTAGTTCCCCATTATCATCATATTCCCAAAATAAGTCCCCATAATAACAAGCAGTCTCATATACATATTCAGGCTAAAATTAGATATTTTCGCCCTCATAAAATTATTTACCCTGCGTAATTACTGTTAAGTAAAATCAACCCCCTTTTCGTACACCCTTATAAAACGTTCCTTAGTTTACTATAAGTATCAAATATTTATAAACTGAAGCGTTTTGTTGATATTATATTTTAGCTTGTAAAATATAAGAAAGTTTGTTAGCTGGTTGATTTTAAAAGTTTTTCGATATATAGGCAACTAGCCTCTTAATCAAAAAAAAGAAAGAGATATTTTTTATACTCCAGGTTTAAACTAGGTGGCATGATTCTCGCTTCGCTCATTGGAACCAGAGGGTGCCTTCAACAATAAACCTAAACCTAAAAATAAAATGATTTTTTTTTAAATAAAAAAAAAATCATTATTTTTTATTATATCACACTCCTGCAGACTGCAATTAGGAAACATATTGCTCAAATTGTCAAAATATAAGAAAAAATATTTTATCTCATGTTTAAATTAAATTACTAGAAAGTAAAGTCTGTTCAATGACCGCTGACCTTTACGTCACGACTAGTACTTATATTTCTAACATTCGTGCTCGACTAAGTGAGATAGTAAACTTGCGTCAATAATGAATGTCGTATAATTTTTCCAGTCAAAAATGTTTTATTGTGACATTTTTAATAAACATCATTTTAAAAATGTCACGGTATAGTGAAAAATAACAAGCATTAATTTTAAAATTATTTGATTATTTTCAACAAGAAAGTAATTCCGGAAAGACTCTTTTACCCTTGAACGCAGTTTACGAGGTAAGTAGATATAATAAAGCAGGAACTATGATTACATAAATATTAAACATGACAAATATATGGCAATGTTTTTATAAATACCTATCTGCTTTAGGCAGTTTCTGATGCTTTGGGAGTTCCGTGTTCAACAATCCAACGAATTAAGGCAAAGGGGATTGAAAGGGATGTAGATTTTAAGAATAGCAATAATGTAGTTATATTGTCATCCCATGGTCGACAACTTCACGAAATTCATGAGCATACCATAAGAGAGAGTATTTATGGGATATATAGAGCAAGTGAACACGTTACCATTCGCTCAATAAAACTAAACCTTAAAATCATTTCCAATGGCGTACCGCAGGGGTCAATCATAAGTCCACTGTTGTATGGCATTTACACTTCCAGTCTTCCCACCGCTCTTAAAAACTGCAAAGATCAGTATTACGCGGATGATGCCCAACTGTATATTTATTTTAAAAAAGAAAATTTGCTTGAGTCCTGTCAAAAATTAAATAACGACCTAGAAAGTCTTAGATCTCTTGCCTTGAAACATTCTCTGTTCCTGAATCCTAAAAAATGTTGTCTGATGCTATTCGGTCCAAAGAATGAAGTTTATTACATAAAAAACCAGATTAATATAAAAATTGAGTTTACTGAGCTGGAAATTAAAGACAATGTACGCAACCTTGGGCTCGTATTCGACAGTTCTTTGAGTTTTGAGAAACATGTTTCAAACTGTATACAACGTGCTTATGTCAGATTGAAATTACTTTACTCCAGTCGACATGATTTGTCGGTGAGACTCAAAAAGATGATGTGTGACTCTCTTGTGCTCTCAATCTTCAACCATGCAGATGTAGTTTATGGTAATTGTTTAACTCGAATACAAAAAAATAGAATACAAAAAGTGCAAAATTCTTGTCTTTGACTTATATATGGAATTCGTAAATTTGAAAGAATCTCTTATAAATTGAATGAAGCAAAGTGGTTGAACATGGAGAGCAGGAGAAAGGTCCACTCAGTTTGTTTCTATCACAGAATTATTGCTTCTAAAACTCCCGCCTATTTGTATAAGAAAATTATATTTCGTTCCAGTGTACATAATATTAACGTTCGTTTTGGACGTCTCATAACACCGCCTTTTCATAGAACCGCGTATTTTGAAAGAAGCTTTACGTATAGCATAGCAAATATGTATAATCCCCTTCCAAATATCTTCAAATCAATGGAGCTCAAAAAATTTTATCGCAATATTTTTAAATACTTTTTCAATAAACAAACTAACACATGAAAATTAGGAACTTATCGTAAATGTTTTTAACAATTCAAAACTACCTTAAGATAATGATACAATATGTTGGTTGTGTGTCTACCTATAATGGAACTAGTTTATTTCAAAAATTTTTAGAGCTTGTTGCGCCAAATATAGTAAAACATTTACTAAAGTCCTGCTAGGGTTGAGTAGAGCAGAATGGGGTGGCCTTAAGGGACAGTCTATTACTGAACTTCGCCTTTTTCTACACTGCACTTGCAATTAATACAGTATAATAAATGTTAACATTTAAACCTTTGTAATGTAGAAATAAAGATATTATTATTATTATTATTATTATTATTATTATTATTATTATTATTATTATTATTATTATTATTATTATTATTATTATTATTATTATTATTATTATTATTATTATTATTATTATTATTATTATTATTATTATTATTATTATTATTATTATTATTATTATTATTATTATTATTATTATTATTATTATTATTATTATTATTATTATTATTATTATTATTATTATTATTATTATTATTATTATTATTATTATTATTATTATTATTATTATTATTATTATTATTATTATTATTATTATTATTATTATTATTATTATTATTATTATTATTATTATTATTATTATTATTATTATTATTATTATTATTATTATTATTATTATTATTATTATTATTATTATTATTATTATTATTATTATTATTATTATTATTATTATTATTATTATTATTATTATTATTATTATTATTATTATTATTATTATTATTATTATTATTATTATTATTATTATTATTATTATTATTATTATTATTATTATTATTATTATTATTATTATTATTATTATTATTATTATTATTATTATTATTATTATTATTATTATTATTATTATTATTATTATTATTATTATTATTATTATTATTATTATTATTATTATTATTATTATTATTATTATTATTATTATTATTATTATTATTATTATTATTATTATTATTATTATTATTATTATTATTATTATTATTATTATTATTATTATTATTATTATTATTATTATTATTATTATTATTATTATTATTATTATTATTATTATTATTATTATTATTATTATTATTATTATTATTATTATTATTATTATTATTATTATTATTATTATTATTATTATTATTATTATTATTATTATTATTATTATTATTATTATTATTATTATTATTATTATTATTATTATTATTATTATTATTATTATTATTATTATTGATGGTATTGAAATATCCACTGGTTTATTAGCGGACTATTGAAAAAAATTAAAATTAAAATGTCGTAAATGTACTGTTTCAAACTGGCGCTTTTTAATAGAGCAAAAACGAGTAAAATTTTTAAGAGAATTTAAGAATAACGGCAACTCTTAGTTTCCCTTAAAATCTGTTTTTCTGGATATACAGTCAAGGGATTTTTAGGCGAAGTTGATACTTTTCACAAAGTAAAAAAAATCGTCAGAGGGTGTACGGTAGATTATTCTAAATGCTGGTTCAGAAAATGGATTTGTGAATAATACAAGTTTGATTATTAAGTCTGGCATCAAATCTGGAGATTATCATGCTTCGATGAATAGTGAAAACTTTGAGAAATGGTTTAATGAAAAATTGTTACCAAACTTGGAAGAACCGTCGCTTATTATCATGGATAACGCCCCCTATCAGATATAGCATATTCGACCAACACGTTACAAGTAATCTGGAAAGCGCAATGTATTTTATTTTTTAATTATTTATATTTTATTTTAATCGGTTGGACGAACTAGAATTGCAACATGGACTTCCTTCAAATCATTGCCACTTTAATCCTATTGAAATGGCTTGGGCGAACTGACAGCGCTATAATGATGCAAAAATAAGTTCTATGCATCCTGTAACAAATGACATAGTTTTGGGTATGTGGAATGAAGCTATAGAAAATGTAACAGTGGAAAAATCATGTAACGCAGACTATTAAAATTATAAATGATATGTGGAAACTGGAAATATTTATCGATGCTTTCTTCCCCTTATTAACTTGTAGGAATCTGATGATGATAATCCTTGCGGAGATGATTTATTTTAATTATTAAAAAACTTTATTTTATTGTGTTGTCATTTTCTATTCTATTTTCTTCCTTATGATTTTATAAATAACATGAAAATATTTGACACAGAATTTACAGACTGCTGCACTAGAGATGCACTGGACAAAAAACATGTTTCAATTTTCAATTTTATAAATGTGTTTTATTTATTTTTCAGTTAATTCAAATTAATTGAAAATATAATACTGATTTTCAAAAACAAAATGTTTCATCCCATGATACCTTTTACCCTAAATAATCGATTAATTTGTTACTTTATTAGCAGTATAAAAATAATAATTAAAAATTTGAAAAAAAAAGGGTTCACATTATCTTCGTCAGCTAAATTCTTATAAAAAAAATAATAAATAATATTTTATTGATTATATTGGTTTATTTAATAAAAAAAGAATGTTGAAAGGTTCGTAGAAAAGCAAACTCCTTAGTTTTAGGAAACGAAGCGTTTAAGTTTAATTAAAAATTAATCGGATTTTCCAATTAGGACAAACTGTTTTTAGTTTTATATACAAATGAACGTCGGCCTCGTCGGGTTCGTTGTTATTATGAAGAATTTTTACCAAAATTTGGTGAAAACATATTTATTTTTCGCAAAATCCACCAAATATCAAGCAGTGTTATTGATTTTTGGCAAGAAGGCCATGGTAAACAAAGTATTATTTGCAGCTGATGGTGACTCGCATCTGTTGATACATATTATTTCTTTTTTTATTATAATAGCTTTCTTGCCAAAAACAGTAAGACGTACAAATGACTTATCAAAGGCTCTAAAAATATTTGAAGGGTTCTGCTAAAAACCGTAAATAAGTTTCAATTATTCTAGTTAGGTATAGGGATACCCTATTCGGACAGATAGTATATGTTCTTGCATATCCATTGAATACATAACATAGCTTCTTATTTAAAAAAATTGTTTCTTAAAATTTCTTGATAAAAAATTATTACTTTTCCACTTTCCGGTATCTAAAATTTCATTTTCCGACAATTCATCACAATAACATCTTTATTCCACAACTGAAATTTCGAGTTTTCCTCTTTTATCTTTGAGAATATACATTTGAGGCGACACCCTGTTAAAGATAATAATTTGAGAATTTTCTCTTTCTCTTAGAAACAGAGAGAGTAGGATACAAGAACTTTTAATAAAAGTTATTGGAAATGAAGAAAGCAACATAAAAATATTTTATACAGGGTGATCAATTTGAAAATAGCAAGGTTGTGATATGGATGTCGCTGCTACTTCAATAAAATTAAAGAAAGCGTTTCCAACAATATTATCCAAATATTTAAATGGCATTCCTTTTCAAAATTTTCTAATGGGCGGTCACTGTAAGATACCCTGCATACATATACCGGTTGTCCACGGAAGGTGGTTCGCTCCTCTAACTTTTTTGTTTTTCAAGATAATGGAATATAATTTGGGGGATTTGTATACGATATAAAACTGTATTTTTGAACAGGTGACTCAACATTATGGAACTTCCGGTTTAACTGGAAGTGACAAAAACTCTCGATTTTTAAATGGGACACCTGGTATATTTTTCTTTTTTTTGACTCCATATGACATTTTAAAATATAAAGATGTGTCACTTGTCACTTTTTGTCACCAAGAAAATATAATATAAATACCTAAAAATCACCTATTTCGGTTCTTTAATCTTGGGAAAAATACAATTTTACTATTTTCGGTCCAATGCTATGTGCTGTGTAAAATTTAATCTTGAAAGTTGTATGACTAATTTTTTTTAAACGACAACATGGTGGCTCGTCGGGTTAAGAAAAAAAAGATTTTATTACGATAATTTTGATACCACACACTATTAAGTTTTAGAAAAGCTGCCATTAAAAAACTTTAAAAAGCTAACTTGCAACTTTTCTAATAAGAAGCATCTTTGGAGAATAAATTTAGATTTAAATGTATCAAGTCGCCTGTGACCAGCAAAACTGATAAAACAAAATCATGCCTTGAAGAAAATTGACGTGCCGAAGCTTCTGCCAAAATAAATTAGTTTGTTGTTTAAAAAACATGGAAAATAATAGTTTTACAAGGAGTGAAAAAGTTTATATGTTATTTTTGTCAGGCTCAATTTTGCATTTTCGGTACCAGTGTTGGGTAATAGTGCCGGTTTGGATGACGCCGATTATCTTCGATCTTTCTACATTCTCCAAACACTAATAACATATCCACTTTTTCACTCCTTGTAAAACTATTATTTTTCATGTTTTTTAAACAATAAACTAATTTACTTTGGCAGAAGCTGTCGGCATGTCAATTTTCTTCAAGGCATGATTTTGTTTTACCAGTTTTGCTAGTCACAGGCTACTTGATACATTTAAATCTAAATTTATTCTCAAAAAATGCTTCATTTTAGGAAAGTTCCAAGTTAATTTTTTTAAGTTTTTTAATGGCAGATTTTCTAAAAACTAATAGTGTGTGATATCAAAATAATCGTAACAAAATCTTCTTTTTTCTTAACCCGACGAGCCACCATGTTGCCGTTGAAAAAAAATGAGTTATACAACTTTAAAGCTTAAATTTTACACAGCACGTAGCATTGGAAAATAATAGTAAAATTGTATTTTTCCCAAAATTAAAGAACTGAAATAGGTGATTTTTAGGTATTCATAGCCCTCTAGATAAAATAATAAATTTGGAAAAAATGGATATTTTCTTGGTGATAAAAAGTGACAAGTGACACATCGTTGTATTTAGAATGTCATATGGAGTCAAAAAAAGGAAAAATATACCAGGTGTCCATTTAAAAATTGAAAGTTTATGTCACTTCCGGTTAAACCGGAAGTTCCATAATGTTGAGTCACCTGTCAAAAAATGCAGTTTTATGTAGTATACAAATCCCCCGAATTTTATTCCATTATCTTGAAAAACAAAAAAGTTAGAGGGAACCACCTTCCGTGGACACCCGGTATTCAAATAAAAATGTGTCAAATAATTATCAATGTTGTATATTAAAAAATAGGATATACAAACAAATATCCATATCCTTCTGTTGGAAATTTACTTTTTTTTGTTGATTTGTCTTTGAAATTTAAAAAAAATGGGTTTGTTTATTGAAAATGGTGCGTATTGCTGTGCCTAGAGATTTTAAATAATTCTTGGCAGTGGAAATGAACGTATATAATATATTAAAAAAAAACATATAAATCCACAAACTGCAGTGGTACGAAAACGACGAGAAAGAGAGCGTCAAAACGGCCAGTTAGAAAATACGAAAACCCAACATGTTTCTAAAGTGAAAAAGTGATCTCAAGAGAAAGAGGGGCCCTTCAGTATCTCTATCTCGGGAGCAACACAAAGATGAGTGGAGTTTAGTTGCCCTTTTTTTTTCTCTCTCGCGTGTTAACCCAGATAAGGCGTACAAAAAAAAATTTTGCAAAAAGAATTTAGTTCTTTTTTGTTTTCATTTTAAGCTTCGTACACAACCAGAAAAATATTTTATTAAATCAGGAACCCTTATATTTGATATAAGAACAGGTTCTTTTAAAAGTACTTTAGCTAGATGAACTACCATTAGCATTAAAACAAAAAAAAAACAAGTAATAAATTTAAGACAGTTAATTTATGACATTGGAACATTCCTAACCTAATAATAACTAAGACTGCAGGTAATAAAAACAAAACATTCTTTTGTATGAAGCCCAATATTACATTTACTTGCTTTCATTATAAATTATAAGGTGATCGAGACGATTAAAACGAGAAGATTAATGCAAATGTTTACTATATATTTTCCTGTTTGATAAGTTGTTGGTTTCTTGTGTATTTTTAATATACCCTGAGCAATTGGTCGATTTTCCCCCCACCTTTTCGATGTAATTGCCAAGCATTTTGAACACACAATGGCAAACTAATGGAAAATACCATTTTTTACCCCTTATTGCCACGCGGTATAAATCAATATTTTGGTCCGCTCTATCCACCCCACCCATATTTTCATTGTATTTTTTTATTATGTTTTTTTGTTGGCTGGTCAACCGAAATATATTTTTTATCTTTCTGTGAGAATCTTTTTACTTTAGAAATTGGCTCAACGGAGGAACTACTAAATTATTGTCGTTCCACCTACATACAATAATTTGGTTATCAACATCCAGCATATATACTCGTAAGAACCCCTATTTTTTCCTTATGTTCTAGACGGACTCTCTCTTTTCTCTTACAGTTCCGGTTCCTTTTAGCTGTCTTTGTCCAAGGTGAAAAAGTAATGTAATAGACGCAAAGAAATTGTCAAAGTAGAGATGAAAGGGTATACTAGAACCTAATCCCAAGTTTTTATATTTATTTGGGATCATGCAGGAGGATCCTTGGTAGGGATCAATCAAATCAATACATCCAAGTCGCGTTGTAGCCATCCAAAATTTATACCCCCACCGTATCGGCTTTCCCCTAATGAATTGCTTGGTCCCATGTCGGCCGTAATATGGGATCATGGATTCATCTATACTGTGCACTTCTTCAACGGGGGCAAATTCCAAAAACTTTATAAATGGCCTACTCTTGGCGAATTTATCATCTGCATTAAAATTATTACAGTCACAACAATGAATATTCTGCATAACAAATCTAAAGCGGTCTCTTGATATTGCGTTTCGTACAAGTTCGTTTTTAGTGTCAGGTGAGTTCTCTTAATACATAGGTTTTTGAGGTAACGGAATAAGAACGCGGCGTCGATCTCTAAAAAATCATTTTATCGTAGTAGTCGTACATAGAGAGAGAGAGAGATACCTTTTAAAAGGACGGCGCCATTTTCGAAAAACCATCCTTAAAGAAAATTAAATTTGTGACGTTTAATGTAAATAATGGTTCAAAAACTCATAAATACCAGAATAATATTAGGTATTTTACCAATATTTATTTGAATTGTTCCTTTTACTTACCGCCAATTAGCCATCTTAGATTTTTCAACGATATTTAGCAAATAAATAAGCACAAAGTTGCAGTCGAGCATAAATATTGACAATAAATCAATACAATTCGTTAAAAATGTCATTCCAACTTAGAAATCACTGCCGCTATCTATACATAGAAAGTAAAAACTATGCTGCTAATATTAATAATAAGATCTCTACCTAAAGACATTTAAAAGGTCTTTGGCTTATTTGGGTTAAAAGTTTTAGAGTCCATTAATTTTTATCCGAACCAGAACGTAAATACGCTAAATCTTTAAAACTTTTTATTATTGCTTATTAATTTAAATTCTTTATAATTAGCCAAAAACTTTGTTTTCCTTTTTGAGTTTTAAAACCTCAAAAATCTGTTTGTATTCAAAGCATTTTTATGATTGCTACTTAACTTATTACTTTTTTACTCTAAGCTACCTAAAAACTTTTCGAAACTCTTTAAATCATTTTCCAGAGTCTGGAATACAAAAATCACTTACGATACAAAGTAAAAAGTTTAGAGGAAACAAAGAAGCATTTTTAGAATTTTAATGAAATTTCCGAATTGTAGGTCGCACCTAATTTAATAAGTAGGGGCAGAACTTGCTAAAAAAGGATGTTAAAGTTTTCGTATATTTTGGAACGTTGGCAAGAAAACAAGGATAGATACCCAGTGGCGTAGCAAGAATGCCCGGGGCAAGTATTAAAGTTGCCACCCCATACCCCATAGCCCATAGTCAGCAATAAAGTAAAAAAAATTCACGGTCCTTTACAAAGATGCAACCGGGAGGACATTGAAAATGCCGAAGCAGAGTGCAACGCTTGTGACTATTATTGTGAGATTTGAAATCTGCGAAAACTCATAGATTTGAATGTAATATTTAGTTGCTCAAAGTTTTATTAATTTATAATATAAACAATATTAAAATAGAGCGTATAAAACATGGTTGGTACATATCATGTTTATATAAATATTCAAATATCCGATATCTATACCTACATATATCGGAAATAAATATATCAAATTTGGATATTTATTTATATTTTTAAACTATTTCATCTGTTTTGTACTTAAAAAATTTGATATAATTTTAATATTCAAAATTACTTAATTTAAGAAGTTATCAACATTTAAATTTGTATTTTAATTCTATTCTATTTAATGATAGTTGCTATTACAATATCAAGTTCTATTAATACCTTGTATAGGAATGTAAAATGTAGGTAAAAAATACTAGTTTATGAATATGAACACATCATATATTTTTGCATTTAACTATGATTCAACTAAAAATAAAAATTGAGAACGGAACAACAGCCAAAAGAAAACTAAAATATTATTTCTAACATAAAACTATAAAACGCGTAAAAAAGGCTGGCTGGGAACAAGTAAGTTTATCCCAGGTTTTAATCAGTCTGAGTAATGGTTGGTCCGAATATAGATTTGAATGCAATATTTAGTTGATCAAATTTTTATAAATCCAACTTTCAAAATTTAATAAATCGAACCGTTTTCAAATTAGGTTTTTTTTCGAAAACAAACGTTCACTTTTAACTCCCTGTATATCTAGAACGAGTAACATTTCTAAAAAACTTAAATGACGTAATTGATCTAGTTTGATGTCTAGTATCTCCAGTTACTCTATGGCCCATTAGTTATGGGACATCCTGTATATTAGGGTATTTATCACTGACATTATACAGGATGTTAATTAATTAGGTTCGTAAACTTTAAGGAATTAATTCTTGATCGATTCTAAAACCAAAAGTTCATATAATTATAGGTCCGCAAGAGCTCCGTTTTGTAGATACAGATAAAATATTTACTTTTTTCTAAAATATTATTGAATGGTAACAGCTACTTCATTGAAGCTAGTAACACACAAATAGATATTTAGATGCTACATTTTGCAAGTATTAATATATTTTTAATTCAACCGCGAGCGTAGATATGGGTAACGGTATTAAGACTTTCAAGCAAAAAATGGTACGCCACTGATTGTTTTAAACTTTTAAAGCATTATCTAGTAAGCCAGGCATAAAAAGTGTCTCTTGATAATTTTTGATTGGGCGTATCTTTTTCAAGAAAATTTCCTCATTAGATTTTCATGCACGCCTCTGGAGAAATTTAATTGTGAATCAAAATTGCTCAGATCTCAACAAAAATAAAGTACCAGATGCATCTTATAAAAATAAATTTAATAACTTATGAAATCCTTTCGGGAACCGTTTGATTTCCAGAATAAAAGAACATTATTTTCTTTGTTAAATTATTCTATTAATAATTTTAACATATGAAAACTAAAATATTTCTTAAAATTGGCTAGAAACTAAGTATTTTCTTTTTAGTTGATTTCTAAGCAATAATTCGCACTTAAATTTGTCCATAGGCATACATAAAAACCTAACAAGTAAATTTTCTCGAAAAGGGCTAATCTAATCAAAAATTATAAAGATACACTTTTTGTGTACCTTTTGCTTGGCTTACTAGATAATGCTTTAAAAGATTAAAACAGGTTACCCATATCTACGCTCATGGTTGAATTAAATATATCTTAATACTTGCAAAAAGTAGCTCCTAAATATCCATTAGTATGTAGCAAGTTTCAATGAAATAGCTGATACCATTCAATATCATAATAAAAAAGGGAATTTTTAAAAATTGTATCTCGAAAACGGAGCTCTTGCGGATCTATAATGATATTAACTTTTGGTCTTAAAATCACTCAAAAATGAATTCCTTAAAGTTTCCGTACTTACTTAATATATCCTACCAACCTTGTTATAATTTAAATACAAAGTTATAACTGTCAGTCGTACAACACATAGAAAAATATTTAAAGGAACAAATAACCTCCTAAATATAAATTATAATACGTACCTAATACAGGGTGTCAAAAAAGTCTGAAATATTTGAAATATCTTTCAAACCGCTAGTATTATTTCGCCAAAAATTGGCTTACGTCTATATATAAAAAAAAAATAAAAATAATCAAGATTAATTTCGTTTTTGAAAGTATACAGGGAGGGTCAAAAACATGCTTATTTTTTATTTTAAATGGTCATCATGTTCCTATATAGCTTTATGGAGTTTAATAGATCCATTTGAGACAATTGCTGTGTTACCTAATATAACACCTAAGTATATATGGTTTTGTGTAGATATTTATCTTATCAAAATGAAGAGATATTTCAATTTAATGTTTTTAATTAAGATGTGTGTATCTTCCATGAAGAATTTACTACTTTTTAATGCAAAATTAAAAGCAGATTTGTCATTATGTGTAAAAAAATTCCATTTCATTGGAATTCATATATACCCTAAAAAATGGAAATTTGGGAATAATTCAACTTATTTTAAAGTAGCTATGATTTACAAAATTAAGCACTTGCTCCTTTTTTAAATTGCAAATTGATATATTATTATCTCTGGCATTTTGATAGATAAACACATAAAACCATAAACCACAAAAATGTTCTCAAAGAGATCTATATATATCCATAAAAATATACGGGGTATTCATTCCATTTAAAATACAAAATTTAATCATGGTATTTGACTCCCTTTAGTTTTGTCTTATTCGTTTTTCAAAACTATATTTGTGGGCAAAATTTTGACGACAAAATATAAGCGGTTTAATAATAATAATAATAATAATAATAATAATAATAATAATAATAATAATAATAATAATAATAATAATAAATTTCTTTATTTCTGATTACATAAACTATACAATTTACATAAAAGGAAATGACGTCAGCAAAGGGAGAGCATTAACTCTCCATGTTGCCCTTTAAACAGTATGGTTACATCTGTACTAAATGTTCCTTTAATTTTCTTTTAAATACCTTAACACTTCACCTTAACAGTTCACTTTTAATATCAGTAGGAAGTTTATTAAAAAGTCGAACACCCGCATAATAGGGTCCATTTTCAAAAATAGACAGATGATGTGCTGGATAATTTACATCAACAGAACGAGTACTGTACTTATGATTCCTCTCAGTATAAAGACCCTGTCTATTCTTAAAAAATAACATAATGGTATCAAAAATGTATAAACCATAAATTGTCAATAAAAAATTATTTCTAAAAACATGGTTTGAAACATATTTATTGCAATATTCCATACTTTTCT
Source organism: Polydrusus pterygomalis (assembly GCA_963969555.1). Taxonomy (NCBI): domain Eukaryota; kingdom Metazoa; phylum Arthropoda; class Insecta; order Coleoptera; family Curculionidae; genus Polydrusus; species Polydrusus pterygomalis. The sequence goes on along the minus strand of OZ018377.1, from coordinate 89,269,890 downwards.
GACAAAGTGTATAAGAGTAAATAAATCCTTAACTAGGCGAAAAACTTAAATATTTACACTTTAGCTACTTTTAACAGACTTCACCATTATAACAGTTACAAAAAAAATACTGTCAGTCAAACAACACCGAAAAATATGTACCTCTCCAGTTGGTCTAGGCGGCACGCGCATCATCCGTTGTACATTCTCCCTCCTACGCCATCATAGCATCGCGCGCGTAGTTCCGTTTGTGGATAATTTTAACTCGGTGTCGTTAGACCATTGAAATGAATAACATTATTCATTTCTTTCAATGCGTTAGACTATGTGACGTCAGGGATACATGTTCGCCGCAATAATTTCGAATTGTGTACCCCTACTATACATGCTCGTGCGATAATATAAACATTTTCAATGTTAAAACTGGCTGCCACCCCCCAAACTAATCCATTAGGGCTGCTTGTTGCGTTAAGAGTTCTATTTTATCAAATTATTTTCGTTTCAATTTGGCTTATGTTGGTTTGGACAAAGGTTTTTAACCAATAACTAACTAACCAGTTAACTTTTTTTTTGTAAGCAGGGATTGTCGAAAGACATAGTATACTGAGGCCTAAAATACTCATTGTATCCCCTATCGCCTGTATCATATGGATCAGAAGCGACCTATATAAATAATTTACGACGATTTTTTTTTAATATGGCCAAAACGGAAATACAACTGTCCTTCCTTGTTCAAAAAGTCGAGAATTCATATAAAAGCCCAAGCTATTATTTATATAAATAAACTAATTTAGTTTTCAATAAAAAGGACACTTAGAGCACAAAATAAAAGAAATAACCCGATAATTTTCTCAAAAAAAGAGCCTTCTTGTCCACTTCCGCACCTGTCCTACGTAGCAACTGCTAAATTGGATACAATTTAATTGTTTGATCAAAATGCAATTATAATAAAAACAATGTATCATAGATTTGGCAATTCTTTCTACTAAAATATTCAATGACATAACCGAGATAACCCGCAATAGTCTTTGCACTATTAGCTTTCTAGGACTGTCACCTCGGAAAAATGTCCATTCCGCACCTACGAAATCCACACATTAAGACAGCGTCAGTTTGGTATCAGTGCGTTTTTATCATTTCTGGTTTTGTTATCGTGTTGTGTGCCGCTTAAAGATATTGGTAAGTACCCGTTTTTTGATATATATTGGCAAAACAGTTAATTAAAAAAAGAAAGTAAAAAATGCTCACTTTCTTTCGTGTCCTCTCTGCACCGCAGTTTCCGTTTACGTTACGTATTTCTTTTAGAAAAATAGATTATGGTATGGTGCATTTTTAGGTCGGCAAAACTTAACCTAAGAATGATTCGAATCAGCGTTGCCAGAATTTGTGAATAAATTAAAAAGTCAAAAAATGTCCTTCGGCATCGTTCGTTCCGTGCCTGTTTTACGTTGATGCGGATTGGACAGTTAGGTGCGGATTTGACATAAATAAGAGTTTATCGGTGTTGGTTAATGGTATTATTTATTCAATCTCAGTTTGAGGACAATCCAATCATTCCATACGGCGGTAAACAGTCTCAAAGAGACCGACCGCACAACCAGAGTTGTCAGATCTTTCTTCTTCAATTCTTTAAGTTTTTTTATTAAAGATGTTTCATTTATATCAGTATTCAATTGTTAGTCAGTAACTTTCTTTAAAAGCTAGTTTGCAAATATACTTTAGACCGAGGAGTTTTGAGCGTGACAGAAAAAAATAACAAGCCATTCATTGTTATAATAATACATTCTTTAGTCCTTAAGAAACAATATAACTGAAATCAAGACAAAAAGTGTTTTCAGTGTTTAAAAACAACTAATTAACAAACCCTTGTTTCTCGTATATAGGTACTTACATTGTGCTTACAAATCCGAAAATTTTGAAGAATTGGCAACAGCATGTAATTTGTTGCGGTTGGAAGCGCCAGGATATAAGCTGAACCGGTACCCGGCCCGTCTAACGATCGATTCTGCCAGACAGAGATAGGCCAGTGACCGCCGATGGCGTGGAAGAGACGGAGATAAAATATACGTGGTTATGCCTTGATGAACGGGCCGGAGTCTGGTTGACGAGAATGAAGTTCTGGTAAAAAAATTAAAGCATTTTCTGAGCAGTGTCGTGCCGTGTCAGGTTTATTTTTCTGATTTTAGTTTTGTATATAGAGTTTTTGAGTTACCTTATATTTATTATTTTAATATAATATTGTTATATATACAGTGGGTTTATAAAGCGTAGTATGTACAAACACCTAATGTAAAATAAACTTATAAGTTTGAAGAAATAGTCCATGCTTAAAGTGGAGTTAAAAGTATGAAAAGGGAAAGAAAAACACAAATGTCTTCCTCCACAAGTTTAATGAAAAAAAATTCCAAGTTTTAAGGGTCTCTACATGTTTCGAACGTAGAAACGTTCATCCTCAGGAGACAGAAAGTTTTTTAAATCTATGCTGATGGTGTTAGCAAAAGAGAAACTGAAATTTAGAACCTTAATGGAGCTTTATGGATTAAATTGAAGTGTAGAAGAAACATGAAATATTTGATAATGGCAAAACCACAGAGCGATTAAAACAACCCTTCATTATGTTTTAATCGCTCTGTGGTTTTGCCATTATCAAATATTTCATGTTTCTTCTACACTTCAATTTAATCCATAAAGCTCCATTAGGTTCTAAATTTCAGTTTCTCTTTTGCTAACACCATCAGCATAGATTTAAAACTTTTTGTCTCCTGAGGATGAACGTTTCTGCGTTCGAAACATGAAGAGGCTCTTAAAACTTGGAATTTTTTTCCATTAAACTTGTGGAGGAAGACTTTGTGTTTTTCTTTCCCTTTTCAAACTTATAAGTGTGTATACGCATATTAATTATTTGTGTGGAACGCCTATGGTTAGAAAATTCCCACAGTTTAATGTCATTAAATTGACCTAAGAAACACTATAATGTTGTCTTTTCTTAGTACTTATTTGAAATTTACATTTTGGTTTTTAATAAATATTTCTTTACCTTTTTATATTGATTTAATCGAATTTAATCATATACGATGTCCAATCCGCACCTTAAGTGTCAAGTCCGCACCTTTTGTAAAAACGGTTAAAAAAGAAGTTAAGGCACCCAATTAATATTTTTAGTCTATTTTTTATAAAGACTCGAAACGTTCCTAAATTTCCTTAAAATATTCTAGGGGCATTTACCGATGAAAAATATATCCCAAAATATTATTTTTATATTTGGGTCAATAAATTTTTCTCTTAGTTTTTTTCAAGATTTTATTCACACAAGATATATTTTTTGAAGATCTGGACGTCTATTCTCCAATTTAAGAGAAGTGAACGCTCTCTCGCGAGAAGGGACAATTCACATCATATGCTCACATCGTATGGAAATGAATAGTAATTTTAAGTTTCAAGAGTACAGTTTAAACATTTTTAAGAGAAAAAGTAATCACTTCTCTTGAAATGATCATTCGTCTATTTCGAGAATAGACGTCCTGTTGTAATTTAAGTTTTGTTAATATATAATGCATAATTTATTCTTACTTTTTAGCATAAAAAATTGCCTTGGTTTTTAAGGTGCGGAATGGACAAAATTATCGACCTTTTTGAGCAAAATAGCGTTTTGAGACCTTATTTTACAAAAAGTTGTTGATTTTATTCCCGAATATCTATCCTCACACCTTTGTTAAGTAAGGCAAATAACAAAAATATTAATATCTAAACTTTAAAAAATTAGAGTATAAAAAATGGTTTTGGCCATATAAAAAAAAATCGTCTTACCGCGAAGTCCGAACCACCTGTATTTCTTGCATGCAGTGTACAACTAAAAAGGGATGCTTGCTGTCTCTTGGAAACCGTTTACCGTACGGTTTGCGGAAAAAAAGATTTACTACAAAAGTGATGGAAATCGCTGGAAATTATTATAAATTTTATAGGTTGGCCGCTAGGGAGCGTAACTTATAGTGGAAAAACAAAAAGCGGGATTTTCTCAAAAATCCCCATACTTAGTAAACATTAAAGGTAACATTTTTTCAATCTAATGAAAATTCTGGATAACTTTTGTTTCTGCTGGGTCAAATATTGCTATGCCAAAATATTCACAACTCTGGTTTGGCCTATCGGATTTTGACAAATTTAAACTCACTAAATAGAGATTCTTTCGTTTCATCAATTTTGTAGAAAACGAAGTTGTTCTAAATTTCGTGGAAATTTGAAAAGTTGAAAAATTCATTTTGAGTACCTACCAACTTATAAAATGACTGGACAGTAAACTTTGCAGTAAAAAGGCAGAATTTTTACATGGATCTGATTCTTAATATGTCATCCACTGCCATTATTTTCATTTATTTTCTATGGCTATTGTGATCCATTGACAAAAAATACTATAACGTATATCAAAATATTTCAAAAACTATTAGAGATAGGGATAGAACATTATTTACGAAAGTTGAAGAGTTTATGACGAGCTACAAGATGACAGAAAAATATATAGGGTGTTCCATTTAATAAAAGTGATATTTTTCAATTAGAAGTTTTCTTAATTTGGTCCTAGAAAGTAATTGAGACGTCAAATATTTCATAGTAAATATGTATTTTTGACTTTATTTAGTACGTATAAAAATTATGAATCGCTTAGTGTCAAAATTTAAGTAGCATTTTCACAACAACGAGATGCTTGCAAATGCAAAATTTTCATTATAAGTCGAATTATCTAAAAAACAATAACTTTTTTGTATATTAAACTGGTATTAAAAATGTATGAAATAATATGTGGAATTAATTAATGTATTAAAATATAGGGTGTCCAATTTAAAAAAAATGTGACTTTATGACACCCTACTTTTTGGGCGCACCCTGTATAATTCAAAATATTTTTAAAATGTGCCAGATATCCAACCATCCTTATTACAAAAGCTTATTATCGACAAATATTATCTTCCAGGCCTAAAATTACTCCGCGCAATCGTTGACTCACCCGGTACTTGTCGTCTTCATCATCAGGTTATAATTTAGCGTATTTTTTTTTCCAGAATGTGAACTATTTGAACCAATAATTATTTTCTTTTTTTTATGATATTTGTATAATATTTGTACATTCATAATTGATTATATATATTTTTTTATTAATATTTTAGTAAGAAGTGTAGGGTTCAATGTAGCCTTTGTGGCTAGACTGCGCCTTGCTTTTGCTTGTCTGACTGTTATTATTATTATTTTATATATACCTATACCGGGTGTCCACGGAAGGTGGCTCGCCCCTCTAACTTATTTGTTTTTCAAGATAATGAAACAAAATTCGGGGGATTTGTATACGACATAAAACTGCATTTTTTGACAGATGACTCAACATTATGGAACTTCCGGTTTAACCGGAAGTGACATAAACTTTCTATTTTTAAATGCGACACCTGGTATATTTTTACTTTTTTTGACTCCATATGACATTCTAAATACAACGATGTGTCACTTGTCACTTTTTGTCACCAAGAAAATATGTTTTTTCCAAATTTATTGTTTTATCTAGAGGGCTATGAATACCTTAAAATCACTTATTTTAGTTCTTTAATCCTGGGAAAAATACAATTTTACTATTTTTGCTCCAATGCCATGTGCTGTGTAAAATTTAATCTTAAAAGTTGTATAACTCATTTTTTTTTTAAATATCAACATGGTGGCTCGTCGGGTTAAGAAAAAAGAGGATTTTATTAAAATTATTTTGATTACATACACTATTAGGTTTTAGAAAAGCTGCCATTAAAAAACTTTAAAAAGTTAACTTAGAACTTTCTTAAAATAAAGCATCTTCTGAGAATAAATTTAGATTTAAATGCATCAAGTAGCCTGTGACCAGCAAAACTGATAAAACAAAATCACGCCTTGAAGAAAATTGACATGCCGACAGCTTCTGCCAAAGTAAATTAGATTGTTGTTTAAAAAGCATGGAAAATAATAGTTTTACAAGAAGTGAAAAAGTTGATATGTTATTAGTGTTTGGAAAATGTAGAAATAATTCAGCCGATGCTGCACGACTTTACGCACAAAGATATTTTAATCGGCGTCATCCAACCCGGCACTATTAGTTACCCAAAACTGGTTCCGAAAATGCGAAATGAACCTGACGATAATAACATATCAACTTTTTCACTCCTTGTTAAACTATTATTTTCAATGTTTTTTAAACAACAAACTAATTTACTTTGGCAGAAGCTGTTGGCATTTCAATTTTCTTCAAGACATGATTTTGTTTTATCAGTTTTGCTGGTCACAGGCTACTTGATGCATTTAAATCTAAATTTATTCTCAAAAGATGCTTCATTTTAAGAAAGTTCTAAGTTAACTTTTTAAAGTTTTTTAATGACAGCTTTTCTAAAACCTAATAGTGTATGGTATCAAAATAATTGTAATAAAATCCTCTTTTTTCTTAACCCGACGAGCCACCATGTTGCCATTTTAAAAAAATGAGTTATACAACTTTGAAGATTAAATTTTACATAGCACATAGCATTGGACCAAAAATAGAAAAATTGTATTTTTCCCAAGATTAAAGAATTGAAATAAGTGATTTAAAGGTATTCATAGGCCTCTAGATAAAACAATAAATTTGGAAAAAAAATATTTTCTTGGTGACAAAAAGTGACAAGTGACACATCGTTCTATTTAGAGTGTCATATGGAGCCAAAAAAAGTAAAAATATACCAGGTGTCTCATTTAAAAATCGAAAGTTTATGTCACTTCCGGTTAAACTGGAAGTTCCATAATGTTGAGTCACCTATCAAAAAATGCAGTTTTATGTCGTATACAAATCTCCCGAATTTTATTCCATTATCTTGAAAACCAAAAAAATTAGAGGGGCGAGCCACCTTCCGTGGACACCCGGTATATGTCCTTGTAATTGTTTTATTTATCATAATAAAAGACGTTAATTATTATATTATTATTATTAAAATCCTACTTTTACACATATCAGAACGATCTAAGGAAATTTTCCATTAAAAATTAATTTGATTTATTTCATATATCAATTATTTAAACTGAGAAGAAGAAAAGTATTTTTAGCTAGAAAGGGCGTGGCATGTGGAAAACTTTGTCTTATTAAATTATCCCTATTTTTGTTTGCATGAAATTCACGAAAGAGGGACGGCCGCAAAGTTCAGAGCTGAATTATTGTACCTACTTTCCTAAAGAATGTAGGCAGATTAGGAGTCAGCAAAACTTGCTAAGTCTTAAAAGAATAATATAAAAAAAAATGTATAAAAATTATTAAACCAAAAGAACCTTATAACTAAACAGTGCATGGTTTTGCATAGCTAATGACGCAAATTCCAGGGGCAGATTCACCACTACGTTTATATAAAATTAAGAATTTTCATTTTAACTAATATGTATAACGTGCCTTCGGAAGTTCTTACCAAATGGGAAACTTTTTAATTATTAACTCTACGAAAAAAAGAGCCTCTTCCTAAAAAGTCCTGCTTGGTGAGAAAATAAATTTGCACAAGAATATTTATACAGGGTGTGTCATAAAGGGTGGCCACCGCCCATATCTCGGAAACTACTAAGCATAGAAACTTGGGGAAAAAAACATTATAATTAAAGCGGTCATGAGAAAATTCTGGAAAATATTTTTAAGTTCCTCATTTCGCCGCAAGGAGGCACAATTAAAAATAATTTTTTTTAATTCTAAATTTCTCCGATAATTCCCATATTATTAAGGTATAACTCTGATTACATCATTAGAAAGTTTAGACAATTCTGCATCATTTTGGTTTAAGGCTCATTGGAAAAAGTAGTATTATTATTGGAAGATGTTACTTACATAATTAAAGTTTATTGCTTGATCATAGTTGATCACTGGGGAAGTACTTATTCCTATAAGTCCTTCGATACCTATTTGTTTCGCTTACCTGAAACAAAAAATGTAATTAGTAAATATATAAATAGGTACCTTATATCATTTTTGGCCTAAAGAAAAAAAAATTATGAACTAGTTTTCAGACTTGAACGATATAAAACAACTACTACTACTACTACTACTATCACCATCTGACTTGCGCACCCTGTATAATTCAAAGGGAAGTTTCTCTAGCGTGGAACCATCCCATTATTGAGCTCGGCCGCTGGATCATCAGGTCTCTCCTCGAACATTAATACGGCGGCGCTTTAACCAAGAGCTGGCCCAAATAGATCGCGGTTGGTGACAATTTATCCAAAGAGCCCCAATCCCCAATCATAGATAAAGGTATATAATATGTTGGGTTAAATTTTATATAACTGTTTAGGGTAAAATGACCAATTAATATGATGAAGCCAATGTTCCATTACTGATCCCACTACAATTCTATGATTTTGTATAGGTTAGCCCATGATATACAATTTTTACAAAATCTGTCTAATGCCTTAAACCTTGTAGCACAGCGGTTTGTGCCGACTCGGCAACCGCCACGAACGCCGAGTCGGAACATAGGTATGTGTTTTTATATGATTCAAAACACGCAGTGGCACCGCGTTTACGCTTTAAAAGATTAGCAAAAAAATTACGCTAAAGTAATTTCCAGTGTCTAAGTCACTTTTGTAATAAATATATTTTTCCGCAAGCCGTAAGGTAAACGGTTTCTGAGATATAGCCGGCGGCTAGTTTTAGTTAATAATATACACAACGTCTTTAATTAATATATTATTATTATATAATAAATCTGCTTACTATTGACTAAATTTAGCAATATTTGGGCGTGGTCCATACAAATTTTGTGCCTGTGGCGCGCTTTTTACCCCATGGATGATTTTTGGCCCTATAATAAGAAAAAAGCTTTCTTTTCCTTATACGAATTTACATACTGTTTATACAACTGTTTAATACTATCTATGTAACAGCAACGCGCTTTCCTACTATGAGGCAACGAAAATTGCTAGACCGTTTCGTAGTGATAATATCATGGTAATTTAGCCAATAGGAAATAGGAGTTAATGCTACCGTAGAATGGTTTATAGCCATTATTGCTCTGAATACTCACAGTAATTCGCAAGTTCTATTGGGGGTGTAATCTGGATTTATTAACTGTATTAGCTTCGACTGGCAGTTGTGATAAAACTTGACATTATTCATAATAATATTTTGCTTGCTACGGTTAATAAAACATTTACCACTAAAAATCAGTACTGTAGTTCTCAAAAATCTAACGATCATATTATAGTAGCTTCTAGTGTGATATTGTTCTTGTCGTTTAACATTGCATATGATTATCTATTATGCAACATGGTTTCTTAAGATGGTAAAATTCGTCCATAGCTTATAAAGTCCAATACTTTAATGATGAGTTGTGCGAAATAAGAATCTTCTATTGCTTTATCTGATATGCAAAGTTTAAAAAAAACTTAAATACAAAGTAATAACAAATTGATTAAAAAAGTTATTAGTAAGATCAATAAAATTTATGTTCTGACATGACAGCTAGAAGATTCCGAACAACGATGTGATCTGCGCAACAAATACGTTAAAACTAATACTATAGGGCGCGCGGCCATTACCGATCGCTACGAACCTCCACCAACGTCTTCTGGATTATAAGTTCTAACGGATAAAATTCGTTTTGGGGACTCTGTTCTTCTTTCTTAATTCTAGAGAATGCACTTTACTGGAAACAAAATACGACTCATTGAGAAGATACAATTTATTTTTTTATCTACAACAATTTCATAATAGGTGCATAATACTTCTGATAATAAGGCTATCCATAATACAACAAGTGTAATTATTATATTTCCCATATGAACTCAACTTTTTTTTAGGCACTGTATAAATGGATGGTTTTAGATAAAGTATAGTATTTGACTCGCGTCTAATGAACCATGCATAATACACTCGGATGATTTACAACACTCGCCTTTGGCTCGTGCCGTAAACTTCATCCTTGTTTTATTATGGCCTACATTATACGCTCGTTAAATAATATACTATAACAAAACTGCTGTATTAGAAGTAGTCCATTATTCAACAAGATTGTGCTGCTAATGGAACTGATTACTACTAATAAAAACACTGTTGTAGCAAATCTGGAATTGATATTACACTAAAGCGGGTTTGATACACTAGTAATTTATTTAATATGAGTTAATACAAAATAAGCTATCAAAACAAACTATCTCTTAGCAAGCCCGTTTAGTGCAGTAAAAATAAATTATGACCTGGGCAAAATTGCAACACAAATGATTTTTTTTGCATTCTATTGTGAAAAGTGTTTATTTTAACATATTCAAAATCCCCATTAATCCTGGCCCCGGAAGTCAGTCAAAATCCAAGATGACAAGAATTTTCTATTTTTAATTACAAAATTTACAACTTTGTTTTTGTAAGGTGTACTTGGCAAAAATGTTTAACATACAAAGATAAAAGTATAAAATAGGTATAGAATAGGTAAGGTTGAATTGAATCACTCAAATTGCCTATTATACATTAGAGAAAACTTTATTACACATTAGACATACAAGAAAAAAAAACATTATTTGAATAAACAAAAATTAAAATGATTTTCACAATTCACAATCTTCATATGTACTTTCCATTTATTTTTCTATTCGCTGCGAACTATAATTGTCACAATTTGTTTCTTGATACTAACCACATGAACTGGTACATTCCAAACCATTCTTTCGGCAACTACATTTCATGGCACCACAGCCGGTTTTGCAGTTACATCTTACTATGCGGAATATACAGGTGCTGGTGTTATGTATACTCCATCCCCATCTGTTGGGTTCAAGCCTTCTTGCATTTGTTTCCATATACAAATTTGCAAATATGCACGGAAGCTATGGTACCTACTTGATAGCTGATTCCGTTAAGGGGAGGTTCTGAACGAAACATTTTGCCTTCGATACTTTATCAATAATAATTTGATACCTAAGTGTATTTAGTGTATCATCTGGATTTCTTCAACAACACGTTTCAAAACTGATTGCTTTCCAATATGAAATATTCTGGAGGTGCTGTCACATCCTGTATACGAATGTATAAAAAATAGACTGTACGCTAAGTCATTTCCGAGCGAATGTCTAATGGCATTGATATCATATTCTGTTTGAAAGATTTTTTATCACTTCTGAAAAACAGCTTGTGCTTGCAGCTTGATTACACCAATAAGTCAGCAATTGCCGGTCAGTGACTTCTCCTATCACTGTTGTATTTTTAATTTTTGAAGATTCCACTGTAGTTTTAACATCAGCATCATCAACTGAATGAATTAGTAAACAAACATGTTTTCGTAATTCTTTAGCGATTATATTAATTATTTTCTGCTTGTTTTCCTTATTGGTGAGAAACATTTCCTTACTTCCTACACAGTCTAGAAGAAGATGACATAACGGTTGGTATGATGGTAAAACAAAAGTACAATTTAAATGGCTGCAAAATCGTGGCCGTTAAATATTTGAAAAGTAAATACCTAATTATTTAAATGGCCGCCATTTTAAAGAAAAAGTAAAGTCGAATCTTTGTATTTTAATTCTTTTTGCCAAGTTACACCTTATAAATACAAAGTTATAAATTTTGTAATAAAAAAAAACAAAATTCAGCCGCCATCTTGGATTTTGACTGATTTCCGGGGCCAGGATTAATGGGGATTTTGAATATGTTAAAATAGACACTTTACACAATCGAAAGCAAAAGAATCATTTGTGTTGTAACTTTGCCCAGGTCAAGGGAATTTTTACACCATATTGACTGCACTAGTTGTATTAGATCATTTTTCTCAGTGTACCTTAATAAAATGTCACAAGCAGTCACTGCGTTAAGAGTGAGTCACCCTGTATTACAATATGCTTTATTGATTGAGCACATTAATATTGGGATAAACATGTTTCGCTCGGTTGTTGTCTCTAAAATGTAAAGTTTAACAAAAACGAATTTTCTCTAAACGAGGCTCGTTACGAAACCAGGCCACGTTCAGCTATATTTCCATCCCAGTGCACCAGACAAAAAATAGCACAACTAAAGCGTAACTTTGAAACTTTAGAAACAACTCCTTTTTCGTGTTATGCAAACAGAAACAAAGGCAATTCAATAAGACGGAGTTTTCAAAGTTCCATGCCTACTTTCACGAACTACTTACATTTCTTTGTGTGCTATAGTTTGTTTACAAGGTACTTCGTTACCGTATTATTTCGAACATCAAAAGGTTTACAGAGCGCCTTGCGCAAAATAATTCTGATGAGTTGAATAATAATTATTTACAGGATGTTAGAAAGATACAATAAAGAACAATTTAAGGAGGGGTAATTGAAACAGAATACAGTAATTTTTATTAAAAAAATTTTTTTTTACGTTTAACTTGTGGAGCAAAGCTACAAATCAAACTGTATAGTCGAGAAGCAAGCCAAAATGGCAGATGTATTTTGATATTTTTGTAACAAAAAAAAAATGTATTTATTTTGCCAATTCTCGAATTTATAAAAATAATACGAACTTTCTATTCTAAAGAACCGAAAAGAAAACTTGTATCTCTTCAGGGACAATTTTTTTTTATCGATGTCGGTATTTTTTGGACTTTAAAGAAATGGTGATAAAGGGGCTCATAATATTCGAATTATTCAGTCTATTTTTTTGTTAAGACGCCCTGGTGTAAGCTAATGTAGAAATATACCAGTTGTCACAAGCCTTTTTTTAGGACGATCCAATTATACAATATAATGTGTGTTAATATAGCGTCATTAAAATTACACCTTAAAACAGAAAATGTAAAATGAATCCTATCGAGTCGCCTTTTAATATTTTGTATGGCTTTTAATCAGTTTTTTAATCAGCAAACTCCTTAAGGCGAAATAATGCGATTTACTTAAACTTGCCTTATTCCAAAATTGATAACAACGAAGATACAGGGTGTCAAAGTTTTAATTTTGTTTTCGTTTTTTTGCGATTATTTCTTAACGAAATGACATAGCAGCACAAAATTAAGGATTTTGGGGTTTTTTAAGGTGAGGAATTCAAAATTATCCAGAGTTTTTGTGTAACCAGTAGAGGGCGCTGCCTACGGTACGGCCCACTCCTTTTAGCTGGCATGACTTTATTTATCCGACTATTAAAAAAATAAGTTACTTTACTTCTTTTACATCAAAAACGTACAACTTATTGAAGTCGCTAGGAGCAACCATTTTCGTAATCATCGCATTTCATATGTTCAATGCAACTAAGTACGTGGTCCAAAAGCAACGGAAAATCGAACAACGGTGAATTTATGACTTAAAATTATTGTATATCAGCTACATTTGCTAAGTGTCAAAGTTAATGTAGATACTTAAGGTTGACTATTTTTTTCTAATAAAAACGCTTTTTCGTATACGGAATTACTAATTTTATTCTAATCAAAAATTTTATTTAATACTTAGTTTAATAACATTTAAAAGTAACAAAATGGAAATAAAAATGGTAACGTCGTGATAGCAATTGTTCAAAATGGCCTCCATTGACCTCAATATTTCGCTATACGTTTTACAAAAGACTGTCGGACTTTAAACAAGAGATATTCATAATTTCTGAGCAGATTAAGAGAATTTATAATTTTTTGATTTAACTCATTATAACTCGTTATAAACATTGGTTTTCAAATAACTCTAAATACAGAAGTTTACTGGATTAAAATCCGGACTTCGCGCCGGCCAAGGCAAGGAGAAAGTTCAGGGAACTGTTCATTTATATAATTTCGCACATTTCCGCCTTGGAAAGTAAATTATGTCGTTACTAACAAAATTATAATATCTACGTATTGTATGTAGAAAATTAATAACTTTGATAGATGATACTTTGTGTAACATATTGTTGCCTTAGAAACGTCGTTGTTTTTAATCAAGGCCAGCTGTGACAAATAATACTAATACGAATACACAATTATATTAAATATTTTAGCATTTTTGCATTAAAAATATGTAAGGCGATTATCTCGAAAATGATTGTTCCTAGCGACTTCAATAGGTTAATATACGTTTTTGATGTAAAAGAAATAAAGTAACTTATTTTTTTAATAGTCGGATCGATATAAGAAGCCTAAACAAAGTTATGCCAGCTAAAACGAATTGGCCATGTCGTAGGCAGCGCCCTCTACTGGTTAGACAAAAACTCTGAATAATTTTGAATTCCTCACCTCAAAAAAACCCAAAATCGCATTATTTCGCCCTAAGGAGTCTGCTGTTGCTCTGTGTCCCATTACTTTTGGGACACCCTGTATACTATGTATTTACGCACATCCAAATTATTTCATAGAATGTCTGCCTACTTTTCTGTAATTTATAAGTATTTACTTGTTTTTTCAAAAGTTTAAACAGAAATATTTTGACTTGAATCCACAGGAACGCAACAACAATATGAAATTTTTACTATAATACTTGAAAAACTAAACCAGAAATTAAATTAGACAAGGAAGCAGCACTTACTATTTAATATGCCCAAAAGAAACTCCGCAGAAATGCAAAACCAACCTCGAATAAATCCAGCTGATCTCGTAAAGACATGCGCCACTGAATTCATGGGGACGAGACCGATGATGGCCAAAGCTTTTGATTCTCTAAATCATAAATTACTACTTACAAAACTTAAGTATATAGGATTTAGTAAACACACTTGTGAATGGTTTGCAAATTATTTACAAAATTACAATAATTTCAAACGAATTTCTTTATGATGTTTCAAATTCATCGAAGTTATTAAAAGGAGTTCCTCAAGGATCTATGCTGGGTCCTTTATTAGTTATAATTTATACAAATGATTATTATTTATCCATAAAATATGGTAATCTATTAGCTTTTGCTGATGATAAACCAATATATCACAAAATAAAAATCACAATCCCCTGCATTGAATTTCATTGATAAATGAGGATCTTTCTAATGTCTCCAAAGTAATAAAGGATCTTGGCTTAAAACCTAATGAAAACAAAACAAGTTTACTTTTAATCGGTCCAAAATCTATTCATTCGAAAATAATAATCAACACTGATTTCAAATTATTATTAATTATTATTAATAGTTATGCTATACCGTTGGTAACATTCGCTAGAAATCTTGATAACAATTTTGATCAATAATTGACCTTTGAAGCTCATATAAAGAACAAAATAAAAAATGCTAGTAAAAAACTTAAAAATTTTAAATTGTACTTAAACTATGACACAAAACTAAAGCTTGAAAATTCTATTAATTTAAGTTGTTTAGATTATGATTATATATTATCATAAAAATATAAATTATAGAAACAAAAAAACATTACAAATGTTACAAAATAATTGTATAGGATTTTCAACTAGCCTTAAAAAATAGGACCATGTTACTCCAACCTATAGGCAATGTAATATTATAAAAATTAAAACTTGAGTTTAGACGTGAAATTCATTTAAATTGTTTTATTCATAAAATAATTTCTAGTAAAAAACCAGATTATTTATATGAAAAAATTCAATTTAAAATTTACTAGAAATGAAACTAATTTGAAAATACCAATACATCATAAATAAAAATATAAAACTTCTTTTAAATATAATAGCTTAATAGAATTTAATATAGAAAAAACTATACTATTCAGTTTTTAGAAGTAATTTTAAAAAACATTATCTTATGGTCGGATTGGGAAACTGATTAATTGTTAATCAAAATTCTACCTTATTGTGTCAACTAGTATGTTATTGTCAAAAATAGTTATTTTTATTTGCTATGTCTTATAATTTTTATATTGGGCATAAATATAATATATCTTTATTATTATTTATATTATTATTAAGTAAATTATCAGTAGTAGGTATATTATGAAAAAAAAAACATTTTATTACGACTCTAAATCTAGTCTGATTGTGACTTGAACAAGAAATAAGATAAAAAATTTGCCAAAAAAAATATGGTATAATTTAGCAATAAAGTTTTGTCATTTGATTCAAGAAACAACATTTATAATTCTTCTATGTAAAAATGCTTTTACTTGTGTAAACCATTGTAACTGGATCACCCTGTATATCTTAAATTATAGTGTTTAAAAATAATTTATGACCAAAAAAAAATTTGTTACAGATTGGATAATAATTAAATGTAATTAGTTTATAAAAATGAAAGTCGTAATTAAGTTTTCAGGTAAATTTTAATTTGTTTTTGATAAATAAAAAAAAAATTACCAGGCAATATACTCGACTTGAACCTATACCCACTTTTTTTTTCATTTATACCTTTGTCCTACAAGTTATTAAAATATCAAAAAATCTGTTTGTTTACAAAATAAAATAAAAATAATAATAATAATAATAATAATAATAATAATAATAATAATAATAATAATAATAATAATAATATTAATAATAATAATAATAATAATAATAATAATAAATTACAAAAGGCGAAGTTGCTTCCTCACTTAACCTAATATTCTAAATTATGACTAGATATAATTTTAAAAAGAAAACAGGGAATAAACAATAATCATAATGTGTAATTAAGTATATAAAATAAAATACTATGACTAAAAATATTCACACTGTAACAGGCGAGGTGGAGCGTACTGAGAGACAGCACATATTCTGAACTGACCTATTGTGTTACAGAACATATTTGTGTAATCAAAGGACGAATTGCATTTTTAAATATTTGAATTGGAGCAGATTTTAAACTCACGGGAACTTTGTTATAAATCAAAGATACTTAATAACTAAAAGATCTTCAAACAGAGTGGTTTTGTGTAACGGAGGAATGATAGTATATTTATGCCTTGTAGCATTCAAGTTTTTCTAACAACAATTCCTAATTGTTTGGTTAGGCATTATATGTGATTTTTCTACGCAATCTTTAAACTACGCAAGGTGGTCACCTCCTTTGAATTGTTGAATTACATAAACATGTATGCACTGTTTTTTTTACTAATTTGCTTAAAAATACTAAATGACCCCTCATTTAAAATAACCACGAGCCGCTACTGCGAATATGAATAATTTTACTCAGGACGTCAAGATCTACAAAATACAAAAAATTCAGAACAATTAGCCGAAAGCCATTTCCCAAAGAGGTATTTTACTGGTTTAAATTTATTTAGTTTGTAGTTGAGTCGCTAGCTTGAATAGTTTAGTTTACTGAAACTGTTTAATTTAAACCATGTTTACCAACCTTTTTGATGTAAAAGAAATAAAGTAACTTATTTTTTTAATAGTCGGATCGATATAAGAAGCCTAAACAAAGTTATGCCAGATAAAACGAATTGACCATGTCGTAGGCAGCGCCCTCTACTGGTTACACAAAAACTCTGAATAATTTTGAATTTCTCACCTCCAAAAACCCAAAATTGCATTATTTCGCCCTAAGGAGTCTGCTGTTGCTCTGTCCCATTACTTTTGGGACACCCTGTATACTATGTATTTACGCACATCCAAATTATTTCATAGAATGTCTGCTTACTTTTCTGTAATTTATAAGTATTTACTTGTTTTTTCAAAAGTTTAAACAGAAATATTTTGACTTGAATCCACAGGAACGCAACAATAATATGAAATTTTTACTATAATACTTAAAAAACTAAACCAGGAATTAAATTAGACAAGGAAGCAGCACTTACTATTTAATATGCCCAAAAGAAACTCCGCGGAAATGCAAAACCAACATCGAATAAATCCAGCTGATCTCGTAAAGACACGCGCCACTGAATTCATGGAGACGAGACCGATGATGGCCAAGGCTTTTGATTCTCTAAATCATAAATTACTACTTACAAAACTTAAGTATATAGGATTTAGTAAACACACTTGTGAATGGTTTGCAAATTATTTACCAAATTACAATAATTTCAAACGAATTTCTTTATGATGTTTCAAATTCATCGAAGTTATTAAAAGGAGTTCCTCAAGGATCTATGCTGGGTCCTTTATTAGTTATAATTTATACAAATGATTATTATTTATCCATAAAATATGGTAATCTATTAGCTTTTGCTGATGATAAACCAATATATCACAAAATAAAAATCACAATCCCCTGCATTGAATTTCATTGATAAATGAGGATCTTTCTAATGTCTCCAAAGTAATAAAGGATCTTGGCTTAAAACCTAATGAAAACAAAACAAGTTTACTTTTAATCGGTCCAAAATCTATTCATTCGAAAATAATAATCAACACTGATTTCAAATTATTATTAATTATTATTAATAGTTATGCGATACCGTTGGTAACATTCGCTAGAAATCTTGGTAACAATTTTGATCAATAATTATTGACCTTTGAAGCTCATATAAAGAACAAAATAAAAAATGCTAGTAAAAAACTTAAAAATTTTAAATTGTACTTAAACTATGACACAAAACTAAAGCTTGAAAATTCTATTAATTTAAGTTGTTTATATTATGATTATATATTATCATAAAAATATAAATTATAGAAACAAAAAAACATTACAATTGTTACAAAATAATTGTATAGGATTTTTAACTAGCCTTAAAAAATAGGACCATGTTACTCCAACCTATAGGCAACGTAATAGTATAAAAATTAAAACTTGAGTTTAGACGTGAAATTCATTTAAATTGTTTTATTCATAAAATAATTTCTAGTAAAAAACCAGATTATTTATATGAAAAAATTCAATTTAAAATTTACTAGAAATGTAACTAATTTGAAAATACCAATACATCATAAATAAAAATATAAAACTTCTTTTAAATATAATAGCTTAATAGAATTTAATATAGAAAAAACTATACTATTCAGTTTTTAGAAGTAATTTTAAAAAACATTATCTTATGGTCGGTTTGGGAAACTGATTAATTGTTAATCAAAATTCTACCTTATTGTGTCAACTAGTATGTTACTGTCAAAAATAGTTATTTTTATTTGCTATGTCTTATAATTTTTATATTTGGCATAAATATAATATATCTTTATTATTATTTATATTATTATTAAGTAAATTATCAGTAGTAGGTATATTATGAAAAAAAAAAACATTTTATTACGACTCTAAATCTAGTCTGATTGTGACTTGAACAAGAAATAAGATAAAAAATTTGCCAAAAAAAATATGGTATAATTTAGCAATAAAATTTTGTCATTTGATTAAAGAAACAACATTTATAATTCTCCTATGTAAAAATGCTTTTACTTGTGTAAACCATTGTAACTGGATCACCCTGTATATCTTAAATTATAGTGTTTAAAAATAATTTATGACCAAAAAAAAAATTGTTATAGATTGGATAATAATTAAATGTAATTAGTTTATAAAAATAATAATAATAATAATAATAATAATAATAATAATAATAATAATAATAATAATAATATTAATATTAATAATAATAATAATAATAATAATAATAATAATAATAATAATAATAATAATAATAATAATAATAATAATAATAAATTACAAAAGGCGAAGTTGCTTCCTCACTTAACCTAATATTCTAAATTATGACTAGATATAATTTTAAAAAGAACAGGGAATAAACAATAATCATAATGTGTAATTAAGTATATAAAATAAAATACTATGACTAAAAATATTCACACTGTAACAGGCGAGGTAGAGCGTACTGAGAGACAGCACATATTCTGAACTGACCTATTGTGTTACAGAACATATTTGTGTAATCAAAGGACGAATTGCATTTTTAAATATTTGAATTGGAGCAGATTTTAAACTCACGGGATTGTTATAAGTCAAAGATACTTAATAACTAAAAGATCTTCAATCAGAGTGGTTTTGTGTAACGGAGGAATGATAGTATATTTATGCCTTGTAGCATTCAAGTTTTTCTAACAACAATTCCTAATTGTTTGGTTAGGCATTATATGTGATTTTTCTACGCAATCTTTAAACTGCGCAAGGTGGTCACCTCATTTGAATTGTTTAATTACATAAACATGTATGCACTGTTTTTTTTTACTAATTTACTTAAAAATACTAAATGACCCCTCATTTAAAATAACCACGAGCCGCTACTGCGAATATGAATAATTTTACTCAGGACGTCAAGATCTACAAAATACAAAAAATTCAGAACAATTAGCCGAAAGCCATTTCCCAAAGAGGTATTTTACTGGTTTAAATTTATTTAGTTTGCAGTTGAGTCGCTAGCTTGAATAGTTTAGTTTACTGAAACTGTTTAATTTAAACCATGTCCACGAACCTTTTCCAGCTTAGCCACGTAATACCGTGCGAGCAAAAAATATTTGTATCAAAGAGGGCATTGCATCTAAGGACGTAATGCTTAGCCGTGGAGCTTAATACCTGTTGGGTGTCAGTAACTACCTGAATTAACAATCAATCAGTTATTCCGTCATCTTTGACAGTCGTTACAAGTAATTTGATTCATCGCTAATTTTTCCAATTTCTTGAACAATTCACACAATGGGGTTTACGGAACAGCACAAACCATCTATGGTTGAAGCGTATTTTGGAAACGGAGTTAGAGTAAATGGTGAGTGGCAATACAATCCGGGTTTGTGCATGGACGATTTTCACGAACATTTTCCGAACGTCGCTTTTTTTGCTGGGGATTTTTATCATTTCCTGAAAAGAACCGTGGCTGTGTTTAGGGAAACAGGTTCTATACATTACAAAAAAGGAGCAGGAAGACCATCTGTAAGAATAGAAGAATTTTTTGCCAACGTTCGTGAAATAATGCAAAATACGCCAACAAATTGTATAAGACGCCTGTCCAAAGACGTGGGAAGATATTATGGAACATGCACGAGTCAGCACGACTATTCTTAAGAAGCAGATAAAGTTATTTCCTTATAAAGTGCAAGTATTCCAAGAAATACAAGCCGCAGATTTTGAAGAAATAAAGAGACGTGTGAATTTATGCTTGGAGCATGGCGGTGGCCAATTTCAGCAATTTAAGTAATTATTGTTCTTTTTCTTTCTGTATATTCTTACTTTGTTAATTTTGTAAACAACACAAATAAATTTGTATTTGTCTACTTATTTTATTACTCATTAGTTTGGCATATCATGGCATAATATTAATTTGACAAAATTTTAACCTAGATTTGGTTAGATATATCGTTCCCATATCATTGTGATCTAAACCAAGCTCTACGTTTTTTAATCCAAGCCCTCTTTGATGCAAATAATTTTTGCTTGCACGGTATAACACTATGATCTTGGAAATACATTTACTGTCTCACTCTTTTCAGTGTAAATACACACTAAGAAAAAGAGATTTAATTAAGTACCGCTCGATAAAATCAGAGCTGGAAAATATAATAATGAAATGTTTGCACCTGGGAAGCAAGCCACTTACAATTTCTTCGTCTAATGATGTTTCTCGACTCTGTTTTAATTTCCTAATCGTTTTAATAGGCGGCAACACTTCTCAACAAATAACCACACTTAATTACTGCTTTCATCGCTCAAGTCAGTTAACAAAGCGAAGGCTTTTATACAATCAACTTTGCAGCCATTGTAGCTTTAATTGTATTAAATTATTACCCTTGTTTGTAGGTAGGATAAATAATGGTGAGTTCGTAGAACGAAAAAGATATCTTCTATATTGTTTACTTGTCTACATTTTATTTAAATAAAAATAAATTTATATAAAATATTTTATGACTACCTATAGGATATTTATAATTTGGTGTTCAGATGGTGTACAGTTTTTTTTTTGGAAAAGGGCTTGGGCACGGGTATTAATATTTTAAGTTGTGTCCTTTTTGTATAAAATAGTATATTAACGTACACGTTTTACAAAGCATCATTTTATAGCACGCGTCCATGTTAAAAAACGAGCCGCTTGCGGCGAGTTTTAATACGGGAGAAGTGCTTAAAACTGCTTTATATAACACGTACATTAGACTATTTTTTCTAATTTGTGGTTTTTTCAATAAAAAACACATATTTAAAAAGAAAATAAATCCTTCAAATTTTGTAAATTTTATGTTGGTAATACTATTTTTTATCATAGTAGCCTCTGGACAACAAAAATTATTTTGCGAACTGTCATTTTTTGATTTATTGACCCATTTTCACCACGAGATTCTAAAGATATTTTAGCGATATGAGATTTGAAATTGGACGGAATACGTTGTGTGATCCTTGTACATTCGGTACATATACAGAGCGTTCGGAAATTCGGGCGATTTTGCTACTTTTTTTCGAATTTCAAAAGACGTGATTTTACGTCACGGCATTGCAATTTAGTATAGAGAAGATGGAAAATTCAAATAAAGTTGAAGTTAAAATCCACATTGGAAGGTTAGTAGATTGAATTTTGGATAGGATTTGGCAGAAAATTATAGCTTGAAGCATCTACAAAAGATTGATTTATAGATTTATGCAACCAACATACATGACTGTTATCCACACAGCATAAAAAAGTAGGTTATCAAGCTATTTTTCCTCTGCGAAAAATGGGTTTTCTCTTAAATCACAAAGGCCGCGCAAGTCAATGAAATAAAACATTTAAATGTTACCAACATCAAATAAAGAAAAAACGCGTATCGAAATAGCTTCGACGCAAATGTGTATCGTAATAGACTTGTTATGATACCAAATTAGAAAAAATATATTAAGATTGAATTCTCAACGTCATTCAATCTATTGCCAACCTATAACCTATTTCGCGTTGATTTTTTGAGTTTATTATTTTTATAACTAACATTTAAAGAAAATCAATATCGTCGATACATTATTTAGGTAGTGTTTGATATATTACAAAAATATCAATTTATTTCATTGCTAATTTTGGGGGAATTGTATAGTGAAAGAACAATGAGTGACAATGACATAATAATGTTAAAAAAAATCTTACCCGATATTTTTCGCTATACAATTCTCCTAAAATAAGTTATGAAATTCCTTGATATTTATTAAATATGTCAATTATTACCTATAGAATATCAAGTCGATACTGATTTTCTTTAAATTTTGTATAAAAGCTAGAAAACATAAATAAATCTAAGCGAAATAGGTTATAGGTTGGCAAGCATGTTGATACTCCTACCTTAACACACAATGTCCAAAATTTGTCCCAAATTAAAAATATGACGATATCGATTATACAACTCCATGTATATTTTGTCCTATATGTATAGAAGGATGTGATTAATAAGTGATAATCATTTAAGTGATTATCGCTTGGTGGCCATATTGTAATTGTCCGTTTTTGACAAATTATTTCAGGAGTCATTTCTGTCAGTTCTTGTTACAAAATGGCAAAAGAAAGATTGGGTAAAATTTTGTTGCCTCAAGTCGACGACGCTATTATAAAGTGAAGCCAAAAAATACCGAGCGTTCAGACAAATATGTTTGGAAGCAGTTTACTGAGTTTTGCCTTGCACGAAGTTTCAAAATTGAGAAAACGACAACAGACGAGGATTTGTGCAATATTTTAAAAGACTAGGCATATAATATGCGAAAATCCAATGGGAGCGATTATGAGGAAGGTGTGGTCAAGCTTTTATGGAACAAAACGGCCAAAATGCTTCAGGAACTTTATTTTGGAAAATATAATCGCCGCATAGATCCATTCAATGACATGATTTTTTAAAGCGCCTGTTTTGCCCGAAATGTAAAACGAAAAAAGTTGCAGGCGGTACCTCGTACACGAAAGGAGAGTTCCACAGCTTTGACGAGACAGGAAATATAAAATGGCCTTAAGTTTAGATGAAAATACCCCAGATGGGCTTCAACGGAAATTTTTCTACATAGCTGCATCCGAACTAGCATGGAGGGGAAATGAAGCGGTTTTTTTGCTATTGGAATATTTTAAGGAGGAAAAATATAATAACGGGTCTAGTACCGGCCGTCTGGAATACAACCCAATATTTGCTAAAACGGCACAAGGAGAAGCAAGTTGAGCATGAGAAAGTAAGTGGCTTGTAAAAAATCTTGTGAATCCGGATTTATGTCCAATACGATTATATTTTAAGCTAATGCCCAAAAGAGGCGAAAACATTAAAACTAATCGATTATTTTTTACGATCAATCATGTGAAAAGGGAATGAAAATTCCCCATGGTTTAAGAATTGTCCAGCAGGTATTAACATTATAAGGAACTGGACAAAAATGGCAGCAATCAACATTGGCCTAGATAATAAAAAAAAAAAATCACAAATCACTCTAATAGAGCTTCAACAGTAAGTACTCTTAGCAGTTCAGGCGCTATTCTCCAGGAAGTCATCAAAATAACGGGCCATAGATCTATAAATTCTGTTACTCGCTATCTCCAGCTCGGCGAGCAGCATCATATTATGAAGATTTTGTCGCAAATGAGAGCCGAAAATACACCGTCATCTACTTCTACTGCTGAAGGCCAAATTCAAACACCTCAAACCTATGATAATAATTCATCCAATGGTTCAAGTTTTCACTATAATAATTGTAATTTTGTTATTAACAATAATTATTATAATAAAAATGTTTAAGATAAGAGGGATATATTTTTTTAAGTACTGATTGGAGAATGTTGTAAAATTATATATTGTTTGTAATTATTTTGTTAATAAATAGTTTAAAAAAAACATATCTGTGGTCTCATACAGTCGTGTCGGCCGGTTAATATTTATTATCGAATTAAAATAAAAACTTAAATTATCTTAAATTAGCAAAACCACACAATATAAGCAACACGAGTTCAACAATGTGCTTGTGTAAAGTGAATTATTACCAATTTGGTTTCATTGCAGCAGATAATTTTGACTTAAACTACATCGGTGTAGTTCTAGTGGTATTTTCCTTATTGTTAGTACCGGAAATTAATGTCTGTATACATAACTTTACTACTTAGTTATACATAATAATAGTATTATAAAGACGCATATTAAGGATATACCTATTATTATAATGAATGAATAGACAAACTTACACTTGGAATCTGGCTGGGCAGTCAAAATTGATATTTATTTTAAAATTATGTCTTTGAACATGAAAAAGCATAAATTGGTAGCATATTTTTGAACAAAAAAATTGGATCGTCCTATATTTTATACTATTAAGAGGATTCCGTAGCTACCCCCCATTCCGGCAAGTAAAGATTTCGGCTTATAAAAAATTGTAATTTTTTTGTAAAATTCTTTTGAAAGAAGTTGTTTAGAATTAGTTACAGAATATTGGAAAGGTATATATTGTTGCTAAATTAAAAAATATTGATTTAAAAACATATATGTCAATATGTCCTAAAGGCACGGGTGAGCATATATAAAAGCGGTCAAAACGGCGCTCAAAAGGAGATTCGATATTTCCCAATCACAAGTTAAGGTCGTTACGCTGCCAGTTTGTTCTTTGGTGTCGGCAATGTATTCTTTATTACACATTATTGGATTTTTTTCTACTTATCCTAGATCTCTTCCAGCGCTGATCGACCGTATGATTCACCAATCCGAAGTCGACACCCGGTGCGCTAGAAATCTTTGACAACGGAATTAAATCCAAACGCTGAATTGTGGTATTGACAACAATTTGTAGGGTATGAAGGTGGTAGACAATGAAGTAGTAATATTAAAAAAAATTACCTTGTCGGACTTCCATTGTCTTTATTTTGTTACTTAATACAACGTTTCGGTTAGCTAGTATCTCTAACCGTTTTCAAGTGTAAACTAAATTATAATTATAAGGCTACTGTCTTAAATACTATCCATGTGCAATGAAGCTTGATGACTCCGCCTACGTGCTTATTGGAGTGTAAAGTTTGAGCTGTTGGTTTTGGACAAGAAGATGCTTTCAGATATTGGGGATATCTATACTTGGTTTACTAAATATATGTGTATTTTGGTTCATGAAAGCTGCTTCCTTGAATTTTCGTTTTCTCCAGTGCTGTTCTATGTCCAAAACCTTGGCTTCTGTTGGTTGGTCCATACATGTTCCGCTATACCTGATCTCAAAGTTTCACCTCTTTGAGTATGTGTCACATGCATGTTCTTTAACTCGTACGGGAAGAGGTCTTTTAGTTTCTCCAATATACAATTCGCTACACATGCAAGGGATTTGATAGATACAATTTTTTTGTTTTTATTACTGGGGGGTTTTACTTTTGTAAGAAAGCTTCTAAGCGTATTTCCGGATTTAAAGGCTGTTTTGATATTATAGTTTTTGGTTATCCTTCTAATCTTTTCAGAAATCCCCTTGACATAAGGTATTGTAAGGAATGCTTGCTTCTCTTTCGTTTCTGTACTAATTTTTACTTCGCGATTTTTAAGTTTTGAGATGGTATTAGTTACAAAGGTTTCAGGGTAACCATTTTTTTTTATGCTTGAAATTTCCATATTTAGGTCTTCCGGATTGTTGCAAACGTTAGATGCTCTGTGATAAAGAGTTTGAATTATGCCCTGTTTTATGGAGTTTGAATGATTCGAGCCGTGATTAAGGTATTGCCCGGTGTGAGTGGGTTTCCTGTATACTGAAGTTTTTATGTTATCAGCACTTCGTTTGACGAGAACATCGAGAAAAGGTAGAGTATGTTTAGAGAATAGAGAATGTTTTTCTGTTTCCATGGTACGTTGTGTTAAGTAACAAAATAAAGACAATGGAAGTCCGACAAAGTAATTTTTTTGAATCTGTTGGATACAACTGCAAATTGACCAGACAACATCGGCGCCGAACTCCGTTTACGGTTCACCAATCCGGACGCTAGCTCATGGTGCTTGTGTTGACAAGCTGCAGTAGAAAATTCCGATTCCGCAGCTACCCCAATACCGGCAAGTTAAGATTTCGGTTTATATAAAAACCGTAATTTTTTTGGAAAATCTTTTTGATAGAAGTTGTTTTGAATTAGATACAGAATATTGGAAAGTCAATATATTGTTGCTAATTTAAAAAATAATTTATTTAAGGTTGAATTCTCAACGTCATTCAATCTATTGCCAACCTATAACCTACTTCGCGTTGATTTTTTGAGTTTATTGTTTTAATAACTAACATTTAAAGAAAATCAATATCGTCGGTACATTATTTAGGTAATAAATATCTGATATATTACAAAAATATCAATTTATTTCATTGCTTATTTTGGGAGAATTGTATAGTAAAAGAACAATGAGTGACAATGACATAATAATGTTAAAAAAAATCTTACCCGATATTTTTCGCTATACAATTCTCCTAAAATAAGTTATGAAATTCCTTGATATTTATTAAATATGTCAATTATTGCCTATAGAATATCAAGTCGATGCTGATTTTCTTTAAATTTTGTATAAATGCCAGAAAACATAAATAAATCTACGCGAAATAGGTTATAGGTTGGCAAGCATGTTGATACTCCCACCTTAAAGACAAATAATATGTCAATATTTGACAAAAAAAGGACTTTCCAATATTCGTTGCTTAATTTCTAATACACAAAATTTTTTTCTTAATCGAATAATAAACTCGTGGAAATAAATCTAGGTTTCAAAATACTCTTAAAAGGATTCTTACTTTTAAAAATGCGTATACATTTAGAGAAATTTTAAAAGGAAATGTGACTGATCCAGATATCCAATATTATTGAAAAAAATTTATGTTGTGTAAATAACACAAACTTGGAGAGGTCTGTATCACATGTTTTAAGAAAACAAATAGGAGGACAAAAATTGTAGTCAGTCAAAACTCGCCCAACTTTAAAAAATAATAATAGGTACGCATACATTTTTACAAATTACCAAAAAAATAAAGGAGGAGAACTCTTTTTTACATATGCGTAATGTGCTGTTAAAATTTAAATTAATTTGATGCGTTAGAATTGCCTCAATTCCTATTTAAAAATCGATTGCTTCTGATGGAATATCCAAGCGTTTAGGCTTCTATCCTACACGTGCTTTCTTTCTTGGCGACAGCGCGAAAAAAGTGATATTAGAGCGAGACATTATTTAACCGAGCTTGCATAATTTAATATTAATGTGATGACTAATGAAAAGTTAGAATCCCATTAAGAAGGCTCTAGTGTAAAGATAAGTGCTTTGCGATTATGTGTGTTTTATTTGGAAGAGAGGAAACTTGGTCCCGAAAATAAACCGATGATTTTGTCCATATCTGGGAAAAAATGGGAACACATGAAATGTTAAAGGTATACACACATACTATGCACAACATCCTTAATTTCTGAATGCTTTTATAAAATTAATATTCAAACTCAAACAACAAAAAGTTAACAGAAACAGATATTTTGAAGAAGTAAAGTAGTCCATGCTCAAAGTGGAGTTAAATGTATAGAAAAAAAAGCACAAAGTCTTTCTTCACAAGTTTATTAGAATAACTAGGCGAACCTAGAATAATTCTTATTAATTCGACATGTTTCGAGTGTAGAAACACTCATCATCGGGAAAACAAAGTGAATGGTACAATGCTGATGCTGTTAGCAATAGAGAAAATAATAAGTGGGATTGAGCCGTAATGGAGCTATCAATGGTGTACACGAGGTGTAAAATATGAATAGTGAGAAGACCGACAAGAACTCAGCAGACTGGAAAGTCAAGGGGTAGTGAAAAGGCCCTGGCTTGGGCAGAACAATGAAGAGAGCAAAAGAAAATTAGAGGGTTTTAACAGACTTTCTCAAAATCATTTAGGTATAAATAGTGAATTGCGGGAAAGAAAAACCCTAAGTTTCAATAAACTTTGTCGGAGACATGTAAAAGTAGTGAAATGAGAGGGAAAGAAAATAATTTGGTTTTCGTAAAAGTCAATGCATCATTTAGCTTGAAGTAAAATGCTTTTGGGGAACCAGGCTTCTTTAACAAAGAAAAAATTACTTTTTCTTTGTTAAAGAAGTTCAACTGCAAGCAGCACGCGTCAGAAGGAAAATCTATTTCCTACCTTTTCTAAGATGTTCTAGTAAAATTAAAATTGTTTTTAAAATCCTTTAAATTTAATAGTTCTGCACACAATGTGATGTATAATAATTTTACTCCTACCGGGGTAACTGGGCCGTAACGAGCCTGGTACCCCAACAAGCCTGGTACCCCAACAGCATTTTACTAAATGATGCTTTGACTTTTACGAAAACCAATTTTTTTTCTTTCCCTCTCATTTCACTACTTTTACATGTCTCCGACAAAGTTTATTGAAACTTAAGATTTTTCTTTCCCTTAATTCACTTCTTATATCTAAATGATTCTGATAAAGTCTTTTAAAACCCTCTAATTTTCTTTTGCTCTCTTCATTGTTCTGCCCAAGACAGGGCCTTTTCACTACCCCTTGATTTTCTAGTATGCTGAATTCTTGTCGGTCTATTCATATTGTACACCTCGTGTACACCATTGAAAGCTCCATTACGGCTCAATACCACTTGTTATTTCCTCTATTGCTAACAACATCATCATTGTACTATTTACTTTGTTTTCCTGATGATGAGTGTTTCTACACGTGAAACATGTCGAATTATTAAGAATTATTCTAGGTTCGCCTAGTTATTCTAATAAACGTGTGGAGAAAGACTTTGTGCTTTTCTTTTTTCTAAAAACAGAGATGTCTTCAATCAAATTCGTTTTTGTAGTGAGGATCTTCTGTTGAACAAATAATTTGACTTACTAGTAGGTATATTTACTATAAATTATTGATTAAATTTAGCAATGTTTAAGTGTGGTTTGCGTAAATAATTTTTGGCCCCACCTTACTAAAATGTCACAAGCCACCACTGCTGTGTGTATATAGTGATGCTTGACTACTCTGCCGCTGTGTTCACTAAACGCTCGGCAGTTTGTTTTGAGTAAGAAAATTTCAGATGTTTGGGATGTCAATACTCCTAGGTTGGTTTACTAAAATTATCAAAGTTTTGGTTTATGACAGCTGATGCTTTCATGAACTTTTGTTGTTAAAAAAATATTCGTTTTTTCCAACTTTATTAAAAATCAAATTATCATTTTTAATTTAAAAACTACTGCCCAATGTTTTGTTGACAAAATTTATCCATAGACCTGTTACGAAAATACCAAGATATAAAGTAGAAGTTATTTAGATATAAATATAATTTTATAAAAAGATCGGTCTCCTATGCCAAGTTCTTATAAATATCCAATGTGACTTTGGCACCTTTCAGATATGTGACATACTTTTTTCTCCTCGATTACCGTTGTAACATATTTGAAAATTTAGTATTTTATTTTTAAGGAAAGGTAAACAATTTAAATGTGAAACATAAGTTCAGGAAGCTTAATATAATTAAGTGTTAAGATTGGCGTCATTTTAAACATTTGATAAATTTTTAAAAAACAACATTGTATGTCTGGGTATTTTTATTAACTGGTTTAATAGCATTAAGCCCATGATTTACATACCAGGAGCGAAGAGTTATTTGCGGAGTAACAAGATAAAATATTTGCAATTTTCATTGATTTACCTTATTCCTCGAGACCATGCATTTAAAAACATTTCATCTATCCTTAAAAGGTGGAAAATTGACGGTTTTTGACTTCTACTTTTCACCTTGGTAGAAAGTAAAATTATTATTTTTTTGTAATTGTATGAAAAATCGATATCGTAAAATAATATACGAACACACAAACTGCACTACGTACTGTAATACTCTCACACTCATTACACAAATTAAATGACAATAGTTTGTTTAATTTTTAATTAAATTAGAATGACATTTAAAAAAAAATTAGCATGGTTTATGCTTTACTTATTTTAATTAATAATTATTACCTTGGCATTATTGTAGGTAGCCAGTGATATGTTCAAACCTTGCTGAAATTATTTTTTTAGGTTTATTTCATGATTATTTGAAGTTAAAGTAGCGTTCGTAAATTTAAACTTGGTTTGAAATCAATTTTGCCGATGTATTACAATTACATTTTTTATATGCAATCAAAAAGAGGAATGGCCCATGGACAGAGCCTTGTGGCATTTTAGACATAACCTCTAGATATCCCGAGGATGATTTCCCGAACACTACCCTTTGAGATCGCCCTGTCCAATATGACCAGAACCAATCCAACTCGCAATCCAATTAATCCATACACCTCAAGCGCAGCAATACCTATTCCGTGATCCACGCAGTCGAATGCCTTTGATATATCACAAAACACCGCCGCAGCCGACTCTCCGTGACATTTAATGGTTTATAAAAAAAACACTAACGGTACGTAGTGGCCAATTTGTGAACCGTGAAAATTTTGCACAAAAGTCAAACGTACCATCCATATAAACTGTGTT
Organism: Polydrusus pterygomalis; assembly: GCA_963969555.1. Lineage (NCBI taxonomy): Eukaryota > Metazoa > Arthropoda > Insecta > Coleoptera > Curculionidae > Polydrusus > Polydrusus pterygomalis. Next base: position 89,238,807 of record OZ018377.1, on the reverse strand, counting down.
GAATGAAGATATCTATAGCATTGGTATATTACAATGTTTTTATCTTTATTGTTCACTAACGGAAAAGGTTCTTCTTGGTTCGTCTTTGGAGCAAGTTTCTCTAAAGATGCAAAACCTTTGCTTAGCTCTTTTGGTAAAGGTGGCAGTTCGTTTCTTTTAGTCATGTAGATATTATGCCTGAATAACTTAATACATTGAATATCAAACTATAAGAAGGCCATATAAGCATATTTCCATCATAATCATATTCAGCATTAACGTCCGGAATTAGAACCTTATGATAATACATCCCAATAATAAAAATCTTTCAAGAGGGTCACAAACCTTTCCTAGAGACAATTAAAAAGACTCCGCCAAAGCAGAAAGTTTGAAAACGAGATCAAAACCTTATTGCGTCATTCCATTATATATCCCCGCAATTCTTTTATTTGTCAGCCTCGACGGAGAATATTGCTATCTTTGTTTTGATAAATTAAATAGACAAGAACGGCTTAAAAATAGAAAACAACCCGCGAGATATTCAGGTAGATGCGGAGCTCGACCTTCAGCGAAAATCCCGGCGATCCATGGGTCGAGGCAGATGTGAAGTCAGTCAGTACTCGTGTTAAAATGTGTGTTTTTCTACAAAATCAAAATTGCGCTATTAAAACTTGGTCGCATGCGATTCAAAGTTTATTTGTTTTTGACCCTGTATAAGATAACTTCATAAAATAAGTATTTTTAAAAACGTTGTTTATGTTTGAAAGTAATACACCTTAATATTAAGACAAAAAAGAACAGTGTCATCAGTAAAGTGTTCATTAAGCGGAAAATAAATTTGAGTAGTTGGTAAAAAATAAAAATTATCTTATGCAGCTGAAATTTTGCTTGTGGGCTAGAAACTGCATTTAAAAAAAACTTTTTCTAAAAACTTTTTTTCGATATTTTCAGAAATAACCCCACTTTTAAATTATTTTTTGAAAAAAATAAAAATTTGACAGATAATGCGAATCACGTGACTACTCTTTTTTTGCTTAATTTTTATCTGGATCGAAGCAGAACTTGATGCCAAAGTCAAATTTCGAATAAAGCTATTAATAAAAAAAAATCCCATATGATGCGGACTTTACTGGTCACACTGTATATAAAAAAACAAGAGAACGTTAAGAGTTAAGTTAATTAATTCATTATTGCAATGGATTTGGACATATTTCACGTATTTGGCAGTCGATATCAATAAACAAGAAGTAGTAAAATGGTTTAACTGCGGTAAAAATGGCGGATTTGCAAAATAGTTTTTGAAATCTCAAATGTCTGCAAATTACTTTGCGTCTGCAAGTCCGCAATATTTACAGATCTGCATAGTTGCAGGTATGCATTTTCTGTAAACTCACTTCCACCTCCCTCTCCCAGACAACAACACAAATAAATATAGCACCCAAAATGTTATAGTAAAGTATGCATAAACAAGAATATTAATAATAATATATTATTATAAAAAAAATTATTTTTACTAGCATTATTACGAGGATATTAAAAAATCTAACAATTTCGGTTTTCTACCATTATTTCACAAATACAAAGGGTCTTCTTCTGTAAATTATTTATTCATGGTCTTAATTGTTTTTTCATATTTTTGTTTGTACCAAGGGGGTTTGTCAGTTGCTGTTAAAAAAATGCAAACTTCAAACAATAAAAAAAAATATTGTGGTTCAAGCATTATATAATTTATGTGGGTTAACAATAAAACACTTTTACGATTAATCTAAACATTTTATAGGAATTAACGCGTAGGTAATTGACCACTTAGTATTTTTTTATTATGAATCTAACCTCCTGGCGCCCAATAATAAAAACTTTTTCGTTTCGTCTGCCAAGTTCTATTTAAAACTTCGCGCACCATTGTTGTCTCAGCCTAAAATATTAGAAGTCACCAAATGCTACTTGTTAATTTTTTTTGGCCGGTGGTTTAAAATATTAAACATATTTTCTAACTTTTATTATTGATAAGGTACAATCTAATTGTAAAAAATGCAAGTTGGACTTCATTGCATAAAAAAAGAATTCTATTTTTTACTCTCCTCCTGAATTTGTTCCTGCCACGTATTTTTAAAAGTACTGGAAACCTGCTGATTTTGTTTGTTTTCTCGGTATAACCTAAACTTTATAAAGGAATAATCACCAATTTCCTTTGATATTTTTTTATCACATCTGTACTATAACTTCTGAGTTCTTTAACTTTTGCCCTTAAATGCTACCACAAATTCCTAAGGCTTAAATATAACAATCTATCCCAATTTACCTCAGTCAAAAAATGGATACAGAGTGTCAAAAGTTCAATTTTCTTTTAGTTTTTTATAAATAATTTTTATAATAATTGGTGTATTATCACGATTATCGGCTACAGTGGCAATACTCTATCGTCAAAAATATTTTAGATAAATGGAGCATTCTCGTTTATGTAAAAAAACAAATTTTTAGAACGATCTAACGAGTCTAATGTGCTATCACTATGAATCACCCTGTATATACATATTAATTATATGTGAAGGGTAGTCTCGACCGACTATAGTTGGACAAACGATATTCCTAATTCTTGGGGAAAGCGGTCTAGGCCATTTTTACAAACGCCAAGTTGTCGGAAACTTATTTTTTTCCTTTTTCAAGGCTACAATAAAGAAACAATATGTCAAAGATCCAATATTCATGGACATCCAAAAACGAGAGAAACTTATTTTTTTTTTTTAATTAAAATTTGTATTCAAACTATTTTAGTATAATTGACAATATTGTCTTAAAAGTCTATAGATACTAGATAGGTTTATTTTATATAGGGTGATTCATTAAGGGTGACTACCGGCCATAACTCGGAAACTACTAAGCATAGAAACTTGAGAAAAAAAAATTATGATTAAAGCGGTCATGAGAAAATTCTGAAAATTATTTTTAAGTTCCTAATTTCGCCGCAAGAGGGCACAATATTTTTTTTTTTAATTCTAAATTTCTCCGAAAATTTACGTACTAAGGTATAACTCTGATTACATCATCGAAAAGCTTAGACAATTCTGCATCATTTTGGTTTAAGGCTCGTTGGCGTACCGACCTTGATAAGAGTGGGGGAAGCTATTGAATGTGTAAACATTAAAATCGCTGTAACTTCTAAACGACTTATCCGATTTTACTAAATTTAAGCTTGTTTGGAAGGGAAAGCTTCAAAGATCTTCAATTGCCGTATCCAACAGTACACGATAGTGTTTAATAAAATTGATAGAGTGCGCAATTTGTAATAATAACAGTTTTTTCGATTTTATCGCGAAAATTCAAATCATACGGTATAACTATGACATCATAACCAAAAAGTAGATGAAATTTGCAAGAAAAGATGTGAAGACGGCAGTTCGATATCCTTGTTCGTTTCAGAGTTATCGACAAAATAATAATTATTAATACAAATAGCGCCCTCTAGCAATTTTATTAAAAAATATCGTGTACCATTGGATACAACAATTGAAGTTACTTACCTTTCTCTTCCAAACAAGCTTAAATTTAGAAAAATCGGATAAGTCGTTTAAAATTTACAGCGATTTTAATGATTGCACTTTCACTTGATAAGAGTGGGAGAAGCTATTGAAAGTGTAAACATTAAAATCGCTGTAACTTCTAAACGTCTTTTCCGATTTTACTAAATTTAAGCTTGTTTGAAAGTACCTTCAGTTCTTGTATTCAATGGTACGCGATAGTTTCTAATAAAATTGCTAGAGGGCGCTATTTGTATTAATAATTATTATTTTGGCGATAACTCTGAAACGAACAAGGATATCGAACTGCGGTCTTCACATATTTTTTTGAAAATTTCATCTACTTTCCGATTATGATGTCATAGTTATACCGTATGATTTAAATTTTAGGGATAAAATCGAAAAAACTGTTATTATTACAAATTGCGCCCTCTATCAATTTTATTAAACACTATCGTGTACTGTTGGATACGGCAATTGAAGATACCTACCTTTCCCTTCCAAACAAGCTTAAATTTAGTAAAATCGGATAAGTCGTTTAGAAGTTACAGCGATTTTAATATTTACACATTCAATAGCTTCCCCCACTCTTATCAAGGTCGGTACGCCAATGAGCCTTAAACCAAAATGATGCAGAATTGTATAAGGTTTTCGATGATGTAATCAGAGTTATACCTTAATCTGGGAATTTTCGGAGAAATTAAGAATTAAAAAAAAAAATTTAATTGTGCCCTCTTGCGGCGAAATTAGGAACTTAAAAATAATTTCCAGAATTTTCTCATGACCGCTTTAATCATAATTTTTTTTTCTCAAGTTTCTATGCTTAGTAGTTTCCGAGATATGGCCGGTAGTCACCCTTAATGAATCACCCTGTATATAACAAAAATTAGCTCTATGACAAAAATCAAAAGAAAAATAATGGTAATTGGTATGCAGTTACTGCATTTTTACAGGAAAATTTGTTTTTATATCAAAAATGGTTTTAAATTCAATCTACTTACGTGCAAATTGAGTAATACGGTGTCAGGTATTATTAGTGTGTGTTGAACAGAAGACATAATTTATTCCTAGTTGACATTTTTTAAGGTGGTATTATTAATTAATAATTAAAAATTTTAAAAATTTGTGTAAAAAATATATAGTTGCTTTTACGTAGGGACTGAGATTGGCTTATCAGTGCAATAATCTTTGGTAAGGCTTTTGTTAAAATTTTTTCAGATAATTATTAGTATTTTGTTGTTATTAATTATATGTATATTATAGTTCCTAATATTTGAACCATTATTTACAAAGCAGTAATTATTTAAAACGACTGTAGTAGACAAAGTTTACTTTAAAAATAATGGTCTGAAACTCTATCTAATTGCAATGCTAATTGTAAATAAAACAAATATTAATTTTTTATGTCAAAGTACATAACCACACTCAACATAAAGTACATAATTTCTAACAAAGTTGTTGAAAATTAAAACCTAAATATTTGGATTTTATAGGCGTATTTTCATGATGATCTCGTTATTTCATTACATTACAACCTCGTATTAGTGTTTACAGCTTTTCAACGTTCTATAACGAGTATTGAATAATGCACTGTGTTATTAATGTTATAATCTGCCGCGCTGTTTACGATTGTCGAGAGAGCTTCAGGCGGGTTTCTTTCATTAATAAATTGGATACCTAGTGAAGTTTACTTTATAGTATGTGGACATTCTATTACTTCAGTGGTGTGGAGAAACTAGCACAATGTAAATTAAACTTTTACAAGTACATACAATTTAGATTTTCAGCGATTAAACACATCGTTTATTTAGGTTAGGTTAGGTTGGGTTAAAAGTGAGTGGGCTACAGCTAACCCTCCACTGCGACCATGCGATCTATTGTGGCTCACACCTTGTTTATATTTCCTCCAATACGTCTAACTTTTTAATGAAGTTAATAATAGTATTGGGAGAGACATTTTTTACGTCATCCGGCAGCAGAGTCACCACGCCGAATAGGGCGAATCTGATTCTTCCTGCCGCGGGGCAAGCGCACATTACGTGCTCTGCTGTTTCTGCATCTTCCATGCAAAACCGGCATTCATCAGTTGGGGCTGTTCCAATTTTATACATATGGTGTCGCAATCTGCAGTGGCCGGTGTACAATCCCACTAGTGCTTTAAGGCCTGCCCTGTTGAGCACTAGTAGTTTGTCAGTTAGTTGTTGGTTTAGACGGCTGTTTATAAATGCTTTTGAGTGTGTTAGACCTGGTAGATTTAACCAGTGTATTTTCCATTTGCTTCTTGCTTCAGCTAGTATTGTTTTTCTGGCCGTAGCATGAGATATACTTATTACCGGCTCGGGTCCTGTGAATTTTAGTGCTGCACCTCTCTTAGCAAGCTTATCGACAGCCTCATTACCCTCCAGGCCCATGTGTCCCGGTATTCACATTAGGGTTATTTTGTTGTTCAGACTTAGTTCGGATAGTGTTTCGTGACAGCTCCACACCGTTTTTGAGATACACCATCTCGGTTCAAGAGCTTTTAATGCAGCTTGACTGTCAGAGAATATCTTGATTGATCTATATGTGCATACCGTCGATCTATCAGCAGTCTTGCACACATTTCAATTGCATGACCTGTGCTTAAAATATGGTTGTCATAGTTCCCAGGCTGATAGTTAATTCTATTTTTGGGTTTTTGCCATATATTCCGGCTCCAATACCTTCTTTAGTTTTGGAGCCGTCTGTAAATATTCCAAATTCCGCCTTTAGCAGGTCAGCACTGTTATTTACCCACTCCTCCCTTCTTAGGTGGATGATTTATTTAGCAAGGGCTTATATACTAAATTCGTATTTTTTAAATATCACCGCTATACACAGTTATTACAGTGTGAGTTTGTAACTTATGTAATATTTTCACAATTATAATACAGTAAATATAATAACTTCGTTCGTACAGCGGTCAGAAATCGTCAGAGAATTAACGACGCATGCGAACGAGTTTTAAAAGCGTTCGCACACGACAAATCCCAAATCCCGAACCGCTGACAGAAAATCCGTCGTTCGCCAGAAGCTAAATTGTAACTTAAACGCAAAGCCAAAAATTTCCAACCAGCTCGCAACCAGAAATTGGAAATCGGTTGACAATTGCTTGAATGAACGAAGTTAATATACTGGCTTTATATAGGGTGTCGTACCGGGAACTTTATATAGCAATATACTATGCTAATGTTGATGAGGAAACCAGGCTAAAATATTTTCAATACGGTGGCATTTCCGGTTATACCGGAAGTATGTGCCAACTTGCTTATTTTACCCGATATATTATTACATTTTTGGATTTTACGTAGATTTCGTATATACAGTGTGACCAGTAAAGACCGCATCATATGATATTTTTTTTTATTAATAGCTTTATTCGAAATTTGACTTTGGCATCAAGTTCTGCTTCGATCGCGAAAATTAGGCAAAAAAATTAGTAGTCACGTGATTTGCATTATCTGTCAAATTTTAATTTTTTTCAAAAAATAATTCAAAAGTGAATTTACTTCTGAAAATATCGAAAAAAGTTATAAGAAAAAGTTAACTTAGAGCTTTCCTAAAATGAAGCATCTTTTGAGAATAAATTTAAATTTAAATGCACCAAGTAGCCTGTGACCAGCAAAACTGATAAAACAAAATCATGCCTTGAAGAAAATTGAAATGCCAACAGCTTCTGCCAAAGTAAATTAGTTTGTTGTTTAAAAAGCATAGAAAATAATAGTTTTACAAGAAGTGAAAAAGTTGATATGTTATTAGTGTTTGGAGAATGTAGAAATAATTCAACCGATGCTGCACGCCTTTACGCACAAAAATATTTTAATCGGCGTCATCCAACCCGGCACTATTAGGTACCCAAAACTGATTCCGAAAATGCGAAATGAGCCTGACAATAATAATATCAACTTTTTCACTCCTTGTAAAACTATTATTTTCCATGTTTTTTAAACAACAAACTAATTTACTTTGGGAGAAGCTGTTGGCATTTCAGTTTTCTTTAAGGCATGATTTTGTTTTATCAGTTTTGCTGGTCACAGGCTACTTGATGCATTTAAATCTAAATTTATTCTCAAAAGATGCTTCATTTTAGGAAAGTTCTAAGTTAACTTTTTAAAGTTTTTTAATGGCAGCTTCTCTAAAACCTAATAGTGTATGGTATCAAAATAATCGTAATAAAATCCTCTTTTTTCTAAACCCGACGAGCCACCATATTGCCATTAAAAAAATTAATTATACAACTTTAATGATTAAATTTTACACAGCACATAGCATTGGATCAAAAATAGTAAAATTGTATTTTTTCCAAGATTAAAGAACTGAAATAAGTGATTTTAAGGTATTCATAGCCCTCTAGATAAAACAATCAATTTGGAAAAGTAAAAATATACCAGGTGTCCCATTTAAAAATCGAAAGTTTGTCACTTCCGGTTAAACCCTCGGTTAAACCGGAAGTTCCATAATGTTGAGTAACCTGTCAAAAAATGCAGTTTTATGTCGTATTCAAATCCCCCGAATTTTATTTCATTATCTTGGAAAAAAAAATTAATAAGTTAGAGGGGCGAGCCACCTTCCGTGGACACCCGGTATATAATATTATATAAGTTCTATCATTTTTTTCTGACCAAACAGTTAGTCTCTTTGGCCGTTTCGTCCAAAAAGCCGATTTGAAAGTAATAGACTACTTTTTACTTAAATAGGTGATTTTCTCCAAATTAGAGGTCGCTAAGACTTTAAATATTTGTTGGGAAGTTACTCCATTTTCTTATCTATCATTTATTACTGTGTGTGATCTATGACTTGCTTTTCTTCTGAGCCTAGTTCTCCTTTACGTCGAATTATATATTATGTCATAAAGCATAACCCCAAACTATATATTTTTTCTCCAATCGATGATGATGACCTTCTCTAAGGTCAAAACATGTCCTAATATTTTTCGATCTTTTACTTTAATGTAAAGACTATCCCATATTTTTATTAAAAATATTTGTGGTATAAACAGACGTTTTAGTTTTCCCTTAAAAAAATTTAACCACTGAGGGAATGGACTATTTCTTGAACCTCAAATTTAAATAATCTATTCAAATAAGTAGTCAAAGAAAAAAGTAAAACTGATGTCATGTAACTTTGGGAGTTTTTTCGAAAAAATACAAAATAAATGAGAAAATTTCATAAATTTATTTTCAACCAATTAGAAGGCTCCTTTTTGTTTTCGTTGGACTATCGCGATAGTCTATAGCCTATTAACCTAATGAAATTAATAAGTGATAATTTTTCTTAGGTATAGTACTACTACGCCTTAATTTTAATTCAAATGTCAAGTCATTTCAAAGTGACAGGTAAGACAAACCAGCAAGTAACAATCAGTTTTTTAGTCGTACCCGTGATATTTATTGTTACAATAATATTGAGTAAAAAATTATTCGTTTTGGCTATGGAGGACTTGAGGTAGGAGGCCGATCGCAATGCATTGGATTCGGTCCCAAATTAGCATCGGTAATTCAGCTTTACGAGTCGCCGTAAGATGGCGCTCGTGTTCGAAGTGGGCTATCAAATAAATGGTTTGTTATGGACGCAACAACTATTTTTAATTAAATTAGTTCTTTAAGGAACAAACAAGGACTTTTATATGAATTTACACTTACTTTGTTATACTTATTAGTAAACTCGGCCTGTATAAAGTTCCAACGGTGCTTGGTTTTTAAAATACAGGATATTAAACATTCTAGCTATACCTTTGGAGCTGGAAAGAGACTTATTTGGCTGCGTTTCCTCTCTGAAAAATATTCCTGTCCTACACCCCGACACAAAGCAAACTATACTTTTATAAATTGTACCATTATTCATTATAAATATGGAAATCAATTGCAATAGAAAATAGAACGTTATTTGTCTCGTCTTGTCTTCAAAAGTCCTTTATACTTCAAACGTTATTTGTTATTTCGAAAATAAAATGTCAATTTGTCAAAAGTAAAAGTAAAAAACGAAGAAGAAGAAAACGACACCAGCCCACTTGCTACGCGAGAGCATCTATCGGCCAATGGCGAACTAACCAAAAAACCGGGATAGAATTTGAAAATGCTGCCATTGTCGATCGGCCTCCTACCCTCTAGTTCTCCATAGTTTTGGCATTCAATGATATTCATGATATTCAATGGTTTTGGTAATGAACCAGCAAGTTCGATTGCTAATGAAATTGAGCAGTTAGTAACTCCTTTTTATTATTAAAATGTGAGAAACATTAAATAACAAATTTGTTATCTGAAATTCAATGTCTTTATAGTTTTAAATTCAAATATAACTTTAAAAAACATATTTCCGATGAATTTAGTTTAATACGACGCACTGATTTTTTACAATAGAAGTTGATTTTACTTGTTAGTAACTAAGGTTTATTACTAAAATTTCAGTAACATTAAAAGAAACTCCAATTTATGAAATTTTCTTACCGAATCTCCCACGCAGCAGAATTAATTCCCGATTATTTTTTTCTGGTTTCAATCATGTTTTTATTGATAGAAAATTTTCCTCGTCTTCGACTCGGGATAATTTTCTATGAGCAAAACCATTCGTGACCTTAAAAAAAATTATCGGTAATAATTCTGCTGCTAGGGAGATTCTAAGAGATAATATGTAACAGCTTTCTTTTTTGCAAAATATATTTAATTCTAGTAAAATTTATAACGGTGTTTACAAAATCATCATCCGGAGTATATAATATCATACAGCACATTCTGTTTTTTTTTTCCTTTAAAATTATTATTTCAAAATGTTTTAATAAAATTTTCATATTGAATTTTAATTTTGATTTATTTATTTACATTTGTATAGCCAATTTCAGAACATATATAATTAAATATTGATACTCCCGCTTTTACGATATTATAAACCATATTATGATATTTCTATTAATATTTACCCAATTATAAAAAAAAATGTAAAAGTGTGTCCCAGCGTACTGGTTTAAGTTCAGCTATCGTTTGTTTTCTTTCGTCGAATCCTAACCTCACTGATGAGCCATATACAAGCGAAACGAGTCTGGGGATGGATCTGACGAAATGAAACCAATAACTCTTCTCATTATAAGAAAGTGTTTAGAATCACTTAAAAATGTATTTATTACAAAAAAGTAACATTCGATATTCATATTCGTTAAATATGAAGTGCCACAGGGATCCGTCCTTGGGCCTCTCCTGTTTATAATTTATATAAATGATCTGTGTTATTACATGCAACGGATTTGCAATTTGACCATATTTGCAGACGACACTACTGTTATTATTTCTGCTTCTAGTCTGGAGAATTTGATTATGACATGACAACTGCTGCTGAATGATGCAGAAAACTGGTTTTCTTGCAATCTCTTGCAGGTTAATACGAGTAAGACTCAAGAACTGGTTGTCTCGAGTAATCGACTATTAAACAAAAACAATAAATGTAAATTAATGGGTACCACTATGGATAGTTCCTTATCCATATAACTAAACTGGGACGAAAATTGTCGAGAATGATATTTCTTCTTCGAACATTGCGTAAGTGTTTGATTAAGGACGTTTTGAAATCGCTTTACTTCGGTCTTTTTCATTCCCGTATTGCCTATGGGGCAATATTGTGGGGAAACAGTGCAAATGCACAAACAGATCTTTCGACTCCAAAAGAGAGCTGTAAGACTTTTGACTAACGCAGGATATAGGGACAATTGTCAGCCCCTGTTCAAAAAATTTGTCACAATGCCGTTGCCCTATGTTTATATTTTTCAAACTGTACTGGAGCTACATTCCCGCAGAGATAAACTCACTAGGCATTCAGATATTCACAGTTACAACACTCGAGGCTCAGACAGGATAGTGGCTCAGCGATTCAGACTTACTAAATCTAAAAACAATTCACTTAACTGCAATTTATATAAGAAGATCCCGGGACGGTATCGAGCCCTCGATGATGTCCTTTTCAAAAAATATGTTAAAAAGTATTTCATAAACCATTGCTTTTATACCTTGAATAAGTACCTGCTGGCCTCCTGGTAATCACTGCCCGAATGCTGTGCATTGGTTGTGAAATTGCCAATTTTGTGTCTCTTAATTTTAAATTTAATTTTAATTGTGCATTGTTTGCTTTATATTATTATTTTTATTACATTACTTTATTGTTATCTATATACATTTGTACATGTAAAATTATATTTACGTATATATTATTATTTATAACGTGCTATAAACAATCAAAAATCAAAGCAAATGAAACTTTGACTTTGACATATTCGAGATAACGATTGCTATGAAAATTACACAAATGTATTTTCAACCAATTAGAAGGCTTTTTTTGTTAACGTTGCTTATAGCAACGGGAGATTATCGATTATAATTTTGTTAGTTCCTATTAACCTAATGAAATTAATAAGTGGTAATTTTTCTGTCAAAAATGAAGTGCTTTCTATCTATTGGCAAAAGTCACTCAGAATAAAATCAAAATAATATACAAAATGTTGCTAACTTATTATTTTTATTGATACTAACCAATTTGCTTTACATATCGACCACCGGGGCGGGGCTTAAAGAGACATATCAAAAATTAAACTAAACTCATCGGAAATATGTTTTTTTAAGTTTCATTTGAAAATATGTAGACATGTAATTTTAGATGTTATGGTTGAAAACGAATTAATGTTTTTAATGTTCCTGAAATTTTAGTAATAAACCTTAGTTACTAACAAGTAAAATCAACTTCTATTGTAAAAAGACAGTGCGTCATATTTAACTAAACTCATCGGAAATATGTTTTTTTAAGTTTTATTTAAATTTAAAACTATAAAGACATTGAATTTCAGATAACAAATTTGTTATTTAATGTTTCTCACGTTTTTTAGTAATAAAAATGAGCTACTAACGGCTAAAATAAACTTAATTTCTCAAACTTTTATTAGTTATAATTAACTAAAGCCGCCAGAAATATGTTTTTGTAGCATTTTAGCAAAAAAAATACAATAAGAAAAAACGTCAATTTAAGAAATTTTCTTACCGAATCTCTCACGCAGCATAATTAATTCCTGATAATTGTGCTGCTAGGGAGATTATAATTGAAAATTACATTAAATATAAGAAACTTCTTGTCTCGTACAGTACGTAATAATAAAGAAGTTACTATTGTTTTTAGACCCCAAACATAAATTAATAATATAAAACATTTTACATCATTTATTTAAATTCAAGGAAAATTATCAAGTAATTGAGCAAGTCGATGGAAAATTTCGAATAAACGTATTTTTAAGTTATATTATATTATGCCAAAATTGTATTTAAAAAACAAATGCGATAGGTTTTTGAATAATTATTGAAGCAACAATAATTGTCGTTGGTTGATAATTTATCTTTTATCTATAAGACTTGTTGAAGATTTAGACAAGTAAAATTATATCTTTTTAACTATAAATAATCTTACTGTCTGTTCAAGTACCACTATTAGTGCTTCAAACAAAATGTTGTGTGATGTAAAGTCATATGTCTATGTAAAGGGCGGCTCGGCCATACTTTAGAATATTATGGAACAAGCGTGTTTTTCAAATATAATAATATGAAATTATTCAAACTAAAGCCTAGTTTGATGAGGCCCACCCTAACTAGAACCTTTCTAGGCCGATTACAAACTTAACAAGTCAAATGCCGAAACAATCAAATTTCAGAATGGTGAAAGGTCCATCGAAAAAAAAATACAATGAGGTTTTTTTTTGTATAACTGTCAAAAATATAATATGCTGCATAATATAGAATTTTGTACCCGTGTAAGTTCAATTTAGCTGACATGTCACATGACAAGAATCATATTTTTGCTATTTAATTTTTATTTCAGGAACAATATTTTCACCTACGTAAAAGGAGGTTTAGAAAAATGTACGACGGAAATAGATCTGAAAAGAACTGTATTTAGAATGATATCAAGTTTCAAGGCACAAAAATGTATATAAACTAATTAAAGACAAATTTCACAAACCAAAACAATATTATAGTCGTAAATTAACGAAAACAATTCCTTTTATATATTTTCAATATTGTATCTCTGTCTAGCACATTTCATGCAATTCACGGCGTATTGAGAATCCCAAAAACCAATTAATAGTACCGGCAAACCAAAAGAAAAAAAAAATTTGATGGACCCAATAAAACTCTATTATGATGTGATGTGTGTGTATAATAATTTTCAGAGCATAATTGTGTCTTTCATATTTAAGGGAAATGAAAATACCGAAAAAAAACTATTTCGATTTTTTTGAATAATTATTTAAAAATGGAGCCGTTCACAAATATAAACATAGAGGTAGTTATGAGAATTTTTTTTAAATAGAAAATACCTAGATCAATCTTCTACTTTTCCTATACTTTTGCAAGCAAAGCAATTATAATGGATTATTTAAACGATATTTTATCGATTCCCATAGTAACATAAAACTACTACTTTCAATATTGAATGATATTAGCGCAGTATACAGGGTGTTTCAGAATAAGATGCTGATCCTTAACGATATGAATCCTTAGGTGATTTTAAGAAGAAAAGTTCATATTAATATATATCCTTAACCTATCAACTTTCGAACTACAGGGAGTTAAAGTTTTAAGAAAAAAATCGTTTTTCTATCACAACTTAAAAAACTTTCTAGCTATTTTTAGGAATTTTTCACACATGCCATTTAAGCATCAATAGCCATTTTTTGGTGTAGAAATTTTTTTAAATTTTTTAACCAGTGGCGTCCTAAAAGGGTTTGGACTAGACATTTTGGAAAAATATTATGTACGCCACTGCTTCTTCTCAAGATAAAAATTATTTTTAAAATACTCATTCATTTTAGGCCAAATTTAATATCTTGCCTTTTTATCGTTCGACAAACAGTTTCCGACAAAAAAAATAAAAACATTAAATGCGCATTCGCTATGTGCCTATGGTTTGTTTTGACACTATCAGGAATACTCCAGGAATTTTTCAAAGGGTACGAGACTCAATGAAGAGAAGAGCTGAAGCATGCATTTTTGCAAGTGGTGGCCACTTTCAATAGCTAATCTAAATTATTTTCGTTTTTGTTCACACGTTATTTAAAGTTAGCTGTTTTAATTTATTGTTAAAAAATAAACCATAGGCACATAGCGAATGCGCATTTAAGGCTTTTTATTTTTTTTGTCGGAAACTGTTTATCGGACAATAAAAAGGCAGGATATTAAATTTGGCCTAAAATGAATGAGTATTTTAAAAATAATTTTTATCTTAAGAAAAAGCAGTGGCGTACATAATATTTTTCCAAAATGTCTAGTGCAAACCCTTTCAGGACGCCACTGGTTAAAAAAATTAAAAATTTTTCTACATCAAAAAATGGCTATTGATGCTTAGAGGGCATGTGTGAAAAATTCCTAAAAATAGCTAGAAAGTTTTTAATGTTATGATAGAAAAACGATTTTTTTCTTAAAACTTTAACGCCCTGTAGTTCGAACATTGATAGGTTAAGGATATATATTAATATGAACTTTTCTTCTTAAAATCACCTAAGGATTCACAACGTTAAGGATCAGCATCTTATTCTGAAACACCCTGTATAACAAACCATCAAATTGTTTTGTGTGTCAGACGACACTTTACGTAAACATATTCTTACAATTACTTTTTCATTTGATTTGTCTGTACTATTAAAACTATTCAAATGGCAAGAAGTAAAGCCTATCCTGCCTGGTATTCGTGATTGTTTCATTTTAGTTATTAGGAGGCAGTGGCGGACATATCGTCGGGCCAACCGGGGCAATGCCCCGGGGCCCAGGCTCAAAGGGGGCCCACTAATCCATCTATCCAACTTAAAACATTCCTAAGAGCGCCCATTCTTTGTCTATACTATACGCGGCAATACCGAATTATAATATATATTAATAATATATTTTAAAGGCTCTGACTGGGCAATCGCGTAGCTACCATAACGCCAAACCCCGCGGTGGAGGGGGCCCGAACAGACAGGGGGCCCGTTCCCGTTCGAGCCGAAAAAAAAACAAAAATCTTAATATGACATTTAAAAGCAACCCCAAACCTTAAAAATATAGAATATAGTTAATTTAATTCTAGTTGGGCCCTTGTTTTTAATTTTAATTATATTTGTTGACTATCTTTTCGACATTGTTATTAATCAATAAAAAAACCGTTTTAAAGGCGTAAAGGACACAGTTATCAAATTTAGTTTCTTAAGTCTCCCCATTTTGGTATCAATGACGGAGGAAGAATTATTTGAATCAGCTGAAGCTTTGCAACAATGTTACCCTCGCGATATTTCCTCAGAATTTCCATTACAAATTATTGCCTTATCTCAGCCTCTAATAGATAAAATAGGTACATTTAAAGACATTAGAGAGCTTGCAAATTTTTTAATTGTAGAAAATGATACCCTAGCATCAAATTTCGCAGAGGTATGTTGTACTGCTCTAAAATTATTCTTGACGCTCCCTGTAACCTCAGTCTTCAGAACGATCGTTTTCGAAATTAAAATTAATAAAAACTATCTAAGAAATTCCTGTGCCCAAAATCGACTAAGTAATTTGGCATTGCTTAGTATAAAGGCAGCGGAAGCTGCAGTAATGGATAAAACTAAAATAGTTAGGGTTTTTGCGGAACTAAGTCCAGAAGGAAGCAATTTCTTGGATAGTTTGAATAGTTTGATGTTTTATTGCAAGGTTTTTTTTCATAATTTATAATAAAACTAGCGTGTACCCGGAATGCGTTGCAACCCGCTGGTATAAATACAAACCCGAACAAACCCGATATATTAGTACCCGGCATGCTACTTTCTGAAATTGCACCCGTGCGAAGCCGGGGCGGGTCGCTAGTTATACATAAAAACCTTCCCCTTGAATCACTCTATCTATTAAAAAAAAACGCTTCAAAATCCGTTGCGTAGTTTTAAAGATTTACGCACATAAGGGGACAGACGGGCGACAGCGACTTTGTTTTATACTATGTTAGGATATATACGACTATTTTACTTCATAAAATATATATTTAGGTATTTTCTGTTGTTGTTTGTTCTTGTTACATTATAGGTAGGTATACGATAAAAATGTTCCATTATGTATTTTTTAAATATCTATATGTTTTTTGTTTGTTTACTTTTTGATTATATTATTAGCTACAATCATCAGTACTGACAAGCATGCTTTTGTAGTTGTAGCTACTTATTAATTGTTATGAATTAACGTTTTATTTAATATGTTATTAATACACGTTATTTAAGTATCCTCTCCTCTTACTTGTTTATTTTCTACCCTTGTCCAAATGGAAAATGAGTGGGAGGTTATATTTTGAATGTTATTGCTATCTTGAAACTTGACTAATTTTGGGGTGATAAAATTTTGAAGGGGGCCCAAAAGTTAGGTTTGGCGGGGGAGCCCAAAATCTGAAGCTACGCCACTGTGACTGAGATTGAGTTAAAGTCAACAAAAAAAGATGAGATTATGGAAGCTTTAAGTTTAAAAAAAAATATGGGTATAATTTTGACTTCGTTATAATGACTGTTTTCATGTTCAAAACGTTAAATCAAATAAATTTGGCGTCAAAAACTTTGCAAAAATTGGATATTGACTTAGGGGAAGCTACATCAGTTTTAGATCGCGTATACAAACATATTTCTAGCTTAAGGGACCCCAAAGAATATAACAAAATTAAATCCGAAGCAATAGACCTTGCCAAAAAGTGGAATATAGAACCCTCGTTTCAAATAAAAAGACAACCAAGAGTAAAAAGGCACTTTGACGAATTTTCCTTAGATTACCAATTTGAAAACAGGGAACAATATTTTAAAGTTAAAATTTATTATTTCACTATTGACATAATTTGCAATCAAATCAAAGACAGATTTTCAGGCATGCTTTCCGTTAAAGAAATTTTCGAAGTTTTGGAACCACAAAATTTGCTGAAAAGTTCAACAGAAGCGATTCGAGAAAAATTCAAAAATTTATCAATTAAGTACCCCCACCTTTTATCTGCTAGTTTTGTAAATCAATTCGCTATGATGTATGATTTAGTTAAACAAGAACTAATTAGATATAACAGTCAGGCAGTTTTTTGAAATTATAATAAAAAAATATGCTTATCTCGATGGTGATTTTTCTGAAGTTTACACAGCATTCTTATTATATTTTAGCCTGCCTGTAGCGGTTGCGTCTGTAGAGCGCTCTTTTAGTAAATTAAAATTATTAAAGAATTGTTTAAGATCTACAACTGGCGAGGAAAGATTGCATAATTTAGCTATATTGACTATAGAATATAAGGTTGCGTCAGGACAGGACTAGATTTAACAGATTTGCAAATAACAAAGTCAGGAAAAGACCATTTTAGACTTAAGTCCGTATCTATATCCTTATTTCTTTCCATATATTCTTATTATATAAACAGTTTCCTCTTTTATTTCATTATTGTTATTTATTGTCTGTTTTATTATTTTTTATTGTTTATTATTAAAGAATATTTTTTCTATAAGTACATTTCATTTCTCTTACGTGTTTTTTTATCATCAAGGGGCCCATGAACATATTTTGCACCGGGGCCCAAGTCTCACTAAATCCGCCACTGTTAGGAGGAGTACGTTTAGGAACAATAATGTGTCTCTTTCTCTAACATGCATTTAACTAAACATGAATAAACATTACATGCGGATGATCTACCTAATGAATGAAGCAATTACTTGAAGCAATTACTAGAAGCAATTACTTTTTAGTAAAAACAATTGCTTGACTAGCAAATGCTTTAAGTAAAAGCAATTGCTAGATCTGTATATGAATAAAATTTTGAAGCAATTGCTGTTTTTCTTACACCTCTGTAGCAAATGCTTATTTAACACATGTTCAGACGTGGCTTATCCACTTGTTTAGATTATAGATTTTATATTTAGTTTGGTGCCTAATTTGCAAAAGAGTTGACGTAAATACAACAACGATGGTTTATTTATTTAGTACAATAGTAATCTGTTACGTTTTTGTGGAAAATAGGAATCTTATATTTGTAATATGGCAGATTTCAGTAAAAATGAGGAAAGTGCATCCATTACAGAAGTGTATGTCTTACAGATAGTAGTTTGGTGAACACCGAGTTCTTCACCTACATAATTATGAAAGCCCGGATCCGACAATTTCCGCAGAAATCTTATTTAAAGGTGACAGTGCACCCCCTCGCCTTTTACCAGTATCAGTCAAAAAATAATTTGCCAACCACTCAACATTTTCGCAGTCAAATCAATATAACTTTCTGAAATCATCATATCTGCAATTTTTACGTACACTGTAGATTTTTCTTTTACGGACGTTCAAATATTCAGCCATAATTGAACACACAAGTTAAGAGCTACGCACATGTATACCGCGGACAACTAAATTTGACTGCTATACCAAGCAAATGATGCAGGGGTCGACCTTCCTTAAAAAGTTGAAAGCGATCGCTACACTAAAAAAAGCAATTCCTTAATTTACTCATCACATTTTAAGCAAACGATAGGATTACTTATATTTTTTATATTATTTTTCTTCTATTTTTTAAGAAAAAGCATTGACTAAAAGCAATTCCTGCACTTTTAAGCAATTGCTGGATGCAAAAGCAATTACTTTAGTTTTTATTCATTGGCTTTCAAGAAATTACTTCGATTTTATAAGAAATAGCAATCGCTACATTTTTATTCATTAGGCTCATTAAAAGTTGGTTTTTTTATGTTTTAAATTCGATTTTTAGAATTATTTGTGAATGTGGTGTGAAATCCTAGTAACTTTTGTGCTAATTTATAAGCAATTTTACTAGGTGACAATACTTTAAATGATTTGCCACAGTTTTGCAATTTGTTTTGTTAATTTTATCGTCCTATAAAGGCGCACAACTCTGCGTATAAAATCCTTAATAAACTCGAGAACTTAAATATTTCTCAAAAAAACCAATAAACGTAATGAAATTCGATTCCAGTAGTAAAAATTTTTATTATTAATAATACTAAACATAATGAACTCAAGAAGCACGGAGGCCCATCAAAGATATATCCAATAACGGCGTTGTTAAAAAAGGGAGAAAAAGGGGAGATTGGGGAAAAAGTTTATTACTGCCCTTATCGATCAGTGATGATTGCAATTAAAAGCCTGGAGGTCGTGGTTCGTTCTCCTTATTAGTTTAGTTAGTGATTCGATCTAAGTATTTCTGCCCTTCTTGTCGATTTGCCGATAAGAATTAAGAAAGAACCGGAGAAATGAAGTTTTTCGTTTCTGTCAATACAATATTAAGAGTTTATTATTGCATACCGTGAGAGCAAAAATTATTTGCATCAAAGAGGGTTTGCATTAAAAAACGTAGAGCTTGGTTTAGATCACAATGATATGGGGACGATATATCTAACCAAATCTAGGTTAAAATTTTGTCAAATTCATATTATGACATGATATGCCAAACTTATGAGTAATAAAATAATAATAAGTAGACAAATACAAATTTATTTTTGTTGTTTACAAAATTAACAAAGTAAGAATACACAGAAAGAAAAATAATTACATAAATTGCTGAAATTGGCCACCGCCATGCTCCAAGCATAAACTCACACGTCTCTTCATATTTTCGAAAGTTTTGACAAGCATCTCTGGAGAAATGTTACCACATTCTTGGATAATCCTTTCTTGTAATTGTTCTAAATTTGCAACTGGTGTTTTAAAAATAGTGTTCTTTAAATGAGGAAAAAAGAAGTATGTAGTCCATAACCGTTAAACAAGGTGATCTAGGTGGGAAATCAATGTCTGATCGAAAACTGTTTAATCTGTCGTCGAAAAAATTGCGTAAGTAGTTAATAGTTTCGGTGGCTGTATATGGGCGGTTGCACCGTCCTGTCAAAAATATCCAAAACGTAGTTCGTCGTCAAGTAATTGCTCCTCAAATGGATTCAAAATATTGTCTCTATACCGCTGTGCTGTAACTGTGTCATGGAAAAAAATAGGACCAACAATAATTTTTCTTCGGGAAATAGCTAACCAGACACCAATTTTTTTGAGGGTGCAATGTGGACTGTACAAAAAAATGGGGATTTTCACTACTCCACATGCGTGTATTCTGAGAATTCACATAATCGAATAGGTGGAACCAGGCTTCATCCGAAAAAAATGTCAGGTCTAATAAATCATTTCTTTCCAATAAATTTTGGGTAAACCATTGAGAGTAATTCCTGCGTCTTTTAAAATCTGCGGCTTATATTTCTTGGAATACTTGCACTTTATAAGAAAATAAATTTAGCTGCCTCTTAACAATAGTCCTACATGTTCCGTAAGATCTTCCCACTTTTTGGGACAGTGCATGGTCTTATACAATTTGTTGCCGTATTTTGCATTATTTCACGAACGTTTGCAACAAGTTCTTCTGTTCTTATGGTCTTCCTGCTCCTTTTTTGTGATGTATAGAACCTGTTTCCCTAAACACAGCCACGGTTCTTTTCAGGCAATCATAAAATTCCCCAGCAATAAAAGCAACGTTAGGAAAATGTTCGTGAAAATCGTCCATGCACAAACCCGGAGTGTATTGCCACTCACCATTTACTCTAACCCCGTTTCGAAAATACGCTTCAACCATGAATGTTTTGTGCTGTTCGATAAAGCCCATTGTGTGAATTGTTCAAGAAGTTGGAAAAATTAGCGATGAATCAAATAACTTGTAACAACTGTCAAAGATGACGGAATAACTGATTGATTTTTAATTCAGATAGTTACTGACACCCAACAGGTATTAAGCTATACGGCTAAGCATTACGTCCTTGGATGCAAGGCCCTCTTTAATGCAAATAATTTTGCTCGCACGGTGTAAAGTAGATCCATTTTTGGACCATCTTTGATATTGAGACATATTATGATATGAATTTTTTACAGCTTAAACATATTAAGGGATGCATTTTTAAGGGGATTCTTACTTTTTCTAAACGTCGCATTTCTTATTTGAAATTATTTAATATTTAATTATAAGCTGTAATATGACTTTTCTCGCATGGCGCCAAGGCGTTGTCGCCAAGAAAGACATTATGTGAAGGGTAGAAACATAAACCTTTGGATTTTACAACAAAAACGATAAATTTTTAAAAAGTTCCAGTTCTAACGCATATTTTTTTTTTTTAATTTTAAGAGCATATTACGAACATGTAAAAAAGGATTATCTTCCTTTAGTTGTACGAGGCTGGCTTTCAATTTTTTTTAAAGGGCTTCTTTTGATTTTTTGAAACTTCTGGTTAAAGAGCGCTCTAAGTTTGAGTTATCTAGATATCATATATTTTTCCATAAAATCGGATAACTGTATCATTATTCCTTTTTAGACATCCTTCAAATTTTTAACACTGTATGTCTTAAGTAATATGTAACAAGTTTTTTTGATATATCTACTCAATTTTAAAACATACAAAAAGGTATGCTAATATAATTTGATCATCTCCAGGGATTATCCAGTGAAACCCAAAATTAAGAATTAAATACTACTTTAAGGTGGGAGTATCAATATGTTTGCCACCTTATAACCTATTTTGCGTAGATTTTTTTTTTTTTTTATCTTTTACACAAAATTTAAATAAAATCTTTATCGTTTTTATTTTATATAGGTATATATCAAAGAAATAGGTTTCAAGAAATTTCAATAATTATTTTAGGAGAATTGTATAGCTAAAAATATCGGATAAAATGTTTTTAACATTATTATGACATTATTCTTTCACTCTACAATTTTTCCAAAAAAGTAGAGAAGAGATAATATTAAACGTGTGCTTTTCTACAAAATCAAAATTTGGCTATTAAAATTTGGTCGCATATGATGCAAAGTTTATTTGTTTTTGACCCTGTATAAGGTAACTTCATAAAATAAGTATTTTTAAAACGTAGTTTGTGTCTGAAAGTAATACACCTTAATATTAAGACAAAAAAGAACACAGTGTCATCAGTAAAGTGTTCATTAAGTGGAAAATAAATTTTAGTGGTGGGTAAAAAAATTAAATCATCTTATGCAGCTAAAATTTTGCATGTGGGCTAGAAACTGCATTTAAAAAAACTTTTTCTAAAAACTTCTTTCGAAATTTTCAGAAATATCTCCACTTTTGAATTGTTTTTTGAAAAAAATTAAAATTTGACAGATAATGCGAATCACGTGACTACTATATTTTATTGCTTAATTTTCATCCCGATCGAAGCAGAACTTGATGCCAAAGTCAAATTTGAATAAAGCTATTAATAAAAAAATCCCATATGATGCGGACTTTACTGGTGACACTGTATATCAGATTTTAACTAAATAATGTGCCGATGACATTGTCTGGGTGGATGTCTGATGGATAATAATTTTTATTCGTTTTGAAAAGTAAATTAATTAGGTGGTGGGGACCAAATGACCCTATGGACAAGCCGCGCCTGGACCATAATACACTAAGGTCATTATATTATATAACATAATACTTACCGAAAGCATCATTCTCGCTTATTATGACCCACATTATACGCTCGTTAATATATTATAAAATTAAAAAAGCGGCGACGATAAAAATCCTCAGCAATAAAAGCAACGTTAGGAAAATGTTCGTGAAAATCGTCTATGCACAAACCCGGATTGTATCGCCACTCACCATTTACTCCAATCTCGTTTCGAAAATACGCTTCAACCATGAATGTTTTGTGCTGTCCCGTAAAGCCCATTGTGTGAATTGGTTAAGAAATTGGAAAAATTAGCGATGAATCAAATTACTTGTAACGACTGTCAAAGATGAC
Source organism: Polydrusus pterygomalis (assembly GCA_963969555.1). Classification (NCBI taxonomy): domain Eukaryota; kingdom Metazoa; phylum Arthropoda; class Insecta; order Coleoptera; family Curculionidae; genus Polydrusus; species Polydrusus pterygomalis. Next base: position 89,215,535 of record OZ018377.1, on the reverse strand, counting down.
GGAATAACTGATTGATTGTTAATTCAGGTAGTTACTGACACCCAACAGGTATTAGCCTTTACGGCTAAGCATTAGGTCCTTAGATGCAAGGCCCTCTTTGATGCAAATAATTTTTGCTCGCACGGTATCTATTTAAAAATATTTTTAAATATTCGCTATTCTCTAGAACTTCATATTATATAATATTATATCGCACATGTCTAAAACTTTTTCGTCTCTCCATTAAAAGTTCAGATATTGCAAAACACTCGTCAGAGCTGAAACAAGCAGAAAGCTGCCTGTTTGCATTATTTACGTGAATATGTTAACAATAAAGTGCTACTGCCTGGCAAAAAGGCCTGTCACTAGCAGAATTATATGTTCCAGATAGACCTTTCATTGCCGCTAACCGTCAGCAGCGCGCTGCTGCTTAGGAGCTATTAATAATATATTAAAGAGTTTGCTATTGCCTTTGTTGTATTGTTGTAAAATGGATAGAGCAATCATATTCCGTTAAGAACAGATTTCCCGACACACAATTTTTATCGTTTAACGTACGCTGATGGGACGATTGGGGTTAATCTTAGATTGAGAGGAATTTTACTTTATTTCCAGTGGTTGCATTTCTTATTTTAAATTATTTAATATTGAATCATGCAAAGCTTGGTTAAAGATGTTTCGCTATAAAAGCATTTTATTCGCGTACCGCCACCGCGCTATGGTCAAGAAAAAAAGCATGTGAAAGAAAGAAGCGTAAACGCTTAAATTTTACATCAAATACAATTAATTTTTAATAAATATAGTAAAAAACTAAAAAACACGCTTTAATAATTATTAATCAAACTAAAAAGCGGAAAATAAATAAATATAGTTTAAAATAATTCTTGAAATTCTTAATATAGGCAGAAAATAATATTGAACGATAAACATTAGTATTATTGTGAAAGAAAAAAGCGTGGGGTGCTCGATATACGAAAAATATAGCACAAAGCGCCCCACGTTTTTTTCACAATAATACTAATGTTTATCGTTCATTATTATTTTCAGCCTATTTCCTGCGCTTTGTGCTATATTTTTCGTATATCGAGCACCCCACGCTTTTTTCTTTCACAATAATACTAATGTTTATCGTTCATTATTATTTTCTGCCTATATTAAGAATTTCAATAATTATTTTAAATTATATTAATTTATTTTCCGCTTTTTAGTTTGATTAATAACTATTAAAGCGTGTTTTTAAGTTTTTTTAAACTATATTTATTTTTCATTTTTTAGAGTTATTGTTAGGAAAAAAATTTTTTTTTTAGTAGGGATAGTCATAGAGAGGTCCGGAGTAGAGATGGAATACTGTCACTAATTTAACAATGACTTTTTGAAATGGCTAGATTTAAAGCATTGAATCAATTTTTTTCTACAATATAGACTTTATTTTCCTTCTTCAACAGTTGCTCTATCATGATTTTTTCATGGATGCTATTGTTAACTGTAGTAATCTTTAAAGTCATTAATATTTACCGCAACAAAGCCGAACAAACCCGAACAAACCCAAAAATTGCTGAAAAAATATATGTACTTTCAGCTATCGACGGGATTTGAACCCACGCATGGTTGCTATCGTTAACTGTAGTATTCTCCAAAGTCATTAATATTTACCGCAAAAAACCCGAACCAACCCAAATAAACCCAAGAATTAAAACTTATCGAATTATTGTATCGTCAGCGGTTCTTGATAAGTCTACAAAATTTAAACTAAATCTGGCTGGGTTAAAATCGGGTTCAAAGCAGTCTGTTACAAACAAACATACATACAAGTGAAGCTCATAAAAGCATGTTAAAAAGGAATTAAGTATGGCATTTCTAACGAGAAATACTTCAAATTTGAACAGCACACATTTCGAACATTTTTTGAAAATTTATAAAAATATACCTGTAATTATTTTTTGAAGTTGGCCGAATTGAATGTGATAACTTTCAAAAGATACAGGAAATTAATTCAAACCAATTTTAACAAGATAAAAGTTCATTTGTCAAAATGGCCTCTAGAACGTGAAATATTATTCTTTTTCAAAATGGAGTCGAGACACAATTTCTAGTATTGGGTTTCTATAATGTTTTGTATATTAGATAGTTATAATAATTAATAGCCCCCCATACACCAGCGGATAACTTAACGAATTTGATATGGCACGAGCGAAATACGCCGATAAAACATTACGTGTTTGTGGCGAGCCGAGCTTCATCGGACCAAGTAATATCTGCCACGGATGAAATCAGCCGTTTTTAACCCGTCAGTAGATTCGCTAGGTTAATTTGGGACGCGTATCAAGTCGTCCAACTTGGTTTGAAGTTAAATTAAAATAATAATAATAATAACAAATAATGTCTGCCGATTCACGTTACTTGTCAAAAGAAGTTATTTTTAAATGTACTTCCGTCATACTTAACAAGTATCTGAAAGTATCATTATCCATCCTTAAATTGTTACGGAAATCATTTGGCTCGTCTTATTGAAGTTCTTTCAAGAGTAACATAATATGACTCAGTTTATCTCTACGAGAAATCCATTTTTTTACTAACTTGCTCCGTTTTTTTGATTTTTGCTTATTGGCAATACATACATACGCTATGGCACAAGCTATAGCGCGTCTTCTACGATTGGTATTCATTTTTAAAACTCACCGAGTACAAATAAATCCGAGAGGATCTAAAACCACTGGTTAAATCTTTCAGGAATTCCAAAAGATCGCGAGCCAAGCCAAAACTGTTATAAAACCTGGAGTTTTGTCCCATTAACGAGAAGATTTAATCAGGCGAATCTAATCGGGTTATTAAGTCGGCGAGCCAAATTCGGCTGCCCAAATATGACGAGAGTTTTGGTACGTGCCGAGCCTAGCTCGCAGATCAAATCCGAACGGATCAAATCGGTCCAACTTATATGTTGGTGTATGGGGAACTATTAGATTAATTATCGAAACCGAAAGACTATTTCGATAATGTATTGAAAATAATGTGAAACAAACGTTGTTAAAGTAAAAGCGATTTACATAAACTAGATCAAGAAGAACCCACAGAAATGTTTAATATAAGTTACAAAAAAAAATTAAAAATGGTTGATAAGGTGATTCCGTAGGTGGTTCAAAACAAATAAAATTAAACATATTTAAAAAACCAAACCGAAAACAATTTAAAAATTTATTATTGAGGGTAAATATTAAAGTCCTGTTTTTGATCTTAAAAATTATAGGTTATTGTTATTATAATTTGTTCCGATCGACGAGCTGGTACTGAGTGTGAGTGTATGTTGCTAAAAGTTTCGAAAATTATCTTCTTCACAAGTTTCGTAAATAAATAGATACCATAGTTTGGTAAATATTTCAAAGCAGAAAAATACCAATCGTATACAACTTTACAATTTTCTCTAAAAAATTTTCCAAAATATTCATTCCCGCGTGTGGTAAATGTATCGACACTGTGCTTTGTAAAATATTTCGAAACAAACAGTTCAAAAATATTTTAAATAACACAATTCGAAATGTATCAAAAAAGTTTCGTACACATTTGTCGCGACACAATTTTGATATTTGTATCAAAAATGTTTTCAAACGTTTCTCACCAAAGAATTTGTGTACAATTTGAATCTAAATATGATAGAGTTAACTTTTTCTTAAAACAAAGCGTTTTGACAGAAGACAACGATATTTTTGGCATTAACAACTGATCTGGTTTCGTCGTTAAAGTTCCCAAATCAGCAGTGGGCCATAGCAAGCTCACGCCTCCGGTTGCGTCATATTATTTTCTTTCGATTTTGGTGTTTTTAATTGTTTCTGTGGCTGTTTTTTGTGTAGTGTGTGTTTTAAACAATTTACTTTTGGATTTTATATATTTCAGAGGCAGATTTTCTTGGTGTTAATTATTTAAGTTTGAATGTGAGTACCGGGTGTTCCACCTAAGGAGGTAATCGGCTATATCTCAGAAAGTAATAACACTGGGACTTTGGGAAAAAAAAGATATCAATAAAAGCGGCCAAGAGAAATTGCTGGAAATTATTTTCAAGTTCGAAAAATGACCGCTAGGGGGCGTAAGAGAACTTTCAAAATAGAAATGCCAATTTTCTCTTGATTTTTCTTAATAAAAATATGTTAAAAATATAAGCATTGTATTGTTCATAAAATTATGCAACTTTATGTCAGGAATCGTTTTTTTCTATTTTCAGTAATAAAGTGGTGGGAGAAGGTCAAACCTTTTTTCTTTTAAACGCTGATATCTCTGCTTTGGATAAACCGAATTTATTCAACTTGGTCTTGTAAAAAAGCCCTTCTTTTCCTCTACACGTAAATCTATTAACTATACCATATTGATTCTGATGGTGGCCACTAGATGGCGTTTTTCCGTAATTCCTCAATGAATAAGGATTTTCTCAAAAAAATCAAATGTTATGATATGACTTTTTCATCATATTTTATTTAAGGCTTATAAAGGCTACTAAATAGTGGAATAAAAAATCCAGGTCCGTATTTAAAATAAAAAAGTTTATGATGGTCGCTCGAATCCGAAACGTCGGATTAACAAACCGAACCCCATCAGCTTGTAGAGGAGGAAAAGTTACTATAAGGAACTGAAAACCGCAACGTGATATCTTTGGTTAAACTAGAGAAATTAGGGATAATAATAATTAATATGGAAAAATAGGCCATTTTTTAAAACATTCGATTTTCTCTAGTTTAACCAAAGATATCACGTTGCGGTTTTCAGTTCCTTATAGTAACTTTTCCTCCTCTACAAGCTGATGGAGTTCGGTTTGTTAATCCGACGTTTCGGATTCGAGCGACCATCATAAACTTTTTTATTTTAAATACGGACCGGGATTTTTTATTCCACTATTTAGTAGCCTTTATAAGCCTTAAATAAAATATGATAAAAAAGTCATATCATAACATTTGATTTTTTTGAGAAAATCCTTATTCATTGAGGAATTACGGAAAAACGCCATCTAGTGGCCACCATCAGAATCAATATGGTATAGTTAATAGATTTTCGTGTAGAGGAAAAGAAGGGCTTTTTTTCAAGACCAAGTTAAATAAAATCGGTTTATCCAAAGCAGAGATATCAGCGTTTAAAAGAAAAAAGGTTTGACCTTCTCCCACCACTTTATTACTGAAAATAGAAAAAAACGATTCCTAACATAAAGTTGCATAATTTTATGAACAATACAATGCTTATATTTTTAACATATTTTTATTAAGAAAAATCAAGAGAAAATTGGCATTTCTATTTTGAAAGATCTCTTACGCCCCCTAGCGGTCATTTTTCGAACTTGAAAATAATTTCCAGCAATTTCTCTTGGCCGCTTTTATTGATATCTTTTTTTTCCCAAAGTCCCAGTGTTATTACTTTCTGAGATATAGCCGATTACCTCTTTAGGTGGAACACCCGGTACAAACACCATTTTTATTAACTCATCTATTATTGCCAATAAAGTGTCTACTTAAACCATTTACTTATCGTTATATACAGGATGTATCATCACTAATGGACAAATACAGCAACAGGAGATAGTAGACTTGAAAATATGTCATTTATGCTTAAGAACGCACGGTTAATTTTCAATAAATATGTTTCGTTATAAAAGGTGTTTATTTAAGTGTTTCTTGCGATCTAGCCTTTAAATGCAATTATCTTAAAAACTAATTAAAATAACAAGATAAATGAAGCACAACTTTTTTACGTATAAAAGATCCCTCTTCAATAATTTGAGGTAATGCGGTCAGAAATATAAGAGACAAAAAATATACCTATGCGAGAATTTATCAAACTCATATTGTGTAGCTAGCGTTCTCTAGGAGATATCTTAAAACTTATTATAGAATCCTCCTTTTTGTCCTCAGAAACATACCCACACCCAATTTGATTCATATCCGCTTAACATCATCGCCAATTTTATAAAGTAAATATTTACTTGGATCACCCTGTATCTCTTTAGTCGTATAAGAAATAAAATAAAATTACATATTTTCAATTCCACTATCTCCTGTTGCTGTATAGCCCCTGAGTTACGGGATACTCTACATATCCATATACACTGCGTTTTTTTTAACGCGGGCCATAGGGATTTACGTGGTAAATCTTTAAGCCTATGTTAGGCACATTTATATGAAACAAATAATATTAAAACTTGCGAATAGATGAAATATGAGATGGAAGGAAGAAGTTAACATACAATATGTGTAAAAAATCTCCAAGAGATACCCAAAAAAACTCTTTTTATTTTTTTAAAATTACACTTTTTTACCCCCTTGTAATTTATGTAATTAACTACCTTAGATAAAGAAAAATATTGACACGGCTGTCAGTATTTTCCTGACTTTTATGAAATTAGTTTAAATTATTAAACTTTATTGAAATAAAAGTTCTGCTTTAGAATTATTAAGAAAATTAATACATTTTAAACCACTTAAAATAAAACATTTTTAATACAAACTAAATAATCATCAACATTGTATAATTTCGTTACAACTTGCAAAATATTATAAAAATGTCACATACCAGTTTATGTGAAATATACCTGGGTAAACTTAATATACAGGGCTGGGCAAAACAGCGTGATATTATAACTTAAAATGGTATTTTTCAATATTTTGCGTTAGTAAAGTAATACAAACATGGTCCTTAATTGGATATGAGACCACAAGAAATATTTGTGTAAAATTTCAACTAGTTCTCAATAGAAATGTGCCTAACATAGACTTAAAGATTTACGATGTAAATCCCTATAGCCCACGTTAAGAAAAACGCACTGTATAAAATTCCCACAAAAGTAACAATACCAAAATAGTTCCCAATATGGTGTTTTAATTAGATGTACATCACAAAGCTTACACCTCGCAAAAAATGTATTACTCTTTTCCTTGTATAATATATCTAAATATCTATTTTGCTTTTTATAAATAAATAGGACTAAAAGAAATAAATGTTGGCCGAATACCCATTGTTTGAGTACAATTATTACCTACAGGTTTACGTTAAAAAAGGTATAGACCAATTTGACCAAATTTCGTTCTTTGCTTTCATTACCTTATTAAATATTTTTTTTTAAAACCGACCAGAAAATTTACACTTTCTCTACAATTTTTCGTCTAGAAAATAACGTTTTTCCGGTCTCTAATGTCACTGTCACCCTGTTTTTTTGTTTTTCCAATCGCTCCTTGATAATACAAGATACCTTGATTTCGTTATTATGACAACAATATTTCGATGTATTGTCGAGTGACAGTTCGTTGATTGTTAATTTTCTTCTTTATGTCAAACTTGTTTCGCGTAGATTATAAAATATATCAAAGTGTCGGTCTTAAAAAAAATATTGTACGTCACGCAACCGAAAAATTAGTGTTTTCCAGGTCTCTCCAAGCTTCCAGGACTCGCCTATGGCTCGCCCTGGAAATGCTCGTGTCGACCTGAAAAACACTACTTTCCGGTCTTGTAACGTAAATTACTATTTCCTACGACCACCTATGAAAATGAGAAATAAAGCACGCCTAATTTGGCTAGAAAGTCCTTTATATCACACGCGTGTTGAAATATTTTCTTTCAATACGTGTGTTGAAATATAAAACAGCTGATGGCCGACGAATTTGACAGCAAAACTATTTAAAAAAATAACAAACTTACGGGACCCATGGAGCGAATGGGGGTGCTGGGTGGGGTAAAGTACACTAGGGCATTACTGCAAATAAAAAAAATCCATTTTTTTTTGGTTATTTTTGGGAACCTAAGAGTATTTATGATAAAAATAATAATATATCAAAAAAGGAAAATATGTCAGGCAAGCCACCAAACATGTCAACTGAGTTGAACCACAGAAAAAAAAGGGGCAGCTATAGAGCAGAAATAGAGTACCCTAGGCCAAGGAAATTTATAATTTTACAATTATCTCGGATAAAAATATCCATACAATGTTTAAGGATATGGGAGAAGTGAATATGCTGTATGCAATTAAATTTATTTTATCAATGTTCAAAACAAATCGAATATAGGTAGAACGTTTACAATTAATTTATCAATATTTAACTCCATCTACATCTTTCTATAATGTTAAGGTTTTGTTTTAGTTTTGTGTTATGTTGTTTTTGTAAGTGTATTTAGGTATATTATTGTTTTATTGAAATAATGCAAGCAGCTAAAAAATCAGAAACGAAATTGATTCACTTAGTAGGTATGATGTGCGTAAGCAAATAGGAGAAAAAGGTATTCTTTTTATTTAAATCTAGGTAAGTTAAAATGTGTCAGTGGGCATTGTTTTTATTTTTTCAACTCTAGAGTTGAAATAAAATTTTCAACTCTAGTGTTAAAAAAAATTGTTTATCACAATGATGATACCTACAAACTATTAAAAACAAATCAAACTCCTTTTGATTATTTTGTACGGCCGTAGGAAAAATTGTGTACATTACTCACGTGAAAGTGATTTTCTCACACTCGAAGAAATACCTCCTCATTTAATGGGTACCACTTTCAACACTTGTTATATAATATAGATACTATTTTTAACTTAAAACTGTATATAATCAAAACACGGGTATTTGGCCGCATTTTGGAGAAAACGAAAAATAAACGAAATATTATTAAGAAAATGAAACGGCGAATGCGCCATTAGCGTTTGCTCTTAACAAAAATGTAAAAAATTATTTTAAATGCACCAAACAGGAAGCAGCCAGATCTGCCAAGGACCAGATATACAAGAACATATTTATTTTTTAATTAACTTATCTAATGGAACACGTACCATTATAGTATTAATAATTACTGTTGGTTTTATTTACATAACCCATTAGGTGGTAATTAATAGTATTTAATTACTAGTAGGTACATAGGATAATTATTATTTTATTTTTTTATAAAGTTATCTAAATTTATTAAAAATTTTGAAACACAGATTATATCCTACGCAACGGTGAAATAAAAATATAGACTTTATTATTATTATTATTAGCAACTCATTCATCAAGAGTTTATTTACAGCATGTAAAATAAATCAATTTTTGCTTTTCCCGGAGCACGAAATGAATAAATCAAAAATCGAAAAAATAACAATCGATTATTTGTTATAATCGAAAATCGATTTCGTCTTTTTATAATCGCACCTGGATCGCATACTGGAAAAGAATACAGATGTTCCCTATCCATATCACAACATTTGTTATTTTATTATTTAGATCACTTGCTGATGTCAATTTTATCTTCATTACTTTAAACATTAATCTTGAAATTTAATTCTGTCAACAGTCGTACAATTTTTTTTCGAAATAAATATTTACTCGACTAGTTTAAATATCTACTAGATACTTTATAACATAATAATTAAATTATTGAGGTAAACAAGTCAAGGATGTAAAGAACTATTTGGTATAACAATTGTTAATTATAAAAAGCTACATACGAGGATCTGCAGAAAAATGTTGAAGTGAGTCCAATCAAATTGCTTAAAAATTTCTTGGCAATCGGGTTGCCGGGAACTGTCCATTCATTGGACGACTTTTGTAGGAATTTGATTTGCAACCAATTTATCTCTCTGCAATTAGCGTTTATTTCTAAAATAGCCAAAGCGCCTATACAGGGTGTTACAAATTTGATGCGTCAGCATTGATATCTCGCTATAAGAGATAAGGAGTTGGTTAAATGAAGGCAAAGTGGCGCATATTTTAATGCGGAATAATTTGTTAAAAATAAATTTAAAAAATTCCTGTAACTTCTGGAGATATCCGAAAAAAACCGAAATCAATTTTAGTTTTTATTTTTTTGCGACAGATTATTGATTATTTAAAAAAATCAAGAACACTTTACGCAGGAAGTAAAAATAACTACCTGTTATGTTTTACAAATTTATTTAGTTTCCCGACACGTGTTTCGGCCCTTGCGGGTCATTTTCAAAGGAGTACCAGTATTCACCTGTAGGCGACTGGAGATATTTACCAGTTGAAACGTTGTGATTTAAAACAAATAAAGACAACGGAAGTCCAAAACTCTTTCATCATTCAAGAAACATCATTGTCTCCAACCTTCAAACATAATTTATACGTATTATGGTAATTGTAAAAATTTACATAAGGATTGGAATGATTGAATGATCAACTGTGGGTTTTTAGCACGCTTTTATTAGCTTCACCTGTATGTTTGTTTGTATGTATGTTTGTAACCGACTTCTTTGAACCCGACTTTGACCCTCTTTAAACGGTTAGATTTAATTTAAATTTTGTAGACTTATCAAGGACCGCTGACAATACAGTAATCTACACGCAAAAAATTCTCCTGTCAAATTTTGACAGCTGTCAATATGTCAAATCGTTTTAAAAAAAATGATATTAATGAAAAAACTATAAGGTCGTATGTATATTGACGGTGGAAAGTTGAAAAAAATACGCAAAAAATTCTCTTGTCAAAATTTGACACCTGTCAATATGTCAGAATTATTACAATAACCGATAGTAATGAAACAAGCGTGGGGTCGTATAGATATTGTCGCTAAAAATAGAGAAAAATTAAAAAAAAATTCTACCCGTCAAAATAAAATATTGACAATTTTTTTTTTTAATTTTGAAAATTTTTGTGGTTTGTTCGGGTTTGTATGTATGTTTGTTTGTAACCGACTTCTTTGAATCCGATTTTGACCCACTTTAAACGGTCAGATTTATTTTAAATTTTGTAGACTTATCAAGAACCGCTGACAATACAATAATCTACTAATCTAGCTCAATCTACTTAGTCTGTAGGCTACTTAAATTTAAAAAATATTTTTTAGTAATTGCTTTTCCTGTACTTACTTATTATTAAAACGCTAACCAAAATAATTAAGGCACCTTGTATAGTGTAGGGTTCAATGTCTTATGCCAAATTAATTCTAATTTTAGAAACAATTTGACAATTTCATAACATTATCTCAACTTATCACCTTTGTTATCATTATTGCACGAACCATAAACATAAATATACAATAATTGTATTTTGGATACATATAAAATGTAACTAATTCGGTTGCCGAATAAATATCATTGTGATTTAAGTTTAAAATTTCATTTTCCTACGACCACCTATAAAAATGAAAAATAAAGCACGCCTAGCTTGGCTAGAAAGTCCTTTATATCACACGCGTGTTAAAATATTTTCTTTCAATACGTGTGTTGAAATATAAAACAGCTGATAACCGACGAATTTGAAAAAAATAACAAAATTACTGGACCCGTGGAGCGAATTGGAGTGCTGGGTGGGATAAAGTATACACTAGGGCATTACTGCTAATAAAAAAACTCCTTTTTTTCATTATTTTTGGGAACCTAAGAGTATTTATGATAAAAATAATAATATATCAAAAAGGGAAAATATGTCAGGCAACCCACCAAACATGTCAACTGAGTTAAACCACAGAAAAAAAAGGGGCTGGTATACTTAGATCAGAAATAGAATACCCTAAGAAATACCGATTTATAAATTGTTATTTATCTCGTATAAAAATATCCACACAATGTTTAAGAATATGGGACCAGTGAATGTGCTTAATGTCAGTAAATTTATTTTAGCAATATTCAAAACAAATCGAATATAGATAGAACTTTTATAATTAATTAACAAGCTATCGATATTTAACTCCATCTACATATTTCTATAAGTTTTAGTTTTGTGTTACCTATATTGTTTTTGTAAGTGTATTTAGGTATATTATTGTTTTATTGAAAGAGTGCGGGCAGCTGAAAAATCAGAAACGAAATTTATATTATTCACTGTACATACAGTGTCACCAGTAAAGTCCGCATCATATGGGATTTTTTTTTATTAATAGCTTTATTCAATATTTGACTTTGGCATCAAGTTCTGCTTCGATCGAGATTAAAATTAAGCAAAAAAATAGTAGTCACGTGATTCGCATTATCTGTCAAATTTAAATTTTTTCAAAAAAATAATTCAAAAGTGGGGTTATTTCTGAAAATATCGAAAAAAGTTATTAGAAAAAGTTATTTTAAATGCAGTTTCTAGCCCACATGCAAAATTTCAGCTGCATAAGATAATTTTGATTTTTAACCTATATTTTGTACATTGCACCACTTTTGCAAAATAAGACTCAACGCAACCTACATAAACCTTCTCAGTTTTGACAATGCTTTATTTCAGATACATTTTCTTTAAAGTAGAGCCATATTAAATGTGTGTTTTTCTACAAATTCAAAATTGGGCTATTCAAATTTGGTCGCATGTGATGCAAAGTTTATTTGTTTTTGACCTTGTATAAGGTAACTTCATAAAATAAGTCTTTTTGAAAACGTAGTTTGTGTCTCAAAGTAATACACCTTAATATTAAGACAAAAAAGAACACAGTGTCATCAGTAAAGTGTTCATTAAGTGGAAAATAAATTTTAGTTTAACTTAACGTAAATTTTATCTATTTTCAACGATTTAATTTAAAACCCCTTTACTTTATTTTTTATTTTTTTACTTTCGGACACAAACTACGTTTTCAAAAATACTTATTTTATGAAATTACCTTATACAGGGTCAAAAACAAATAAACTTTGCATCACATGCGACCAAATTTTAATAGCCCAATTTTGAATTTGTAGAAAAACACACATTTAATATGGCGCTACTTTAAAGAAAATGTATCTGAAATAAAGCATTGTCAAAACTTAAAAGTTTTATGTAGGTTGCGTTGAGTCTTATTTTGCAAAAGTGGTGCAATTTACAAAATATAGGTAAAAAATCAATATTATCTTATGCAGCTGAAATTTTGCATGCGGGCTAGAAACTGCATTTAAAACAACTTTTTTTTCTAACTTTTTTCGATATTTTCAGAAATAACCCCACTTTTGAATTATTTTTTGAAAAAAATTAAAATTTGACAGATAATGCGAATCACGTGACTACTATTTTTTTGCTTAATTTTCATCTCGATCGAAGCAGAACTTGATGCCAAAGTCAAATTTTGAATAAAGCTATTAATAAAAAAAAATCCCATATGATGCGGACTTTATTGGTGACACTGTAGATAGTAGGTATGATGTGCGTAAGCAAAAATAGGAGAAAAAGACAAAAGTTATTCGTTTTATTTAAATCTATAGGTAAGTTAAAATGTGTAAATGGGCATTGTTTTTATTTTTTTCAACTCTAGAGTTGAAATAATTTTTTTTTTAACTCTAGTGTTGAAAAAATTTGATTAACACAATGGTGATACCAAATCAAACTCTTTTTGATAATTTTGTATGGTCGTAGGAAAAATTGTGTACATTACTCGTGTGAAAGTGATTTTCTCACACTCGAAGAATTTCCGCACTCGGCTGGCGCCTCGTGCTAAATATCTTCTCGTTTAAAAGGTACCACTTTCAACACTGGTTATGTAATATACTATTTATACATATATACCGTATAAATATAGATGAAAAACTTACAATGGCTATATTGTCGCGTCGGCACCTCCACCAAATGTCGCCTCTTAGAATGGTAGGCGACTGGATTGTGTAGCTTAGATGGTTTTGATTTATGTTTTTATCTTCTACTGAGAGTAATTCTTTATTATTTACTGTGCCCTTATGGCGCGCTATCTAATCACTGAAATGTGTAACGCTACTAATTTTTAGTAAAAGCGGTCACACTGTATCGTCAAAAATCTTTTAGATAAATAGAGCATGTCCGTTTATGTAAGTGACCAAATTTTCAGATTACCTCGTTCGTCATATATATCTAATGTACCATCCACCGTGAATCACCCTGTATATATTATGTCTTAGCCAATAATTGTTTCTATTAGTGTACCTACCCATAAAAAAATACTTTTTCATCGGTTTTGTTTAAAATGTTTCATTAATCACGGTAGCAACAACAAAACTGACTTTTATAAATAGCTTATCTAAAGAGATTAAGGTTATGTTGATGTTTTGGTGGAGATTTACATTTTAATAGCTACAAAAAACAATTGTCGCCAAAAGTAATTAACTTATATTAGGTTGGGAAAGGTCTTTCTGTCTCTCAAAATAAACACTGTTGTCAACAGTTAATAAACATATTATCCTTCAGAATTAGGCAAATTGTTGTTTACTCCTGTTTGACCTTTTAATTTTTTCATTCATTTTAAATATGTAATTTAACATTAACTTAAAAATACATATTTAAAGCCTCCAGAAATATTATTAAATTTCTAGTCAAAAATTCTTATTCCTTTGTAAGTATCTTTTGTCCATATAATGTAGATAAGGTGTACCATGTACATAGGTGCTGCTTTGTCGCCAAGTAGCCGTTTCTGCGATAATCCAATACGAATAATTTATACCTATTATATAAAATAAAATAGTTACTGAATGACGGTTTTGTCTATGTCCAGCTTAGAACCCAAATTCTATAATAATGAAATTTCAAGAATGTCTTCTCTTTATAAGGTAGGCGCCCAGTAAGAAGGAATTTTCGGACACTCAATCCCTAAGGGGGTAAAAACGGGAGTTGAAGCTTTTATAGAAATTTCTGTATCTGAAGAACTAAAACCGAGGTAGAGGTCTAAGAATTGGTATATAAGTACCTTTTATAAAATAAGAATAAAAGTTTATGTTGAAAAATTAAGTCAACACAAATACTCTAGTATAGAATTAATTACTAATATACGTATTCCTTATTTTTTTGAAAACCTATTCCTAAAGCGGTAAAAAGAGAGATAAAACTTTCTATTTAAAAAAAAAATATTTTTCGGATTTTGTTTGAAACAGCATAAATACTATACTATACTATAAATAATGACACATACTTCTTATTTTTTTGAAAAATAAAAGCGAAACTGTTAGTTGCAAAATACAAAACAAAAACAAACCTGGAAGGAAAAATAAAAAAAAATATGTGTTATATTGTTGAAATGTGTTTATTTTTCTTGTTTTGGTTTTCTATTGACAATTTCGATAAACTCAGGGGGGCGCCCCCTGCGCCCCCCTACCCCTCATCCTATGGATCCGATACTGAGTACACTAATATAAGCCTTTACATCATATTATCTTAATCAATCCAATAAATATGAAAACACTATACTATAAACAACTCGTAACGTTATGCGCAGACCTTTATTTATTAAAATTTGTACTGTTAAAAATGGCGAAAATGGGGTATTTCGATTTTTTTATTAAAACCTTTCCAACAAAAATGTTGTGCGAAATGGGATATTTGAGATCATTACATTTTCGTTTGATCAAAAATAAGAAAAAATAATATATTATGTAATTTATATTCGTATTTTCAATTTTAAACATGGTCTGCAATTTTCGGGTTTCGAAAAAATTATCTGTTTTAAGGTCCAAATTATTAATATCCTGTTAACACTAACTGTAAGATAACTTCTAAGGATACCATTATTGGAACAATAATTGTTGTCATGGATGTTATCTGGCTGTTAGTACTAACAGAACATTTATAATTTGGGCCTTAATATCATGCCTGCCTTGACATCAAATAAAGCGGCAGTTGATATTTAAAAGATAACATGTCAAAAGCAAGAATGCAGATCGCAAATGTCAACTTACATACCTATGGCTACCGGGGTTCCACAGGGGTCTATTTTAGGACCGTTGTTATTTTCTTTGTATGTCGCGGATATGTTTCACATTTTAAAATTTACAAAACTTCAACAATATGCTGATGACTCACAGGTTTATCTAGCCTTTTTATTTGAAAACTTACAGGTTGCTCTAGAGCATTTTAATACCGATTTAGAAATTATTACTTAATTCTTATGCTCAAGACCCATAACTTAAAGCTAAATGCTGATAAATCATGTGTGCTACTTTTTAGTAGCAACAAAGGTATACTTCCTATTATTGTCTATGATAATTTTAAAGTAAGCATTAACAGTACTCCTGTCCCAGTGGTTAAGGAGGCAAAAAATTTGGGTATTTATCTTGACGTTGGTCTTACGCTCGAAACGCACATAAAAAATATACTTAAAATCGCCTATATGCGTTTAAAAAAACGTTACCATCTAAAAAAATGTTTACCCGCTAAAACTAAAATACTACTTATGTAACAGCCTCGTATTGTCTTTGTTTCATTATGGAGATGTAGTATATAGGGATTCTTTAAAACCTACGCTTTCTTACTCTATTTAAAAAATTCAAAATTCCTGTATGCGTTACTCTTTTAACATTTCCTTTAGGAACCACGTAACTCCGTATTTGAATAATAATAATATTTTTATATAAAGAATCGCAGAAAATATCATAAGTACTCTTTTGTGTATAAAGTACTGAATATCGGGGAACCTCAGTATTTAAGAGAAGATTTTCATTGTTATGCGCATTCTCATCTTACATGAAATCTAAATTATTTCAGACTACCTCAACATCCTACATCTAATTTTCAAAAGTAATTCAGCTTTATAGCAGTTCAAATGTGAAATAATTTACCTAATAATGTTAAGGAATTTTCAATTAACATATTTAATAATTATATCAAGCGATTTCTTTGAAATATGCAAAGGGGGGAAGTTTAGCATATCTGTATTTGGTCTTATTATTTTATTTTTCTTCTTTTTTTAGCCATAATTGCTTTATCTGCATTGGTTGGTTTTGACCTGGAAACTGCTCGAACTTTCTTTACCTTTTTCTGTCGTTTTTAAGTTTTGTCTACCTATCCTCTCTGCCCTCTCTCTTGCGCCTGGGTCGGTCGTTACCTTGCTGAATCTGTGATTAAATTAAATATAGGTTTCAGTAATTCACATATTATACTTTTATCCAGTTATTAATATTATTTTGGGCTATACCACATAGACACAATTTATTTGTGCTCTGTGATATCGGTTCTATATAATCGCGGTATAGTCCAATTTATCTATAATTAAAAATCGCATGTTAATATTTTTATTGTATTTTACTTGATAAATAAATTGTGTTTGAATTTAATTTTAAATTTGAATTTGAATTTGAAAATAAGCAGAAATTGGTGTTATCTTAGTCAGAATTTAAAATTCGTGGCACTGGATGGATATACATAACGCATAGTACTTTATTTGCGTGTATTGAACCATATTATATATTATACTATGTTTATTATGGTCTGCATTATACGCTTGTTAAATAATATGCTATTATTATTGTAGGCTAATTGTACAGAATTTTTACTTGCCCATTGTATCATATCTAATTACCAATTACTATTTTGCATCGTTTTCAGTTTCTCGATATCAAATAACCATAACAAATAATAAAATTAGATCATATTATACTGTTAAATTATATTATGTTGCTGCCAAATGTCAGCGCGCTAAGGTTTTTGTAATTTATTAACTATTTGTCGATTGTTCAAGGAAAAAACAATAAAATTTGTTATTTTATTACCCAAACGATAATGAGTACCAAAGTGTATATTTTAAATGCATAGAAACAACAAAAGTTTTAAAAATCGACAATTGCATTGTTTGACTCCTAATATACCACCAGTAGTGTAAAAATACATTCTGTAATACATACAGGGCGTCCTAATGACGTGACAAAGTAGAAACGTCGTTAGGCAATATTCTAATGGAAAATAATAATATACAGTGTCACCAGTAAAGTCGCATCATATGGGATTTTTTTTATTAATAGCTTTATTCAAAATTTGACTTTGGCATCAAGTTCTGCTTCGATCGAGATGAACATTAAGCAAAAAATAGTAGTCACGTGATTCGCATTATCTGTCAAATTTTATTTTTTCCAAAAAATAATTCAAAAGTGGGTTTGTTTCTGAAAATATCGAAAAAAGTTATTAGAAAAAGTTTTTTTAAATGCAGTTTCTAGCCCACATGCAAAATCTCATCTGCATAAGATAATTTTGATTTTTTACCTATATTTTGTAAATTGCACCACTTTTGCAACATAAGACTCAACGCAACCTACATAAAACTTGTCAGTTTTGACAAGGCTTTATTTCAGATGATACTTTAAAGTAGCTCCATATTAAATGTGTGTTTTTCTACAAAATCAAAATTGGGCTATTAAAATTTGGTCGCCTGTGATACAAAGTTTATTTGTTTTTGACCCTGTATAAAGTAAATTCATAAAATAAATATTTTTGAAAACGTAGTTTGTGTCTGAAAGTACCTTAATATTAAGACAAAAAAGAACACAGTGTCTTAGGTAAAGTGTTTTTAAGTAAAAAATAAATTTTAGTTTAACTTAACGTAAAGTTTATCTATTTTCAGCGATTTAATTTAAAACCCCTTTACTTTATTTTTTATTTTTTTACTCTCAGGCACAAACTACGTTTTCAAAAATAATTATTTTATGAAGTTACCCTATACAGGGTCAGAAACAAATAAACTTTGCATCACATACGACCAAATTTGAATAGCCCAATTTTGATTTTGTAGAAAAACACACATTTAATATGGCGCTACTTTAAAGAAAATGTATCTGAAATAATATATTGTCAAAACTAAGAAGTTTTATGTAGGTTGCGTTGAGTCTTATGTTGCAAAAGTGTTGCAATTTACAAAATATAGGCAAAAAATCAAAATTATCTTATGCAGCTGAAATTTTGCACCTGGACTAGAAACTGCATTCAAAAAAACTTTTTCTTATAACTTTTTTTGATATTTTCAAAAATAACCACACTTTTGAATGATTGTTTGGAAAAAATTAAAATTTGACAGATAATGCGAATCACGTGACTAATATTTTTTTGCTTAATTTTCATCTCGATCGAAGCAGAACTTGATGCCAAAGTAAAATTTTGAATAAAGCTATTAATAAAAAAAATCCTATATGATGCGGACTTTACTGGTGACACTGTAGAAAATGGAGGAGATATTTTAGATGGGATGAAATAAAGCCAGTAAATGTTTTAGGGGGTGTTGAGAAATTATTAGGAAGAAGTTGTATATAAACTGTTATTGGAATTTATTGATGTCAACAAAATTTTCGTTTCCTTTTAAGCTATTTTTTGATAAAGGTACTCTACAGACACAACCATTCAATCTGTAATAGGAGCTCTTCAAGGAAGTATACTAGCTCTTATAATAATTTATTTTATACATTAATGACATGTCTCCAATTTTAAAAATGTGTAAATTACAAACATTTGCTGATGACACCTTAATTTATATTAATGTTTGAAATATTTTTGATGGTATAAATGCTCTAAATTCCAGGGGCGGATTTACAAATTTGCCGCTAGTAGGCTATTAAATTTTTGCCGCCCCTATAGCAGTGACGGCTCGTGAGTTGTGAAACAGGTGAAGTGTTCGGGAAAAAAAAGCCTTGGCGAAAAATTTTTAAGACCACGCCTAAATTTGGTCAATAATTTTTAGTAAATATTTTAAAAATTTATGATTACCTACTTATTTTATTGAAAATGAAATTTCTTTCTGCAAAGCCAGTAAAGTTCCAACTACCTTTTTTTATCCCCATTAACAGACACGGCCAACAATAAAGTTTATTTAAAAAAATACTACCCGTCGACCATGAATAAAGATTGTAGCATTTATTTCTGTAAGACAAAAAAAAATTTTGGGCCAAATTTGCCGCCCCCAAAAACCTGCCGTCCTAGGCTCCAGCCTACTCAGCCTAATGGTAAATCCAGCACTGCAAATTCTGAGACAAATATAGGTATTATTAAATTGGCTGACAGTGAATAAATTAAAATTAAATATTTCAAAAACTAAATGTACAGTTATGACAAGTTTAAGATTGCCGATGATGAAGGAAATCTATTTAATGATAATAAGGAAATGTCTAACTTTTGCAACGCTTACTTTACCAAAGTGGGATTAAATATGGTTAAAGGTATAAATACAGCTGTACCAATTAGTGAAAATATACCTATAAATTCTAATTCTATGTACATTAATGATGTAACAGAAAACGAATTGATAGAGCACATATCTACAATAAAAAATAATAGTTCTCCCGGCATAGACGGAATATCTGCCCAAATGATAAAACAAAGTCACTTGCACATTCTAAAATCTCTAAAGCACATAATTAATTTAATTTTTAAAAAGAAACTTATTCCTTCTCAGTTTAAACCGACCATTGTCACGCCAATTCATAAAGCAGGGGATAAATCGAAAATACACAATTATAGACCAATCAGTGTTATTAATAACTTTAAAAAGATATTCGAAAAATGCCTAAAAACTCGACTAGTAGAATTTTTTAATCAAAATAATATTTTACACGAATACCAATTTGGTTTCCGGGCTGGTAAGGCGATAACTGATGCCATGTATACAGTAATTAAGAATATTACGGAAGGCTTGTATTTAAACAATAAATGCCTTGCAGTTTTCTTAGACCTTGCCAAGGCGTTCGACACTGTTAACCACAAAAAGCTCCTTGCCGTCTTGGAACGGTGTGAAGTTCGTGGTAGGGTTTTAGATATCTTTGAAAGCTACTTAGCAAATAGGGAACAACGGGTAAAAATCAATGGTACACTCAGCGAACCCAGATTAGTAAAAATCTTACTTGGTCCGATACTTTTTCTAGCTTATATAAACTCACTTTTATCTATAAAGGCCCGGGCGAAAATTGTGTCATATGCTGATGATACAGTAGCTATATTTTGCAAAAACTCCTGGAATGAAACAAAAATTGCATGCCAATAGGGTATGGAAAAAATAAAAAATTGGCTAGATATGTATCAGCTCTCCTTGAATGCAAGTTAAACTCATTATATAGCCTTTACCTTAACAGGAATTAACAAATCTAACTTTGCTAGTATTAAAATAAATAATATGGTTGATGAAATCAGAGAAACAAATGAAATAAAATACCTGGGCGTAATTATTGACGAAAACTTAAAATGGAGTAATTATATAAATTATTTAACAAAGAAAGTACGAAAACTTATTTACAAATTTTATCAACTGCGTGAAACACTGTCTCGAAAATTATTAGTAACTATATACAAAATTCTAGCCGAATCACTCTTCCGCTATGGTATTCTAATATGGGGGGGAATGTATAAGAACTCACTACAAGAATTAAATATTACGCAAAATTACATATTAAAAATAATATTTAAAAATACTAGGCTGTTCCCTACTGACCTACTGTATACAGAAGAAATTTGTAATATAAGAACATTGTACTATCATAGCATTTGTATATACGCCTTTAAAAACAATTGTTTCCAAAATTATACACTTTCCTCATACGACACACGTAGTAATAAACTTAGGCTTTTACCTACTCTTAGATTTAACAGGAATATTAGCCTTAGATTTATAAATTACACTTTACCTAAATCCTGCACAATATCTTACCATTATATATTAAACAGATAAATAACCTAAAAGTATTCTCAATACTGTCAAAAAAATGTATTTTTGAAAATTACCGTAAATTTGTTAACATAATAGAAAATTGACCGTTTCATTTATTATTTTTATAATTTTCTTTTAGTTAGTTTTTTTCTTTCACTCTTAGATTTAGTTTAGTAATAGCCTTCTTACTAAGGTATAGCACAACACAAGTGTTTAATCACTTAGGTGCTACTTATAATATATATGCATTTAAATTGAATTAATAATTAAGATAACTAGGTATTTGACTTATAAATGTAGTGTTTAGAATATAAATTTAATGTATTAAATCGTATAAATGTATTTATAAGTAGGTAAATAAATAAATAAATAAATAAATAAATAAATGGGTAATAATTTAAATTGTCAAAATATAAATGTTGTGATTGATGATGAAAAATTGGATTAGCCAACAGTTCTAAATAGTTAGGAATAATTATTGAATCAAAGTTCTTTAAATATTTTGAATCGAATTGATCGAAAATTGCAGAAAAGGTCGGTTATTTTAAAAGAATCATTTCTTATTTTAGTTCAGTATTCACTACCATTATATTATAACATTTTCTTTTATTTGTCTTCTATTTTATATTGCACTAATGAGGAAAATGCGGATAATTTTAAATTGAGACCGAGATTGAGACAGATATACAAAAATAAATTTTACGTTAAAAAATTTAAATTGGTTGAATGTCAGAAATTTATTTTTTTGTTCAGTATACGTTGTGTCCCCTGATCGACGTAGATATGAATAGGTAAAAGATACTGACATTTTTTGAGTTGAATCCTTATATTTCCAACTATCTTCAAATCAAAGGAGCCTAAAAAATTTTATCGCCATATTTTTGAATACTTTATCAATAAACAAACTAACACATAAAAATTAGGAACTTATCGTAAAAGTTTTTAACAATTCAAAATTACCTAAAGATAATAATACAATATGTTGGTTGTGTGTTTACCTATAATAAAACTAGTTTTATTTGAAAATTTTTTTAAAACTTGTTGCGCCAAATAAAGAAAACATTTACTAAACTCCTGCTAGGGTTGAGTAAAGCAGAATAGGCTAGCCTTAAGGGACAGTCTATTACTGAACTTCGCCTTTTTTTACATTACACTTACACTCAATACAATATAATATTATACAATACAATTATTATTATTATTATCATTATTATTATTATTATTATTATTATTATTATTATTATTATTATTATTATTATTATTATTAATATTATTATTATTATTATTATTGTTATTATTATTATTATTATTATTATTATTATTATTATTATTATTATTATTATTATTATTATTATATATACAGGGTGGCCCTTTAGTGTGGCAAAGTACAATAGCTCCGTTACTATTTCAAATACATTAAAAATATTAATACAAAAGTTGAAGGGCAGTAAGTGACTTATAACGTAAAATTATTTTTAACTTTATAGGGTGGCTCGAAAAAGCGGAACAAAAAAAAATGTACTTTTTTCAAATGGAACACCCTGTATATTTTTTCATTTTTAAATTCTACATAGAATTATAATTATTTTTTATGAAATACATTATTAGTCTATACTTTATAGTTTCCGAGATATTGACTGTTGAAAAGTGACATTTTTGAACTTTGACAGCTTCTAACTTTCTAACAGTACGTCTTAGAGCAAAACGGCTTACATGTCCCTATCTTCAATTTTTATTATCTTCCCAAAAAAATCAACTTCCAGTTAAACCGGAACAACTATATTTCCTGCTTTCGAGTAACATCCGGTTTAACCGGAAGTTGATTTTTTTGGGAAGATAATAAAAATTAAAGATAGGGACATGTAAGCCGTTTTGCTCTAAGACGTACTGTTAGAAAGCTAGAAGCTGTCAAAGTTCAAAAATGTCACTTTTCAAGAGCAAATATCTCGGAAACTATAAAGTATAGACTAATAATGTATTTAATAAAAAATAATTATAATTTAATATGGAATTTAAAAATTAAAAAATATACAGGGTGTTCCATTTGAAAAAAGTACATTTTTTATTGTTCCGCTTTTTTGAGCCACCCTATAAAGTTAAAAATAATTTTACGTTATAAGTCACTTACTGCCCTTCAACTTTTGTATTAATATTTTTAATGTATTTGAAATAGTAACGGAGCTATTGTACTTTGCCACACTAAAGGGCCACCCTGTATTTATTATTAAAGGTCACTTAAGGTTTAGAAAAGATCTTGTGATATTGCAAGTGTGAAGTATTTATAGTGGCTTTTTGAGGTTGCGCGTGTATGGATTCTTTGAGATCCAGTTGATCAAGGTTTTATGAATGAGTTCGGTGTGATCCCTGAGATAATAAACGGGAGAATATATATTTGTTGTTGTTTCCATATTCTTTCCATTTCTATTGCTAGTTCTTGGTACTTCTGTTTCTTTTCGGAATATTTTTAGCAACGTTATGGTCAGCTGGTACTGCGATGTCTATTAGGTAGGTAATCTTTTTTGTTTTATCCTGGAAGGTTATATCTGGTCTGTTGTGCATAAATGTTTTATCCATGTGAATCGCCAGGTCCCAGTATAGTTTGTAGTTTTCATTTTCTGTAATTGACGAGGGAGTGGAGGTATAGTAAGGTTGGTTGTCGTTATGCAATTAATACTTTAGTGATATTGCTTGATGAATTATTTTTGCGACGGTGTTATGTCTATTGGTGTATTCAATGGCTGCTAAGATCCATCCAGATATTACATGGTCTATCATTTCAGGGAGTAGATGACATATTCTGCACTTATCGTCCTTCACAGAGCCATCTTTTATGATGCATTTTCTGTAGTTTTGCGTGGCCATAACCTGGTCTTGTATTGCCAGTATGAATTCCTCTGTCTCAGGGTGGAGCTGTCCTTTCTTTAGGAAGTTATATGTTAGGGTTTTATCGATGTTATCCTGATTTACGCTGTTAATAATAATCTGCCATGGAGCGGCCTACTTGACCATTTTTGTAGCTTTTCCTTTATTGTATGGTGCCTTTCAGTTTGTTCTTCTGCTGCTAAATTTAGGGGTGTATAGTTTTGGGCGGTTTTAACTATATATTTGTGTATTGGATGTTCTTTGTTATGAAAATATCTCCTTAATGCGTGAATCTGTTTGGCATGTATGTACTTCATGAAGATCGACCATTCCTCTACCTCCTTGATCTCGTCTTAATGTTATCCTTTCCTTGCAGGAGTTTGGATGCATTTTTCTATGTTTTGTTAATTGCGACCTAGTTAGGATTTGTATATTTTCCAAGTCTGCGCTGGACCATTTTATTATACCAAATGAGAAGGTAAGGATGGGTGTTCCAAAGGTGCTAATAGCTTTAAACAAGTTTCTTGAGTTAAGATGAGTTTTATGGAGTAAGCTTACTCTTTTCTTGTAGTTGTCCTGGAGTTTTTGGTTAATGGAAGTGTGGTTTAGCTTTTGATTCTGTTTGAAACCCAGGTATTTATAAATCTCGTGTATCTTCATTTGTTCTACTCTTTCATTATTTAGTGTGTTCTCTATTTGATTAGCTCTCCATTTTCCTCGTTATTATTATTATTATTATTGTTGTTGTTGTTGTTGTTATTATTATTTTATTTTGGGGTTCAGCCCTACTCCGATAGAACCTATTTTGTGTCATAATTTTAGTTTTGAAAAATGAAGTAAGTCTTGGAAATTTAAAAAAACTTATTTTTTCTTCTAGTACAGTGTTTTTTTTAGGAGATACGAAAAGCTGTTATTAAGAAAAGGTGTTCAGAAATAAAAACCTAATAAAAAACAATTTTTATTATTATTTTTAAAATCCTAGGCCTACTACTATTTTTTTTATTCCACCCTCCCTGTAAATGAAATTAAAATACTAAATCAGGATTGGTTTATTTTCATTCGTCTATTAGACATTTAGATAATTATAAGAAATGTTGAAATGGTATGAAAATAATGTAAAATATCAAAGTAGGCACAGAATTTTACAATTTTACATTCTTACTTAGTTTTTCTTTCGGCACATATTTTCTTAATAATATTTTTTTCGTATTTCCGCGAAAAAAGTACTTTACTGTATATCTCCAAGACATAGGTACTTGATTTTTCGAAACTAAAATTATGACACAAATTAGTTTCTACCCAAGCAGGGCCCAAACCCAGGAAATAAAGTTTCAACTCAAATAATTTCATTCTTTTTCACCTAGTCATGGACCGGTCCGGGGACACACTGTACATATATGGTTAAATAAAATTAAAAATAAATTATTGCCTGATTGTTTAAAAAAATGTTGTTCTTTTAATTATGACCATCATAATTATAAAACAAGAACTAATCAAAACTTGTATGTGGATAGAGTATCTAAAAAATCAACCAACAAATCTATTTTTCATAAAGGTTTAATAAAATATAATAATGTGGAAAATGTTATTCAATCTCAAATATCAATAAAATATTTAAAATTTTATGTAATGAAAAAAACGAAATGAAACGTAATATTTGATACAATTTACAAATTGTTTAACTATTTTTGTTTAAAGAAGGTTGCGTTTTAAAATTTAAAAAAATATCTATAAAAATTTGTTTGAAAAAAATTTATTAAAAAAATATTTAATTTTTAGAGAACAGATGCAAACTAGTACCTATACAGGGTGTCCCGAAATTAGCTGACAATATTTTAAGGAGATAAAGTACATCCAAAAATAAGACTAATACCCTCTATTAATATACCTTCAAAAACGCTTCGTTAAGGGGCTAGAGCCCCCCGAATTGTAGCTATGATAAGCAGTATTTTCACAATATCTCAAAAATCGATTAGGGTATAGAAACAAAATTTGATACATGTTTTACCCATGAGAGGACGCAATAAACGATTTAATTAGCTTAACTTTATTTCTTCCAGTGGCGTACCACTTGGTAGGTAGTTGTTAGAATATGGCCCTAAGTTTTTTATTTTTAGGATTTTTTAACTTCAGGTGCAATTTTTAGAAGCCTTGAAGTATCTTGCTGAAAAAAGGTACTATTGTTTCATTGAGGTAGGATTTACCATTTTCCAGTAAAATCGATTTTAAAATTTTCGATTTTTTGAAATCCGGTGAAAACGCTAAGGTTTTTTTTGCATACCTATCTCAGCAAACACTTAATATTAAAACATGACATTTATTAGAAGTTTTACTAGCGACAAGGCATATGTATTAAAGGATGTTACTTTAAAATATTTTTCCAGCGACGTCGCACGGGGTGGAGCCTTAAGTAAATATTATTATTATTTTTTTTTTTTAATTTCATAGTTTTAATGTATTTTTTTTTTTTTTAGTTTAAATTTTTTGTTAATAAAACCTTCTATTATTGTAATTTGACAGAATGTAACGTTTTTAAATACAACATACTTTTCGATTCCTTTGTTTTTTAAATATTTATTTTCATGGAGATTTTAAGAGAGTTTTAAAATAAAACAAAAAAGAATAACAAATTGCAAATCAAATTTGATTGTGAACCGCACGGGAAACTAATTCTTAAGCAAGTACCAGTCATGTGTCCCCAAAAATAATTATCAAAGGGATTTAAATCAGTTGATCTTGATGGCCAGGCTATGGCTACCAATCCACCTGGTAAGTTTCTTCAAGTCAATTCCTCACTTGACGTCCGTAGTGAGCTGATGCCCCATCATGTTGAAAGAAGTGCCCTAAACGTAAATCCAGTGGCACATTATCTAATAAATCCCCAAGTTGATTATGTATTATTATTATTATTTGTTACTAGTAGAACTTCTAATAAATTTGTGTTTGCTGAGATATGCAAAAAAAACCTTTTTTCACCGGAAACAAGAATATCTTTTTTCAACAAAAGACTTCATGGCTTCTAAAAATTTCACCTAAAGTTAAAAAATCCTACCAGTACTAAAAATCCATTTATTGCGTCTAGCTATGGGTAAAACATGTATCAAATTTTGTTTTGATACCCTAATCGGTTTCTGAGATATTGTAAAAAAACTGCTTGTCATAGCTCCAATTCGGGGGGCTCTAGCCCCATAGCGAAGCGTTTTTAAAGGTATTTTAATAGAGGATTTTAGTCTTATTATTGAATATACTTTATCCCCTTAAAATATTGTCAGCTAATTTCGAGACACCCTGTATAATAATACAATATAATATAATTTTATCTCAGGTGAACTTGGAGTAAGTTGAGGAGTACCGCAGAGAAAATGTTACAGTAAACTGGAATTTATTACTAGAATTTGTTGTGGCCTCTCCTGCAGTACTTTTCAGACATTGTGCTGGTCAATGGCAAGAACGAATCTAGAGTAGAGCCCTGCACGGATCGGATTCTCAATCCGGGTCTCTACGCCGGACCCGACTTTCGGGTTCGGGTAGAGTCGGGCCAAATTACCAATAAAGATTTGGGCTGTTGAGCCCTAATAAATTCTTTCTAGCCGGCCGGGCTCTGCGGGGGCAGCCGGGCTTTTTACGTTTGACAGTTGATAGGCCGAAGACAATACATCATAGATTCTGATAGATTAGGCTTCATGTTTCATGTGGTGGTATGTCACTTTACCAGTTAAACAATAGATTAAACGTCAGTTTAAAAACTTGTCACGTTTAGTCTATAATTTAGATGACATAAATGTGAAGGTAATAATAATTTACGTTACAAGACCGGAAAGTAGTGTTTTTCAGGTAGAGACAAGCACTTGGAAGCTTGGAGAGATCTGCAAAACACTAATTTTCGGTTGCGTGACGTACACTATTTTTTCGGCAACCGTCCGGGAAGTACCCACTTCCCGGACGCTTTTCCTTTGAGAAAGTAGCATTTCTCCGGCCTAGTCCGGGAAGTACGTACTTCCCGGACTAGGCCGGGAAGAATCACATCAATATTAGCAATTGCTCGAATTTTAATATAAATATTAATATAAATAAGAATTAGAATGTTTTTGTTAGTACCTATCTTCTGTTCGAATTTCAATATTTAATACAAATAAGAATTAAAATGTTCGAAATTTTGTTCTACAAAGAAATATAATACAGAAATGTATCTCATTAATTTGTTATTCTACACGGTTGCCGAAAAAAGAGTGTACGAAACACGTCCGAAAACAGTTTTTTCCGGACTTGTAACGTAAATTACTATTTTTTAAGACCGACACCGATATATATTTAATTCTTTATTTTATTTAATTTTATTTTATATTTTTTTTTTAAATGCGTCGTATGACTTCCGTAACGGGCTTTTGATTTTAATGGCAATATATCGTAAGTCGCTTTCCTTGCTGCTTTCAAAATTTCTTCTGAAATCTCATTTTCCGTGTCGGATAATTCAAAATCTGAATTCATATTTTTAAATTTGCGCACTCGCGAAACAATAAGTTTGACATAAACAACAAATTAAAAATCAGCGAACTGTCACTCGACAATACATCGAAATGTTGTTATCATAGTAACGAAATCAAGGTAGATTGTATTATCAAAGAGCGATTGGAAAAATGAAAAAACAGTGATCGGAAAAATCTTTTGCCGGTCCCTCACGTCCATTATCCGGTCTTGATCGACAAAACGTTATTTTCTGGACGAAAAATTGTCCAGAAAGTGTATATTTTCTGGTCGGTCTTAAAAAAATTACTATTTCCGTCCGACCGAGTTTTTCGGGCCGAGCGACCGGGCTTGTAGCTAGCTTCTTGACGATTTAGACCAGTAAAATACTAGCTTACCTAATGAATAAAGAAGAAATTACGATCGCCTTCTGTTAGCGACTCTGAAATAATTTTTATCCAGCCTTGTATACCTAATAACCTAAACTTTGACGCATTGAACGGCCATATTGTTCATATTTTTTTGGCCTATTTATAATGACCTGTTTGTTTGTCCTCATCAAGTTTATTACTGTATACACAGTACATACTGTTTGTTACAGTTCGATACTTTTTACCAAAACTTGAAACAATACAATGACATGGATTTTGACCTTTCGATACTAAAATTATTTTAGTTACGCATAATAAAAGCAAGCAAATAAGTTTCGACAAACAATTTAATAGATTCTAGTACAATATATTATTTGTACCTTCGAGACATACAAGATTTTTTTTTATCGCACGTACGACGACAAACTGCACAGCACATCTCACTTGGTCAGCTACAGAATATTGAATGAATATTTTACTGTATTTTAGACAGCCAGAGCAGTCCAGCTATAGTATTAAAACTACCATTCCTTATAGTACGGGAGGTGGCGCTGTTTATACGAATACCATTCATTTTTAGCACTTGATTAATATGCAATACAATAAACAGCATTAGCGTCAGTTGCCGCATCCACGGTGGAGATAAAGGTAACAACATGTAAAAATCAAAGTGCCAAATTAGATGACATAATGTTTTGGATTGTTCTAAACAAAACAAATAATAGTCAGCTATATTAAAGAGAGGGGATTATACGTCTATCACATTTATATAAACCATAATGAAAATTTTACGAAAGTAGACTTAGAGTGGAGCTGTTAAGATATAGGGGTAAAGTCAACACAGAGTCATCTCCACAAGTATTGGAGATTACTGTGTTTACTATTACCCTATACATATCGAAAATGTTCAAGTAGGTATAGTTTTTCAATAATATTTACATAAAACTGCATGAAATTAAAATTTTAAAATAAAAAATGACAAACGGTTGGGTATTTGAAATAACTCTGTAGTGACCTATGTATGGCTTTAAAAAATATTGTCAGATTTCATTAATTAAATTTCAATCACGCTTACTTCATAAATAAGTTGGTTGATGGATTTAGTTCAAAAAATTTGTAGTTATACTTTCTTGCGTAAATAAAATGCTTATTAAAATACTAATGCAAATAATTATATAACTTTTATTATCAATAATCGCATCTTTACCATAAACATGTACCTTTAGATAAGCAAACAATAATCACGGAAGTGGCAAATTTATGGCTTGCGCATGTAAACAAAACCACACGGGAATAGGCATGCGCACTGCAAAATTATCGTTTAACCAATGGAAAAATAAACAGGTCCGGGCTTTAAAATCTTGTTTGTGTAGCCTAGGCCTAGTTAGATGTGTTTAAAGTGATCATAATAAAATAATAAAATAAAATAATAAAATAATATTACATATCAAGAAGTCAAGAACTACCACTACTTCATACATATTGAAAATACAAAAAATCCAATATTTTACCCCTATTGGGGCATAAGAAAATCATACAATGGTCTTTACCAGTATCCTGGAGGCACAAACATAATTCGCTAAACTACACAAAAACTAGAAATCCATAAATATTAAACACCCACAATCCACAATAGCAAAGAAAACAAAAATAACTCATAGTTAGCAACGTTCATCAGCACCGTTTATGAAGCAACGAAATTTGTTTGGAGTACCTACGTGTCAATTCCACCTGTAGCGTTTGTATACGAATTTAAATTTGTTTAGTGGCGAAGATTTTTTGTCATAGTCAATTGACTAGTATACATGGCCTAGGTTGCAGAGGACGAAATATTGTGAAAACGAATTATTAAATGTGGCACGTATGACAATGTTGGATTTTTCAGAATTCTTTGTACTGGCTTCACACTCATTCCACCTTCTTATACCACAGATGCTTCTCTTTTCAATAATGGTCAGTAAAATTGCTAAACTGATTTTCCTAATTTAGTGCCGTCTTTGCTCTTTCTGTTTTTTTGTCAAGACATCTGTTAAAAAGCTTCTGGATGTGGCCTTTCAGGACACCGAGTCGCATTAATTCTACTAGAACGAAAACACTGTTTCTCATTCCCGCCCAATACAAAAACCATATTTTCCAGCTTCTTTAAAAAAATCAGTTTTTAAATAGTAAACTTTAAGTTTTTATTTTTGACAAATAATGTCAAAATGCATTTAATTTTTAAATTTGGTTGTTTATCCATAGCTACCTAGCTATTTTGTTTAAAAACTTTATTATGGATAGCGACATTTATGTTCTTTAATACATATTATGGAAACGGTTTGAAATTTTAAATAAATTGCAAAAACAAAAATTGTTGGTTTTAAAATTATTAATCAAATAGTAAAATAATAACCTTTTGAAAAACTTGAGAAAAATTAGTTTGAAGTGTGTAATTTTTGAGACCTTATTTTGAACACCCTATATAAAATAGATGAAATCAATTTAATTTATAGTATCTCTTGTCATTAATCTCACACAAGGCCGCAAAGAAAAAATTGCTGTTAGATTGTTCTTTTAATTTTTTCTCCACGGCTGCAAAACTTTCTTTTTAGTTCTTAATTTATCGTAGTAACAAATTAAAAGGCGCATTTTAGTGGAGACTCTTAAACTTATAATATTTATTTTCAAACTACCTAAGCTAAACAACCCAGTCGACTACATTACGTAGCGTAGACAATATTTGCACGAACTCTTCTAGAAACTGGGAAGTGTAAAGTGCTGTCAGATTCCAATTCTTGTAAAATATGACGTCAACCTTTGATTTACTTTTATTTCTTTAATCTTTCTGCAACCTTTAAAGCATAAAACCGAATAAAATCATAAAACAATATATTTTATTTCCTATTAATTTGATCAGTTAAAATAATTAAATGTGTATTAATGTTACAGCGAAAAAACAGTTTTTCAATCATAGTTACCCACTTATTACTCAAGTTTTAGTGTTAATTATTTTGTAAACAAATTTTAATCATATGTAAATGGATGTTTATGTAAAATTATCATTAGCTCCTGTCATTCAACTTCTTGATTTTTACGAGCAACGTAATAATTAACGTCCATATTAAAAAAAAGGTGTGAAATTTTACTAAAACTGGTTTGTTGGTATTTGTTGGGTACCAAAAAAAAAACACAAAAAATGAAATTTAAAAAGGTTAATAAAATTAAATTAAATTTAAATCCGTTGCATCTTTTGTTGCTGAATACGATTGAACAAATTGCTAAGATCATTATGGTTTGTATCTGTTCTGTGTATCTGTATCTCTTTAATTGTGTTAAGATCTTACAGACACAATTTTGTCAAATATAATACCTTTGTAATAACCTGTCCAGTCATTCTTTTGTCAATATTTATAGTACTATACTATATTGTCAGTCACGCAGTCAGTTGTTTTTGTCATGTACCTAGGTAGGTATTTTCTGTGCATCTATGATCATTACCTTAGTTAAGTTTATAAGGTTGGTTTTTACAAAGGGACTTTTCCAACTAACCTGAAACTAAAAATTAACAAATCTCTTATCATCGTGTAAGGCACTTTTGGAAATACCGCCCCAGCTAGCCTAGTCTGACTGTTTATTTCTGGAAAACTACAGGAATCTAGACGACAAGAAGCTATACTATTTTAATATATACAGCGTTATAAACTCGGATCTTCAATGGGGAACTTAACCCATTAGCGCCCAGCGTCCTATTTATAGATCACTTTACAAATCACGTCGTTCTGCCGTCTACGATGCATCAAACGAATACATCCCCACTTTTATTATCAGTTAGGACCACCTTATAACAACAAATCTTTGTGATTAGTTTATATCGACTTGTTGAATTGAGTAGTGCAGCTATTTATTTCTGCTATTTTTAGTTCTTGTGCGCCCCTAGCTATTTTGTGGTATATCTTTGATTTGCTTGCAGGTAGGTAAATTTTTTTTCTTATTTAGTTGTAAAAATAACAAATAAAGACTACCATAAAGTAATATTGATACAATTTTAAATAATTTTTTTTTATACTTGAGAAAAACTAGCGATCAATAGATCACTGGGCTTTCCAGGTATAAAATTTTTAAATAGCTATAAAAATGTTCTAAAATATTTGTTCTTTTTTTTTTAGAATTATTGCAATGGATAGAAATTAAAATGTTTTTAAAAACTTGGAAGATGCTGTTGACTATCTATACTCAGAACAAATTGACGCAAATATACTAGCGTTGCCTCCTGAAGTTGACGAACTCACGGATGAGGAAGTTATCAATGATGAAGATACTGGTACTCCTACGGTAAAGGATGTTGCTGGCTTTACAGAAGTACTTCCACAATACATTGTAGAAGATAGTGATGAAGATGATAATCTACCGTTAGAACGTTCACTGCCGCATTTACAGAAAAAGCGCAAATTAGAAGAACCGAAAAAACTTATTGCAATTTGGACTAAAATGGACCCTACATACGATGCTTTTGCGGTCAAACCACTAGCATCAGCTCCACGATAGAATCAAGAACAAAAAGCTCGAGTTCCACTGAGGCATCTGAATTACTGGCCACTGGCCAGCATTATATAAGTCCCAAATTTGTGATCGCACTAATGTGTACAGAAAGAATATATGCCGCAAGATTCTACAAACAGTCGATTTACACCTTTTTTAAGCATTACAGTTAGCTAATGACGTAACAGATCAAGTTAAAGAAATAAGAGGCCTGGCAGATGATAATTTTCAAAATATTTTTAAGGAAGCTCAAGATCTAGTTTTGGAATACGATATTGAAATCAGAGTACCTAGACTACCGCCAAGACAAACAGAAAGATTGGTTATAAAAACCGATTCCGCTGCTGAGTATTTTAAAATAACAATTTTTATTCCGTTTTTAGATGGCCTCATAGCAAATCTCGAGAATCGGTTTTTAAAACATCGAGAAACCCTTCAAAATTTTGAAAGCCTCTTTGCATAATATGATAATCAAGATTTTAATAGTCAATTTAAATGTTTTTTGAAACTTCACAGCTTCTACAAGAATGAGTTTCTTGAAGAGTTTTCCATTAAAACAATGTTAAAAGCTGATCTTGAGCTGTGGTATAAAAAATGCAAAAACAAAAACTAAAGGAAGATTTAGACAAAGTGTATTCCGAATGTGATGCCAATATATTTCCTAATATAAAAAAGGTTTTACAAATTTTTTTAACTGCCTATTACAACTTACAACCGCCACATCTGAAAGGTCCTTTTCAAATTTAAAATATTTAAAGACATATCTGCGTAGCACCACGGAAGAGGACAGATTAAATGGTTTGGCAGTTCCTTATGCGAACCACGATATTGATATTACCGTGGCATAAATTCTGGACAAAAACAAAACGAAGAATTTTACTTTAATATTAGTATTATTAGTGATTACTTACAACTTATATAAGGTTTTTGTTTTGTTTTAGTATAAGTATGATTAATATATGCATTTTTACTAATTAAAATGAAATCTTTAATTTTTTTTCCATAAATATTTAGTTAGGGCCAGCGGCGTATTATTGCAGAAGTTTTAGGGGGCTGTCGCTCTCGTCATACGTATTTTACCCGAAAAAGGGCGTGGCACCCAAAAAAATTAGAGCGCCTTCAGCGCACGGAGTTAAAGCCCCCCCCCCCCCCCCCCGAACTAAATTTCTGGTTGCGCCACTGGTAAGTTTAGGTTAGTTAGTTCAATTATTGAAGTGTTGACGTTCATTTACCCTGTTTACGTTCGTATTACTATAATACCGGGTGTTTCAGGAGGTACGCTCGCCCCTATAACTTTTTTGTTGTTTAAATTACAGATTTAAAATTTTGTGTGTTTATTATATGTGATATTCTTTCGCTTTTGATGACAGAGCGGATGCCATTTTATTACTTCCGGTTTAACCGGAAATGATCTCAACCTTAGATTTTTAAATGGAACATCCTGTATATTTTTGGCTATATAGATTCAGAACACCATTCCAAATTCAACAACACTCCATACGTCACTTTTTGATACTGTAAATTATTTTTAATTTTATTTTTATTTTTTCGTCTAGATTGCTATGAACTCTCTAAAATTGTTTACTTTTAAACCAAAATCTTGATAAAAATGCAATTTTCAAGTTTTATTGTGTTTTAAATTTTTTACATACTTTTTAACTTTTTAAAAAGGCTTTTTCCAAGAGAACTCAATTTTTCCAATTGGAAACATATTGGCTCACTCGGGCAAAAAGATAGAGCACTTTTTTTTCAACAATTTTATATCACACATCCTAATGTCAAGTTAAAAGAGCAGCGATAATTTATAAAAAATAACATTTTATGAGAAAAAATAAAACACGAAGCGCAAACGGCTTTGCATTTATCTAGGTACCCATGACGCCATAATGCTCATAAACAACTGAACATAATTACAAATTTAAATAGGAGATAGAATAGTAGGCCCAATTATTTTTGATGGGCACTTAACTGGTGAAAGATATCTTCATTTCCTCAGGGATAAAATTGAGCAGTTTTTGGATGAGTTGCCGCTACAAAATAGGGCTAACATTATCTTCCAGCAAGATGGTGCGCCAGCGCATAATGCTCGCGCAGTCCAAGAGTATATTCTAAACAACAGATTTGGAGAAAATTGGATTGGTACTACTGGCCCTATTAGATAGCCTCCTAGGTATGTAATAAATAATTATACCTTAATAGGGACTTAAATAACTAATGATTTTATTTATCAGGTCGCCAGATATTACCCCGTTGGATTTTTTCGCGTGGGGCACAATAAAAAATGAGGTTTACAACCTGCCAACAGAGAAGAGTTGGAAAATCGCGTAAAAGCTGCCATCAATAGAATTACACGGGAAAATTTACGAAATGTTGTAAGAAAGACAATTCAAAACATTCGCGCTTGTCATGAAGAACAAGAAAGGCATTTTGAACAACTGGACTAACTAGACTGTTCTTATTGTTTCAATGATTATATTTCATTTGTAATTATGTTCATTTGTTTATGAGCATTATGGCGTCATGCATGGGTACCTAGATAAATGCAAAGACGTTTGCGCTTCGTATTTTATTTTTTCTCATAAAATGTTATTTTTTATAAATTATCGCTGCTCTTTTAACTTGGCATTAGGATGTGTGATATAAAATTGTTGGAAAAAAAGTGCTCTATCTTTTTGCCCGAGTGAGCCAATATGTTTCCAATTGGAAAAATTGAGTTCTCTTGGAAAAAGCCTTTTTAAAAAGTTAAAAAGTATGTAAAAAATTTAAAACACAATAAAACTTGAAAATTGCATTTTATCAAGATTTTGGTTTAAAAGTAAACAATTTTAGCGAGTTCATAGCAATCTAGACGAAAAAATAAAAAAAAATTTAAAATAATTTACAGTATCAAAAAGTGACGTATGGAGTATCGTTAAATTGGAATGGTGTTCTGAATCGATATAGCCAAAAATATACAGGGTGTTCCATTTAAAAATCTAAGGTTGAGATCATTTCCGGTTAAACCGGAAGTGATAAAATGGCGTCCGCTATGTCATTAAAAGCGAAAGAATATCACATTTAAACACACAAAATTTTAAATCTGTAATTTAAACAACAAAAAAGTTATAGGGGCGAGCGTACCTACCGGGTGTACCTCCTGAAACACCCGGTATATTGCCCTTATACTGCGTTCTGTTTTTTCAATACAATGTCCTGATATTTTCAACTTCTTATCCTGGTTTTTAAAAGTTGGATAGCATTTTCAACTTCTTATCCTGGTTAACCCTTTCCTTAGGGTCGCTATCTTCAAACAGTAACTCAAAAACTATTGGGATTTGCGTGGTTATAAATAAAGTATAAGTGATTCAAATGGAAAAAAAATTGTGTTAATTGAACGACATTGGCCCAATTTATTTTTAATGCAAATTTCTAAATACTTAGTTAAAAAGTTCCAACGCGAAATAAATAAACATACAAAGTCAAGGTGATGCAGGTAAGATTAATTTAATATTCTCCTGGTAATTAAAAAAAAAAAGACAAAATGTACATGCATTGTTGAATTTTTAATTAGGTGTCTTAATTCGTAATGGCAGACGCAGGATATTATTTAAATATCTTCAGGTATGGAAATGCTTTGTTCGCCCATATCCTAGTAATAAGTGAAGAGTAAAAATGTAAGGTTAAGTCAAATTTCAAACACGCCGCATCGTGTCTAAGTCACCTGTCATTTATGGCACGCTGTCGAAGTCTGGTCTATTTTACGTTAAGATGTTTGCGACAGAGACAGGGCTAAGTTCTTTTACACAATGATATGGGGACGCAGTATCTAACCAAATCTAGGTTAAAATTTGACATATACAAATTTACTTTTGTTGTTTACAAAATTAACAAAGTAAGAATATGCAGAAAGAAAAAGAAAAATAATTACGTAAATTTAAATTGCTGAAATTGGCCACCGCCATGCTCCAAGCATAAATTCACAGTCAAAATGTCAAAATGTCAGGTCTTATAAATCTTTCTTTCCAATAAATTTTGGGTAAACCATTGAGAGTAATTCCTGCGTCTTTCAAAATCTGCGGCTTGTATTTCTTGGAATACTTGAACTTTATAAGGAAATAAATTTAGCTGCTTCTTAAGAATAGTCCTACATGTTCCATAAGATCTTCCCACTTCTTGGGACAGGCGTCTTGTACAATTTGTTGGCGTATTTTGCATTATTTCACGAACGTTTGCAACAAGTTCTTCTGTTCTTACAGATGGCCTTCCTGTTCCTTTGTGTGTTGTATAGAACCTGTTTCCCCAAACACAGCCACGATTTTTTTCAGGCAATGATAAAAATCCCGAGCAATAAAAGCAACGTTAGGAAAATGTTCGTGAAAATCGTCCATGCACAAACCCGGATTGTATTGCCACTCACCATTTACTTTAACCCCGCTTCGAAAATACGCTTCAACCATGAATGTTTTGTGCTGTTCCGTAAAGCCCATTGTGTGAATTGTTCAAGAAATTGGAAAAATTAGCGATGAATCAAATTACTTGTAACGACTGTCAAAGATGACGGAATAACTGATTGATTATTAATGCAGGTAGTTACTGACACCCGACAGGTATTAAGCTCTATGGCTAAGCATTACGTCCTTAGATGCAAGGCCCTCTTTGATGCAAATAATTTTTGCTCGCACGGTACTCTATGTGACAGCAACGGTCTTTAAGAACGCGAAAATTGGTAGACCGTTTTGTAGTGATAATATCACGATAATTCAGCCAATATGAAATAGGAGTTAATGCTACTAATGATAAATTTCGAGGATATGGTTCTTTAAAATTGCCAAGTATGCCGCAATCGTCTGGAAAGTGAACGACTATCTGGAAAGTACACACTTCCCCAACGCTTTTGCAAGGGCTTTTGGGCTTTTGGATATTCCGGAATGGGGATTTCGGCGGCTTGGAATTTTACAATAATTTTATTTTAACGCAATTAGATCGGACCAAACTGCAGAGATCTCAAGAAAGACAAGACTATCCTGGGCGGCGTTTGGTAGGCTGGGCTAAGTTTTGAAATCTCAAGTCATCCCAATTAACCTTAAAAGAAAAGTATATGATTCGTGCATTTTGCCGGTAGCAATATAATATGAACTAGAAACTATTTCTTTAACAAAAAACAGCGCAGAACGACTGAGCAGAGATCACCTGAGGAATGATGAGATCCGAAGAGAATGATGAGATCCGAAGAACACGGGTTACGGAGATGGGCAGGCCATGTTGCCAGGCAGGACCCATCGAAATGGACAAATAAAATAATACAGTGGCAACCCAGAACCACAAAAAGAAATTGGAGAAGAAGAAGAAGAAGAAGAAGAAGAAGAAGAAGAAGAAGAAGAAGAAGAAGAAGAAGAAGAAGAAGAAGAAGAAGAAGAAGAAGAAGAAGAAGAAGAAGAAGAAGAAGAAGAAGAAGAAGAAGAAGAAGAAGAAGCCCGTACAGCATTTCGACAGTGATTTCCCGTTAACGTTATATTTAATATAATATTTTTACTTGGTTAGGTACACTTGACAAATATATCTAACATAATTCATATAACCTTTGGTTTCAAACACATATAACGTAAATAGCAAATTAAATTCAAAATGCAGACATTCAGAGAATCACAAGCGAGTGGAAGAAACATAATCTACCTATTTTTGTTTGCTTTGCGATGCTTAATATTTTTACTCCTCTAATCTATATCATTTTGGCTTTGCTATTGTGCTTGTAATGGGTATAACGAGTAATTAAGCAGTAGGTGAAACTAAAAATAAATAGGAAATTTATTGTCTGGCATCTGATTTTTAGTATTATATTTTTAAAGCAATATTATGTTAAAAATAAACACGTTTACGCCAAAACACAGGCAAAATTTGTATAACAATAGATTAGTAGTAATTATTATTTTTATTCTAAAATATCGCTCCTGCACAATTAGAATGTTAGTACAATTCGAATTCTATTTTATACCATTTTTCTATTTATAGTATTGAATTATAGTAATAATATAAATTACATCAAGCCAAACCACTAATTTGCCATACAAAACAAATAATGGTTTGCTTCAGTGTTTGTTCATTTCAATTTTGTTGTCCAAATAATTCTTTAAAATAATAGGTTGGTGACAAATTTAAACAGAGATAAATTAGCTATACCTACATGAATCATAGTTTGGTCTAGTAGGAGGGGGGGGGGGGGGCAAGAAAAATCTAAATTGGGCATTGGGTCAAGGGCCAAGGGCAGATAGCTTTTTGGCAGTAAAGCGAGTGACGTACTAGACTTTTTACACTTTCAGCTTTTCATCAAATCATGAAAATGATAAGATTAAAAGAACAATATAATGTATTATGTAACCACACTGAGAAAAAAAACCTTCTATTCCTTATAACAATTTCCATGCTCTTTATACAACTGTTTAATACTATATGTGACAGCAACGCGCGTTCCTACTGTAAGACAACGAAAATTGCTAGACGGTTGTGTAGTGATAATATCACGGTAATTTAGCCAATAAGAAATAGGAGTTAATGCTACAATAGAATGGTTTATAGCTATTATTGCTCTGAATACTCACAGTCATTATCAAGTTGCATTGGGGGTGTAATCTAGACATTTTTGAACTTTGACAGCTTCTAACTTTCTAACAGTACGTCTAAGAGCAAAACGGCTTACATGTCCCTATCTTCAATTTTTATTATCTTCCTAAAAAAATTAACTTCAAGTTAAACCGGAACAACTATATTCCCTGTTTTCGTGTTACATCCGGTTCCACCGGAAGTTGATTTTCTTGGGAAGATATTAAAAATTGAAGATAAGGACATGTAAGCCTTTTTGCTCTAAGACGTACTGTTAAAAAGTTATAAGCTGTCAAAGTTCAAAAATGTCACTTTTCGAGAGTCAATATCTCGGAAACTATGAAGTATAGACTAATAATGCGTTTAATAAAAAATAATTATAACCCTATGTGGAACTGAAAAATGTAAAAATATACAGGGTGTTCCGTTTAAAAAAATATAATTATCATTCTCCACAACTTTGTGGGCGACCCTGTATATTTCAATTTATCACCGATATGTAGATTTTTAACAGCCCTACATTTTTTATATAAGACGTTTTTTGATAACCCCTGTATATTTTGAAATAATCGACCGTTCGGGTAATTTTTCCTAACCCTGTATATTATATTTCTACGAGATGTCTCACACTGATCGTCCATTCGAATATTTCGAAAAGTAATGCGATTGGAATCTTGTAAATTTGGATAATGACAGCGACCATATGCGAATGAATTGTCAAAAAATTGAATTTTAGATACAGGCAGTGAAAAAGTAACAATTATTGATTTGTTTGAAGGTGGTAGAAAATGAAGTAATATCAAAAAAATTACCTTGTCGGACTTAAATTGTCTTTATTTTGTTACCTAACACAACGTTTCGGTTAGTTACCGTTTTCAAGTGTAAACTAAATTGTAATTCTAAGGCTGCAAAACGCGCAAAAACCTATACTTAAATACTATCCATGTGTAATGAAGCTTGATGACTCCGCCTTCGTGCTTATTGGAGTGTGAAGTTTGAGCTGTTGGTTTTAGACAAGAAGAGGCTTCCAGATATTGGGGATATCTATACTTGGTTTACTGAATATATGTTTATTTTGATTCATGAAAGCTGCTTCCTTGAATTTTCGCTTTTTCCAGTGCTGATGTTCCGTGTCCAAAACCTTGGCTTCTGAGCACTGTATATTATGTTGGTTAGTCCATACATGTTCCGCTATACCTGATCTCGAAGTTTCACCTCTTTGAGTATGTTTCAAATGTTCTTTAACTCGTATGGGAAGAGGTCTTTTTGTTTGTCCAATGTACGATTCGCCACACTCGCAAGGGATTTGATAGATACAATTTTTTGTGTTTTCATTACTGAGGGGTTTTACTTTTGTAAGAAAGCTTCTAAGCGTGTTTCCGGATTTAAAGGCTGTTTTGATATTATAGTTTTTGGTTTATTGGTTATCCTTCTAATCTTTTCAGAAATCCCCTTGACATAAGGTATTGTAAGAAACGCTTGCTCCTCTCTAGCTTCTGTATTAGTTTTTACTTCGCGATTTTTAAGTTTTGAGATGGTATTAGTTACAAAAGATTCATTTTGTTTTAAATCTCTTTGGATGTTTGAAATTTCAATATTTACGTCTTCCGGATTGTTGCGAAAGTTAGATGCTCTGTGATAAAGAGCTTGAATTATGCCCTGTTTTATGGAGTTTGAATGATTCGATCCGTGATTAAGGTATTGCCTGGTGTGAGTGGGTTTCCTGTATACTGAAGTTTTTATGTTATCAGCACTTCGTTTGACGAGAATATCGAGAAAAGGTAGAGTGGAATGTTTCTCCGTTTCCATGGTAAATTTAATGGATTGTCTTATACTATTAATACGTTCCAGAAACCATATCAGCTCTTCGTTGCTGTCTGTCCAGATAATAAAGGTATTATCAACATATCTAAGCCAAAGTTAAGGTTTAATCTTGGCAGTGTTAATAGCGTGGACTCGAACCATTCCATGCACAGGTTAGCCACCACCGGAGAGAGAGATGAACCCATTGGAAGACCGTCATTCTGGGCATAGAACCTATCTTTTACTTGAAAGTAGGAACTACGTAGACAGCACTCCAATAGTTCCATCACTCCATCCAGCGGCAAACTAGTACGTTCGGAAAGGGTTGGGTCGTCTTGTAACTTTTTT
Organism: Polydrusus pterygomalis; assembly: GCA_963969555.1. NCBI lineage: Eukaryota > Metazoa > Arthropoda > Insecta > Coleoptera > Curculionidae > Polydrusus > Polydrusus pterygomalis. Next base: position 89,173,364 of record OZ018377.1, on the reverse strand, counting down.
TTGATGATATGCAGTGATTCCCCTATTTCTACATCGAAACTGACAAATGTGTCTTGTGGTTCTAAATTGACGGTTTTCAGAATATTTACAAAATGATTAGAGTTTTGAACAAATGAAAATGACTTACCCCGTAACGGTTTAATTATAACAAAATAAAGACAATGGAAGTCCGACAAGGTAATTTTTTTTAACAATTTTTGATGTTTATGAAAAAACTTAAATAACTTCATTTTTTTAAATACGATGATGCGTTACTGGTTCATAAAATGGAAGGGTCGGAATATTTTCTATATGTCCATGTAGGGTGTACTTAGGGACTAGAATAGTTTTAGAGTTATTTATGGTTTCTCGCAAAAACCTTTAAATATCAAGCAGTTTTATGGATTTTTTGCAAGAAGCCCATGCTATACAAAATAAGTAAAGATACAATAGGTGAAAATAGTATCTCATTATTATGATTGTAATTAATTAACATAAAAGTTCTAATTGTATAATACGTGCTTCATATTGTAAGTATACTTATGTGTAATAATTAAAATAAAATTTTCTTTTAAAAATACGGTGAACAACTGGAATTACTTATTTTCGACGTAAAAATTCGACCGATTTTTAAATGGCGGTAAATTTAAAAGTGTAAACATGTTTAAGTGCTGAAAAACTAAATATGAACTTACTTTAAGTGAATGTATTTCATTGTATGAGAGTGAAACTGTCTCTTCGGCAAAGTCTACTTTCGCCTCCGCCATTTTCCGATAACATCTTAATCATCATCATCATCAAAGAATAGATAGTTTGTAAATGGCATAATATTCTGGTAGTTGCAGCAAAATTTATTTTTATTCCACTATTTTTAATTTTTAACTTATTTAATAATGTTTACTAAATTTGTAGAATAGAAAATAACAGTCTGAACCATCAAGATCGTTAGGAAAATATCCTCCGTAGTCACATGATCTAAAAATTTCCTTGCTCTGGTCTCATCTGCGAGGTAAAAACCGAATTCGACAAAATAAATGTTCATGAATAATTTATACTTTTATATGCCGAGTTTGATCATTTTTAAAGGGGTATAACGAGCGCTGGAGTAGCTAGAATTTTGTCTTGGTTGGGGCAGACAGATACCATAGAGGCGTAAAGTCCGCCATAGGCGAAAGCGCCGAGGGCGGAAATTTTTTGGACCACGCCAATATTTTGGTCAATAATTTAATTTTAGTGAATTATTACTTTATAATCGCTTATAAACGGAAAATAAAATACCACAATAGTTAATATAAATTATTTTTTCAAAAAGCGGCCAAGTATGGGAGAGTGGGGATACCTGGGCACTTTTTTCAAAAAATGCTTCTGTATCATTAACGAGCAAGCATTTTTATGTTGTGTCGTTTTCAATGTCATCTGGGATGCTTTAAGATTAATAATTGAAAAGAAATAGGAATCCATAAGTATAACATTTTAAGATATTTTCAATTCCAAAAATGCTTGCAGAACTGCCCAAACCTCCCACCCGTAGGGTGGTTTGGGCACCTGAGGTGGGAGGTTTGGCCACTGATATATAAATAATTGAATTTAATTATTTTCTTTCAAACAGTATATTTATATTATAAATTTAAACATATTTGCAACCTAACCAGTTGAAATTTCCAAAAAATACCAAAACAAATTTACAGTAAAAACATATTTTTATGGTAACGAGAAAACTAAACAACATGAAACAATATTTAAAATTTTCCTGATCGATTGTGCTATCGAAGCAAAGATTTTCTGAGATTTGAGAGTAAAACAAGGACGTGACGCCTAAAAACTTTTGCCTGCGGCACATTTTTTAAGTGAAAAAATCATTACGGACCCCCCCCCGTATCCAAATCCTAAATACGCCACTGTTTATAGAAGATCTAAAAATTAAAAACTCTTTATTTATTTTATTTTTTATTTAACATTCCACTTTCGCGTAAAAGCGTGTGAGAATCATATTTTTAATTAAATGTACACAAACAACCGTACACTTATATATACATAAGTTTAGTTTATATTTATTTAAAGCCGACGAATAGAAAAACAAAATAAATGGAGGATGGTTGGGCATGCCCAATCCTCCCCCTAGCTTCTGTGGCCAAGCATCCCGCATGGCACTTAAAATATATTAAACTAAAATACGTTATAAAAAAGTTAACTATTATTAAAATAAATAATGATAAATTATGCACATAATAGGTAGCTATAAGAAAAAATCACAACACAATGTACATACCTCTTTATTTTCAAGTGAAAACAATTACTCTGACATATAAAAATTTGACTTTTCAGTCACTGAAATAAACAACGTGCGCCCGTCTATACAGCTGAGCCGCATTGCGGCAAGTGGCCGTTTACAGGGTTGCCATATCAAGGGCATTACAAACGGCAGCAATAGAACCCACCAGTGAACTTGTAGAATATTATAATGGCATGTGCTCAGGTCTCCCACCTGCCCAAGGGTCCCCACTCTCCCCTACTCTCTGAGTAGTAATTACCTACGTAACAGTTAAAAGTTAAAAAAAAAACTATTTGATACAATTAGTAAAAGCAAATAACGAAATTTGATCAAGTTCCTCAATGTACATAACCAAACGTCTACTTTAAGGTTAAAAGATCAAAAAAAGAAATGAAATTTGAGTATTAAAAATTTTTAATAATTGCTTTTTTTCATGGCTCTTGGGGGGGGGGGGCAAAATATGCCCCGAGTCTGACTATTTTTGTTTTGTATACCTGCGGCATGTGCTAAGTTTGAATTACCTCACAGGTAGATTATAACTTTTACTATAGAAATCCGGTAATGTAGACACGAAGTCTATAATTTAAAAATAAACGATAAAAGTTAATGCAGCAATCATATATTTTTTATATTTCACAGATAATTTAAAACAATTTCCAACAATAAAATAAAAACTAACGATTTTTTCGTGACCTTAACCATCACATCCGGGATGCTTGGCGGTAAATTATTTCCATGTGAAATCCATTGACAAAAGATTATTTTTTCATTTATCTTTTACAAATTGATACTATTTTTAGGACTTAATTTTACAATTATTTAGGTTTTAATTAAATGTCATGGTAATTTTAGTTCACCAGCTTGATTACAACTTATTTTTATTAAAAAAATATCGATATTTTTCTCAAATCAGTTTTTAATTAACATAAAGTTACGGAAAACGGCTGCTACTACCTAACTACTTTTTTTCGGAATGTTGATATTCGAATTTTGAACTGTAAGTCAAATTTTGATAATATATAGACTGAATTTTATTCTGTCCCCACAGAAGTAGCAGACGTTAGTTTAAAACCACAAAATATCAATTTTTAGATAATAATATTCAATGATCTGGATCAAGTACTTGATCATGTTTGGTAAAAATTACTTTTAAAAGCCAAATATTTTAGTTTTTTTATATTAGATTCTTTATTGTTTTATAGTACTGAACAGTATATTTAAAAGAAGTTTTATAATTTTCATTATGATGTATTGGCATTTTCAAAGTATTTTTATTTCTAGTGTTCATATTGTGGTTAATTTTGAATTAAATTTTTTCATATAAAGAATCTGGTTTTATAGTAGAAATTATTTTATGAATTAAACAATGTAAATAAACATTACGTCTAAACTCAAGAATCATAATAGTACGTTGTCTATACGTTGGAATCACATGAATGAACATAAACATGAAAATTTTATACAATTATATTGTAATAGTTGTAACTTTTGTTTGTTTTTATAATTTATATTTTTATGATATATTATAACATCACCATAAACTAAACCACTTAAAATAATAGAATTTACAAGCCATAAATTTGTATCAGTGTTTAAGTTCAATTTAAAATTTTAAGTTTACAATAAGAATTTTTTTTTATGAGCTTCAAAAGCAAATATTGATCAAAAATGATACCAATATTTTTAGTGCATGTTACCAACGGCATCGCATAATTATTAATAATAATTTTAAAATCAGTGTTGATTATTATTTTTGACTGAACAGATTTTGAACCGATTAAAAATAAACTTGTTTTGATTTTATTAAATTTCAAGCCATAATCCTTTATTACTGTGGAAATATTAAAAAGATCCTCATTTATTACATCCAATGCAGAAGATTACCATGTTTTATTTTGTGATACATTTGTTTGTCATTAGCAACCACTGAGAGATTCCCATATTAATCATAATATATAAATCATACGTATAAAGTATAAATAATAAAGGACCCGGTACAGATCCTTGAGGAACTCCTTTTAATACCTTCGATTGAACATCATAAAAAAATTTGTTTGAAATTCTTGTAATTTGAGATCTATTTGATAAATAATTTGCAGACCATTTACCAGTGTGTTTATTAAATCCTATATATATATATATAAGTTTTGCATATAGTAATTCATGATTTAGAGTAGAGAATCAAAAGCCTTGGCCAGATCCAGAAAAACCATACTAGTAACAAAATTTTAATCCCAATTTTCTAAAATATCACTTTAAGTTCACATAATAATGTCGTTGTGCTAAATTTAGCTTTGAAACCAGATTGATTGCTTGATAAAGTATTATTTTTATCTAAATAAGGTATACCTACATTGGTTAAAAATTAATCTTTCAAGAATTTTAAATATTAAAGATAGTAAACCTATTTCTATCTTTAACATTTTGTGAATTATTTACTTTAGGTATTGGTATAATAATACTAGTTTTCCAAATAACTGAATAAAGATTATTTGAAATTGAATGATTAAGAGCATTTAAGCAACTATTGTTCATACAGAATTCCAACATTCTCAAGGTTATACAATCGACTCCACAAGAATCTGTTTTGATATAATTTTTATGATATCATAATTTAAGATATGTTTTAAATTTAAAAGTACATCATCACTTATAATAGGTGATTTATTAGTAGAGTAAAAGGATCCTAAATTTTGACTAGGTTAAATATCGGTTGCTGAATTTATGAAGTAAGTATTCAAATATTGTGCATTAGGTTAGTCACTTACTGATTTTAATTCTTTTAGTTTTATATTTCTTTGGATTTGACCAATATTTTTTTGGATCGTTTGAATTTATATTATATTTTATAAAGGCTTGTTTATCTTTTTTAATTGTTTTGGAAATATAATTTCTGAAATTTACATTGTAATCCCAAGAGAATTTATTAACACACAAATATTAAAGACACCTATTCTTAACCCTTGAGCAACATATTTTTAATTAAAACCATTTTAATTTTGAAGAAGTAGTTCACACTCAAAGTGGAGTTAAATGTCTAGAAAATAGAAAAGCACAAAGTCTTTCTCCACAAGTTTATTAGAATAGCTAGGCGAACCTAGAATAATAATTCATAATAATTCGACATGTTTCGAGTGTAGACTTACTTTATTTCCTGATGATGAGTGCTTCTACACTCGAAACATGTCGAGTTATTATGAATTATTCTAGGTTCGCCTAGCTATTCTAATAAACTTGTGGAGAAAGACTTTGTGCTTTTCTTTTTTCTATAAAACCATTTTGTTTCTATTTTGTAAGGATTGTATTGGTTTTATCTTGTATTTATAGTGATTTTTAGTTTTTTAAGCCATTTTGAGCCTTAATTGAGCTTTTCTCCTTTCTAACCTTTATCTTTTTAGCATACTTGAAGGTTTTTTCAATTTAACTGCCAAGACACTTATCACTTGTTTCCATTTACAATGTCAAGATCATTTCCCTTCTGACACGTGGTGCTTGCAGTTGAACTTCTTTAACAAAGAAAAAGTTACTTTTCCTAAGATGTTCTAGTAAAATTAAAATTGTTTTTTAAAATCTTTTAAATTTATTAATTTTGCACACAATGTGATGTATAATTTGACTCCCGCCGGGGAAACTGGGCCGTAACAAGCCTGGTACCCCAAAAGCATTTTACTTCAGGCTAAATGGTAAGCCAATCTACCTTATTTTATTAAATTTCATTAACTACATTTCCCTTTTTTTATCTTTTACAGATACGTTGACTTTTACGGAAACCAATTTTTTTTCCCTCTCATTTCACTACTTTTACATGTCTCCGACAAAGTTTATTGAAACTGAAATAATTTTTATTTCCCTCAATTCACTACTTATACCTAAATGATTTTGACAAAGTCTGTTAAAACTATCTAATTTTATTTTGCTCTCTTCATTTTTCTGTCCAAGACAGGGCCTTTTCACTACCCTTTGACTTTCCAGCATTCATATTTTACACCTCGTGTACACCATTGAAAGCTCCATTACTGCTCAATCCCACTTATTATTTTCTTTATTGCTAACAACATCAGCATTGTACTATTTACTTTGTTTTCCTGATAATAAGTGTTTTTACACTCAAAACATGTCGAATTATTAAGAATTATTCTAGGTTCGCCTAGTTATTCTAATAAACTTGTGGAGAAATACTTTGTGCTTTTCTTTTCTCTATACATTTAACTCCACATTGAGCATGGACTACTTCTTTAAAATTTATTATTTGTTTTTTGATATTTTTTTAATGCTTTCTTTTTTAATTTAAGCATTTTTTTATTGTAATATAAGTAATCCAGGGATGTGACTTTTTACTATTCCTTAGATATTAGATCTGGAGGTGCACCATCCCGGTATATAATTAAATTATTTTATGTTTACGTCAAGTACAAATGAAGTCTTAAACACAAATAAAACATAATGAATTTAATTTTATTACTCATGTCATATCTACCAGTGCACCACCAAAGAAATCAAAACCAAAAATAAAACAGAAATTTCAGTCTTTTTACACAATGCCCAACTAACCTCACTGAATATACAATACTCGATACAATATAACGTATACATAGCTTTACATAAAAGTTAAGGACAATCAAAATTTAAACATACGTAATTTCAGTATACCGGGTAATAAACACTCAACTCAGCAGGCGTCACGAGATAATCAATAAAATTAGTCAAGGCTTATTGGACTGCCACTGTCCAGTAATTTAAATAATTTAATTTTGGTGGTCTATTAAAATAGTTTAATAATTATGGTATTAAATCACAATAATGTCTGTAATATAAGAGCTCGATTGTTTTTGGACGTCATTCCTTTTGGAGGTCACAGACTTATGCAAAATATACTTACCTAATTAAAAATTCTTTCACATATTCGATTAAATATAAATTAAAATTTCCTTAAAATAGTATCGAGAAAAAAATATATTTTAGACTGTCTTTATGGTTTTCTATTTTTATATCATGACGTAGTGTTATTATTGATCAACACAATTTTACGAAATGCATAATTTTTGAACACGTTTTTTAATAGTACAATTCGAATAAAATCGTTTTATAATTTTTACTTTCCAAGCAAATACACTACCAGAATTAATTATGGAATATTCAAAACTGCACGTTCAAATTAATAAGCTGTTATTTCGTTAATAATTAACCAATTTTAATAATTTTTTTAATTCATAGAAATTACATTTTAGGGCAGAGTTGTTTATATCCCGATACGTCTAACTGTACGGGGTAGCGCCAAAAACTAGATATGTGTAAATTTCCCAAAAATTTAAATTTGTCATAACTTATATAAAAATTGAATTAACTTTATTTTCTTAACCAAAAAACTAAGTGATCTGTCTGGGTTAGACCTTAGCCCAAAATTTTTGCCATCCACTCGATGTAACCAAAAATTACCATTTCTTCTAAATATGTTATATTGTCGAAAAAAATGTGTGGTAAAAAATCAATGAGACATATTATTGCTTTTGACTCTTGCTAAATTAAAAGTAAAAGCAATTCAACAAAGAATTATAATAATACAGAGTACTACACACCTATCTCTTCATTTAATTCATTTACCTAATTTTAGAAATACATAGTATGCCCATCTATATTTCTCATATGACTTGTTCGCGACAACTAAGCTGTGCTGCTTAAAAAAAGCAAAAAGAAAGTACCTAATGGTAAAGAAATCAACAGAAAACACGTAATAACAGAAATGGCTCCGAGCCGGTTCTGGAGTGTATGTCGATAAATAATTAAAATCTAATAACAAGTTGGTTTTGCGCATGCCCATCCAGGAGCGGCGTTAGGGTAGGGCCTGGTTGGGCGATCGGCCAGGGCGCCGGATAAAAGGGCGCCCCTTTGTAGCCCATCGCTCATAGTTCGAGCTCTACTTACTCGTAAATTCTCTAAATTAAGCGAAAAAATCTTTATGTTGGCAACACTTGAATGGAACGCAGGTTACTCCTATTTTTGTTTTAAATTTCATCAAAGATCGCAACTTACAAGAACTGTATCCAAATGTATGGATAGCATTGCCATTGCGAATATTATTGACTTTACCTGTAACGGTTGCTAGTGGGGAGAGGAGTTTTTCAAAGCTGAAGCTGATGAAAACCTATCTTCGATCAACAATATCTCAATCTAGATTGACAAACTTAGCAACTTTGTCAATTGAAAACGAAATTGCTGAAAACATCGACTTTGATATACCTCATTTTTCTTTCATCATATTTCTTTTCATAAATGGTTATTTCATTATATCCTTTCATTTTTTTCGTATGGGTTTGAATTCTTGCAGTTGGGGGGCGCCGTAGAAATCTCGCCCAGGGCGCTGGTAGTGTTAAAACCGGCACTATGCCCATCCCTATTGGGCGCTAGGGAATCTGACCGGTGAGTAATGCGTACAAACGTATTTTTAACTTTATGCGCAAGAGATAAGCTGTACGGATGTGAAGGTATACCTATATCTGAGCGTAAACTCCTACAAAATAGAGTATTTATTACTGACTGACCAGAGCGAGAGCACGTGCACTTTGATTTCTGATGTTGCCGAAGAAGGAAGGCTTTTAAGTCCGTTTTTGATAGACGCCCACATGAGAAAGTAAATTTCTGATATTTTTACTTTGTTTATTCGATCTATATATCGATCCGTAACACGAGTCAGGCATTCTTTGAAGCAAGTAATCGAAGTTAATTCTTGAATGTTTTTTTTTTTATTAAAATATCTAATATTGTTAAATTAAACAGTTGTTTTCTCTTATGAGATACCTTAAGGTTCCTTATATGAGGAATCTCATATTGAAAGGCCATTTGCCTTTTCAGTACCAAATTATTTTTCTCAAGTCGTATTATATCAACGCCATATAAAAATAATTTGGAGGACGCTGATGAAAAAAATAATAAAAAAAGAAAAGTTGTGATTGAAAAATAAATCTTCAAAAAGAAAGTGGTTGTATCAAGCAGGCTTATGAAGACTGTGGTTAAGTCGATGGTAAGACCTTCACTAATCCCCTTAAAAGAAGAGACAATGGCTAAAAAGACTTTTTATTTAAGTGAGGTCGTAATATAAGTGTTTTTTTATGTTTTTAAAAAAATGTTTTGTATTTCATTTTGTCATCTACCAAAAATAATATTTTGTGTTTCCTTACTGGTTACGAGACGGCACATTTATGGTACAACGTGTAGAAAAACCGCTTCTACATAGCTGTCTTCGCTTTCATTCTTGTCTCATCTTAAATTAAAACGTGGCCTTCATCAACCTCTGCGGCAATCTTAGTAAATAAGAAATACTTTGTTCCAACATTCTCTTATAAAAATTTTAGAGTCATAGAAGAAGCTAGAAATTATCATATTTTCCTCGGTGTTTGGAAAATAATCTCCTCAGATGAATAACTACACTGAGAAAAATCATTCAATCCAAGTTTTTTTTGAATATACAGGGTTGGGCAAATGTTCCGGAACGGATTAATTACTTAATTATCGGATCCGGGTTTTGGGCAATCTATAGGACTAAAATTTTACTATTTGACTATTATACCATATGTCAGTAATGTCACCAACTGTCAAGTGTTGACGTTATTTTTTTTTTAACGGAACACCCTGTATATTTTTACATTTTTAAATTCCACATAAAAATATAATTATATTTTATTAAATGCACTATTAGTCTATACTTCATAGTTTCCGAGATATTGACTCTTGAAAAGTGACATTTTTGAACGTTGACAGCTTATAACTTTCTAACAGTACGTCTTAGAGCAAAACGGCTTACATGTCCCTATCTTCAATTTTTATTATCTTCCCAAAAAAATCAACTTTCGGTTAAACCGGATGTAACTCGAAAGCAGGAAATATAGTTGTTCCGGTTTAACTGGAAGTTGATTTTTTTGGGAAGATAATAAAAATTGAAGATAGGGACATGTAAGCCGTTTTGCTCTAAGACGTACTACTGTTAGCAAGTTATAAGCTGTCAACGTTCAAAAATGTCACATAATAAATAATTATAATTTTATGTGGAATTTAAAAATGTAAAAATATACAGGGTGTTCCATTTAAAAAATAAAAAATAACGTCAACACTTGACAGTTGGTGACATTACTGACATATGGTATAATAGTCAAATAGTAAAATTTTAGTCCTATAGATTGCCCAAAACCCGGATCCGATATCACTTTTCGTTCGCCTGTAATTAAGCCGTTCCGGAACATTTGATCAACCCTGTATATCTCTGTAATCCTTTTATCCCTAAAATATTTCGTTTAGACACAAACGAGGTCGTTTTTTTGGCACTATATATTTGCGTCTATTCGATACTTTTTTCCGGTAACAGAATGCCGTTTAACCATAAAAATAGGTATCGAATAAATTATTTTTAAAAAATTATTTTTTAATTCCTACAAGGTTATCTAATACCCATCAAAAATAAAATAAACATAAACCAACTTATTATAACTAAAATATACTTTTTCGGAACTAAATAGTTCCTTTTTTAAAATATAATAAAACCATATAGGTAACTTTTAGCGATAGCTATATTCTATCCCTTACTATAATGTGTTCTAAAGTGCTAAGCGTGACAGAGATGGGACGAACTAATATATAACAGTGATCTATCATTTCTCTGGGTGGTTTAGGTTGAATGGAGTCTTCCGTTCTTCACTCGGCGTTTGACCAATGAAATAGGAAACAAATTTAATACGATTCATTTAATTGCCATTCATTGTGGGCGATTTTGGAAGTGTATGGCTACATACCTAACATTGTGCATCATGCAAACAATTGTTGTGTCGATGTTCATTTGTGTTTATTTTTCACTTAAACATAAATTTGATCCCCTAACATGCCTTTTTCATACAAAAAACATTGTAGGCAATTTGTGTGTTTTATCAAACCTTATCCCAACTGCATTTCTTTGGGTAGAAACTTGTTTTACTATCATTTCCTTAATTTATTTTCCCAGAATAAACATCACTAGTGATAGTCTGGGCCAAGAAACCTATAGATTAAAAAGTATTGTAACTATATAAATTATGGCCTAGTGATGACTTAATTTTGCCTTTTATTCCTTAAAGCTATATACCTAGATAACTGGTATTATAACGTCAGGTTTAATTTGGGTAAAGAAAAGTAAAAAAATCTAATAAAATAAAATGGGCGAATTCGTCACTGAGGCCCAATCCTAAAAAAATAAAACATAAATGGTGAAGGAACTTCGCCATTTTGGCGAAGGGGCTCAGAAAAAGTAATTTGGTAGTAGGTAGGTGGACAACCAATTATAAAAATAAATTATTTTCTTACTACACGACCGCAATAAATTAATCACAAAATCATTTTTTTTTATAAATAAAAGGTATGTTTTATCACTGCCTTATGTATTTTTTTACGGCAATAGAGTTGTCCTTTAGCAGCAAAAAAAAACAATATTTAAAAAATGACCATATTAAGGTTAAAAAGTCATTTCAAAAAAATGAACCTAGTAGCGACAATGGAGTTATTTTCTCGGCGCCTATTTAATGCAGATTTTTGCTACTACTAATGAATTTCTGGCTACCGCTAATAAAGTTTTCTCTCAGTGTAGTAGCTCCACAGAATGATGTCCAAATTTATCAATTTGAAAATAGAATTATTATAATGTTAGCTTGAAAGTGGTAGACAATGACAGTCAGAAAAAAGTACCTCGGACATCCATTGTCTTTATTTTATTACTTAAGTAGGTATCGTTCTACACAGTAGCAAATTTGACGATAAATTTAAGCAGAAATTTGTTTACAACTAAATTTTAACGTGTAATACACACTTTACAAATTTTATTAAAAAAATATTATAATATTTTACAAAAATATAGAAACATTTCTATATTTTAACAAAAAAATCAATAAAAGTGCGCCAAAATATGTGCAGTAATTTAAAATAACACTTGTCAAAATCTTTGTAAAAAAGCCGAAAAAGCAAGGTTACGTTTGATTGAAATTGGCATTCGGAGGTTATAATATTTGCTATTTCCTAAATTACTTTATATTTATTTACCGAAAAGATGGGTTAGATATAATTTGATATTGACATTTAACAATGCGTCACTGGTCTTTAGTGCGCATGATTTCTTGTAAAAATTGCATCCAAATTTATTACTGTGTCATACACATTAAAATTCCATGTAATTTTGTACATATTTTTGTTATATATTTTTACTAATAAAATTTATCATAAATTTTAGCACAAAATTTGTGTTAAAATTACGTCTGTGTAAAACGGCACTTACACAACGTTTCAGTTAGTTAGTATCTCGAACTCTACTGGTTATACTAGTTCGGTTTCGCTTAGTTAGTATCTCAAAGTAACCGAAACGTCGTGTTAAGTAATAAAATAAAGACAATGAAGTATTTCTTTTCAGAAATATTATAGTTAAAATATTGAATAGTTATAGCTATGGGGGATTGTAGGTGAACCATGCTTGATGACAACATATCGAATAAATAGGTTTTACCTAATTCTGATTTAATATTGAATTTGGATCCATACAAAGTACAAACTATTCATAATAATAAATCGTGTTTAGTTTTTGTTTTATCAATACTTGTATGTAATTTCAAACAAATTCCCATAAAATTAATGGTTTATTGTATTTTTATGAAGTTTTTACAGCGACATAATTATTGTAAACAAATATTTTTTTCGATATCACTTTTTTTTTAATTACCCATACCTTTGTGTGTTGTATTTGCTTAAACAGGTTTTACACGAAAGGTTTCGTTGGGAAAAATGGTGACACAATAATATAACAATAAAATGTGGAAATGGTAAAAAACGTCAAAGCAAATTTTTAATAGCAATTTAAAAAAAAATTACTCCATAGATTACCTAAATATGACTCAAGACTTATTAATTTGGTACGCAGCGAAAGCAGTGCTGGGATTTGTTCTACTACCTGGCCTGGGACAAATTAATCATGATAATCATGATATACTGCCACTTAACACAACTAAGTAAAATAACGTATTATTTTTCATTAAATCAAAAATAGGTGTATTAAAGAACGCAGCAGGTTTATTTATCGAATTTTTTATTTTATCTACAAAAATTAAATCTAAAATTGGGATTTTAATAATTTAAATTAAAATTGAAATGGTGTTCTGATGTATTTAGATAATTAATTCATTTGGCCATATTATAAGCAGATAATACTTCGCGTAGCTACAAAGCATTATACAGAGTGAGTTTGTAGCTTGCAATAAAATAGTATAACCACTAGAGTTTTTTTTTTGGAAAAATGCTTGGTCACAAGTACCTATTAACATTTTAAGTTGAGGTATTTTCTATAAAGAAAATATTGATACAGTGTGTCTCAAATTACAGATATGACAATATCTGGATTTAAGATTTTTTTTATTTTCTGGCTTTTCCATTGACCAGTATCGCGTCTCCGATAGTAGTGAGTGACTGAGACGGAATATTAATTAGGCTAAGAACTAGACGAAAAGTTAAAAAAAACCCTAATTTTTTTGAAAAATTCTTTTGATAAAAGCTGTTTAGAATTAATTAAAGAATATTTGTAAGTCAATATATTGTTGCTAAATTAATAAATAAATTTTTTTCAATAAAAACTCCCAGGCCAATTATTTCGAAAACTAAAAGTAACATGTACATTCTGTAAACGCCAGTTTTTAGCCTCTATGATTGGCTTCACAACTGTGTAAAAAATGTGTTTGAATAATACAAGATGTATTAGGTGGCGCCATGGTGCAAAAAATTTTTTCGATGACAGGAACTTTTAAATATTGTCGTTCTTAAATATAGTTAATTTTTGGTCAAATCGTGTCCCATAAAAAAATTTGATAAATCCAACATGAAAGGAGATATTTGGGGTTAAGGTTTTTTTTTTAAAATACAGGGTGTTCCGATGATCATGTTACAAAATTCTAGGGTAGATAAAACACACGAAAATAAGAAAAAAAGTTCATGTGAACATGGGTCCGGAAACGCTTCTTCAGGGAGCTAGGGCCCTTCGAAGATGACCTTCAAAAATTACTTTTCGTTTTATAGCTTCGGTACTACTGCAGCTATCGCAACCAATTTTGGGACATGAAATCTAGTTCGTAGGTTCATCAATTTGAGCCTTCCGGATTTTGTCACCTTTAACCAGGGGCGTACAAACCAAGGGGGTATTTGAGTAAATTTGACCCTACTCCTCTTAGGCTTTAATTTCTTACCATTTTTATATCTGATTATGATTCTCCAATGCCTTTTACATAAAAAAGGTACTCTTAGTAAAAATCGCTATCTGTCACAGTTTCCTCCGAAAATGGCTAAATCCAATCAATAATAAATTATTGGTCTTAAACCAATTATTACGTTGAAATATGAAAATGAGGTTCAGTACAGATAGTGAGCATTATAAGTTAGTCAAATCTTTTTCTTTAATGAAAATAAATTAGATTAGAGAGATTTATTGCCTTTTCGAAATTGGGGGTATAAAAAGTAAAAGGGAACGTATACAAAATATTTCAAAAAAAAAAACAATTAAACAGGTTTAACGAGTGAGTCAAGGATAAGGCAGAGTAAATTTTTGTCTTGAAGATGAATTAATAGCATATCGGCATATTCGGCGAAAGTATAATCCATGATTCACTGGCGACACAATATTTTATTGACAGATTTTTGACAACTATCTGTACTAAACCTCATTTTCATATTTCAACGTAATAATTGGTTTAAGACCAATAATTTATTATTGATTGGATTTAGCCATTTTCGGAGGAAACTGTGACAGATAGCGATTTTTACTAAGAGTACCTTTTTTATGTAAAAGGCATTGGAGAATCATAATCAGATATAAAAATGGTAAGAAATTAAAGCCTAAGAGGAGTAGGGTCAAATTTACTCAAATACCCCCTTGGTTTGTACGCCCCTGGTTAAAGGTGACAAAATCCGGAAGGCTCAAATTGATGAACCTACGAACTAGATTTCATGTCCCAAAATTGGTTGCGATAGCTGCAGTAGTACCGAAGCTATAAAACGAAAAGTAGTTTTTGAAGGTCATCTTCGAAGGGCCCTAGCTCCCTGAAGAAGCGTTTCCGGACCCATGTTCACATGAACTTTTTTTCTTATTTTCGTGTGTTTTATCTACCCTAGAATTTTGTAACATGATCATCGGAACACCCTGTAGATTTAACAAGTATTTTAATTATAAATATTTTTAATAACCTTTAGCAGATTTTAATTTAATTTTGGTAATGATAATTTTAGTGATAAAACGCTCGTGTAGCGTTAAATTATTACGTCCAGTGACGTCTCAGGGGGCGCCTTAACAAATAATATTGGCAAAAAATAAGACGCCATTGAGTTTTTGGTAATGTTTATATTTTTTCGGATTAAGCAACTAAAAATACCCTTTAAACATTTTTCATATCTTGCTTCGTTTTCGAGAAATAAAAATAAAAACAATTTTATTTTTATTTTTTTTTGTTTAAATTAACAAAGGAGAAATTCCATTAGAACTTAAATGTTCATATATTACTCCGGTTCCAAAGATTAAAAATTCAAAACAATGGAATGAAATGAGACCAATAAATGTATTATGGGATATGGAAAAATTAATAGAAGAAGTAGTTTATGAACAAGTTATGGATTTTTTGAATAAAAACAAATTTTTTATTTATTCTCAAGCTGGGTTTCGAAAAGGATATTCTAGTGAAACAGCCATACAATATGTAGTAGAAAATTGGAAAAGAGCCTTGGAAAGAGAAGAATATGTAATAGCAGTATTTCTTGATTTTAAGCGAGCTTTTGAAACGATTAATAGAGATATATTATTAGAAAAATTATTTGAATATGGTATAAGGGGTAAAGTTTATCAATGGTTTCAAAATTATTTAAATAATAGATCACAGAAAACTAAATTTGGTAATTTTTTGTCAACAAAGAAATTTAATAACATAGGAGTACCTCAAGGAAGTATTTTGGGGCCTTTACTTTTTATTTTATATATTAATGACATGCCATTAGTCCTAAAATTTCTTAAAATACAAATGTTTGCTGATGATACTTTTATCTATATAAGCGGTAAAAATCTTTTGGAAATTTTGGAAATTTTAAATTCAGAACTGATTCTATTGTCAAACTGGTTAAAAGTTAACAAATTAAAATTAAATGTTTCTAAAACAAAATGTATGGTTATGGGTGTAAATTTAAATAATTTTACAAATATAAATATTTTAATTGATGGTGATAAACTAGAAATAGTCAATTCTTTTAAATATTTAGGTATATTGACTGATTCAAAATTAAAATTTAATAACCAATTCGAAAATTTAATTTACAAAATTGCGGGAAAAATTAGTTATTTTAAAAGAATAAGTTTAAATTTAAAATTTTATTCAAAAAAAATTGTATAAGTACAATACTTTAATTTTACCACATTTTCTTTATTGTTCTACAATTTTGTTTATGGCGGATGAAGGTGTAATAAATAGATTACAAATTTTACAAAACAAAGCAATGCGAATTTTACTTAATATGGATAGATATACAAAAATTAATGTGATGTTAAAAAAATAAGAATGGTTAAATGTAAAAAATATAATATTACTTTTGGTTCTAATATTTATTTTTAAAATTCAAAATGATTTGTTACCGCCACATTTAAAGCAATTGACTGTTCTAAATAGTGATCAACATAATTATTTAACACGAAATAACAATAATTTTTTCCTTAATAATTTTTCAAAAAATATTGCATATAAATCAGTTTTTCATAAGGGTCTTATTGATTTTAATAAATTAAACAAGTCAATTAAAAATCAAAAAAGTTAAAAATCTTTTAAAAAAAGTTTAAAATCTTTCTTATTAACTCAACAAGACAAATAAAGTTTCAAAAGGTCATTTAATTCAAAAAATAAATAAAAAAAGGGTATAAACTTGTTAAAATGTATCATGTAGCCACGTGCTAAATAAATCTTTTTACTACAACTACTACTACTACTTATATAATTAGATTTTGATAAAACTTTTCTAGAAAACCTTCATTACGGAGTCACAATTTGAAGTGCTAGAGAACCAGAGATTCAGTAAGAAATTTCTTAAGTGAGTTTCGTAGAACATGTCTATGAGAATACAACGTTTTGAGAACTGAGAATGAGCGTTGTACTAAATGGTTGATATGCAAGTTGAATTTTAAGTTGGGGTCAAAAAATATTCCGAGATTCTTTGTAGAGTTCACAATATCTAATTTTTTGTTATCTATTTTAATATAAAAATTTCCATAGAGATCTTGTCTCAAAAAACCATTAGGTATGACTTGTTAGGATTTAGTTTTAAGTTGTGAGCCGATAGTTTGCTTATCTTATCTAGATCGGAGTTTATTTTATTTTCTTCATCTTGAACTTTATTCAATCTAAAACTGAGGTATATTTTTGCGTGTCATCTGCGTAAGCTTGGAATCGGCAATTTTTGACGGAGTTTAATAATTCATTCGTATATAGTATAAATAGTAAATGATCCATGATAGATCCCTGCGGGACGACAGAAGACGCATCCCGGGGAGATGAGACAAGATCGCCAATATGAATTTTTTGTTTACGGCCAGTGAGATACGATTTTATAAAATAAGCAGCAGAATCAGAGAAACCGTAATACTTTAATTTAGCATATAAGAGATTATGGTTGATCGTGTCAAAAGCCTTGGAAAAATCCGAGGCTACTAAAGCTGTCAATTCCTTCTTGTCAATGCCATTAGCGATATCATTAGTTACGAGCACGAGAGCAGTGGACGTGCTATAACCTGACCTAAAACCTGCCTGGAAATCGGATAATACGTTAAAAAATAAGTAATTTGCAGATTTACAGTACTTTCTAAAAATTTTGATATTGCAGGCAAGATACTTATAGGACGTAGATCGGAAACTTCTTAAGGATTGGAAACCTTAGGCAACGGCATTACAATCGATTCTTTCCAATATGAAGGAAAATAACTACATTCTAATCTAGAATCTGATATCAAAAAAACTGAACCATTTATTTGGCTTTTAAATATCATTTTAAGAAGGTATATCAACATTCAATGTTATTACTTAATAAAATAATGTATAACAAAATAAAAACAATAACCATCAAATATCCATAATAATCTATTTCAAAAGTAGCGAAGAATTGGGTTATTTAATACCACACAGGAAAAACAATTAAATAATTAAGACACAAGAAAAGAAAACGGGCAAACTAATCAGTGTTTTTGAAGCAAAGTATTGTTATAGTATTGTGGGATACAGTAAAACAACGTTGAACTTATAAATTTCCACTATGTTAACTAGAAAAATGACATGTTTCGCTAACACTGTAGCTTCGTCAGATGACAATGATTAAATAAAGGTGAAAATTAAAAATTAGGGTGCAATAAAATTAAATTATTGAAGATGTAAATAAAACAGTGGAAGGGTTACCATAGCGGAAAAATCCAACAGAGGGTTTGTTCGGGTTAGTTGTACAATATGGGTAATTTATAAAATCTGAAGTAGGTATATGGTCAACAGAATAAATTTAACAAAGGTGAATTATTTAAATCTAGTCGATCATTAAGTAACAGGTCCGTAATTTTAAGTTTATTTGTTTCCATAGATTCTAACAAATTTAGTTTTAGGCCTTTGTTTTCTGTATGTAAGATTTTAAAGGAAGGATCAAAATTATGTTGATAATCAAGTAAATGGTTAGCATAGTTTGAATCAATTTTATTTTTTTGAAAACTGTTATAATGCTCCTGTATTCTTTGGTCAAATTGTCTACCCGTTTGGCCAATGTAGGTATGTTTTAGGACAATCTTGGCATTTTAATTTATAGACGCCTAAGTTTTTGTTTTTATTGCTTTTAGTTTTATTGTTTTTGATAAATTTACTTAAAGAGTTATTAGTTTTGTAACACACATTTATATCAAGTTTGTTAAGAAAATTGCCAATTACTTTGCTGGGTTGTCCGAAGAAAGTGACAAGTTTAAATTGGTCAGAGTTTTTGCTTCTAGGAAAAACTAAGTCAATAGCTTTTTTGGAAGTTTTCTTTTTTAGGATTTGGTCAATTAGATTTAAGTTATATCCGTTATTAACTGCAATTTTTTTAATAATGTTTAGTCCTTTTTGAAAATTGATTTTATTTAGAGGGAGAGTTACTAGTCTATGGACCATACTGTGAAAAGAAGCTAGTTTGTGTTGTATAGGGTGGCAAGAAGAGATGTGTATGACTGTATGGTCTGTATGACAGTATCAGTATGAGATGGTTTATGGAAAACGGAGAAAACGTGTCTTTTATTGTCTCTCTTAATATTTAAATCAAGAAAATTGATAGAATTGTCACTTTCGTGTTCTATTGTGAACTTGATATTTTTGTGTAGGCTGTAAATATATTCTAAAAAGACTTTTAACTGTCTTTCAGTACCAAGAAAACATGTTAAGACGTCATCAACATACCTATGCCAATAAAGAAACTGTTTGAAAAGAGGATGATGGATGATGGAAATTTACCCTTCAACCAAGTTCAACAAGTTCAACCTTGTTTTACTGTATCCCATAATACTATAATTATGGATTTCCACCTAGTATCGGCTGAATCAATTAATTTGATTAAAGTATTGTTATTGCTATTTAATACCAAGGCAATCGTGGCCAGTAATTAAAAATAAAGCAAAAGAATAACCTTGTAGTTTCATGCTGTTGATAATACGGGACGCTTTTACACTTTCCCACTGTTTTTGCGATAACTTTTAAAAGACAAGAGGAAATGACCTGCAGTTTTTGCATCTCTCTTAACTAACTAGTTAACATAGAATAAAAATGGTTGAATGGTTGCGTTAAAATTTTCTAATCAATCGAAGAAATAAAAATATTTTTTTTTTAAAGTGCCCTCTATTATTAGCCAGCCGAATAAATTTTTATATAAACATCCAATCAAAAATAAAAAGTTCTTAAAAATAGACCATGAATCGTTTAATTGCTTTAACGCAGACCGAGGTTACAGTCTTTTAAGTATTTTTAATTGCTACCCTACTCTACACAGTTTCCATTGTAAGTACGAAAGACTTTTTATTACCAATTTTATAGAGGATATTAGTGAGAATATAGAAACTTAATTTTTGACCTACTTGTATTAAAGTAGTGGAAATTAAGGACTGTGTATCACAGCGATTACGTACCTAGCGGTAGAATTACGAACTTAAAGATTATTTCCAGTGATTTTTTTGGTCATATAGTAGATATAATCTTAAAGTGGCTTAAATATTTTTTTCTAATTTTGTCTCGAAACAGATCTATTTCGAACGAGCTAGCTATTTCGAAATATATCTATTTCGAACTCCGAATTTTATTATTTAAAGGTTGGCCTTACATGACGTTTTTTTTTTCACCGTTTAGCATAGCATTCTAGATAACTAATATTTTTTAGTCCAAATGTGCAAAATACTACACGAAGCCACGTATGTATGTTTGGTTGCCTAGATCTACAAATCTGTATGAATTGTTTTAGTTCATTAAAAAACACATATTAAATAATATCTTTATTGACGGAGAACTATTTTGCAAAAAATATCAATTATGAACTCAAAAATACAAATTCCAACTATATAATGTTAATTAGGCATTGTTTATAGTGCAGTTGTTATAAACATTTAATGTCACTGTACTTGTGTCGGACGCGTTAACCTTAAATTCAGGCATAGTTTGAGTATTTTTTAAAGACATAGTATGCAAAACTTTGTGATAGCTAACCCCAGAATCCAATCCATTTTTAATAAGGCTTGGTTGAAAAGCAGTTTCTACACCTTCAATTGTCGATCTTGATGTTCCAGGTAAGGGTGTAGCAGTATTATCAATATTATCTATTAATGAAGGTGTTAAACTAGAAGAAAGTCTCTGCGCTACATCCATTTTCGCTTTTAGAGAACCTTCAATATAGCCTTCAGCCCCGGCTGAAGACTTCCATCCCCCGTGCCTTTTAATGGTAATCAAATCGCTTCCCTTGTTGGCCAGCTCGGTGATACTAGACCGTCTAAAACAGTGGCCAGTAAAACATTCTGGATTTGGTTTGCACAGGTATTTTGCAATAAGGCTAGGAGCTTTTCCCATTGTATTTAGACCTACAGGTGAGTTTATGCAATGCCCATTTCTATACGTAAGAAAAAAATCTTGATGTTGTAAGATTTTTAGGACGTAAATCAAAATATTGTCTAATCAAATTAATCCATAATTGATCTATTATAAGAAACATTCTTGGTACACGTGTTTTAGTTTTGGGAATGTGTACTGTAATCGAAGCAACCTTAAAGTGAATGTCTTTTACATCCATATTTGTCAGTTCTTCTCTCCGGCATGCTCCATTATACCCCATAAGTAAAGCAATCTAGAATTTACATAGTTACTACTATTGTATTTGGATAGCTGTCTACCTACTGTTCATACGATGGAATAGAAATTGGGGTAATTTAAAAATGTCTGTTCTCCAACTTTATTGGGAATTAATAAAACCTGTGAAATTGTACAAAACAAAATGCATATAGATATGTAATGTAAATACTACTTACTTTTAATCCTAAATAACTGCTATTATCAGCCCCATTTATAAACTTATTAATATCATCTAAGTCTAATACAAGAGACTTTTTGGGTTTGTAGCCCACATATTTTTTTTTAACAATAATTGCAGTCTAGCATAATCCTTTATATCTATGTTCTTGTAAATATTAATACAAGCTCTTAATTTTGAGCATAAGGACCACAGTGTCGATGACATTTTGGTTTTACTTTCTTCCTCGAAATAAGCATAGTTCTTTTCATACATTTTCCTGAATTTTTCTGGTAAAAGTTGATTGATAGATTTATGTGCAATATCCCTTAACTCGGGGGGAGTTAAACTTAAATTATCTTGCTCCATAATATTTTCTTAATATAAATGAAAATTTAAAACACAAATTTCGTGGCAATTTGACTGACACAATTTAAAATTTATTTATTTTCATGGCAAGCTTGATAAAAAAATTGTAATAGTGTTACCAACATAAATTTTGGACATAAAAATTTATAAATTTTGAAGGGTTTGTTTCCGGGGGTTACAGCCATTTTAATGTTTACACATTCAATAGCTTCCCCCACTGTTATCAAATGAAAGTGTGAACATTAAAATCGCTGTAACTTCTAAACGACTTATCCGATTTTACTAAATTTAAGCTTGTTTGGAAGAACTTTTAATTGTCGTATCTAATGGTACACGATAGTTTCTAATAAAATTGCTAGAGGGCGCAATTTGTATTAAAAATTATTGTTTTGGCAATAACTCTGAAACGAACAAAGATATCAACTTGCGGTCTTCACATCTTTTCTTGCAAATTTCATCTACTTTTTGATTATAATGTCATAGTTATACCGTAAGATTTGAATTTTTGAAATAAAATCGAAAAAACTGTTATTATTACAAATTGCGCCCTCTAGCAATTTTATTAAACACTATTGTATACTGTTGGAAACGGCGATTGAAGATACTTACCTTTCCCTTCCAATCAAGCTTAAATATAGTAAAATCGGATAAGTCGTTTAGAAGTTACAGCGATTTTAATGTTTACACATTCCATAGGTTCCCCCACTCTTATTAAGCTCGGTACGCCAATGAGCCTTAAACTAAAATGAGGCAGAATTGTTTAAGCTTTTCGATGATGTAATCAGAGTTATACCTTAATATGGGAATTTTCGGAGAAATTTGGAATTTAAAAAAAAAAATTCAATTGTGCCCCCTTGCGGCGAAATGAGGAACTTAAAAGTAATCCCCAGAATTTTCTCATGACCGCTTTAATCATAATTTTTTTTCCAAGTTTCTATGCCTGGTAGTTTCCGAGATATGGCCGGTGGCCACCTTTAATGAAACACCCTGTACATATAAATAATTACTGTAACAATGACATTTGCAATTCATTTTTTAGTGTGAGTAAGCGAATCTTCTTTTTTAAACTAAGAATAGTATATTAAAGTACACGTTTTATAAAGCATTATATTATAGCACGGGTTCATGTTAAAAAACGAGCGAGTTTTTTATGGGGACAAGTGCTATAATGGCTTTATAAAACATGTGCTTTATACTACTTTTTCTATTTTGTCGTTTTTTTAAATAAATAAACACATATTTAAAAAGAATATTTCCCTCATATGTTAAAGTTCCCATAAGAGAAATGCAATTTTCGCAAAATTACAGCGAAAACAGCACTGCCAGAAATCGAAAATTGCATCGCAAGTTTATATTGTTGACGAAACGTCAAAGCGGGATTTTATTGTTAACAAACGTCAAAAAATGTAATATTCTGACAATTAATTTTTAAGCATTTTAATTTTATTGTTGGTATTTTCTGTTAAATAAAATATTTAAATTTACTTGATTCGAGTTCTTAATTAATTTTGGAAATATTCAAATAAATTACACTCGTGCATCAAAATAACCAGATAATTTTTAAATGAAATGTGTTTTTTTTAAATTGCAAGAGTTTGTTTTAATATTTTCGCGAAAAAGCCCGACTCCGCAGGAGGAGGGCATTTTCGTAAAATATGAAAACAAACGATTGCAATTTGTAAAAAAAAACACATTAAATAAAAAAATTATCTGGTTATTTTGATGCACGAGTGTAATTTATTTGAATATTTCCAAAATTAATTAAGAACTCGAATCAAGTAAATTTAAATATTTTATTTAACAGAAAATACCAACAATAAAATTAAAATGCTTAAAAATTAATTGTCAGAATATTACATTTTTTGACGTTTGTTAACAATAAAATCCCGCTTTGACGTTTCGTCAACAATATAAACTTGCGATGCAATTTTCGATTTCTGGCAGTGCTGTTTTCGCTGTAATTTTGCGAAAATTGCATTTCTCTTATGGGAACTTTAACATATGAGGGGAATATTCTTTTTAAATATGTGTTAATTTATTTAAAAAAACGACAAAATAGAAAAAGTAGTATAAAGCACATGTTTTATAAAGCCATTATAGCACTTGTCCCCATAAAAAACTCGCTCGTTTTTTAACATGAACCCGTGCTATAATATAATGCTTTATAAAACGTGTACTTTAATATACTATTCTTAGTTTAAAAAAGAAGATTCGCTTACTCACACTAAAAAATGAATTGCAAATGTCATTGTTACAGTAATTATTTATATGTACAGGGTGTTTCATTAAAGGTGGCCACCGGCCATATCTCGGAAACTACCAGGCATAGAAACTTGGAAAAAAAATTATGATTAAAGCGGTCATGAGAAAATTCTGGGGATTACTTTTAAGTTCCTCATTTCGCCGCAAGGGGGCACAATTGAATTTTTTTTTTTAAATTCCAAATTTCTCCGAAAATTCCCATATTAAGGTATAACTCTGATTACATCATCGAAAAGCTTAAACAATTCTGCCTCATTTTAGTTTAAGGCTCATTGGCGTACCGAGCTTAATAAGAGTGGGGGAACCTATTGAATGTGTAAACATTAAAATCGCTGTAACTTCTAAACGACTTATCCGATTTTACTATATTTAAGCTTGATTGGAAGGGAAAGGTAAGTATCTTCAATCGCCGTTTCCAACAGTATACAATAGTGTTTAATAAAATTGCTAGAGGGCGCAATTTGTAATAATAACAGTTTTTTCGATTTTATTTCAAAAATTCAAATCTTACGGTATAACTATGACATTATAATCAAAAAGTAGATGAAATTTGCAAGAATAGATGTGAAGACCTCAAGTTGATATCTTTGTTCGTTTCAGAGTTATTGCCAAAACAATAATTTTTAATACAAATTGCGCCCTCTAGCAATTTTATTAGAAACTATCGTGTACCATTAGATACGACAATTAAAAGTTCTTCCAAACAAGCTTAAATTTAGTAAAATCGGATAAGTCGTTTAGAAGTTACAGCGATTTTAATGTTCACACTTTCATTTGATAAGAGTGGGGGAAGCTATTGAATGTGTAAACATTAAAATGGCTGTAACTTCTAAACGACTTATCCGATTTTACTAAATTTAAGCTTGTTTAAAAGAACCTTCAATTGTCGTATCTAATGGTACACGATAGTTTCTAATAAAATTGCTAGAGGGCGCAATTTGTATTAAAAATTATTGTTTTGGCAATAACTCTGAAACGAACAAAGATATCAAACTGCGGTCTTCACATCTTTTCTTGCAAATTTCATTTACTTTTCGATTATGATGTCATAGTTATACCGTATGATTTGAATTTTTGGATAAAGTCGAAAAAACTGTTATTATTACAAATTGCGCCCTCTAGCAATTTTATTAAACACTATCGTATACTGTTGGGTACGGCGATTGAAGACACTTACCTTTCCCTTCCAAACAAGCTTAAATTTAGTGAAATCTGATAAGTCCTTTAGAAGTTACAGCGATTTTAATATTTACACATTCAATAGCTTCCCCCACTCTTATCAAGGTCGGTACGCCAATGAGCCTTAAACCAAAATAATGCAGAGTTGTCTAAGCTTTTCGATGATGTAATCAGAGTTTTACCTTAATATGGGAATTTTCGGAGAAATTTAGAATTAAAAAAAAATTCAATTGTGCACCCTTGCGGCGAAATGAGAAACTTAAAAGTAATTTACAGAATTTTCTCATGACCGCTTTAATCATAATTTTTTTTTCCCAAGTTTCTATGCCTAGTAGTTTCCGAGATATATGGCCGGTGGCCACCCTTAATGAAACACCCTGTATATATCTTATAATTTTTTTGATACAGTAATTATTAGTATCCATCATGAGCATAGTTGTTAATGTCTATTTATATTTAAATTATCACAAGAACAAGTTTTTCTAGGAAATACCTAAATCAAATAACATTCTTCATTCTTCAACAAAACTTTCATTTGCGAACATAAATATGCCTTTGGCAAAATGACCCGCCGCCTGGTAATTAAACATGAATATACTTTACATTTTTCGATGTTAAGTAAGGTTTCTGAAATTAATATCAAATTAATTCAAAAACCTACCACTTATATTTATATTTCAAATTTCTTATACCTAGCTGAACAATAAATAATTTAAATACAGGGTCTCTCAAAGGTAAAGAAAATCGCAAATATCTCATTATTACGAGGCTTATCGTAAAATCGCTCGGACACGTCATTTTTTTTCTTTTTGCGCATATTTTAATAATATTTGGAAGTATACAGGGTGACTCACAAAACCGATACAAATGTCAACTTCATTTTTTAAATGAAACACCCCATATATTATTACATTTTTAAATTCCACAAATAATTCTTAGTATTTTTTATTAAAGGTACCGTTGCTTTGTTTTCAATTGGTTTTAATCAATTGACGTTTGAAAAGACATTACTTATAGATAGATTAATTTAGCCTTATCTATTTATGAAAATCCATATATTGCACTTATCGCATTAGCACGGAATAATAATTCACGCAGAAGTTATGTCCATAGATTTCGTAAGGAAGTATAATAAAGTATAAAGTATAAAGTATAAAGTATAAAGTATAAAGTATAAAGTATAAAGTATAAAGTATAAAGTATAAAGTATAAAGTATAAAGTATAAAGTATAAAGTATAAAGTATAAAGTATAAAGTATAAAGTATAAAGTATAAAGTATAAAGTATAAAGTATAAAGTATAAAGTATAAAGTATAAAGTATAAAGTATAAAGTATAAAGTATAAAGTATAAATTTCAGTACGTGCAAGAACTTATCGACAATGATTTGGAACGACAAGTAAATTTTTGTGAACGAATGATGGAATTATGTAACCAAAACCCAAAGCAACCTCAAATCTATATGGAAATATTAACAAACAAAATTACCGTTACTGGGCACCCACTAATACCCATTGGATTTTAGAAAACAAATCATAATATCGCTAGAAAACAAATGTTTGGACGAGAGTCATTCAAAACAGAATTTGAGGACCTTAATTTTTATTGATTCCTACTCTGGCAATTACTTTTCCATATAAGGATGATCTGGATATTTCTAAGCAACAATTGTAGTTACAATAAGATGGCGCTCCGGCTCATTACGGATACGAAGAGAAGGATTGGAAGAAGTGGGCCTATCGAATGGTCGCCTAGATCACCACAACTTAACCCACTCGATTATTTTGTTTGGAGATATTTAAATAAAATATCGACGATCTTGAAGATCAAATTCGCATGTTAACAAGAAATATTTCATCGGAAATGTTGCAGGATACAAAAGAACATTTGAACCACAGATTAGGTTATTGTCAAATTGTCAACGGGAGTCATTTTGAGCACATAGTAAAACCAAATGTATTATTTAATTATAACTTTATATATATTGTGAAATTACCCTACGTCTAGCAAATGAATATAAGTAGTTTAAAAAAAATAAAAAACGCGCTTTAGATAATAATTATTAATCAAACTAAAAAGCGGAAAATAAATATAGTTTAAAATAATTCTTGAAATTCTTAATATAGGCAGAAAATAATAATGAACGATAAACATTAGTATTATTGGGAAAAAGCGTGGGGTGCTCGATATACGAAAAATATAGCACAAAGCGCCCTACGCTTTTTCCACAATAATACTAATGTTTATTGTTCATTATTATTTTCTGCCTATATTAAGAATTTCAAGAATTATTTTAAACTATATTTATTTTCCGCTTTTTAGTTTGATTAATTATTATTAAAGCGTGTTTTTTACTTTTTTTAAACTCTATTTATTTTTCATTATTTATTTTGAGTTATTGTTAAGAAAAAAAAAATTTTTTTTAGTAGATTGAGTTAGATTAGTAGATTATTGTATTGTCAGCGGTTCTTGATAAGTCCACAAAATTTGAATTAAATCTGACCCTTTAAAGTGGGTCAAAATCGGGTTCAAAGAAGTCGGTTACAAACCATACATACAAACCCGATCGTCTATGCCGAATGATAAGAAAAGACGATATTTGCAATTTTTTAAAAAATTTTAATTTTTCATACATATTTCAGAAAAATTTCGTAATATTCATAAATTGCAATTTTTCTCAGAAAGTATAAACTTTAGGAAAAAGTCTATATAACTAAAAAGTTGTATCTCAGCTTCCTATTATTTTTTCGTATCTCTTACGGTTTTCGAGATATCGGCCAGAATATGATTTTTATATTTTGCCTCATATCTCGAAACTGATAATACTTAGACGAAAATTCTTAAAATTAAAAAGACGCGTCTACCAACGCTTCATAAATATAGTTATATAACATTTTTTTTCTCTCAAACTTACAGTAACGGAGTTATTTGCAAGAAATAAAAAAACGTTTACGGTTACAAACAAACATACAAACATACAAACATACAGGTGAAGCTAATAAAAGCGTGTTAAAAAAACAATTGAAAACAGAGCCACGGTACCTTTAATAAAAAAATACTTGTGAAATCCAAAAATGTAATATTATATAGGGTGTTTCATTTGAAAAAAAAAATTAATTCGACATTTGTATTGCTTTTGTAAATCACCATGTATACATCCAAATAATACTAAAATATGCGCAGAAAGTTTCAATCCCGTATATTATATTCAGCCAATTTTACAACACAAGTTACACAAGTTTGTTTCTCGGCCTTTATAGAGTACCTAAATCTATTTTAGAAATCATCGTAAACCAGTGATGGATAAACCTTGTATATTTATTATTCAGAAAGCTTTGAATTTCGAAATGCGTCAACAAACGTTGATACTAAGTGACTCTATTTGAATTTTTGTTAGGTAGTTTACTTGGAATGTGTTCCTTTACATGTCAATTTTTCTTTTAATCCCATCAAACTG
This sequence comes from Polydrusus pterygomalis, assembly GCA_963969555.1. Classification (NCBI taxonomy): domain Eukaryota; kingdom Metazoa; phylum Arthropoda; class Insecta; order Coleoptera; family Curculionidae; genus Polydrusus; species Polydrusus pterygomalis. Next base: position 89,144,287 of record OZ018377.1, on the reverse strand, counting down.
AAGGCTCAACAACAAATGGAAAATGCTTGACTAAATTCTTGTCTTTGGATACACTGCACACAATGGAATAATGTCATTTTAATAAATAAAATGTTTTGAATGAGTACTCTTGGGAAAATCACCGAGGTATCGTTTTAAAAACATACATACAGTGTAAGTTTGGAACTTGGAATAAATTTAGTAAATCCAGTACATATTTTTTTTGAAAAAATGCTTGAACACGTGTATTCTGCCGTCCTAAGTAAAAAAGCCTCAACTCTTGTTTTTTTATAATTTGATAACCGCACCGTTTTTTCAAAGGAATTTTGTAATTTTTTTTCGTAAATCTATAAATATCTTGCAAAGAAACGATAAAATGTTTTTTTAGCTTGTAGGGTAGTAATTGAAAAAAACTACGATGCGCTGTATTCGCTTAGGAAATATCATTGACTTGGTTCAATTCCCCAAGTAAATTTTTTAGTGACGATCATTTTGCTAAATCTTCCTTACGATAGATAATAAGGTGTAGAAAATGTTCACAAACTAAGATTTATTAATTTCTTAGTAACAATCCAGATAAAGAAATAACATAAATTTAATATACAAAAATGCAAAGTATTAAATTCTAAGCAAATAGGGCATATCTCTGAGAAAGGCATATTTCGCTTAGAAATATGAGATAAGCCTTAGTTGCTTAGGTTTTACATATTTTTTTGAATTGAAGAAGTAGTCCATGCTTAAAGTGGAGTTAATAGAGTAAAGAAAATTCTTTTAGGGTCTCTACATGTTTCGAACGTAGAAACGTTCATCTTCAGGTGACAGAAAATTTTTTATTTAGTGCTGATGTTTTTTCGTACTTTATGTTTTTACTTTCGGAGATATTACAAAAAACGCATTAAAAAAGAAAAAATTCAACACCCTGTGGCAAAAAATTTAGGCCGTTTAGGACATATGTTTATATGAACTTTTCTTCATAAAATGACTTGAGGAATCACACTCTAAAATATTAGCACGTCATTAAGGAACACCCATAGACAATTTACCTTTAGATAAACAAACAATAATCACGAATGTGGCAGTTTTATGGCCTCGCGCATGTAAACAAAACTGGGAACTATTAGACATGCGCACTGCAACATTATCGTTTGACAAATGGGAAAATAGACAGGTCCGGGCTTTAAAATTTAAATTCTTGCTCATATGCCACCATAGAGGGTTTATTTTACCCCTATTTGGGCATAATACAATTATACAACTGCTGCAACTAGTACTAGTCATTGTTTATATTATAATCCGAGTCACTAAAAGCACAAACACAATTCACTAACTAAACTACACAAAAACCAGAAATCCATAAATATTAAACGCTAGTCCCACAATCCACGATAGCCGATCCGATAGCTGAAAACTTTAGAAAACTACAAGGAATCCGCAGAGAAGAGAAACCTTAAAACACAACAACAAAAATGGCTGCCGAGCCGGTTCTGGAGAGTATTCTTGAGCGCGTCGATTATTGTCGATAAAGTAGGACGGCCGATAACACGAGGTTTGTGCGCATGCACGAAGGTTCCCGAATGAAGACAGCTGATGACCGACGAGTCATGCGCTCGGACGCATTTTTTCACCCATAAAACGTAACTTTTGTTTGCGCAGGAGATAAGCTGTAGGTATCTAAAGGTAAATTGTCTATGGGAACACCATACCCTGTAAATCAAAATATAGCATGTGATTTTGGCTAAAAAAATTGTTTTTTCTTTAGGTTTACTAGTTTCAAAAAATATATGTCTGCCGTGCTATTGGAAATATTACAGAAACTCATTATGTTTATGGAAAAATTTTGTTACGAGGTTTTTTTTTTAATTAAAAGTGCCACCGTCTTTAACTGTACCTACCCATCATCTATTTTACCCCAAATTTTAAAACGAGTGAGTTTTGTTAAACTGACTAGCGCAAATCAAAAATAAACGCTCTACCTCCAAAATACAAACATGTGTTTCTTTTTCATTTGTAGGAACAAAATTCTATATACCTTACATTAGGAATTCTTCTGATGTGTAAAAGCTTACGGCCCAAATGCCTAACGAGCTTTGAGAAAAATAAACATTAAAATAAAGAGGGAGAAGCAGCGTTTTCACATCGCGTTCAAAACCATACGCTCTTGTTGGAAAACTGTAGGCAAATATTTTTCCTTGCTGGAGGCCAGAAGTGAAAAGCTCTATATATGGTGGTAAAGTTTTGGATTAAAACGTAAGATGAAATAAAACGTTATGTTAATGATGGTTAATGTTTCGTTATCGACCGTTGAAAGGGAAAGTAACATAAACGGCTCACGCGCGTTTCAGTGGCTCCCCAACGAAATGGGTAATTTTCAGTCGATTTTTAAGAAAAAATATCAAATTATACCACAGACATATAATGAGGAGACCAAACTTTTTACATTTTATCCCGATCACAGTTCGTTTTTAACAGAAATCAACAATGACAAATTTTTGCTGATTGCCGTAGATCTACTGCCTACGTTTGAAAACGTAGGTTATATGAATTATAGTATTTGTGATGTGTGCCTATTAAGCAAAAATAATATACTAAATATATATATATATTTTTTTATGGTCAAGCACAAGCACTTTAGGAAAAATCCTTTAAGGCGCTCTGGGAGCGGTGCGTGTGCGAAGAAAGCGATTCACGTTTTTCTTAAATCGTTGGAGGTTATATTCGGTTGGAAACATGGTCTCAGAAATGCCGTTCCACAAAGATGACGTCCTCCCAATGAAAGAGTTCTGAAACAATGATGTTCGGGGTGTACTAAGTTGAACCACATAGGGATGGGCGGCATTGGTTCGTCGTGTGTTTCTGCTATGCATTACTCTAGGTGGAATCGAGCGGGCAATATCTGTCGAACACTTGCCATGGAAATATCTGTAGAAGAGAGTCAAATCATCAACCTGTCTTCGATGTTCTAAGCTGTCGAGGTTCTTAGTCAGCTCGTGGTCGCCGATTAGACGAACGGCTCTCCTTTGGATGGAATCCAACAACCGAAGGGTATACTTCGGTGCAGAACTCCAGATATGAGAGCAGTATTCCTGTGGAGTGTCAAAAGTTGTTGAGGTGTATACAACTTTTTGGTACGGAAAAGTATACCGAGCTTCTGAGAAGCTGCCCTGGCGATTGCCACAACGTGATTATGCCAAGACATATTTCCTCCCAGGTTGACACCCAGCAAATTAATAGACGAAGTCAGTGGAATTGCGTGTCCTGCCATAACGATATCGGGTTCTGCAATGTTAACCTTTTTAGAGAAAACTGATGCCTGGGTTTTTTGAGCGTTAAATTCGACTTGGTTACTGTCACCCCAAGACAAAATTTCTTCCAGGTCTTTATTGAGGTGTGATACCTCATGTTGTCTGCGAAGATGTGCGTCAGCAGCCGATGTTTGAGATTTTAAAGTAAAAGATGAGATAAGTGTGATGTCGTCAGCAAAGCTATATATTGGATTTTCTGTTTTCGCTAGAAGGTCGTTAATGTACAGTAAGAAGAGAGTGGGGGATAATATGGATCCTTGAGGAACACCAGCCTTGTTGGTGAAGGTGTCTGAGAGAAACCCGTCAATCGCCACTTGCAGAGAACGGTCCTTGAGGAAGCTAGACAACCATGAACAAAATCGACCGGGCATACCATAAGAACGCAGTTTACTTAGGAGCCCCTCGTGCCAGACACGGTCAAAGGCTTTAGAGATGTCCAGTGCAATAGCCCGGGACTCCCCATGATGTTCGATTGCGTTGCTCCAAAGATGAGTGCCATAGGCTAGAAAGTCTCCTGTTGATCTGGACTTACGAAAACCATACTGATGGTCGCTGATAATTTTAAAGTCTTCTAGGTATTTTAGAAGTTGTTGGTTAATAGCTTTCTCCATCACCTTTGATATAACTGAAAGCAATGCGACTGGTCGATAGTTGTTTGGCAGGGTTTTCTTGCTTTTCTTTGGTATAGGCTGGACTCGCCCCTTTTTCCAGCAAGATGGAAATATTCCTTTTTTGTAGGATAGGTTAAAAAGTCTACAAAATACTGGTGTGAGTTCATCATTTCTTGAGCACTATAATATGTGTATTTTTTTAAATTTTCTACTAGTCAAATTATTTAGAGTTTCCTAATGATATCAAATTATATTGTTTTGGGAAAATAACAACGGAAACGCTGTACGAATGTTTTTACTGCAAGTGACGCAGAATTTTCTATATTCATTCATCTAACGTTACAGTGTTGATTAGCGGTGTTTGTAAACAATTGCGTTTTTCAACTAATTTTTAGCATTTTTTCGAAATAGAAGTATTTAGTGCTATTTATTATTATTTACCATGGTTCGCCAGTGCGCAGTGTGTAAGTAAGATATCTGACTATTCTAACTCTGGATCAATATTTCGGCGGTAAGTAAGGTTATTTAAGGTATTTTTTTAGCTCAAAAGCAATGATGTAGATAGTTCTGTATTTTAAGTAATTGTTGCAAAATAAATGGATTGTTTTTGATCCTAAAAAAAACAAAAACAAATTTGATTAAGGCAAACCATAGTTATGAGTATTTCTTTTAACAGAGGTTCATCCTCCTCATAACAGTATATTTTACGAGTTCGACCAAAATATATTGAATCAAGGTATGTACCTAATACATTATATTTCTAAAAATAAAGCCGGGTTTATAGCTATTCATAACTTTAATGCATAGTTAATAAACGTAAACTTATAATACGTAACGTAATACGTAAGACACACATATTAGTTATAATGATTTTTAATTTTTAGCAATTTTAAGTTTTAAAACTGACACTTGACACTCAGTAGACATAACGTCAACAAGGTATTCACTTCGTTGTGCTGAAATTTTTACTAGTTTATAAGAAATGAAAATAAGTAATAAACTTGCTACTGCCTTGGCCGGAGTGCCACTTTACTTAACCATGGTGACCGCTAAATCTGCTATAGTTGCCAATAAGCAACGAAGAGTGAGAAGATTTGGTGTGAGACCCATGAAGGTATTTTTGTTACATTATTTCATGCAATGAAAGAACTTGAGTGGAATGAAGAATAACAAAGTCACCTCATCAATTGAACTTGAATAAATTCTCTCTCTGAATAATTTTAATGACAATGAACTTTTATTGAAATTCAAATGAAAATTTGGGGTTATGTTATTTCATCTGTCAGAGAACATTGTGTATAGATAGTTTTTGTCTTCCTTGGTGGTTAGGTAGAATAGCGATGGCTAGACCTCGCAACCAAAATACAATAGTATACTGTATAAATTTTGTTTATATAAAAATAAAAGACCTGTTTATTTTATTTATTTAATATATAAACCTTGCCTAACGCAATATAACCACCGACATCTGGGTCTGATAGACTAACTGAGCTATCCTGGCTAAATGTTTCTACATTGCTGCACCCTGTTTCACAAAGTCGTTAAATATGGTAAACAAAGTTATCTTCATCGTAGGGTTGTTTCGTTCGGACGTACATAATATAAACATTCGTAGGAATGATCAGCTTACTATTCCTCAGCATCGCACATCACAGTTTCAGAGGGCTTTTTCTTATACTATTTGCAAATGTCCCGAATAATCTAAAGAAGCTTGAGCCAAACAATTTTAAGCGTACCTTAAAAAAACAGCTAATAGATAATAGAATTATAGTTAATTTTAATATTTAGCTCAAATGTAAAATGAAATTAATCCATTCATTAATTAAAATGGGTAGATTAATTAGTTAATTATATATTGTTAAAATAGTAACTAAGATCTTAGGGTTCATATTAATGTTTACGTTATAGATTTTAGATTCTAGGGCTATATGAAAGAGTGGGCTCTGTGTGTATGCAAATACACCTTTGCTTAAATATAGTCCTTTTTGATTCAACGAACAGTAAGTTAATTCATGTATTTTCTTTTAGATTTATATGTACATTCTTAAAGATGCTGTTTTGTTGAAAATAAATAAATAATAACTTCGTGCATAATATGCATTTATACACACTGATAAAACTGTTTTCCTTTAAACAAATAAACTGATTTATTGGTGACAAATAAATATGATTTTAATTAACTCAGTTTTATTTAATTAAAATATGTCAGAGTATTTGTTTTTATTTGTAAAATGATTTGACTGTTGGCGGATTTATGTCAAACAACGCAAGCTTTAAAATAAATATCTAAGCAATAAACTACAAAAGTTCAAATTCCAAATAATTTATTATTTACGCGAAATAATCCCGTATTAGGAACTAAATACCGTTAACCATAAATTAAATCCTTAAAAACGAACTATTTCAACAACTTGGTCATTTAACTTTAATAATTAGGTATTAAAACCAAATCCTTAATTATTAAAAGCTACCCCGGTAATCGGAAGACGTCACCCGCATTGAATAATATGATTGGTCGCACAAATGGCATGATGCGTCGTCGTTTGGACCTGTTGTCCTGTCGACCTAACTTTAAGTTTTGTCTTCCGTCGCCATTTTTCCAGATAGCTACACAGCACACCTCATTGCATCTTAAAAGTGAAAACCAGCAGTGAATTAAAATACAGATCAAAAAGTTAGCGTTGTTTATTGATACTACCTTATGTGTTTGTTGTGTGATAATTTCAGTGTTTGTGTATAAAATTTATTTATTATATTTCAATATGAAAGATGCAATGCCAAATGCCATGCCATTGATGCATGTGTATCTTACTCAAATGGGGTATACCCCACCATCTTTTCCAAGGTAGGAAACGATTTGGATATTTTGGTTATTCCATGATACGACTCAATAATACTTATTATACCTAGGTATTTTTTTATAAACACAAAATACTTTTAAGAAAAATTACTTAACATAGTAGTTATTTGTCTAAATTAATAGTTTTTTTTTAATTTCAAACTAACACTTAAGAGCTCTCCATCGAGCCGTTAAAACTGCGTTTTTATCGTGAAAACACGACGTACCCACGTTCCAATCTACTGAGAAGTTATTGTACCAGATTAATTAGCTTCGAAAGAAAAATTGTAAACCTAAATGATCCTTGCAAAATGTTCTAGTTTTAGTTTTTTCAAAAAAGAAATTTCAAAAAAATTATTTAGATGTAATGTTGGCCATAAAACTGTAGTTTTTAAAATGTCTTGATATTGCCATTTTGGCCTTATTCAAAAACCTAAAACAAAAGCATTTTGCCCACATCCCTTAACTTTTAAATTCTCTTTAGTTTTTGTTATAATTTAAAGTGGTTCTTTAGTTATTGACTGGAATGTAAACCCCAGTTAATGGCGAAAACTAGCGAGTATTCTTAAATTTTTGGTTTGCAAGGTTGTATTATTATGATTTTATTTCTTAGATCATTAATAAGTATTGTGTATTTTTAAAAATGTATATCTTTAAGCGTTAAGTTAATACAGTAGTATCAATTTATTTTCAAGATTGATATGTTAAATTATCTGCTTAATACATTTAAAAAAATGTAATGTAACATGTATTTCTTAAACTATTTTGTTCTTAGTTCTCTCTTATGCCTAACAACTAAATAGTAATAGTTTTTTTTTTAAATTAGTACCTATATAGTTTGTGCAAACACTTTTTCACATTATTTTACTAGTTTTATGACAGATGTTGCTCAGCCATTTTATTTAGATTTTCTGTTCTGATGTTTATTCTAACTATGTAATAAATGCATTAAAACAACAATCTTTTAATTTTATTTTACCTTATAATATATATACCAATTAGTATAAGCCATTGCGATACTTAAACGATAAAATACAAACCTGCCACGATATTATTTTAAAATTTAGTTGTTTGAAATTAGAACTTTAGTTTTTTTCTGTTTATTGGATAGCATGGGGGTAGAGGGATTAATTTCAGTAAAATCAAGGATAAGTTTCAGTGAAATCAAGGATGTATTTAAAACAAATAACTTAAATTGTTGAAAGGAAATAAACGACTGTGATCGCAAATAAAATACTTAACAAAAATCAAACAAATATGTATTTCAATTAAAAAAGTTGTTGTGACGGCAAATACATATTGAACAAAAGTAAACAAATAAATACTTTAATAAAATATGTACAAATTTCATTGAAATAAATATTTTATTAATTTAACTTCAAAATTATTCATTTTAAATCATTAACGCATTTCATTTAAGTTAGGAGAAATTTGAATAAAATAAATATTAGCTGAAATTTTGTAAAGAGTGATTACTTCTGAATAAAAAATTATTTGTACCAAATCGAATAATAGTAAAACTTTAAATAATTTCGTGGTACAATTCAAATACATAATTGTTTGGCTAATAGGAAACAAATATTTATTTGAGTGAATTGCAAATTTTTTTAATTCAAATAATTAATTTTATTAGTGCACTAATATATAAATTAATAGTAAACACTGAGTGTGTAAAAGCTAGTGTGTATGTAAGTAAAAAATAATTACAGCCACTACAAATTTGTTTTGCAAGCTTTTATCTCAATGGTATAATAAATTACGGTGTTTAAAACTATTGAAATAATCTTAAAATTTTGTTCTACAATGTTATAACGCATAATACTGCCTCCGGTATATATGTATTTTTTTAATAATGTAAAAAAATGTTTCATTTGAAAGTCCGAAAAAAAAGCGCTTCCGACACAACAATTTTTTATACATTATCATCATTAACGTTGGCTTTTATTAGCGGCAACTCGTGACCGTAGTATAGAGAGTATAAAAATAAAAAAAAAACTTGTGGGAAATTACCTCATAGTGTTTTTATTAAGATGCAGTTTGTTTCTAAATTGCAGAACATCAAATAAAATTGAAACAATGCATTTATTGTTTTATTGTTATACACGGTCATAAAGTGTACTTTAACGTGCTTTTTGCGATGGAAAATTTATGGTGAATTAATTTATGAGGCACCTGTATTATTTACATTTTTATCGCTTTTTTATAGGAAAACTCGCGCACGTTTTAACAAAAAAAAGTGTCAAGTATAAAAGTAAGTGCGGCATAAATTTTATTAGGTTGAGAACAACTCGCCTTTAGTTAGAAGAGCCGAAATTTGACATTCAACAAAAATAATTAGGAGACAAGCCAGGGGTTCAAATACTAAGCATTTTTATAGCTGACATCTTTTTGACAGCAAAACTATTCCTTCAAAAAATAAGAAAGTTTTGGAACCCGCGTAGCGAATTCGGAGCTGATACTAGGTCAACAGTTTAATCAAAAATTAAGTGATGTTGAATTACCTACGTGGAATTCTTTTAAAAGCATTGTTTAGGAGTTTTTAGGAAACAAAAAAGCAGAAAAATACGAAAAAAATTGTAGAAGAGCTACTGCAAAACACGCTGTCGTTCCACCAATGTATACTAACATTGGAGCAACGCTACCAAGGCAGATGGGATCCAGCAATGATGGGGAATGATTGTTGGTTTCTTATGAGAGAAAACAATAAGGAATATAAACGAAAGTCAGCATTTGCAAAAAGTTTACTTACTGTAATTGTATTTTCATGCGTATTTTTGTAAATACAACCTGTTATCCTTAGAATAGCATGTTTATTTTTCTTGGTTTCAACTTATGAATAAATATTATATAAAAATGTTTGTATGAAATTTAAAAAAAAAGTGGTGGAAAATTTTGGTTGTTGAATGCTCAATCAGGATGCTTTAAACCCCCCTGTACAGTCATTGTAATATCAGTCGCAATTTTTTTTTATATTTGTTGACGACTAGTGTAATTTCCTAGTATTATACTTATGTAGTCTTATTCTCCTATATATCAGTATTAGATTCAATAGAGTATAAGAAATTTTTGGTTGTTGGGGGGGAGGGGAGGTGGAGGCAGCAGGGGCGAGGCCAGCAAAATGGCGGCCTAGTGGCCTTTAAAAAAAAACTGTCAACCCATAGTTGCTAGGCTCTAGTTTCCTTCACACATCTCAGTCATTTAGAGGACTTTAAAAATCACATCCTTTACTGCTTACAATTTATAAAATACATTGTTTTTATTTTTGTCTGTTTAAAGAAGGATTATGCTCTGTTAAATAACGTATTTTATAGAGCACAAGTTGGGGTGGGGGGGTAGGTGGAGGTGGGTATAGTTAGTGTTTGCCCTAGGACGTCACCTACCCTAAACACCACCTGACAAGTAAAATTGTATTTTTTTTACGAAAAGATATTATTATTTATAATAAAATTACCTTGACATTGTTGACACCAAAGGTGATATAAGGTTTGATAATATCCATTGACTGACCATAGACATAAATATATTTATTTAAAGAACCTGAACTACAATAGGCTGTGCTTTAAAGATAAAAAAAACCTTTATTTAAAAAAAAAACATTGCACTCTTCTTTCAATGCGAGAAAAGTTGCATTATTTTAAATAAAATCTTTATCTGTCTTATTTGATTTAAAACGTTTAGAAAATGTCATAATATCCTGGGACCCCCCGTATTTCTCCTTTTCCAGTCTATATAATATATAAAATCCTGGGTCTGGGCATGTTTTATAAATAGATAGAATATTCAAACTTTATAAAAGGAAGCCATAAAATGTTAAATCTAATACCGATCGTGACAATTTTAACGATAATCGGCGCCAACTTGCTACTAATAATAATTTGGGTTCCAACTTTAAGCAATACTAACCTTACATCAATTTGTCCCGGCTATCTAATAGCAGCAAATTAATAGTCAACATCAACAAACGAAATCAACATCTAGTAGTTAATCTTAATCATTCACTCAACAACCAATTACACTGTCAAACACTATATGAGATAACACCGAACGTGATGAAAATTTTTGTAACTATAAGTTTCTCGGTTATTCCTATTTTTTCACAAAATGTACAGTTTCGAAAAACCCGCCAAAAAATTTAAAAAGTGGCGAATTTTGCACGCAACGTGATTATCTCGAAACTTTCGAATAAAGTATAGCAGGATGAGCTGGTGGCACGACGCGCGTCCTGAGACTGCCGCGGCCGGCGTATCGCGACGCGGCGCTCGCTCCTGCTTGATTTTGATACGCGCCGCAGGATGGTCCACTGATAATGGTCGGACGTCGGAAAGATTTATTGTTAATTACTGGTGGTGTCTATTTCTTTTTTAAATTTGTAATGCGCTTTTTCTGCAAACTATAATTGATAATGGTTTATTGATTTTAAACCGACAGAAATCGATTTAACGGGTTCAAAATATATTATATTTTGCACATACCAAAAACCAAGAATTAAGCTAAGCTAATTAAGCTTTCATTGTAAGAAAATTGTTTCTGGTAATATCATTTATCTTACAGTCAAAGTTATTGATTACCCACTAAACAGGGTACTTAAGTTACTCATGTATGCTACAATGCTACTACATTGGGGCAGTTTTGTAAGTTTTGTTTGTTACCCTTTAGAGTGTTTGCTGTTATGAAACTTTTGAAAGTACCGTGCGAGCAAAAATTATTTGCATCAAAGAGGGCTTGAAAAAAAAATGTGGGGCTTGGTTTAGATCACAATGATATGGGGACGATATATCTAACCAAATCTAGGTTAAAATTTTGTCAAATTCATATTATGACATGATATGCTAAACTAATGAGTAATAAAATAAGTAGACAAACACAAATATATTTTTGTTGTTTACAAAATTAACAAAGTAGGAATATACAGGGGCAATTCTACAAGGCTTGGTCGTAATTCTATATCGAAGAGATATTTACCATGTATCGCTTTTTTAAATATTACAAAATGTTCTATATTACTTGGCTTAGATGTAAATTTCATGTTTTTAAGCCTCACATTTAAAGTATAAGCTAGTAAAGACGCATAACTCGATTGACACTCACGACCGTCACACGGGTTTTTAGTGGTCAATATAATCGGAACTAGAGCCAATACCGACTAAACGACACAGCGCCATATTGTATTCGGTGTAAAGGCACGCGACAAGCAGTAAAGAAGTGTTATTTCGTACAATTGACTAATTTTCGCTCATTTCTAAGGTAAGTTTAATATTTGTCCCCATTTGTTCTTTCTTGACCGTCACGCTATTTATTTTAACATTTATTAAGGGAATAATACACACATATATTTTTATTTCTTGATTTCTTGTGCAAATTCTATACCTAACCTCACTTCATTATTATATCAGTTCTGAATACGATATTCAGTCATTTTATCTAGCGGCCCTCATGACCGTCACACTCATAACCGTCACGGGATACGAAAAATTAAATGTGACGGTCTTGAGGCCCTAGTGACGGTTATGAGAAATTTAATCGATTCAGTTAATAAAGCTTCCTATAGTACGTTTTAGTTTCTATAAACCTATAATATAGGTAGTATATACTTTTTTTCGATAACAGTATTAATTTAAATGTTAAGATTAAAATTAAAAATATTGATCTCGGAGTTTTTAGAAATTCTTATTTTTGTACTCTATAGCGTACCAATGGACCAAATCAAAAATGGTTTGAGCATGTCAGGGCCAAGCAGGCCCCCTTTAGATACACACAAATTAAAAGCCAAATTAAAAAAAATGAGGGAACAAGCTCACATTAATTACCTTGAACGGCAGAAAGAAGCAAAACGATTGAAGCTGGTTGCAAGAAACTCCGAAAAAATAAAAACAACAAAAAAATCTTACTTTGACGGAACTAAAAGTGAACAAAAAAATTAAGAAGCAACTGAAGAAATGTTGGGAGGTTCTCAAAACAAAAATGTTGGCCTGACAGATTATGATACTAACCCCCCACAAATACAGGCTAAGGTAGAAAGCTTCCATAAGATTGATAAAAATACTAATGATAAGACTGATGCCCAAGAGAAACTGACTGATGTAGATTATAAAATTAACGTGGAAGAAATAGAAATAGGTCAACAAAAAGAGTTGAAAACGATGATCAAATCACAACGATGGAATTTGAGAATTCCTCAGCCAAAAACATCGGGTGGCAATATTATATGTGTAGATAAAAAACAGAAAAAAGCAAAAGTTAAAACCGCACACAAAATGAAATCTAAAGCTGTATCCTCATTGACAGAAAAGAAAAGGAGAGATGCAGCAGAGCGAAAGAGAAAACAAAGAGAGCGGATTAGAGCTGATAATGTGAAGCATGAGCGATCTAAAGAAGCAGAAAAGGAAAGGAGTCGCAAGAGAAGGGAAGAAGGAAAAATTAAAAAGATTGGAGATATGTCTGAAAGGGAAAAGAGAACGCAGAGAAAATCATGGAGGAAAAATTATCACCGTTATGCAGATAACCTTAAGAAAAGAAAAGAAGTAGAGGACATTATAAAACAAAACACTCCACCGGTTTCGGATGGCGAAGAAATGTTTTATGAAGGTATTCAGGATAATAACTTACGAAATGCTGCTGTAAGATCTTCACATCGGAGTGCTGTAAAAAGACTTAAAAGAAAACACGTCAAAGAAATATCAACTCTTGAAGAAAAAGTTAAGAGTTGCAAATCATTGGCCAATGCGTGGAAACAAAAGTGTGCGAGACTACAACGGCAGAAGACTGGCTCCCCGTCACCTAATACCAAGGCAAATATCATAATGCGCGGAGGACAGGAAGTGGTTAAGCGAAAGTTAATGTTGGGCGAAATATTATCTAAAAGTTTAACCACTCCGGCATCGTCAACATCAAAAAGGCAACTATCAATCGAAAGAGACATCCTGAGTAAGCGCCTTCACCCATCAGAAAACAACATTACCAAATACAAAATGAAAGAACAGATAAAAGAATTACTTGGCCGGCACTGTGTTCAAAAAAAGCTAGCAAATTATAACGAACAAATTAAAACTCACACTACAAAAGGTTTAAAAAAGCTTAATCCTCTTAAAGAAGAAATAGTTTCATTTTTTGAAGATGATGGTAGTTCATATTTCACACCAGGAAAACGAGATACCATAACTAGACGAAAAATAAAGAAGCAAAAGCGATACTTGTGTGAAAATTTATTAGTTCTTCATAAAAAATTTGAAGAAACGAAAAACAAAAAAATTTCATATTCGCTGTTTTGTCGGAACAAACCATTTTGGGTAGTCAAAAGGAAAATATCTGAAAGAGATACATGCATGTGCACCTACCACGAGAATTTTAATTTGAAATTTGCTAAATGTAAATTTTTAAAATTGGTAAATTTTGCATCCGCTTCTGAATTAATTGCATCCCTGTGCTGCAACATAAAACAAAAAAAATGCATGTATCAGTGTAATGAATGTAAAGATAGATCGATAATTTTTGAAAAAGTGGAAGAATCAGTCGTCGACGATTTAACGTTCTACTTTGAATGGAAAAACGTGTCGGAAGAAAGAGAAAAAATGGGAAAACAATTTACTGTAAAAATAACAAAAAAGGTGAAAATTCCGTGCACAATTACAGAAATAAAGGAGGCATTAGAAAAATGTATTGCGAGCTTCATGCAGCATAAGTACAGGTCATACCATCAACAAACATTTTCTAGAGTGCTGAAAACAGAATTAAAGCCAGACGAAGTATTTGTAATCATAGACTTTTCTGAAAATTATCAATTAAAATATTCTACCGAGATTCAAAGCTGTCATTTCGGTGCATCTAACAGTCAAGTAACCCTTCATACAGGAGCATACTACGTGCATGAATCGCTCAATAAAGGTAGCGGAATCGAAACGTTTTGTACTGTGTCCGATTCTCCTCGGCATGATGCAGCGGCAATATGGGCCCATCTACTTCCTATTCTTAAGCACATAAGAGCACAGTTTTCATCTATCACAAAAGTACATATCCTTAGTGATGGACCTACTAAACAATATAGAAATAAAACAAATCTTTATCTGCTTGGCCATTTTATGAATGAACTGGGCTTTGAATCTGCATCATATAACTTCAGCGAGGCTGGACATGGAAAAAGTGTTGCAGATGGGGTTGGTGGGACAGTGAAAAGGATGGCGGATAATATGGTAGCAAATGGAAAGGACGTCATAACAATAGACGATTTTATCGAATCAAACAAAGACACAAAAATAAAAATAATTCGCGTTGATGAGATAGCAACCAGAGAAACAGACCAAATTTTACTGGAAACAAATCTGAAAGCAATCCCTAATACTATGAAACTGCACCAAGTGGGTTTTCAATCAAGAAACTGGCACAGTCTCCACCTCAGATATCTGTCCTGCATGGAATGTCGAAATACATTCATTTGTGAGCATTTTCCAACACAACCACCTACTTTTGAATTTAGTCAAAAAGGCTTCACAACAAAACGTATCCTTTTTAATTATTTATGGTGCCAGTAAATAAACATCTTTAGTTTTGTGTGTAATTACAATCATTATATTATGATGCATTTTCATAGAAATTCCACTTTCCATTTTCGTTAGGAAAATGTTTATTTTAAAACACTATACATACTTTGGTAGATAAAGAATAAGTTGGCAATTAAAAATTATTTTAATACATTTTTTCTATTTTTCTTAATCAATACATCAGGTGTCAAGAAGAATCCTAAAGAAATCCTCCCTTTCGACGGTCAAGAAAATAATTCAACCCATATCGTAGACCATCAATTGCACAATATTACAATTGACAGCTGGGTAGCAGTTATCTATGATAACATTTGGTACCCTGGCTTGGTGAAAGAAGTAAACCAAGAAAAATTAGTAATTACATTTTTGCAACCTAACGGTCGATATTTCCAATGGCCTTCGAGAGAAGATGTTCAAATTGTCAACTGTGGCGGTATACTACGCATTTTGGAACCACCTTTAAAAAAATCTTCTCGAGTGTACGAGATTCCAAACAGAGAAGAGATAGACGAACAATGTTCTCAGTTTTTACAATAAATATCCCATTTTACTTTGCTTTAACACACCTGTATATTTAAGTTTTTCAAACTATAAAAATCGTTTTGTCTTGAAAGCTTATTATCTTAGTTTAAGTTCCTATTTATGTATTTCTCAAAGGATCTATAAATAAAAAATGTTTATAGCCTTTTAAATAAGTTAATAAAAATGTTTCCTTAACATTTTATTTTCCATTGCTGACGCCCTAAGTACACGACCGTTTCGCAAGACTCATAACCATCACACACCCGTCACGCCTAACTCAAGACCGTCACTGTATACAGTATCATATTTATAATTGTATAATAAATTTTGGTATTCACATTATGACTTATTCTCTTCTGAAATATAAACAAAACTATGCACAAGTCACAAATAAAAATCATAAAAGTCTGTTTTAGTTGATACAATTAATTAAAAGTCTAATGTTTTGGTATCAAATTATTAAAATCAGATATTTCTTGTTATACTACGTTTTATTCTATGTATGGCGGTAACGAACAACAAAATTCTATCTTATTTCATATAGACCATGTTTTATTCTTCAAAACAAAACCGACTTGATAACCATACAATATATATTTTATGCCATTAAATGGTATAAATGTTTGTGATGGTCGTGAGTTTGGTTATGCGTTTTACTGGGGATAAACACCTATGAAAATTTTTTACGTGAAAATAAGTGGGTGCCGCTATGCGTATTTAAAGATTAGACACTACAACAACCTCAAAAAAATAACCAATTGTTAGGTCCCAGGCAATTTATTTTGGAAAATTATCAATCGTGTATCGACCATGCTCTGTAGAAATACCCACAGAAAGAAAAAGAAAAATAATTACATAAATTGCTGAAATTGGCTACCGCCATACTCCAAGCATAAATTCACACGTCTCTTCATATTTTCGAAAGTGTTGACCAGCTTCTCTGGAGAAATGTTACCACATTTTTGGATAATCCTTTCTTCTAAATTTGCAACTGGTGTTTTAAAAATAGTGTTCTTTAAATGAGGAAAAACGAAGTAATCCATAACCGTTAAACATGGTGATCTAGATGGGAATTCAATGTCTGATCAAATACTGATCAATCTGTCGTCGAAAAAATTGCATAAGTCAGTGGTTCCCAAACTTTTTCAGTTTGCGGCGCACTTACAGGTTTAGTATTTTGTCAGGGCGCCCTCACTCACAGCATGTATATAGTCGTGTCCAAGAAAGTGCTGCAACACATAAATGAAAACAACTCCAATCTAACGCTGGTGGTGCCCTTGGTTATTCCTCGCGGCGCCCCAGGGCGCCGCGGCGCACACTTTGGGAACCACTGGCATAAGTAGTTAATACGTAGTTTCGGCGGCTGTATGGGCGATTGCACCGTCCTGTTGAAAATATCCAAAACGTAGTTCGTCGTCAAGTAATTGCTCCACAAATGGATTCAAAATATTGTCGGTATATATAGGGTAGACTCGGGCAGCAAGGGTCACTTTAAATGAAACTCGTGTATATCCGAAAGTATGATAGTTAGATGATGTTTCAACATTGATTGACTTAAAGTAGGGTTTCTATTTTTAATTGCTATAATAATTTTTATAGATGCATGATTTTTTATCATTTTAATTAGATATATTTCAATGAGTGCTTTTGACTCTTCTTGCCCTACCCCACCGGGCAAAAAGGATATAGCATAAGGGCAAAAAGAGTCAATCCTGAAAAAAAAGGAATTATGGTAAGTAATTGCGTTTTTTAAAACATTATTTATTTAAAAACAAAAAAATAAAGACTTTTATAAACTACATAAATACAAAACCAAAAGTATTTTTCTAAAATAAACAAATATAAAACTCTAGCTGAGCTGAGCTAAGCTCAAAGGATAAGATCCATCTATACAAAATATAAAACAAGAAAAAATGGAACCAATCTAAAGTTGGTTACAATAAACTTAGATGTGTTTGCGCGACATAATAACTTTATCACGACAATTGTCGCAAATGAAGATTCCAGTTTTGTAATCAGTGCACAATGCGTGTGCCCACAGTTGGCATATGTTGCACTGGATCCATTTTTCGCCGGACGCCGAGTTGCCGAAAGTGTCACCACATAATAAACAAGGTACACTATCTTCTTCAGGAGAAAAACTTTCTTTCGGCTTTTTTGGAATTATAAAAGTAGGCTGTTCAATCGATCCTGAAATTTTACGCTTAACTGCATTTTTTTTCTGGCTGTTTTGTGCCTGGCTTCGAATTTCTTCCTTCACTGGGGTTGAAGTGAGAACTTCAGACTTCTGAGTTTTTCTTTTTGTAACTTTTGTTCGGTTTTCGCATTTTGGCAGGGCACACAAATCCGAAAGTAGAACCTTTTTCTTTTTATTTGTTGAGCTACATGAAGTTGATGGTATATTTTCGTCTTCAAATGACACGGTTGGATCATTGTTGTTTATGTTTTGGACAGAATCATCATCTTGATTAGGCTCTTCGATATTTTGAATGATTGAAGTGGAAATGCCATCTTGAGTGACTGCAACAGACCCGGTTGTCACAGGGCCGGTAACCGTTGTGTCATTTTCTAAATTTTCCAAACTTATATTTTGCTCCTCCATTTCTGTAACATCAGAGGGCAAGAAATCTAAATCTGTAAAGACATCTTTATCACAATCTAATATACCCGTTTTTCGGAACCCACTAATTGCGTTTGAAGGCGTGGCAGCTTTTAGGTAGGCCTCAGAAAATATTACGCCAATGTCAAAGAAAGATATATGTTGCGATGGATGAGTTTTTTGCCATTTATCCATGGCACATTGAAAATATTTGCCAAATGGACCGTAAACCGATACATCAAGCGGTTGTAACTTGTGTGTGCTGTGTGGCGGTACAGTTAACAGGACAACATTGTTTTCGTAAGCATAATCCAAAACTTTAATAGCTCGATGAGATGCGTGGTTGTCCAGTATTAACAAACACTTATTGTCAGCTGAAGGTCTTACGCTTTTTACAAAAAATTGCAGCCATTCCAGAAAAGAATCAGTGCTTATCCAGCCGGAATCTGTTACTAAATCCAATGTTCCTGGAGGACAACCATTTAAGTATCGCGGGTTCCTTTTCTTCCTTGGAAACACAAGTGTTGGTGGGATATATTTGCCTGTTGCAGAACAACAAAACAGGGAAGTTATAAGTGTGCCACGCTCTGCTGATGAAATGCTTCCGACTATTTTTTTTCCAACCATCGAAACCACCTTTGGCGGCTTTTTAGCAGAGGTCTGAATACCTGTTTCGTCTACATTATACACTTTATCTAAGATGATTTTATGTGTGTCCATAGCAGTTTTTAAATTTTTAAAAAATAACTCAACCTGAGGTCTATTGAACCCCCGTGCCCTAGCTATGCTCGTAGGTTCAGGCTGTCGGAGACTTAATTCAGGGTGACGATGCATGAAATTTTGGTACCATTGTTCTCCCGCAGTATTATTACGAAATGGGTGTGCTATATTATTTCTTTCTGCATATTGGTAAGCAATTTCACACAAATTTTTTCTCGTTAACCCATAAAATCGGTTGTCCAGCTCTTTGATATAGTTAACAAATTCGACTTCTTCTACTGTGGAGAAAACTGGCTTGTATCTGCCCAAAGTCTTTTCTGCACATCCACTTTTTACATGTCTTTGTAGTGTTGAAAATTTAATTGGAATTGTGCTGAAGCCCGGCGTATCGACATTCCTGCTGCCACAGCCCCAAGAGCTCGTGCCATATCGTTTTCGCTCCAACTGGTGGCCCTACCTGACTTCCGTTTGTATTTATACACCATCTGAAAAGAAGAAAATAAAAAAAAATAGACCAATAGATATTGTAAAAAGAAAATTTGGCATACCGGGCAAAAAGGGTCATGATCCTTTTTGCCCGACCCGTCTTGCCCGATCTGGCAACTATGGATAAATCTAAATCTAGGCAAAACAAATATCAACTGACATAAAATATATTGAGGTTAGGTATTACCTTAATGTCCGCTCTTTGTAAATATATGCATAGTTTGTGGGTAAAGTGCGGGATGGCAAAGTAATCGCCAAAAACAAATAGACAATTCTTGTCTTCAATCACTTTAAATACACTTTTCACTAAATAAAAATCTTGCGAAAAAACGATGATAGTGCAGAAGTCGGCCGCTATTAGAAGAGTGTTGGTCCGTGCAGAAAACCCTTGTTGCCAAATTTGATCGCACTTCCGGCCGTAAATATTTAGGTGATTCTTCTTGCCCACTATACCCTTTATGCCCGAGTCTACCCTACCGCTGTGCTGTAACTGTGTCATGGAAAAAAATAGGACCAACAATTTTTCTTCAAGAAACAGCTAAGCAGACACCAATTTTTTAAGGGTGCAATGGAGACAAAAAAATGGGGATTTTCACTACTTCACATGCGTGTATTCTAAGAATTCACATAACCGGAGAGGTGGAACCAGGCTTTATCCGAAAAAAAGTCAGGTCTAATAAATCATTTCTTTCCAATAAATTTTGGGTAAACCATTGAGTAATTCCTGCGTCATTCAAAATCTGCGGCTTGTATTTCTTGGAATACTTGCACTTTATAAGGAAATAAATTTAGCTGCTTAAGAATAGTCCTGCATGTTCCATAAGATCTTCCCACTTCTTGGGACAGGCGACTTATACAATTTGTTGTCGTATTTTGCATTATTTCACGAACGTTTGCAACAAGTTCTTCTGTTCTTACAGATGGTCTTTCTGCTCCTTTCTTGTGTTGTAAAGAACCTGTTTCTCTAAACACAGCCACGGTTCTTTTCAGCCAATGATAAAAATCCCCAGCAACGTTAGGAAAATGTGAAAATCGTCCATGCACAAATCACGTTACTTGTAACGACTGTCAAAGATGACGGAATAACTGATTGATTGTTAATTCAGATAGTTACGACACCCAACAGGTATTAAGCTTTACGTTTAAGCATTACGTCCTTAGATGCAAGGCCCTCTTTGATGCAAGTAATTTTTGCTCGCACGGTACCAGATGGAATATTTAATGGTTACTTACAAGTGCCACGCTGCTTATATAATTTTCTTGTTGCTTTTCGTTTATAAACTTGGATAACTTTTGCAATTAAAAGGTTGCCTGAAGTAAAAATTAAATTAATATTAAAACTGTTAAACAACGACATTAGATGTCGCCTGTCGCTTCATCTTCTCCTTGGCTTTCGCCTTTGTAAGTTTAAGTTGAACTCACCGTTTCCTTTTTTTTTGTCAGATTCAGAAACGAACTAATGAAAGACAAATGAAAACATAGGAGTGAACAGGCATCTTGTTTCTGCACATCGACAGCTGCATCTTACGCATAGTGACTGATAATCGAACTAATGGGCGAGTTTTTAAAGTAATTGAATTTGACATCACTTTCACTGAATCTGAATCTGAAATTTATCTAATTATTTTGTTTTAATGGTTTAAATAATCCTGTTTTATCTAACGTTTATGTATCTGAATGACTGATTTGTGAAACTCCTTGAAACTACAGGGTGATCCAAAACCATACATGCTACGACTTTGGGGAAAAATTCATTATGAAATATGGGCAAGAAAAAACACTGGAAATAATTTTTTAGTTACTAAAACCTATAGGGTGCGTACTCGCTATGCCATGATACAAAGTCCAAAATTTCTAATAATAACTGCAGTAAAATCTAGGTCAGAAATTAAGTTTTCACATGCTCTGTGATATCCTCTATAAATTTTGAAATTACAGTCCACTGCCGCCTTGGCAATAAATGTAACAATAATAATTATAGCCAAAAAACCTATTCCTGTAGGATTCGGAAAATTGCAAAACATTGCTAAAAGTCCAAATTGAATTACACCCTTTAGCTATTTTTGCGATAACTTTTAAGTGAGAAAAGGAAACGACTTGTAGTTTTTGCAGTTTTCTTTACTAACTTGTTAGCTATAGAATAGAGTTAAAATGGTTTCATGGTTGCATTTAATTTTTATTTAAGTAAATCGAAGCTAGAATTTTTTTTTCTGTTATTAACCGCAGGAATTATTTTTAATAATATTTATACAAACATTTAAACAGAATAAAACGTTCTATAAAATAAGCTATAGTTTGTTAAATTCAGTTAACGCAAACCGAAGTTATAGCCTTTTAATTAATTTTAGTTGTTACCCTTCTCTACGCTGTTACTGTGGTAACTATAAAAATAAATAATGTTTATTACAATATTTATAGAGATTATTACAGAGCATATAAAAACTTAATTTCTGACCTGCATTGTATTGCAGTTATTAGTAGAAATTTAGTACTTTGTATCATAGTATAGCGACTACGCACCCTAGCGTTAAAATTAGGAACCTAAAAATTGTTTCCAGTGAGTTTTTTGCTCATATTTCATAATAAATTTTTTACCCCAAAGTCGTAGTGGTTATGAAAATACAGCCGCTCGCCATACGTCGTGGATCCCGTGTATAAATTTGTAGTGTGTTTTGTATTTTTCTTGGCATGAGCTGTGCAGATATTCAGCCAGTCGCATATAGATATATTCTTTAACCAAACAATTTCCAAAGCTAATTAAGTATAGCTCCTAACCTAACATCCAAAATTTTGAAAACGAAGGGAAATAGACATCGAGACTTCTCGTTCTTGGCCGATCAGAATATTGTATAACAAACAAGTAGGCCAATGGGATTTTAAAACATTAGGATCACAATAGGAACTCAATCTAACTAGACCCATTTTAGGGTAAACCTATAGTGGCTCGTAAGCCGAAAGAAGGCATGCTACAACTTAATATTATTCTTATGCAAAAACTCATAGGTAATCATGAATATATGTTTGTATTTAAAAATGTGTGCCGCAGCCTACAGCCTGGGTTTTTTAATTTAGATATGAGGGTATGGCACCCCTTTGCAGGAATAGTTGTATTCTCCCGATACGAGACAGAGGTTATAGAAAGAAAACAAAATTCCGATTTCCGGAAAAAATATTGCGCAAAGCGGAAAATGGTTTAAAATAATGGGTTACATGACTTACATTCAAAAGGTGTTAGCTCTGCAAGACGCATTTTCTTGAAAAATGTGTGTCATTAAACCGGATTATCTAAATTTGCCCTACCCTCGGCCGTACGATTAGGTATTAGGTCAATATTATTCAAAATGAACATATAGTGCCTGCTGCTGCCATTATATTTTGAGCAATACCTGTTATACCAATATTGATCCGAATACACCAGAACTCTAAGTTGATAAAGATAGAATAGTAATTTCCAAATTATTCTTCTATCCCAATTGAGAATCATCCATTGGATTGTTATCCTTTGTGCCAAGAAAAAAGAATATCTTTTTGTTAACAAAAGGCAAAGGAATTATATAAGTTGAAAAAGAAGCTAAATACAGGGTATCCCATAACTTATGGGCCGTAGAGTAACTGGAGATACTAGACATCAAACTAAGCCGATTAAGTCATGTAAGTTTTTTCGGATTGTTACTCGTTCTAGAGATACAGGGTGTTGAAAGTAAAAGTTTATTCTCGAAAATAAGCCATAATTTTAAAACCGTTTAATGAATTGAATTGAAAGTTGGCAGTATTATGTTTTTATGAGCAAGAAATAAGAATTTGTAGAAATTTTTAGTTTTCACACTAGAGGGCGCTAGTTGCATACACTGGGCTTCATAAATCTATGATTTTTTTTCTTACCTATGTTAATAGGTGTTTTTCAATTAAAGTTTCTTTAAGAAGGGCATTTTCTGAGTCAAAAAGGTGTACTTGATTGATCTTAATATATTTAACGGTTTTCGAGATATTTCCCTTTAAACATCTCAAAGCATAAAAAAACATAGTACATAATTAAATTAATATTTTAATTATCACAACGCAATAAATTCGAAACAGTGGAACAAAAACAAGAAGCTCACTTTAGTAAATGTTGAAAGTGACGACCGTTGACCTCAATACACTTTATTAAACTTTTAACTAAATAAATAATAATATTAATAATAATAATAATAAACTTTTACTTTCAACACCCTGTATCTCTAGAACGAGTAACAATCCGAAAAAACTTATATGACTTAATCGGCTTAGTTTGATGTCTAGTATCTCCAGTTACTCTACGGCCCATAAGTTATGGGACACCCTGTATATCCCAAAGTAAGTTGAAGGCTGCTTATGAGTTGTACGAAACTTCGGTTTTTTACAAATTTACAAATCCTATTGGAGTTACTACAGAGTACTGAGTACCATATTCATATTATAATTAATATTGTTAATATGTTAGTGTTAATAAAACGGATTATAGAGTTGGTTTAAGTTTATGTTGTTATACCAGAAGACTTAAATGCTGTTATATTAGGTATTAGTAGAAGTATATATTGTAAATGGAGTAAAGGCTTGTTTACGTTGTGTAACAAGTTCCTTTATTGGTATTAAAATGTTGTTACCAGAAAAAATAATTTTTTGTATAGCGACCTAAAACTATCGTAATAATATTACAAGAAGCTATGTGAAAC
The DNA here is from genome assembly GCA_963969555.1 of Polydrusus pterygomalis. Taxonomy (NCBI): domain Eukaryota; kingdom Metazoa; phylum Arthropoda; class Insecta; order Coleoptera; family Curculionidae; genus Polydrusus; species Polydrusus pterygomalis. The sequence continues at coordinate 89,120,001 of OZ018377.1, read as the reverse complement.
TAAACAGTGTTACTCTTAACTTTGTCGCTTTTGCAGTCTTTGCAGCTTAATTCATTGTTGAAAACTTTCCATTCGCTTTTATTTTAATTAATGCAAGTAATTCTTTGAAGTTTTATATCTACACATTATTTACCATTTCGATTATTCGAAAATGACAAAAAACTTAAAATACATTGACATACAATATAATCTGATGCTAAATATGTATGGATAGAAAATCTTAAAAATGAATAATTATTGTACTATTTAAAATAAAAATAAATTTAACGATTTCAGTGATAGAAAAACGTAGCTTTACAATTTGAAAAAGAACCGCCTAATGACTTGGGTTGTGGAATAAGTTGGAATAACGATGTACGTCGATTATTAGTTGCGACAGCTGCCCTTGGGGCGTTAGCGTCGAACTCTATGACGGTTGTTAAATTTAAAATTTGGCTATTGGTAATATTTTGTTTTAATATTGGTGCAATTTGACACAATACAAAATCAATTCATTTTGAAACAGTTCTATAAGTGTCATGACGAAGTCGTCCCCAAACCGAAAGAGCAGCAGAAAAACGCGGTTAAAACCACATATTATTATGGTTAAAACTGACACATGTCTAGTTTATTTTTTTGTTCAATAAGCGAACTTATATTTATAAATCAATTTCACCACCTGAAATTTCTAGGAAATTTTGACAAAATCACTGGGGTAAGCAAATAATTAAAACTTGTTCTATTTCATGGGTAAAAAACGCTGCTATAATTGAAAGGTAGACAACTAATATACCAGTGTAACTATCTTTTATATTGGAGTTGGTTCCGTGGGATGGCGCTAAGGTGTATTGAGGGCCGCCTTGATTCTACAAGTAGGCTTTTAGTACATTTTTCCGTCGTTCTTAGAATTGCTTGGGTTATGGCTGCCCGTCGAGTCCTAACAAGGTCGAAACGGCCGTCGTGGTCTACCCGCCCCAGGGTATCCATTGAACTTGGATCCCTGTGTATTCCAATATAAAAGATAGTTACACACTTGTCCGATATGCCACTATATTTTCTTTTTCTTTTAATAACACATAATATTATACATAACTTAAACAAAATAATTTTTAAAATAAAAATTTAAAATTTTCTATATATAATATCTACGTTTTTTCGGGTTAGGCTATCGAAACTAAGAATTTCCAAGTTTCGAGAATCAAAAAAAGGGCGTGGCACCTAAAAAAGAAAGAAAGGCCACCCTCATCAAAATCCGAAATACGCCACTGCCGGACCCCCCCCCCCCCCCCCCCCCCCCGAATACATTTCCTGGCTACGTGCTTGGAAAAGAGTTATTCCGAAGATGATGTTTTCAGAGCTCTTGAGTCAATTAGAAATGTCATGAGTCAAAGGAAAGCTATGAAACAGTTTGGGGTACCAAGAAGTACTTTGCAGTTTCGTAAAATCGACAAATTTCGTAACAAAACTGGCCATGGCCCGAATCCTGTCCTCTCTTCTGATGAAGAAAGTCGCATAAAGGAGTCGCTATCTGCCTATCAAAGAAACGGGTTCCCTGTAAGGATAGAAGCTGTACAAGACTCAGTAAAAGGATATTTGGATGAACATCCCTGACAAAATCCTTTCGTTGACAATCGACCTGGAAGAGAATGGTGTAGGGCTTTCTTCAAACGTCATAAGAATATAACACTTAGGAGTCATCAAATTATCTGTGCCCCAAAAACGCTCAGGGACGAAGCAAAAAAGTTAATTTTTTGTTGTGCTTGTAAAAGTAAATTTGAAACTACTTTTTAATAAAATTATTAAAAAATGTATTTTTATTATTTAATATAGGTACCTATTTAAAGTTTTCCATACCTAGGTAGGCCATATTTTTAATTTTTCATTTGTATTTTTTAAAACTGGCCAATAACTATGTAAATGTGTAGGCCAATAACTGTTTTGACTGGCCAATAACCATATATTTAAATAGGCCAATAACTAGGTTTACTGGCCAATAACTGTTGATTTTTGGGAGTTTTTTTATTTTATTTTTTTTATATTTTTTGTACTTTCTAACTTTTAATAAAGATAATATATATATAAAAAAATATGAAGTGTCTTCTTTCAGAAAAAAATACAGTTTGTAATTATACAAATATCTATTTGAACTATCCTAAAAGACAAATCCTTAAATGGCCAATTACTGTACCCTTTACCGTTATACAAATTTATAAGTATCTCCGGATTATAAATATGAAAAAGTGATGTCCAAGTAAAGGGAAGCTACGGACAAAATATGGGATCTAAACAGCCGTTTACTTTCCTGACTTTTTATAAAGGATGCGTAGATCCTCGAAACCCTAACAATAATTTTAAGTAAGGAGAACCAACCTTTCTTGTTAAGTCGTGAATTAATTGGATTGATATAGCCCCCCTCTCTCCGAGCCCCCTACCAAAATCGGAAAGTGACCCCCTCCAAATTATCGTTTTATACATATTTGGCTTTGTATTAACTAGTAAAGCTTCGAGGCTGTTTTTTGAAAACTTTTGATAAGGCACTAATTGACAAAACAAGACCTTTTGGGCTTTAAGGAGGAATAAGTGAAACAGAAAGCAGGTGAATTTTGATATTTAACTCGTGGACTACATAGTACATAGGTCGCAGCCATCTAATATTAGGCTAATAAAGATTTAAACTAACTGTATAGGCAAAAAGCAAACCAAATTGACAGTTGATTTTTTCATATTATGACGTCTTAGCGTCTTAATTTGACGAGCAAAACTAACCTCAAATTATTAGTTGATTGAGTGCCACTGACTTTAAGACGCCGCCTGTGGTGGACTTCACCCTCGGAGACGCCCTCCCACCTGGCTCCGTCAAAGTGCCCTTTGTGAAGAGGCTAGAATATGCTGTCTTACTCACTTCTTTAAAATAAAGACGCATATAATAAATGCATACCATGTTGGTGACTTTCACAGAAGCAAATGACAACCCTGATACCTTGTCCTATGTAAACGATATAATTAGTGTTATATTGGGAAAGAATAAGACGTCCGTCCTCTTCCCAAAAATAAACAAAAATGCACACCTCTGAAAATATGCACATCTGCGTCTGAATAATAAAAATCATGAATGTCCAATTGTCCATAGATCTTCGAATATAAAAAAATAATCCAATACCTACGTCATATGAATAAATTAACATTTAAATTAAACAATATTAAGAGAGTTTCGGTTTATGGTTTAACCTCTCGCAGTAGCGTCGAAATAGGGAAGGCATGGGCATTGCCCCTTTAGAATTCGGTTTCTTGTCCTTCGTTAAGTTGGGGCGCTACTTTTTTTTCGTTTCCAGTTAACAGATAATAATTGTTTAGAACATTCTGAAAAAACCACAAGTTTTCTCTGTACCGTGAGAGTAAAAATTATTTGCATTAAAGAGGGCTTGAATTAAAAAACGTAGGGCTTGGTTTAGATCACAATGATATGGCGACGATATATCTAACCAAATCTAGGTTAAAATTTTGTCAAATTCACATTATGATATGATATGCCGAACTAATAAGTAATAAAATAAGTAGACAAATACAAATTTATTTTTGTTGTTTACAAAATTAACAAAATAAGAATATACAGAAAGAAAAAGAAAAATAATTACATACATTGCTGAAATGGGCCACCGCCATGCTCCAAGCATAAATTCACACGTCTCTTCATATTTTCGAACGAAAGAGTTGACCAGTATCTCTGGAGAAATGTTACCACATTCTTGGATAATCCTTTCTTGTAATTGTTCTAAATTTGCTACTTTTAAAAAAAAATTGTTTTCTTTAAATGAGGAAAAACGAAGTAATCCATAACCGTTAAACAAGGTGATCTAGGTGGGAATTCAATGTTTAATATGTTGACCAGCATCTCTGGAGAAATGTTACCACATTCTTGGATAATCCTTCCTTGTAATTGTTCTAAATTTGCAACTTTTTTTAAAAATAGTATTCTTTAAATGAGGAAAAACGAAGTAATCCATAACCGTTAAACAAGGTGATCTAGGTGGGAATTCAATGTCTGATCGAAAACTGATCAATACGTCGTCGACAAAATTGCGTAAGTAGTTAATAGTTTCGGCGGCTGTATGGGCGGTTGCACCGTCATGTTGAAAATATCCAAAACGTAGTTCGTCGTCAAGTAATTGCTCCAGAAATGGATTCAAAATATTGTAACTCTACCGCTGTGCTGTAACATCATGGAAAAAATAGGACTAACAATTATTCTTCTTTGGGAAACAGCTAACCAGACACCAATATTTTGAGGGAAATTATTCTTCAATCCCCTGAAGCTGAGCTTGTTAGCTTCCTGCGTCTTTCAAAATCTGCGGCTTGCATTTCTTGGAATACTTACACTTTATAAGGAAATAAATTTAGCTGCTTTTTAAGAATAGTCCTGCATGTTCCATAATAATCTTCCCACTTCTTGGGACAGGCGTCTTATACAATTTGTTGGCGTATTTTGCATTATTTCACGAACGTTTGCAACAAGTTCTTCTGTTCTAACAGATGGTCTTCCTGCTCCTTTTTTGTGTTGTATAGAACCTGTTTCCCTAAACACAGCCACGGCTCTTTTCAGGCAGTGATAAAAATCCTCATCAATAAAAGCAACGTTAGGAAAATGTTCGTCCATGCACAAACCCGGATTGTATTGCCACTTACCATTTACTCTAACCCCGTTTTAAAAATACGTTTCAACCATGAATGTTTTGTGCTGTTCCGTAAAGCCCATTGTGTGAATTGATCAAGAAATTGGAAAAATTAGCGATGAATCAAATAACTTGTAACGACTGTCAAAGATGACGGAATAACTGATTGATTGTTAATTCAGGTAATTCCTGACACCCAACAGGTATTAAGCTGTACGGCAAAGCATTACGTCCTTAGATGCAAGGCCCTCTTTAATGCAAATAATTTTTGCTCGCACGGTATAAGTGCATGTCGCCAGTAAAAGTAATAATATACTCTTAAAAATGTCTTCGGGTAGCTTCATTTGACAGTCAAACAAATTCCAAAAAGAAAAATCTTTTATCATTTTAAACTATCGGATCAAAGCGTAGAGAGAGAAACTCATTCCGGAGTCCTCTTAAGAAAGTTTATATATACCTACAAATCTTCAATGTTCAAACTGGTTCGTTAATTAGATGATTATCGGAAAACAAAGGTTATAATAATAATTAGTAGAGGTTGTGCTGCATTAATATTGTTTGGAATAATTTTTTTGTGTTTACATGCACAAATTTAATAACAAACAACAACAGAATCTTAGTGGTACAGGGTGTCCCAAGTTCGATGCTCACCATTGGCATCTCGGAAATTATACAAGATACAGCAAAGTTTAAATGGAAGCAAAGTTAGATAATTTGTAGCTTCAGTTAACGTCAGTGAGAAATTAAGGAAATTTCTACTACTTCTGAAGATATCGGAAAAACTCGAAACCTTTACTTTACGTTTTTGTTTTTTTTTGACGTTGTTTATAAAAATATTGGAAAACAGAAAGCACTTTCTACAGGCACTTTATTACGACATATTTAAAGATAGTTTCTAATTAAAAAAATTAAATTAGTATTCTCTAAACAAAAACTGTGTATTCAAAAACAGTATTTTAGCACTAAAAATTTTAAGATAAATTTTCAACAAAAATTTAACGTTTTAGAAATAAAGTAATTTCAAGAATTGATACAAGTAATCAATGAGGCGAAGCAATCCTCACAGTCGACTAAACTCATTAAGTGTCATGTAAATAATAATTGGGTCACACCGGATCTTACAAAATTAATAAAAGATAAAGATAATGCATATAAATATTATAAAAAGAATCCCAGCAGTAATGAATCAAGAGACAAATTTAGAATATTAAAAAACAGTGTAACAAATACGATAAAAGTGTTGAAAAATAAGTATTTTCGCAACAAATGGCAACAGGCGGGCGAGAATAGAAAAAGACAATGGACTATTATTAATTCCTTTATGAGTAGTAACGCCTGTCGGGACAGTGTTGATGAATTGGAGGTTGCTGGCTCAGTGGTTACAGATGTTCAGACGATTGCAAATACATTGAATACACATTTTTCACAGATAGGCTCAGAAATAGTAAAAGAGGTTGAAGCGGAGAAAGCTCGTTTTGGTCCTGGTGTAATGCTGAATGAGGTTGCATGTGATAAAAGCATTGCGCACTTGGAACCTATTAATGAATTAGAGATAGATGATATCATAATGAATCTAAAAAGGGATGCTGCTCCTGGTGCGGATGGTATAACAGTCCACAACATCATTGATATTAAGGATAATATCGTAATAATACTAACAGTTTTAATAAATGATATACTTACCAGGGGCATATTCCCTGAAGAGCTGAAGACTGTTAAGGTTTGTCCAGTGTTTAAGTCGGGATCGAGAACATCGAAGAACAATTATAGACCGATATCTCTCATTAGCGTTTTCTCTAAGATCATTGAAATTGTGATAAAAAAAAAGAATTATGTCATTTATGTCTAAATATATTACACCCGACCCTTATCAATATGGTTTTATAAGTAACAGTAGCAGACTGAGTGCCACGGCGGATTTGATTAGCTCAATTTCAGGTGATTTGGACAAGGGAAATATTGCCCTTGCAGTTTTTATAGATCTAAGAAAGGCCTTCGATGTTGTCGATCATACACTGCTTCTGAGTAAACTTGAAAGGATGGGATTTAGAGGTGTTGCTCTGAACATTGTTGCATCATATTTAAGTAATCGGAGACAATACATATGCTTAAATGATTGCAATAGTACAACACGTGTTACTAACTGCGGGGTCCCCCAGGGCTCGGTGTTGGGTCCATTATTGTATACGTTGTTTGTGTTAAGCTTGCGCTTGGTGGGCCTAATAGCGGAATACTATACTTTTGCGGATGACACGGTGCTTATTTACAAATTAAAAAAATTTACGGATTTGGAAATTATAGTGAACAGTGACTTAAGACTTTATTTCATATGGTTATTGCAAAATAAATTAAAAATAAATATATACAAGACAAAGTTTATGATATTTAGTCAAAAAATAGGTTAATTAAGAATGTCCACATTCAGATAAATAATATCACTGTAGAAAAAACTAACAAAATAAAATATTTGGGTTTGATAATTGATGAACAGTTAAACTGGGCAGCACATATTGATCAAGTAAAATAAAAGATAATCTCTCTGATAGGAGCACTATATAGATGTAGATACTTTTTATCCTTAAATGCCAAGTATAAAATATATAATGCCTATTTCCTATCAATTATGCGGTACCTGATACCAGTGTGGGGAACATGCAATCTCACAAACTTTAGTAAAATCAAAACACTTCAAAACAAAGTTCTAAAAATTTTATTTAACCTTGATTATTACACTCGTACAGAGACTGTTTACCAAGTGCTTAAACTTCAGCCTATACACCAAATTCAAATTCTTGAACAATCAAAATAATATATAAGATATTAAATAATAAATCAAAGTGCAATAGTAGAATTCAATATGTAAATCAGATTCATAGGCATGACATAAGAAACAGTGATGAAATTCGTTTGGATGGTGCAAGGACAAATAAGGCATTACGCAGCCCGATTAGTGCGGCCTCTGAAACCTATAACAACTTACCTCCTGAAATAAAAAAAGAAGGCCGTCAACGGGTATTTGTAAATAAAGTAGAAAAAATTATATTTGATGTACCTAGCCTTTAAGTGGGAGTAAATGCCATACACTTAACATGTATTATATAGTATATATAGATATGTTGGTTGCCAATGATGTTAATATAATAACAAAAAATTGCCTTCAGTACCAATGCTTCAGAGCATTATTTTAAGGGCTACCTTGATTTAGATGTTATATTTAATATTGAGACTGTGTATAATCTAAAGAATGTCAATTATCTGAATAAAAGATGTTAAAAAAAAAACGACGTTTCGGTTTTCAGATATCACCACCAGATCAAAATTTTTGGACCTGAAATTTAAATATTACTTTCTGAAGTTTTGTTCCCCCACAACATAAACCAATAAGGGAAAGAAAGAAAAAATTAAAAGTTTTCCTCCACAAAATTTAATAGAATAAAATTCTTCAATTCTTTCTACATGATTCGAACGTAGAAATGTTCATCATCAGGAGACAGAAAATCGATTAAGTGCTGATGGTTTTAGGAGAAGAGAAAATGGTGAAGAACCTTAATGGAGCTTTTATGGAATTAAAAAATGATGTGTAAAAGAGACATAATATGGAGAAATTGATAAAAGTTAAAACATACTGAGTATGTGAGAAGTCAGTAAATGGGGTCTAAACCAACTAAATAAACTAGGGAAGAAGAAAAACCTTCCTAAAAAGAAAGTGTCGAAAGTTATTTAAATTTTTTATAAAACATTCTTAAGTATAAATAGGTATGTCTAAAAGGCATTGTGAGGATAAAATTATTCGTAATTATCAAGGTATCACAATGAAATTACATTCAGTAAAAGTGTTTTGTGGGGCACTGAGGCTTAAAGCTAAGTAACCCAGCCAGAGGTTAATTTAATATTAATAGAATTAATTAAATAGTTGCAGTTGCAACGTCTTTTAGACATATATTCTTTAAAATGTTTTATAAAAAATTTAAATAACCTTCGACATCTTATTTTTAGAAAGGTTTTTTTTCTTCCCCAGTTTATTTGGTTAGTTTTGATCCCATTGACTGACTTCTCACATACTCGGTATGTTTTAACTTTTATCAATTTCTCCATATTACTTATGTCTCTTTTACACATAATTTTTTAATTTTATAAAAGTTCCATTAAGCCGGCATTACACGGCGTGTGGAGTGACACGTATGGCGTGTGGAGTGCAGAGTGACGCGCTGATGCGCGTCTGGACGAACGCGGCCTCACGGCCTGTAGATCGACATGTTTCGTGCCGCCTAGTGAAACTGCGCGAATTGCGATTTGAGGTCTTCTCCAACAATTCTTCGGGCCTTTTTATTTGAAAATGTTGAGGCGTCGAGAACGGATTGCGAGTTGCGCAGCAGCTCGTTATATTTTATTGAGTGAAAATGATGTTTTGAAAAAAAGAGAAAAAAATTAATGTTTCTTTTTTCTTTTTTAGTTCATTTAGTGTGCAATTAAAACTTAATTTTTGTTGAATTCGAATCCACGAATCATGTTCACCTTTTCTGTCTTTATGACCTAAATGCTTCGGATTCCAAATTGCCGCTTCTTGTTCATATAGTACTAGAAATGAAGAAATAACGTCGTTTGACCACGGCATGTTGACGGTTCCAGTACTGAATAACTACTAAATATCCGAGAACATCCCGCTCGCTTCACGCGCCGTGTAACTGTAAAAACCTGAGTCACTCCATTCTCGCTCGACGCGGTTCCTTTGAAGTGTGCAAAATTTACCGCTCATCGACGGGAACAGACAGGCGGCGGGAAGTATGTCGCGCCGCGCCGCGCCGAACCGTTCTCATGGCGTGTGGTGCTTCAGTTTACACGCCGGGAGCGTCACTCCACCCGCCGTGTAATGCCGGCTTTAAGGTTCTTTACCATTTTCTCTTCTGCTAAAACCATCAGCATAATTACCAACATAAGGTATGCCGATGACACTGCCATATTAGCTGAAATTCTTGAAGATCTACAGGCACTGCTCAACTCAGTGCACGAGGCGAGCAAAACAAGGGGCCTCTAGATAAATGTTGGTAAGACAAAATGGATGGTTGCAGGAAAAGGGGACGTGGGACAAGGTCAACTTTTATTATATGGTAGACCTCTCGAAAGAGTTAGCCATTTCAAATACTTAGGTTGTTGGATTAACGAAACTGGAAGCTCTTATCAAGAAATACTTACACGCATTGCACTTGCTCGATAAGCATTTACATTCTGAAAACCTATACTATGCAACCGAAACCTCTCCATGCATCTCCGGCAACGAGTTCTCAAATGTTATGTCTGGTCCGTATTACTTTATGGCAGTGAAGCATGGACCTTAAAGACAACAACGACAAATAAGCTTGAAGCATTTGAACTATGGTGCTATCGAATGCTAAAATTCTCCTGAACTACCCACACTTCCAACGAGGAAGTACTTCTTATGATGAATACCAACAGGGAACTCATAAACACAATAAGGAAGAGAAAAACCGAATATTTCGGGCATATCATCAGAGGACCCAAGTACTCTCTACTCTGCCTTATTGCCCAAGGAAAAGTGGAAGGCACACGTTGGATTGGACTTAAAAGACTGTCATGGCTACGAAACATAAGACAATGGACAGGATTGCAACCTAAACAACTCTTTAGAGCAGCCGCTGACCGTAATACATTTCAAAATGTTATCACCACGATGATCGCCAACGTCTGAAGACAGACAGGGCACCGAAAAAAGAAGAAAAACCATTAGCACTTAATATATTTTCTGTCTCCTGATGATGAACATTTCTACGTTCGAAACATGTAGAGACCTTTGAAGAATTTTACTCTATTAAATTTTGTGGAGTAAGACTTTTAGTTTTTTCTTTCTTTCCCATACTTTTAACTCCACTTTAAACATGGACTACTTCTTCAAAATAAACCAATAACATTTTGCCAATTTTTTCTTGTTTTAAACCGAAAATCGATCATTCTTACTTAACCCATTAGCTCCTAGCGTTACTTATATGTAACGGCAGGATAGTTAAAGTGTTTACCATTTTATTCTTAACCAGATTAAATATCGATTTGAAAACACTGTTAAATATTCACAGGAGGCTTTAACCAACGTATGTTTTAACTCGTGCCGGTCTGTTATCAAAAAGTATAGCTTTGTACTGGTTTGAATATTCGTATTTTGCAAAAGGCAAGATTTGCATGGATTTTATTGACAAAGAGTAAGTACTAAATTTATTTTTTACTAGAAAGAAGTCAAGTTTCTACCAACGTGTAGAAAAAAGGTGTATGTATTGTTATTATAAGTATGATTTGTTATGTACTTTATTTTTGAGAGGTTATGTGGTCGCTAGTCCTGGTGTTACATATATGTAACGCTAGGAGCTACCGGAAGCTTTTATTTTCTGTAGTAAAATTGAATATATATGCCTAATATACGGTAGTATTTTTATTATTATTTTGCCCTTTAGCATAAATGTGTTAACATTTAATAATTAATTATTTCTTGCATTCATGCTTAAACCAGGATTAACAGTCCAAGAAGCCTTGGATATAGTCTTTGGAGAAGAGGACCAAAGTCCCGATCCCGTCGATACTATATTCGTAGCCCCTCCAGATCCAGCAATTCTTACCAATGAGGATTCGAGGGTAATATGGAAACAGTATCAGTAAAACTGACGATATTTTGGTAACTAAGAGGGTGGATTAACAGTCCAAGAAGCCTTAGATATAGTCTTTGGAGAACAGGACCAAAGTCCCGATCCCTTCGATACTATATTCGTAGCCCCTCCAGATCCAGCAATTCTTACCAATGAGGATTCGAGGGTAATATGAAAACAGTATCAGTAAAACTGACGATATTTTGGTAACTAAGAGGGTGGATTAACAGTCCAAGAAGCCTTAGATATAGTCTTTGGAGAAGAGGACCAAAGTCCCGATCCCGTCAATACTATATTCGTAGCCCCTTCAGATCCAGCAATTCTTACCAATGAGGATTCAAGGGTAATATGAAAACAGTATCAGTAAAACTGACGGTATTTTGGTAACTAAGAGGGTGGACAATTTTAGTTTGTACAGCTACGAATAAGCATGGTGTAAATCCTGTAACGAGTGTGAGACATTCTTCTCAGAAAGAGAAGAAACATGTAATGGTAAATCGACCAGCATTATTGGCAGAATACAGCAAATGTATGGGCGGTACAGACCGTATGGACCAGAATGTTGGCCAGTGCAGAGTACAGATTCGTAACAGAAAATGGTACTGGTCACCTAATGCACAGCGAGTAGCTAGTGAAATACGAGTACGATTCGACCACATGGACCACCTCGTAGAAAAAAATACAAATAATAAGAGAAGACGTTGTTCCGGAGGAATATGTAAAACTTCAACGCGTACTCGATGTCGTAAATGCGATGTTGGAGTTTGTATCGATTGTTTTGTTAGTTATCACACTAAATCAAACTAGTGTTTTAATAAATATATTTAAAAGTACAAAACAGCGTTTTTTCAATATTGCATAATGATTTATAATGTATATTTTTTGATTTCATTAGTGCCTAGCGTGCCATATATGTAACACCTTATACTGAGCGTTACAAAAATCCGTCACGTATATTTTCACATTTATAAGTTAGTTCCCTATTTTATCCTATAAAATATATCAAAATTGTACAAAATTTAAGAAAAAAATTAATCTGGGCACTAAAGGGTTAAAGTTATTGCCAATATGATCCTGATATAATTGTTTGCTAGCAAAAAGAAAACTCCCTCCACTAATAGGAAATTATTATTTTTCCCTAGTATTTCTGAATGATTTATCCAGTTAGTTTAAGTGAAGATTAACTTCTCGTTTTTATTATGTTACCCAAACAGTATTAAAAGTTGTTTTAAATTTATAATAGACTAGCCGGTACCTGCGGCTTCACTTGATCAATTCAATTGTTATAAATTCGCTATCGAAACAAAGCATCGGGTACCACCCAATTGGTACGTATATTATTTTTTTACACAGAAATTTCTTTGCTGCTTTCTTACATTATTTCTTATTTTAAATTATATTGCTTACTGCAAAATTCCTTTGTAATCAAAATATTACTTATTAAATATCATTCTTTTTAATTAAATCTAACTTTTCCAGACACATTCATTCCAATAAACACAACTTTTTACCAGACTCTCACACTAAATACCTACCTCTTTGCAATAAGGGTAACAAACTTGACGTTTTCGAAATTCTTGAAATTAATAAAACATTAAATAACAAAAACATTATTTATGGGGAAAAAACACACAGTCGTCTCCACAAATAATTTATAAAAAGTCAGTTTATGCAGGTGGACATGTTTCGGCACTAGAAAGTGCCATCATCAGCACCGAAGGGCTAAAATAAATTAAGAATAGAAAAAGAATGACAAATCAGATCAATGTGTGTACTTACCCCAAGTGCCACTTACACGAATGAATGTAAACAAATTTTAAAAACATGAAAAGGACAAGAACATGTTGTATAATTGGACGAAAACAAAGTTAAAATATTTAAAAAGTGTTAAAAAATTAAAAATCGATTTTAAAACACCGAAAGGAGTTTCCTCCTCTTTTATTTCCCGTACATAGCAAACAAAGAGGAGGACACACTTTTTAAATATTTTAACTTTGTTTTCGTCCAATTATACAACATGTTCTTGTCCTTTTCATGTTTTTAAAATTTGTTTACATTCATTCGTGTAAGTGGCACTTGGGGTAAGTACACACATTGATCTGATTTGTCATTCTTTTTCTATTCTTAATTTATTTTAGCCCTTCGGTGCTGATGATGGCACTTTCTAGTGCCGAAACATGTCCACCTGCATAAACTGACTTTTTATAAATTATTTGTGGAGACGACTGTGTGTTTTTTCCCCATATCTTCACGGCTCGACTCTGAGATAATGGACTACTTTCGTAAAATTAAAACATTATTTGTCTAAATGACCAAATACAACATAGTTCTTCTCATTGTTTCAATTCTCTCAATTTTTCATAACTCTACATCCATTTGCCCTTTTTCCCTCATTCTAACTCATATTCCTTTCTTTTTTAATTAATTTTCAATAATTAATCTATTTTCAGGCCATTTGTGAATAATTATTTTTCATCACCACTCGTAACATTTCTACACTATTAAGTCTATTTTACGGACAAAATAAGCTGAGTATAATTTACTACTTCTTACACACAGATGGCACTGAGATACTTAATATTTACTTCGTCGAAATACTGAGTTAAACTTTTACCAATTGTAAACCTACCAGTAGAGGTCGCCACACAAATATTAAGGACACCTTTCTTAACCCATTGAGCAACATATTTGCTAAATGAAATTTCTTTCTATTTTGTAGGGATTGTATTTTATCTTGTATTTCTAGTGATTTTTAATTTTTAAAGCAATTTTGAGCATTAATTGAGCTTTTCTCCCCTATAACATTTTTAAAAAGATTTTTTATCATACTTGAAGGTTCTTCAATTTGACCGCCAAAACACTTGTCATTTGTTCCCCCTTTTACAATGTCAAGTTCAAGTTCATTTCCCTTCTGATACGTGCTGGTTGCAGTGGAACTTCTCTAACAAAGATGATCTAGAAAAACAAAAACTTTTTAAAACTTTTTAAAACTTAATTTTGCACACAATGTGTACGTTTTGACTCCTCCGGGGTAACTGGGCCGTAAAAAGCCTGGAGAGCGATTCTGTATGAAAAATAGCGATAGCGATCGCGCTCTCATAGCGATTTTGTATAAATTCGTATTCTATATCACTGTTCGGGTCGTTTCGTAATGGGTCGATATAACGCGAACTTTCATAGCGGAAGCGAGGGCTCAAGATGTATCTCTTGCAAGCGACTTCAGAGTTTATCTCTTTTTACCTTTAGCTTAATACACGTATTGTCTCTCTTATGCGAATAAAAAATATAAAAATAACAACCTAACCTAACCCTAAAATATAACGTTGCGCGAACGTTCGTTCGTGTTATAAATATTTTGAGATAGAAGAAAATAAAAAAAAAGTATTAAAAAGATGGAAAAACATATTTATGAAAGCAGAGCAGTGAAAACAAATCCAGCTCAATGGGCGGTGTTAGTTGACTTTTTAATAGGTCATCCTGAGTTAGTTACTCACAGCTTTATCGGAATAAGTGGAAGGGAAAATTATAGAAGATTATGGCATGAAATATCTACCCAGCTAAATAGTATGGGGTATGGGTCTAAATCCACGGATAAATGGATTGAAGTAAGTATACAGTAACACATTATTATAAGTATTATTATTACTATTATTATCTTATTATACAAGAAATAAATCTTTGGGTTCGGAGTAGTAGTAGTAGTAGTAGTAGTAGTAGTAGTAGAAATTAAGTACCTAGAAACCTACATATAAGATTAACTAAGTGAAATATTTTTAGGTCTTTACAAAGTGGAAAAGCAAAGTTAAAGTCAAAGCTCAAAATATTATGCTACAGATGAAGAAAACTGGCGGAGGAGGTCCTTTATAACAGTTAACTTCTGTTGAAGAAAAACTCATGGGCATTATTGGTTGGACTGCTGTTCACGGTGATAATACCATGGAACTAGGTATTGTAAGTATTCTTGTATTGTGTGATATTCAATAAAATTGGTTCATGATAATGTAGCAACTTTAAAATTTATCACTCTTAAAAGGTCCTAAGTCCTAGTTAAAAGAAAGAAATTGAAAAATATCACTCTAATTATACCTGTCCTGTAGAGTAGAGCCATTTTTATATAATTCATTGTTATGCTCCATATTTGTAGAGATACAGTGAGTGTTTTTTTATAAAATGATGATAATCATATGCATAGGTACTTATTTAGGTTCAAAATAATATGTCCAACTTACAGCTAATATTTCTTTTTTAGAATACACCTTCCACTATGACAGACCCGTTAGAAACTATTGACGATAATGAAAATGTTGAACAAACAGGTGTTAGAGGACACTGTTCTGTTAGCCAAGAACCTGGAATGAATTTTACGGATCCATTGATTTTTAAAGTCCCTGCTCTTGTTCCAATACCTAAAGTTGACTCGGCCTATACAAGCATTCCTTCAACAAGTTCTCAATGCCTTTCTCCTAGTTCTGATAATGTAGATTTCTTTAAAAACAGTGAAAGAAAAATAGAGGGTAAAGGTAAAAGGAAGTTAATAGAGGGAAAGAAACCTCTACAATGTAAAAAAAATAGCAAAAATGTGCATTTGCAAAGAAACAGAAGCAATGAAATGACTCTTCTAAGAATGCACCAGGAAACACTTGGTGTTCTGAAGGAAATAAATGAAAATTTGTCAAAGTTGGCCCACTACCAATGAAGGTATTTTAGAAAAAATTGGGAGTTGTTCATGTTCTTCGATACCAAAGTTTCATGACTATGTTTAATTTTGTTTGTGTTGTTACCAATGTTTGTAATGTTACCTGGATTAGGTATTAAGCGATTTAATAAGGCTGAGTTTAATGGCTGTTATAATTAAATAAGAGTAGTATATTATAGTTTATTTTTTTGTTATGAAGTACGTAGGTACAGTTGGTTGTTTAATATGATGAATGTATTCTATGTTTTGAGTTGCTAAAAGTATCTAAAATATGAAGGAAATAAATGGAAATTTGTCAAAGTTGGCCACTACCAATAAAGGTATTTTAGAAAAAATTTGGAGTTGTTCATGTTCTTCGATACCAAAGGTTCATGACTATGTTTAATTTTGTTTGTGTTGTTACCAATGTTTGTAATGTTACCTGGATTAGGTATTAAGCGATTTAATAAGGCTGAGTTTAATGGCTGTTATAATTAAATAAAAGTAGTATATTATAGTTTATTTTTTGTTATGTACCTAGGTACAGTTGGTTGTTTAATATGGTGAATGTATTCTATGTTTTAAGTTGCTAAAGGTATCTAAAATAAAACGTAACACAAAATTTTAATGGTTTTATTTAAATAAAATGGTCCTGAAAGTTACAAAAATAAATAGAACAGGATTGAATTATTCTACAAAAATGTCTCGATCTTTGAAAAACTCAGTGACGAGAAACAAGCTAAAAGGTAATATTTATATGCAACTGTAAATCTTTTTGCATGTAATAAAACTACTTTCATAAGGAATCATTCTTAAAACAATTACAAAACCTTATTTTGTTACATTACCATTATTTGTACGAAAAATACAAAACATATAAAAAATAACGTTATACAAAGCGAGATTACATAATTATTTTGAACTTTAAACCTACAAGATAACTTAATAAAATATTTTTTCAGTCCTCAATAGGTAATACACAGAAAGACCAATGTACATAGATGTAAAACCATTTAATTCTAGTTATTTATATAATTACTAAGTTTAACAGGATTTAAAAAAAAACTAATTTACCAATTTAGGAAAAAACCTACTGAGAATATTAATTAACTAATTGCTGTCTAACCTGTCTAGCTACTCCTAAAACTGGATTATGATCATGTTCAATATCATCAATATGTTGCAAAGAAACATCAAAATCTATATTATGTTCAACTCCTGCTCGAACACATAAATTATGGAGTACAGCACAGGCATTTATAATGGTACCTACTCTAATAGGACTGTATCGAAGTTTTCTTTCTCCCATAATACACCGAAAAACTAACTTAAGTCTTCCGATACATCTTTCCACAGTACTTTTATTCAGGGTGTACATTTTCAATGGGAGTAAGTAGCCATGGCTCCAAAGGGTACCCCGAGTCTCCTAATAGCCAATCTGTACGTTGTCCTGAAAGCAAAAAGAAAAAAAAATTAAACACACTACTTGTAATATTTGTATAAAAAGTTTTTCATTAGCATATACTTAAATAAAAATTTATGGGTAAACAAATTAATAATCTCTAAATACTAACCTCTGTCATATTTAAGCTGCAATAAATTTTTTACTGCAGATGCTCTCCATATAAAAGCGTCATTGCTTGACCCACAATGGCTAGCATTTATATTACAGATTTGTAGATCATAACTGCAAATAAACTGCACATTTTTGGAGTAAAATCCTTTTCGATTCAAGTAAAGATGTTCATTTTCTGCAGTTGCTATGATGGCAACATGAGTGCAGTCAATACACCCAATGATTCCAGGAAACCCAGCTTTTTCCATAAACCCCATTTTAGCTTGGTTAATTTTCCGTTGGGTTCTAGGAAATTGGATCCACAAAGGACCTAAAATATCTGCTATTGCACTGGCCACTTCGTGGATGCATCTGCTTACTACTACCTGACTTGTTGATAACAAGAATTCTTCAGCAATGCCCTTTGGTAATTGCCTGTGGCAAAAAACCTTAGAGCAATAAGAATTCTTGTCTCTCTCGGTATTCTTGTTGACCTTATTTCTTCCTGTAAGTGATCCACTAAGTTATCAAAAAGATATGCCACCAAATCTTTGTTGAGACGGAATAACTCAACAAATCGTCTGTCATGTATTGAAAACGGATCACTTTCATCTCTCATAACACGTTCATGAACGCGATTTTCGTATATTCGTTGATCGTTTTCAAAATTGTTTAAAATAAACCTTTGTGCGGGGAACATAATTATAAAAATTTGATGACAAAATAATTGAGGTTAAGTTAAAATTGTGAATTATCTTCTTTTTTTTTGTTAAGAACTGCAATGTTTTTAGAACGGACAATTCAATATTCGTTATCATATTTATAGAGATATTGCCCGTAAAGAAATGGTTATAGACTACTTTTGGTATCAAAGCGATCGCTTTCCCTTCGCTTCTTTATCTCTTTCGCTATCGCTATTTTTAAAAGTTACGGAATCCCACTCCTGGTACCCTAACAGTATTTTACTTCAAGCTAAATGGTAAGCCTCTCTACCTCATTTTATTAAATTTCATTTGCTACATTCCCCTTTTTTATCTTTTACAGATGCTTCGACTTTTATGAAAAACAATTTTTTCTTTTTCTTTCCCTTTTATTTCAATACTTTTACATGTCTCTAACAAAGCTGAATAAAACTTTTTCACTATACAGGGTGTTACTTAATGATGTGGCGTAATTTCAAGGGAGTATTCCTGAACCAAATTCCAATAGAAAAGTTCATATAAACATGTGTCCTAAAGAGTCTGGTTTTCAAGATACAGGGTGTCAAAGTTTTAAAAAAAAATTGTTTTTTTATTAATATCTAAATGATCCTTTTACCGATTTTGTTGAAATCTGGCATAGTTATTCATTGTAATAAGACGCTAAGTTGGCACTAACTAAAAGAAAATTATAAGTTCCAGTGGCGTCTCGGGGGGCAGTGTCACGAATAATATTGACAAAAAAAATAAACGCTACTGAGTTTTTTGAAAAATTTTAATTTTTTTCACATTGAGCATCTACAAATACAACTTTTTTGTCTCTTAATATCTTTTCGTATATTACTTCCTTTTCGAGGAAAAAAATAAAAAGGACTTCATTGCATATCGAAAAGTTGTTAAAATAAAATCAAGTTAACTTTGATCGTTCAGTATATTTATTTCTAAGCCATTTTTTAAAATCTAACAAACAAAAAGTAATGACTATTTACAAAAAATGTTGGAAATGACTACCTTCTGCTTCTATGCAGGCTTCTGCTCTCCTTCTCATCGAGCGACGAACTCTTTCGAAAATTCCATTATTGTTACGAATGGTTTTACACCCGTCAATAATTCTATTCTTTAGTTGTTCTTCTGTCTCGATTGGTGTAACATAAACTAATGCTTTTAGGTGCCCCCATAAATAGAAATCTAGGCTGTTTAAGTCAGGCGATCTAGGTGGCCAGAATTGTGGTCCTCCACGACCTATCCAACGATTTTATTAAACTCCATTCAAATACTCACGAGCCAATATGCTAAAGTGGGCAGGAGCACCGTCTCATGCATGAACCAATGTCGTTGACGTAAATATAAAGAAACATTTTCAAGAAGCAGAGGCAAATCATTTTGTAGAAAATGACTGTAAGATTGTCCGTTAAGACGTCGTGGTAAAAAAAATGGTCCAATCAAATAGTCATCTAAGATACCGATCCAAACGTTGACAGAAAATTGTTCCTGAACATTTGACTCTGTAATAGCATGAGGATTTTCTTGGGCCCAGTTATGATTATTATGAAAATTAATTATTGCATTTCTGGAAAAATGGGCTTCGTCCGTAAACATAATGATGGAATCAAATTGAGGATTTTCTGCAAGTCTTTGATGATACCATCTACAAAATTGCGTACGCGGTTTAAAATTTCTTGGCAGAAGTGCCTGAACTCTTTGTACGTGATAAGGATACAACAGGGAATCTCTTAAAATTTCCCATGCCATTTTATAACAAATATTTAATTCCCTACCTATTTTTCGGGTACTAGTTGCAGGATTCTCTTCGACCGCATGTAGGACAGCCTCCTCAACTGCTGGAGTTCGAATTGTACGAGGTCTTCCCTCTGAGGTATTACGTTTAAAACTGCCAGATTCAGTCAGACGACGATGAATGTTTATGAATATTTGTCTACATGGAAGGACACGGTCAGGATACCTTTCTTGATAGAGCCGCCGGGCCTCCGCCGAATTACCATTGGCAAGACCATAAAAAGGAAATGCATTTGTGTCATCTCCAAATTAGAATAATTATTTGCCATTTTTTGAACCGCACAATTATTAACCTTTTGACCAGAGAAAAAATAATAACAAACTGTTACCGAAAGTCAAAACCATTATGTTCATAATAACAAAACAACATTTCCTAGCAACGATCAAAGTTAACTTGATTTTATTTTAACAATTTTCCGACATGCAATGAAGTCGTTTTTATGTTTTTCCTCGAAAAGGAAGTAATATACGTAGGAATATTAAGAGACAAAAAAGTTGTATTTGTAGATGCTCAATCTGAAAAAAATTTAAATTTTTCAAAAAACTCAGTAGCGTACATTTTTTTTGTCAATATTATTCGTGACACTGCCCCCCGAGACGCCACTGGAACTTATAATTTTCTTTTAGTTAGTGCCAACTTAGCGTCTTATTACAATGAATAACTATGCCAGATTTCAACCAAATCGGTAAAAGGATCATTTAGATATTAATAAAAAACCAATTTTTTTTTTAACTTTGACACCCTGTATCTTAAAAACCAGACTCTTCAGGACACATGTTTATATAAACTTTTCTATTTGAATTTGGCTCAGGAATACTCCCTTGAAATTACGCCACATCATTAAGTAACACCCTGTATATATTTTTCCTGATGATGAGTGTTTCTATACTCGAAACATGTCAAATTTAGTTATTATGAATTATTCTAGGTTCGCCTAGCTATTCTAATAAAAAAAAATTGTGGAGAAAGACTTTGTGCTTTTTTTTTCTATTCATTCTTTTTGGTTAGAGTAGGATATATGCAGCGACCCTTCTGGATCCTATTTTTATTTCTGATAGGGAGCTAGTAAAAAGCTCAAATGTTCTGGACTCAAAGGACATATCTGATCATGGAATGGTAGTTTGTGAGCTAAATGTGAAGGTAGTTAAATTCAAACCTAAAATTATAACTTACAGAAATTTTAGAAACTTTAATTATGATCTATTTTATAACGAGTTGACTGCATTGCCATTTAATGACATACTGTATATAAACGATATAGAGCATAAAATTCAGTATTTTAATGAAATTATTACACATATTTTTGATAGGCATTCTCCTCTAACAACAGCCCGCGTTACCAAACCCAAAGCTCCTTGGTTGACCGAAGACCTTAGAATTTTAATGAAAAATCGCGATAATGCACTGGCGGCTTATAAACGTACTAAATCAAATGAAGATTGGCAACAATATAAAGCATTGCGAAACGCGACATTGGCCCTAATTCGCAGACGTAAAAAGGCATTTATTGGTGGCGTGGTTGATGGAGGTGATGCAAGGAAAACCTGGAAAGTGCTGACGGATCTAAATGTGAAAAGCTCCAACAGACAAGAAATACCTCACCATTTGACAGATGTAAATGCAATTAATAAATATTTTGCTTCGGTTTTTAATGAAGGCAAATGCGATGAACTAATATATAAGTATGATAATTCAGAGCCCTTTTCCAACACTAACTTTAATTTTAACCCTGTAACAGTTCAGGAAATTAATCAGGCACTTTACAGTATCAAATCAAATGCATTCGGATCCGATGGCATAACGCGGTCGATGCTTCAGTATTGTTCACCATTTATTGATCCATACATCACTCACATAGTTAATATATGTCTTGAACGTAGTTACTTTCCTAAGGAATGGAAAACTTCAATTATACAGCCTATCCCAAAGATAACTAACCCTGATGCCTATACGGATCTGCGGCCGATAAGCCTGCTCCCTGTTTTATCGAAAATTATTGAAAAGATAGTTTATTCACAGATTAATAAATATGTTACAGACAATAAAATTATTCCCGAAGCGCAATCTGGTTTTAGAAAGGGCTATAGTACAGCTACTGCCCTTTCAGGAGTTTTGAACACAATCGGAAAGGATTTGGATTCTGGTAGGGTGTCGACTCTGGTGTTACTAGATTTCTCAAAGGCTTTTGATACTATCAACCATGATCTTCTTTGTTCAAAACTTAAACATTATGGTTTTTTGCAGTCAGCCATTGATTTTGTACTTTCCTATCTAAGTGATCGAAAACAGATTGTGATGTTGGACGGAGAGAGGTCATCAGCGAGACCGGTGTTGTCAGGTGTGCCTCAGGGTTCTATTCTGGGACCGCTGTTGTTCATTATATACACGGCTGATATATTGAATGGTATTAAATATTGTTCCTACCAGGCTTACGCTGATGACACCCAAATAGTTTACAGCTTTTTCCCTATTGAACACCATATTGGTGAGTTTATAATAAATGAAGAACTCAATAAAATTTCTGAATGCTCGAAAAAACATAACTTGGTTCTAAATCCAAGCAAGTCAGTGGTTTTGTTTTTTGGTGACCGAAAAATGCCTGACATAGCCAAGACAGTACAACTACAGATTGATGGAATTTCTTTACCAGTGAAAAATGTTGCGAAATCTCTAGGCATTATGATTGATTCAAAGCTAAAGTTTAATGAACAAGTAAATAAAACCATCCAAAAAGCCTTCTATCGACTAAAAATATTATATGCAAACAGGCATATTTTGTCCAAAAGTCTTAGGAGGACTTTGTCTGAATCATTGGTGCTGTCACATTTTAATTACTGTTCATTTGTTTATGACTCTTTCCTTACCCTTCTAGAGAGGAGAAGGATCCAAAAGGTGCAAAACTCATGTTGTCGCTATGTGTGTTCACTAAGAAAATATGATCACATATCGAACTCATTGCTTGAGCTTAAGTGGCTTAATATGGAAAACAGAAGGAAACTTCATTTTGCAGTGTTCGTCCATAAAATTGTTCTTACTGGGTCTCCTTCTTTTCTGTATAACTTGCTCGTTCCTGGAAGCCAAATCCATCAACGAAGTACTCGTTACAGGTTCCTCTTTTATATTCCACAACATAGGACAGCCTTGTTGCAGAGATGCTTTAGCTATCGGGCGCCACATATTTATAATAGTTTGGAAAGCGAACTAAAACTGTTAAGCCCCGAGAATTTTAAAAGAAGATATAGGAATGTATTGCTAACTTCTCAAATGACCAACGCTGCTTAGTCCTCAAATATGTTGGCTTTTTATTACTATAAAATTAACTTGTATCATAATCATTATATAAGTAATTATGTGTTTTTATTTATATTTATTTATTTTTATATTCCAATTTTAGTAGTTAAGTACTTCTTATGTAGATAGTATTTTTGTTTCTTTTGCTCGTTTGTATTTACGCAGCCATGCACGGTTCGATGCAAGAGTAGCTATTGCAGCTAAATCTCGCCTTGCTATGGCTGTGTCTTTACCATATATACGTTGAATATATTTGTTATAATTTGCAATTTATCAAGAATAAAAGTCGATTTATTATTATTATTATTATTATTATATATTTTTTAAACATTATAATTATCAGGACCGTATTGCAAAATACGGTTCAAAACGGAATAATTTTACCAAAACGTTGTTGATTTAGGTTTTGTGGAAACAAAATACTTCAGAAAGTAATATTTAAATTTCTGGTCCGTATTTAAAATTTTTGATCTGAAGGTGATATCCGAAAACCGAAAAGCCCGTTTATAAATTAGAGACTATATTTAAATGCGTCGTAAAAAAGTGCCTGTAGAAAGTTCTTTCCGTTTTCCAATATGTTTATAAATAATGGCACAAAATACAAAAAGGGAAAATCAAGTTTTCGGTTTTTTTCAGATATCTCCGGAAGTAGTCGGATTTTCTTGATTCCCCACCAGCATTAACTTAAGCTCACAATTGAAGACACAAGTGGACGAAGGGCCTATGAAGCAAAATCATTTTTCCGAGATATTTCAGTTTAAACACAGAGGGAAATCGACTAATTAAACAGAATTGTTAAGAATTATTTTATATCAGTAGCAACATTTTTAATAACTACTATTAAACAATCTCTAACTATAATAAAAGAATTAACTAACAAACAACATACAGAATTGCTACCTCGTTATTTATACGTACAATAAGACATAATAATACTACATATAAGCCAGTTACTATAAGAATGTGTTTCAGTAAAATATTCTTATTGGAAATAAAAAACTGTTTTTAGGATTATACCAACGATAAAACGCTTTATTTGGGGTATTATTTAAAATAGTGGTTCATATTAAACATTTATTAACGGGTATGCAACACACTTCTATTTGGCGATGAGTGGGGGAAACTTCAAACATTTACACGAGACACCATTTGCTTTGTTCCCCGGGCTCCGCGGATTGTGTGTTCTGTGTTTAGTGGCTGAACTTCTTCTGTATGTATAAAATAATAAAATATGGATAACACATTCAACTGGACATAATCATGTTATAGTTTGCAAAACTCAAACCCAAACCCATTTTAAGGTGGTAAGTACCTATTATTACTTATGTGTGGTTGGTTTATCTTAAAATACACATTAGCTTTGGCATTGCTTTCGTATAATATGACTGATGACTTGATATCTATAGAAAATAAGATTGCCAGTCTTATAAATAGTTTTTAACGATTAACCAAAAGATCTTTTAATTTTGTAAAATTGTTAACCTAAATATTTATATAAATGCATTTTTAAGTCTCAAGTAACAATTCTGATCCTACAATTCCAAATCAGTAGCTATTTTATTTTATTTTAACAACTAAAATAAAATTGGACGAATCGGAATAATTCCATACGTATGCCTTAGTTAATTTTTGTGAATTTTGAGATAAACTAAGTAGCTCATAATAATAACTTTAACTCACTTATATTTGGTTTGGGTCTTAGTTTTGTAACGTCTGTATTTAGCAATTTGTAAGCGACATAATAAAGTGTAACTATTTTTAGTATTTTTGGTAACCTAAAAGCTGTATTTATGATTTCAGGTTTTTTGTTGTTCCTTAGTATTTGTAAGCGTTAAGGAGAAATGGCATTGTGTTGATTTTGTTCAAGTTTAATAAAGACCTTTGTAATGTTTACCTATTTTTTTGTAATCCTTTCAAATATATACTACCACATTATAACTATTATAAAACTGTTTTGTATTAGCAACTAAACAGTTATACCCATTATAAAACTGGATTATACTCATTCCCAACTAATGTATAATAGGTATAAGCATGTTTTATATTCGCTATGGAACAAACCATTATGGTTACAATTCATGTCATATAAACAGTATAACATAGCTATTTACTCTTATGCACTGGTCTTAACTATATATGGTGTATATATGCTATTAGCACGTATTGCTGTCCCAAATAGTATTAAATATTCTTATGATGTTTATAAGAATTCTCATAAGGGTTATAATGCATTCCTCTCAGTGAAGTTTATTGTTTGGCAGGTTTTTGGGAAGCGACATAGAAAAACCAAAATTCATTTATAAACTTTTATTTAACTTAATATTAAAACGGTAAAAACATTAATTAGTACTAGTCATTATTTTTTATAAAAATGAGAAAAAAAAGTACATAGGTCTTTTATTCACTATAACAAAACACATTATTTGTAATGAAAAAAGTATTGATCATTTTGCTGTGTTAAAACAATGACAATTTGATTTTAAATATCTATACTTAAAACAAGTATAGTAAGAAAAACTCTTACTTCTTGAGGAAGTCCCGTAAACTCTACAGTCATTTTGAATGACAAAGTCAGAAACACTTGGCGGACATTATTCTAAAGAATCGTTTTGTCCCTCTCGAATGAAAGAGGGGCTTATGTACATGTGTTTTTAGTACATAGGTCCTTTATCCGTATAAATAAAGTACTGTTCCCTTGTACTTGGGTCCTTTATTCACTGACAACTTCTTTATTTATTGATATATCGTAACGGAAGGCGTTTTTAACGAATTTTAGGTAAATACGCCCTTCATTTATGGAAAAAAGTCATTTTTGAAAAAAGTGTTACATAGGCCCTTCATTCACTTGTGTCTTCAATTATGCCCCAATTTAACGTTTGATGTATCTTTTATACATCTTTATAGTTTCCGATAGTTGGGACACCCTGTACACACTAGCGTGTCGTTGGTTTATGAGAGGGAGAAATATTAAGGGTGACAATCCTTGTCTTTGACTATTATTATTAATTATTTAAAAGGCCATTTTTATTATGTATTGAAATGTTTTGTAAATTAACTCAGTTTAGATTCGTTTATGACAAAATTGCCAGAAATATAAGTAAAAGAAAAATTAAAATATTCTAAGTACTTTAATTATTATGGTTTATAAAATAAAGTTTTTGGAGAAGTAAACTGCCGAAAAGTCGAATAATAAAAAATAATGAAATAAATATGATAACAGATAAACATTTTAGACCTTTCCTCTACTTACTGATGATAAATTTTCCGAATTTTTTGGTTAAGTTGGAAAAACCCTAAATCATTTTCACAAAACTGACTTTTCATACTGTCTGACATGACGAGCTATCAGTCAGAGCAAAAAATCCATTAGTGCTTCCATAGCATTACTTCCTCCTCGTTCCAGTAAAATGTATTGTATTCTTTTGGTTCTTAAATATACTATAGATGAATATTTCTTATTATAATATTATTACAATTGCAATACTCTTAAAGTACAGTCCAGTGGTGTGCGGTGGGATATTGATGTGGTGAAGGCCTCCAAAAAACAATACTTTTTGCAAATATTATTGTCACTTTCTGTTTGATTATGTTCGAAAAGTCGAAAGTTCAATGGATTCTTTTTACTCGCTTGACAAATTAAACAAATTTAGTAAAAATATGGGCCTAATGTGTTAATTTCTTTCGATATCATGCGGTGATAAAAGCAAGATGTTAAGAGCTAAAAAAGAATGTACAGCGCTCTTCTGCAGTAAGGGCAAGGGCTAAAAAGCATTTTTGAGTTAAGGAATGGGTAGTGGAAAGGGATACTATATCTTACATGATGCGAGTACGAAAATTAAGAGACTGTGCAACTGTGCACTATATCAAAGATTATTTAAAAAATTATCTCATTTCTTCGTCATTCGGAACATTTGAGAGAGTCTTAGATTCCCCTTGATCTGTGGTGAACAATAGTCCAAATTTTGTATATACCACAACCTTGACTCAGAACCACTATCTGCATCGTCATGTCAATGTATATACTTCGTAAATTGTCTGTTTTAATTTTTTCCGAGACCACAGTGGCCATGTGCTATAAACCCGATATTTTTTCCACCCATTACTTTTTTGGCTATTTAGGTGAAGTTAGGTTACACACACGTCTGACTTCTGGTAATTCCAAACAATCTCACGTAGTTTATGAAGACAGTTGTTATATCACAAGTGTTCCGCAAAACCCATTCGCGTCAGCTCCCTGATGGCTAGGGCAAAGTATAGCGCAGAACGATCTAGACAGCTAATTCGAACCAGCCATTACTGTTGATAAACTTAGTAAGTCGACCCAGTCGTGTTCTTCCACAAAATTATTAAGGCATTAACCTTCTTCTTGCGAGGCCAGGACCAGGACATTCGCACAAGAAATGTTGAATACTGCTTTTCCCTTCTTCATCTCTGCAACTTCTGCATAAGTTGTTAGCTGGTAATTGCATATTTGAGATGTCTACATAAAAAGCAACATCAGGTGATTAAGGTGACTACAGTGATAGTTTTTAGGTATTTCCGATTGTGCTGTAATAATGGTGTAGTTTTCCTTTATTCCTTATTTGGAGATACTACAGGTTATTAGCTTGGTCCATCTGCTTTGGGCAAGTTGGTCGGCTATGCTTAAACAATTCCAATAATCAAGAAAAAAACAATTTGAAGAAGTAGTCCATGCTTAAAGTGGAGTTGAAAGTATGGAAAGGAAATAAAAAACTAAAAGTCTTTCTCCACAGAATTTATTAGAACAAACATTTTTTTTTGCTCAGAGGTTTCTACATGTTTCTAACGTAGAAACGTTCATCATCAGGAGACAGAAAAATGTCTTGCTGATGGTTTTAGCAGGAGAGAAAAAGATAAGTGGTATAAAACCGCATTGGAGCTTTTATGGAATTAAAAATTGGTGTGTCGAGATGCCATAATGTGAAGAAAAAATTGAAATAGATTAAAACATACAGACTATGTGGAAAAGTTTCATTAAAATGGTCCAAAATGACCAAATAAACCCGGGAAGAAGAACAAATCATTTCTAAAAAGAAGACGTTAAAATACTATTTTTAAGAGTATGTCTGTAAGATATTGTTAACATAATTTTATTTTATTTTTAAGAGTAAGCATGTCTGTAAGACATCGTTAAAAAATTTTCTTCACATTATCTCGACACACCAATTTTTAATTTAATAAAAGCTCCATTAAGGTTATATACCACTTATCTTTTTTCTCTTCTGCTAAAACCATCAGCAATACATTTTTCTGTCTCCTGATGATGAACGTTTCTACGTTCGAAAATGTAGAGACCTCTGAACACAATTTTTTTTTGTTCTATTAAATTTTGTGGAGGAAAACTTTTAGTTTTTTATTTCCTTTCCAAAAGAACATTTGTTAGATAAAATATTGTTTTACTGTATGTTTTTAAAATTTATAAATTACGAAAGTCTGTAGCTGAACGGGGTGCGCATATTCAACACATTCCATAGCAGAAATCCTAGTTTATTTCACTGTTTCATTGTGAAGCCCTTATAATTTGTTGACTGTTAAAATTATTTAGTGTTTAATTTGTTATGTTAATTTTTTTGTGAGAAAAAAGCTTTCTATTCCTTATAGGAATTTACATATTCTTTATACAACTGTTTAATACTATATGTGACAGCAACCCACTTTCCAACTGTGTGTGTGTGTGTGTGTGTGTATAGAGGGATTTTGGCACTGGTTGAAACCAAATGGCCAGCATCGTTTCTAAAGGATGCATTTTTTCCCGCGTTTGTAGTGTTAAGTCGTTTTTCAACCTAAAGTTTGTAAGACAATGAAAATTGCTAGACCGTTGTGTAGTGATAATATCACGGTAATTTAACCAATAGGAAATAGGAGTTAATAAATAGGTTAGTATAGCGCCCTTACTAGTAGATTCGAATAAGTATAGCGGGAATGAGGGCAGATAATAAAATGACACAATTGTATTTATCCTAACGTTCCATTTTATATAAAAACTTTAATAAGGGTCAATAAAAAGGTCTTTAAGCCTGTATTATGTATATTCATAATATAGAAACACATTTTCTCGAGAACACATTGGATACATGTTTATATCCGAACTGTCAGTACCAATCTTTTTATTAACCATTGAAAAAGTTTTTATATAAAACGAAACGTTGGGATAGATACAATTGTGTCATTTTATTGCCTGCCCCCATTCCCGCTATACTTAGTCGAATAGAATGGTTTATAGCCATTATTACTCTGAATACTCATAGTAACTATCAAGTTCTATTGGGGGTGTAATCTGGTTTTATACACTGTGTTAATTCCGACTGGCAGTTGTAAAGAAACTTGACATTATTCATAATAATATTTATAAAAAACTTATATACAAAGTAATAATAACTTAATTGAAACAGGTATTGGTATGATCAATAGAATTCATATTCAGACAGGACAGTTAGAAGACTCCGAAGAACGATGTGACCGGCGCAACAAATACGTTACCACTAATACTACGGTGTGCGGCGATCGCCGATCGCTACGAACCCCCCCACCCACGTCTTGGTGGATTATAGGTTCTAACGGATATAATTCGTTTTTGGAGACTCTGTTCTGCTTTCTTAATTGTAGAAAAAGCTTTTTACTGGTAACAAAATGCGTCGCATTAAGAATTTATTACTTTGTTAATTGCGCAAATGTTAACAAAATTACTGTATTAAAAGTAGTTCATTATTCAACAAGACTGTGTTGCTAATGAAAATGATTACTTGAATTGATTCTGCCTTTACTTGGTGGAACTCCATTTTAATATACAGGGTTTTTCCTTATATTTTGGAGCACTCCTGGAGCTTTTATTTGAAGACCTAGAAAAAACTTTAAATTACCAAAGTTGCATGATTTCTCCTGAACTGTCAGAATTTGTTATCGGATAAAACAAATGAACATCGTAAATTTGTTTAATAATGCCAACGTCGATTTTTTTAAATGGAACACCCTATATATTAATTTTTTTTTTAACTCCTCACTCTTTTCTGATTCCAAATATGTATATATGTTATATGTTTACTTGAGTCATTTAGGCAAAATTTCATTTCAAAATATTGCGATTTATTAATAATTATTGAATTTTTCATCTTTAGAGTAACCCATTATACCAAGACAAGACCATTCAAGGTATGAAATATTATTTTTGAGACATAAGTCAGTTGCCATAAGCGATTAATGACAACAAAATTGTTTCTCAGGGCAATCTAGATTTTCTAATCCGCAATATTTTGAAATGAAATTTTGCCTAAACGACTAAAGTAAACATATAACATATATACATATTTGAAATCAGAAAAGAGTGAGGAGTTAAAAAAAAAATTAATATACAGGGTGTTCCATTTTAAAAAATCGACATTGGCATTATTTAACAAATTTACGATGTTCATTTGTTTTGTCCGATAACAAATTCTGACAGTTCAGGAGAAATCATGCAACTTTGGTAATTTAAAGTTTTTTCTAGGTCTTTAAATAAAAGCTCCAGGGGTGCTCCAAAATATACGGAAAAACCCTGTACAAAGAAAACACTATATTGTGTTAAATTCCACTATATTCAAAAAACAAACAAAAACATTTGTCGACTCGACATGTTTCGCTACACTGTAGCTTTATCAAGAGTGAATAATCAAACCTAGGTGTAAGTATATATACCTTAGATTGGGTTTTCCAACAATTCAAAACAAATTTAATAGGGGTGAGTTATTAAGATCTAATTGACAATTTAGGAGATTATTTGTATTTTTAAGTTTATTTATTTCTAGGGATTCCAGTAAATTAAGTTTATTACCCTTATTTTCTGTATGAAGAATTTGGAAATTGTAATTAAAATTATGAGAATATTCTAGTAAATGATTTGCATAAAGGGAGTCTGTTTTTTCCAACGTAAAGCTAGAACTGTGTTCTCGAATTCTTTTTGAAAAGCTTCTACCAGATTGACCTATGTATGTTTTGGGGCAATCCTGACAAGTTAGTTTATAAACACCGCATTTATTGTCATTTTTTGTTTTAGTTTTATTGTTTTTAATAAATTTCCCTGTTGAGTTATTGGTTTTGAATGATACTGTAATATTATATTTTTTTAAAAAATTTGATATATTTTGGCTTGCTTTACCAATATACGTAATTGACTTATAAATTATTTTATCTTTGGTGAACGGATAGACACTATTTAACGTTTTTTTGTATAATTTTTTATTTAAAATCTTATCTATTATTTGGCTTGTATAACCGTTATTAATTGCAATTTGTTTAATTATGTTTAATTCTTTTTGAAAATTAATTTTACTAAGTGGTACTGTGATGAGTCTGTGAATCATACTGTGAAAAGCTGCTAATTTATGTTGTATAGGATGATTAGACGTATTGTGTATTGTAGTGTCTGTGTGTGTAGGTTTATGGAAGATAGAAAAGGTGTGTTTATGATTTTCTCGTGTTATAGTAAGGTCCAGAAAGTTAAGAGAATTGTTTGATTCCTTTTCTATTGTAAATTTTATATTAGGGTGTAAGTTATTAATAAAATCAAAAAATTGGAATAGTTGTCTTTCTATACCAGTAAAGCAAGCTAATACATCGTCTACATATCTATACCAGTAGATAAAATGTTTAAAGTGTGGATGTTTGCTAATCTTATTTTCTAAAAAGTCCATAAATATTTCAGCTAATAAAGGACTGAGAGGGTTTCCCATAATCAGGCCTTCACTACTGGAATATATTAACCCGTTAAATTCAAAATAGTTTTGTTCCAAACAAGTTCTTAGAAGAAGTAAAATTTCTTGTTTTTTAATAAAATTGGTGTTTTTTAAAGAAAGAAGCTTTTCAACAAGAATAATAGTATCTTTTGTGGGAATGCTAGGAAACAAGTTACTTACATCGAAGGAAATTAATTTTGCATTTGTTGGGAGTTTTATTTTTTCGATTTTTTTAATTAGGTCTATTGAATTTTTAATTTGAAATTTTGCAGCGAAATTCGTGTATTGGTTAATGATATCAATTAAACGTTTAGATAGTTTATAAGAAGGGGCTGAAAAAAATGAGACAACCGGTCTAATAGGATGACCTATTTTATGAAGTTTTATAAAAGAGTATAGTTTCGGTGATTGGGGGTTCATTAACGTTAATTTGCTGACATGTGTATCATTAAATAAACTTTTACAAGTTTGATTTACATTTTTTACAGTTTTTTGAAATAAATCTGTTGGATCTTTTTTTAGGATTTTGTAGATAGTAGGATTTAAGAAATCAAGAGTATTTTGTATATAATTATTTTGAGAGATAGCTATGACAGTATTACCTTTGTCCGCTTTAGTAAATATAATGTTTTCCTACGAGCGTGCGCAAAGTAGTACTTTGCGCACGCATTTTTGTGTGCAAAGTTACACTTTTCCGCACTAGTGCGGATAAGACTTTTATCCGCACTGGGTGCGGAAAAGTAAAACTATTCAAAAATCTCCTTGGTAGGGAATATATATAAACACTGTTAAAATGAGCAGCTCTGACGATAAATATAAATGTTATAAACAAATAATTAAGTTTCCTATTATTTTTTTTATTGTTATGTAATTTTTTAATTTTCTATTATTTTTTTTTGTTATGTAATTTTTAGTTGTAAGTATATTATAGTTCTTTCTTTAAAGTCGAATTAAAAATTATTAAATAAATTATCATATTTTTATTTTTGTTGTTATCTGATATGAAGCTCGTAGGAAAAATGTTGTTCCTAACAAGTGCGCAAAGTGCTTTTCCGCACGCAAGAACTTATCCGAACTCCGCTTCGCGTCGTTCGTCCAACTGTACTTGCGTGCGGAAAAGTATCACTTTGCGCACTTG
Source organism: Polydrusus pterygomalis (assembly GCA_963969555.1). NCBI lineage: Eukaryota > Metazoa > Arthropoda > Insecta > Coleoptera > Curculionidae > Polydrusus > Polydrusus pterygomalis. Next base: position 89,086,818 of record OZ018377.1, on the reverse strand, counting down.
TTAGGAAAATAACTATATCTGTCAACGATTTTTGTATTATCGATTTTATAGTGTTGTTATTTGAAGGGGAATATTGAGTTTCTAAAAAATCTTTTTTTATTATATTGGCTGCTTCATATTTTAAACAATTAGAAGACGAAATACTCTTGATGGCTAATTCCGTTTCTACACCTAAAATTTCAAAATTTTTTGTAGAAAGATTATTTGTAGGGTTATTATGTTTATAACCCTTTTCCAACAAATTTATTTCTTTTTCTGTAAAATCTGTTTTAGTAAGGTTTATAAATTTGTCAAAGAACTTATGATTGCTAATAGATTTACCACTTAGTAAAATTAATTTTCAAAAAGAATTAAACATAATTAAACAAATTGCAATTAATAACGGTTATACAAGCCAAATAATAGATAAGATTTTAAATGAAAAATTATACAAAAAAACGTTAAATAGTGTCTATCCGTTCACCAAAGATAAAAGAATTTATAAGTCAATTACGTATATTGGTAAAGCAAGCCAAAATATATCAAATTTTTTAAAAAAATATAATATTACAGTATCATTCAAAACCAATAACTCAACAGGGAAATTTATTAAAAACAATAAAACTAAAACAAAAAATGACAATAAATGCGGTGTTTATAAACTAACTTGTCAGGATTGCCCCAAAACATACATAGGTCAATCTGGTAGAAGCTTTTCAAAAAGAATTCGAGAACACAGTTCTAGCTTTACGTTGGAAAAAACAGACTCCCTTTATGCAAATCATTTACTAGAATATTCTCATAATTTTAATTACAATTTCCAAATTCTTCATACAGAAAATAAGGGTAATAAACTTAGTTTACTGGAATCCCTAGAAATAAATAAACTTAAAAATACAAATAATCTCCTAAATTGTCAATTAGATCTTAATAACTCACCCCTATTAAATTTGTTTTGAATTGTTGGAAAACCCAATCTAAGGTATATATACTTACACCTAGGTTTGATTATTCACTCTTGATAAAGCTACAGTGTAGCGACACATGTCGAGTCGACAAATGTTTTTGTTTGTTTTTTGAATATAGTGGAATTTAACACAATATAGTGTTTTCTTTGTATATTAAAATGATTACTACCAATAAAAACACTGTTGTAGCAAATCTGGAATTGTTATAAAAGCGGGTATGATACACTAGCAATTTATTTAATATGGGTTAATAAAAAATAAGCTATCAATACGAACTATGTCTTAGCAATTCTGTTGTATTAGATTCTTTCATACGCATACTAAGATTTATGTATGAAATAAATTTATTCAATAAAACAAACAATGTAAATACCTTGAAACAATGCAACTGTAAATAAAATTCTATTAAGTAAAATACCAATAACCCATTATAACGTATGCTATCATATTTGTCGGATGTAAAATGCTTTTTAAATATATTTATGTGAAAAACGGCGCATCCAATTATGTCTTCCCAATAACCTTTAAAACTCGTCAAGTTTTTCTAATTTGACATAAAAAAGTAGAAATGTTAGAGTAAAAAAAAGTTATGTCTATTTCTGGCCACATTTCTTCAATATCGACATTTATAAGACCACAGTGTTCTATTCGGCGTAGCTACAAAGGCTTAGAAAATATTTAGAAAGAACCATCTTCAAAGTAGGTTTAGGGGTGACACCACAGAATATATAGCTATATATTCTGTGGGTGACACGGACCAGTATTTGGGTGTGTATTTTTAGTTGTCCTTCACCAGTGTCAAGAATATAACCAACTTGTTGGACCTAAAAATGGTCCAAAGCGCACAAGTTTTTTACGTACCTTTTTTGCCGGACTCTTATCGTGGGATTGATAGTTAAACGTGCTGCGATCAATTTTGGCAGTTCTTTTCGCTGGCAACATTTCGGCAGCGAAGTATACCACAATCTTAAGGTCCGGATACCCGCCGTAGTATCAGGTAGGATATAATGGACATGTGTTGCGTAATTGTAGTATTAATTTATTGTGTGTTTTTCAGCGAAAACGATCTACCTCTAAATAAACATTCTGTCGATTCCGTCCCTAAAAACGCAGTTTTGCTCCGCCGTAAACCCCTTCGAAACTGAGATCCGTTTCAGGGGGCTGATGGAGCTTCGTAGAAAGTGGAGATAGAAAATAATTTTATATGAAGTTTCTACTCTGATTTCAACCAATTTATTCAATTCCAAATTACTGACCATACCTTTAGGACACCCTGTGTATTATATTTTATTTTGTTTCCCTGCGACTCTTGTCATTACGTCTCTTTTAACGAGAAGCGGCGATCAACAAGATTTAGAGGCTGAAGTTAAATTTAATGAAAATTAAAGTTTAAATTTTAAGTTAAAACTAATTCCTGTTTCATCCGCCATAGAGTGATAAATATTATTCCTTGCGGACTGCCGGACTGTTTGTGGTTAATTAAGAAACTTCTCGCTTTAAACGCTTCGGGTTACTATCCTACCATAAATTTCTGGTAGGTTAGTTATATAAGCACTCCTTGCAAAGTTCCTGTTATCTTGGACGAGTTCGAAAACATATAATTGGTCAAGAAATTTTAATTAAAACAAATACTTCAACCAGAATGTGTATAGTATTGCTTCCTGCTGGTAGGAAGTTTTTAAACGACGGTTTCACAACTTCTGTGTTGCTAATCTTATAGAATATACAGTATAAATCAATAGAAAGAGCTTAATTAAATCCAGAATATTTCACTTAAAGCTTGCAATACTTATATTATATTTTCAAAACGAATTGGGATAATTAATAAAAAATTAGACGGAGTAATCGCAAACGTAAAGCGGTCACACAAAAATGACAATGTATATTTCAAAAGTCCGTTAGATTCCAGGCTATTTGTGTTCTTCGATTAAATTTAACGTATCCTCCACACTTGTTTATGAGTTTTGAGATACAATCAAGAAAAGTTTCAAAAGTAAATTGTGAAGTTCCTTAGCAAAGTTTCATTTAAACGCTCCAATGTGGGCTATCTGTTCTCACCGAGTTACCACCAAGTCCCTGTCCCTACTGTAAACTTTTTGGTTATTGTTACTTGTTTTTTAATTGTTATGCTGATAATGTGTTTAATTATTTATTAACTTTTCAATTCTGTACTGAAATATTAGGTAAGAAAAATTTATGGGTTTTTTCTATTGGATGATTTATGTTAAATCCTTTTTAGGTCTGATGATGCCCATATTATAGGGCCAAACATATCTAACCTTTTTAATTAAATAGAAATTGACGAGACGCCGACTTTGTATTGTTTTGGTTTTGTTTGTTTAATAGAAACAGGTCTCTTGGAGAATGGTCTACTTTTTTAAAGGTTTCATTCATTTTTGGTATTTTTCTAAGTAGGATTACAGGACATATTAAATATACTTGCTATTCGACCGTTTGCATCTCAAAAACGAGTGGATTATAAATTTAGCGATGGACAAAAATATCTTGGAATTTAATGAACTTTTCAAATATAAAACTTTTAAGGTAAAGTATTTCTCAGACAAACATGACATTAATTAACAAAATTTTAATTTCAAGACAACATTTTTTATTTACAACAGGCATTTTAGGAGAAGAAATCAGTGACGAAATAAAAAAATCTAATTTTAATTTACAGTCTTAAAAATATACTAATAATTTTTTCAACACTAACAAATTGAATAATACATAATTAATAAATTTGTTTAATCTAAACCTAATTCTGTTTTATTGTCAAGAGTCGTCATTTGGGTTAATAACAATGGGTTGTAGGTATATTAGTTTATATAGCGTGTTCAGAGAAGTCCTAGACATATGGGAATCTCCTTTTATTGTTTATTTTATTTTACCCTGGATAGGACGTTGACATTTAAAGAACACCTAGTAAAAACAGCAGCGAAACTAAGAACACGTAACAACATAATTCACAAACTCCGCGGCACCACTTGGGGCTCCACAGCATCCACTTTGAGATCCTCTGCACTGGGCCTGGTGTACCCGGTGGCGGAATACTGTGCCCCAGTGTGGCACAACAGTAAACACACGCATATGATCGATACCCAACTAAACGCTACTATGCGTGCTGTAACAGGGACAATCCAACCAACCCCAACAATATGGCTGCCCCCTCTCAGCCATATAGCTCCACCCAAACTGCGCCGAGAACATGCCCTGGTTAGAGAATTTTAAAAAATCATGGACAATCCCCAACTGCAAGTCCATAACGATATACCTGACGTCCAGATAAACCGACTCCGATCCAGGCAACCTCCACTCAAGACGGCACAGGTGCTTCACTAAACTAAAAGGATTTGACCTTCCCCGCAAGACCTGGTCAACCCTTAACCGCATTAGAACCAACTGCGGAAGGCGCGCCGACTCCTTGCATAGATGGGGTAAACTTCCCTCTGCGGCCTGCGACTGTGGTGTTGAGAGGCAGACTGTCAGACATATAGTGTAAGAATGCCCGCTAAGGGCATTCGCAGGCGACCCACAGGATTTCCTAATGGCAACCCAGGAATCAATTGAATATATATCTAATTTAGACATTTGTTTGTAATTCGATTTGTGTTTGACTATATACAACTTGGTGTATCATATGTTCGTTATATGTAATCGTATACATATAATGTGTTTTTGTGATGTTAAACCATACGCTAAATAAATAAATAAATACGAAAAAAAATTATTCTTTATAAAAAGTTCTGCTTGATGCGCAAATATTATTGACATATCAAATCTTAATATATCGTGTACAGGGCGGTAAAAAAATATTTTTTTTTTTTATTTATTTATTTTACGTCGGCCTTTTTTCCGCAACGAGGCCAATCACCGACGCCAGGGAATTTGTCACGCACTATCTGGAAATTTTTGCCTAATCCCTCTTTGTCGAGGGTAGGGTTCTTTAACGTGCCAACATCCATGACACGGGGCCCACAGTTTAACGTCTCTTCCGAAAGACGGCGCCACCTCTTAAACCAAATTCCAAATTTAACATCGACGTTGCCGGCACCGGGAATGGAACTCGGGCCTACGATCTGTAAGGCTGCTGCGCTAACCACTAGACCACAACGTCGACTAAAAAAATATAAAAACACAGAATCACGTTAAGAGGGAAGTACCCTCAATTTTTATTTTAGTGCAAATTGTTATAAGAAAATTTTACTAAGGACTACAAAACGCGGTCAGATACAATTTTTCGTCGAAATATTAATTATAATAAACAACTATGTGCAATATTATAGTAACGAATATTGACATGTTATTCAAAAATCATTTAATATTTTTCGACTTATTAACAAGAGATTTTTGTTAGTTTTGTCATGGTTGTAAAGTTAACGCTGCAGGAAAAAATAGAAATTGTACTTATCGTCGGAGGTCACTATAAACCTATTAGGGAAGCCGCACACATATTTAATAATAGACACCCTGATAAAATGGTATATAGCGCCACTATAGCAAACGTAATGAATAAATTTAAAGTTACAGGTTCCATTGAAAATGTATTTAAGAAACAACACAGCAAATGGTCCCCAACAAAAGAAAATCAACTCAATGTAATTCAAGCGGTTATCGAAACCCCGAAATTTTCTTTAAGAAAATTGTCACAAGCTATTCCAGTTGACGTCAAAAAGTCTATTGCTGGTAATATCTTAAAAATAAATAAATTTTATCCATATAAACCGAAGTATATTCACACGCTTCCTTCCAGAGATTTTAAATCCCGTTTCCTATTTTGCGCGTGGTTCCAAGGCAAGTGTGAAGATGATCATTTTTTTGCAAGAAAAATATTATTTACAGACGAAGCTATGTTTACTTCCAATGGCGTGGTAAGCTCCCAAAATTGTCGGTGGTGGAGTGACAACAATCAAAATTTTTTAATCGAATGCAGTAGTCAATGTTCGTTTAAAACCAATGTTTGGTGTGGCATTTTTAATGATCGGATCGTTGGAACATACTTTTTCCGACAAAATATAAATGCTTCCAATTACCTGGACTTCTTAAGTAACCAGTTGCCTCAATTTCTTGAGGAACTGCCGACGAACTATAAGACGTATAATTTGGTATCAACATGATGGAGCCCCATGCCATAGTACCAACACAGTAACTGGGTATTTGAATGAAGTATTTCCGCAACGTTGGATAGGTAGACGTTCAAATTTTCCTTGGCTAGCCAGGTCGCCTGATATCACACCCCTGGACTTCTTTTTATGGGGCCGATTAAAAGAAATGGTATATGAGCATAGACCTTTTCAGGATATTGACCATCTTGAAGCAGTAATAACAAACTGTGTCCAAGAAATCACTCCCAATATGATACGGGCGACTGTAGGAGAAATTACAAGGCGTACTATAGTTTGCAAGGAATAAGGAGAGGGGCATGTTGAGAGATAATTTATCACTTTAAGCTACTTTTTTTTAGATCACTTTTATTATGTAATCGCTAAAATATTGTTTATTATTCATATTCACAATTTAATTTTGCTCTAAGGAAATTAAATGTTTTTAATATTCCTGATAGGTAGATAGGTTGATTTTAGAACATGAAATTATCTCGCATTATTTTTATACGTAATTGGATTCCAACAAGAGGTAATGAATACTCAACGTGTTTTTGATGGTACCCTGTAAATTAAAATATTTTAACGAAAAATTGTATCTGACCGCGTTTTGTAGTCCTTAGTAAAGTTTTCTTATAATAATTTGTTCTAAAATAAAAATCGAGGGTACTTCCCTCTTAACGTAATTCTGTGTTTCTATATTTTTTTGCCGCCCTGTACATGATATCTTAAGTTTTGATATGTCAATATTATTTGCGCATCAAGCAGAACTTTTTATAAAGAATAACTTTTTTTCGTAAAATAAACAATAAAAAAAATTCCCATATGTCTAGAACTTCTCTGGACACGCTGTATATAAAAATGTATACGAATCTTTGACTTTTAAAATATGCTTTACTGAATTTTTTCATCTTTCGGCCGGAGTATTGTTTATAATCGTTTTAATTAACTTAACGACTCTCACACTGAGGGTG